>CM067083.1:26212269-28612269 GCA_034008185.1 Gorsachius magnificus | reverse complement strand
TAGTGCACCCACACTGGCTCCCTGCACAGAGATGCAGCTTGCTCTGGAAAAGCGACTTTAACCCCTTCCCTGCCTCTTAGGTCTAAACCCGACAGCGACTGCACATAAAACAATCAGACTGTGAATCAAAACAGATGACGTGGAAGTAAAAGTAGGGCTGGTGAGTCTTATTGGAAACAGACCTCATGCAATAGCATCTGCTGGCGTACCGAGGGTGCGCAGCGCGTCTCGTTACACTGCTCTGCAGCGACCCACACAACTGCTACTCGGGAACAATTTGGGGAGATCTAGATTATTCAGATTTTTTTTATATATATATGTATTTTTTTTTTTTAAAACAGAAGTCAGCCTAGCGCTGTGGATAGCTATTCACCAGAAAGCCCTCGAGAAGGCTGTTTCTTACTGAGAAGATATTCACAGGGCTGAAAGGTTTCCAGCAAATGAGACACCTGCATCTAAGTCCACTGCCCTGCCCCAGCACAGGATCCGGGGCCCTGGCTCGGTAATCCCATCAGGAGGCTGAGCACGAGGCAGCAGTGGCACAAGCCACCCCATCCTGGCTATGAAAATGCCACTGGGTTGGGAGCAGAAAAGTCTCTGCTTATGGAAGATCCACACCTCATCGCTGTAAAGCGATCACGTGTTTGTAGTGGGAAGGTGGATTTAGACCCCAGACATCCAGAAGGCTCTTGCTACGAGAGCTGAGGTGCTCTAGGGAAACTGTTCCTCCCTGCACTGTGCTGGTTGACACTGGCGGCATCACCCAAAAGTGAGACTGGAGCAGCGCTAGCTGCCACAGAGCAGATATAAACCACCAGCTGATGTAATTTGGGTGGCAGTTTTGTAAAGGACCTACGTAAAAGCTCCTCTGCTTGCTCAGAGGTTTCCTTCTGCCTGGAGCAGCGGAGACACTCAAACTGAAACCCAAGGCTCAGCTTCAGAGTTTCACCTGCTTTTGAAACCGAGCCGCAATGCGGCCCCAGTGGTGTGAAGCGTTTGATGGAGATTGGGTAAGTCTTGCCATACGATGGGGAAGCAGCAATGAAAATCACCCTCCAGCTTACACCCTGCGTCACCCTGAGAAACCCCAGCACCTGTACAGCACAGGGGACAGACCTCAACGCTCCCCCATGGGGTCAGGAGATCCCACGAGAGGGTAGGGGAATCTCTGTACGCCTGTATCGGAGGCACCCCAAGCCGCTCTCCCCGCTGTGGTTACCTGCTCGTCTCTTCGTCTCCGGCCCACCGTGGTCCCAATGGTTTTGATCACACCGGGTCGCTGAAGGGCCGTGTGTCCGGCCACCGAAGACAGCGGGGGCAGCGGGTGGCTGTAAGGGTGCGAGCGAGAATAAGGGCTTGACATGGAGGTGATGACGGTGGGCTGGACCATCCACTGCAGGTCTTGGCTGGTTGTGATGGCGTTGATCGTAGGGATAAAAGCACTGCCTGATCCTGGCATATCTACTCGAAATTTCTAGGAGGAAAGGGAGGGGAGAAAAGGGAGAGAGAGAAGAAGAGAAACCGTCAATGAAAGCAGAACATAAGCGGTTACTCAGAAACCCAGCTAGGCCCTCAGGAGTGGCACCAGCAGGGACCAAAGCAGCACCCAAAGCAAGGGCACCAGCCACCAGCGCCTCTGCAGCGTCCTGGGCTGCCGCAGCCCCCTGAGGAAGGCGCTGGGCCCAAGTGTTCCCCCAGCCCTCCCTCTCCTGGCCCCCTTCCTCGCACCCCCCCGCTCCCCCCCAGGCCTCCCCAGCATCCCCTACGCCAGCCTCCCTTCCCAGGCAGCGTCCCCACCGCTGCTTCCCGCCTGTGCCCACCGCTCCTTCCGGCGTGGAGCGAAAGGGGAATTAAGGAGTTTCTAGAAAAACACTTCTCTGCCAGTCCAAAGAAAAGGAAGAGAAACTTCAGTTCTGAATTGCCGTTACCAAGCAGCGTGAAGCCGCCTTCTACCAAAGGGTTCCCCTGAAATTTGGGCTTGGTCCACAAGGGTTTGGTACAGCAAGAACAGCAGCTTGCTTCTTGTTCAGTGGTTCTGTGCTCGCCGTACATGCAGGGCGAGCAATCCGGCCCCAGGATGGTTACGTGCAAGGATATGTATTTTAATAGCAGCCTATAAAATAGGTCTTAGGATTCAGATCGGACAAGTTCCCTGCAGCTCTCCGCACTGTCTAGACAAAACAAGGCAGCAGTAAAACCAAGGCAGCAGGTAATGATCTCCTCCAAAATACATGTACACCTTGTTTCAGACAGAGGTAAATCCATCTGGATAATATGCTGGCACTAAACTGCAAGGAAAACAATCACTTGTCCCCGGAGGGGGAAGCAGGAGAGAAAGAATGCTTTTGTCTATGTTGAGCTCTTTCAGGAGGCTTTCGGTGCTTAGACTCGGTTTTACAGACAAACATGCCTTGCTCCAGCAATCGCTGCGTGAGGGACAGGGCTTGTAGGGCCAGCAGCCATTGCTACTGCCAATTCGTAGGGCCAGCAGCCATCGCTACCGCCAATTCGTAAGCCATGAAATGATCCCGTAAAAAACACACATTCTTGGGTCAACAAACCAGCTTCCCAGAGGAGGGAGAGCCCTTGCATCAGCCTGACCTCACCTCAGGTAAGCGTCCCAGATAAGGGACAGCACTGCGACACAGATTTCCTTTTCAGGGTGTGCCTAGTCAAGCACCTTAAGTGCTTTGTTAAACCAAGGCTACTGCAAATAGTATTTCACATTCTGATAGCTACAGCATTTCAGGCCAGTATTAGCCATAAGAAGTCCAGCTGCCAACGCCTGGAGACCAGAAGATCCAGTCTGAATACCGACAAACGCAGACTTACAGCTTTGGACAGCTCAAAATCTAGGAAGAAAGGACAAGAAGAAGGGAAGACTGAATCGAATTAAGGGGGTAGGGGAATTACACAGCCAGGATGACACCGGCTCCAAGACCTTGGCAAACGCCCCATCAGAACCTCAGAGATCCACCTGGAGCTCGAGTCCAACACTGTCTCAGCATACCCCATGTTTCAGAGCTCTCTCCCAATTAACTACAGAGGGCCAGAGCTGCAAACTGTCAACGCTGCAGAGGAATTTACAGGAGCAAATCCCCCTCCTTCGCTCTGCCCAGCGTAGGCTGTGACCACACGGCCCAGGAGAGGATGCCTTGGTGCCTCCACAACCATAACACCGTAACAAAGGGATCTTAACCTCACAGAAGGGAGGAAGGTTGAGACTAGTCAAGCCACAGGCGCTCAGGGGATGCAAGTTCTGCTTCCAGATCCACAAGTGGCTTCTATCATGACATTTAGCCATCTGTGCCACTGTCCCTCCTGTACCCAACAAGCAGAGCGTCCTGTCTTCTTTACAGGGACACTAGAAAGCTAGGACTGCAAAATGCTCAGAGATCTTTTGGTGCTGTGCTCTGCAAAGACACGGTTTGCATTCCAGGGGAAGCGACCTTTGCAGTGGCGCCACTGACACCCAACGACCTGCTAAAAATTCCCATCAGAGGTCGGGAGAGTCAGACCCACCTCCAAATCAGCCATGTAAGATACAAGTGTCTGACACAAAGATACGGCTCTTGAGTTATTGATACAGTGACTACTCACAGTTACTCTTGCATTCAACCTAGGACCCTTCTCTAACACTAGTGGAGGTCTCCTGGATAGCAAAGGGGGGCTGCTCTGCTCAGCCACATCCCTCGGCAGCCCCATGGTGCTTGCTTGCAGACCCAAGGAAGAGACCAGATGGACTGCAGCCCCTGTCCATGCCATGCCACATCTCTGTCACCAGCTTCCTTTCTAATCCCTCGAAACATCTTTAAACATTCCCCCAAACCCGCATTCTGATTTTCCAAAGGCAGCATTTTTCCCAGATAACTAATCAAGGGACACGCTGTTCTGGCAGGCTGAGTCTTCAGGAAAAGGGTGCTTGGGCTGCTGCTGGGTTTTACAGGCATTGCTTCCTGACTGGTCAGGCTTTCCCCACATACCTTGCTTTCCCTGCTAGGACACTGCACTGCATCAGCTTTGCCATGCCAAAATGCTGCTGGTCTCCCGTGATCTGCCCGGTGGCAGTCAACTCTGACGCCTGGAACACTGCTAGTTTCAGTGGCAGGCCCTGAATTCCCTGCCACCTCCCCTGCACAGCCCCTTTGGGCACTGGCCTCCTCGCTTTGGGAGCTCCAGCCCTTTCCCTAAACGGCAGCCCTAACTTGCTCTCCTCCCTCCCCTGAGAGCACTTCAGTCCCTCTCCCAGCACCGCCTGCCCTCACCCACCTCCCCGTTTCTCCTCCTTCCAGCCCCCCTCCTGCCGTTTCCTCACCCAGGACACCCACAGCTCTCCTCTGCTGACCCAGGGAGAGGCTTCTGGAGGCAACTCTGTGCCAGCTCCCAGCTTTCCTTATCTACAAGGAATTCACAGTGCTACAGAAAAAGAGGTGGCGATAGCCAGATTGCAGGGGTACACACGCCACACACGCTCAACCACGAAGCCACGGCTCTCCTCCCGACCCAAGCGACACGCAAATGAAGGTATCATTGGGGGGGGGGGGGGGGAAGAAAGCAACAACTAAGCAGCAAACGGAAAGAGTCCTGTTATTAAGAGAGCCAAGAACCAAGGTCAGTCTCTGTTCTGCCTTAAAAATAAGGGGTTGGAGAACAGCCTCCCCGATCCATAGTCAAGGGAGTGTCCAGCAGGTCCTGCCATGGGCAGGTTCAGGCTATGTTAGCAGGTCACAACCTAGGAGCATGGGAACATTTCAGGCTTTGGCTCCGTGGTCCCCTTCTCCATCTTAACGAGGAGTTTCTATGCTAGAGCCCATTGCACCTCCACTCCCCTCTGGACCTTCAGTTACATCTGTAACCACAAGTGCTGAGCAGCACCAGAAACCGGTCTAGAAATGGGTACAATGGCCATGGAACAAAAAAACCAACCCCAATCCCAACAAGAACCCCCCCCCCAAACCACCCAGAGAGTCTTTAGCAACTACTCAGTTATCAAATAAAGGGTGTATAGGATATGTCCTGTAATAAATATTAGGCCCCTGATGGCTCTCCCACGTTGAACATCCCCTCGAAGGAAAACTGGACACAGTGCTGGGGTACTTGAGGGGAAAGTTGACCGGTCTGAAGGAGTACACAAACTCTTCCCATTAAAGTCTCTGTTTACCACATGGCAAGTCGGCGATTAGGAAAATAGCATGACACGCAACTTAAAAGAAAAATGTTCCAGTGCTGCATTGTATGGGAAAAAATAATTAAAAAGCATCAAAGTTTTGGCTCAGAGACACAGTTTCCACTTAAACATGTGACTGATGCATCTTTCTGTGCTTTGGGAAAAAAAAAAAAAAAACCAACAACGCTAAAGAAAAAATTTCTGCAATGCATATTTTCTGTAGCGATAAAACTCTGCAGATCTCTGTAGACCAGAATCAGCAGAACAGGCCGACTGCTAGGGTAAAGGCAACGCTTACATTTGATCCTAATCTACAACATCTGTTAGGATCAAGGGAAAGACGACGTACAAGGCCTTGAGAAATCTCCCAGGTTCTTAAAGAAAACATTTATGTTCCTGCTAAGCCGGCGTCCTGCTCAAAGCCCCGTTTCAGATAGTAACCCTAGGAACTGGGCTCCGGCCCCCCTACCAAACGCCACGCGTGCCAGCTGCCTGGGGAAGACGCGCAGCCCCAGAAAATGAAAAGGGGAAAACCCAGTTATCGGTCGGACCTCAACAGCTCAAATATTAAGTGGCGCCGGAGTTTCACGACCTCCTGCAGCAAAGCGCTTCAATCCAGCGCAGCCACTGGATCGGAGGAGGAAAAGGAGAGGGAAGGATTTGCAGCTCGACGGGTGCTTCCAGCTTCTCAGCCCCCCGCCTTTTCCCGCTCCCCCACCTTGTCCTGGCATTTACTGTAAAACAGGGAATAAACTGGAACCGAGCTACAATCCCTGGAAACCGCTGTCCGCAGCCCGCAGAGGGCACCAGCGAGATGCGTTTGGAGCAGGCGGGGAGCGGCGGCGGCAGAGTCATTTCTGGTAAAACTTCTTTAATGTGAGGAATGTCACGGGCTGGTACGGTTGGCAAAGTTTAAGACTGGACTTTTTTTTTTTTTTTTTCTCCCCAAAAAAACCTTTTTTTCCTCTCCCCCCTTTTTTAATGATCCTGTGACTTCTTGACATGAAGACAGCAATGTGCTCACACCACGAATTCGCTCATACAAGCCACACAAGAAATAATAATATTGGGGGGGTGGGGGGAAAGAGAGCAACTCCGAAAAAGAAAAAAAAAAAAAAAGTGAGGCTGGGCCAGCTGATGTAAACAAGTTATGAAATAACCCAGGTTTGTATAACTGGCCCGATTGTGTAATGCCTTCCCCAGAAGTGGTGGATTTAGTCGATGTCGGCGTATAAGCCATTCCGAGATGTTTTCTTAGGCAAAGGGAAAGGAAAAAAGAAAAAAAAAAGCCACTAGCAAAAAAACCGCCACCCCTCAAACCACCCGGCTAGGCTTTTAGGTCCGTGAATTCACGCCGCTTCCCCAGGAAATGTCTCCCATTCTTCCAGAGCCGCCCGGCAGCGGGAGCCGGGCCGGGAGCGCTCCGGCGGCTCCCCTGGAAACTCCTGCGGGGGTCAAAGCCCTCCCCGGCCGGAGAGCGGCCGGCGGCTCCCGGCGAGCTCGGAGCAGCGGGCCGAGCAGGGCGGGCACGCCGCCGGCTTTCGGGGCTCGCCGCTAGGAGAGGCAAAAATAACGTCACCTGCCGGGGAACCAAAGTTTTTTGGGGCTGAGTGGGGGGAGAAGGGGGGAAAGCGCTTCAGACGCTCGAAAAGGCGAACCCGCTCGGAGCCCCCCTGCGCGTTTGGGGCCCCAGAGCCGGCGGCCTCCCGTCCCGGGAGGCGCCCGGGGACCTGCGAGCCAGCCCAGGCCGGTGCCCGGGACGGGGCGGCGAGCGGAGGGACAGAGAGGCTCCCCGCGGGAACAAAAGCAGGAAGGAGGAAGACTCCGATGCGCCCGTCTGTTCGCGGTACCGGCCCCGGAGAGGACCCCCCCCGGCCCCGGCCCCCGGGGGGCCCCGGGCGGGGTCTCCCCACCGACACCCGCCGGCCCGGCTCTACCCGGGGCCGAAGCGCCGGCCCGCCGGGCGCTTCCCCGCCGCGCATCCCCGCCGGGGCCCGGCCACAGCCCTCCCGCGGCACCCCCGCCCCCAACCGGAGGGGAGCCCCGCTCAACGTCCCGCCCGGAGGGGCCGCGGCGCGGGGGGGGGGGGGGGGGGGGCCGCGCGCGCCCCGGGCGGGCGGTGAACTCCCGCGCCGGGAGCGCTCGCAGCAGCCCCCGGAGGGAGCGGGGGAAAGAGGGGCAGCGGCCGGCCCTCCTGCGGGCTGCGCCGCTGGAGTAGGTCTCGGGATGTCCCGGGGAGCCGCTGCTGCCTCTGGAGGAGGTGTCGAAGTTCCCGGGGTAGTCCTGGTACATGGTCCGAGGTCGGGCCGGGGGAGCCGCGTCCCCGCCTTCCCGCACCGACACCCGCCGCTCCCTCGCCGTCTCCCCGCCCCCTTCTCCCTCCCGACCTCTTCGGCTCTTGCCTTTCGCCTCGGCGCGGAGGGGAGGGGGGGAAAACCAAAAACAACAACAACAAAAAAAACCAAAAAAAAAGGCTTTGGAGGGGTAGAGAAGGTGGGGGGGGGGGGGGGGGGGAAAGATAAAAAGAGAGGAAAAAAAGAAAAATAAAATAATAAAGGAGGCTCAGGCGGCCGCGGAGCGCGGCCGGGACGGGACGGCAGGGCTCGTCAGCTTCCCCGCGGGAGCAGAGCCCGTGCGCGCCGATGTCTTCTCTCCGCGCTGCCCGGCGAGACTCGCCCCGCCGGCGGAGCGGCCCCCGGGGGCTGCAGGCGGAGCGGTTCCCCTCCGCTCCCCCCCCGCCTTCCCCTCCACCACCACCACCACCACCACCACCAACCACCGGCCGCCCCTTTTCCCGGCACGGGGTGACTCAACCGGGTCGAACGCCCGGCGGCTCCCCCGGTACAGGCGAGCGGGAGCTCCGCGCACCCGCGGTGACTCAGAGCAATGGCATCGCCCCGGCCCCACTCGCTTATTATCCGCCCGCCGCCGCACCATGTGCACTCGCACACGTCAAACCCGCGGCGCACCGGCCCCACCTTGCCAGCGCGGAGCCTCCCACCTGCCGCCGCCGCGGGGGGGGCGGGACGGGGAGCCGGGGATGGCGCCCGCCCCCGCCGCTTCGGCCCCCGGCCGCGGTGCGGCAGCCGCGTTCCCGTCAGGCCCCGCCCCTCCCACCACCACCCCCACCACCCCCCCCCGCCCAACTTGGTCCCGTCCGTTGTCGCACGTTGCCAAAAATGGTCATTTGCGTCGCACGACGCGAGCGCGGGTTTCCTTGCCGCGGATGACGCGCCGCGAGAGGGATTCCCTGGCTCCACCGCCGGGATTTAAAGGGGCAGGCACACCGCTGGGGTGGGGTGGTTTTTGGGGGCGCAAATACTCCCGCCACGCAAGACCAGGTTTCCTCTTCGGAGCGCGGGGGGGGGGGGTGGTTACGCGGGGTGTATGTCGTCCCGTCCCCCCGCGGAGGAGGGCGGATGGGACCAGCAGCACCCCAGTGCTGGGTGGGTTTCTTCACAGTGTCAATAAACCAAGTGTCAGGCTCGGCTCGTTTTTAGAGCAGTGTTAACCTATTTTTTTATTTTTATTTTTTAATTTATTTTTATTAAATTTTATGTTTGTTTATTTATTTTTATGTATTTCTATTTGGTTTTATTTATTTTTTATTTTATTTTGTATTATTTTGTTGTTATTTTTCTTTTGCCTTTATTTTTTATTTGTATTTGTTATTATTTTTTCTTTTTTTCCTTTTTCTTATTTTTTTTTTTTATTTTTATTTTCTTATTTTATGTTTATTCTTTTTTCTTATTCTTATTTTGCGACTTATTTTTATTTTCCCTTTTTCCTCTTCTTTTTCTTTTTTTATATTTACTCTTATTTTTATTTTCCTTTTTTCCTTTTTCTTTTTTTATATTTATTCTTATTTTTATTTTCCTTTTCCCCACCTTCTTTTTGTTTTCTAATTTTACTTTTATACTTATTTTGTCAGCGTACTCCTCCATCCCTCTGGCAGCTGGCCGCAGAGCCACTCCAGGCCTCCAAGCGAGTGCATGTCTCAGGAACGGCTGGCGACAGCCCCAGGCTTCCCTGCAGTAGAAACTCCCGGGGCAAGGACCGCCATGGCTGGCCGCAGGTGGCCGTGGCACTGCCGGGTCAGCGGCTGGCACCGGCTGGAAGGTGGCAGAAGCAGACAGAGCAGAGCCGTCCGCGCGGAGAACTTGGGCTCTTGGTTGACCTGCAGCGAGTGCGGCGATGATGCTAGCTTGCAGATCGTTCTAATGCTGCTCTTGCACCCAAAATGTCTCGCTTGCCCCCTCCCCGGAGGACACACCCAGCCCTGAGCCTCTCCTTTTTGCTGGTAGGGAAGGAGAAGTCATATGAGTTCAAGCTATAACGTCCTGTTTAAGCTGTCTCACGGGCAAAGCATTTCCCCCCAGGAGCTCATCCGAGGGCGATGGGCTTTCCTCCACTCGCGCTCTCCTCCTTGGGAAGGGCGAGCCAGCACCCCCCTCAGCCCCAGAGCCTTCAGGGAATTCTGAAGAGTAGCAGCCCGGCAGTGATACATCCTCAGCACCTGATTTCATTTTTTTTTTTCAGCACCGAGCCAGGCATTTGGGATTAAAACTCCTGCCGATGCCATTTGGTTTTCAGCACCTTCATTTTCCAAGCAATTGAAATTCTCCATCCGAATTAGCCGCAGCATCTGACTTTGGGGGAGGTGGTGGGGACAGGGCTGTAAAAATAAACCCGTGCTTCCAACTAGCGTTGTGTTAGGAGCGAAGAGGGGCTGGGGAGGGGGAGACGTGCTTTAGCAAGGCACGGCGAGGCTGTGACGTGGTTTTCCCCTTGGGTCGCACGTCAGGCAGATGATCTGCACGTGCTGCTTCTTTCTGCTGGAGAGAGAATTAGTTCAAGATGTGAGAGGAATCAGGCTGCAGTTGTTATGGGATGAAGACAGACAGGGAAAAACACGCGTTGTAATAAAGAAGCTTCAAAAAAGGGGTTGGGTTTGGGCTGGCCACTTCCCTTGGCTCTGCCCCCAGCTCTCCTCAGGTGGAGGCTGCTGATGGCCCCGGGGTTCACCAAGCGTCGGGAACCGCTGCTGTCATCTGGGGTCACCAGCCCCAGCTTTGGTCGTGTTTTAAATCAGGCTGGTGGGCTTGTAGAAACCATGCTACCGTGCAGCAGGGAATGCCAAAGTAATTTGGTTCGAGGGGGGGGGGGAGGGGGAGAGAGAGAGAGAGAGTGCCAGAAACAGGGGGGCGGAGAGGGGGGGTGCTGGAGCATTAGTGTTGAGGCATTTTGTGAGACAAAGAGATGGGGTTTCTCATCCCCCCCTCCTAGAATTGTTTCTATAATTTTTCTTCAGCAGCTCATTAAGCCTAAAGTACCTGCTCTCCTCATGTTTCTGCTCAAGCATAAATGTTCTGAGCATCGTTTTCAAACATTGTTCCAATGTGATTTTGGCACATCTATGCCTCTGTCCTGACAAATTTGCATGAGACCTAGCCTGGGAGCAGCTCGTTTGAAATGACATTCGAGCGCCATTTTAATATTTGGCTGCCGGTTAATGTGCAGTTAGTTGACACTTGTAAATCCTCAGGTTAAAAGCCCTCTAAGAAGTGTAGGAAGCTGAAAGCACACCTGAGGCCAAACCCTCAGCTCCTGTCGGGCGGTGAACTTCTTCCACGGCTGGGCCGACACCACCTTGCCCTCCACGAGCGCCTGACCCACGGCCCCCAGATGCGACACTGAAGCTTTACCATGTATTTACATTGACTTCGCTGAAATTTCTTCTCGTCCAAGAGTGCAAACCCCCCCTGGCTAAGACAGGCTCGCACATACAGAAGGGATCGGTACATCCCATGAGGAAAAAAAAGAGCAGCCCCATGGAGCCTCCTCATTCCCTATCAGCCCTTCCTAATACTTTCTTATTTTTTTGGATGAAAGTAACTCAGACTAGCCTAGCTCACAGTGCCCCAGACACATGCATTTTTAATCCGCATCCAGACCAAGCTTTATTGTGCAATAGGCTCCCTGCTTCCAAAAAAACAAGAGATAACATGTACGCCTGCCTAGTCCATTCTTGCCTGAACCATAGACAAATTAAGACCAGCCCAGGTTCCAGGGCAGGCAAGGATCATTGTAAGGCAAATGAGACCCTGGCTCCTCATGCTTCTGGATTTCGTGAGCAATTAGGAGGCTGAAACCCAGACCTGGGAATGCTTTTCACTGTGCTTTTACAGGAGCAGAGGATAAGGGCACTCGGCAGCAGTTTAGACTTGGCCCTCGGCAAGCGCGTGGCAGAGCCTGCAGTTAGGGCCTCCTCCTCCAGCCTCCCCGCGCAGCGCTGGGCTGCACCAGCCACGCCGCGCCACCTGCCGAAGGGCGAAAACATTGATTTGCAATCAAGGGGGGAGAATTGCAGCCACGTTCCTCTGTTCCTCTTTCGCATTGCCCCTTGTTTTTTTATCTCACAACACTTTAGATATCTCCTGTGAAGAAGCCTGCAGTCACCACTTCACGGTAAATGTGTGCTGCCACCAGCGAAGGCCGGCCAAGGCACACGGTGGCTGTCCCCACTGAGGGGCAGGGGCAGGGAGCTGCGGGACAGCCCGGGAAGGGGCACGCGCCTCTTCTCCCCACCTGATTCCTCATCTCCTGTTTTAAAACTCGCTCCCAGCTCCCCCAAATAGGTGCTATCTCAGTGACGGTTCATTAAAAAGGACTCCTATTAGCAAAGCAATGGCTCTGTTGCTTCCCGAGACCTTTTCCTCAAGCTCTCTGAAGAAGTGGCGTACACATTTCCAGGGCTCTCCAGCTCTTCCTGACAGCTCTACTTTCATCTGTGCGCGAAGCCTGCTTTCATATTGTCTCCCTAAGTGCTAAGAGCAAGTGTTTTGATGTTAACTTCTGGGAACGAGCTCTTAAGCTACCACCTCACACTTAATTACAGTTATTTATTAAGTACTCCAGCGTATCCAAGGGAGAATGGAGGTTTTCTGCTTCAAAGGGTTTCTGGACGTGGTTCGGCAAATACCTTTTGAGAGTGCTTTTCCTGCCCACGCGCCATCGGACCACGGAGCCCCCTCTCCTGCTGATAACCCCCTTGTTTTCAGAAGCATGCACGGAGGCCATCGGGCCCCACTCCAGCAGCGCCACTGTATCTTTAGGGCAGGGAGTCACTCCCCTTGGTTGGTCTCAGGTGACTGCAGTGGGACTGTCCCTGTGCTCCAGCAGGCAGCTGGCTCGGCCCCACGTTCCTGGTGGGGTCAGCGCTGCCATACGTCCTCTTCAAGGTAAGGACACCAGTCCTGCCACTCTTACCACAGCCTGGTGCTGAGGTGACATCGCTTAACTCTTTCTCTGTCCTGATGCCAACAAAAGCCCAGGGTAAAGCTGGATGCTGTGATGCTCTTCCCTCTTTTGAACCAGGGTCGGGTGATGCTGAGGGCCTGGGATGCGGGCAGGGCAGCAGCGGGGCAGTCCCGCAGAAGCATCGGCACCAAATCCCTCTGGCACTGCGCAGTCAGGCTTGCGGCACAACCGTGGTGCCGTGCCATAGCCAGTGGGTCTGCTGGCTCCGTGCAGGGTCAGCTCTGCAGACATCCCAGACGCCGACAAAGCCAAATGCTACTTCAAAGCAGAAACAGCTCCAGCCCTCTTAAAATGCTCCAGAACAAAGATCCTCCCAACCCACTGAGCAGCAGGTGCAAGAAATGGATTGGGACCAAGGGCTTATTAAAAGTGACCACGACGCACAGTTTATGGCATTTTGCTGGTGCAGGGAAGCAGAAAACAGCTTCAGGAGATACCAGCCTAGGGCCGAGCAAGCTCCCTCCTAGCCCCAGCATGCACGGGATGTGAGAGATGGGAATAGAGATCCCACAAGTTGAGCTCTAGACACCTCTTGGCATGAGATGAACTGTCTTATCTTGATACCTGTGTTTGTTTGCCCAGCTCCAAACCTGTCTCAGCAACATGAGAGCCTGCCTTGCCCGGCTCCCGCCCTTGCAGAGACACCACCTCCAGCCCAGCAGCCAAAGGGCCCACTCAGGCTCAGCCACACCGCAGCCCAAGGGGCTTCCCCACAAGATCCCAGGCAGCGCTGCCGGCACGGCCCCGGCAGATGCTGCCGCAGGAGGTGTTTTAGGACATGGGAGCCCTGCCCTGCAGAGCTTTGACCCAGCTCTTTCCTCATTGCCCGGTCCAATAAGGGACTTGAATATCCTCTTGCTGTATTTTGTGAGCGGGGCCTCAACAAACACATTTTCTTGTGTCAGAGCAGTGGGAAAGGACCAAAACCCTACCTCAGGAGCAGTCAAACCCGCCCCTGTCGGCACCCCTATGGCTCAGCTGGGCAGAGGACAGCACCTTGCCTGAAGTGCCTGTGCTCAGGCGCAACCAGGATCAGGCCCACGGCCGTGCCGCTGTGGTGCCATTGCAGCCCGGGCTGGCAGGAAGGGGGGCCAGCCTGTACCCTTGTACCACAGAGTTTCGGACTTTATTCTCTGAAGCCCTCGGTGCCGGCCAAGTGGATCACCCAGCTGAACTTACCGCTGTTCCTGCCTGAGTGATTCAGCCCCTCCAAAGTTTTCCCCGGCAGCACAGCAGTGAGGAGGAGGAGGGAGGCGTGCAGCGCACACAGATAGTCCTCCTGATAGCGGGAGGCAGATAAACGCTCTCAAGTTAATGGCTGAGCTCAGATCTAGCTGAGGCAGTTTGACCTTTCTGCCTGTAAGCCTCCCTTCAGCTGATGTGAAAGAGTTTGACACAAGCACTCAGGGGGAATGTGTGGCCAATAAGTGAGACTTTACTTTCTCCAGCAAATAATATCGATTAGCGCAGCACCTGCAGACGCGGCTCGAGGCGGTGTGGTGGGATTTCAGCCCAGCTCACTCGGGTAAGGTAAAATAATTTGTTGACTGAACCTGTGAAGCGTCCTTTCTGTCTCCTAACCTAGCGACCTGTGTGCTGCTGAAAGCCTTGGAGGGAGGGAGAGGCTCCGCAGGCTGGGCAGCGGCACTGGGAGCCAGCTGCTGTCCCCACGTGGCCTGGCTCGTCTCCATCCAGGTGGGTGTCCTTGTAATTGGGCGTCTCTTCCCATCTTCCTGGGCCACTTTGCCTTTTGGCATCCTTGGTAAAGAAACATCTGTTAGGAGCACTGATGCTTTCTGAGCATTTGGGCAATTAAGAGAAAAAAAATGGACCAAGGATCCATCTGAGACAGGATTTTTTCCTCTCTCGCCATCAAGGATGGGCTCTGCCCCAGTGTTCCAGCTGTAAAGGGTGGCACAGGACTGTGCCAGCACATGAAAACAAACCCAGACCTGTGTAGCCTCACTTGGGGAAGCAGCGTGGTGGCATTCCCACCAGGCTGAGGCCCCTGTCCCCTGTAGACCCATGGACACAGATCTCAGTGAGCTTGGCGATTCCCTGCTGGCTGCAGAGTTATAAGTAGCATGGAGTGGCTGCGACTCAGCTTCTTGCTGCCCCATATGTCTTGTTGGTGGCACTATGAAGCTGAAATGTTGTTCACACTGCAAAATGTGGCTGCCTGGAGTGTAGAACCAAGGTCATTTGTTTCACGGGAGCACATTTTGAAAATCTTGCCTCCTAGCCTTTTGCGCTTATGGAGAGCCCGATCCACACGTAAGACACTACTGTGCTCTTTGCCCAAGCCCATGGAGAGCCCAAAAGAGTCACAGCAGGAAAGTGTGAACTACCCCAATTTGCTTTAGTTCTGTATTTATCCTGATGACACTTAAGTACCAGCAATACCAGCCAAATGCTCTGGGATGTGAGGTGGAAACTGCTATTATGTAGTATTTCTTAAGTGCCCCAGTCCAAACGCCTCCCATAATAAACTCCTGGTTTGCTCAGGAATGTAGAATGGGGTTTTTGAAAGCAGCAGGATGACCTAAAAGCTCAGTTTGCACATAATCTATATGCAAAGGCGCTTTAAGTTCTTTTAAAGCAATGCATGACATTACACCAACACGAACATTGAGTTCAGGTAAAGGTACCACGCATTTATCATGCTGGGCAAGCTTTTGGAGGGTTACGAGGACGTTCTTGCCCAGGATGTTATCGAATCTTTCCAGCATGGCCTGCGCTTTTCTTTCCTCTGCCTCCTTCCTCTTGCTGCTATGTATGGAAAGGTCAGGAAAAAGCAGAGCTGCTCCGTCTAGGGTCTCGGGCAAGGACGAGGAGGTGGTTACTCTGGACAAATGTTTGCCCACCTACTGTCCCTCTGGCTAGGATCTGATCCTAGGGTTTGATCATCGGGGTCATGACGCAAATGCAGGAGCTGCCCGGGAGCGGGGATCAGCGGGGGCAGCCCCTGGGTGCAGGCAGCTGTTTAGATGGGGATGTGATGTGTAGAAAGAGCGCTCCCAAAGCGAGAGGGCGAAGCCCAGGTAAACACATCAGGGGCGCCCTTGGGAGCTGGCAAGGGGGTGTGGGATAGCGGCGGAAGCACTTGGCAGGCTCAGTTTTGGCCGCATCCGTACCCATGTGGCTGCAGGCAAACTCATCCCACCCCTTGGTAAGCCTGCTTCCACAGCGGGTTTTAACAACATGCGTTAAAATACCAGCGGGTCCAGAATAAGAGATGCTGTTTGCGGACACGAGTCAGTTTAAAGAGAAAGAATACGTGTTACCCTGCGCCGGGCTGCAAGTGGGGACAGGCCCTGGGCTGCTGGCGGACACCTGCTGCCTTGCCCTCGGCCGGGGCGCGCCGCAGGAGGGCCGATCCGGTGCGGGCAGCCGGGGGCTCGCAGCCCCCCTGCCAGCAAGAGGGAGGGGTTTTGGGCCCCCCCGGGCTGGCCGGGTGCAGGCTGGTCCCTGCGGGCACACCCAGCCCTTGGGGCTGCAAAGCCCCGAAGGCGGAGGAGTCCTGCTCTCTGCCATCCTGCCAGTCCTCTGTCAGATCATGCTGTGCTGGCAGTTTGCAAAGCTGTCTATTATCAGCACATTAATAACCTTTCACAATGTTTAATTACTTGGAAAGGTAATCGGTCCTGAGGTAGTTCTTTAAAAAGCATGCCCATTTCACTTGCTCTTGGCAAAGACTTCGGCTTTTTTGTCTTTCGTTCTCACAATAAATATGTTACAACTGATCCTGCTTCCAAAGGCAATACCTATTTGTAAAATAAAGAGGAAGATTGCTCCCTGGCTTTCTGGGTATCAGCTCTGCAGCTGGGTGCCGTACCACAGACCTCTCCCACTGACACTACAGTATGTGGATTCAGGGAGACTATCAATCTGCCTTGTTTTTTTTTAATGGCTTCTCATTTAAGGTGCCCTGTTTGACACGCACAGCCAGGTACTCAGGGGCAGACTCTACTTCACCGGCAGAGCTGGCCCCACTGCTGGCTGCACATAAAATGAACAGCCAAGAAGCCATACGTGCACAGCCTGGTCCCCTCCACTCACCCACTGCTGCCCTTCAGCCACCGAGAGCTGTGCCGGCGCAGGCTGTGACAAGCTGCGATGGCCGAGGCTGGGGCTGGGAGTAGGAGGACCCGGCAGCTGCAGGAAGAGGACCGGCAGATGGTCCGGGTGGGTGAGAGTGCCACCAGGCTCCCTCCAAAGACAGCTAACCACCACAACGAGAGGGTCAGGAGCTCAAGGCTGCCAACAGTCACAC
Organism: Gorsachius magnificus; assembly: GCA_034008185.1. Taxonomy (NCBI): domain Eukaryota; kingdom Metazoa; phylum Chordata; class Aves; order Pelecaniformes; family Ardeidae; genus Gorsachius; species Gorsachius magnificus. Next base: position 28,595,509 of record CM067083.1, on the reverse strand, counting down.
CTCTGCTGCGTTTGGTATGCCAAAAAAGTGGCAGGTTGCTCTCTTTCCATGCAAGGATGCCACCACTCATAGAACTGAGGCAACTTGTGCGTGTTGCCTTTGGGCTTGTGACCCTATGCTGGTGACTGCAGCAACCACAGAGGTTTGGCCCCATCCTGGAGCCCACCAGCTGATGGCTGGGTCTCTGAGGCAGCTTGGGTGTAGGCACTGTCAGGGTCCCCGTGGCTGCCCCTTGCCACCCTGGTGCAGCCCTGGGACCCCAGAGCCAGCCCAAGAGCGGATCTGCCTCAGCGCAAACACCCTGTGGCACCTCTGTGGGAGGACACACATGCATACCTGCGAGCCCACGGGGATCTGGCACATGGCAACCTGCTCTGTCCATGCCCGGGGCCAGCCCTGGAGAGGGTGCAGAGCCTGGCAGGCTCAGGCTCCCACTAGCCACAGCCACAGCCTGCAGGAGCGGAAAGTGTTAGACTAGATTGACTAAATTTGTCCTTTTCCACTTATGAACGCTGTCCTATGAGCCATCGTGTTCCACTTCAGCCAGGGGAGGGTACTCAGTTTTGCGGACAAAAGCATAAAATGTTATCAGAGCACAACTTTATTCATGATGGCAGCAAAAGCCACTGGCATTTTCTTCCTTTCTCCTTAAGTATGAGCTTGTCAAATGACCTAATGAAAAGCCCCCAGCAGCTTTCAAAGAGCCAGGCTCTCAGCCTGCAGGTTCCCCACATGAGGGCATATTCAGAAGCCTGGTCCCAGTCCCACAGCCCATCCATCCTAGTGTTTTTCTCATTTTCTTGGAAGTCCTGACAGGTTTGTTTTCTTCTTTTTTTTTTTTTTTTTTTTTTCTTAAAAAAAAAAGAAGCTTTTAGCAGCCCTGGGGCAGAAGGCTCTCACTTGCTAAATCACAAGGTTTGCCACATTGAAATGTAGGGACGTGCCCGCAAACAGGAACTGGCTGTCTTAGCTTTTGTTCTTGACTGTTTGCCAGAACCCTTAAAACAACAGGAGGAGGTTCAGCCACCTAAACCTCCCTGCGCTGGGGAGCCTGTAAATGCGGGCATTAATATATCAGACACCATTGGTGCCTTTGCCAGCAGTGCAGGCAACCCCACTGCCAGGTGGCCATGGGACGAGAAGGAGCAGAATTGCCTGGCAGCGCTGCCGGCATGTCCCTCCGGGCATGGGTGCTGGGTTTTGCTGACCCAGGATCCTCACAGCACTCGGTGATTACGGCCGGGAGAGAGGTGCAGACAGGGGTTGTCAGGAAACACTGTTCGGTGCTGTGATGTTAGAAATATGGTTATCCCTAGATTTTAGAGCCAGGTAAGCAGTGACCCATCCACTGCCCCACCAGAGAGGTACTGATGAGAACTGGATATGTATCAATGAGGTGATGGTCACATTTCCCCTTGCCCAACTTGTCTGAAGAACAGTGATGGGAAGGAATAGCAAGGGACCAAAACTTGTAGATTGGAAGAGATGATTAGCAAAATGTTGCCCTTAAAGAGCTGAAAAGCAACCTCTAGTGCAGCCATGGGTGGCAGACACTTCCTCAGCACAGACCTAACCCGTAGCTCTCCATACCATTCCAGGGCTGTACATCCTTATTTAACTTGGACAGCACACCTCAGTCCTCAGCTACAGATATATTTAGACTTCTATTTCAGTCATAGACTTGGAGAGAGACCAGGTGTACACCTCAGTCCTTGCCTATAGTCATTCCTTGGCCACCTCACTGTTCTGCTAATGTTTATTTAAATGGATGAAGGGTGGAGCATGACCTAGCAAGGGGTTGAGAAGCTCTCCAAATGTCTGCCCCTCAGCTGGGCTCTCACCAGCCACCTTGCTGTGATGTTTTAATCTGGGCAGTCTATGGCGGCATTGCATTTGTCTCCAGGCTCCACCTCAAGGTGCTCAAGGTCCTTCAAATACCTTCTGCTGGCTCCAGTTTCCTTCCCATGTGTCCCAACAGGGCCACCTCCAAGGGATTTAGGGTTTTGACAAGTTGCACCATTCACCTCAAACTCTACCGGGTACAAACTTTAGAGCAAGAGTCCCCTGGTCTTCATCTGCAGCTCTCAGCACAAGCTTTCCCTTGGGCTCTCCTCCATGAGTCCCTGCACACCTTTGAATCACTGAGGAGCTCAGGAGCTCCAGATTATCCTTTCTCTGGGTTTTCCATCCCTGTTTAGGTTGCTCTTAGAAAAGTAGATGGGATGGAGCTCAGCTCCCACAGCACCTAGACCTTTCTTCTGCTCTCCCTGACCATCTCCTCCTCAATTTCCAGCATCACCTGGCTGCCTCCTGGTCAGGGGAGCCTCTGCTGGAGCAGGAATGCCCTCCTTGGGAGCTCCCCTGACCAGGAGGCAGCACCCTCGCTCCCAGCACTGCCACTTCATCCCTTGGGTGAAGGTTAATGAAGACATGCAGGTAGGCTCCCACCATTGAACCACCTCCTCGAGTTTGCAGGTCCCACAAGGCAGGCAAGCCAAACCCTCTTCCCTTGCAACGTCATGGCATTAAGTTATAAAGTTCAGGTTGTCAGTAAGCAAGCCAGTCCCACCCACGACTTCTTTCCACATAATTATGGTTCGCAGAGATACCAGGAAAAAAGGAGAGCCCCTGCCGGAGATGCTGACGTCTTTTTCCTTTCAGGTTCAATAGATGCTTTATTGCGGTCGGGTTTTCTTCCTCCTCGCCACCCGATCTTTTTCTGACTGGAATCGTTCCCCTCTGAAAAACGTGGTGACTTTTGCTGAAAAGCAGTTCTGCCACTTCTGTAGCGAAGCAGCTCTCACAAATGGCATAGTGGTAGTTACGGGATGTGTGGTTTACCTCAAGACGTCACATCTCCTCCCCCTGAAGACATCAGAAGGGTTATTGCTCAAATTCGGCTTCGACTGTATAAAGGAAAAAGGCCCTGTGACTTTCACTACTACTTTTAATGTTCTAAGAAACCTTCACGCTCCTTCCTCGGGCTGCTTCAAAGGGCAATTAGCTGGGGCACAAGATGCTGCCTTTTGGTAAACATATGCACATGAAGTGCAGGCTAAAATCCCATGAGTCAAATTTCAGTATTTCCTACCCGGTGAAAGGAGCGATTGATTTTTGTTGGGGATTTTTCCTAGGCAAAGGCTGGCCAGAAAGCAGAGCTTTGAGTACCAGATTAGTGCTTTCTGCCATTAAACACTTTTGGAGAGCAGAGGGGTGAAATATCCAGCATGCCTTTTTCAGTGCTGGAGCCATGATGCTCGGCTGGAAGAAGGTCCCTGGGGAGCCATTGCTGGGGATGGCTGTAGCCTGTGCAGGGACGGAGGGCACCAGGGCTGGGCTCACCCAGCAAAGCACCAGCAAAAGCTGGGCATCCTCTCTGTAACAGGCAAGCTGTGAAACGAGAGGTGGGGAAGCTCGGTCATGCCGGACACAGGCAGCGCGGGGCTGCGTTAGTGCACACACAGAGAGAGCTGCGAAAGGAAACTGGCAAACCAGATCTCCCCATCCCAGCTTAAAAAAAAAATCACACAGAAGGTAAACAAACACCATCACCAGTGCAAATGCAGCCATTCTCATCTCCTTCACATAGGCAGTGGGGAAAGGTGCAGGGCTGCCCGGCGGCGCAGGGATGCACCACGACTTGGGGGAGCCCAGCTTGCCGCCATCCACCCCAGGCTTGGTCCTCACCCTGGTTTTGCTGGCAAGGATGCCCCTTATTTTATCACAAGCCACCCCCAGGTTTTAACAACTTTCCCCCTCTGCAGACCCGTGCCAAGCTGAACAATTATGAGCACGATGCTGTGAATCTTTGGGGCGGGAGGTTTTGCCTGTGCGGCAGCTGGTGTGCTTTTCGGGAGCTGTTTCAGCCTTGTGTGAGCCCTCGTGAGCAGGGTCTGCTGGCACCACTCCTGAGAGCTGCTCACCTGAAGCCGTGACAATGCCAGGAAGGGCAAAGAGTGCAAAGGCAAACAGTGCCATGACCTTTTGCTCTCCTCAGCTTTGAGAGTACAACTGCAGTCTCTGACCAAAACCATGACCGAGCTCCCCTTTGCTAAAATCACCGTTTCTGATTTCCCCTGCGGTGCCCGAGGATGGAGTCCCCAAGGGAGGCGCAGGCTTCCCTTATTTTCATATAAAGACACGGCATTATGCCTCATGAACACAGCGTTTACTCATGGGTGCCTTCCTCCCGTGTGCAGTACCACGCTATGATCTGCCCAGGAAACGCAGCTGGTTTCCTGCAGCGAGGCGGGCAGTGCCTCGCTAGCTGAAGAGCTCCTTCACCTGCCTATTGCTCCAGCGCCAGCCTCTTGGGCTCCTCCGGGAAGGTTCTCACCCGTGGATGAAAAGCGCTTGCCAAAGGGATGAGCAGCACTCACAGCCCTCGTGCGTGGAGGGAAAGTGACCTGCCCCAGCTCCGGCAGCGGGAGCTCAACGCCTGCCTCCCTGTCAGCTGGGATGCAGGATGCACGCCAGAGAGAGGAAAATGGTTATGACACAACCAGGTGGAAGGTGCTTGTACGTGTGGGCACTGCAAGGATGCTATCGCCTAACGCCAAGGTGTGAGGAGGAAAATAGTTCCCTTCAACAGAGCTGCCCCAGTGAGGAATGGGCACCTTCATCCCCAGCACCCTGTCTCTGCTGGGGCTGGCAGGCTCCTGGCATGAGATAATTAACCCTTCAATTGCTGAGGAAGCTCCAAGGACCTTAATTTGACAGTTACCGTAAAAATATTTTGTCTGTCAACAGAGTCTTTCATCCAAGGATCTCAATGCGCTTTACAAGTATTAATTAAGTTCCCTGAGGTAAGTATGAATAATTATCGTCATTGAACTACATGGAGAACTGAGGCCAAACCTGCCCAAGAGCATCTGTCAGGCCACAGGGACCGGCGTGGAAGAGGAGCAATTCCCAGCTGCAGTCACCAGAATGCAAACCCTCCTGCAGAGAACAGCCTCAGCCTGCAAACTGGCCGAGTCTGCGGTGCTCTGCTCAAGGGTGTCCTCCCCTAGAAGATCACATGTTTGAAGGGCAGGAAAAAAAAAGTTATTTTCATTTTGGAATACAATGCAATCAATGTCACTATAAACAATTTAGGCAAACATGACATGAAAATATAAACTCCCCATATCAGTATGAAAGTTTTCTTAGTAACAGAAAAGGAATGTTGTTCCATTTATTCCATGTCTTGTGTTAGTCCCTTCTACTGTTTTATATGAGATTAGTAGTTTCTGAAAGCAATGGATAGTAAATCAGGTGCTAAGGAATTAGGGACAGAATTTAAGGACTATCTTAAACCCGAAATGATCAAACATTTATACATTTATACAAACTTGCTTGTTATTTCCCCTCACTATTACAAATCTCAGGGCTTGGAGCACTTTCATTTTCCTATGCCTCCAACCATCCTGTATCAAGGAGTCTCAGATCAGGGTTGCTTAGGTTGCAAGTTCAGGTATATTTTGAAGTGATAAAGACTCACTGTCATCATCTAGTCTGAACTCTTGCACAGCCCAACCCAGAGGAATTTAGCTATTTACCTTGTAGATAGCCCAACTACTTACACCACATTATTTGGTTAATTTTTTGTGGATGTATCTGTAACTGCTGAAGGTCTCTGAAGTTTCCCCACCTTCCAAACCCTGCTCCGTGTTGCATGGAGAGGCTCCAACATTGGGCTTCTTGTTTGCAAATTCCTTACCTACAGGAATGTTGTGGGAATGAATATACAAATATTGTGAGATTCGAAGATATCAGAGCAATGGGGAGGGGAGTCATAAATATACCTCACACAGATAATAGCGGCTATAAATTCTATTGCCTTGATCTGGCTTGGCACTGGTGCTCTGCAGAATGACTTGCTGTGCTCGTTCCTCTCTCCATGGCAAGCTTCACTGTTTATTACTGATATATAACTATAGTGTTATGCTTGTCTTCTGGATGGTTCCGGATAAAACCAGCCTTTCAGTTTGAATTAAGCACTTTCCAAAGCAATAGCAGCTAAACTGAAGAATATCCATATGAGGTGTGTTGTGGGGTTAAACTAATGATTTGTCTTATGCCAGCACAACTTTCCTGTACAAGTATCTTGTAGACAGCTATTTGGCCGCTGAGTTCAAACCATGCTCGACACCTGAGCCACCACAGATGGGGCTCTGAGGGGTGAACGCTACCCAGAGTGAAGAAACTGAGCACGTGACTCTTCTTGGTCATAGAGGATCCTCCAGCTTCATGACTGGACTGGAGGTGACAACAGGAACTTCTTCCCCAGCGGAGCGAAGCCAGGGTTGGTCTCCCAGAAGGAGAGCTGATGTGGGTATCCTATGTGTGGGGAGGAAACGCCATGTGTACAGTGGTGGCACCACGCGTCCTATACTCTGGGCATGTGGTGGGGAGGATCGGTAGGCTGGGAGGAGTCCTTCCTCTTCCTCCCCACACAGAGGACCATCTGCCCTGTAGCTCTGCTAGCTGATGCCTCTGTCCCATGCCTCACCCTGCTCACCCAGCGTGTGAATGGTGGTGGGTCCACAGGGACCTCCTCACCCTTGCAACTCGAGTGCACGTTTCATTACTGCTGAATCCCTGGGCAGCTTCATATAAAATGGACAGGCAGGGCGGTGGTACAGGGTTTCAAGTTACTGACCGGTTAATTAGGAAGGGGGAGCCTCTTCTCAAGGCACGCTGGAAGCCTCCTCACCCAAGGCATCACAAACTGAGCTCGATGAACTGTTTCAGATTGGTGCTGCCTGTTTCCAATTACATCCGAGAGCATTTTTGCAGCGAAGAGCCAAAGTCTTGATTTATAGGCTTTTGGGCAAGGGAATGCAGTGTTTTTTATTATCTTTATCTCTAAATCTGCTCTTGTTACTTGTTGCTTACAACAAACTTGCAGAGTCTAATGCAAAGGTCTTTTGTTAAGGTTTCCTATACTCAGATGCTAAAATCCTTCATTAAAGCCCAGGCTAATTGCTTCTGCATCAGATAGACAGGCCCATCCCTTTCACGCCGCTCAGTGCGCCCTTGGGAGGCGAACACGCGTTTTGGGACGGCATCCCCTCAGAAGGTGGAGTGAGCTGGAGACAAACCTCAGACTGAGCCTATGCAGCCATGCTGCCATCCCACCCAGCCCTCAGCCACGGCCAGAGCCTGAGCACTCGCTCGCACCTCGCGGGCGCCGTGGACGGTGGGAGAGGCAGCCAGCCCACTCCTGCGCCACTCGCTCTGCACCAGACATTCCTCTGGCTGGATTTTCTGCTGCATTGGCTTCCCACATATTTATCCTGACATCACATGGGCTGGGGCCCTTCCCGCCTCTGCCCAGCGTGAGTTCGCTGTGCAAAAAAAAAAAAAAAAAAATTGCTTTTAGAAAACGATGTCCTCTGTGGAAGGAAAATGATCAAATGCAGCAAAGAAGAGTTTTACGAGCTTTGCTTCAATACTTGTTGTGCAACATCCTTACGGGATTTCATTATTTATGATTTTATCTAACTACAGTCTATGCCTAATAGCTCGGAGGTGCTGTTGATTAATTTTTTCCAGCTCTTTGATGTACCGGCAATAACTTGTCCATGTTGCCCTGTGTCAGTAAAGTGGAAATTGCCACGGCACATTCAAGGTGTGTTATCATGAGGTGGCCAAAGCCGGAATAACTGCCTGTGTCCACAGTGGGACCGAAGTTCCCCCCAGCCACGCTCTCCCCGCTTGCATTGGCTGATGGTGCTGTAATGAGTCAACTCATCAAAATAGGAAAAAATGAACCCCAGCGAAAAATGTTGGGTTTTTTTTTCCTCTGGATTAGTGAGTCAAACTCGCTTTCCATGTGACCAGGTATGTACTGGAGCCGGTGCGAAGGACGAAGTGAGCAATCAGGAAGCAAGGAGCGGCGGGAGGAGGAAGAGGAGGGAGAAGGGCAAGTGGGGGCAGGCTGTAATATCATCTTTTGACACCACACCCTACGTATGGACATTGTCAGTCTAATTCCTACTGTACTGGTTCCGTCCTTGATGTTGTAATCTGTTTCTGTGAATCTTTTCAATTAGGTAGTGATTTATTGGTTAGTGGGGTGGGTTTGGACAACCTCCAGCAACAGACATGAAATCCATTACCATGCTGCGCTCTGTCCTATTGCCTGCAATGCAAAGGCAATTTTTTCTCCAGGAAATGAATCTTTTTCAAAGTGATTATAAGATTATATGACTAGGCTATCGAGTGATGTAAACCTGCCCGTTTCCAAAAGCTTCGGTGTAGTTACACCACTTATAGAAGGACTTGCTTCAAAATTTTTAGCTGTCCCAGCATATTAGTTGCTGATTAATTGGAGGTCTTCCTGAAAAGAGTGCATTTATCAGCATAAACGGACCTCTTTGTTCCCTTACGTAGAGGTTTTCAGTCTGCTCGAGTTAAAGTGTTTGCCAGTTCAAAATTTATTATTTCTTGTCATCACTTCTCTTGTAGTCATCACCTCTCTGGTGTTAGTCCAATTCTGTGGATTTGTCAATCACCACCACAAAGAAACCCAGAGCCAAAATAAACCTGGCACGACTTGATTTCTGTATTACAAATGTACTGGCATAAATGTTGTCCACAGAATCTCCCATTTCAGCAAAGTGCTTGAAATCCCATTGACTTCAATTAGTAAGTTAAGCAAGTGCTTAAATGCCGTGTTTGAACCAGGGCCTGAAGCCCATGCCTTGGCCAACTGGATTTGTCGTCTTTATAGTTACGCAGCTTTTAGAGGAATTTCCATGTTTCAGTTCAGTCAAGACATTAAAAACTTGGGTGAGATCAAGGAGAACTGAAAGCAGATACTACGTTGTCTTCTGGCATCTTTCATTTACAAACTGTAGGTTAAGCATTGAGGATTCAAGGAGAGTGAATGAAACAACGCGATGGTCTTTCAGGACACTTCCCTCTTCCTAAAGTTATGGGCTCAAATCTTGAAAAAAATAAAATCTTACTCAGGCAAAACGACACAAGGAAGGGAATTACTAATGTGTAAGATAAAGGAAAAAATGTGGACCACTACGAATAGGCTTTACTTCATGGTAGCTGATGCCGTCTGTCAATTTATACTACACGCTACTCCTGTTCTCCCTGTATGCAATTACATAGGCATATCAGTGTAATGCATGGTTATTACAAAATAACCACAACATGCTGGGAAGAACATTTTATGCTTCTTAGTTGGACAAGGCTCATCTGGTCTTAATCTGATTTTTTTTTTCTTCCTTCTTCTTAAGGAACATCTTCTATTTTAAGATTTTCTCCATTTAGCCAGTGGAATCCATATTAATTTGACCTCTATTAAATCAGATTTTTTCCATTATTCTCTCTGCTGATCAAAGAGCTCTGGGGCAGTTTCCCGAGAGGCAGGCATACCTTGCTGCCGGAGCAGGAAGGCAGAGCAGCGGCATGCAAATGCTCCCCCACCTTCCTCCTGTTGGGAAGCCGGCTTCCCGCCCAGCCGCCTCCTGAGCTTGTGCCCAGCCCCGGACCCGTGCGCCTCCCTTGCCCAAACCCGTCTCTCCTGGGCATGCTTGTGCTGCCCCACCGGGAGGTTTCGCTACCGCGGGAGGCAGAGCCATCGGCCACCGTCCCTTTTCCCACTGGGTTTGGGCGCCTGGCTCGGTGCCGAGGGGAAACCCTCGGGAGCCCTGCCTGCACGGTGGTGGCGGCAGCTTCCTCACCTCTTTGTTCTCGACAGGGCTGTCAGGGACTGCTGCCTTACGCAGGGCTTGTTCCTGCAGGCGACCGGGAGATGGGCATTGAGCAGGCCCGGCATCAGCCGGAGCCTTGGAAGAGCAGGGCTGGTGGAGGAGCAGCCTGGGCCTGGGCTCTGGCACAAGCCAAGGCAGCCGACAGCGGGGCCGGCAGGCTCCTGGGGGAACTCAGCCTGTTCCCAACCAGCGTCAAGAGCCTTCCAGCTTTAGGCAACAGTCTAAAGGACTGAAATCCCGCACCCAGTGACTCAGGGCATGGCTATGCCTGGTGATGGAGTGGGGTGAAAAGCTGGGAGCCTGCGTGGGGAGGAGTGCAGAGCCTTTGGCCTCCTGCTGCTCCCGGGCTGCCCCACCGGGTCCGTCCTGCCGCTTGGCTGCGGGACGGGACGCGCCAGCTCGGGCACCGGCCGGGCAGCTGCTAGGGCAGAGCGAGGGCAGCCTCCACACCGCCCTTCCCGGCACCCCCGCTCCTGGGCAATGCAGCTGGGATGCGGCAGGAGAGACCCAGGCCGAGGACAGAGCCATCTCCCAGCCTCATACCGAGACCGGGCATGGCTTCCCCGCAGTGGGGCTGGCTGCCGTCCTACCACGGAGCGACCATGCCGCCCTGGACGAGGCACATCCCTGCTTTTTACCTCAGTCCCTTGTTTGTAAAATGGACACAAATGCTTCACAAGGGTGTTGTGAAACCTAATTAATTAATACCTGTAATGCACTTTGATGTCCTCGCATGAAAAGTCCTATATAACTACAAAGCACTTTTAATGTTATAAAGCAAGAACTTCTTGCTGTCTTGCCTTGGCAAAGAGGCCGATTAGATGTTATCAGCTTTGCTGTTTACACGTACAAAACCTGCTGCAGTATGGTTTGGATCCTGTTTTGTTTTTAAAGAGTAACATAGTATAATGACAGAAGAATGAATTCGGGGGTCTGTTCCCTGTAACTTCAGGGAGCAGCCAGAAGTGACTTCATATTTACTGCCAATGAAATAAGCTAAATAGTCCTCCAAGAAAAAAAAAAATAATACACAAAACCACAAAACCCAAACCAAACCAAAAGCTGACATATCTGTGCATACTGGTGTGACCCGATCACACCTGCAGTAACTGCACCGAAAGGCCTTCCAGCCTGAGCTTGAGGAAAAAGCCGTATTACAGGAGCACTTAATCCTGCATTTAAATGGCTGGGTATGGCTTACATTTCATAGAAGTCAACTGGCTCCTAAGTAAGAGCCTGTTTGGGCCAAATCTCGTTGACTATGCTTGTCTAATCTGCCATTAAGATGGTCCCCTTTGCAGTTTTACTACTTCAGTGGTAAAGACGCAGCCGGGGGAGTTGGGACTGAGGAGCCCCAATTCTGCCTTCATTGTGAAATGCATGGTGCTGTCACGCCAGCAAACATGATTGCAGAGCCCATGCCATAATTTACACCTGTTTGATAACTAATGTTAAAACAGGAGGAAGCCGTGCTGTATGGCCTTTCTCTTAGAGGGCTCAGTGATGTACGTGCACAGCGGAGGGATGAAAGTGCAGCTTTATATGTTAAAATTCCCAACAGGCCTGTCCAGCGCTGCATCTAAAGATGCACTAATAAGTTAATGACAAAATACAAATGCGTTGACTCCTGTAATTTAGAAAACTGGAGCCGAAGGAGTCTTAATAATCCTGCTTTTCTTCCCCAATTAACACTGTTTACTTCCTGCATTTCCTTGACCTTGAAAAGCCATCCTGCATAATTCCACGTACTTGCCTCCACCTCTAGCCCTCGCAGCACGAACGCAGCACCCAGACTGCGCATGGCTCAAGCGCCGTCACACTTGGTTTAAACAGGATTATAAAACTAGAATAAAACTCCATATAAACATTTACTCCACATTTACAAGAACATACTTTGTGGTCAGTCCTCCCAGGACAGGAGAATTTCAATGCACTCAGGAGTGTCGTTCTGGATGGACAGCAGCACAGCGGTGATAAGCCTCTGCTCCTTCCCTCTCAGGCTGCCAGCACCCACTGTCTCTCCCTTCCTTGAAATCGAAAACCGTCTGTAAATTTGGACATTATAATTTTGCTACCACAAACAGGTAAATACACACATGAAGCACACTGCAAAGGTCTTGGGCTCTTTGTACACTGTCATTCCAGCAGCCGCCTTGAAGCTTGGGGATGCCCAGAGTTGCCTGCGAGCAATAAGCAATTTCTCACAAGCACTTTTTTGGTCTTTTTTGTTTTGTTTTTAGGGACAGTTTCTCCCTGTGCTCATCTGGACAGTGTTTGGAGGACAGTGGGATCCCACTCACGGCAGTGGGGCTGGCAGCGCTGCCACTGAGCCAGGTGCTCTCGGCCCGTCCTGCCTGGAGGAGTGAGAGGGGAAGGAGCCAAAGTCCAGCTCAGGTGTGAGCAGCTGGAGGCAGGAATACACACAATGAGAGGAAACTGGGTACATCGCCTTTGCAAAACCAAATAAACAACACATCTGGGAAAAAAAAAAGAAAAGGCCCCCAAAAACCAGCTTGGACTTTCCTTTCCTTCCCCCAGCGACAGAGGGTTGCAGAGGCTGAAGTGTTTTTACACTGAAAGCATGGCAGCATTTGGGAGCTTTCTCTACAGTCTACAAATAAACAAAACCCAGGGAGTGTTTTGCATTCAATAGTTAATCACAGTTGGCTGAGTGTTTGTATTTTTCTTCACTGTAAAGGCATTCTTGGTCCGCCTCCCAAACAGCTTGTTTTGTCTGCAAGATTTAATCTTGAGTGGCAGGACTAGGCGCAAAGACAAACCTCAAAACAATTCTTATTTTTCTATAGCAAGATGTCAGGATGTAAAAGCTAACTTCCCGGCAAACGGGACCCTCAGGTCAGCATGCACAGGGCTTCTTGCTACAATTTCCAGTCTGCCCTGATGTGGTGGCTCATGAAGCAGCTCATTTTACCCGGTTTTAACTCTTTCCTCTTTGTGAACTGCTCTTTAAATAGTCTAAGCGACTCCAAACAACTAGAATCCAATGCATGTTGGACAAGTTTCCAGCCCTAGCTCCTCCCTGAAGAAGCATCTTGTTTGTACACAGGGAGCATTGGCTCCAGATGCCCAGCCTACTTTCATATCCAAACACGGTTTTTCTTCCAGGCAACATCAAGGTACCTTTCATAAAAATGAAGGGATGATGCAACACGTCTGTAGTGCTTCAAGTACTCCAGCTACTCTGCTCAGAATTAGCTTAGGCAGTTACCTAAGAGCACTGTGCTGTAGAGACATCAGCTGCATTTCTGCAGCAGTCCCTACTACCACCAGTGACTGAAAAAGTACTGACTTGATGTCTTTGCGCTTCTAAGATCTGAAAATGGTTAGAAACAGCAAACATTTGAAATCTCACCACTTTTGCTCTTCATTTTGTTTCCACGTGCTATTGGCTCTGAACAGTCTTTAAAGATAGGTAGTATCAGGTTGTGTTTGGCTGTGCTTAGATCTGAAGCCCAAGTTTTAAAAAAATATAGTAAAACCGCATCCAAGTCGCCTGAGAGATATGTCTGCAGATCATTCAGTCCAACCTGTTGCCTGAATCAGGACTATCACCAGCTACTAGATTAGGACCGCCATGGCTTTGCTTGCTCATGTCTCATAAATCTCCAGGGAGATGCCCTGACCTACGGGGGCACGTCTTCCACTGCTGGACTGTCCCCTCTTGGTGGGAATGCTCTCTGCCCTGGTATCATGGAGATTTGTGCTTTTGATGGCATCACTTCTGGAGGAAGAATTTTTGATCAAAGTCTTCCCCATAAGCAAAATCCAACAGGGCCTGAAGGAAGGAGCCATGAAACTCCCCGCAAATTAATTTCAACAGGTTCTTGCAGTTCCCCTAATCCTGTGTATATAACGCTAGACATAGGTATCTATTTCTGATGTGTCTTTCCCATGTATGCTTTAAAATCAGTAGAAATTTTTCTTAGCCAAGATGGGGTCTATACAAATAATGCATTAAGTGATGCTGGTAACCTCCAGCACCCCCTGAGAATTTTCTCTGAGCTGACTTCAAGCATACGACCTGTTCTTGAGCCTGCTCCAAGGTATCTCTGGAGCAGAAATGATAGACAACACTTCACACAGTAGAGCTAATGCGGGGACCCTTTTGCCAGAGTATATCACAGTGGTCCAATTTTACAAAGGGCCAAATAATCCCACAATCCATTTCCAGACCATCATAAAAACAATAATGGTAAATTCAACAAAATGGACATTACAAACACAGAAGAAATACTCCTGACATCCATAACGAGCGCGACAAAACAAGTGGTTAGATTATTTTGGAATCTCTCTTATAAGGTACCCCAGCACCTGCTAATGCCAGACAGAGAATCAGATTCGACCAAGCGATGTCCTGACAGAACCAGGCACCTCCGAGAGTTGTTTGCAGCCTTGCTTTGAAAAGCCTTTTCCTCATGCGCAGGCATTTACCCAGCTTTGCATGAGCAACCTGTGGCGGTGCAGAACATCCATCCACTGGAAGAGAGGAAGGCAGGATCCAGTTGCGGGGTTTTTTCATGCAACCTGCCCATAATTAGCCTCAAGCAGCAGCTGAGTCACTCACAAGAGTCCCGGGTGCTATTAGGACCAGACACGCCACGGCCCAGCGTATAATTATACCAGCCACCACCGTGCGGAAACTGCTCCATTTAGCTATCTGACCCCATTAGACAGAAGCTGTTATTTCTTCTTGGCTACTAATGCTGTGGGTGATCTGAAGAAGACGAGCCCAATTCTCAAAGCACGAACTCCTTCACCCACTCACCTCTTTCTTGCCGAGACTAGAAGATGCCGTCCTCTTTCCTGGTTCACCTGTGGGCCGCCTGAGAGCACCCCTGTGGTCCAGAGGCAAACAGAGATGCTGAGACACAGCACCTACTGGATACAAGGGACAGGGAGACAAGCGCAGAAAGTCTAGGGAATGCGGCATGCTACAGTATCTTTTTTGCCAGAGCACGATGATAAAACAACCACTGAAACAAGCCACAGAACTGAAGGAATGTAAGAAACAAGCTGTTTCTAGAATACAGATTTGTATTTGGACATTTTGCTGCCCCTTCTCATAATGAGGATGGAAAAGTTGAGATGGGAAGCTGATTGCTGATGGTCCCTGAACTTTTTAGGTGCCTCTAGCGCTGGTGATGCAAAGTGAAAGTTTTTTGCAGTGTCTGCTCTCTGGTAGAATGAGTAGAGAGCAGGCTTGGTTGGCCAAAGCCACAAGAAACCACCCTTAGCTGGCAGGGCTGTACTTGAGTTGCAGCTGGATTTTGCAGCTGCCTGTTCCTATCAAGGCGTTAAGAGGAAATGCCCGGCTTCAGCAGCAGCAGGGTGGCATTCCCTGCTGGCACAGCTCCTCTGTCGGGTACAAAAATGAACCTCGCCCCAGCTGACGAGCAACCAAAGCCTGTTACCTTCTGCGGCCGGGATCTCACGGGAAAGGGAGCAAGGGGGACCTGGGTAGTGGAGGAGGCTACGTTCAGCAACTGAGCCAGCCGAGGCCGTTCCGCTAGCCCTCTGAGGAAAGGCAAAAAAAAGGTCAGAGCTTTTGTCACTCCTGGTTGTCATCCTGTCAGACCAAGTTCAAGGGAGGTTTGCTGGGAGGGGTGCGCGGTGCTTGGGCTGCTGCTGACCGTGCAGTTCAGAGAAGAAATGCATGGCTCCAGCCTCGAGCTGCTACTCTCACACCAGTGCCACAGCCCCTTCAAAAGGCACAAATAACCTCAATGGCTCTGATTTTTAAACAACTACTAAAAAACTTTGGCCGAAAGGGACAGTGGAATAAAGGAAACAAGATGTCAAATTATAATCAGCTTGAATCATTTCAAATAAACACCGAGGAAATAAAATGTACCCTGTTTGCTGGCAGGCTTGATGGCTTACAGAGTACTCGCCCCACCCAAATCAAGGGCTTGAAATGGAGCAGCAGTGGAACAGAAACCCCTGATAGCCTAAGATTTGTTTTTCCATGGTACCGCGTTGCCATCCTCAGGGATAGAAAAAGCATCATTAGGGTTTAAATGGAGTTTGATGAAAACACGGAGCACCCCAAGGATCAATTTTCACCATGGGCAGCTGCAGCACGAGGCGTTAATTCCTCACCCTCTCCGGTGACAGGAGAAACGCAGGGAGCTGTAGGCACAAATAACGTTAGACTGCTAGTGTGTATTTCGCTTTTCATGCCTGCAATTAAATGCTTGCTTTACTTCCTGTTGTTTAAAACTGTATTTATTCTTTAGCGCCGAAAGAAAAACCTCCTGTATTTTTTTTAATTTGCACTGGGGAAACATTTGAAGGCCCATATTGTACACTCAGCAAGTGGCAGGGCAGCCGCCAAACCTTACTTCCTTTGTTGATTTCATGATGATTTAAGACCTATTTTCAGCAGCTGATCCCAGTTTCCCCCCTGCCTTTTTGCTTGGTAACTACCATTTTAACAAAATGGTGTTTGTGCAGTGCCTTGGAACCAAGAATTGAGCTTTCAAATGTAAGACAGGGAATAGAATAGGAAAAGCAGCACTAAGATCACCTACACGCCATGGCTTTTCAAGCCACATGCTTAGAAATATATAGCAGAACCCTTGAGTTCTTGTAGAATATTAGACTGCTGGTCTTCTTATGTAGCTAAAGTTACTTGCATGTTTCTGTTATTTGTGGTGTTTACCTTCCCCCAGTGCAAAGTTTGAAATAATTCTCTGAATCTATAGAAGTCAGTTAAAAAAAAAAATAAATTACCGAAACCTGTACCGTTGATGTACATTGTTCAGACTTTTACTGGCTGTGCCCATAGGGATGAACCCTATTGTCTGAACGTACAAACAGGAAAAGATATAGCCTGATCAATGGTTTATTTAGGTGCAGGCTTCCTTCAGAAAAGGAGAACACACTTTCCCCCTGCTGATGCTAAGATGCAAATTAAACCAAGATTTGGTGCAAAACACGTATCCAATGCCATCACCATGAGTATCCTCTCCGTTCTGGGTTACAACAGGGTATTTTCTCAGGATTATTCTGTTGTGGAGAATACAATACTTAGCTTAATAAATAAAAACCAGCTTCTACAATAAGACTGGTTATTTTTACATCAAATCATTCCATACTTAATGTAGGTCCATATGATGCAGACACACACTTGGAACAACTACTGGTTGCCTTGTTAAAACATAAACCTCAAAGCTGCTAAAAATAGCAGTAACTAGTAAGGATGAAACAAAATTGTCCCAGAACATTACAGACACCTGAAAAGAAAAACTGAAAAGGAGATGACTTAAGGGATTTTCAGTAACATTTAAGAAGTAAGAAACAGTGTAAGCTTTAGGTTTAATGAGCGTTACAATACATCAATTACAGAGACATAAGTAATTTAAGGGAAGAGCATTCACTGGCAGTCAAGCTTGGTCACAGACTTCATTTGCTTCCCAGGGCAGGGACAGCACCCTGTAATTAACAGTCGTGGTCAGAAGCTGTGTCCCAAGCTGGTTACCTTCTCGCAGCACACCTTTCTCACAAAGCTGGAAAGGTGAGAAACTCCCCTTCTCCACAGACAGAGGACACTACCCCTTCATCTCCACGTATTGCTGCTGCGTAGACGTGGTATTAGAAACGTATTTCAGACCTGCGGGGGTGACCCTCATAAGCTGCCGCGGGTTTCTACTGCCTGCTGCTTCTCCTGTTGTTAAGGCTACTGATGCAGGAGCAGGAGGATGTCCAAGCAGCAGTCTCTGCTCACCACTTAAACAGGTTTTTGACCTTTACTACAGCCCCAGCCTTGTATTAGGAGGCACTGCTTGACAGAGGCTAACCAAACCTATTCCCCTCTTTCCTAGGTAAGAAGTCTCTTTGTGTAAAACCACCTGAAGTAAGACTTAAGGTACTGCGCTTCATTGCTAAATCTTGTCTCCTGACTGATTCACCAGAGATGCTTATTGGCGCAAGTGCCAGACAGGATGAGAGGAAGGAAACACGCATAGAAACATACCCAGTGAGGGTCTAGCAACGCGTAGGAGATCTGTGCTAATTCTAGCAATGATTTCTTCTCAAAAAATGAGTCAAGTCTACTTCATATATGAATGGGAGGATGTTCAAGGACATGGATGATACTGAAAACGTTGCCGATTCAGCAAATGAAATGTGCTGATCAACAAAGTGATGACCAGCACAACAGAGTGATTGATGAAGGCCAAACTATGTACGATACAGTTAGCTTTTATTTATTCTTCCAGCTGTTTGTCCAGTCTTTCCAGCAAGTTCACAAAAAGTCGAACTTTGAGTCCAAAAGATTTGGTATTACTTCTCGCACAGTGGATTACATATGCAGATGAATAAAGGCTTTTTTTGCCTTTAAGCAAGTTTGCACTGTAAGGACCTTTGGAAGATCGTGCACTAATGGGGCTTAGTAACTAGAGACTTACTGCATTCTTTCAATCAAAATTACGACAGAGTAGAATTTAGGCTTTTCAATATGTTCATAACTTTGCTATTTTTCTCCTATGTTTTGTGGTTCTCATAAACCAAAGAAACTAGCCTAAATCTGACTGGTCATTTTAATTGCATGTATCACATAACAGGAAAGAAAGCGCTGAAAGTCTCACTGCCATTAAACTGGCCACAATGGATATTATCATAAAACGGGAGATAACAGAAATAAATCCAACTTATTAGATTACAACTTTTGTGGCTAACATGTCTTCAACGCATACTTGATTCAATATAAAATTACTCAAACTAACTCTTTTCCAATGCAGTATTTATACGGTAATCCTCCTTCTGGAAAGGGTTCACTCATTTCCATGTTTTTCCTCCCAATACCCCCTTTGTAGTGCTAACATCCTCAATACATTCTTCAGAGAACTATCAGGAAAGGCTCCAAAAAATACTGTGCAGCTCAAAGAGTGCAAGGTGGCTTTGAAATAAAATGTTCATTAAGTGTAAGAAAAATGCTTTTTCTGCTAATCTGAAAATTGATAGGCTTGCAGACTTTATCTTAAACACAAACAGTTCAGTTTCTCAACTTTTCTACCTTTTTCTTTCCTTCTTTTTTTTAAATACTACCACTTGCAGCACAACGTAAAATTAGTCTGAAACCATCAGTTCGCTTCCATATATGCTAGTGAAAAGTTGGTGAAACTACTGAATTCAACAGAAAGAACTGCTGGTTTAGGTTTTTTAGATCCTCAAGGTCTTTTCTTACACGGCTTCTAAAACTCTTAGTCCTTTAATAATAAAGTAGTCCTTTGTCAAAAATTACTAGCACTGAAGTGAAGGGCATATTTTTGGTTGAAAACGTGTACTAATTCTGAAGAGTGGACCTCCTTCTGAAAAAAATAATAAAAAAAAATACTGGTGCCATTTGGACAACCAGGTATATAAAGCAAACACTACATCCATGGGGCAATCATTACAACACTGAATCAAACACAAGGTTATAAAATGTAAGATTCCGGGAATCTACTCATGCAACTTGAGGGTTTTGTTTTGACCTTTTGAAGATGCTAGAGATTGTTTTGATCAGATTTTGAACACTATGAGAACAAATGTTTTTCATTAGCCATCCTCCTTCTCCCACCCCATTCACAAGAGTTAGCTTATTCTTGAGTATGCGTGAGCGGTGCTGACTTCTACCTGAAGAAATGCAGACGTGAGAACATCCCAGTATGCCAAACAACGCCTGTTTTCAGCCATTTAAGGTTGTTCAGTTAGGGTTTTGCTACTCACATAAAACCATTACCCTCCACATCTGCTGTAAGTCTTGGTTTGCATGCAAAAGCCTAATGCAATGCCTCCACTGAGGGAATTCAGGCTCAGACATTTGGAGCCGTTTACAGCCCTCAGATAATGCATCGAGAGTCACAACAGGGTGGGTCACAGGACAGAATATGCCTCCTCCTCTGTAGGTTTGCAATAAGGCTTCTGAATTTGTTTGCAGCTTAAGTTCCAGCCAAGAACTTCAGTATTAAACATAAACTAAAATTTTGCCTATAAACTAGCTAAAAATACCTGTAGTTTCTACAGCCAAATTATTTGAATAATTCTTAATTATTAAGCTTCACTGCTCAAAACCCATCTGTATTTCCTAGGTGGACATTCCCCTGGAAAGCACTATTTTTAATGTAAAATTACAGGTTTTAGAAAGGGTAGGAGAACGCTGCCAATCAAGTAATTTGATGAGATTTCATTGCATAAGCAGATAGTGGTGGTATAGTGAATAATTTCAAATGAAATGTTTTCCAGTGCCACTGTATCATCTGCATACTATTCATTTAGTTCCTTATATTTTACAGAAGTAGGGCACATTTTCCATATGCCGTTTATAAGCAACATACACTGTTAATTTTATTCCTTACTGGAAAGTCCCTGGTCTATTTACAAATTAATTTGGGAAGTGACATGGTGACAGTTAGCCCCAACCGGTGCGCCTGACACAAGTGAGAAAGAAAGGATGAATAGGTGGAATTTTGCATTTGGCATTTCAGAATTAGGGGAGGTAATGTTTCCAGTTATATACACTTAAAATTATTTCTGAGAAGACATGTTGAACTTGAGCATTAAGCTAAATACCTATAGCCCTACATGATTTCATCAGTTATTTTCCAGGACATCATTCATTCCATTGTTGAAAGTTTGCTTCTTAGCAGTATTTATCTTTCTTGAAAAAATTACAAGTCTATGAAAGAGCTTTATTTTGTTACACTGATTTATATAACTAGTTCCTTGCGCATTGGTGCTAAAGAAGCAGAACTTTTTCGTAATGGCAAGGGGAGTTCATTAGAAAAACACCAAAATTGTACAACTGGAAATAAAAAGAAAGCATAAAAGCATAGCATTTCATATAAGATGAGCTTTCAACTAAAATATTAAAAAAAACCCTCTATCACCCTGCCATATTAATATCAGACCAACTTGAAAGGCACTGAGAATTGAACTGTGCAACTCATATCCATACCTGTGAGAATAACAACCACAGTGAGATGCAAACCTCCAAGGCAGAATATGGCACTGTACAGTCTGTTAGGCATTCCTGGTACAGACGGCAGTTTTGTATTTTCTTAGGATAAGCTGGAAATGTTAACTAAATATACAAATTACGTAGCATTTCTGTGGGAAAAAAAATATCCAATTTACTCCATCTGAAGACAAGGAAACAAGGCAGAACATACAGGACGTTGGTGGCACAAGAAAAAGTTATCACATCAAAACACGCCCTTTAAAATTTAATACAGTGGATATATAAAGGAATGGTGGTGGCAGAGGCAAAGGGACAGGACGAATACCAAATATTCAGTTTTAAGCATGCTACTGAGGTCTTTGTTTCAGAAATCTGACAAAAACCGAAGCTACCAAAAACATTTCAGAGGCAAGAAAGCACCTATCAAGACAGTCCAAGCCATTTCCAGGCATTCTTCTTGTGGGCTGACAAGTGCAGGCTGAAGGATCTGTCTGGTATCGTCTCCGTGCTCGAGGCTCCCTAAAGCTTCCCATTAGCAAATGCTGCCTCCTGGAACTGGGGGACAAACGTTTTGAAATATGCCCTAGTGAAAAAAAGAAAATGCATGGTTAGAAAGGAATAAACTTAGAACATGGTGTGTGCATGTGTAGTCAGGGTTTAACAGAGAAGCACAATGTTACCATGCTCAGCCCATTTTTAGATCTCATAAATGTCTTCTTAAATGTTTTCATAAAGTGTTTTTCTTATGAGTTTTTAGTACGCAGCAGATCTCTACACTTCATCTTTCTAGACCCAGCAGTACTTCTTTCTTCAGTGTCCTCACCACTGACCTCTCAACGTGGTCAACATCAGTAACCTGACACTGTCAGAAGAGCCTGATGAACCATTCATGTTTTATCCAGTGCAAAGCTCCAGAGATACACTGTATTATGCACTGGAAAATAAGCCTTTGAATGGCTATAAAAGTGAGAAACACTTAGATGAGCCACTGGTGTGGCTACGCCACTGCCTGCACCATTTTGTAACTGGAACTTTTTGATGCAATTGATGTTCACCATGTTTCTGGGATAAAAAGTTGTGGGTTTTTTTTTTCCCTCCCATGTTGAAGGAAGCTTTGAGGCTGAGGGGAGACCTTATCGCTCTCTACAACTACCTGAAAGGAGGTTGTAGCGAGGTGGGGGTCGGTCTCTTCTCCCTGGTAACAGGCGATAGGACGAGAGGAAATGGCCTCAAGTTGTGCCTGGGGAGGTTTAGGTTGGACACTAGGAAATATTTTTTCACCAAAAGGGTTGTCAAGCATTGGAATGGGCTTCCCATGGAAGCGGTCGAGTCACCATCCCCAGAGGTATTTAAAAGCCGGGTAGATGAGATGCTTAGGGACATGGTTTAGTGGTGGTACGGCAGGGTTAGGTTAACGGTTGGACTTGATGATCTTAAAAGTCTTTCCCAACCTAAAAGATTCTATGATTCTAAGCTTCACATATGGTACCAAAGGCAGACAAGTCAATGGAGCAGGAAAATTGTGAAAAGAAGTCAGAACACATGCAGGAGATAAGCTCTTTATCCATCTCCCTACAGAAACCTTGGTGCCACACAGAGTCACTGTTGATAGCAGTAGTTTACATCAGACATAATGAATAAATACTAGCATTTTGGATGAACCGTAATTCCTCTTCCTTAGACTCTTAAAGTCAGAACATTATTCTATAAATTAAGATGTGCTTTGTGTATTTTGGATCTTAGTATATCTTCTTTACAAAGAATCGAGTAACTCATAAATCTGTAAAATGAGCTGAACCTAAGTATCCAAAATTGAGTGAACTGTACCTTTATTGCACTGAAATACTCAACCATGTACTAAACATATTTTGTGTTCCAATGATACTCTTCATTTGCAAGTTATATTAGAAGCTGCTTCATCATTCTGACTACTATGTTCTGCACCAAACTTTCACTTTCTCTACTTTTTTTTTTTTTAAAAAAAATTTGTTTTCTGTTCATAACACTGGTCTTTATAAATTTCTATTTCGCCTCCTGTTGTCCCCACCATAAAAAAAACCAAACCAAAAAATCCAAAGTGAGAATAGCTGCAATTATGTTCATTACGTTACTGCTCTCTCTGCTGGTACACCTCCTGAAGCAAACATATACCGATCACCTTCACAATCATGATATGTAGATATGTATTTCATAATTCAGGTCTAAGTTTTGGCAGTCACTGAGCACCCATCATACCTCCTCACATCTAAAAACGTTGCAAGATCACAAAAGAGAACCCTCCCATCCCTTTGTGAAGTTGTGGCTGGCAAATTAATTAACAGATAGCTGCAGTCAGCTTTTGTACAAAAGCTGTAAACACACACGAGGTGCCATCCAAAGGTTAACAGAGCGGTAGAAAGTAAAAGCATTTCTGGACTGAGGAGCCGAGCCCAGAAATGGAAAAGAAAAGCAGCAAAACCAGCACATGCATTTTATCGCATACACAGATTGTGCTGTGTATTTAGAGGACACACTCTGATTTATTGAATCAAAGTTCAGAAAACCCTCATCATTATGCCCACAAAAGTGATTGTTCATCCTGGCACACGCGCATACATGAACCAGCTGAGAAGGTTTCTCTGTCATCTGATCTTAAGAGCTGAATGCCATTTTTGTGTTTGTGTTTATAGCATACATTTGAAATTGTAGTCTACGTATGTCCTGGTCAGCTCTATGTCATTTTGCTAGCCCAAGGAATAGAACTTGCCACATTGTCAATGCCAGGATCTATCATCCTTTTATTTCTCCTTGCATTATCTGTCCTAATATTTAATTACATTTCCTCTCCTTGCTTATTTTAAGTAGCTTCTCCCTTCCCCTTTGATAGCTTCTCTGCAGACTCTTCTTCCATGCACATGCTCTTCTCACTGACTTGATAATTGTCAAACTTCCCTCTTCCTAAATTGTAAAAATCATTACATGGGATATAGGCAAAAATATTTTCCTACATTTTATTTCTTTTCTGAAGCACCTCCTTTATAGCATTTCTGTGCTTTGTATTAAAACCACACTTACTGCATTATATTTCAATGACTTTTCTGTTAGGTAAATTCCAGAACGAATGCTTCTGATACCACATACACCCTCCCACACCATCTTTATCTACACCAGCATCCTTATTCTGATCCCTGCAGTAGAGCTTGCATTCTTTGCTGCAAAACTAAATCTAACACCTCTCTGTGTTCTGATCAGATGTACTATTTCAAAGAGGATGTTATTTCACTGGTAGTTCACATGAACCTCTTGGAGATGGTTCCATAAACTACAAAAAATTCCATTAGTACTTCATAATTTGTAAATGTCTACTTTTTTCTTTTCATACTTTAAAGTACATGCTTAAGTTTGCCCTTATCATTTATGGTCTTGTCCAGACTGAAGCAAATGTAGTACCAAATTTTTTCCCAGGATATGTTCCTCCATTTCTGCCACTCTCCCACACATCCTAGGTATCTGAGATTAAAGAAATTTTGGAAAAACCATTTGGATAATTATGGTTCATCACACAGACACACACAAAATACATTACCCCCCACCCCAAACCAAAACAAAAATGACCCTGCAAAGAGATCCAAAAGCATGATACTCTTGATAGGACTGTAACAGCTACAGCATATTTAACGAATTGAAGAGGAAAGATGGGGAAGTAGGAGAAGGGAGGTGAAATTGTTTTGATATTAATGAGAACTGCACACAGGGAGGGAATGGCAAGTGTTAGCGTATAAAAGTAACAAGACTTATTTTCGGTATATATGAAGGAGTAGAACAGGCAGCAAAGACATTACTCATTATCAGAGCTTGTTGGAATTTCTTTTTTTTTTAAATCACATGACTTTTTCAATGGAAAATTACATTTTTACCCAGTGGTGTGTATTTCTGTGGAAATCCTACTGAGTTTTCATCAGGAAATGAAGGAAAAGAATAAGGTACTTGGTTTGGGTTGACCTGAGAAGAGATGTTCTGGTTTGTAGAACTGAGCCTAAACAATGAGTTTGATATTAGCCTGCTTATTTGCGGTCCAATATCTCAGAGATGATGTATCTAGTCACACAGACAAGGCCCTAGTGCATCACAGGATTCATAAGTATAAACAGAAGTAATCTCTTCAAAGGACCCAGTCCATGAAGAATGATGGGATAAATCATTACAATTTCTGCTTCCAGGAGGCACAGTGCTACTGCTAGCAAATAAATTATAGTGTCCCATTAACTCCATTTTTTTCCACATGTTCCAAGCAAAATTTTTTTCAGAACTTTATCCTTTCATCTGAAGTCTGAGACAAAATCATATGTTAAAATATTTGAGCTTCCTGTGAAATGGAAATTCTGACTTTTTTTGTCCACTGCGGAGATTACCAGTAAGGAGGAACAGAACAAGCACCAGTTACTGGCCAAGTGAGTAAGTTTCATCTACCAACCAACTGGCATTGAGGTCAAAGCATACACGTTTCCACACAATAGGACCATGACATGGACATATGTCACAACAGATTACACAAAATACAAAATTTTCTGAAGGACAATACTCTGCTACAGACTGGATGGTAAGGGCCTTTTTGACATGGAATACAATTTCTTTCAGAGAGGTTTTAAATCGGTAGAAACACTCATACTCCCGTCATCCTGCACGTACAGGCACAGAGAAACCATGAATGGAAATATGAACTTTGGAAAAAGATTCGTTTCTCATACACTATTCACATAAACCAATTCACACAAATTTGCAATAACTTTGATCTGCACTACACCACAGGAATTCACGTAAAAATCTCTCAATTTTTTGTTTCAGACACTTTGCCACATGATACTTTCAAGTATCTCAGCAGTGTTTTGAAATTATTATCTCTACATCCACTAGATATGCTTTTCAGCTCTAGAGAACTATTATTAAAAAAATATAAATCAGTAATTTGGATACCTGTTGAATTCCATTGAAGATGCATAAACCTAATCTGATCTATTGTTTCTCTAGGCTGTGTCACATGGCAGAAATCAGGTTTTGATTAATGCTTTTTCTGCTTTCTGGGAAAGATGGAGTTCCTTCTTTCCCCTGACTTTACTATGTTCTTGGTGGGTCTGTGTCACACTGACCTTACACCAAGCTCAGAAGAACCACATAAAATGCTCCTTCAAGTACACAGAAACTGGTTTGTACAAAGTCCACAGATACTCTTCACGTGAGTGTTGTGTACAATGGCTCTGCATCCTTCTCGTAATGGTTTAGATCTTAGCTTAAACATTGTTTAAAGAGTTGCTTTCTTTTCAGCTTAGAGTGGGTGCCAATCTTCATACACATACAGGCACACGTCTAACTCTTTGTTGAGTCTCTTACCATAAGAATCTATTGTTTTTTGTCTATTTGTTTTGTTCCCTCAAATGGTCATTTTCCAAGTTCAAGGTAGCAAGTTATGGGGTTTCTATGGAAATTTTTTGTCAGCACTCCAGAAAACAACACATTTCGCTGTAGTTAACCACTATATACACTTGATACGGTACATTGAATATCAGGTGCTACGCTCAAGGACATCTGCTGAGAGTAAAGCACTTATCTTTCCTTCACCTTATTATTGCAAATGGTAAGTATCTAAAAGAAGGTAGAATTGGATCACTCATTGTTTACATGTTTTCTAGTGATATAAATAACTGACTGTAGTACAAGTTCTCCAGAAGCCCATACAGGTCTAAATCCTAGGGTGTGGGTTTGCAGTGCTTAAAACATACTTGAGTCAGAATTCACATGCTTTTGTGAAATTTCATTCTAATTGTAATGTTTTTTCCAGTATAAATTAGTGCTGGGTTTTTAAAACGTAGTTGGTAAAAAAATCTGCATTGACCATTTGATGATGCCTTTTGCCTTCAGATTCCTATGCTGAAAATCTGCAAAGATTTTAAATTACGTAGCTGTGATCTCCCCTCAAACACTTCACATATATTTATGGTGAAAGAATTCTAAAACTGTAACGCACTTGTTTTCTGCTATTGCTTTTGCTTGACTGGTGCTATAGCCAACTATACAATGGTGTTCCAGTTACCGCTCATCGTGTAATAAAGTTAGAAGAGTTGTGTAGGTGTTTCTATTTCTCTTAAAATCTTCATGTGGGAAATCTGGAGCAGAACACAGAGATTCAAACTCTGTGAGGAAAAAAGCATACAAAATGCTGTACCAACGAGATTTCTGCTTTTTGTGTCTGGGACTAGGACATTCATCATGGGGTGATGAATCATCTTCCTAAGTTGTTCACAGAATAGATTCCCCTTAAACGCCTTGGTTCAAGAGAACCAAGTTTTTCAGCATGCTGATCTCAAATTAATCCACGCTAGCCCTATTTGCACTCATAGATTTTATGTGTTTCAGCTCAAGATGTGGGAGTTTCAAGTGTCTTTTCCATCAAGCGATGAATTGAGGAAAAGGAAGGGGATGAAGTAATCCTAATGGTCCACATCAAGTACAGTCTTAGCTGCATAGCAACATGTCTACTACCAGCACAGAGTATTCTGCCCTTGCACATTCTTTCCTGGCAAATGAAAGCCCTTGAGGTGAAATCTTGATCTTTTCACAAAGGCACATGGGCCGTCATTACTTTTTCTCAGTGTATCAAGTGCATGTATTGCGTTCCTTCTCATCAGAAGACAGACTCAGGTTATTGCACTTGGATTTTTCCTACTATTGGCTCTGAGAAAAAAACTTTATTCTTAAATACTACCCATTATTGCAATATTCTAATTCATTCTTGTAAAATGTTTTAGTATCTACTGTGACTATGGTTTAATTCTGAAAATATTAGGCTGTAATTGTAGAACAACCTTAGTGTATTCAAAATCATAGTAGCTAGTATATTTGACAAACACATCCCTTTTCTCCTAGTCTAGGCAAGGCATACAGGAAAATCTGGGGTTCTCTTCCTCAGCCTTTTAAAGGTAATATATATGACTGGGCCAAGCACTCCTGTAGTGGTGGGGATCTCTGAATAGTTCTACGTAACCTTTTCGAGTCTTCTGGAGTAGGGTCTGTAGCCAGAACACCCTCCTCCTCTGTTGTCTGAATTGTCCAGTAGGTTTAACAGTCAGTTTAGGTTTGAATATGCTGCAAAAACTTATTTACCCCAGGACTGAGGTGAGGACTGAACCGTACCCCTTTCAGCTGTATTAGACACAGCTGAGAATCCCAGGCATTTGCCCCAAGTGCTGTCCATTGCTTTTAGAGGAGTTGCAACTCTAGGAATTGCATCATTTTTGCATCCCACATTTCTTTCCTTCTGCACCCTAAAGGATCTGCTGCAAGACATCTACAAGTTTCTTCAAATCCACAAAATCCTGACAGAAAAAAATCCACTTCAGAGATGACTGATCTTCATAAATTAGCTAGAATAGCAACATTCTCCCCTCTTCCAATTAAATTAAGTGAAAACAGGAACTGAGAAGGTTGTAGGTCAGAGTAAAGGACAGCCTGAGGCTTCTTGAGGTCTTTGACCTATTCCTCGCAGACTAATATTATTATGCTGACACTTTGCAATGAAATAGTGTTATATAAATTATTTCAACAGCATAGCTGAATTAGAAGTGTAAAAGAGCTTCTCCAGGCTTCATCAGTACCACCTGGCTATTCACTTTTTGAAGTACAAAATATTTTTGCATGGAGCATACCTACACATATAGCATGCCTTTGTATTTTTATGTTCCTGTTGCAACTTGTTTTGACACAATGAAAACTGGTTTTGAAAATACTGAACACCTACAACAATCCCTTTTGGGTGCCAGACAAGAGGATTTGTCCTCTCATGACTACACAGGCACAGCCAGCTGGTTTGCTTCATGGAAGCCCTAATAATTCATCTCCTGCGTAGAAGATATTTACCATAACTCTCCAAACTCTCTAGGATTTGCTGTTTGTTTATAACAGAACAAAATCAAAGATGCCAACCCTCCTTTTTTTTAGGTAAATGCTTTCTTTTTAAATTCCATTTGTCAGGAGCTATCTAATACAACACAATTAGTATTAAGAAAAGGAACTTAAGTTAATAAATTGTTACATTCATTCCAATATGTGTTTAGGTCATATTCCATGACCGCTCACTGGGCCCTTAACAGGTGGTTATACCCTCCTCCTGCATCTCTACGCCTTGCATTTAACAAGGGCTGAATGCAGAAGTGTGGAAACCTACTGAGAGCCCATTCTTTTAATAGGCCTCATGCCAACGTTCAAGGCATAGTTTTTTCCTTGTAAACTCAGATGGGAGACATTTAAACCTCTTTGCTATTTTTACTATATATAATGCATTAAAAACATATTTCCATTGGGCGAACCATGTTGTCTGTTTATTCACAGCCACTTCCACAGCATTCCCTGCCAGGCTGAAGATACACAAGCACTCACTGCAGAGCAGAATAACCCAGTCTCTTGATCTGGGATAACTATGGGGGTAACAGGAGATTAATTCTATGCCAGACATTTTACAACACCTCTAGTAGGAGAAAATGATTGTTAAAACAAATTATCATCCTCTCCAGATCTAAGATACTGCAACAACTGAAGGGACAAATAGTTCTCAGCACTCTAACGTTCAGCTGCATGGCTGGAACCAGGCAGTAGTAGGCAGGCCCACAACGTGGCCGGGCGCCAAGTGGCAAAGGCTCAGGAGCTAATGAAAATCAGGACTATTATGGCATGCGCTAGGCATTCGGGAGGCAGCAGCATTTCTAAACCACTGTTCAAATCCAAGCATCACTAAAACTTATCCAAGCACAGCAGCAGAATGATAAAGCTACCTTCCAGGATTTCTTTATCGCTTCAAATATACATAACGATACTTGGCACATATTCATGTTTCTAACCTAAGCTTCTTGATGGTATGCTCTTTGGGATGTGGTTTATAATTTCCTTACTAGGCAGCTTTATCTACAGCAAATATTTTGCTTTTATGTGAAACACAATGTCTACACAGTTCTCCATTTTACACATCTCCAAAACTGGCAATGCCAAGCAAACATCTGAAGTGTTTATACAACAGGAAGACAATAGTTCTTAAATTACTGCTACTGTAACTGGCTGAACACACAAATGTACAAAGGAGCCAGTGCACAATGCCATTATGCTGCTAGCAATTTTTTTTTCCGGGTGCCAAGCAAATCCATCACATAATCTCTTCTTCCTCTTCTAATATTTCTACCTCTCTAGCACCTTTCGCTGTGATTTACCTACAAGGAGTTTAGTAAACCTCCCCTGCCCATTTCTGCCTTCCAGGCTACACACGGCATTGACTGGGTAGCCAGGCTGATGGGCAGGACAGTCACTGAGTATCAAGAGAGCTGGAGGTCTGCAGTGGGCAGCCATCAGAATGCATTTTTAAGAAATACCACTGCCTTCAGCTCAGTTCATAATATCACACGACAGAAAATCATCTCCAAACTTACAAACAAAACAAAACATGTGCTACCAAAACCATAACAGGAAATTGAAGTAGGAGAACTAGTGAAACTAAGTACACGTCTGAAGTTTAAATATTAAAGTTTGCTCATGTCCAAAAGCTGTTTTCTGTATTTTACTAACGTCTTTTTCCTCCAGAAGTTCCTGTTGGGAGTTATTAGCATTTCTGATTCGAGTCACACAGAAAGGTACAAGAAATGGTTATATTTAGACATGTTTTTCAATGGTTTGCTGATTGCAGAAATAACAGGTGGCTTTACTCCATATGAAGCAAACAGAAATAAAAATTAAATTTTCATTTGGTTATACATTCATGTGTCTGTTCCAAAAAACCTATGATATCAATTGATTTTATAAATAAAGTCAAGAATTCAACATAGCTCTGCTGTAAAAATTAAGACTACTTTGCTGCCCAACTTACCATAAAGCAAAACGAATCTTGACAATCTGTTCAAATCACGAAACAACCATAAATATAACAACCTGACTAAAGGCAAAACATAAAGGAAGGGAGTTCTAGGGAACTGCTGCAGAGCCAGGACTGTAGATCATTATGTAGGCTGGCAATTAATGTTTATTTTAAAGCAGCAGTATAAGAAGGGTCATCACTTGCAAAAGATGATAACTTTGGTTCCAAGAATATACGTGCTCCCAAATGCATGGACCGTTACTGACAATTACAGATTAAAATTACAGCTATTGGACATAATCAGTGCATATAGACCAAGGCTAGTAACTGTGCAAGCAACTTTTTTGAATCATCTGGAAATCAAGATTCTGGGATTTTTTCTCTCACAGGTTTCTGGTATAGAAATTAGGGGATTTACAAGGGCATACTGCACAGACATAGTGGCTCTAAGTGTCCCAAAGCACACATAGCAAAATGAACCTCTTGTTTTGAAAGAGTTTTATCAATGCCTTCTGCTTGCCAGTTCAAGAGATAAACACTTCACTTCCTTCACCTTCTCCACAAAGTACATAAATAGACTTGCTTCAGTCAGATGAAGGCTTGTGGTCTTAGATCATAGCAAATTTTGCTTCTGCTTTCTTAACTTCCATTTTCCCCTCGGGGATTACTCAGTGCCGGGGTAGCGGGTGTCTGCAAAGGGGGCACTGGAATATCTCTGTCAGAGCACGGTCACTCCACTTCCTTACCAGTGGATCATGAGAATGATATTCCAAGGCCATCATGGAAAAATTCAATCTTCATACAGTCTTTTTAAATACAGTGCTAACTGGCAGGAAATTTCCAGTCCTATGAGCTACAGTGTGACAAGCCTGCTTTATTTTTCCTATTTGCTGAAGTGCCATAGCCATATTTTTCCACTCCAGGTAAAGGTTAACTTCTTAAAGACATACTGTTTATTCAAGACACTTACTATTTCCTCCTATCTAGGCTACATAAGTACACACTGAACTCTATTGTTGGAGAGCAATTATTTAGCAAATTATTTAGTAGATTTGAAGGAGAGAATCAATACCAGACAAGATGCAACAAGGAGCCTCTTCTAAGTATAAAAGGCAGGGTGAAGAATGCAGTGAAATAAGGAGGCGGGGGGAAGTAGGGACGATAGAAGAAGTAGGAGAGAGCAGGAAAGATTGGGCAAAACCAGATTCAGGAATGGGGGTTGTAAGGAAAGACAAGTGGAGAGATTCAAGAGGAGAGGAGATCACAGAATTAACAGTAGAATTTAATGATCTTTAAGAGATTGTTGAATCCCTTAATTGTACTTCAGAGGCAGAAATGAAGGGTTACACCACAGATGCATCCACAGTAAGTCTGACAACCAGCATCCCTGAAAACAAAGTTTGCTTGCAGGTGAAAGTACTGATTTCATCATGCCATCCGCTTTGCTTTGCCAGATCGCTTATCAACTGAGGCCGAAGGCAACATACCAAAACATAAAAGAAACCTCCCTGGATATTCATGAGGACAAACCAGTCAGAAGGAAAGGGATGAGATGCCATGCATCTGTGATTATATAAAACATATTAAAGATGTTATTTCTCTTTGCTATTTAAAAGATATATGTATCCTATTAGAAGCAAGAGGAAATTCTCAAACAGTCAGAGACCTCTCCAAAAGGGGAAAACAGACAGGAATAAACTCCTAAAACCTATATGTAAAAGCAGAGTAATGCAGACCAAAAATGAATTTGAGGAACAAATTAGCTGTGGCCCTCCAAATAAAAACTTGTCAAAAGGTACAAAAGCTGGTCAAAAAGTAAAAAGAATGCTCAGAAGAAATAAAGTCACAGAGAATAAATTAAGCTATTTTTGCATCCAAGTTCACCATGAAGGTGCTTAAAGAGGCTGCCATACCAGAACCCTGCTTTACAAGGGATGTACTGAAAGATCTGACTCACACCAGAGATGTCAGCCAAAAAGGTAACGAACAAATCAAGAAAACACACACAAGCAAATCAGCAGGCCCAGATGATATTCTCACCCAAGTTCTAGAGAAACTCAAGTGTGAGAAAGTTAAACTCTTAAATAGCTTGTAACCTCCTGCTTGGTACCGTAACCTTAAAACAGCTTGGTAGCAGAGAAGTGCGATGTCAATTAAAAAAAGGTCTGGGAGGATAGAGGGAACTGTGGACCAGTAAATCTAATGCCTGTACCTTACAAATTGGTAGAGACTGTTATAAGAAACCATAAATTCATACAAAGCCCAGAATTGTTGGACTTCAGTAAATACAATAGGTAGGGCAGAAGTCAAACTTATGCTGCACAAATCTCTTATTTTATTAAGGTACCAAAACAACGTGGACAAGAAAGATTCAAGTGACACACACTACTCGTCTTTCCTATAGGCATCTGAGAAGGTTTTTCAAAGGCTTTTAAAAAACTGAATTACCGCAGCAGGAGAAAAGATCCATGAGTGGATAAATAGCAGGTCAAGATAAGAAAAAAAAGATAGGAATGAATGACGATTACTATAAGGGTGAAGTGACCCAAGAGCTGCACAGAAATGGGTGTTTTGACCTGTGGTGTTCAACATATTCCTACATGATCTGTGAAAGTGAGCAAAAGAAGATGGCAAAGTTTGCTAATGCTAACAATTTAGGGAAGGAAAAATGAGGCACAATTATGAGGAACAATTATGAGACGGTTCTTGCAGCACTGGGAGACTGGGAGATAAAATACCAGGTGAAAAGTCAATATTGACAAACACGAAAGAGAGAGATGTGAGAAAAAAGACTTAATTTTACATACACAGAAAACACAGGCTCTGAAAAACAGATAGTAAGGAGATCTTGGTGCTAAAATGTCAGTGTAACCTTCAGTCGTACGCAGAAAACCAAATCAGACTTTATTAGCACCAGAATAAAGAGTAAGCCAGGCAGGTGCCCAGCGACAGGACAAGGGGTAATGGGCACAAGCTGAAACATAAGAGGTTTCAATTGAATATGAGGAAAAACTTCTTTACTTTGAGGGTGAAAGAGCACTGGAACAGGCTGCCCAGGGGGGTTGTGGAGTCTCCTTCTCTGGAGATATTCAAAGCCCGCCTGGATGATGTCCTGTGCAACCTGCTCTAGGTGAACCTGCTTTAGCAGGGGGGTTGCACTAGATGATCTCCGGAGGTCCCTTCCAACCCTTGTGATTCTGTGATTCTGTATAATATCACTACATCACCATATCAATGCCTGGTGACTGCATCACAGGTTACATGCAGTTCCCTGTCTCAGAAAGAATACCACAGAAACAGTAAAGGGATAAAGAAGCAGGACAAGGGCGATCAGAAACATAGAAAGGTTCTGTAGAAGGAAGGAGTGAGCAGAGCAAGAGAAAAGGTGACAGAAGAGACATCAAGAGGTCCATAAGATCACAAAGGTTATGGAGGGGATCAGTGGATTAATTATTTGTTGCCTCTTTTCATACAAGAGCTAGGGGGTAACAACTGGAGCTAGCAGGAGGTAGCAATGCAAAAAGCCGACAAAACTTGTTCTTCACACCACACATATCTGTGCAAACCCTTGCCACAGAATTTTGTGATGTTATGATGTGGGTTCAAAAAGCAATCAAGCAGAAGGAAAGCTAGGTAGGGCTACTGAACAGAAACGCACCAATTCTGGATACAGAAATCCTTGAAGATGGTAGAACATGCCAGGAAAATATGACTACATGCTCTGCCATGGCTACTGCCTATTGATAGAGACATGATACTGGGCTAAATGAATGTCGAGTTTGACTTAGTATGACTGTTCTTTGCGTTTAACAGAGCAATTACAAATATTACCCAAAAGACAAGACCATGGAGCTCACCTACTCTTTTTACTTAGCTGTTTAGTTTGTAATTGATCCAGCAACAGTATTTATCTGGGCTATTAAACCTCAGCTCCTTCCAAACCCACAGATTTCTCTCTACCCTTGTCTCTCAAGCAACAGAGGACATTTTTTTTCATCAGTTCCTAACTATAATTCTACGCTCTAATATAGATCTAGCAGCTTTGATAAATGTATAATGGAGTTCTCTAACGAATCCAGATCAGACAGTTTATCACAGTATTTCTATAACAACACCTAACCCTGGTTACCTAAGAACCACCTACATTAAATTCTAGCCTTTAATTCCTACAAAGCAGTTGTCTTCCAGCAAAGTGCTATTATATTCCACTGCTACCAAGCCAACTCCTCCAATCTCTTCTGTGCATTTATCTTGTGAATACGAGAGAATCCTTTTTTGCAGAAAGAATATTTACTATCTATCTAAACGCACATATGTACAGTTCACATGTATACATAATGTCTATATAAAAACACAGAAAAACTAGTTGCCTAACAGATTTTATTTCGATGAACTTCCTATAGCACCTATACTCCTCATCTTTAAATAGTTGTTTTTCTTTTCCCACAGTCAAAGCTTTAATGAGAAGTGACCAGAAACAAATACCCAGGCCCTTCTGTCTTGGCTGAAATCCATATAATGCATGACAGCACTGAAGATCCCTGGCAGGCACCTGTCAGAAACTAACATACCATAACTTAAGAGTCAGACTTAATTATCCAAGGAGACATTTAAAGAAAAGTACATGAAAAATATGACTCAAGAAGTGCGACTACCATGCCTATACACTGTACTCTGTAGCGTATGCAGAGGAACAATGTAAAAAAAAAAAATCCCCAATATGCTGGGAAAATTCTAATTAAAAGCTGTATCTATTCTGTCTATTAGCTCTTATAATCAAAATAATTTTGTTATTAAGGTTTGCTGGTAAATCAACTGTAGAACATGTTACAAGGACAAATGCAATCATTAAGTATTTTAACAAAACAATTTTTTCTATTTGCCTTTCTACTTTTCATGTCTAATTTTGATCAGCTGACACTCCCACAGAAAATCAGAGTTTTGATTTAATGATCTATAAAATCAAATTAACTTCTTTGTAAGCTTCACACGGCTGGGTCACCACATCTCTTCTCGCTATGGCTGTCACAGCGTATTGGCCCTTTTGTGTTCTGAAAAAGAGCCCGCCAGCGGCAACAAAATGTCAGCCTTACTAGATTTCAGATGAGGAAATCACTTTTGTTCAGTTTCTCATGTGAGACTATCGAAAACCAAAGAATTAAACAAGCGACCCAGCTCAGCACGTCACCTCTTAGTTTGCACCTACCCCGCTGCTCTTCTCCAAAAAGAATCCTCTGAGCCTTGCAAAGGTTGAGACAAAGACAAAACCACATAGGGAAGGATGATGTCCTTATATTTTGCGCTTCTGATCTTTACTCTTGTTTTTCTAAATTCCTTGTTAAGTTTAAGGCAACATGGGGCAGAGGCAGGGACAGACAGCCAAGAAAAAAAGCTTTCTGAGGAGAGTATATGTGAATGTAAAGAAGATGGGTTTTGGAGATCTACGATCTGAAGATGCCTAACATGCATGAAAATCAAGTAACACATGAAAATACAATTTGCTGCTTTTACAAGTAAGCAGGAAAAACACTGAAATACAAACCAAATAACAACAAATGATTTATTACCTTAATTACACCTATCAAGAAGAGAAGATTATAAAAAAGGTGCAATGTTTATATATAAACTTTATAGCGATATTCAAGGTAACATAGGCAGAAAACAAAAGTTTCAAGGAAATAGAGAAACCTTTTTAAAAGAATGCAAAATGCATATAGACATTCTGCCTAAAATTGAAAGACTTCTGATTAAAATAAAAAAAAAAAGCAAATGGATGAGTTGAAAAACTGTTTAATGTCAATATAAAAAAACCCATTAGGACACTCAAAATATACTGAATACGACAGCAAGTCTGACATATTACAACTGAGTTTGTCTAAACAGCAACAGAGAAATTGTCCCCTTTTTCCAAATATCTTTTTTATTAGACCAAAAGATGTACTTCCTGTCCTTACCAGGGAACATTAAACCTTAAAGCAACCATTTCAGCCAAATAGCAACTAGCATCTTCACAGGATACACGTTTTCTAATTTCAAGATATTCAAGGAAAAGTTATTCATGGGGCTGATAACGCGATGGCCCAGCCCACCAGCCTGACGCTTTCTAACCATAGCACGCCCACGCTGAGCACGACCCATAGCCACAGCCGTGCTGCTGATACATATGTAGCTCGCACAAGATGTGTCTGCATATAATCTTAAGCTGCACTTGACCTTATGGCAGAGCAACAGCCAATATAGAGTTGAGAGCACTTGAGCCCTTTTAAGCTTTCACCCTTCCAGAGCTGGGAGGGGTATGTAAAATTGAACCCTGCATTCAGCAAACGCCAGTGAATGGCCAGGGACAATGTTATTCAGAAACCACTTTTATCAGCCACCTTGAGAAAAGAATATGAAGCCTCGGAACAACTTTTTATTGTGATACCAGTTTTCCATCCTCCTGCTATTTTTAATGACGAGTAGGTGGATTTATGTAGGATAAAAGAGTAAACTGAGTCCTGACTTGCTCTCCCTGAAGTATAACCTAAATCTAGAGAGCAGCATTGGGTCGGACAGAAATTGGGCCAGAGTGCATGTAAGAACTGAACTTAATTTGTAGAAACAAACAAGCTTTATTTACAGTATTCCTTCATAAAATCCCAGGCTTAGAGTCTGCATGTTCTTTAAAGACTCCATTTATGTACACTTGAATGCCTATTTAAGCAAAAAACAAGAGCTTTCCCATGGAAACCACACAGAGATGTTTTACTTCACACGTACACCACAAACAAGGCTGCTAACTTTCCATAATTTACAGTATTTTCTTAGGCTTGCTATTGTATTTTAGGACCAAATCTTTTGGAGAAGCTGCTTACACGGGAGGCCACAGATGTATAAATAAATGACCTAAGAGAGGCAAAGCCTGAGATGTGAACTGAGAGGAAACAGCATCTCAGCAGCTTGCAAGAAAATGTTAATATTTTTGGTTTCCCTGTTCCTAGCTGGAGGAACAGGTTAAAATTTTGCTTGTTTCTCAACTAAAGGCAATCTGAAGGCATTTGGAGTCACATTATTTAATCAGGACTTGATTCGTCCCTTAGAATTAAATCAAGCCAGAGGGCAATCCCTGGGCTAAGACAATAGCAAGCTTCAGTTACCAGATGCTATCTCTCAGCGAGGAATCTAAATCAGAGGGCCTCAAAGGAGCCAGGTGATTTTAAAAAACTGCTTAAGAGGACACAGAGAAGGAGAAACTCGATTTTGTGGACTTTATCAGACAGGCACAAACTGGTCCAATTACTTCAGAGAGAACACGAGCAGTTTTTCTCTGTGAATGAAAAAGATCATGCGAAACTGATACTCTGATTTAAGAATTTGCCTTTTAGATTTAGGTGATATATGTCTAAGTGTGAATGCATACAATCTACTTCTATATGTATGTATTTTAGGGGAGTAATTTTGCTCCTACTTATAATTTCTACTGATTGTCTCAAGGCTAAAGCAAAGGGTTAATCCTAACTTCAAAAGAGATGCCTACTTCTGCTGGCGGCCACAAAGATAAGCAAGGATACCAAGGCTTTCAAGTTTAGGCCCTGAGCTGAAGGAATTGGATAGGCTTACCTGTTTGGGGAAAAAAAAAAAAACCCAAACAAACCAAAACAACCCTGGGAGAAGGCTGGGCAACAGAATCCAAGTCCCTTTGGCATGAACTTATGACAGCTCTGTCCATGAATAAGCAGTCTGTGTTGAGTTGCTGAAAACAGAGGCAGGGCTTGCCAAAATTGAGGATGAGGAAATCTCCAAGTGATGGTATTTCAAACTTGGTGGTGCTTCTACAGCCTATAAAGCAATGTGCTTCATTCAATACATGACTGGACAGCGAATGAACCCAGTTGGTGCAAGAGCAAGCAAAAGCCATCCTTGATGGTGTCTTAAGCCAGTGGAGAAGATGGTGTAAACTGATCCCTCAAGTGTCTGAGAATAAGGGTGGAGAATTTGGTCAGATACCAGAACGTCAAGTAGGAGATCCTGTGGCCCTAGAACAGTAGGGCCAGAAAGATAAACAGAGCTGTTTTGTCTCAAAGGATGCCGAGCACTTGGGAGACTATTTGGCTAAGAGGGAAAAAGACTAGATATAAGCAAAACCTAATAGACAGTATTTAGAAACACAAACAAGTTGTCTCTGATTTACCCAGGGCTAAATTTACTTCAGCTGAGCAGAACTACATTGCTTCTAGAGGCTAAATCATGTATCCTTCTTTTCTGTTTTTATCTGGGATATTTTGATGTCATGCTTGAACTAATATATTTAATTGGAACGCTTTCCTATCTATCTACATATATTCCCATATACTTGGTTCATAATGTGGCTGCGGTAAAAATAAAGTAGAATGAAAAATTATTTGGCTGCGCTGAAACACAGTAACCTATTCTAAGAAGCCCTAGCAAATATTTTAAACACTGTTTACATAAGGTGCTCAATTGTGTTAAAAATCTTTCTTAAAATATGCTAACACGTATCATAACATCATATTTTTCTTGATACAGATTTATTTATGGTACCTACTCAGGAATCACTAGTTGTTCCTGCAAGCAAAGCGCTTTTATCTAGAGCAGCTTCTCTGTCTCTTTGCAGCTCAATGATAGTTATTTCAGACATTGCAGCATACTTGCTTCCCCCGCTTCTCATCATCTTTCTCATATTACGTATCCAGTGTAAAACTTAAATGCAAAGGCTCAAACATAAGAGTGAATAACCTCACAAAACGTACATGTGATAGTAAGTGTACACATTTAGTGCTTTTTAAAAGAACTGTTATAATACTTCTAAATTTCAAGTGCAGGGCAGAGAAGTCCATTTGTATACACCCACTCATAAATGAATGCACTTAGCAGACAGCACATAGGTACTTGTTAAGCTTCCAGCTGCAAAAGAAATGCATTTTGTAGTACAGTCATAAAAAAGCCACAGTAATGCTTCCAGTTATTGTTTCATTTTTTTAAAAACTAAATACTCATTCTGCTAAAGAAAAGAAACAAGTCCACCAAAAAAAAAAAAAGATCATATTTGATCAAGAAATGGCTCTCCTAGACAGTACGGTAGTAATACCAAATACTAGCAACAAATTTTCTATTACAATGCATCAAAATCCAAAATCAAATGTTACTTGATGTTCTCCATAAAATTTAAATTAGTATAAAATCTGCAAATGCTTCAGTCACTTGTTGTTTGCTTCCATCATTTCCAAATTACAATCAGTCTCTGACCATGCCATTCATTTGATTTACTCAGCTTGAACTATTTTCATTCTGCTCTTATTTACGCATCTTTGCTAATTTAATTTAATCTTCTGATTGTCATTCAAAACGTTCATCCCAATATGCCTTGTTATTTATGCAGTTTGATGCCTTTATGTGCTGCACAACTGATAATCAGCCTTTAAATCTCTTGCTTTTCTAACATTTTTACACTTTGCAAAATCAAAATACTGCAGCAAGGCTGTTGCCCATATTGCTCCATTCAGGTAAAATCTGTTTTGCTTCATTAGAAGACGGGGATAGTATCTGGTATACAAAAGGGGGACCACTGCGCACGGCAGCCTGCCCTGGCAACAGAAGCGCTCTGGGGAGGCTGGCCTGTCATCTTTAACTAAAGGGGGTACTCGGACTGAAGTGGTGTCTCCCCAGCCTGAAACAAGGGCTTGCAGAAAA
Source organism: Gorsachius magnificus (assembly GCA_034008185.1). Taxonomy (NCBI): domain Eukaryota; kingdom Metazoa; phylum Chordata; class Aves; order Pelecaniformes; family Ardeidae; genus Gorsachius; species Gorsachius magnificus. The sequence continues at coordinate 28,555,272 of CM067083.1, read as the reverse complement.
ACTGCAGAGGGAAGAGTCAGAGATTCTCTGTTTCTAGCCAACAGAAAAAGCAGTAAAGAAAGATATTCAGACTTTCAGATAACGTTCTCAAGTTCTGACAGAACTGCCTCCTGTACCAGATGGGTGGTTTGCTCTACCTCCTCCTCTTCTTCCCTGTCTTTTTATTACAGCCTCATTCCGTATCTTTCAGGTTTTTCTTCCTTGCTCTCCCCATCTCACATGCTTCCCTTCAGGGTTCCCCCAACGCCAGCACAGAACCATGGAGTTACCTTGACTGACTGCTACCATGCAGATTACTCCTGCCGGGGGCTATCATGTCTACTAAAATTGGAAGCTCTTTGGCGCAGAGATCGTCACCACTCTGTGACTGTACAACACCTAGCAGAAAGAGTCTTCTTTTGATCAGCCCTCTGGCACTAACCTAATAAGCATAGTTAAAGTATCTGTCTATACTCATATATGGGAGACGCCAGGACTACATGAGAACAAAAACAGGTTCAGCTTTTATAACGCTGGATACGTCCAGTTAAATCCATGAAATTTCTACCAACGGATGGCTTTGTAACAAAGGCAATATTTAGTAGGAAACAGTGATCTGACTTACTTTGCTCTCTTGGCCATTTCATTGCCATCCCAGCGGGGGCTGTACGGGTAATTCTTCTGGGCCTGGGAGTACAGCTGGCCGCTGTTTGTGAAGTGGTAGACGGACTGAAACGTTAGGGTTGGTTGGTCTCGAGGAAAGTAGAGGGGTAGGTCAACTGAAATAAAAAAAAAAAAAGGAGAAAAAAAAAAAACCCAAAGAGAAAGTTATAGAAATACAACATTGCTTTTTTTTTTTTTTTAATTTTTTACTGGAAATACATAATTCCTTTGTGTTGATTCAAAGGTGACAGAACAGGAGAAATTGTTGATTACTTCTAAAATACACTTCTGCATTTCTTATAAATAATGATTCCAACATATTGCTGTATGGGACAGTTTGCTTTACCAAAACATCTTTGTAAATTCCATAATTAAAAAAAATGTTTATCTAGTTTATTTCTATGCTAATCATTACACCATGATTATTTTGTTGCAGGAAAAAAAAATAATGCAGTATTTTCCTTTACAGCAAATTTTGCCCTTTCAAAAATTCACAAAATACATTTTGTTTATGCTTTCCATTCAAGAAACAAATTTCTCTGTGTGTGCTTTAGCCAATTCGTTTTAGTGCCCCCATGGACATCAAAAGCATTATCATTCTCATTTTACAGCTGCCTGAGATCTTAAATGGTTAAATGATTTGATAAAGGATGTAGAAAGATTCAGTCACATGAGTTGGAAAAGACCTCAACTTGCTGTCATCTGTTAGGCAAAAAACCCCGCACAAACCCAAAACACACTGCAAAGTCAATAATACCCAAAATATCTCACTAAAAATAAAAATCAGAACCTCTTAGTTCCCTTTGCTTATCACTGTCTCATGATCAGCTAGGTCTGGCGGAACAATAAAATAGTCTACAACAGTTAATAATATGGTCAGAAACTGGGTTTTAGTAACTTTTTCATTGCTAGATTTATACTTAAGATTTTCTTGGTCTACTTTTAATTTCAGGAGGCTTCAGAAATCCATAGTTGAGTGAGTCATAACAACAGACTTGAATTATTTACATTAAATGTCTAATCCAATACCAAAATTAACAGAAGAATGTGCATTTCTTTTAAAGGTGTAGACTTCATTTACAAAACACATATGACTGTACTTTTTGTTATCCTCCAAATCACAATTCTTTTAATTCTGCAAAATGAAATGACACTGCAATGGAACAGTAACTCCCTGTAGATCTTAAATAATTTTTCCTATTGGTGTAGCAATGAGTGAAATAAATTAGTAAGATTATAATTCATTCATATAAGCCTGGGTTCTCAGTATTCTCTCTTTGTGTCTTCACAGTCCTTTTTAAAGATCAGGAAAGACTCCTAACTTAATAAACAGGTTGTAAGAGCTGAAGCAGGAGACAAAGCAGGTGGCAAAATCACTACAAATAGAATTTTAAGAAAGAAAAAGGAACGTTACAGGACTGAACCCACCCTCAGGTGGAACAGTACACTTGATAATGCATTGTATTTTCTACTTTTAAATACTTCATGAAGCATTGCCTTTGAAAACTCTGCTTATAGGCTGAGATATCAGTGTAAGACAGATTTTATCTTTCTAAATCCCATGCTATCATCCTGCCAGTCACTTTTTTCAGTTTCTCTATTCATGTCTGAGAACTTGGATGTGCATCAGCCAAACCATAGCTCCCTTTTCCCTCCAAGTTCTAGGAGTGAAACTGTTTGCAGCCGTGAAGTACACAAAACTGAATGTGATATTCCAGCTGTAGTCTCAAAATACAACAAATCACTGTGGACGACAGCGTTTGCTCTGTTCATGACCCGGTGTCTGAGCTACACGTGATAACTCCCCAAGTCCGGGTGACTCAGCTCACACGGCAGCTTCCAGCAGAAATGTAAGCGGTAATGACATGGGCAGAGTTCTGCTAATTTGAGGGCAGATCGCTGCTGTAACAAAGGTTAGATTCAAAGATTGCTCTCTCACATTCCTCTTTATAACATGATTATTAAAAACATTGGTGCACGGAGGCCATTTATCAGCACAGAAACTGCCTCCTCCCCTGAGAGATGGCACGTGTGTGCCTCTGAAGGGCTTCACTGTGGAAAAGAGTATGAAGCAAGGAGACAGGCTCTCCGTCTTAAAGTTATAAATATAATTCTTCAGCTCTGAGTGCTTAAACTCTGTTCCTCTCATGCATCTTTTTCCTTAAGTACCAACTTCTTCAAGGAAAGCTACTCTGTACGCTTGTGTATTTTATCACTGTGTGAAAGGAATAACAAACTTTAGCAAAACACTCGAGTAACGGTTCAGTCCTAACACTTAACTTTTTACTTGAGAATTTCTAACTTTTATTAACTTTCCTTTGAAAACCTCTAGCTACATAACAGGGGCAAGCAGCAGCGATTTTCTTCCTTTTACCTAAAACTAAAGATTTGCACTTAAGAGAAAGTATCTTGCACTAGAAAAGCTGTTTAAATGGATAATCAAGACATTACTATCACTACAGAGATGCTTCCATTCATTACAAGAAACCTTTATTTTATTTTATGAAAATATTTTTCCAATACCAGTATCACCAAAATATAACAGAAAACATTTTCTTCTTTTAACCAAAACCTGCATTAGAATTTTCAGGAATTTCTTACATTATAAACTGTGAAATCAGATAATCAAATTAGATTTAAAATGGTGCATCGCACATCTGGCCAACAGCAGTATCATCCTGAACTGCAAGTAGAGTTTTAAAATATTTGACCTGCCTTTGATTTCTACCACCACCCTTCACCTAAAATCACCAAACTCTCATTTTTCTAACCCAAGTGTTTCCTTAATACAAGGTGTGTGATGAGTCCAGACCAAGTAAAAAAACCTGTCCCTAATTCTGGAAGACAACCACACCTAAAAGAACAGTAAACAGGAAATAGCCTTGAGTTGTAAAGTGTTATACGTATCTCAAGGTAGCCAGCTATTATTTCAGCAAAAGGAAGAGAATGCAAGAACTGGGATGAAGGGTTTTACTGTATGTGAGGAATAAGCAAATGACATTGGCAATCAATGCTAGCAAGGTGCTTTGAAGATAAAAGGTCAAATTCTGCTCATAGTCGCACAGGTTGATAAAGAACATTTTTCTTTTTACCTTGTCATACAGACTCTCAACCTGTGCATTAATACAAAATCAGCTCTGCCTTCATGTGATACATAAGGTGGCAAAGGGAAGTGTTGTCATAATTACATCCCAGACAACATTTACACTTTGTCATGAAAAACGCATCACAGTGCAAACCAATGCACCGCTTTGGTAAATCGACACCTGAACTAGACAAACTCTAAAAGCCCGCTTCGGTTTGGCATGCTAGTTACCTAAGAACTACAAAAACATAGTCATGTTGAATACAAGTACTATTTCCAAATAACAGCTGACTCACAAAGTACCCTGGTGATATGTCTGCAGAAAATAAGCAGATGACTCATGTCTGTAAATTCCTGAAAGTACCAATAGACCCCTTGCTTAGTCATCTTTTGCTCGGATGCTGGGTTCACAAGCTCTGTAAACTATAATAGGGATCTAGCTCTTAGTAGGACTCTCTCTCCCTTTTTTGCTCTCTTCTAAACAGTGCAAATTATCTCCCTAAAAATAACTTCATCCACGTAAGTGAGTCACTTCAACTAGCAAGCTTATACAAGTCATGCAGCTAAGCAGTAATATTTGGTTATGAAGGTAAAAATCTTGCTGTCAAACTCAGATTTAAAACGAAAATTATGTCAGAGGAAGTCCCATTTACCCCTTCTCTCACAGAAATAGAAACATTTCCTTTGGAAAATTTAAACAATTAGCTCATTCAGGAAAGTAAAGCTTTCTAATTCAGTTCCATGCTCAAAGTAATTTAATCCTGATGATTTCTTTCTTTGGCTTTCCTAAGCATCACGCTGTTAATATTAAGAGAAGCTCAAAGAAGCAGACTGGAGAAAGAAGCCAATACCATAGTAAAACACTGCTTTCTCCTAGATTACAATTTACAGATCATTTTTTAAAAGTCAAGTTTTAGAAAGCCATAGTGCGGGGAAAATCACGTCTTTATGAAAGCTCTACATGAGCAGAACTTGGAGGGCTGTTTTGGGTAATTAAGCATTGAGTAAATTCTTCAGTGACTGAACCCTAATTTTCCCACACAGCTCATAAGCAAGCAAAAGAAAAAGGACTTGCTTGTTGAGAATGAGTCATGTTGTAAAGAAACTTAATTACAGTTTATAAATAGTTGAAGTTGCTCTCTTTTTGAAACATATGAAACTATCGAGAAGTAACACACAAATTTGCTGCTCTTGACTTAGCATATAATACATTCAAAACATAGTTATCTTAAAGCCAAAATCCTAATTCATTAATAACTAAAAAACGGTGCAATGAATCAGTAAGGTTTAATTGTTCATTTTCTTAAAGAACAACCATCTGAGATCTGGAACAGGTTACCTAGTTTGTTAAGCTTATGGCAGCAACTACAGAGTTGATTTTGACAGTCTTATTAACTTCAAAATAATATCTTTAGCATCTAATTTTATAGCTTTTTAAACAGGGTATGAAATGTGGAAGGGATGTCTCAGCAAAAACATATACCAGGGCTGCTATAAGTTTCTGAAGGAAAACTGCCCAGAAGAAAAAGGCAGGTTTACCACAGTGCTCCCCTCCCTGCCTTTAAGCCCTGGAGAGAAGAGAAGGGAAAACAAAACCATGCTTGAAATGCATGCTGACCATACAAATATTTCAAAGCAATTGGATGGTAATATTTAGAAAATTTTCCATATACTGTTCCCCTGTTCTAGAGAAAAGGTTTATTCAACCTTTGTATGGCACTGGATAAATCTAGATATTTGTTTTTACAGAAGTCAACATTTACTCACCAAATGTTATGCACCGTTTTAATGCTTGGATGATACTATACTGGTTATCTTATTAACCTTCGGGACGCTTGAATCTGCTGCAGTTTATTGCACCTGTAATTTGTTTTGCGCTCATAAACACTGGCTGATCTGGATATTTTACTGCTAAGATTTCTACTTCTACAAGTTTTCATGGCCTGCACAACATTAATTCAATCTCTACTTGCTTTATGGAGCAGCCTTCAAACACAAGATTATACACTATTCTTTCCAGTTCAGTTCCCAGGCTGGAGAGACCTGGCCAAAGGTGACATTGTTCTGGTTTGCCCCATCTGACACTCTACACCTCTGCATTTATTTACGGCACAACACCAAAGCCTTGCTCTGATTAAATACACATTCATTTCTGCATGAGCTTTTCAGTGTGATGATTCTAATCATCATTAAGAGATGATGATAGCTACATAAAATATTAAAAAAAATTGTTTCACAGCACCTTCATGAGTTGAGAGGCTATCTAGGGATTGATTCCAGACCAGGAATGAAGGAACAAGGACAGGTCAGTCAACCTGTCTACTGATGCAGAGTGCCAGCCTGTGGAACCCAATTCTCCTGAGACTTAATAGTAGCTAGTATTTTACACAGCCAAACACAACTCCTTCCAATGTTGACTGCCATAGTAGGTACTTCAGAATCAATGATTTCTGGACATGTGAAAACTTCTGTTTAAATTATTTCACTAGAAAAACAAGAAGGATACAGGCAAGATCTGGCAAAACCAAATCTCCAGAGAACACTGAACAATCTTAGCCTGATACTATCCATTCTCTTCCCGAAATCCCCTGACTCACTCCTTACTTATCATCCAACTTTGGCCAGAGACTGCCTCTGCATTCAAGTACTTCTGAAGTATCTGATGGAAACAGGAAAAACATATTCCAGGCTCCAGAACTGTCTCTTATTAGTATATATTAATCATCTTTTCACTAGTTCTTTTTTTGGTTCAGTGCATTTCACATTCTCTCTGCCTTTACTTGCAACTGAGGTCACACTGCTGGGAAAAACAACTTGTGGGTTTGAATGCACTGCTTCAAACCGAAAAGTTCCTTGAACTCAGAGCTCTCCAGTTTTCATGATGTGTTAATGTGGACAAGACCCACGTGAACTTACAATGCAACTCGGTGGTAACACAGATACCATATTATATAATGCTCCTTAAACATCTATCAAGATCTATTTTAAACAGAAAATTTCTAGTAGGCTTTCTGGCATGACTTTTCCCATGGGAAAGCTGTTCCAGACAGCCTGTATGATGGGTGAAAAAATCTTCACCTAACTTCAAGGGAACACAGCTATCTTCAGTTTTTACATAAAAATTCCAGGACAGGTAGCCTTTCAGGAATCATACCGGTCATCATACCTTCTGAGAAACCTGAACAGATTCAGCCGCAAGCATTTTGGGGACTGTAGCGGCTAGCACATATCTCTGCAGGGCAGAATTTCAGGCTATTTTGCCTAGTGAATCTTCCCTCGACTCCTGTGTGCTGAAGGCCTTTAGCCTCCTTTCTGCTGGCAAAAAATGAAAGGGTGAATTTGCCTCAAAACACACATAGAATTACTAAATGCCACGGCTATCCTGCTTTGGTGTGTGATGACGTAGTCCTGCAAGAATGGGAGAGCGAGGATGACAAATAACATATCAATGGCATTAGTGCGGGACTTTAGGTTAACAGAGCACAGTCACAGGAATTTGAATTCGTTAAATATTATTAGGGCTAACATCCCTTCTGGAGAAAAGCAGGTTCTTGGCAGGAAGATGCTATTTTGAAATCAGCATTTCAAAATTTCAAATGTGAAATGAAAAGCTGTTTATGGAATTTTAGCTGAGACACTTATGGTGCTTTGGGTGTGTTGGTAATCACAGCTGGTTTTGAAATAATTACATCTGCCCTTGCTATGCGAAATATCCACCCCATTGGCAAAGTCAACACATATAGTAAACGAGTAAGATGACTTACAAAATACTTCCAAATAAATGCTATGAAAATACAACTAAGTACTAAGAAAAAAGACAACTATGTTTTTTCTTAACTGCATCAGTTATATATCCACTGAATGTACAATTTTAATCAATGGAAGACAAACATTGAAATGTGATTATAAGAATGGAAAAATGGCACTATTTGGGTTTATAACAATTTATATGAACATATAAAAATCACACTTCCCTGTTTTGTACTGGGAGATGAATCTGGCAACAGATTAACCCACTAAGGAGCCAGTCCTGTAACCGCATTTGTATAATGATCAATCCTCATAACAACACAAGATCTTCTTGACCTTTGTCAGCAACTATAATATTCAAGAATCGGAAGGGAGCCCACTGAGATGTTTAGAAGATAAGGTTATTAGAAGGTCGTTAGGAAGAATTCAGCTGGGATAAGAAGGAGGAAAACTGCTGAGGAACCTTTTCTTTAGCACAGGTTTAACACATTACCTCCAGAATGCGAGGCTGTTGACAGCAGTTATTGAAAGTGCTGGGCAAATGCCCAGTTTGCAGTAACTTTGGTGATGTTCATTGTGACATTAAGGAATGCTTGAAGGAATTTGACTTTCCTTATTTTTTCCCCTCTTCTTTTTTTAATTGGACAGGAATAACTTTCAGTTATTGTCAGTCCAGGCTAGATTTGAACCATAAGAATTGGTTCTTCTTTTTTCAAAATTTTTGTGGCAAAAGTATGTCCCTTTCCCTAATCTGTCTTATGACAACATCACATAATCTGAATCTTTCTTTTTAAGTGCCCCATCCTTCATACAAACGGCATTGTAAAAAAAAGGAGACAAAAATCGTTTAAATACCTTAAGCTACAGTCATGTGCTGCAGACAGAGTATCTAATTCTTTGTTTAGTCTTACAGAGGAACTAAATAACAGATCAAGTCAAGATATTCTTCAAGTAGTTTCTAACTATGCGGTCAAAGACCACGGAAAAGTGATGTAACTTAACCTGAAAACAGCTTTATAATGCCTGCTTGCTTTGGAGTGTCATCATCCCCCTCAACTATGTCGTACTCTTTTGGACTTTTACAGCAAGACTGGTCTACCTCCTAAAAATATACCATGTAATAAGTCATAATCCTATATCAAGCCCAAATAAATGGCATAATGGCCTCCTAGATCTTTTCCTTCTCTAATTCCTGTAACCATGATTATTTTAATTAAAAGAAAGGCTTTTTATTTTTACCTCACTAGCTTCAGCTAGTGACATCTATTTTGCTTTATTTTTACTTCAGATTCTCAAAGATCTTCATTCCCTCCCCCTTCCGTTTTTATTTCCTTTTATTGTTTCTGCTGTAACAGTTTCTATAGTAACTTCTCTAAGTGCTGATGAGATTGATGCTACTAAAAGCTGCCTCTTCTCCATCTGAATTGCTTGTACTTTAAATACAGTTACAGTTGTTACGGGTGTATGAAGCAAGCTGTGCCCTTTCTTGGCACAGGCTGGTGACCATCGGATGTAACTGGTGGAGAAAAGGCAAAAACTTGTCCTCTGCTTTCCCATCACAGAGATGCACTGCTAAATGCTGAGAAGTTTTGCATTACTTTCCAGCAGGACAGGAAGACTCCTAAAGCACGTTTTTACCTGAAAAGCAGCCGTGCAAAAACATTGGCTTCTCTCACTGCACTTTATTAAGCTTATGAGGCTTGCAAATAAGTTCTTTCTCCTGTTTTAAATATTGCCTGGGATTCGAATCTCATCTGTGACCAGCATGACGTTATCCTGCAGGTCAAGAGGACCCTTTGCGGACACAAAAGGACCCCATGCTATTCATGCAGGACATGCTATCCTGTTCTTTCAAGCTCCATTCCATGCAGGCTTAGAGCTTTCAAATCACAACGCAGCTTAATCCTGCCTGACCCAACTAGCCAAATAAACCACTCCAGATATTTTTAAAGCTAAACTGAAATCTACTTTACTGCAATTTAGGCCCACTGCTCCTTCCCGCTCCTGAATGTTACAATTTATAATTTTTGCTCTTCAAGCCACCTTTCACAGTTTTAAAGGCTTATCCTTCTATTGCCTTTTTGTGACCTAAAGAACTAGTTTGTGGAACATATTCTTTTAAGGCACACTTTCTAGACTACCATTCATTTTTGGTGCTCTCTTGTGAATACTCCATTTGAGGATGAAGTGAGACAAACAGCAGGATCACAACCCTAAGCTTCAGGGAGCAGACTTTGGGCCATTCAGGGATCTTGCTCCTCCCATGAAAGAATCCTATGGGATAATGGTCCTGGAGAGAAGAGGGGCCCATGATCACCTCTTCCAAGCTCAAGAACAGTCCATCCTAATGAGCACAAAGTCAAGCAATAGCTGGAGGCCTACATGGATGAACAAGGAGCTCCTGACAAAACTCAAACATAAGAAGAAAGCACATGAGATGTGGACACTCTGAGCATGCGGAGACTGGGTTGGGAATGTCAAAGCTCACCTGGAGTTGAATCTGGCAACAGGAGTTAAGGACAAGAAGATGGGCGGCTACAGGAACAGCAACAGCAAAAGGAAGACTAGGGGAAATGTGGGACTGCGGCTACATGGGGCAGGGGAACTGGCGACAAAGGAGACAGAAAACAGCTGCAGCACTCCCCCCCTTCCCCCATTTTGACATTTAAGCATCTTTGTGACCAGTTCCATTTCTAAACCAAGGTGTATTTGTTGTTATGCAAAAATAAGTTATATTCATCTATTTCATAAAAGGCATGCAGCAGTCACCTTTGTGTGACATTGCTGCGTCACATATGGATACTCAGAAAATGTTTACTTTGGTGACAAAGGAATTGTCATTGGGTAGAAAGAGGAAGGAGACAGGGAAGGAGGATTCAAAAAAATCTTTCTTTTCTTGAGGCAGCTCTTAGTTCTAGAAATTGCATATCTCTAGTAATCCTGTGGTGTTCTGTATCGTCCTGTTTTTTTTCTGAAAACATTGCCTGCTATTAAACCCAGGGCTGATCCATGTGAAACCCATGCTTATCATCTCCTTTCCAGACTGAAAACAAAATATTTGCTTTCTACTTGCTACTATGAGTGATTTTCAACTTGACGTATCTCACACCTTTAATGTAGTTCTCACCTTAGAGAAAGACTATCTGTGAATGCCATGTGAGACGTGTAGACACAAGACATAGAGTAAGAAGAAAAAGTACCACAATCTGTACTCAAGTTCCAACTCTGTCAATGAGTTTTTGTGAGCCAATTACTTTTTTTCAAAAATTGAGTGGGTAAAATAGGATTATATCACTTCCCTATCTCAGGCATCTTTTCTGAGAATTTATTAGTTATCTGTCAAATACTTGGGCACATAGCAGTAGTACGCTAGGTATATCTATTAGATAAGAAAAAGCTACAGTTCACTTTTCTGAAAAGTGCAATTTTATGAGAAGTTATTACAAAACCTTTCAGTCCATTTGTTAAAGTGCTCGTAGTTCCTGGAAGAACATCAATTAATGTCTACAGCAATATACTACAGTTTTAAAAGTATGGCAAATATATGCACTTCTCAGAAATTAAGAAGGTAACATCCACAGCAAAGTGACACTTAAAAATACTTTGCCAGTCCACCCACATCAGGCCATCATAAAATACTTATAAAACCTAATTCCTATCACAACAGTTTCCTGTTTGTTGCTGTTTGTATCAAGTTTTATGAATCGCCTTGTGTCCGTTTTCCCTTTCTTTAGCAGAATTGTAAATACGAACCTAAAACTGAGTGACTTATACTGAGTGACATGACTAAAGAATGAACACAGAGAAACAGAAAAAGAGGAAAAGAAAACCTATGTCACTTGCATCCATTAGGAATACCTAAATACAGAAAATCTCAGTCAGCTCACATGCAGGTAGATACCCATGATGGAATAAAAGGAACACTACGTTTAACATACTCTTAATGACAAAAAATGAATTATCAGCTTTCAATACAAATTTCAAACTAATCTAGTTGGTGCTGTCCCTTAGAAATAAAGGAGAAAAATACGCAACAGAGAAAAATTATCAGCAAAAGGCTAATGAACTTTCCAAATGCCCCAATTCAGTCCTGGGATTAGCCCCTGCCTATACCTAGTTAAGTGCAGAACTGCATGCCTGTGACTCAGGCTACTTTTCCACCACACTGCCTGATCCAGCGTATCTGCAGCTTTCACTGACTTCAGTTAAGCGATATGCACCTCACTACAGAGGAAATGTCAGAGAATGCTTTGATTTGTGGTAATTAAAACAATGTACAAAGTTTTGAAGAGACCCCCTCTGCTCAGGGTATATTTTGCCGTAGGCAGAACAACGCGTGCTCAGGAACGTTGGAGACCAGATTCAAAGAAATCATGGCACCAACTAAAAGTACGGAGAGAGTCAGAGGAAAAAGACCACCTCATGAGAGACACCTGCTTACTGAACAGTCAAAAAATTACGCCCAAGCATAAGATCCAAATGGCTTTTGACTTCTGCCAGACAGCTTTACATGACTGGGGCTTTGTTACTCTCCAGTTTCTCATTTAAGAACGAAGTGACATCCCTATACAATCTTTGCAGACTTCTTTGATCAGCATTGAGCTTCTCATACTAGATTCCTGAAACATTTATTTTGTTATGCTTGATATTTCTACTGAACTATCTTGCTTTTTTGACACTACCAGACATCACTGCATTCTCCTATACCTTATTACTCACACTGTCATGTTCTCTTTTTTCCTCTCACGTGGTTTTCACAGTCACAAATTCCTGTTTTCATTTAATGAACAATGAGAAGAATAAAATAAAAGCACTATGTAAAGAAGCCAAAACACTTCATTAGATAAAAGCTCACAGAAGCGATCTAATGTAAATATTCCATTCAACACTTGGCCCTTTTTCAGGAAACAACTTGGGCAGACAATAGTTTCTTTTTCCACACCTTTTCTTGAAGGAGCTTCTCTCTCATGATCAGACTAACTTCCCTGAACAAGTAGAGCCAAAAAATCTTAAATTTCCTCCAAAGATTTTTCCCTGGAATTTTAAGTGTTAATTGTGATGACTGCCAGGCACTGATACTGATGAAGAAGAGCAACACTCTTGAAGGCTATCTTCTTTCCATCTTCCAAAAGGTATGTGAGCAAGTTTTACATGACAGAAAACCAAAAAAAAATATCTCTAGAACTACCAACCCCCTCAAATGGTTATTCATACTCCAGCAGCACACAGCAGTTATTGAACATATTCCAACTGCATTAAATACTATATCAAAACAACAAACACTAGCTACTCCTCATGTTTACATTTAACAAGATATATAGGTATAGCAGAGAGGGCTCTACGGACAGAACTACAAGCAGATAAAGTTTTACTGAAATATTTACAGGAACGTTTACACAAAACAGTCTCATGTTCTGGGTTCCAAATTGCTCAGAGAGAGAAAATTATTTCTTAAACATTTTTACTATCTCAGTGACTGTGGAGTTAGTGTGGTAGGCATGTGATTTTTCAAACCTGCAGAAGCAATTTCAAAAAGAACAATAAATACAAGCTTTTTTGTAGTACTTTCGCCTTCTCACATAAGCTCTCCTAAACCCAAATAGCAAACACTAAGCCATCAGACACACGTTCAACTAGGAAAAATCTTCCATTTAAGACTTTACCAAAGCTCCTTGCTAGCCATTTGCTACCACAAAGTCTAACTTGTTTATTTGAACAGCTGCTGGAGGAATAGATGAAGGGACTGACGAATGCTCATTAGCTCTGTTCTGCTGACTTTCCAGAGGTGGGGCAATCTCCATTAAAGGGCAGGTAACATCTTAAACTACACCAGGTGCCTGAAAAATTAACATTTACCTAAATTCTAAAGATTATTGTTGCTCTACTGAATGATTAATACAATTATCTGAAGCCTAATGAGTTATTTCTGCTTGAAAAGGGAACTGAAAGAATTTCATCAATGCAGTTTTGTTTATTTACAGTGAGTGGGCATACATTCCTCTTTCTCTGAACACTACTGGAATAAACTGCACTTTCTTTTACAGCAGTGTAAATTTGTCTTCCCAGCCACTAATGCTCTTTCCCAAATTTTCCTAATGTTTTTCTCCCCTCCTCCCAAGCCTCATCTGACAAACATGGCTACCAAAAATTCTATGTTTGCATCTTTATTTTCCAAGCTGCTTTCTGAGGCTGCAGACAGATGTGCTAATCCAGATCCAAAAGAGGTTTATGTGAGCAAACCCTAATTGTTTAGCGCAGGCCATCAATTCAAACCACGTAAGTTGACTGCATTGGCACAAATTGCTCTGCTGACAATATGTGTGCAGACAGTAATATCCAAACAGGAATGCATCAGAAGCTGGTATTGATGAATACCACCAAAACCCCCGAATCCAGAAGCAGGTATCCGCCCAAAGCCAGATACTCATAGGTATAAACTCCTACAAGCCAATAAATGCTCTAGGCCCCTTGCTTGCTTCTCTCTCCTGTGTAAAAATCTCCTTCTTGCTGCCTATTTCTGATCTATTCTCCCACAGAGGTAGCCACATAACTGCACAGACAAGTAAGAGAGTGGACAAAAAGCTAATTCAGTTTGCACTCCCATTGCAAGAAAGCTTGTTAATTAAACTTTAGCATTTACATGACCAACACTTTGGACCTCCTGGGTCACTGGTATTACCCAACGCAGACCCTGGAGTCCCTTACAGTTAGCCACGGTCAGTGCCAGCAAGCATTCCCACCAACTTCACCTAAGTCTGAGATCCCATACAAACTTAAGACAGAAATGCTGGCAGCTTCCAACATTCTCCATCCCCTGAAATATTGTTCAGTGAAACAAAATCTTTTTAGTTTAATGTCCACCCTTTTCAAGATATCTTAAATAACCACTAACACAAGCAGTGTTTCATTTGCTATTGCAACCGGTCCAATGTCTGTCAATCTCCTTTGTGCTGATAACCTAAAAATTTTGTAAGATAAAAATTAATCTTTGAAAAGCCTATACAGAGGTTGCTTTGGAGTCCTATTCTTGTGTCCATACCAGTGAAGCTACTTAATTCTTAATTATGCACAGATAATGTAACTTGTGTTTAAATTTATATACAGTATAAATACACAGAATGTATGAGGGAACAAGAATATGAAGAAATACCTGTCTCCAAAAACTAATCCTAGCTGATTTATAAACCAGAAGAGAAAGAAATCAGCAGTATATTGAAGTTTATTTAGAAAGCTTCATACTGAGACTTACTCGTAAACAGTACCAATATCAAAAGCACTAAGCCTGATTAATGATTTCCTCTTCCATGTGGATGCATGAACTTCTCTGAATGTTTATTTCTTCTGTCATATATTTGAAAGCACTTGATTAATTCTTAAAACTAAACCATTAAAGCAGCAGTTCCTTTGCTATTTGATCTAATATAATAACTTCAGCAGCTACATTAATCTAATGATCAAGTTTGCAATTAGGTAGCTCTTCTGTGTTTTAAGGTAGAGTGGGTAGACTTTGCTCTTCATTCTGTAACAACAGCACAAATAAATTTTTTTGCTAAAAAGCAAGTGAAATTGTTCTGAGGTCATTGGGCTTTGCCAATCTAGAACTACCTTTCCATGTTTCTCCTCTTATCTTTAACTCAGTTTACTCACTAAAACTGTTTTGAATAATTTCACTTTACTTCTAATGTGTTTTGCTTCCTAGTTTTCAAACAAGTCTGTAACTTTGAATGCAAATAGTTGCAAAAAACCACCAAAGTTATTTTTGAAATCTCAGAATGCATCTTTTAAAGGAAATACAGCTCATGTTAAGGTTTACATATCTCACAATCTCAATTAAACCTAAAATTTTAACCAAAATTACGATGCCAGTAAAATTTACTATGGTTCTTATAATTTGATTTGCCACGGTGCTTGCTATATACTGACCTATTTATTCTCCTCTGAATACTTTCTCTAAATAATATAATAAATACATAAAGTAGAACAGTTTTCAACTTATGGCTATCTCTCCCAGACATTTTATTAGATGCTTGCTAAATATTCAACCATAATATACATAGTTATGTCAGTGGTTAAGAGATGAAAGCCTGCATTGCTTCACTCAGGAAATGAAGTGCAGGTTTCAGTCCTTTCATTGCAATATCCTTCAGTGCATGGAACATAAATGTTTTTGCAGTGGATTGTTCAACAAGCGGGTGATGCAATGGCTTACGCAGCTAAGCCACTGCATGATTTGTAAGGCCACAGGGTTAATACATAGTGATAAACTATTCAGTTATAATTGCAGCTTTCATGCCAGTTAAATTGAGCACACTGTTAAAACCTACTCTGTTATTGAACAGAAATTTGAATTTTGATTCCCCTGAAATATAACTGATTCAACATCTATTAAGCTGTATTATCCCACAGCGAAAATCAAATCCACAGGAATTTTAACACTGATATAATTAAGCCAAACATATTGAAGAGTAAGAAAGGCAGGAAATCTTCAAGAAGGTGGCACATACAGAAACATCTCACAGAAGACCACCGCCCAGTGACCAATTCTCGATTGTGGTTGAAGAGTAAGTAAAGATGTAATAAGGACAATTTATCAAAAAATATCAGTTTTATTTCTTTTTTTCTACGATGTGAATCATACTAATATGATGGAAGTTTTTTAATTTGGGGTTTGAGTTTTCTAGACTTCTTATGGTCATTACTGTCTGGAAATCTTAGGTGATAAAAAGAAATGGATAGGTGAGACCATTTTTTATGATCTCCAATACAACACAGGATGAAGGACTTATTTGAACAACAGCAATCCCCACTTCTTGCTTTAAAAACTCTGGGACAAATTTCTATGATGCCATTAAGACATCATTTGTTTTCCACTTGAAAAGCTAGCCCACAATCAAAAATTATGTAATCTGAAATATCCAGCGCTAGAGTGTTAACAAACACCAATGCTGCAGCTGCCCAGATTGCACAGCAATTATTTTAAACAAAGATGAGAAGTGTAACAATCAAAAATAAAGGGTAGCATGACTGAATTTCCCCAGACCAAAATATCTTTGATACGTGTGAATTTTCATAGGGAAAAATAATAATTGCTACTTAGGGTAACATGTATAAGGCAGTAACAAAGCCACACTTACCAATTTCTACATGAAGTAATTCCTCTATATTTATTTAAGAATGTCTTTTTGAAAGTAATACAATCTTGATCTAAAAATTTCAAATGACAGCAAATCTAGCTACATGCTATAGCAAACTGTTAGACAGTTTTGCCTACACAGTTTCAGTCTGGGAATAACTTTTGGCTCCTAATGACAGTATAGTGTTATTTCTCATTTAATATATTTTCCCTACACTAAATGTCTTTACTATCACTATCAATGTTTTAATTCATAAAAATTATAGAAGATTTTAGGTATTCCCAGGTTACGTATAGTATTGGCCCTCATTACTGATGCTTTTGAAAGGATGAGTTCCAACTGTGAACTTAATCTTGAGTCAAATTACCAGAAAACCTTCCCACAATGCTTCTGTTGTTCTGTAAAGCAGGCAGTACGCTATCAATGGGGATCCTCTGCCCTTCTCCAAATACAATCAGGATTTAGTGTTTTCAAAGTGTCATGGTCACATCAAAAATACATTAAGCACTGGATGAAAACAGCTAAAACTTTTAAATTGATTCCTGTGTTTGTATTTTTTCCCTTTTGAACTTGTATCTTCAAGAGGATAGACATTTATGCCCAAGGCAAAGCGTTACTCACTGTGAACAAGGAAGCAAAAATCTTTCCACATCAGCAACAGAGTAAGCTTTGTGAAGCCTTCTGCATCATATTCCACCACACCACTATCAACAAAAATACAAAAAATGAGTACAATTTTTACATACTATTCATTCTAATACTGAACAATAAATATGTAAATTCTTATTACAGGGATTGGCTTTTTAGTTTGTTTGTTCAGAAACTTCCAGTATTTGCTTTACTTATTAACAGTTACAATTTTCTAGCTAAATGAAAATTAGATTAAACTTTTAATCTTAATAATCTTCTTATTTATGCTGTGGTATTGGAGTTTCTTACCCGAAGAAAGGCCATATTCAGTTTACATAAATACACTTTAGAACGAAAGCAGACCTGCTAATGTACCTGCAGCACTAAACTGATAAAAACTGTACACACACAAATTCCCTGTATGCTACTTGGATTAAGATAATTTATTAACTCTGTAGTAATTGACAGGGTAAAACTGAAAACTGAGAAGAGTTTAAATTTGAAAATTCAAAAGATTGTATATAAAAAAAGCAAAGCACAAGAGCGTACAAAAAATTAAACACAGAAGACTTGTTCAGTAGATGGATTAAAGTTTCAGCCATCAGGAGTTGGCATTCTCTAAAAGTTTCAAGCAGTATCAGAACTCATGAACCACTTCACAAGTGAAATAAAATCACAGGCACACTGGGCCATTTCTATACTGCCATTTTCTCAGAAGAAAAAGAAGTATCTTGTTTTCATAAGGATTGAGCTTGCATCGATTCTCTATCTACTCATGTATCCAGTCCAAGTCATTGTTATCTATCTACAGTTGTATAAAATTTGTGCGCATGCTAGAAGCCACCTGTCTTCCTACCCTCACTTGAGAGGCCAGAGATTTGAAGGGTTCCCGAATATCCATGTCATTTGGCATCACCACTTGGAAGCAGAAACCCCCTCCTGCCAGTGCAGTAAAGCACTGCTGGTCAGGCAATTGCCGTTACATCAGCTCCTGGACTCTTGCTCCAGCCAGCATTTAGGTGGGAAACCAAAAGTGCCTACCCTTCACAGTACCAAGGAACGCCTGTTTAATTGATTTGTGAAGCTGATGTGTCATCATGCCAGGCCATGAACCTTTGAACTGCAGGAATTCAACATGAGCCAACAGCCCTGTTTCTCAAGAGAGACAAGATACTGCTTGGCAGTGGAAGCAGCTGGTCTTCCGGTCCCGCCTTTATGCCAAGCAGTGGTTTCTGGCTCCTGCAAGGCTTGGAACCGTACCACTTCCCCGTCCTCCCACCTCAGTCACTGCCTATTACTGTAAGACCCCTCCAGTCATTTATTCAGAAATGAGCACATTTCTTTTGCATGAGGAGAAAATCCCTACTGTCCTTTTCCCGTAATGATATTTTCTAGCAAAATCAGATCGACAACTGGCACAGAAGTGAAGTAACACTGAACTTCATTCCAGTACTGCTACAGAGAGAAAATCTATATACATCATCCTGTGAAAAGTGACCAGATTTCATCTTCTCCAGTGGACAGCAGTCATACGACCAAAGACCATGTGCAGAAACCAACACTTTCCCCCATGCTACAGAAAATAATGCATCAAAAGAAAACTTACGTTCCAAAGTGACTCAGGAAAGCTGCGATATATTCTCTTCTCTTATGGTATCCCTGAATAACATATTGTACCTTAAAAAAAGAAAGAAACAAATCCAAAGCTATAGAAAGATAAAAAAAGCCAATGCTCCCAATTCATCACATATTCCTTGTTAAGGAAGATTTACGTTTGACATAGTAGTAGTTCTGAATCCTACATATAGCTTGCATGATTTCCCTAAAGAATCCTAAAATGCCTCTAAAACAAACAGTGGATCTTGTACACTGAAAATCTTGTAAGGAAATCTCTTCGCTCACTTCTAAGTGAAACTTAGTATTTCACAATATACTGAAGCGCTGTTTAACTACACAAGAGCAAAAGTGAAGAAATGTGTGACCTTGCCTTGCTGAAGTTTGCACAGGAAGCCACGACAGACAAATCAAAATTACCTGAACTGACACTTGGTTAAGTGTCAAAATAACAATCTGGTTCTAAAAGAAAAAAAAAATATTTCACAACTGATCTTGGGTGTTTTCTGAAGACTGCACCTCCAACAAAATCTTCTTAACACTAAGCTCTCTCAGTGGTTTCATGCTGACTCAGGGAGCCACCTACTCAACTACGAGCATCAATTTCTGAGGCATTCTGGGTTTTGAAAGACTTCCATCCTGGCACAGACAAAATCCAACAATGCTAAACTTGGAAGACTTCAGGCAAAATTCTCCTCTCACCATGTATGTTTTCTGATTGATTTGAATGGGATTACTTAGCAGAACAGTGTGAACAGGGTTTGACCCATAACAGAAACAATGCGCGTGTTGTCAGGCTGCAAGAGCATCTGGTTTACAACTGGTTACTTCAAGTATGTATGGTACGGTTCCATACGTGACTCCCTATGTAAATCCCTTTGCCTTCCAGAATGAAAACTAACATTTTAAAAGCCGTTTTTCCCCACTGAACACGAAAAGAACAGGAAGAATATTTTTCTTGGCTATGGTAATACTAGAATACTTGGCTGGCAAATGCTTTCCTAAATTTTTTGAAAAAGCCTTGATACAATCATTGCTGAGAGCTATTTTGTACCCCTTAAAGTTAAATCCTATTTATAAATTGAGACTTATTTCATTTTATAAAAAACTACGATTATTTTGAAGGCTTTGTGTGGGATCTGAAATGTTATTTTGGAAAAGGAAAACATATGATAAGTTTGCTTAAGGGACTTTGTTTAAGAAAGGATAAAAACAGTCCTGTGTACTTGCAGATTTTAAAAACAGAAAGTAATTTTAAAAGAACACCACAACAAAAACAACTCTAAAGATAGATTCCAATGTAATTATGGAAACACATTTTGAAGAACTTTTTCTAAAAGAGAAAATTATTTTCCTCATTTGGACAAATGAAGGTAAAAATAATATACAAATAGAAATAGGAGGTCTGTAATAGGCAGATTCCTAGATGTTGGCCCCTAAGCTTTCTTTTGAAAATTACACATCAATGATGGAGAAGCTTTCAACATACTACACTCACTCTTTTTTGTTTAAACAGTAAGCTAACCAGAACGCAACCTTTTCAGCAACCTTAAGTAGCTATTACTGTATAAACATCCAAGTAGACTGCTGTTTCAGCTCATCTGGATGAAACATCTGAGAAGATCATCACTGGAAGTACTCAAAACCTACAATGATGACTACAGTATGAGAACTTAGATATCTTCCAACTGGAAAAATAATATGCAAACTACACATTTTTATTTACTAGCCAAACAGTATGCTACGATGCAGCATTTTATGATACAATAACATTTTATCCTAAATCCTATCATGTCACAATAAGAAAAATCCACTCCAGGATCTGACCCAAACACACTTGTTCACCTAAAAGAGTCATTACATTCAATGCCCCACATAGGTGTTCAACTCTTATCACGAAGGTATTCTTTGTGTAGTTTACCTCAAGTATGGCCTGCTTGGACAGAAGAAAAACTGCGTCTATGGAAATGCTATAGTGTGTAACTGCAATACAGTACAGCACATAAGGGAAAGGAAAATTGAGTTCTCTTTACTAACTTACCTTGTTTGTTAGCAGCTGGCATACTTGGGGTACATAGTCGATAAGACAACCTCCACCAGGAAAGGCTGGGATGTGAAGGGCAGATGATCCTCCAAGTGCACTGAGAAGAAGTTAATTTAACAGTACATTACACATACAGTCCCTGGGATTTGAAAATGATTCCTAAACTGTACTCTTTCCTTATGCTTAAAGTCAGAGGGCCATGATGAGGCAGTGGTGATAAAAGAAAGTAGAGTGATACTATTATGATTCTATTGGCGCCAGGTCAGGTTTAGATTAGACAATAGGAAAAATTTCTTCACTGAAGGGGTTGTCAAGCATTGGAACAGGCTCCCAGGGAAGCAGTTGAGTTCCCATATCCCTGGAGGTATTTAAAAAACCTCTAGATGCAGTGCTTAGGGACATGGTTTAGTGGTGGACTCGGCAGTGTTAGGTTAATGGTTGGACTTGATAAGCTTAAAGGTCTTTTCCAACCTAAACAATTCTATGATTCTGTACCAGGTATAGATACAAAAACAGGTTATACCACGACCCAGTGTAATGAAACTACTTTAATAAAGAGTATCGCTAATGCAAAGCATTCTCTCAGGGAATAGCTTTTTCGTTGTAAACAGTTCTGTTTCTTAGCCCTTATCAATAAGATGTGGAGCACTGTAGTTAAAATATCTTGTTATTGCAGGAGGAGAGGACTTTGAGTCTTGAATTATTCAAAAAGCCACCTTCAGTCAAACCAGCTAAGACTAAGCAAAATAATTTGGACTGAGGAGTAATAGATGTCCAAATGCAAATGTCAATCATGCCACCTACTCCAGTTTTGGGGCTCCCAGGACAACACAGATGTTAACCTACTAGATCAAGGGGGCAGTGGGCCAGAAAGATTATTGGGTACATGATGTAAGGGGGGATATTGAAAGAAATGGGTTTGTTCAGTCTTAAGAGAACACTGGGGAGGGGGGATATTGAAGAGGGGATGTGAAGGCATATTGTTACTGAAAGGCATATTGATGCCTTCAATCATCTAATGGAAAAATATAGAGAAGGAGCCAGAGTCTTCTCCAAAGCGCACAATGACAGGATGAAAGGCAATGCAGACGTGTTGCAACAAAGGAAGTTCTGGTTAGCTGTGAGGAAAAACATTTTCACAATGAGAGTAATCAAATACTGGAAGACAGGCCCACAGGGGCTGGGGAATCTCTGTCCTTGGAGGTGCTCACAGCTCAGCTGAACAACTGCCACGAGCATGCTGATCTAAGCTGGCCCTGCTCTGAGGAGGGGCTTGGCCAGATAACCTCCAGAGGTTCTCTCCAGTCTACATTGTTTTACGATTATATTCACTGATTCTATGATTTTGTTCATCTGTAGAAGGAAATAATACGAACAAAGATATTAATTTTGTCCATGCACAGACTGGAAATTTGAATGGCAGGAATCCACAGAAATAAGATAACTTCAGGGATGTATTTAGGCACCTTAATCAATTGCCTTTATCATAGGACGGAAGACTGAAGCACGGCTACTACTGCCAAGGACAATAGCTTCTTTGGTGTGGAAAGATCTAGCACTTTTTATTTAAATCAGGTTGTATAAGGCAACAACTAGCTAAAGTCAACGCGACCTTCTTTTAGCAGTACTGACCCAAATCTTTTTTATAGTCTTCTACCAATCAAAACGGACATGAATTTGCATTATGCACTGTGGCTTACACCATTCATTAAACATCCGGAACCTTGTTGGGTACGATTAAAAAGCTGCAAAAGCTAAGTTACTTTGTGGCCTCCTCTTTACATGTTGTTTCCATGAAAGATTACACTGGCTGGAAAGAAGGTTCTTCTTTGCAAAATAAGGCTCTTATTCTCCAGCAGGACCTGCCCTTGTATTTTCCTCAGTACTTGATAAGCTATCACTTTGGTAGGTATAAAGGCCTACAGTCGTACATCCCTTTGAAGGAACAGAGCCTATATAAATCAAAAAAAACCAACCTCATAATGAGGTATATGGAAATCTGCTACTCAGGCAAAACAGTCTGGGTTCAGCAGACTGTTCACCACATGGAACAGTTCTGCAGGTCTGGATTTTGCATATGCAATGAGGAAAAAAAAAAAGTCTTGAGTACACCAGAGCTACATGAAAAAAACAAACAAACTTTTCCAGCAGAAGTAAGACTTGAACAGGATTTTTTTTTTAACAGAATTCTGTTTCCTTGCTGCTACCCCCTTACTAAAATTACTCACACGGGAATATAATTTTGCTACTTGTGGATGTTAAAAACAGTGAAGCATGACTATTAGATTATTACTGAATTGGAACATTTCTGAAAGAGTAGCTTGCTCTTAGGAAATTGAAAGTTTATTGGGTCCATCAGTCTTTAATGTTGGAGAATGAAAGACCTGTCCTTCCTGGGATGTTACAAGTGGGTTGTGAACCTTGTTTTAAGACCCTGGCTTTCAGTTTATTAAACGCCTTAAATGCTCATGTAAATATATCCATAAAAGCCTGCAATCTCATACACAGAGCAAATGGTACTGTCCGTTTCTCATCCTGCCTTGCCTCATTTGCAACCAAGTCCAAGTTGCCCCTCAGCATGGAGATACCACTGGAGACGCTCAGATGACTACAACAGGAATTACAGGCTCCTCTCAGTTACAATAGCAGGCACGAAATTAGGAGTAATCTCTAACAGATTTCACATGCAAAAAAACTTCCAGTCCTATATCATCAGCTTTCAATACATCTTCCAGACTGAATTATTATGATTTGTGAATAAGGGCTTCCCATTTTACCTGTATCCATCTTTTGAAAGTAGTCAATCCATAAAAACTTGTTGACATAAATGGAAATTCAACCCTCTCAAATGAAAAACAGACTGCTACAAGGTGTGGTTTCTGAGAAAGAGGCCCCTCCACAGAAAGAAGGCTGGAATTTCTAGTATAATTATCCTCTGAAAACAGAATAAAGCTGTATAATATGTAATTTATGCTCTGTAGAAATAATTATGGGTAGGGAAAATTAAGAGTGGACAGGCATCTTTGTTCCCTCTATTGGGTCAGAGAATCTGCTTATTAAATATTTTAATAAAACACTGCATTTGCATGGGACTTTGCCTCTGACCATCTCAAAACTTTCTATAAACATTCAGCAATTAAGGTTCATCTGCCTTATGAAACTGATATTTATCTTTTATTTTTAAGCACGTAAGGAAGCTACTGCTCAGAGTTTAATTTGCCTATGCTGTACTACGTCTCTGTCATGGCAAAGGAACATATTTGCAGTACCTCACAATCATCAGACAGGGCAAGAGGCTATAATAATTCCTTTGACCTTATAATAAACCTGCAGCTGAAGAAAGAAGTGCCTTACTCAACGTCAAATAAGAAGGACCTGTAAAAGGTGCAAGGAAACATGTAAAATGGAGAAAATTAGGAAAGGGAATTTCAGCATGCAGCTCAGTATCTAATGCTGCTTTTTGAGGTCCCTCAAAGTCCAATCAAAAGAAAATGCCTAAGACAAAAAATGCCATAAGAAGCCTTTTATAGCCAAGGACATTCTATTTGCCAAGAGATTTCACCAGCACAAGTTAAAGATTCCTGCACGTCAGACCTGCTTTCCAGATAGCTGAGCCTCTTGGAGCACAGATCTTACGTACCTCTGCGATTAAAGCTCTCCTCCTTGGTATCATTGCTATATGCCCCTCGCAAATAAAACACACTTTTATACCCAGGAATAAAAACAACTATAACATTACTTTATCAGGTTTGGTGACATTTGTTTTATCAAGACAACAAAAAAAACAAAGAAAAAAAAGGTCAAGAGATACGATGAAGAAATTATTTTGTTTTTAAACACAAACTAATTAATATTGCTCCCCTGCAGCTGCCAGAGTTAAGTCTAGTTTCAGCACAACCAACAGAATGGTGTTTGATTTGTACAGGTTTTTTTCCACTAACGTGCTACTTTTTAAAGGCTAAGACTCTAACAGATTCTGATAGTGGCTTTCTGTAATTATCGCAATTCGAACACGTATTTGAACATGGAGCAACAGTCTTAGTGGATGCTATTTCATTAGGACTGGTACCAGATGGAGATAAATACATGGTAGATCTACCTATCTATGAGATAAGGTTGCATGAACACGTCAGAACACAGAGACAAAGATCTGTTGGCTTCAGCATTTTATTTGCTTGCTGTTACTCTAAACCTACTCAGCTCTGTAAATCAACTTCATACACCTCATTTTAAGATGGACCAGAGATTCCTTTGCAGCAAGTTCCTGCCTTCCTGCGTTTCCAGAGTGTCAGACACAATGCGGTTCTGATCCACAGTCTGTGAATTAAACTGTTTTTTGTGAGGAATTCACTACTGAGTTCAACAAGAGCAGCAGTCAGCCTGCATTAATAGCAGTTTTGTTCTGCAACACGCTGAAATACAAGTGCAGAGAGCGTAGCTGGAGTATGTTTACATTTCTGCTGTTGACCAGTGCATTCCGAGTGACTTGCTCTGTCTCTCAATGGATCTATTTATTCAGGCCTGCATACAAAATGCAAAATTCTTTCCTTTTTCTCAATAGCTTATAAGCACATTAAAATGTCTTTCTCAAGAAATGATCCTTAGAAAAAAAAAGCCATAGCATTAAATCACAGGTTTACAGAAGTAACCGTTTTTGTTCTTGAGTATTAATGTGTAAAGAACCAGTTATTTCCCCTTCCTTAAAACACCACTTCACTAGAGAAGAAGGGTGCTTCCAAATCCCAAGCTCAGAAGACTGGGTGGTTTGGCAAAGGCAGACTTAGAAGCATGAAGGAAGATGCTCCTTCTCCCATCCCTACCCTATCACCTTTCCTACAACTCTCCTCATGCTCCCCCGGGCCTGCCTAGTTCCCCTAAACTCCTTTCATTCATCCCACCTCTTACCTGCAATTCATTTTGCTTCCCCCTTTCTCTGAGCAGAAAAATGCAGGTTTGCCTAGATTGCTGGGAAACTTGTGAGCCAAGTCGGAAAAGTGAGGATTATTTCAGACTACCCCCTACACTTTGCAGGGTCCCACAAGAATAAAAACATCACAGTTTATAAAGTTATGTGCTAACACAGGTTACGGTACCACAGTTAAGCACCCGTACACATTTAATACTATCTCTATATTTTGCTCTCTCTCTGTATTTTGCTTTTACCTGTCACCATTCCCCACCTCCCAAAATTGCATAAGCTTTTCTCTGAAAGAAGCATCACAAAGAAAAGAACATCTGTGGAAAAGTGTCATGCTTTTACAAGGAGGTACCTTGAACAATGGCGGTTATTTTTGCTCCAAGGAAGGAAAGAGTAAAAAACGTGTATTTGGGAAGGAGGTCCTGCACCATAAGAAGAATCATACTTATCCCTGAATACAATGTGAATGTAGCATTAAAGAGCTTTATGCCAGAAGAAAGTGGTACATAATACCAATTGCACTCTAACAGTGTTCCTAATCCAATGTATTCTTTCCACAAAACCCACATAAAATACGGAAATGACGATTTTACTGATTCTGAACGATACAGTTGAAATTCATCCAGCTTTGAAAATGTAAATAAACAAAAAACTTGCCTCTTCAAGGAAAGACTTTTTATACCAGTTTAAAATAACTAAGAGCTTTTCTCTCAGTGTGGCCAGTGTTAAAACATGTTCAAATCTACATACTAGCAATGGAAAGTAGACTTTAGATTTTATAGGCTATAGCCCTTGCTTTTACCAGGGTACACCCTTCCTAATCCTCTGTAAGATTTCATCTGCCTTATTTTGAAACTGAAGCACGTTGCAGACCTACACAAGCATTTAAAGGGTTTATTACTTGTGACGGCTATAAGCAAGAGTAGCCTGAAGCATGTGGAAAGAAATTCCCTTCTTTTTGCTCTTTTTTCCTGTTTTGAGACTCATCTTATGGGCTTTGATCTCCTTCCCCGTTCTCTTTCTCCTTTGTCGCTGAAGTAAATAGTTGACTTTTTTTTTTCTTTTGCAGTTTCATCACTTTAGTGCATTACACCATTTGGCAGAGGAGACACTAGGTACCACATCAAATAAAAGCACGTGACCACAAAAGCTGCCTTACCAACCATGATCCCAGATTTGCTGTCAGTTTACCATTTTTCAGACTTGCTTGACCATAACCAAATCCTCTCTATCACATGAACAACGTGGTGCTTGGCAGAAGCCTTGGGCTAGTGCTTCAGTCAGCAATACAGAGCTTAACAGTAAAATAACAGAACATTACTCCTGTTACTGAAAAATTGGTCTGTCTAGGTTTTTGATGGTGTTTTCTCTCCTTTCTAGTAATATTCCATTTAAAGCAAACATAATTAACATATTGCTTGTCCACTCAAATCTACTGCAAGGTAAAGCGTGCTCCCAAAAAAGTTCCTATCCTATTTTTAAAGGAACAATTTTCACTTATACTTATTTCTACTTTGACATTGGTAATACAGAAATGTATGTTTTCAGCTAACAGATATAATCTGAGGTATCTACATTGTTGACTGTGCAGAAAAAAATACAAATAGACCTAGAGGGAAAACTATGCCAAGTCTACTTACTTGAAGAAAGAATCCTGGCAAAACTCAGACTAAAAATCTGGCCATTAGAGCTGAAAGGATAATATTATCTTTTTTTCCTTGACCTACTACAGGTTCAGGGTAAATACCTCAAGCTCCTCCTGACTAGTGACTGGGAAAAAAAATGAAATAATCACTGTAAAAAGCAAATACTAAAAACCAAAAAGTTTATTTTCACAGGCTGTGCAGAAAACTGCAAGTCAGACTTGCTGAGCTTTATTTGCAGCTCTTCTGCTGACTTCATATGTTCTAGCAAGTTACTGCAACCAGTCTGCTTCTCTGCCCACCTATAATGTCCAGATGCTTGTAATGAAGGACACTGAAGTTTAATAACATCCATAGAATAGTATAAAAGCTGTGGGATGAAGTCATCCGTAAGTGCTAATGAACACTGCTTTGTTTGGGTTATTCCAGCTTCTGTATTCTCCTGCAGGAAAACTGTCAAAACCACCCAGTTTTCTTTAATTTAGACAATGTGGTTATACCAATGAAAAATTTACATTAACTGTATAGATTATGGGTTCTAGCAGACTTTATCCTAACAGACTTACATACAAACAAACCATAGCTCGGGTCATCCAATACTGAAAGATTTATGGGATAGGAGCTCTGTCCCCAGGATTCTGCTCCTCCTTGAGGAAAAAAAAACCAAGAAGTATGAGACAAATAGACAGCTAGCCCGATAATTAAATTAAATTACATTTCTTTTCTTCCCTTCCCTGGCCAGACTCAGAGCTGGAAGGAAAAAAACCAACCAGATACTCTTGGAGTATAAAGCTTTTCTTATTGCTACTTGATATTATAAAAGTCTGAAAATGCTAGTATTTCCTCTGTATCAGATAAATCGGGACTGAAGGGATTTTTCCTTTGCTTAAGAGGTCTTTACATGCAGAAAGGTTCTACATAAAGAGGACTAAAAGGTTTCCACTGATGTGCTGAATGAGTGAAAACCTGGGTTGCCAGCTATGGGAAAGGGACCCCTCCATCCTCTTCAGGCCTTGCATTCTCTGAAGAAACAAAACGACGTGAGGATAACATTTATTACGCAGCTGATCGGTCGCTTCATGTTACACAGGGGTAGCATGTGGTATACGAGCACTCTGCCTACAACAGTCACCACACTGCTTTCTTCTCTGGGTAAGGGAAGCCACTTTTATAAATAAATCTGAAGCTTACAGCGGACACCCTGGGCAGGCAGGCAGTCCAGCAGAATCGACTGCCCTCTGGGAACTCCATCACACCTCAAGGCACAAGCTTCAGGGAAGGTTCAAGCGAGTGCAACAGAAATTATCAGCAAGGCTTCAATGTGTGCAGAGCTTTGAAATACAGTTAACTTAGCCAGCATCAACAAGACCACTCTGTAACACTGCACACTGCACAAATTTTGATCACTTACTCATTCTGACAATATAAAATCAAAGTGACAAGTATAAAAGCAATATATTTCAAACTGATTGAAAGTATTAAAAACCCCTCATGCTCAACAGACAGAATTATTTTTTCATAACACAGTACAAACAGGTTCAAAAAGAGAGTATGAAAAGTTCCATAGGCTACAAAGAGTGTGATTCTCTCTTCTAAGGCTCAAAAATTCTGAAAGAGTGCTGTGTTGCAACTTACTGTGTTTAACCTCCCTCCTTAATTTTTACACCAAAACACCCAATGACAAGGTGTATTAAAAATTTAACATGTTCAGTCATTCAAGCCAGTTTGGTTTTGGAAAGGCTGCAAATAATAATGACAAATCTATAACAAGTGACATGAAAACTGAATTTAAAGACACTTTTTATGATCTCAGAAAAGTAGATTTTTTTTCCCCTCCAAAAAATGTGTTAGTTACTAATATTAATTCTCCATCAGCACAGTATTATTTAAGGAAAATAGTTTTAAGAAGACCTGAACAAGTTGCTAGATGCCTCATAGTTCAAACAGGAGGGCATGGTTCCTGTCCCAAAGAACTTACAGAGTCCAGTATTTCACACTCCACAACACAGAGAGGAACTGAAAAGTGGGGACTGAACAACAGGCGAGGAAGGGCACAGGCTGCAGCAAGGAGTTAAACAAGGACTTAAACACTTACCATGGAGAAATATATATTTCCAAAGCATTTTGCCTATTTCAAAGGAATCTTGGCAGCAAATTAAGAGAAATCTGAATGAGAAGTGAAGAAAAGTCAAAGAAGAGTTTCACAGAGAATCAAATGCGATGAGGAAATAGCCAGCCCCCCCGCCCCCCGCCCCCAACAAACGACTAGAAAAACTTGTAGGAAAGAAACCCAGACAAAGGGAGCAGCAGCAAACATCACTGAACAACAAAAAAAAAAGTACAGATAAGATAAGAAACATGGGCAGATAAGGGGGGGGTGGGGGGGAAGAGAACACTATGCAGTCCTATTTTGTTTTTACTTCCAAATAAGTTAAAAAAGCAGTACATGAAGATTAAAGAAATGATTCAAGATGCCAGGAAAAAGACTATGTAGCCTAATCTACTGCAAGTGTCTTCTGTGTGGATCTCAGGAAGAAGAGCAAGCGTGAAAGAGGCTGGAGACTTGTCACAACTAAGACAGAACAAGATTTTGGCTGAAGAGATTGAATTGTGACCTAATTACAACACTTTTTCATCCTGCACTAATTTGAGATGCCAACACAAAACCGGGAACTTGTTTAAAATGACGGGCTATTCCCATTTCTCCTTCACATGGACTATGTAGATGGAAAAGTTGAGTCAGTTAGCTGAAATTTTACTTTTCTATTTCCTGTTCTTCAGAAATGTATTTTAATAGCATTACACCTGTTTTGCAGATACATTTATAACCACCTTAACTGTGAATATATTGACGGCTTTCTAAGGAGCAAGTAAAAAAAATACCGGGCATTGGCTCTTTTGCTTCAAGGGAAAAATCTATTGACTTGAAGTGCTGTCTCAAAGAAACTAAAAACAGCTTACACGTAGCGTGAAGACAGGAGCTAGGAATCATAAACTTTTGCATAAACAAGAAAAAGAAAACTGGAACACTGGTATGCTGTGAGCAGTATTCTCCTCTGAAACAGCAGGACTCAATAAATTAATGAAAAGATTGAGGATTTATTTATGGTGAGGGTCACTGGAAATTCCTCTGCACTGAAGCCTGAGTAGTATGCCACGTAGTGCTTGTTGTCGTTCAAGATACTCATCTGCCCTTTTGTAATCCACTCTGCTTTAGTGATGGAGATCTCCCAAACAGTCCCACTGAACAGAATATTTAACACAAAGCCATGTGAATCTTCTCTTATCACCCATCCATAAAGTGGATAACATAAATAAATAACTGTTCTAAGATGGTATCGGTTACATTTACAAACACATGTGCTATATACCCACAATTTCTTTTCAGTCTTCCGGCAGGCATTCAATAACATCGAGCTCACTGTATTATGACTGTTCACATGGCAGGTATTTTCTAGTACGTGTACTAAGCCCAGCTAACCAGCAGTGTCTTTATCATGAAGCAGAAAAATGAGTCTCAAAAAACTGTACAACTCCATTGCCTTCCTTGCCTACTGTTCTCACCTTTTTCAGAACAACAACAGTAATTTCCTGTAACTTGAAGCCTTTTCCGTTTTATGATTGCACTTGCTTATACTGTTCCTTGTTTTATTTATGTTCCCTAATCTTGTAGTCAAATTACGGTAATTATCTCTTATTGTTAATCTTCTCCTGATATTGCTTAACGCCTAACACTACCAGTGACACAGTCATTTTGTAAGCACGCTATTTTTTCGCCTCTGTGCTAAAATAGTGCTGTGTTGTAGACTTCTCCCGCATGCTGAAAATTTTTCCGTTCTCCTCAGGCCAGACAATAATCCTCATTTGTGGATCTCTTCTATCTGTAGAAACATTTCATGTAAGAAACATCGTGTCCCCTGCATCACCAGCATCACATTTGATTAGCTTACATGAAGAACGAGAAATGCAAAGTACTGAAAGGGTAAGAAATCTTGCAGAAAAATTTCAGAAATGAAATGAGTGCAACATGCTGGAAAACTTCTCGATATGAAGTTGAGCATTTGGGTCATCGATAAGAACGCCTGAGGGAGGCAGAAAGTTAGAAGAGTAAAACGTTTTTCTTTCATACATCTGGCTTCTGACATTGACTTCCATGTGTACGCAGCATGATTAAAGGGCATTCTTGCTCAGATCTTGAAATTGGCTTTATCTTATGTTCACAAACGATGTGGAATGCTACAAGTCTGGTCTGGTGCTCCTGCTAAATGCTCCAAGAGGCCTAGTGAGCTCAGGTTTTATGTAAGCCAAATATGTTCACATGTGGACGCAAGGCAAGAGAACATAAGTTTTTCATGTAAACACAGCCACTGTCGTTTGCAAGCTAATAAGAACCACGTTAAACCCTTACACTCGTTTAACAAGACGATATGAATCTGCTGGGATGGGTTTTACAGCCCCTTTCAGAATCTTTACCACAGGCATTTGGGTAAGTGTGGTTGGTCCCTATGAACATAAATAATTCAATATTCATCCTAACATATTATCTTCAGAGGGAAGCAGACCTATGCATCACATCGCACAAAGGCAGCCTTTGGTAGGCGGGAAGACTGGGAATAAGTCTCAGAAGAAAATGTTGGCACTTTGAAACCCTGTTTTACATCAAAGGTAACAAAGGTCCCTTCTGTAACAAGGCAAACACAGGTCTACTTTTAAAACAAAAAAGGAAAGGCAGAAAATAAAACCACAGGCCTTCATCATGTTAAAATCAAAGGAGGGACCCCATACACACACAAGAAACCAGAATTTTTGTAATTTGCAACTAGGAGTGGTGTTTTGTTGGTGAAAAGGTGAATACAGGCATTCCCAGCATTTCGTATTCACCAATGCCTGGATATGGTTCATGGAGCAGAGTCCATAAGGCTGCAAGGCAAAGACTGGAGCGAAAACCCTTCTCACAAACATGCCCTTTTTTCCAGAACAGGTTACGAATGCGTATAGTGCACATACAGACACCAGTCAGGCCCGAGTCAAACGTACACACTTGCATCCCATAAGCTTCCTTTACTGCATGCCCTCTTTCCCTTAAAAACTGCAAATACTTACACGGTCACTGAAAGACAAAAATTCCAACTTTCCATTAGTATACCTTAACACCTTTTAAGGGTTTGATTAATGTTATTTAATGTTTAAGGGCTTGAGTGCATTTACAAGTTGAGTGCTTAGATAATGGAGTGACCTAAACTGTATCTGCAAGTAGATATATTTACAAATAAATATCAGATGTTTTGATAAACTAGCCTTTTTAGTTGAAGAATGACATTTTCTGAAAGCTTGTCAGCTTTTAATTCATTTGTATTCTGTCTTTTAGTAAGACTGAAGATATCAGGATTCTACATCTAGAATAGCTTCCTAAATTAAGACCTTTCTTTCTGGAAATTATATTAAGGCTCTTAAGTCCTACAGATATATGAAAAAAAAAAAAAGGAGAAAATGTTACACCGCCTCAAGCACTAATCAGAGAAGTTTTCAATAAGAATAACGAAGGAATGGATAAAAATAGGAACAGTGCTTTCCTGCTCCCTCACTCTTACAATATTAGAAAGCAATCTCTCTCTGTTTTCTTTCCCTACTAGTCCTGTCCTCTATCCCTTCAAAAATCAAAAGCACCAACTTATTTTGTATCTGGTAATAAATACATCAGCTATGCCAGTGTAAAACCAATACTGGTACAAATACACTCTAAAAGGATACCTAAAAAGGTAAAATAAGTAATTGAGTGAGGCATATCCTATAAACTAAAATTAAAATTCACAAGAGATGAGAACTACTTCAAAGAAACCTTTCTGTCAATGGTGGATTATTTCCAAGTCAAAGATTTATCACTGGTCAAGAAAGATTTATTTACCAAGATAAATTGTGTAATAAATCCCACTATGTTCACGCTTCGTTTGCTCCAACTTTCTGACACCTGTTAATATTATTATTAGTTATATTGAGACTTCTAGATTATAGGCTGATAATCTGATGAAGACTGCGATGTCTTACCAATATTTGTTCTTTTATAAAGTTCTTCCAAAAAAAACTTCTGTATTGTATGCAATGATCTCCTAAAAACATCAGCTTTTAATTGACCTGACATTTAAATGAACTTTAACACAGTTCTTCATTCAAATCACTGCAACTATTTAGCAACTTCTCACACATTATACAAAATATGGGACAATTTTTTTAACTTATTAAATCATAAGTGGGGTGGCTGCTAACACTGCCCTCTGTGTGGATGATTAGGAAGCTGTTAGAATTATCTTGTATGGCTAAATAACAGAACGTGGTTTTACTACTGAATCTAACAACCTATCAATGTGTAACATAAAAAGAATTTATGGCCAAGGTGAAAATATTCTAATTTTTGGCTTAGAATGTTTATATTCTAATTGCATTTGGCTGTTTCTACCAGCAAGAAATATTAGCACAGTATTGGAATCTTCTGTGTTATCCATGCATGTTTGGATATCCCATACTTTTATTTCTTTTAAATTCTTTAAAGTCTTTAAGAAAAGAGGCTATGTGACTGAATGACACAATGACTGTCAGCCTCCAGCTTGCATGAACTTTCAAAGTTGTGTTAATGCCATTTGATAAATCCCCGTAACTACAAAACAAGCTACAGTAATATATTTAAATTGTACAAACTAAAATTGATCATTTCCTCTTCAAGATTTCTTCTTCACATGTGCATGCTTAAAGTTTATCATCTTCCACTTTAATGTCAAATCACTACACTGCACCAGAAGCCACAAATTCCAGTTTTAACCCAATTCTGTCAACAGTTTCTGAGGTAAATTAAGAGGAAATAGCCCAGTCTTTGCAGACTAGAGAAATACATAGAGGACTTATACTTACAGAGGTCATGCTAGAAAAAAAA
Organism: Gorsachius magnificus; assembly: GCA_034008185.1. Lineage (NCBI taxonomy): Eukaryota > Metazoa > Chordata > Aves > Pelecaniformes > Ardeidae > Gorsachius > Gorsachius magnificus. The sequence continues at coordinate 28,520,887 of CM067083.1, read as the reverse complement.
CAAACAACACCGGACCTCTGCAAAGCACTTGCAAAAAGAAAAACGTTATACAAATGGTAGTACCTTGTACTTTCAGTGTAATTCAGAAGGCTACACCTCTTCATGAAATAACTTGTAATTAATGTTTGCTATTTCCTTGGGACAATCCAGTGCAAATCTGACATTCTTCTTTAAGCCAGAAAAGAGACATGGCTGAGAATGACAGAAAAACCATGGAGTATCAGAAGATTATTTAAAAATAAAAGCACCGAAGTAGTACTACATGTCTCATTAAAACACCTTTCACCCTACAGGATGTAAAGTATTTAACAACACATACTACAATTTGTGTATAGTGCAGAGACTGCTTCAAATCCATTCACATACGACCCGCGATACAATTCATGACAGGGAATGAATACTATTATATGCTAATGAAAGCAAAGTAGAACTCATGACTACTTCAGAAGCTGAGTATGACCAGAATTTCTCAAGGACATCCTCAGCATCTTTCAAGGTGAAGTCTACTATTGAGTCTTTTTAGTTTATCCAGATTTCTTCCTTTCCTCAGCTAATAATGTCACAGTGTCAACCAAATCCCTTGGGTACTAGCTGCTAAGGCAGGTTACCCATTTTCTCACTTTATGGAATTTAAAGAAGACATTGCCTGCTGTCTACACTATCTGTAATTGCAGAAGCGCATGGTTTTGGACCTAGACAACTTTGCATGGTTTTTTTTATTGTGAAGATTTGCCACTCACAAGTTATTTTTGAATTGACTAAAAGAATGTAGAAAGTGAAACCCTCAGTATTATTTAAATCTATAAATAGCATTTTAGAATTCTAGTTTACCTGCTAACCCCAGGGCAGGAATAGCTGATTTGGGGCTTCTATGTCCTTAGGTTATTATTTTGCTGTGAAGACTGAAGTTCTCAGAAATCATATGCTCTTTGCTTTTTCTTCTGTTTCCTGTCTTCAACATACAGGCCATCATTGGATGTTTTTAAGTGAATTATAATGAATGTGTTCACTTAAGATTTTAGGTCTGCTACAAAGTTGGAGTAAAAAAGAAAATAACAAACTGACCGTGCAAGAACAAAAAAAACACAGTTCTGAATTTAAATCTCAACTTTCCCGACAATAGCCTCTGTTCATTAGGCTTGCTTCTTCCAAATGCCTGGCGGCCTTGCCTTTAATAACTACTACTATAGTTAGTGTTTCTTTGGCTACTGGTCAGTTTTAATTTTCCTTAAAGTTTTCAGGGTTTACACTGACACTAGAGAAGTCTTATTCATCTCCCTCTTTTGAATTTTCCATCTTTCACTAAGAGCTCAGGGTGGTGATGCAGTTCCAGGATACTATACATGCTCCATCTCCCTTCAGATTAAGAATCAGCCATAGGGTTTAAAAATAGCAGCTGTTTTGTAATGCAAATGAGGGAATGATATATTTGATCCTTTTTTACCATAGGTGAATTCTTATCCACCTTGGTTTAAAATAGAAATGTGCTTAGAACCATAGGATTTGGATCTACTGTACCTAATATATTGTTTTCATGCTGAAAAAGAAAGCAATAGCAAGATGGGGTCTTTAAAAAAAAATTATCTAATTCTGACTTCAGGAAGGACAGCAAATCCAAGAATTGCTCTTATTTTGTCCTTTTTCTTTAAATATACTGGTTTAAACTTGGCATTTGTATACACTGGATACAATGCACTAGATACAGATTTCAGTTGTTATAACCTTGAACACGTAAATCCTTATCTGAATGTCTATTTGAATTTGGCAATAAAATGAGATATTGCCTTTACCACCTGCATCTGTATGAACCTCATACACACGTTCACATACATAATGCGTAATAGTAAGTCAAATAACACTTTTTTTGTTTCTTTTTCCAAAATCCCCAACAGAATCACAATTTCAAGGTTTTAGTTCCCACATCAATAGTAATTTGGTCCTCCTCTGCACATGTGCTATAACAACACGACGCTAATGCCATACCAATATACGGACATGACCTACTAAAGGTTGATGAATGACTTCTTTATACTGCATGAGTTTAATGTGTGTAAACATCAGCTACAATATTCCAAGGATGTAATCTCTGTATTTCATTTATCCCTGAATACCTGCCAGTCAATGTTTACCTATCTGTATTTGCTTATATCGGGACTACTCACAGCATAAATAACAAGGAAGTTCATGGGTAGCACTGTAACAAGGTTTGGTTTCCAATGGACTTCTACGCTGCATCGAATTGACTTTTTAACTGAGTTGTGTTAAAGCCACAGCACAGCATGAGTTCACTCCTTATTAAACATCAGAGAAACCACACAGGAAAGATGTTCTAAATGCCTTTGCCAAAGGAAAAGCTTCAAACGGTGTTCACGCCTTGTAAGACATCAGAGAATACATTCAGGATACAAATCTTGACTGAAGAGAGGGGTTGTTTTTTTTTTCCTTATGTTTAATAAGGCATGAATTCTGACTGAAGCACTTCCTAGGATTAGAATATTCATAATTTATTTCTCCCACATTGACTCTCTGTTCACACAATATAGTTACACAGGGGCTTCAGCCTTTCCTTCAGGTAGCAGTAAGAGAACCTGCCTCTTCTAATAGGAACCTCGTATTTTTAAGGCTTCTACCCTGCTGCCAATTTAAATTGGTCAGCAGGCTCAAAAAAAGTTTGGAGGGCAGAAGTGACAGATACCTGTATGCACAGACAACATGATCATACTAATTTTATAGGAAAGAAAATTAATTTTCTTAGGAAGCCAGATTAAAAAATAACCACTGTTTCCCACCACACTAAGGAGGAACTACAATTCCATTGAAGTCCTTGGCAGAGCTTACCAGTGGGAACGGAGCCAAGACTTTGCCCTCAGCCTATGCAGAAAACTACAGCAATTCCCAAAAAGTACCCCCCAAAACAAGCCCCATTGATTAACCTGAAAGCTTAAATGAAGAAGTGAAAAACTGATTAAATTCACATTGCATATTCAGTAAGATTTTCTGAAAAATGTTTTTCTTCAGAATCTTCCTGAATAAGAACAAGCATAGGAAACTTCATGTCATTAGGTAAATCATTTGTCACAACCACTGTTGCAAGAGCTTTTACAGATGCCTTCTTAACCACAACTCCAGGACTGCTAATATAATACTAGTAATCTACTTCCTTTACCATTAGGGGACACAGGTGCATACTCAAAAGAATAAGTTCATAAAAAGTTCTGTAAACCTGAGGTGCCAGTGGAGGGTATTACTTGACACTGTCACAGAAAAAAATATTGATGTCTCTGAGGGAGGGAAATCAGAATCGGTAAGACAAATATGTGAGTCCTAAGGAAGCTTCAAAAGAGTACTCATATGAAGCAGTTATCTCATAAAAAAAAAATTTCTAAATAAAAGAAACAGAAGAAAAATATTTACAATGGAAAACATGAGGCAATTTCCAACTGCAACAAATTTCAAAGGTTCTCAGTGCTCCCAGCTTTACTGGAAGGTCCACAACTTTAAAATTTTTAAAATCTGACAAACTACTTTTACTCTAAGTTTAGAGATATGACCTTTTTCCCCCCAAAGCTCCAGAGCAGGAATCTATTAGTCTTTATATCTCAGTTTTGGACATGTTCTGTATTTATGAATCTTTTCTTTGGCAGTTCCTACACTGTAAAATTTAAAAGTGTCCATCAGCCAGGGTTTTTTTGGGTTTTTTTGACCTGGGAACCTGTATTAGAGAAGAAGCTCTGGGGATTTCTGGTAGTTTCACAGTAAGTTTACTAATCTTGTTCAGTGGGTGGGAAAAGGTGAATGAATCAACACAGGGAAAAGAATGGTCAAAATACCAGAAGGTGATGAAAACTTGCCTATGTTCACCAGGTACAGCAGAAAATATGGAAGTTTTACCACCCTTTCTTAAGTTAGAAAAGGTTTTTGTACTCTGACCATCTCCTCCAGTTTGAATTTTAAAAAATAATACAAAATGCATGTGTCAGGGAAGGTCCTGTTTTTCCAGAAACCAGTTCTCCTCATGTATTATCCAACCCTAATGCTATCTAAAAAACATTGTACAAACAGTTACTGGTCTTCGCTGTTCTTGTTTCTTCCACCACTTGACTTTTCAGAAAACTCTGAGCAGATTTTTCTGTTCTGACACACTACAGAGAAAAAAGAAAAAAAAAGGAGGGATCTTCTTTCAAAGAGTTCTGTCCAGCAAGATTTTCTAGTAAAAGCTACTCACCGTTTGATTTGCTACTGATTTACTGTAAAACAACTGCCTGTTACGCAAGGATAGTTAGCTCTTGCAGGACAAAACCCCTCCAGCACAATGCAGAAATGCTGCTGTTCACACATATTTGAACTGTTACAACAACTCTCTGGACTTAAAATTGTTTCCATTTTGATGCGTGCACAGGATACTCCTGAACGTAGTTGTTCTATTTACTTCTTCTTTTTAACTTTCATTTAGTTTCTCATAAGGATGCTCAAAGACTGGTCGACCCTTGTTGAGAGTCAATGCAGGTCATCTCAAGCACTGTGCTCTCTGTTGCATGGATGATGGGCACCACGAGGGAAAACTCACTGGAAACTTAACATTAACAAGCAGTATCCTAAGGAGGATTGCCACGAGTGTTTTTAAGCACAGCAAAGATAAGTTTTTCCATTCAGAGAAAACCAAGTAAAAGGAGGTGGCCATGGAAATGACAAATACATGATGAATGCTGGATTTTGTTCCTGTGAGGGCTTCTCTAAGTTTTAGGCAAATGGGTAATGACTTCATTTCAGAAGCCCCCTCCCAGCATGTACGCGTGCATATGTACTACATAAAAGCTATATTGATTCTTTCCCTGTTACGGGTAGTCCTGTCTCACATATCTACCACAGCTCTTTGAAAGAGTCACTAAGAACTGCGAGGAAATAATTAGCTCTATCAGTGGCATTAAGTCAGCAAGGGGGTTCAGTAGTGATTTGCATTGCTCAAAATATTCATAAATGACCTGGCAAACAGGTGAGCTGCCAGGTGGCAGTCCAGTGCCGATACATTATTGAGGGTGGTCAAGACAAGTTCCAATCATGAAGAGTAATAAACGGGCTTTGAAGCAGAACTGGATGAAAGCAAGAAAGAGGAGATTTAACACAGGCAAATATCAAGTGATACATGTGGAAAAAATGACCCTAGCCAAAAATATAAAACAATGGACACCAAGCTGAACATTCAGCTGATCTCGGGGTTATGACTGACAATTCAGTTAAAGTGTCAGCTCAGCACCAAATAAAAAAGCCAAAACACAAAAGAAGTATGGGATTACAAGGGAAGAAGTAGAAAGTCATCTTCAGGACGACTCAGTCTGGAAAGCAGAAAATGAGGGCAGGAGTATGACTGAGAACGATAACATGATGAGTGATGTGGAAAATGTGAGTAAGCATTGACTTGCTGCTGTCTCTTCCAATACAAGTGTAGTGGTCAGCATTACACCAAGTGAATAGGAGCTAGGTTCAAAACCCAAAGGAGGTAGATTTTCATGTGAGAAGCAGTAGAGCTCTGAAATTCCCTATTGCACTATGTTCAAAGGGTAGCTTGGACAAGTCCATGGAAGAGACATTCATTTGGGATTACTGAATAAACATGAATTAAGGTTCCTGAGCCACCGATGTCTTAGGGTTGGAGAACTATTAGGGCAAAACATCACATGTGCTAGCTCTGTTTCTATGAACTTTGCTATCAGTTTGCACATGCATGTGATCTTCTAGTTGGGCAACATATTTAGATGCTAATTTTTCATCACAAACACATATCTATTAATATAAAAAAATTAAAAGGATGGTCACTGTATACGATTAAAATGAATACTAATTGTTTAAATGATGGGGTTTGCTTAAAAATGCAATGAAAGTAGTATTAAGTGTAACCTGAACTAATGGGGGGTGGGAAAGGCAGAACTTTAGAATGGTTATATTTTCTTTCACCCAGAGAAGGTTTTAAAGTAAGTAATTTTGTGATCAGCAAAATGAAAGGTGGTATACCTTCAAAGGGCTTTAGATTGGATAAAAAGAATGTGACACTGAAATAAATAAAGATCTTCCTTTGGATACTTCAATAGCTCTGCAACGATGACCTGACTTGTCTGACACGAACTCAGGCTGTGTGGAACATCTGGAAAAGCACCTCGTCTGAAGGTGTAGGACCCTGCCTTCTTTGGCAAGTACAAGTGATATGCCCAGGATCACGATGATGTTTTTAAAAATGTACAGCTCTGCAAAACATACTGTGCTAGCTTCCCCACCCCAGCTTAAGACACAATCCCTCTGACAATATCAACAGTTGCCTAACATTGCATTTCACATACCACCACAATTTGGATGGCATGTGCTCATTTGAAAGAGAATCTGAAATGCTAACATGAGGTTTAAGAGGAGAGTGAAGGAAGTAAACTGAGAATCAAGGTTACAAAATGGCTCTATTCATTCCTCCATGGGGATGAAACAGTATGAACAAAACAACCAAACCCCAAACGCTATTTACTTTGGGAAACAGAGTATGTCAAACTTCTCAGAGTAGGTGGAGTCAAATAAGGACACAACTGGCCTAAAGACACCACCAGCAAGGTCCCGTGCACAGCGGTATCGCTGCGTACAGGTATGGCTGGCTGCAAGCTCTCGAGAGAGGAGGGCAAGCAAATCACAACCCCCCAACACAGCGGTGATTTAGGGATGCACTTGTGCTCTAGTGAAGATCCACTTACAGGCAATGCTGGAGTTGTGGTTAAAGGCTTTATAGCAATCACAAACATTGCTACTAAGGCCTCTTACACGAACGAATTTTGTAATTAGCTGCTGCCTGATGCTATTTGAGTGCTCACTGCAGTATATAGTAGAGATGTGGGTGACGAGAGATACAGCTAGCTCTGCTTAACCTTTTTTGGGAGGTGGGAGGAGAGGGAGGGAAGACACCTACAAACATTGTACTTGATGCAATGTTTTTCTCCTTTGCACTTTGGGGGAGTCATAATGCAAGCTTGAGTTGATACTTGAGGTATTTTTATTAATGGGAACTTGATGTAAAAATATTAGCATGTACAACTAGATAGACCAATTTATTTGAAGTTCTGCAAATTAGCACACCTCAATACTGAAATCCACAGTCCATGAAACAGTTCCTATAGGGCAGCAACAACAAAAGCATCTCCATATGAGCCCTCCAAACTCAGGATGAAAGCCCACAGGAATCCCCTCTAAGCACAGGAGGTAAATTCAGTAGCTATGGTCCAAGTCAGTCCTTGGCTATTTTACTGGGAGTTCAAACAAGATTTGTCAGAATTACAGCCTGGAAGAGACTATCAGACTGAAGATCTGTCTATGAGGAATTAAAAGACAACCAATTTGCTTCCCAGTTGCTGTTCAGTTTCTTTGCTACATTAAAATCAGATAAAAATCAATCATTAACAGATTTCCCAGTCTTCCCTTTCTTACTAACTTGCTGCCATCCCTGAACACTGTAAAAGGTTGGGGAACTGATGCTGTCTTGTAAGACACAGTGAAAGCTTCAGCAGTAAGTTATCAGAAATTTCCTACTGTGGAATAAAATATGTTGTATATTTAAGCACAAACAACTTCAGAAAAAAAAGAATACCAAAGGGAAAAAAAAGAGGCACTAAGTTTACAATAAAGAAAACATCTGAAGGTTGATATTATTCTTGTATTGTGTAAGTCAGAGGCAAGGGTGTTCGCCATCTGAGGCACTTTAGATTTGCACTTACCATGAAATCCTGTGCTGAAAGGTTCAAGGAACAAAAGCAGAAGCGGTTGAGAAGAATGAAACTATCTCATTCTTTTATGAGAGACAAGTTTCCTGAAAAATTGTGTTGCCTGTTTCCAGCACCTGAGCTACACAACCAAAGACACACTTCTCAAATATAAAGGAATTATAAATGATTTGCATCTCTGTTCTGACTGACCTGACAGAGTAGCTTTTTGTTAGAAATTAGTGATTGCGATAGTATTACTGAAGAGACTAGAGGTCATGGTTATATACATCACAAACTTTTCAAGTATGGCATACTAATACCTAGATTATTCCTTGTAACTAAATCATCACTTCCTATTCTCCAAATCTGCCAAACCAGTGACATGCAACTGTTACCAATTGATTTAGCATATCCGTAAGTTTCTAATATGATTGGTATCCTAAATATTTTCAGGGCATGAAAGACAAAATTGGTTGGGGGAGTCTAATTCTCTTTTTCACTCCTATGGTTTGTGTAACACCTGCTCCGAATTCCTTTCTCTTTGGAGACCTACTTTGGAAAGTGACCTATCTAAAGCTGTGGTCAGTACTTGGAAAAGCTATCTATGCTTCAAGGAACCATGCATTTATTCAGTGTCTAATTAGTGTCAACCTGAAGAACATTTATGCAAACTTGGTCAGGACTAAAAATAACTAATTGTAGCTCATCTAGCCAAATGCTGGGAAAGGTTGGAATTTATGTCCAATACATGGTCTGATTTTTCTAAGTTTGCAAGAAGAAATAAAAATGCAGTACATGTAAAAGCAAGGGAAGTCTGGAGAATGGCTGACTACAAGCTATTATTTATCAAGTCCAAAACTCAAGGTAGATGTTTCAAGATCCCAAAGATACAAAAATCCTTTTAATTTAAAATTTCATACCTTCTCTTGAAAATCCAGCACTCTACCACCTGTCTACCAGGGAATCCCCAGAATTGCTCAATTCTGTCAAACAATCTTCAGGACCAGGCATTTTTAGCTTTCCTTCAATGTACCTCTACATTAAAGGGGAGATGAAACAGACAACTCCAAAGGAAGGAGGAGAGGGAGAATAAAAGAGCAAAAGCTCCTAGTTGGGAAAAAAAAGAACTATTTAAAAAAAAAGTATTTCTACTAGTTAAAAGAACAAGGAAGAGACTTCTGGACAAGGCCTGGCAAGACTGGAGGGGTATGCTACTTGAACAAAGTGAAAGAGAAGACAGAGATTCAGGAATGTCCCTACAGTAGCAGCCTTGAGAATTTGGAGGGTGAAAGGGTGGAAAAGGAAGGAGGGGAAAGAGGGAAGGGAAAGGTTGCTGGAGACACTGGAGAAATTAGGGAAGCACTGGAATATTAAAAATATAAGATATAGTTTATGGTTTGGTTTTGGTTTGGGTTTTGTTTGTTTTTTTTTAAAATTTGCAGCTTTATTTACAGTTTTGTAAAAAAAAAATATCAAAACAAACAACAAAACCAACAAACAAACCCCCTTGTGTCTTTTTGTATACTTTTTTCCCCTCTTTCATATGGTAGTAAGAGCTACACAAATGAAGCAGACATTTCTCCTCCAGCAATTCATTCAAATAAGTACTACACTTTAACAAATCTTTTGGACACTTCCTACATAAAACAGAATTTAATATAGCCACAGTTGTGACATTTCAAAAATCAGTTGGGGGACTGGTATCCTAAACAAGCTGAAAGTCTCTTCAGCAGGTACTGTATCAAGACTGCCCAGACACTGCAGTAATTCCAAAGGACCAAACCCATTTCTAAAAGACGTTTGTCTTTTTCTTTCCTAAGGACACTGCATGTACAAAATCATAAGCCAAGTTTATAAAGGACTACTGCAGCATTCTGAAGAGAACTAAAGTAAAATTCATGCCATGTCGTCAGTATAAGGAATAACAATAAGCTAAGTCCTTGAAAATCATCATCATAATTTCAGAATTGCTCTTTCCCAAAAGCTCCCTATGAGTTCCTGTAACACAGCTTCACTCTCCCAAGTGTTAGCTATTACTGTCATTCCAATACAACTACAAAGGAACAGAAAAGTAAATTTAAGTTACAGACAGATTTTTCCCATGTGTTCAATTTAATGGTATAACCCAAAAATATAGATCCTACTATCCAAAGTATGCTACTTGAGCTTTTTGCAAGGTTATGATAAAGGGACAATTTGAGGCCATTCCCCCAAGCAACACAAAACAAAAACATGACTTTCCCTGTGCACCACTGACTTTATGATTAAATAAATTTATCGAAAAAACTTTTTTCATTACTATAATATCCAACCAATAAGCAAACCAATTCTACTTCACAGCTCCATTCCAGGTGTGAACGAACACATTGAATGGAAAACTCATGCTTCCTCAAACTAATTACTTCTTATTTCCAAGAAAAGGTAGTCTGGGAGACTGAAAATGCCACACAAGCAAAACTGATAGTGTTTATAAAGAAATCCCCCACCGTCAATATACTGGAAGCCGTCTCTGAATCATCATTGCCATCAGGTTTCCAGATACCCTTTCCGATCTCCTTTAGCAGAATCCCTATCTGCCAAGCCTGAAAACAGGAAACAGATTCTCCTTTTGTCCTGTAGGATTCAATAGTTATTCACCTATCTTTTTTGCTGGTATAATAAAATCAAAATCTGGATTGAGAAATTTACTACAAGACCAACTTTAAAGATTACTAGGGAGGTTAGCAACAGTTTCTATGTTATTAATCCAATCAGACAGGTTTATGCCTGTCATCTTTGCCCAGATTTGAACTCCTGTTGCCCAAGAGAATAGAAATTGGTGATGCAGGAAGAAATGCTTAACTGTACAGTATTATTTGCTTGTGGCTCAGCAAGCAGTTAACCACATATGTGAAGCTCTGCCAAGATGTCCTCCTACAACAAAGGAACTTTAAGGAAAAAAAAAAAAAATCAAGAGAACACAAACAATCAGTAATTGGCAGATTTTGGGTGGAACACTATTTACCTACTATTCGTTCTTAAAATAGAATCCAGTATTTTTAGAGGTTTTTAGGTCTGAATTAAATTAAAAGACCTTTTCTGCCTGCCTTAACATACAATTATAATCAGCTTGCCGATTGCAGTATCTATTTATCTCTGTTACTGAGATATTCTGGCAGGGGTTGAAGCTCAAAAATATACTGAACTCTTAAAAACATCTTTTTCATAGTGGAAAGAAATTGTACTTCTGAATATACTGGGTTTTATTTCATTTTCCTTAGAGCACACTGCTCAAATGACAACAGTGGAGATGCTAGAGAAGCCTGTATCACATATCAGTGCACCTAAATGTGTATAGCCTCAAGACAGCCTATATAGCTAAGGCAGGGCAGTGACTAAGGAGGATCACTAAGTGGGAAGACACTTTAGATACAAAATTTGTCTATAAAAGAAAGAGATCACATTTCTAAGCCTAGCAACATTTATCTGGTACAGACTGAGGTTATCAAAGGAAGTCTCTATTTGGTTTTAGTTTCCTAATCATTAAAACTTTCTGAAGCACATGGATACATTCACACAGCCTGACAATATTTGGTACTAACTTATCCCGGAAGGGTAGCAAGACAATAAACACATTAAAGTTCGTGAAAAACTTAAAGATATTCAGATTAAAAGACAGTAAAACATTTTATCAGTGGAACAGCACTAAGAAAGTTGTCTATACTGTATTCCCTGCATCACTGCAAATCAAGCCTGGACAAGACACATAAAGATTTAACAAAAACCCTCTGCTGGCACCCTTTTAACTGGGACATTTGAGGGATGTACTGTTGTCAAAAATAAGAAAAATAAAAGTGTTTGTATTTTAAACATGAGACACAGTCGCCAATTTGACTGCCTCAGAAACGTGAGTTCTCCTTCAGTCCCCAAAAGAACAGTGAGAGATTACTGCTGTAGAAGAGTTTCCCACAAATCTTGGTTTCATTCTGTTGTGTAAAAAAATAATTTCATGGCACCAGGTATTAAAGGACTGTGCACGTGCAGTACAACATAACCTGTCCAAGATAACTGAGAAAGAATAAAAGAAAACACACACATATAAAAATGAAAAACCCCATCCCAAACCATCTCCTCCAATAAGCCAGTTGCACAAAACACGCTGCTGCTACGACGCCTCAGCACAGTGTGCCCACAAATCCCGAACACCCCTACATTCTTGACTTTAAGGGGAGTCAGCTGTAGGACCTTGTTAGATATTAATTAACAAAAACCAGGGAGTTGCCTTAGTGAAAAGTAAACAACGTTCCAGCTGCACAGAATCTGATGTAACATAGGTGGTTGCATATAGACTCTACCATTAAACTATTAAACAAAATATGCTGAACGGATTCGTAGATGAACAAAAATAGAATGCTAGACTTCCACAGAATTAGTATAACAAGCAAAACCAGGGTAAATCTATCCTCTTTTTTAGCATTTTAAGTGCGCTCAATTGTACATAGAAAGTACTCAGCAATGCCAGTTGCACTGCCAAGATCATTCACTGCTAGTGACTTTTATAACAGTGGTTCTATTTCAGGGTATTTTTTTTAACTTTTGCTATACTAATGAAGTTTAAGAAAATAAAATACAAATTAGTATTTGTGTTTTGAAAAGAGACTAGAAGTCTTCAGTATACAGAGTTAAAAAGATAAAGTAAAAGAGATTTCCCTGTATTACATGCCTTGGTGTGGCAAGGCATACCACCATCCATAACATTGACCCAAATTCTTTGATTTTTGGCTCCATTCTGCCCTACACTGTTCTAAATTATGTCACGTACCAGCTAGTCCCAAAGGACCGTGCATTGGTGAAACTTGTGAGAATGCAGCAAACTCATACCCTTGCTCTTCATGCCATCCCTTTACTGTGTCAGCAGTGAGATGGGAATTTAATTTAACTTTATACCAGCTCATCATGACCCCCAGCCAGAGCAAATTCTAGCTAGCAATATATCCTTAAGACCTCACCCCTCCATGTTGCTGGCAAAGCACGATGAGACTAACTAAAAAAGCCTAATTTATGGGGGAAGCAAGTGGTGTTAACATAGTTTCTGTTACTGATTCTGAGCTGAAATGGAAGAATGGCAGGTCAAGAGTGAAGAGCACCTTGCTTCCATACCACCGTGATAAGTGGCATAGCGTTAACGCCAGTGTATAATGCTGCTACAAACTGCACAGCTTCAATCCAGAGGGATCTTTATGATCTCAAGGACTGGGCCAACTGAGGCCTTGGGATGCTCAGACCGGACTTTTGGAGGAACTCCTCCCCTAAGGAGGGTAGCAGAGCGGTTCCTCAGGGAGGCTGTAGGACCTCCGCTGTGGGAAGCGTTCAAGACGTGGCCAGACAAAGCCCCCACTACACAAAACCTGAGCTAGTGCTGGTGGTAGTCCCGTGCCAAGCAGGAAGCTGGGCTGGATGACTCAGAGATCCTTTCCAACAAAGAGCACTACGACTCTGATGTGAAATCTGCCACTTATTTGCTGCAAATTAATTTTCTAAAAAAACCACCGTAGCTATCACAGGTTAGGGAACTTGATATATTTCATAAGTTGACATGACCTCCAAAATTTTAACGTAATACTAGAAAAACAAAATCAGCAAAGAAATTCATAGTACTGCAGAACATGACCCCTGTTACTGCTGAGACACGTACTCTAAATAGAATACTGTCATGGAGGGGAAAAAAATGTTATTCAATTATATGTAATCCAGGTTTTGACACATGCAATATAATGGAATTTTTTTTGCTTTCACTGTTGCATAAATATCCTCAGGTTTTCGCTCCTTTTATAAATGGAAGCAATAAATTGTAAAGAGATATAATGTTAAAAAAAAGTAAAATAAATATTTTTAAGCGTCATAAAAAATGTTAATATTAAGCTGTTTTAAAATAAAGATAGCAAAGGCACTGAAATTGTAGACAATGTTAAATGACCGTTCTGGATGTGCACTGATCCTGTGTATCAGACAATTAAAAGGGCCGTTAGATTTTCATTGACCAAACAGTGCCTAAACTTTCAACAAGACTTCCTTTGTCACGATGTACATTCATCATTCAACTCTCCTCGCAGTTTCCATGTCAACTGCAGGAAAAACTGCTACCTGATGTGCACAAATCCAGAGGCTCACTTCTTGAAAACAAAACACGTTTTCAGAGATGTGTGCAGAGCTAAAAACAAACGGCCAAAACAGAAAGCAGAAAATAGAGACGGAACTTTAAAAATAAAAAAAAAGAAGAGAGTAAGAGAAACTTAAGTGGTAGGTAAGTGAACAAAACCAAGAGTACCAACTGAAAACAACAGGATTTGAGGTGGTAGGAAGCGAGTTACAGAGTCCTCATTACAGCTACAAAAGAAACACAGGCAATCTTTGAGCAATGGAACAAATTAAGAAGATCGCTATACAATTACACATACATGCCATCTAACCATCTTATTATTACAGAGTAAAAGGAAAAAAACCCAAAAAATCACTGGGAAGCCGACCAAAAAGATGACCTGAAGGAATTATCTCCACAAAATGTCCCATAAAGTCCTACTTGCCCCAGAGAGGAGGGCTAGGGAAGAGCAGGGGGCTGCTCCTGCTGAGGTGCACGCAACCTCCCAGCACAGACAGAGGTTGCACAGCTGCTTGGGTTACTATCAAAGGCAACTGCGAAGAAAGGAAAAGGAAAGGAAAGCAAAGCAAGCAGCAGCCACGCTGAAGAGCAGAATTGCTTTGCACGCAGTACTTAACATATGGAATAAACAGTACTGAGGCAACACAAGGGAACAATTAGTCTAAACGGTTTTGTAAATATCTTGGACAAATACCAGAAGAGAAGAATACCGAGGAAGACACTGACTAATTCAGGGAAGGGAAGGGGCCTGGATGGCTTTTCTGGCCTCCTCCTGTCCTTATGTGCCCTGTATTTATATTTGAATGCTTGCATTACCCAGCATATAGGCTATTTAAGGTCAGGAAAGCATTGCAGTAGCACAGCTGCCTCCAGCAAGTAGTGCTTGACATCACTAAACCACACAGAAGAGCACAGCCCTTTTATTGGCTTCAACAGCAAATATCTGCAAGCAGAATTGTTTCGCTCTATTTGCACTGTGGTGTCTGCAACTTTGGTACTAACAGAGTTTTGTCCACTGAAATTGTTAAATAGCTAAGTTTCCTCTTATGTATTTTCAGCAGCCCCTGACCAAAAACCAGCTCAAAGATCTTAGCTTTAAAATTCAACAAAAAAGAATCTACACTTTTGTATTCTTAAGTTTCAGTTCCTGCCAAATTTAATTGGTTTTCCTCTGTGGGATGTTTGACAAATACTACATGCACATATTAAATATCACACATGAGATCTGTGACTTAAATTCTGTAATGTTCTTTGTCAACACACATGTAAGTTTTCCAAACTATACATAAAAATGCGGATTTTTTTTTTTCTCTTAACACAGTGGCTAAATGATTTGTAGAAATCATGAGACAGGAATAGTTTCAAAACCACTGAAATGAAAGGATTTCAAAACACTGCTACCCCATGTCACATTTGATAAATGTCTGGAATAAGAATTTCCAAATTTTCTTAGCTAGATATATCAATGATTGCATCAAAATAAATCCCACAGACCCAAAAAACTGAAATTATGCAAGTCAGGTGTGCCTCACAGTGTACACTAGACTTTTGGCTCTTAATCATCCAGATCAAAGACCTGGTGGAGCACACAAGTTCCTCCATATTTAAGTGCTCAGGTTTCTTCCAATGAATATCAGGGTGGGATGTTGAACATCCAAGTCTTCTCCTGACACCAGTCTTGAATTTGACCAGGGTGCAAACCTCAGAGGTAGGTCCCACATTCAGCTGTAGCCTGTGACAACTTGAAGACAGCAGAAGAATTCACTGATTTGCAACGAAAGAGAGCAGGGAGCAGCAATACTCATTTGAGGAACAAAAGAGGACTACAGGTACAAGACTATTTCTTCTTGATTTAAAAAAAAAAAGGTTCTTTAAATATAAGAGGAGTATGCAGCTCCTTCAATGTAAGGTGGCCTATAGGCCAACTCTAACCACCTCTGTGTATTTCTTCCAGCTTGCAGATTAATCAGGTCCTGCTAGTCCTCAAGAAATGCTGGCTGCAGAGGAATGAAAGATACAAAATGTACAGGACTCACATGAAGCCCTGCTCTGCACAATTATGTTTTATCAGCTGATGTTCTTCAAAAACCAAATCTACAAAAGACAGCAACTCCGTGCCATTTAAAGAATGACTTTTCTAAGTTGCCTACAATCTGTACTTTCATTTAAAGAATGCTGGAGTTTAGCATACCTACAGGATGCTTGTGTTAGACTTACAATTCAACAAATCTTTGTGATTTGCTAAGGGGATTCTCCAGAGAAAAGCTCCTAGGAAAGAAGTTCTCAATATTTCTGAAGGGGAATCTGTTATCTAGTAAAAGATTATTCAACAAAAGGTCTCACATTTGGGAATGTGTCTGTTATACATATTCTCCAGGTAAGTCCAATGTGCAAGTGGTGAAAGGAAATGGGGTTTCAGCTAACATTCACATGAGCCAAGTAGCTCATGCAGTTAAGCAGCAGGACAGACTGCAACTGCCTAATATGCCTTAAATGAAATCAGCAATACAGTGAATCACGTTCTTAACAATAACCAGGGAAAAGGAAACCCCCAGAAACTCAGTAGTTATGTTGCAAAAAAATCAGAGACAATTTATTCTGGGGAATCGGCATCTTCCTACAATGGATAATTAAGGAGGTATTAAAGATCCTTTCAAGAAGGCATGAAGTGTAAAATGCCACTGATTATTGGCAGGAAAGAGGGAGGCGGAAAGCAAAGAAAACCTAGAGGTGGTATCTAGTACTACTGTGGGGTCAGGAAGCTTATGGGAAAAAGGCAGGTTGGCAGGGAGAACGAGCCCTTCTGCTAGTCTTGAAGGATGCACTTCAGTCCTTTCTTTTGATCACACAGACAAGAGGGACAAGATCCCTCCACTTACAGTCTCCCTCCTGCCTGTCATATTCCCCGCAGGGCTGTTTCTGTGCCATCCTCCTCAAGCCACACTCCCCATGCCACCGTGTTCCCTGCCGAAACGCCAGCGACAGGGACATGGTTCCTAGTTGGTACTGCCAGCTCACCCCAACTGAGGGGGGGGAAGACAATGACAGAGGCAGTCTAAACTGAGATCTTTCATAGACAACTTAATTCTTCATTTCATATTTTTTAGAGGTTTTGTCTGAAAATACTTAACTTTTCACTTCATACCTGAACATTACCATCTGGAAGCAAGCATTAAACAGCAGCTGACTTTTTGTTAACTTTTTTAAACAATAAAATAGGAAAAGTCTGAAGACTGAACACTATAATATGCAGATCGCAATTAGAA
The DNA here is from genome assembly GCA_034008185.1 of Gorsachius magnificus. Classification (NCBI taxonomy): domain Eukaryota; kingdom Metazoa; phylum Chordata; class Aves; order Pelecaniformes; family Ardeidae; genus Gorsachius; species Gorsachius magnificus. The sequence continues at coordinate 28,503,752 of CM067083.1, read as the reverse complement.
TGAAGTTCTCTGAAAACAAATGACTTAGTCACCATATTCAGAAAGCAAGCCACGCAATCCAAATACGCAAAAATTGGCTTCAGTGAAGTGTACTCTGTATCACGTTCTGTAGTGGTGGGTTTGGATTTAGATCAAGCACTGGGAAAAATACCCACGCGGTAACAAAAGTGGGTTCAAAGAGTACTCTAGGAAATTTGAGTTTTCATAACTGTTGAGTAAATGTGCCTTTCTATATTCACTGCATTTGCTGCCAAGACAAATTCTAATTAACTCATTGTAACTAGTGCTTGTCAGTTTTGGTAATTAACACCCAGTTAGAATGGATGCAGTTGAACAGCTAAAGCTCAGCTTCGAGCTCAAGTAAAACCTTCCATGACCTGCTCATGTGATTACATTTAAGGATAAATTGGCAGACTTGTCAAATAATTTTTAAATTTGGTTCAGTCAGTAACTTTGAAGCACTTTTCTTCTGCAAGAGCTATTTTACTCGAAAGAGGTGGTCTGTGGAACGAAACCTGTTTAACAGAGAAACTACTGCTTCAATTGTGATTTCCCAGCCACTCTGTATTTAATTATTGTTGTTTTTTAAAGTAGTACCTCACAACAGCACATTATCCATCAAACCAAAACTAACTTAGCCCTAGACAAACTCCAAGTTAAGTTTCCCTACATATAAATTTTACAGTTCAGGTAAAAAAAAAAACAACCTCAGTGATTAGGTCTAATTGCTTAGCCTCTTAACTGAAAGAAAACCATCTTAAAAATCTCACTGCCTGAACCATTTAAGGACAGCATTAACATATCCAGCATTAAAGCACCATTTAGGTGATGGACACAATCTTAGTTCTTCTACAACTATTTTCACTAATTGTTCTATATCAGCTTCAGAAGAAAAAGGAACAGCCAGTACAGTTGAACACCCAGGACAAAAGTACAAGTCAATCTGTTTTAACTGTCAGTCCTGGTCTACCCTGATCTCTTCTGAAGCCGTCAACATGCCATTAAATGGCGGCTGGAGCAAAATAGATGATTTTTAGGATACAGAAGAGTTGCAAAGCAGAGCAAGACAAGAAATCGGGTTACATACTGGCTACAGTTTCAGAAGATTTGGATGATGGAGACATGGCACATACAGCGGGCAGGAGGTATAACTGACTCACTGGCCAGGCATTGCGTAGAGGCGTGACCAAACTAGGCTTAATGGAAGAAAAAGCCCTGCAAAGCAGCAGCCATTCCTGCTTCCCATGTCTGCAAAGATGCTCCGGGATTTGAAGAAGTCACGCACTGTCTTGGTTGCCTACTAACAATTCTATGGAAATCATCAACTCAGATGAATAAGCACATTTTAATATGCCAAATAGAAGACCTTCTTACTTCTGTCATCTACAGACATATAAAAGGGCCTAAAGATGACCACTCATTTAGAGACTCTGTATTCATAATAAATTCTGAAACGGCAGGCTTCAACCAGTGATGTGCTCAGCAGTATGGCATGCCAGCTTTAAAGGGGAAGCCCTTCATAGCACCCCTGCATCTCAAACATAGTGAGGTGGACCTGGCAGTAAATGTATAATATTCTATGTTTTCCTCCCCCAACTACCAGCAGAAAGGACAGGTGAAAACAGGAAACACCTTAAAGCAAATACATGTGTTTAATTTTCTCTTCTGTTTTTTTTTCCATCAGTGAAAAACATACAGAAACTTACAGACCAGGTTCTTATTATTCTCCCCTGCCCGTATGAGAAGGTTAAATGCAGTCACCGAACCCTGCATACCACCCTCAGTCACGAAGAACCCTCTGGCACAGCTCCCAGACCAGTAAAAACGAACATTTTAGTCCCCAAAGCATGGAGCCTGATCCATTTAAACAAAACAAGTACTACAGACAGCTGGGTTTCTTAGCATATTCACGTCCACGTATTTATCAGAGAAAAGCCCTCCAGGACAACAATGTTTATTGCAGGATTATTTCCGTGAATCCAGGGAACAGAGCATTCACTGAGAAACAGTGTTTCCACCCATGTATCTCTTTTTGTTAAATGTGAACCAAGACAAGCCGTTTTTATTTTCTTTAGCATGGACAACTCATGAAGGAAAAAAAAAATACACGCAGTTATTTTTTTCTTTTTTTAAAAAAAAAAACCCCTTCTGATCCACATTCATGTGTAGTACGCTGACACACATTTTAAGCATTAATATAGAAATTAGCTGCTTAATCTCACACTGACTCTTTGGATTTAGAGTCTAGTGACTTTTAATAAATGGAAACCAAAGATAGGATGGATATTTTTAATACAAATTTCCTTTCTTTATAAATATCTAGTTTACTTTCACTAGAAAGATAATTTTGAGCATGCAAGATGCCGTCTACCGACAGGTTTAGAGACATTATGAATAACGCATGGAAATGCAACAGCAGCATAAAGGGTAAATATCCCAGCAGCTCCTTGTCGTGCAGAAGCAGCCTCAGAAGACATCTGTGCCTACCCAGCAGCAGGAGATCAGGTGGATGAGCAAGTGAGGGGCCTCGGGCACTGCTCTGACCCTCTCCCCGAAGCACAGCAGCCTCAGCAGGGGATGAAGAGCATCCTGCGGCCAGTCCCACACCCCGAGGTGGGAGAAGGAGCAGTGCAAGCTGGGGACGCATGCTCACGGGTGCTGACAAGCGCCATCCTCTCCAGTTGGGTGGTCAGTCTGTGGGGTTTCCCAGCTTACCACTTCCTCCAGAAGTGTGCAGAAACTTGTTTTTATGATACTAAGTCATGACAGTAGTTTTTAAACAAAACACACATCATAAATACCCCACGTTTTAACTTAATCTTATTTTTGAAATCATTAAAAGCGACTGTCGTTGGCCTCTATCTACTTATAGATGCAGTGTAATAAAGAATAAGAAGAATTCTTAAAATTATAAAAGCTTTTTTATGTGATTGATTTCAAATTAAGGAAACATTAACTAGAAATTGCTGTTAATGTGTTTTGAACAATTAGTATTTAAAGGAATGTTTTTAAATTAGCAAGTTTTAATGAAAGACTTAAACTAGGTATAGTTATGAATAATTATTGCTAAGATTTTTATTAACTAACACAAATGCTTCCCATCCCTAAGTGTGGGGTTGTTTCTTTACTGTAAGAACTGGACTTGACACTTATGCAAGCCAGATACCCCACCATGCAAGTCAATGGAACACCAATATTGACTCAAATGAGCCACAATACTTCTCTACTGCATTTTTACCCTCTGCTTTAATATGTGAGCTTTTTCAAGCTAACTGATGTACTAACGTCTTAGCCCCAAGGCATAAAACTTGGACATTTCCCTCATTTTGCAAATCTCTCTTCCAGAGCCTACAACAAAGAGCAGTCAAAATCTTAGTAGTATTACGTTTACGACCCACCCAAAAATAGAGCAAACGTGCTTTGCAATAACCCTTCAAAGCAAAAACACCGTATTCTTATTGCTAGGGCGAAGATTTGCTGACAAGACCTGTGGGTATACATGTTTACATAGTAGAGCACAAAAGCAGTGAAACCTCTTGGGAAAGCAGGAGATAACTCACGTTACACAAACAGGCCCTTTGCTCTTATTTCTCTACACAGCTGAAATATTTCTATCTGAAAATGTTTTTTCATACGTCAGGAAAATGCTATTCCTGTTTGCTTGTTCTTCCTAAGGTGAACCGAGTTTAGTATTAGCAAAATAATTGTGGGAATTTGGTATTTTTCCTGTTTTGTTGAGTACTTGGGAATGTTATGTTGGGAACTATCAACTACTACTTACTCCACCTCAAAATCTGCTGCATAAAAAAAATACACTGGTAATTTGCTTACATGGCTTTTGTAGATGCAATTACTGTTAGCAGCAGGAAAGAACTTTTATAAGCAGAACACAATTCAAATGTAACATGCCATGGCCTCAAGTCATTAAACTAATCCTCAGGGCTTCTTGAGGCTTTTTGTACTTTTGGCAGAAAGTATAAAGTAGTACACATTGTTGCTTCAGTTCCCAAACACTGCAAAGTTAAATATCTAGACTGTCAGCCTCTGCTAAACAGAGCAGAGATTGGTTTTGGAAAGAACAAGAGACAAATGTATCTTTGTTATTAAAGCGCAATCGAACAAAAACTGAAAACATACCCATACATTCTTTCATGGCACGGAAAAAGCAGCCAGTAGAATAAAGGAAGGTGCAACAGCTCACAAGAAACTCTGGTATTATGGGTTATCAGTATCAAGATACTGTAATGAATACCTTACAAATGCACGAGGACAGATTGAGTTACATGAGTGAAGAACCTCGACTTTGATACACAGGTAATGCGACGAGGTGTGCCGTGGAACTCCAGGGCTTAGTGGCATGATTTTAACATGACTACATAAGCTACAAATGACAAAGCCATAAGTACGTCAGACATGTACTAACATTACCGAAATATCTTTCTGCTACATTGCTCTTCATCACACATCTAAAATCAGATATTCTTTAGGGCACTCGCAGAAAATGCAAGACTTCCAGGGAGACGAAGGGTTCCTTTGTATTGCTATTCTGCCTGGTTACAAGAGGTTAACATCTTTCTAAAGATACTATGGAAACTGGGAAAATAAGCAATGTATTCTTTAGCACATGGGTCATTTTGATAGATATACCTGGGTGGCCTGAAATACACTCAAGAATCAACATGAAACTAGAGCTGAAAATACAATGGAAACTAGTGACAGCCCATTTGCTTTTAACACCAGCTGAGCAGAAGAATCCTTTGGAACATAGAAGGAAATTACATGTTTGACTACAATTATTCCCTCAACCAATGTTGACAAAAAGTGATAAAAAATATGAAAACATAAAAGCTGCTAAATATATTGTGTGCATGTTTGCACGTGCATACGTAACCTACATTTTCTTAAATAAAATACCTGGGATGTCTTATGCCTTTATCTAAATCAAATCTTGGGTTTTGCTTTTTAAATTGCATCCAACAGTTTATCCAGTCCAATACCCTGTTGAGCAAAATGTCAAGGTACCATGTTCCTTCACTCACACAAACTTTACCACCAAGCTGTTATAAACCTGTGGCAGTCAGTATTTCCCATCTTTTCTTCTCTATCCAGAAATGTCATCACCAGTTCAGAGGAAAGTCACTGCAGTATTAACCAGAAAAGCAAAGCATCACTGAAATAATGCTAGATCAGCCTGAACAGTCTAATGTAGTTAGTTTTTTGAAGTAGATATTACAAGACTGAGATACTGAAGAGAAAGGAGAAGTTTTAAGACATTCTTAATTCCAGAAATGTAAGAAGAGAAATTTAATGAAAGCAGACTGATTTCCAATCCTCACCCTTCCATTTTAGGAGTAGAAATTAGTTTCTAAACAGATCTGTTTGCCAACTGGTAAACAGATCAGTAAGGTTCAACAATCTTAAAATGAAATATTCAGATATTCTGAAAAAAGTAACTTACTAAAGCTGCAAACTCCTAAAACAAAGTTAAAGCCCTTTAGGTTCTACAACAATACTTTATTCAAATGTATCATGTTTATACAGAGAACTTACCTCCCCCTAAAAGAAAGAGAAATTAAAGATTCCCCTCACAAGAAAGCTATCAGTATGCTGTACCATAGGAGGCACTCAAGATATACTGCTACAGGAAAACACAACATATTTTTCATAGATTATGTTGCTACAAGAATATGACATGTAGCCAGTGATGACTTTTCTTCATCCACATGTGATCCAGCCATAGATACAGAACTAGCCAAAAGAAGATCTGTCATTTCTCCGCCACGCACACACTTGCAGTAATCATTATGACTTTAAGCAGTTTAAAGCAATAGCATGTTATCGCCTAGCCAACATTTCTCACACATATCAGGAAAAAATTGAAAAGTTCAGAGATTAAATAGAATGAACGCTCCAGGAAAAAAAAAAAGTCTCACTCACTGTTCAATACGTGGGGAGAGATACAGCTTAGGAAAAACCTGAGTAGCTTCTGCATCCTCAAAACTAACGGAGAGAAGTGCAACATCTTCTCCAGGATCTTCATTCACATCCTGTACATAAAAAATAATAACTATAAAATAGCAAATAAACTGAGTACTTACAAGCTTATAGATAACAACTAGTAAGTCCAATACCAATTTATTTAGGAGACACTTACATGAGGAATCTAAGGTGTAACCACTGAAAAATAGGTTACAAATTTATTTTCTTACTATATTAGTACTTAAAAGATATTCTGCTGTGCTTAATTTCCTTTAAAGTATCAAAATAAAATTACCGTGTTACCAAGTGTACAGTAGTGTAGCTCTTCCTCAATTAGCTGAACTACATATTTCAGTAAAGATGCAGATATAATTTTTAAGAATTCTTGGTTTAACACTAACATTAGATGCAAATGCCCCAAATTTTTTTTTAAATGCTATAGTATCACTGAGTTATGACCACAGCCTTTATATTTGTTATTTTTCAAAGTAGTATATGGTCCAAAATTTCTGCTCTACTCAACTCCTACTGCTCTTGTGGACGAAAAACATTTTTGCGATCAGAAATTTCTAACTAGAAGTTATTGTCCCCAAGTTTCCTGCAAATTAAACCCATGCGTTACTTTCAGCAAAGACTGCATACTCTATAAACAACTACTGTAAGAAAAAAAAAAAATCCATGCTAAAACCCATGACAGTCAATATTAACACGTTCACAGTTTAAGCTACAGTTTTGGGATCAGGTAGAACAAATTGTTTCTGGTTAGGACCCGACATCTCTCCAATTCATAAATCACATACAGTAACAACAAGTGTGTTTCTGCTACACACAACTTCATTTAAGCTCTTGACCTCTAGTTAGAAAGCAATGATTTAGCAGTGCAGTCACCTTCATCGACAGCGAAGTAATACAGTGCCACTTGCTGCTCACAAAGGAGTCCTTTAATGTGTTTGTGTGTATGTACATAGCAACTTGCCAAGATGCATTTGTTTTTATCCATTTTGGAAAAACACAAGAGGAAATAAATAACCCAGCAGGTATGTGCTCAAAGCAGGATCGACATGGTGCAGTGTGCCCTGGTATGATCTGTCCCACAAGCAGCTGTGAGGAAGGAACATGAAAACCACTTAAACATTGTTAGGAGATCCTGCCCTATCTGGGGAGAAAAAGTGACTGTGGAGTGGTTTCGGGAAGACAATCTCGTGCCATTTGAAGCTTTGGCAGAACTGAAACTGTTAATGTCCAGAGAGACTAGCTGCACACTAGCTATTACGTGCAGAACACAAGATGCCAAGAAACTCAGTGATAAGCTGTAGGGAAGAATGGGTCTTAAAAAAGCTTAATTGTCTTAGATGAAAAATGAGACAGAGCTGACAGTGTTTTCTTAAATTCTGCCTTGGTGTGCAGCTGTTTCTGACAGCTGAAAGAAAAGGGTACTCTTAGAAATGCCTATAAAACGGTCACGAGCACACTCAGGCTGGGAATCAGAACATGGTTTTAACCTGAAGTTGCAGGACAATGCTCCATAGGAGTGGTGAGGACAAAAGCTAGCTGCTGTCCTGTTGGGGTAGGATCAGTTTATGGATGGGATTATACGACATGGTTGCCTGCAGCAGCAACGGACAGGACCTCCTGACCCACAATTTTTCCTTCAGTGTTACGTTTCCAAGTGGTGCTATCATCTACAGTAGAACCACCAGCACAGATTACAAAACCTTTTTCAACGAGACAAACAACAACAAAAAATACCCAGGAGTACAAATCCCCCCGCAAACTTTTCCCCAGTATTTCACATATTTCCATCATTAAGGAAAAAATATAAATAAGGAACAGCTTTCACTCCTGAAGCAGAGTATGGCATTAACTGGCTTTTTCCCATTAATTTGCTAATTGTCAATCAAATTAAAAGAACTATTAAGACAGATTAAGCAGTAATGCTAATGATTAAAAAATTTTTTTTAAGGGTTTTAAAAAAGTACATGTAATATAATAACTCGTGTACATATACAGTTCTTCCAAGCCTATATTCTTTTGTAATTATTTTCAAATTATTTGTTTTTACAGAATAGAACCTACATGTGTTTCACAAGCTACGTGGACAAAGTCAAATGTATCGAATCTTGTGTTTAGTATTGGTGCTTAAGTTGGTGTGCACACACAGACTGACACAATGCATAGAAACAGTTTCTCCAACACCATCCAGATGCTTACTGATAAAAGAAAATCAAAACAAGAAATAAAACCCCCAAGCCCAAAACAGATTAGGTGAACACCACTACAGCCTCCATTAACCCATACAGTAATATTACATTATATTTTCTACACTGACTAGTAGCTTCTGTAATACGAAGACTCACACCAGGGGAAAAAACCCACACGACAACATAAATCATCGTGGTATCTTTGCATGTTAAGCTGCAATAAGCTGCTGTGCGCAGGAAAAGCAATAAACTGAGACGTGATTTTTTTCATTTACAAAAATAACACAAAAACCCTACTGCAACTGCTATTGCCAGCACAGCACTGCATTACATTCGTACGGCTACTGTCCAATGCAAGTCTGAGTACAGAAACTGGCATTCTTCTCTAACTACCACTTTTCAAATGGATGCATATTTTTGGCCCACACACCTGGGAAATGAAAATTGTAACTTAAAAATGATGCAAAAAAAATCAGCATTCGCAGAGGTTTTAAAAAGATGTAATGCAGTAACACCATGAAGTTGCTCCACCATATTGTTCAGGTGGCCACAAATTTACAATGAAGTCTCTTTGCATCCGACACCATACTGTTTATTCCTTTCAGACTTTGTTACTTCTATTTATGCAAGAAACTGCTTGGTGAAACTGCATTCAACCCTGGTATGTCTGTTACAACTGCCACTTATAAAACTAAACCAAAACCACATGTCTTACAGATAAACTGTGGAAAGCTTTTCAACTAATAGACCTTTTTGACATAGTCTGTGCCAGTCACAACTTAACTCCTTCAGTGATCTCTCTCCTGGTCATCTCTACAGACCTGTTGGTGACGGGTGAGATGATGGATCTTTATATTACCAGGCAATGACATTTCCCCAGAACAGGGGCTGAGATCCTTCCATTAGACCAAACGTCCAAAGGCAAAAGTTGTTCTAACACTTATCAAACTCTGCCCAGGCAGTGCGTTCCCCTTTCCCATTTCTGCCTGTGTATTTCTCTCAAAAAACAGGCCAGATTTAAACAGAGCAGCAAAGCAAGATTCACCTCTATTTTTATTTTTTAGTTGGCTTCAAAAGACAGAGTGACATCCAATTGCTTTGGCAATATTATTCCCTTTTAGGAAAAAAGGAGGCTATTGAACGAAAATCACAACACATTTTTTTAGTATGTAAGTAGCCATGTTCCTTCTCGTAATTTGTATTTAACTCACAACACAATGTTAGAAGTATTTATTTAAAAAAAAAAAATATTTAAGAAAAACTGATTTTGTAAAAATCAAGAATGGCAACTTTCTCTAAACATAAGCATCCACTGCCACATTAAAATACCATTTTATACTCTCAGAACTTTTTCCACACAAGACTCTACAGAAGGTATTATTAAAATGAACTTCCACTGAATGAAGAGCACATCCTGGACCACAGGAATTTTGAGGTTTAAAAACTGAATGTTTGTAAAAATGCTTGAAATCATTAGTTAAGCATGTGATAACACACACCTATTATTTTTTCCACAAGTCTCATGCTTGATAGTAAAAAAAAAAAAAACAAACCCTCTAGCACCTTGCAATGTAAAAAGATCCAACATAGATTTTCATGATGCGTTTCTGCCATCTCACTACCATGTATTTCTTTTAAAAAAAAATAATCTTTTCCTCATTTCAGAAAATGCCCATTCAAATCAAACACGAAAAACAATGGATACACCATTTAACACTAAAAATAAATAGTCGTCTTTCTCAAGAACTGCAAGGGGTTTCCTATGTTTACAGAATACTTCACAGTGTGGACTGATCCTTAACTAAACCTCCAAAGTGCTGTGGAAATGCAAAATATACATAGTAAAGCAATGTGGTGAGAAAGGAACAAAATTAAAAAAGATTTTCAACCCATAGGCTTTTTTTCTACTGCACGGACCTTCTAGCAACAACTTACAAGACTAAATAAAACTGTTCACAAAGAAAAGCTTGAAGAGAAAGCTCATGGTATTTTATTCTGATGAACCCTTTGTTGACTTAGCCAGCGCAGATGAAAGGTTCATTAAGTACATATTTTTGAAACTCAAGAACAAGAGGCCATGTGAAAATACAAATCCAGCACAGAACAGATGAAACTGGAAGTTTGAAGGTATTTATTTATTTAAAAAAAAAAAAAAAAAAGACTTCAGGTATCACAAGATTTCAAAGTAAAACTTAAAATCCTACTTCTAATTGTATCAGCACTATCTAAACCACCATTTGTTAGCTTTCATCCATATCAGTCTAAATTTACATTCAAATGCATGCTTTAATGTTTACAGCTGTGGCCCTTTGCAAAATACTTAATTTTTTTTACAAAGTTCGCTTGAGTTATTTATGAAAATTATCACAAAAACCACTTTAAATACACCATTCAAAACAGCATTGTTTTCTCGTATCCTACCTACTGTAATTGAAAACTGGGAATTTACTGGAACTGACAATTTATTATGAGTCAGATGGTCGATAGCCAGTCCAACCAAAACATCTGCTCCGCACAGTCACAACTGCTATAACCCATTTCCTCTTGTGCCTGGAGTCCAACCAAGTTGTACATTATAGTTCCTTTTCCTTAAAGATGCAGACCCTGGAAAAGCAGTTACTGCCTGCTTTTGGTTATCAACAAAGAATCACCTTGCAACCCCTGATTAGAGTATTCTTTCAAGAGGAGGTATTTCTCTATTTGGCACGCAAGCAGGATTCCCTGCATAGCACAGCAACACAAAGTGGTAAGTGACTGCAGGCTCATCCCAGGCAGCGGCAGGACCCGCCCTTCCATGAACACTTGAGAGGTAGGGTGCATGAGACTGGGGGAAAAGACGCTGCAATGGGCCGGTGTATAAATCAAGGACCTGGGATTAGAAATCCAGTTTAGTGACATTTACTGTAAAGCCAGAATGAGAGGAAAAGAAATTTAGAATTTGGTAGAAAGGATGGGAAAGGATGTGCAGGAAGAATATTGGCATGCTTTGGGGAGGACAAGCAGCTTCTGGCCTGGGTGATCCTAGGAAATGAGACAAGGGAGCAGGGCTTATGGTAGGGCTGTTAAGTTTGTACCGTAAGTACAAACAGAAAGTGGTTTGGGGATAAAAGTGAGGTAAGGAAGAGCACACAAACTGTTCAACCTACTGGATGTTCCTTTGGGTAAGGAGATGCCACGCAGACAACTGATATTGCAAAAGCCTCCAAACTATGGTCAGGCCAAATCTGCTTCAGGAGGTTCCCAGCCCCAGCTGATCATTCCTATCTCTTCCCAGAGGTTTCTGACCTCTTGGCTCTCAACTGCTCAATAATTGTCTTTGTGGTATGGCTGTAATTGAGGGGATGGAAACCTCAGCAAATGGGGAGGGGAAGGGATCACTTAAAATAATATAAATGAAGGATAAACCCAATTTACAACTTGTGTGATGTGACGGATGGGGGGAAGGTGGAATAAAAAGGCAGAATATGGATGAGAACACAGAGGGCTGGGTCAGCATTGATCTTAGCATCTGTAGCCAGCTTATGACAAGTGGAAGTCTTTTAACAGACACTTATTTGACTGTGGTACCTCTCGGCCCTACCAAATCAGTCAGCTTCACAGAAGTTGAGTATGAAATTTGTGTTTCAGGATCCCCTCTGAAGAAAAAAGGTCTCCAGAGGAGAAATGCATGAGAATAACAAGCATTCAGAGAGATAATTTATCTCGGGGTCAAATTTGACCCATGTAATTTTGCATGATACATACCTGTAGTGAAACCATACTTACTAACAAGTGATCAGAGAAGTGAACCACAGAATTTGTTTTTAAAGCTGAAATGTGAGTTGCAGCAGAGAAGAACACACAAGACTATTTACTTCATTAGTCCTAATGGGATACTTGCATCACAACAGTTAGCAATGTTTGGCCTTTCCCCTGCAAGTGACGGCATGCAATAACGTGAAAAACAACTGTCAAATAAAGCACAAGCTATTCGTACCCTTACTGCGTAGCAGTTTCACTAGCTAGCTTTGATACAAGCAGTTACATGTTCTTCCAACCTTTTTCTACATCTAACATTTTGTTAAAAATAACAAAACTAGGGGAAAGCAGGCTAAGGAATGTGAAGTAGCAAACAGAGACAGAAATCTGCATCACTCTAGGGAGAATATGTAATTATTCCAGGAAATTCTTTCTTCTGTCTTCCAGGAAACCCACCAGGTCTGATCAAGGAGTGCTGATTCTTTAAATAGGATCTTTAATGAAAACAAAGGCAGTTACCTTGCATGCACTGCCCATGGCATTGCAGCATTCCAAACACAGCCCCTCTCCCAAGGTAACGATGCAAAACACTTGCCTGCCTCAGTCTGGGCAAAGAGTGCGTCTGAGCCCAGCGTAATTCCTATGTTAAAAGTTACGTAAAATCATAGTCTGGGAGCAACTTTGCAGAATCTGAAGAGCTTACTTATAGGACAAGATACTGAGTTTTCTTCATTAAAACAAATTTAAATAAGTACCTACTAAACATTAAAAAAGTATCAGCGAGCCCTCCAAATATACCATTGGTCATCAATAATTGAACATGAAAACAAACAGTATTTTCTTTAAGTGTGAATAACATTTGAGGGTTTTGGTTTGTTTTCAGCCTTTCACATATAAATATATTGTGCTTCTCTAAGACAAAAACTTGGGATCTGTTCTGCCTATGCAATTTTCTTTTATTATGGTCATGGCAATTTACCACTACTTTCATAATAGGAGTTTCTGTCAGATTTAGGTAGAGAATGCTGTTAGGAAAAGCATAAGAAAAAACAAGCAGTTAGGAAAAAAAAAGAAAAAAAAAGTAACATTCTTGACCATGAAAATATATGTTAGATTCACAACTTTCAAGATTAATGGCACTTAAGTGGATAAAAGTTAATTCATTCTGACAGAATGCAGAAGAAGTTGTGGTGACACTTTTACCACAACAATATTGTTTGCTTAGGTCTGGAAAACACAGTCTCAGAAAATAAGGTGTATTTCTTCAAAGGTCAAACACATATTTTGGTAAGTTTGTGACTTAGGTTTGAAATAAATGATCTAGGTGTGGCATCCATTAATACTAGGTGAAGTCTAAAATTAATATTTCTGAACTGATTCCAACTGAGCTAAAACATATATAAAATGAATACGTACAAAGAAGAGATACAAAGTACATTTGCAAGAGAGGATTGTTCCATCATATTGACTGAATCTTTCTAAGTCCTCACTGAACAACTGTATTTATTAGCTAGCTATGTTTTAATGACACTATACTAGGGGATATTTTAACTTTTTAAAAGGGACTGATATGTAAGATGCTTATGATCTTAAGTTTCATTGAACAAATTGAAATTTACAATATTTCCAAATGTAAAAATGTACTTTAAATGCACTTAGAAACAAGCAAATAAAAAGAAAGCACAAAGTACTTTCCATTTAGATGACTTATGACAGGTCACCTCCATGTAGTTTCTTTCTCTATAAATCTCCCAAAGCTATCAAGCTGCTTCCTCAACATGTAGTTATGATCCACTTTTTAATGTAAGCCCTATGTTTTTAGCTTGCTTTCCCAGATAGAGATTTGGGGACATGTGCAACTTGGAATTAAAATCCTTCACAAGGATTTCATCGAGACTCGAATCTCTCCAGCCACCTCTTCAGATGACTGGACTATAATTTATTCAGAAAGCAGTATTTGCATTCTTCTCCCACATTTTACTGATTACCCATGTCTCTTAAAATAGTAATGTCACTGTACAGGCCAAAGAGCAGTCATCTCACATCCAGTGGAAAACAAGATCTGCTAATAAATGCCCAACTACAGTACAAACAGAACAATACGGTTTGAGATAAAATAATCTTCCTGCCAAGCCAACTTTCTAATCATCAAATAGAGCTTTTCTATACACGAGTATTTATATTTTATAGATGTAAACTGGCAAAAACCCCAATAGATTAGTATACACAGCTCATGATTGAGAGAAGATTCAGAGATAACAATTATATTTGGAAAGACTGTAATGTATTTGTGCAAGTAAGGATCCTAGGTATGGAGCTAAATCTTAGGAGGACAGCATGACACTAATGAGAGTATTCTTTTTTTTTTTTTTTCTCCAGATAATGGCTCACTGACACAATTAATACAGCTCAGAAGAAAAAAAAAAAAGAGAGTAAAAGTTAAAATACAGTGAAAGAGAGACATCTATTATAAGTATTCCTGTAAGCATGTTGTGGTGTTGGAAGTCAGCATAAGCATTTTTTTTCTAAAATCAATCCTACTTTTTAATAAAAGCTTTTTCCCCTGCTCTCCACAGATTCTTATGTGTTCCTGGTTCAGTGAATATCTCTGCAGAATCAGAAATACTATAGATTACATGGGTCACGACAAGAATGCCAGAGTAAAGCCACATTCTGAGACAGATCTCCAGTGAACCAGGAAGCACCAACAAGATTTCACAGATGAAAAAGTGAATAATCAAAGTCTAAGGTAAAAACAAGCGATGTTACACTTGCTCGGTGCTCTTGCACCACTGCAGCTTAGAATTCCTGACCTGATTTAAAAACACAAAGTCTTTTCTTTTAAAAGAAGGTGCAAATATTAAAAGTATTAACTGCTATGAGTTTAGTCAATTGTGTTTCCTGAGAGTAACAGGAATGTTTCTTATTAAAGTCCACAGCACTTTTTCATTCACAAACCGTTCACTATGCATTCCCATTTCAAGTGTATAATACTTGTATTTCTTTTTGAGAGAATTCTATTATCCCTTTGTCCCCTTAATACATTTGTGTCTACAGGACCTTAAAAGAGTGTGTGTCTGTGTGAGGCATTTTCTGCTTTGTACAGAGAATATGCAAGTTGGAGCATCCTGTCCCCTTGAGCCCTATTTACAAACATTCACCCTTCCAACAGACACTGTGCTTGGTGTAATCATGCACACAAGCCTGCACGTGTACAGATGTCACAAAGAGTAAGAACCCGTTACTGTAAAAAAGAAAAAGTTCTTCCAGTAAGAAGAGAAACACAGCTTTTTTTTCTCGCAATTGTATGAAGGTAGATTCTTGCTACAGGTGTTGAACAGGATGCCGGCATGAGGGATAAAAACTGTACTAGTCAAAAATTATTATGACATTGATCTTTCAGAGTTCACAGCCATAGTGCTATGCAAATCAAGTGCATAATGTGAGGAAAAAAACCCACAGGGATAGTCTCTGTTCTCTACATAATAAAAAAAAGTCACATTCTGTGATATTCTCTGTTAAGAGAGGTCTCTGGAACTTAAACAGTGTGAGACAGTAACCCTTGTACTTCGGGATACTGCTCAGGTTAGGGTTGACTCACCTGTTGTTGTTTACCTTGCCCAAGACAGTGCCTGAAAAACAGGGTGTCCAGCTTAGATGTGGTCCCAAATGAATTAAAGTGGTAGTTGTTAGGATAATGTATCACATATTTCCACATGAAAGACTGGTTCCATCACTGAAATTTCCCTGATTACTGACTCTGAATAAGATCACCAGATCTTTTCCACATCTGTTCCATTAGCACATCCACCGTGAACTTGAGATAAAGAATTTGGAGAAGTATTGTTAAACTCTTTTACAGCATCTGGAGCTATATTTTAATGAAAAAGATGAAGGTTCGAAGGCTACTAATACTGATACTGCCCTTGAATCTGCAAAGTTCTTCCTGACGCCTTCTTTCTCACAGCGTCTGTGCAAAGGTTCAAGGGATAATTTTCTGTGAGTCTAATCCAACTTTTAGTGCTCTCAGAAGGCCTGAAAAGCACATGCTTAACAGCCTCAGCACAGCATTCTAGCATGTGCAAATCAACAACACAGAACACACTCTCTTCTTGGTCAGATATTCAGCTTTCTGTCCATAAACCTGAGCATTATGTTCTTCATCACACACAAGCAAGATTCGGATTGTGTTGACAGAGTTTGAACTGGAAGTTCCTTACTCTGTCCTACAGGAGAGAGCATTCAATAATTTTATTCCAACCCCCCCTTACAGTTCCCATACAGGCATCAGTTTCAAAAGAACGTAGTCCTTCGTTTGTGTGGCACATCTACACCTATAGTGGGACCCACTATAACAATTCCTTAGGGACAAATATTAAGAATTTTAAGAAGAGCTTAATAGAAGTGCAGATTTGGAAATCACTTTAAAAATAAAATAGTATAAGAAAACCAAAGTAAGTGCTGGAAAATAAATGAGAAGCTAATACTTAAGATGTCATTGTAAAAAAAACAGATTAAAGCCAGTGATATTAAATAGCAATATTTAAACTCCCATGTCCATTAACAAGCTGCAAGTCTGAAACTATCAAGCCTTTTCTACTAAGAAGCTACTTACAAAACAGTTGTGTGTATCAGCAACAAAATTGTAGTCAATAGCATTTTAAGGATCAAGGGAGAGGGAAGATTCAAGTCACATGCATTCTGGGAATTCCCTAAAATTGCCGAATTCAGGTCAATTTTTCTAATTAATCTTTCCACCATCAGTAGCTTGCTTTTTTCAAGCCTATGTAAAATTGCTTCTACTCCCTTGGTATCTCATGTGCAAAATTTCCTCTTATTACTTTATGGTGTTTATCTAGAAAGAGAATGTGTCTCATGTTAGAAGCCCATTCTCTCTTGTTATTTTCTGAATATTAAGAACAGTTGAAATTTTGGCCTGCTGTTTTCAACTCTGTATGCTGTACCTCAATGGCAGTCACAGAAGAAAACCATCTGCATGCACATTCTGCCCCAACCCCCCCAACCACCCAATACATCAACAACTACTACTTGGAGACAGAAAAAAATACTATGGAATAAGAAGGGTTGTTGAAAATTTGAAGCTAGATATCACATCTAGCTTCAAATAAGAAGGTTGAGAAACACTGTTTTAACCATAAACGTAGCTCAAGTTTTTGCCATGAGATAAAGCTGTGTAAAACCCCACTCTGATTAAGACTGAATACATGAAACAAAACCACTAAGTAGTGGCAATACGTTCTTTTCAAGATCTAACAGGAGACTCTGACTCTTTGTAGAGTCATAATTGAAAGAGCATACAATGAAAGAACATCACATAGGGAACCCCAGAAACAGGTCTTGTAAAGTATTAGGGAATATGAAAACTTACCAAGTAAAACTGTGAACGTAGTAACAGAAATAGGCTGGGTATTTAAAAAAAACATAAATTAGGTGCTATGCATGGAGTGTGTGAACTTTTTTTTTGCCACCACAATAAAAGGAACTGCTAGGTATCGATACTGAAATCCAACACCATCTGACTTTTATTTTACAGCTATGCAGACAACAGACCTTCCTTTGTATTAACTTCACAGTACGGCAGACTATATAGCCATGGGACTACACTAAAAATTCTGCTAGCGAAGCGATAGCCATATGTTTCTGTTATGTGCAGTTCATTAGCGCTATAACAACTCATGTTTAAATGACAGCTATAATAGACCTGACTCCTTCAACGAAATCTATCTACATTTTCAGTGATATTTGTAAGAGCAAGGACAAATAGTCAATTAAATGTTTTATTTCAAAAAACATTATACATTTATGGTTACACTCAATACTTATCTAGATTTAAATCCAATAAATGTCAAATGTAATCCTAGCCTCACTGAAAACAGTAAATCCAGGAAAAAAAATCAATCTTCAACCAGAAAGACAACCTTAACTCAGACTGGTTTAATGTTATAATCTAAATAGAGCTTCAGAGCGTTACATACACTGGGAATGGATACTCAGTTTTAGTTCTGCTGGGTAGTTCTTTCAAAGTGGTAGCCGTTTGCTACAATAAAATTTATAGTATTTTGCTTAGATCAGTTGCAAACAATTCAAGACATAGCACTACCTGCAACCCATGGTGAAGAGCCCCACAGCTGAGTATGTTAAAAGATAATATTTCAAGAGAAGAGATGTCAGTTTATTAATCTTCACCTTCCTTTGCACAGTGTTATCATCACGATGACAAGCTCCTTAGATATACTCATGGCATATGCAGGTGCACATACATATAAGTATTTATACAGGTTCTTCTTTTAAAAGAAGTTATGCTCTAGTTACCAGATGGTCACTGCAGTAATTAGCTTAAATGAAACAGAAGTGAAGATCCTTCTAGCCTCTCCTTTTTTTGCTGCTTCATTTGGGATCCACACTACAGTCTTGCCAACTTCTGACCTTTCAGCTCAGGCAGTTACTCATGTCATGAACACAAACTTCCCATTAACTATGAAACTTGAGACTTTTCCCTCTCCATACAACATCGTTAACGGCTCGGTCCATAACAGAAGCTACTCCGCCCTCTACTTACACTTGGCATCACAGCAATGTCCAGAAAGCTCTGTCTAGATCAAGCCTTCATTTCTCTTGAAGACTGAAGAGTCTTGAAGACTCTTTCAGTAATATTAAATAGAAATTGTTAAAGATTCTTTGGCAATGGCCACTGTCCTGGCTCCCTGTGAGCACATGCTTTTTAGCCCCTTTAGGTCAGTCAGTATGAAAACTTCTAGAGCCTTCCAGTTTTCCAACAGGTCTACTTCTGAAACTGCTTTTCAGCTGGGCTTTAATGTTGTCCCAATTTTATCAATGGCAATATTTATACTTACCTAAAAAGAAACTTTCAGTATTTTCCTTCTCCTTTCTAAAGAAATTATGCCATTTCTTTTTGCCTTCCTCCATGTTCAATTCCTCACTGTTCTAAACTAACTGAAGGACTTCATAAAGATTTTTTGGTTTGTGGGTTGTTTTTTAAAATATATTTTTTTGCTTTATTTCCATGGCATATGTGATCTTTCTGGGAACAGAAGCTTCAATTGCTTGAGCCCATTCAGCCTGAAATACAAGCTGGTTACTTAAATACATCTGTCTTGGTTTTTCCTCATAACAACTGCACTTACTTGACACTAGTTTGACTTGAGGCTACCCTGTGTCCAAACAGATGCGCTTATGGTAAGTGGCTGGTTGCTTGTTTTTAATAAACATAGAACAGATATCCTTTTCCACTAAGGTTAGTCAACACCTACAGATTTGTATCTATTTTCTTCCCCCCAAAACTTTTATTTCATTCATTCTGAGAGCAGTTTAACCCCCCTGCATTAATCAAGGATAGAGTGTTCCCACATTAAGAAATATTCTCTGCAGGTATTTTCGTATCTATGAAATTGGTTTCCAAGATGCTTTACATTAAAACTTTAATCTTCACAAGATTACTATAATTATTAGTTGCACTGTAATAACTGGTTTTGTGGCAACCACGTGTTTGATACTCTATTGTTAAAAGAAGAGCAGTCCCTTTTATAAGTCTTTACTATCTGGAAGGCAGATGTATAAAGATACCAGGAAAGTCCAGAGACAAAACTAAACATCCCAATTTTTTTCCTAGTGCTTGTTTGCTTTGTATTGTAAATAACTTGTTTTTTTATAGCTCTCACAACAAATTACCTTGGAACAAGAAAAGGAATTAACTGAAGGGCATTCTTTGCCATAGCCAGTTTTGCTCTGAAACATACTGATATGCGAGGCACAGTTTTGAGAAAAGGGGAGAATAGGACAGACATGCTCAGACAATATAATCACTGATGCCTCGTTTCCTTAGGAAACCAAGCTAAAGTTAGAGCTAAATAAACAATGTGGTTTATCTGAAATTCTGAAATATGGTAGGGTAAACTCTTGATGTAAAAACACATGAAGAATTCCTTTGTGGAAATGTGTTCAGAGGATGCCAGCAGTACTCCATTCCTTCTAGAGGCTGTTATTGTCCAACTGGAAAGCCGTTCTTGAGAAGGAAAAATGGAAGTCTGTGTTGTTGTACAGGCAGACAGATGGCTGAGATGACTATGACGGGTACTTGCAGCAAGCCCATGATAAGCTTCGAAAGTGGAGGCTCAAGACTGGTGGTGAAATGACTGTTTGTATAGCTCCTCAGACAAAGCCATCCATTCACTTTCTGAGAAAACATTTTTAAGACAAAATGTTGCCTTGATTTTTAGGAAGGTTAGAAAGAAAACAGGGGATCAGTCTGAACTGTAGAGGTTCAAAGTCCATAAAATCTTCACTTCTCATGTGGGAGAGATCAAAACTTAGATTATTCTTCCTTGACTGAAATTGCTTTTGGAAAAATTGGACAGCTATTCAAAGAAGGTGAAATGAGAAAGAGTGGGCACAGACATTTCTAACTTCTATCAGGCTATAATGTACTCATTGAACAAAGCAGGTAAGGTCTTTTCTTACTGCTTGTTGAAGAAAACTAAGATGATGCTATTGAAAACTTTATTTCGTACTGACTTATGTTGGTGAACACCCACTTGCTTAGAACATTCACTGCCAGACTGTAGCAAAGGTGCTACACTTTAAATAACTTTTCATAGAGTAAACAACTGTCTCCTCCTTGTTTCAGTTCAAATAAAATATTTCAGTGCACTGTCCATTAACATGAATAATATATAATCCTTTCTTCAATTCTGAGAAACACTTCAGTTTCACCATGCTTACATGAAAAGACCTTTCTCTAAATGCCCATACTTTGTGACCTTCTAACTTGACTATACAAAATCCACTGGTGGACTAACTGGCCAGAACACAGAAACATGTGCTTCCGCTGAAGATCACAGATACTATACCAGATTAGATTTTGAAATAACTGAGTAAGAAGAAAAATCCTGTTGAGTCTTCATGTTATAGAAGTTAATTTCTAGGTATAGTCCATGATTTTTTCATTAATTTCCTATGAAATATGAAGTGATATAATTCTTGTTCTATCATATTCTCATTAAATAAATTACAGGTAAAATGCATTATCCAGGACAATGAATGGGACCACAACTTACTGTCGTGACATGGTAGATAAATGACATAATGCACCAGCTCTTACAAATATATTTTGTGTATTCTGTGATGCTCATTATCAACTCTTTCAGCTAAAAAAAGGTTTATTCTTAGAAGAGTTTGTACATTCCAAATTCCCTAAACACTGTTCTTTAACATAGTAAAATCATTGTTAATGCAAAGTCCAATAGGAAACCCTTTTTTCTTGCCTGTAATTCTCCAGGGAACTTCGGCAATGGAATCAAAAACTTGAGCTTTAAACAGGTGCTGACAGAAACCTAGTTGCAGTAACCAGAGCAACCTTAAGCAATGCTGTAGTTACCTGGTGTCTACTCACTAAACTGGACTCATATCTTTTTATGAGCCTTAGGCAGTTTGTACATATATGCCTTTGCATTAATTCCCACTTAACAAAGTTGGATTTAATTTAATAAACTCAGGACGTTACAATCCTCACCAGAGCTGAGATGTAGTATTATTCTAACAAAAAAGTTTAGTAGATATTTGCCAACTTTGACAAAATCCCTTGTTAGTGGATATCGCCAATAAAGTAAATACTGATCTTCAATTTCACTTATAAATGATTCCACTTCATATATTTTGAAATGGTGAAAAGCTTCTGTCTGCCACAATACTTTATCAAGACCTAACTTTTTTCTTAACCAGGAAACTTAACTATCTTCCATATTTCAGCACCTAATGATCTGTGGTCTGAAGGTACCCAGCTGTGATACTGAGAAAACTAAGTTACCCTCATTAATTATTTAAGAAAAAAAAAAACCCCACTCAACAAGAAAGATAACAAACTTCTGACACCGTTACCAACGATAAGGTAGGCATAAGTAAGACTGATCTACTCTGGGACCTACAGTGTTTTTCTCTCTGAAAGACAACACTTCCTTCAGTTCTGAGTCTCTAGTCAGAAGATAAAACAGGTCTTGGACACCATAGAGCTTCTCCAGGCATATAGACATTCCAAGGACATTGCAAACAATACTGTAGGTATGATCAAGATATCCTCCAATATTGCTTCTGAAAGCCAAGACTGCTTATTTATTATGCTTTCCACTCAAACAGATTAAGAAAACAAGCTTAATATAAGGAAGATCTTGCTCCCAATGACGTAGTGGGGGCTTAGCAGGTTCCAGAACAGTTCAGAGCAGGTAAGGAAGAAGAAAACCAGTGTCTTCAGAAGAGCAAGAAATACTGTGGCACTAATCAATCAGACCTCTGGTGCTCAGGGTTGAGCTCTGTGATAACAGCTAATGCAGAAGTAATCATGACAGGTTTTGCAATCTTGCCAGAGCTCATACTGAAGCTATCAGCAATCCAGACACTGGTAACAGGCCACTCAGCACAGGGAATACCAATGCTTGTGTATTGGATAGTTGGCATCACAATAAAATTTTTTAAATAAGTTTCTTTCATAGAGTGCTGGATCATGCATAAGGTAGCCAGAGGAAGACAGAAAGAACTGAGGCCATTCCTAAATTCAGGTTTGGTTTGATCAACCTGACACCACAACAGCTTGAGTTGCCATTTACATCCAAAGGCCTGAAAACTTGCCAACTGAGGCAAGACAAGAATGACACTGAAGTCTCACCACTGAAAGTCTACTTAATTTTAACACTAAGTGAATTTGATGCACACCTTTGCTCAAGTGCATAGATTATAATATCATTTCCACTGTCTTCTGCTTCATTTCGACATATTGAACTGACATTAAATCATTTTTTAAATAAAGGAGCAAAAAAGCATTTGCAAAGTACTTACCATGCAAACACTTGTAATCCCGAGTTCATACATACACACATTTTAAGATGCTGGTAGAAATTCAAACTATACTTAAAATGGACTAAAAGAGCATTTAAAAAATATCCTATGACTAAAGCAAAACCTAATGTTTGAAACAATTATTTCAAACCTTTTCAGTTTGGTTGAAATTAATAAAATTGCTCATTTCCTCTCTCCCTCCAACACTGCTGTATCAAAAGATATTACTTGAAGATTTAAAAAACATCTACTGAATGACAGCTCCTTAAATTGCATAAAGTTCAACCATGATAAACAAATACTCAGATGGACAAAGATTAGCACATGAAACAGCTTGTATTCACCTATTAATAAACATCATACTAAATTTAGGTTGACAGCCACAACTAAATTAGCAGATAAAGTAATTATTGTATTTGATACTCCATGGCTTAAAAATCACAACTACCAGAATCTACTCTGTTCTGTCTCTACATGACTCTAGCAAAACTTCATAAAACAGTTTCCAAGTTTTAAAATACGGAGTTTAGTACTTTGTAAACCAGGTTCCATGTTTTAAAATGTGGAGATTAATACATCTATTTAGTGATGTTACAGGGCTTAAGTCAATATTTCTAAACTTCTAGATTCCAGCTGCAAAGTTCTCCATCAATGCAGCAGAAAGGAAGCCTATTAATCTTAATTCAACTTCCACCAAGTGCTTCATGAACAAGAAAAAACTTCAAGTTGCAGAAGCATTTCCAGTATCAGATAGCTATCACTGACAGCATAAAATTCTTTTAATAGAAAAAGACTGAAAGAGTAATTCGTCTGATGAGCCAAATTTAAGCCTGATGCTTTTATAGGAGTAATAAATCCCTGAAAACAGGATTCAGAATATTGATGCAGAAATATTGAGACAAACTCAAAACTATTAATGGTGCAAAAGACACCACTTCAAATGCTTTAACCTGTCTGAACCAGTTTTGCTGCTTTGACACACCCACAATTCTTGTATATATTTATCCCTCTGAAATACAGAACAAGCATATAACACCGAAGCCTTTATATATAATGCCATATAATTACCCTTCATATTTCAGATGGTCTGAAAATCTATGTTTATGAACATAGTTCTCTGATCATGTTCCTGTTGACTTCAATGAGGACGGAATACACCTCATGGAATAAAACACTCAGTTGTCTCTTGACTGGCTCAAACTCTACCAACTGGGCCATTAGACCAGCCTTTCTATAGAGGCGTCTGAAACATTTTGTTTTTAAAAAATTGCATGCAACTGGTTTCATAACAGGAGTCATAATACTTCTCGCTTGATCACTTTCCAGGATCGTAAACCTCTTCATTTTTCTAGCACAAACACAGGGAAATGAATCTACTAATCCTTTCCCACAACATGAAGTGAAATGAATATTTCTTTGCAAAACAGGGAAGGAAACCCACCAACCATGACACTCTTCACTCCAGACAAAACATCGGTTTAAAGCTAGAAACTACTTTTTACAACAGTTGAGTATATCAGGGATTCCTTGTTTTCAAATGCAAGTGACTTGAATCTCATTACTGAATAATCAGTTACTCTAAATAACTGTACTATTATTTTCAGTATTGGTGTAAGAAAAATGGAGAAGGAAGATTCAATGAAGCCATATCATCATTCCAAAAAGTTATATGGCAATATACATTCCATACTGTGTATTTCTCTATAAATATATTGCTTTGTAGGTGTTATTTTATAGATTCAAATCTACATTTTAAATCTCATATTTGCAACACATCTCACATTCTAAAAAACACACTGTAGGAAAAATACAGCAGAAAGAAGTAAATTTTACTCTCACTCCCCCAGTCCTTTGCAGAAGGAAAAAAAAAAAAGACAAGCAGTCTTAGGAATCCTTTTACTGCTCTGAGATTATAAGCACGTATTAGGCACATGCACATTTATTGAAAAGTTGTCTACCTGCCTTTTCAGCATGTAAATGCTTCCAAACCACTGAAATAGCTGTAGAACCAGTAATTTGTTATAGAACGAAATTTAAGACTGCATGAAGAAATAAAACACTGTATCAAAGTGAATTTGTATGTCACCAAGACGACTTACAGGTTTTTTCTTCCTGTATTTTACGTATGAAAACCCAAGAGATTACGTGACTTGTCCTCTCAACATTACATTGAATTTCTTTAAGAACCTCTGTGGAAATCAAAACAGAATATAGAATTTGTGCTTCTCAGTCCTTCACGCCGAGTTGCAGTTCCATCACCGTGAGACACGGAAAGAGAAGACACTGACACTCACTCTGCATCAGAGGCTTTAAAGCTCTTAGTATGCTTTGGATTTTTTTTACAGAATCTCAGAAACATTCAAAGTCTTTACAGTTAATGATGTGTTGCATACTTATGCGTAATATACCAGTCTGTGCATCACCCATGGAAACAAAAGGGAGCATACTTTCCTCTTACTATGCTCAGCAGTTGCGGTCACTAAAGGTGATCCTGAGATTAAGAATTTTGTTAATACTGCTAAACTTAAAAAGGAAATACACTCTTAAAAATGGAATGCAAATTGAAGAGCGTAAGAGTGGCTATTCACTTTTGAACTTCTTTATGATTTCATGATCTTAAAATAAAATGTGTCATTTTCCCACCATAAATAATACAAATGCTCAGGAATTTATCATCATTCTCAAAAGAAATACAAAACATATTGAAGAGCAATAAAGAAACATTTTGCTAACAATTACATTTGTACACCACCAGGATAGAACTGCTCTGAAAAACTCTTCACTTCATATGCAAATTCCTGGAAACACACAATGCCAAGTTCATTTATTTTTTCTTCATTTTACAGGTAAGCCTCTAAACACCTGCAATTGGTAACAGTCTCTACGCATGGGAGGGAGGCAGGGGGGAAGTTAGGCCTAGTACCCAGAGAAAGATCTACATAAATAGATAAAAAAAATAAGTACATGTCTAAAAATTAACTTTTTATGTTTCTGCCATTAGACAAATTTGAATTTTAAATACATTATTCATCTACAGCTAAAACATTTATCAGCAACAATATGTAGTTCAGACTACTTTCCTGCCAACAAAATCTTTTTTCAGACACGGTATTCCTTCATGTACTATTTGGAGGGAAATACTCCTCTGTAATAAAAATTCCTTCTGTATTTTTTTTTCACTCCCTTCCAACTTATACCAAACAAGAAAGCATAACACACATCCTTTTATGGTTAAAAAGATCCTGACCAAAGTTCTTAATGCTCTTGGACAAATGATGCCTAACATTACCACAACATTTTCTTGACTTAACACAGTTTGAAGATGAGGATGATGCCTTACATGCTCCAGGCTGAATAGATTTGTTAGGAAGACATGTCCTGACAGATATGCTTGAGAGAATAAGGTCATTGATTAATCAAGAAAGGAGTACATTAAAATAATGGAATTAATATATTTGCATATGGTTATTTAACAGGACACTGTCAAGGTATTTTTGTCAATTTTTGAATATTCCTTTCTCAATCAGCATTGATAAACACTTTGCTGTATATTTGTCTAGCTTTCAGCATTAGAAGCTCGTTTGCTATTAATCGCTGCATAAAACAGTAAATAGTCCCAAACTAATAATTTACTTAAAAATAATAAAACAAGCATTTTCGAATACTTTATTCTCCATGTAATGCTTTTGCAAGGATCTGAACGCACTCATGCACAGGAGAAGCAAGTGAATGTCTGGAGACAATACTGTGAAAGTTTCAAACTAGTGTTTTCAAAAGTTTACATGCAGTAAGCTTCCAAAATACTAATCTCAGTAAGAATTTTTTTAATTGTATTTTTCAAAGAATCCAAAATTAGAACACAAAGATGACCAGATAAGACTTGTTTCCACCCTTTCTCTGCGATTCAAAAAGCATACTCTAATATGTTTTGTATAGCTGTAAACGTCTTAATTGATAGTACCTTCCAAAACTGCCTTAATATGGTAATGCAGAGATTATTCATCTTTTTCTACAGATTCAGGCTCTTGCTTTTTCTGTCCAACCCCAAAATAGCTTTTGCATATTAAATGAGTTGTTAAGCTGCCTTCGTATTGAAAACTTACTATTGATTCTCTTAGCTCACATGAAGGGAAAGATTTCCTTCACAGTAACAGTGACAAGCAACTCAGCGGAGGAAGGAGAAAACCAACTGCCCTTTGACTTACCACAAATGTTCTTGCACTGAGGACTTGACTGAAGATTTATTTTTAAACAGTATAATCCCTTAGATGGGCATTCCCAAATTGATTTAAACAACACTGATAGAGGATTAGGTTGCAGAAAGTAGTGTACAAACAAATTCAACCAAATGTCTCAGTGCTAACCAAGTGCAAAATATTCTACTTGGACATTCATCCCACTCGAGCAAAACTGTTCTAAAACCTTTTCAATGACAAAAAACTTTTCAGTGTCAACAGGTTTTTCACTCTAATGTACACACATTATAATGATTTTTCCCCCTTTTAATTTGGTTTCAGATTCAGTGCATATGTGAGCACACTTTCAGATACTTCCCTGCTCTCTTCCCTCCTTTCCCCAACCTGTTTTTAGTCTCAGAGATAATTAAGTTCATAGAAGCTGTATGAAGATCAGCAGTTAGGTAGAGGAGACAGACAACCAATTATCCCACCAAATATTGTGACAGGTAAATTCAGCTTGCTATGAATAGTAGCAACTGGGGGACCAACCAGTGAAAACACTTCCCATCTTCCCAAGTGATAAATGGCTACATGGGATGCATGGGAGAACCATAATGGCATAGTGTAGAGATTCAAGGAGACAACGGATCAAACCTGTACAAAATGAAGATTTCTAGTGCTCACAAATCTCATTGTTTTATTTAAAATGTTAAAACCTACATCTGTGTGTGCCAGAAAACTGCACATGTATCACCTTGCTCCATAAGAGTAGTCCTACTAAGCACTCACTCACCTTTTGTCTTGCTGAACTGCATGGCAATTTTATTTTTTTTTCCCTATACAGATCAGTATTACAATTTTCCAAGCTTGCTGGGAATGCATGCATCCCTCCAAACCTAATAGACTTCAATTTTTTTAATCTTATATGGATCTTCTCTTCTTCTTAGGCTTCCAATGATTCTCAGTTTTCTATTAAATTACCTTTTTAGTGCTATTGCTTCTTTTTTATTTAGCATTGAAGCATTATCTTAATATGCTGTTTATTCATACACAGTTACTTACCTTTTGATAACAGTGATAACATTTTGGTATCACTGGCACAAAGCTTTCTACACCATTTTCCTAGGACAAATAAATTTATCCAGTTATATTCACAAAATTTGTAAATAAAGAAGCTAAAGAACAATAATTCTGCATACTGCAGTGCTGCCCCATTTGAGTCAGAAAGTTAATATATGCCTCCATGTTGCTTTAACAGGTATAGTCTCCTAAATCTGATACTATCATTGCCTGAAGGCCTGTAAACTGGGCTGCTGTTTGGTCATACATCTTTTCAAGAAGGAACTGGCAACATGTGGTAAAAAAAAAAAAAAAAAAAAAAAAGAGAGTATTTTAGTTATTAAGTGGCTGCCATACAGTAAAACTGATGCTGCAAGAACACAATCGTAAAATGCCAGCCTTGTTTATAACAAGTTCAGTTGCACAGCTTCTCATGAAACATTTGCTATTGCAACCAGATGAATCCCTTTGGTAACTTCGTTCCGACATTTCTTTTGTTTTAGGAGAGCTCATAAAGCATGCAGTTCTAAAGTGTCATATTATTAGCAGCACAGTCCTTTATTTCTACTAAACAAGTAGCATAAATCCTGGTCACTAGTCTTTATTCTAAATACACTACCTGCTCTAAATAAGTTTTTTTTTTTTTATTACCCAGTATCCATCTGTTAATTTCCATATCTTGAAATAAAGTCTCAAAACTAGTTTCTGATTTTAGATTAAAAAAAATTAAAACTTGCAAAAGCAGCTTGAGTTGCCATGTTAAAATTAATATTTAATGCAAGATAAACAGCTCTTCTGTTCAGTAATTCTTGTGCAGTCAAGGTTACTTACATAGAACAAAGCCTAGAAATTACTGCCATTTTAATAGCATTTTACATACATTGTCAAAATACATGATAGGCATAAACCAGAATGGATACATGAAGAACTACATTCTACCTAGAAAGTTAGGTGTTCTATTTGTAAACAAAGATGAAACACAGCGTAATGAATATCCAATTAAAATTGTATCTTAGTTCAGGTATTTCTCACTCAGAGAGGACTATCAGACAGTCACAGCAAACCAGATTTCATGTCCTCTACTCCTGTCATTTATTTGTTTTTCAATTTTATTTTTTTTTTTAAATCAGTGGAACAGTTACAGTGCTTTCCTTTCACACAGAACAGAGCTGGGCTCTGTGAACTTTGGAAGGAAGGTATCACAGAAGTTCTAAGCATCTTCAGAGATACACCCCATTTCATCGAGCTCTATAACATATTAACAAGAGCTTGGTCCTGAGAAACATTATGTACTTGAAATGAGTTTATTGTCACTGAAGTCAGTGGCATGCAGGGCACATCTCATTCCTTTCAGAAATGGAAACCAAATGCTTTTTACTGCTCAGACCAATAGCTGCAACTCTAAGCCTTGGTCTTTTTAATGCTAGGGGGACTTTGCTGTTGTTTAACTATGTAGTTTGGTGAGGGGGAAAAAAAGCAGTATAGAATTTTCCAATGGAAAAGGTGACTTATATGAGTCAACATAACATCTTGTAAGTTATTGTCCAAATGATAAGAGGTGTCCCTGATAATGAAAATCAACAGGTACTTAAGACACTCAAGAACAGTGAAAAATGTTAAGGAGGGACAACATGAAAATCTGTATCAGTGGAAAAACGGTCTCTGAGAAAAATCTCCAACAACTCTGAAATCGTACGACTCTCCCTGCTGACAGAAGTAGCTTGGTTTTCCTTCAAGAAAAATGTGCCAAAATGCACTGGACCTCAATGACTGCTCATTGTAATTGTGATGAATTGCGAAGATTACAGAAAGAGAGGGGAGAACACCACCATTCTGGTTAGAGCCTTAAGGTCTCTACTCGCGCCTCAGGATTCCCCTGTAAATTTGTATACCCCTAGTTCCTCCATGCTTTAAGTCCTGTCTAAAAAAGAGAGGGTTTTTTTCCACATCACAACTACCGTGAGCAATATATTTAATAAGAACTTGTAAGATGTTCAGTTACTATTTTCATCTAGCCTATGTAGATAAAAAGAGAAAATACCTGTATGTATGTCAAGATTGTAACCTGAGTATAATTTGACCTACATTTCAAGAGCTAATCTCATCACTTAACAATAGTAAGATGAAAATTAACTAAGATTTATTACTCTCAAAAAGTCACGAGTCTACGTGAAATGAGATAGAATTAATGATTTTATCTAGGATGCACAGTATAAATGCTAAACAATGAAAAAAATAATTTGGAACAAGCGTGCTTATTCTTTGTTAACCAACACGTTGTCTTCAGGGTTCTTGCAAATGAGTAGCTGATTATTTACATACCATCAGTCAGTCATCAGTTTTAGTCAAGACATCAGTCACATTTGTGTAACATTTTTCTAGACCAGAAAAGATGTTACAGCAAAACACAGAATACCTGATATCTCCAAATATATAAACATGTTTAGATATAATAAAAAGGTACATATTTCAGCAGCTTATTAAAGCTGACTCCAATAAGCAAATAATTAAAATGACAAAGAATGTCAAGAGTTGGAGCAGGATTCCTAGTTTAACTGTTTCACTATTTTTCTTCAGCAGAAGTACTTCCTATCTACATTATGTGAATATACTTAAATATTATGTGCACTCCAGACAGTTCATTACATAATTGAAAACCTACATTTAATTCACACACATATTTTTGCTCAAATTTTGATGTACTGGTAACCTGTTAAGACCTAAGGTGTGCACCTAATTGCATCCAGTGAAGCCAAAACAATGCTCCTCCCCACTGCCCCATCTCTCCCATGGACGTGCTGTTTGCAAGGATTACAGGTCCCAGCACATAAAAGCCATACAAGTTCTAGCATGAACACTTAAATCATTAAAACAGAAATAGAGAGTCAACAGGTCTAGGTTTTATTTATCTTTCCTTCACTGTCTCACTGCAATGCTGCTGGACAAGGCAGTCTTTCCTTTAGCCTTCTCCCTCTAAAGTCTCCTTCTAAAACAGAAAATACCGAAATACACCTTATGTAAACAAACAAATACTTTCCTAAATAGAAGTTACTATAGAAATGTAAAGCTTAATAGAAACACAGCACATTATTCATTAGCGATCAGTGTAGAGAATGCTGTGCATTCTTTTGGTAACATGGAAGTAAAATGGCAGAACATCCTGTATTTTTTTTTTAATTTTAATTTTATGTTTCATGGTATTATGAACAATGACATTGTCAGTATTAATTAGACAAAAATAAATGTGATGGATCATCCAACCTCAGAATGTTTACTGCTGAGGGTAACTGATTGAACAGTAAGGCTTTAATTTTGCACACACCCCCTCCCAGTTTTGGTTTAAACCATTAAACCTATGAAACCAAATAAAAGTTAGCAGTGTAATACACTCTGCTACACAGTTATTTTTCAGATACATATTAAAAAAAAAACCCCACACCACCTTTTTAGACTGACAGCTGTCAAAGGATTTTGTGTATTTAACAGAAAAAAAAAACAAACAGAAACCAGTGCAAATCACAGAATGCAAAACAAGAATGACTAAGAATCATATGAAATCATCATACAGACGTACATTCCTGTTAGTACTATTCTTTCTTAAGAAGCTAGACATAATCTAGTAATCTGAAAGCCAGAACAAAAAAACCCCAAATGCCAAACTAACCCAATCACTGCCACAGTAAATAACTGACACTTTTGTATACAAAATTGACTTTAAAACCTCAAAATATAGCTGCTGTAGGACTTAAGCCCTGATCTGAAGCCTAAGGAAGAAACCTAATAGTAGAAAGAGTCTGTGGGCTCAGCACTGAAATAACCTTCTTAACTTCCTACCATCACACTTTATGTACTTCTATATTTTCAAAACAGATTTGCTCGTTAATGAATTTTACAGATTATTGCTATGCTCACATTCCACGCTCAACAACTTCTCAAATATTTTTCCTTTCAAGAAGAAACGGCAATGGGGAACTAAAAAAAAAGTTTAAAAATATATCCGAGATCCTCTCCCCAGTTTAAGACCACTGTACATTGCTTGTTCTACATACTATGGGTGGACCATGACAGATAAAACAAGCACCATCATTACATAATAACCTGCAATTATTTTTATGGCTATTGAATTCCATTCTTCCTATGCAATACATAGAATGCAAATGTAAAGCAGTAGTACAAATTACAAGCCCTAACAAGGCAGTAAATCTGAACCAAGTCACGCAACATAACGTGTCTATAAATTTTCCCACCAGATGCAAAAAAGGCTTTTAAATTTCAGCAGCTTTTTTTTTTAACTTTTATTTCTTGAATTATTTTTTTTTAAGAAAATTAATGCAAAACCCCCTATTTCTACTCATCTCAGAATAGCAAATCAGTAGTTCTATCAAATTAGGGAAAAACTCACAGAAATTGAGATGAATATCATAAGATTTAATTCATCAGTGGATGTGGCGGTCCTTTCCTTTACTATTGCATTATAAAAATAAAATGTTTAAATATAAGATAACTGTCACCAGAAATACAGTTGATTGGAGATTATGATTCATATTAAGATCATAACCTATAAAAATCATCAGCTGTGCAGAATGAGCTGTTCCAGTTGACAGATCTTATTAACAAAATCTTCCAATAAATTACAGAAAAAGCTGATTTAAAAAAATTGCTTTTGGCTTTCAGCATATGGAGCTTAAGGTGCTCTTGACACTAACATGTTTTATGTGGTTTTAGTGACTAGTTACTACAAACAAACCATGTTGTTGTGGAAAAGTTGCACTAATAAAATTCAGTGAGAATGAAGGGAACCAATCAGTTTACAAATTTCAAATATAACATATTCTGATTACAAAGTATACTTTTAAAGGGCTTTGCCTCCCTTGGTTTGTGGGCAGAAGATATTAGAATAAAATCATGAAAGGATGACTAATTGAATCGTAGTTTCTGTAAGTATTTCTGGAGCTTCACTGAATTATAGCAGTAACACTTCAGTCTTCACTCTCCAATGCCAGAATCAGTGGATTCTGTGGCAAAGTAGGGGGGCTGACCTATTCTGCAAAACTCTAAGGTTAATCACTAGACTGCAGCAGTAAGGCTAGCTAAGAAGCACAATGCTTCTATACAGTGGAATAAGTAATATCTTACACTTTTACCTACAGTGACAACTGAAACATCCTGCTAAATAAAAAAAAAAAAAAGCCAAAACAAACCCTCCAAACCTCTACAGCTGACAGATCTTACAGTTTTTAAGCTATTACGAAAAACTAGACACTTAGAAATATTTTACCACCAAAAAAGTCACTAGTTTTTTGACTCCTCAGCTTTCTAAACGGCTAGAAACATTTCACGACATGAACACCTTTTTACTTTTATTATTTTTGGCCTCACTCATTATGCAAGCTCCCCTGGTTGGAGTTTGCATGCTTCTGGCAACAGGCTGGTACGCCAACACTGGCCAGCACACCAAGGAAAAGGAACGCTTCCTCGAGGGTACTTCATGTAGTACTTTCTGATGAACAAAGTGGATGGCAAAAGTAAACCATGGATTTCTGGGCACAGGCTGAAATGAAAGATTCTTAGAGACAAGTATCAATGACAGCTCTTCTTGATAAATGTCTTCTGCACACACAGGTTACATTTGTTTTCACGGCCTCTAGATTGTACCATTTACTGGCTTCAGCTACCACAAACTACTGTTTCGAACGTTGCCAGTACTAACTTGCACAGACCCACTTCTAATCTAAAATCTCAATGTCTCATTATAATTGCATGTTATAAAGTTTGCCTTTAAACTATTAACAGAAGAAACCTAGACAATCTTCGACAATTCGATATTCTGTTTAAGTAATTTAGCACTGGTACAAGCAGTCTAGTGAGTATCATACTGGCATCTACTTTTAAAATTTAAACTCTCTGCTCTGAATGCTTACATACATCTCAAGATAAGGAATACATTATGGAATACAATTCAGGAAGTTAACTTTATACCTCTGTCAAAGTCTTAAGTAGTACAAGATTAATAGCAATCTATAAGCTTATAAGATCTCTATGGAAAGCACGGTCAAAGTATTGTGAATTATGAGACCTACACAGTGTTTCAGGATTACCTACAAGTTTTATAAACCGCCATTTTTCCTATTTGTAAAAGAGGTAAAATTACAGCTGGCACCACAAACATAACAAGCTTCATATGATGTCCAGGGACATAATTTCTACCCAATATAGAAGACATATATACATTATAGGAAGATAGCCAAATAGTATATACTGCATAATGCTCTATGCTCTTTTGAGAGGTAGCTGCCCCACATAGTGTAAAACTCCTCCTTGCCACTCACTTTGTGACCCTAAGACACTACACAGCAGGTTTTAGTTAGACAGCTACTAACAAAATCAAATGAAGTTTAAAAGCAAAAGAAAGTATTAGACTTTTTCAGAATATTTAGCTCAAATTTTTTGAGTTAAACAGCAGTACTACTTTTTCTACAAGCGTATTTGTGTTTTGGTATTTGCAGCAATTTAACACAAACCTTAAATGCTGTCAAATAAATGAAACTGCTAAATCACAACAAAAAAGAAACTGGCCTGGAATAAAAACTTATTTGATGCTGTATATTACACTTAACTTTTGTTTGTTCTCTACCATAGTTGATTACTCAAACAGACCCAAGTATTGCAGTATCTTCACAGCACTTGGAATTTGGTCTACATTGTAAACAAAAGTTGCACTGAATTCCTTTAAGAGACTTCCAAATGATGAAATCACAGTAAGGAAAAAACACAAATATGTTCTTATCTTTCAATTTGAACTTGAGGATAAACCTTTTCCATTGACAGTCTTACACACAACTGTTTGGCCCCTGGCAATGTGTCTAGACAATGTCTGTTATTTGTTTCAGTTTTGAAAGGTACACGCTAGATACAATGGACATCACAAAAAAGCTCTTCAGAAAAAACAGGTTTAAAGATTTTTTTATTTTTTTTTTAAATCTTCTACAGAAAGAAATTAGGTCTGCTTTGCATATTTCCTTTACACTTGAACAGTAAGAAGTTATCAGAAGGCTGCTGGTCACAGCATCACAGCTAAATTGGTCCAGATATTAGCCATTTACCAGGGCACAACAAGCACGTATGTAAGAATAGGAAATGAATACTTTGAAAGTGACATACAAGAAAGTGGTAGTAATCAGAGTGCATCTTACTTAGCCAAAACCTCAAAAACACATGGAAATAAAAGAAAGATACCTAAATGTCTTATTTTCAACAGCATCATTGGCAACATACTCTGAAGTCCACTCATACTGTGCAATCATAGTACAATCACGTAATCCAGTACAATTTGTAAATTACTCAGTTGGAGATATTTAATGAATTATCATTATGATAACACATGTCCCTGTAGCTGACCGAAACTACAAAGAATGAAACAAAATTTGGATGAGGTGGTTTAGATGCTAAGTCTGTTACATTCAGTATTACTGTGGCATACACGGTATCTGTAAAGAGGCACAAATGTGAACTCTCAAAACCCGTATGTACAGTGAATACTTCCATTTATAAAATAATGGCAAAAATCTAAAATGTTGCAACTGACAGAAAAGGATTTAAGCCAAAATGAATGTGCTGATTAAAAACCCAACTGCAATAAAAGGGAAAGGGAAAGCATAATAGTAAATAGATACAGATGTAAGAATTTTCCTGAGCAAAAGCCATGTTCTTGTCAAATAAGAGAACCTTAGTGAAAGATTTGTCAGCAATGAACCTTGCAGTAGTTTGAGCCACCAGCCTAATTCTGCAGTTCTTTCAACACTTAAAATTTTCATTTATGTCAAATAGATTTGCATAAGAAAACAATGTAAAAGTGGATATGAAGGCCCACGTTCAATCCAAACCCTTTGTACTAAAGTATAACTTTGTAAAGGAAAAAATAATCAAAGGGTGTCTTTTCCTAAATGTGCTTTTTCAGTGTAAACCAACATTTCTTCTTGAACAGTTCTTCAGCTTGGAAAATAAAGAATAATACTTTTTCTTTCAAATGTGAAGGAATATGCCAAGAAAAGTTACGAAAAAAGATTCATCTGCTGCAGCTATGAAAAGGGGTATTATGTTTCCAAATAATAACTGAAGAACTTTTACTAGAATTTCAGAATTCAAAGGGAGAGACAATGTACTCCGCATTGCTCTTTTAATCATTCTCACTCTTCTTCATATACTCAGCTATTTTTCTTAAAACGCACACACACTTGAACTGAATTTTAAATTTAGTGCAGTGAAAACCTTTAAAATAACTTGGTAAATCTGCCTCTCCAGACCATAACAACCCAACTTATGCTACACCTTCAAATTTTTATTCTTTATAGAGAAAGGAGAATACTCTCACCACTGTCAGTACAAAGTTGACAGAGTAAGATCTTACAATTCCAGAGTGTATTCTCAACAACTCCAAACATTTTGTAACACTACAGACTGTTCTCTCAGCTCAATCCTGAATAGTGGCTTACTATACAAAGCTTTACAGTTTCACTTGTAGTGTGATTACCTACTGACATCAATAAAAATTTCCGAAGAGCATTACAAATCATTGGGATGCTAGCAGGGACTGATGAGGCAAAAATTATGGTCGTTAAATATTTCACCAGATTTTAATACACGTAGTATTACTTAAACATCAAAAAAGAAGATGGCGGAGAAAGTATAACAAAGGTTTGCACTTCGCAAATCGTTACAGACAAGCTACTGTACACTATAGGGCTGGCTACAGACTAGAACATAGCTCAAACACATTAAATTCTGCAGTTAAACATTAAACTGTTAATACACTAACAGTCTTCAATTACCGACTGCTCTTCCACCTTTCAGGGTAATACAATAACGATTATTTCCACTGCATCAATAGATGCTCTAACATGTATCATAATCCAGCAGGTAGCATTGAAGGCAACATAACTGGCAGACCTGATGGAAAATCAACTCCTGTTTTATTGCAACAAAACAAAGATCTGTTTACATCAAAAGTCTCATCCAAAAAAAAGGAAAAGAAATAAGAACGACATGGATAGCTTAAAAAAGTCTGTTTTTTTTTTTAAATAGCTGTATGAATTTGGAGTAGTCAGAGCATAATTATTTCAGTCACAACAGAATAGTTCCAATTCTACCTGCCTTTATAATGTCATCATACGAGATGACATTCATATAGCTGATAATGTCAGAATACAAGGAGCTAAAGGCAGGAGGGGTAAGAGATCCATGCCTGCTATAAAGCACTCTGTCATAATCCATGCTGGAGCCGGAGTCAAACCATTTTTCTGCCATCAACAGACACTATTGGAATAAAACTGTTTCTTCTCCTGTGGGTACTCAATTCAGACTACATATCACCTTCCTACCACAGACAGTTAACCTGTCAGTTTGTACAGTAGAAGTCTGCATAAGAAAGCTAAGGATTTCATCAGCACATTGCCCATCAAGAAGGATCTGCTGTTGTAAAAGTCCAGGCTGTTACATACAAAAATACGTTGTTTTTAAAACCCCAGATCTAAGACATTAAGATTTTAGAAATGTCAAAATAAAGGCAGACTGGGAAACTTTGATTCTGCTAACCTTCTGTCCATGCCTCTTCACATCACATAATCTATATATGCATGCAAAATAAATACATGCTTTCCTTCAAACTAATGAATCATTCAGTACATAGAGTGAACAACACTCTAGGAAGCACTTGTAGAATACTGATGATTTATTCACAATATACCAACCTTGTTTAGAGAAGGTGGAAGATTTTTAGTGAACATGATAGGGAATTACAGTAAGGAGGAGTATGCTGTCATGCATTAAAGTGTTACTCTTCAGAAACAGGAGAATCTGTTTCTTTCACAGGGTTCCTACATAATGACAGTTACTCACAGAAGTCATACACCACCTTCCAACCTCCAAGTCCTGCAGTTTCCCCAAAGGCTGAACAGAAGTACAAGACAGCCCTGTGACTGAATCTATCAAACATACTGGGTATGAGCTTGTCCTGAAATTCTTGACCAATTTAAGCTTTTTTTTCCTGGAAATTATGGCACTTGGCGTTCTGGCAGGAGCAGACAGCATAGTTCACATTAGATGGTCTCAGTCTTCTTTTTTCCCCACAGTCTTTCAGAAGCAAACCACAACTATCCTGCAGTCCAGGCGAACTGTTGCTACCGCCTGCTTTTCAACACCATCCTTCCTGAAAAGGCCTCAGCAAACCCTGTTACATATGACTGGAAATGTTCTCATCAAGTGAGAAGAGAAGGCCTGATGAAAGACAGCAGCTGGGAGAAGGGCTGCTACCGTAAACACAGGAACAAACTGGCAATATCTGGATGCTTTTCAGAAAGTTAGGAGCAGCTCATTACTCAAACAGCATACAGTCTACAGAAGGTAAAGAGATCATAGGATACCGATATCAGGCTACAACCAAAAATTTCAGTCAGATTATAGTTGTGCCTGCCTGCCTTTATTTTCATGGTTCTTCGCTCAAGACATCTTATTTCGAGAAACAATGAAGATTCACACTTGTAATTGTGATCTAACAATAGTTGAAGACAGTTCTAACAGTAAGATGAAGAGGAGGCAATGAGATCTACACTCAACAAATTAGTTGCTAAACAATAAGTAGCTGTTCTTCTCTCCAAATATTTAAAAGTAAAAAGATGAGTAAGGAAGCGGACATGCAGTTTAAAGGAAAGATGGGTGTTGGTAACATCAGTTGACTCAAACCTTGCCTGCAGTAGAAGTTCTGGCACTTCACTCAGAGTAATGGTAGACAGAGAAAACCCAGATCTCTCACTGTGTTCTCTGAATATAGTAATGTTGACCTTATGATGGGCTTCCACAGTAACTGCTTGGAAGAGTGACTGTCTTCCTGCTGTGAAAACCATTCATTTCAAATTATTCTATGTTGGTAGTTTGTCACCAAGGTTGTTTTGTTTTGTTTTTTCTTTGTTTTTTTCCCTCTTAGCAAAGAAATAAAATACTTTTTCCAAACTGGCATCAATACTCTATAGTCCCACTTTCTAAAAGATCGGTCAAACTAGCACTCATTGTAAACAATGAAGCAAATTAATCACTGAAACCTGCAGCTTATGTCATTGGTATTTGCTCTCATTCCCCATTAAGAAATGGTATATTTAGTTTACTTTTCTGCTTCTACTATCAGACTGCTGGTTATAATTGGACTGTTCATTAAAAAACCCAACACTTAGATAGCATGAAATTCCATAGATTTGTATAAAAGAGTTTATCTGGAAATATTTAAATTTATTACTGAAGATAATGGTCAAGAGTTTGATACTTATCATATTATATTGTCTAAAAACCCAGAACACCTGCATTGCATGCCATCTTCTACAACAACCCAAATCCTGCAAGGTCCTTTGGAGTGATAGCTGTACATTTGCCTGATAAAACGGCACACAAAACAACAGTATGTCTAATATCACCTGTCCAAACATAAACCAGTCAGGTTTAGAAATCATGGCCTTTCAAACTCCTGGAGAGGAGGAAGGCAGGGAAGTCAAAATATTTACTAAGAACATTTCAATAATTCATACTCTTTCACAAATACTGTCAACTTAGCCATTCATTTTACCTTGAGAAGGTATGTAGGAATATTGCTGAAATCTACAGGCAACTTCAAGAGGAAGCGAGCTGAGAATTCTCCAGTCTGTAGAAAAAAGGTAACACTAATGAGACCTGGCATCTAAAACAGACATTTGAACGTTCTGAGGATGAAATATTAATCAGAAAAACGTGTAAGAGCTCATATCAAACAGAAGGGTTGAGATTTAAAACAACATTTCTCAATGGAATTACTGAAGAGGAAAAAAATAATGCACAGATTTCACACGTTATATGAGAAAACACCTTAAAAATCATAAAACATCATTGCCAGTAAGTCAACAGCAAAAAGTAGCCAGAATACAACAATATGCATGACAAAAATCAGACTAGACTTTGTTAGGCCCTAAATATAGATGTATCTTGGCTGTACTCATTTCCGGACAAAGGTCTGGTGAGACCTGCAAATGGTCTGTAAGCAAAGCTAAAAACCTGACCAATTTATTTATAAGAGAGTAGAGATAAAATAGAGGCATCTTCAGAAATATTGCAGGTATACATAAGATAGTTTGCATTGAGTAAGGTGCCAATGTACCACAAGCGTCCTTTGAATAAACACAGAGGAAAGAACTGAAGTAAAAGGTTTTACATAATTTGTTTTCAGAATTATGTGACTCTTAACACCTAGACAACCGTTTACTGAAAATTTGCCAAGTGTCCCCTACCCATTGCTCTTTTTTATGCATAAAGTGTATGCCAAGGAAATGGAAAGGATTTCCTTTCTGTTTCATACACTTCCTCAAAGCCAGACTTTGTCCACCTGGTTATGAAGCAATCAAGTTGGCTCTTTTTGAAAAACAAAGGCTTGCCTGATTTCCTCCATATTAATTTTTTGTCATCCCTATTTTTTAATTCAATAAACACGCAGAAGGTATATCTGTAATGTTGAATTAGCAGTACAAAAAGTATTAAACATTAATCAGTTCAGTACAAAAAAATCAGGACATCTAAAGACAAGGTAGCAAAACTTTTTCAGTTTAACACTGCCGTATCATTGCATACATATGCTACTTATGTGATGACATACAATTTTAAAAAAATACCAAACAGTACTTCATTTTAGCAGGCAAGGGGACAAGTCAAAGCTGTGTGAATATGCAGCATTCATTCTCCCACAGTAATACACTTGTACTACTTCACTATTCCCTGAACATAGTTATCTGTATTTTCATTTTACTATTTAAAATGTTTTGCATAGCCAGACAAAGCAAGAATACTTTTAAACAAGAAAGGTAGAATAAACAAATTTTAAGAAAATGCACGTCCATCAATGGTGTATTGCAATTCTCATTAAAAGGGTGAATGTAAATACTACACTAGATTTAACGGGATTATCTTTATTGTGTATACAGCTATACCTTGAAGTGAGCAAAAGCCTATAATATGTCTGAAATAATGGAAGCATCCTTTCTGTAAAATGCAGCAGTGACCCATGAAAGAGATGTAGAGGATCCTGACAGCAAACTGGTTGCCTGGGACCATGTTCAGATGGCTTCTGAATATCTCTAGGGATGGAGATCCCACAATCTCTCTGGGCAACCTGTGCTAGTGGTCAGTCACTCTCAATACTCAAGGGCTTATAACCCACACAGATATCAG
This sequence comes from Gorsachius magnificus, assembly GCA_034008185.1. Classification (NCBI taxonomy): domain Eukaryota; kingdom Metazoa; phylum Chordata; class Aves; order Pelecaniformes; family Ardeidae; genus Gorsachius; species Gorsachius magnificus. Next base: position 28,462,495 of record CM067083.1, on the reverse strand, counting down.
AGGGATGACTTTTGGGCCACTGCTTTACTGCGTTTAGTAGATGTTATCACAAGAACTCCAAATAGCTGTGGGGACAGCTTGTCAAAAGCTGTGACAACTCTTCAAGAGGAATGCATTCAGTGTCTTTAACACCTGTAATGATACTGAAAATTTGCCATATGCCTTTGCAAAATACTCAGTACCTTGGTCTCCAGTCTCAGTTAGCTGTGATAATCCATAAATTGCTTTGAGCTCGGCATAAAAGAAAAAATGAAGGTTGTCACTGGCCATATACCACCAGACCACAAGCCTCCGTAGTGGTAGGCCACACAGATTGTTGTGTATTGATTCAGAAAGGAAGGCTGAAAAAAATACCAATGGAAATGAACTTGAAGATGCACAAGTCTCTCTAAGAATGTACTGGTGGTCCAAGTCAATGAAAACTGGCTTTCCAAAATGAATGGAAAGCTACTAAGCACGGCAGCTGAGGAATATAAATGACCGGTTGATAAACACCTTCTTCTGTGGAACTGACATGAAATAAAACTGAGAAGGAAAATAAATCAAAACAAAAACAATCTACAGAACTGGATTCCTTCAATTAATTTTATGCCTAAAGTAAGCAAAGATTTCATCCCAAGCAGGTAAGCACATATAGACAAAGATGCTATATTAGGCAGATGTATAATAAGCAATGCTAATATCAGTGCCAATTTGTTTCTTGGTCTATGTATTGGGCATGAACTAGAGAACTCATTCTACCTTTCAGTCACTAAAGAAAAAACAAGATCTTGAATGCAACCAAAATCTCTCCAACAGTACCTTGCCAGTTATATCATTTGCTAAAAAGGTTTGTGTGATGTTAGGTTGTAATCCACTCTGCTGCCAGCTACCTCAGAATTGCACTTAAAATTTGTTCCTGGTAGTTACACAATAGAGGCAAAGCAATGGCACATAGAAACAACATGCAACAAAGAGTGAGTATATATAACATTAAAGCCAGGCTCTGAAACCTTTCTTGGTGACACTATTCATGAGGACAGATGTCAGCTTTCTGATGCTGTATTACTTATGTATGCAGAAAAATCATCGACTTCTTATGCATGTATAACACAAAGATTGCTTTGATGACCATGGGTTGCCTTTTATCCAGAGTGAAATGGATATTATAGACAGTGCTGCTTGTTGGACTTACTTTCCAAAAAGATGCCATGCAACATTTGCCATAAAATCCAGAAAATTATTTCTGGGAAAATAACAAGTCTGATGAACTAGGATGGCCACTGGACAGATGAATGGCCTCTGATGGAAATATCAGCATCTCCAAGATATGGAAGTAAATAAGGATTTGCAGCCTAGACCTTTCGTGTCATACAATCAAGATTATTTTGCAATTGCATCGCTTCCAAAAGTGTTCTGGAGAGGCAGGGAACAGTCCCTGTCCATGGTGCTCACCCACCCAACCCCAGCCAGCTGGGCACAGGCATCAGGTCAAATCAGATTAATTTCTGGCCACAGCACTGAGAGATTAGATAGTTAATGGGCATCTGTATCAGCTGGTACTCTGCCAACATGAAGCTACTAAGCTAGATAATGGTTTGTCTATTTGTCATAGATCTTGGGAGATCACTTCAGTAAATCAGATACTGGAACAAAGGTATAAAAGCAAATTTCTGTTCTATTTTGGGACACAACACTGAATTCAGGCCTCCTCTTCAAACTTTTTTAACTCGTGCATTTAAGATGGTTGCTTTCATAACACTGGGCAAGGTTCATTCAGAGATGATTATTTCGGAAGTCTGCTGAGCTACTACAGATTCCCAAGAGAGAGCAAAAACATTAATTTCAATGACTTTATGCAGAGGAGATAACATGCAGTTTACCTCCTGCTTTTCAGATAAACGCTCTTATTGCACTGATCATCAAGACTAACAAGACAGTTGTAAAGGACAGGAAGGAGAACTACACAATTAGTTTCATAGTTTTGAGTTTTAGGACACTCATTAACAAGTCTCCGTCATGTAGCTACCAGGTTCATAGACTCTCCAAACAAGAGTCTCATGAGTCTTCTTGATAGAGAAAGTAAACTTTGAAAACAAAGCACATGCTACAGAAACCTCAAATAGCTCTGCAATGATTAAAAGGATTTGCCTCAAAAAATGTATTTATTTTATTGGAAACTTTTAATAAACAGCATTTCAAATCAAAAAAAAAAAAAGTTCTTTATTCAGTCACCAAAGACTGAAGAAAGATTCAAAGGCTTGAGTAGATATGGCTTTCCTGTTAAAAAAAAAAAAAAGGAAGAAAACCCCAGTTTTCTATAATCTTGAGCAGAATTTTGGCAGCTGCTAAAAATTATGATAAAATCTTGGTAGAGTTCAGAAAGCTTTCTGCATTTCAATAAGCCACTCTGATGATATTTACAGATGTGGCAAGTTGGTTTTGATGCGAGCTATAGGAAATAACATTTAAGAACAAATTCATTTCAATGAAATATCCTGATCTATAAACATAAAAAGAGAGATCTGAAATTCTCTTAAAGAAAATTTTACTTGGCCTAAAATAAAAAAGCCTAGGTGACTTATCTAGGAAAAGAAAAACTGATGAATAGAAGTACTGTGAGTTATAAAGTAAACATCCTTGCATCACCTGTAACTTAAGTATGATTAAAGTAACATAAGGCTGAATTCTAGGCTCCGATAACAGGAATGCTGAGTTTTCATTGATTTTCAGACTGAATTTATTTTAGAAGATACTGCTCTGAAGGCCAGTATATCTTAACAGTACGCTACTGCTGAAAGCAAGAGGGGGACATGTTCAGGATAAACACAAATAGATATTCCCTGACAGATTTTACTCCAAACTTCCCATGATAAATACATTACCAATGGAAAAAAAAAAAAAAAAGATTTTTGCAAAGCCTACTCTGTGGCAGGTATCAGTTAAAAAAAAAAAATTAAAAAAAAAATCAAATCTACACAGTAACCCAAATGTCTACATTGCCGATAGCCTCATTTTAGAGGGCTGAGATGGTATACAGAGCGTGTTTCTACACATCATGGCACATTTCCCAGGCAAAGGATACAACTTCAGGAAACAGATAAGGCAGTTTAATGTCTGACTGTTGTATGAAAACATGGCCCTACAAAGTCACTGCTCTAGCCCATCTCACCTCCTCCTGGTCTTCTGCAGAAAATTTGGTTTGTTTCTGGTTTTGGGGTTGTTTTTTTTTTAACCTCTTCAGTTCAGGTTCCTGAAACAACTCATCTCAGCTTAGACAAGTATCAGAGAGATCTAGGCAGCTGCAGCTACCAATTAAGTCAACTCAATCATAACATGAAACCACACCCTAATACATCCTATCCCTAAAAGCAAGCTGATTTGCCTGGGCAGGGTGTCATACCAATACTGACTGCTATTCTGCCTCTCAAATCTTCAGAGCTACCTCAAACTTCCACGTAATGTTGTACTGTGCCCTGTAAATACTGCACAGGCTTTTCAACAGTTTTCAAAGCTTTCATCTATAAATCAGATGAACTAACATCATGTTGAAAAATAGTTATTCACCTGGAAATCTGGTTCAACCAAGGTAGTGGAATGACAGCAATGTACAAAACAAGGACTATAGAAAGTGAGCTGAGTCAAATAGAAGTTTTCTCCATTAGAAACATAAAGCATGGAGATCCATAGAAACAGCTGAAGTTCTCCAAGGCAAGGGCTGTATTTATCAAAATGAAAGGATCATTAAAAGCATTTTAGCAGAAATATTCTTAATAGCTTACCCAGTTGTTTTTTTTGCCAGCATAGATTTCCATGTTTTCTCCATACTGGGGCTCTGCAAGTAAAGTCTGATACTCAAACATAAGGCGAGAGCTCTCACGTAATCGGCTGCACTGAAACTGGTGATACTGCTGCACAAGCTCTTTCACAACAAGCAGGAGGCATTCAGGGTTTGAAGGATTCCAAGAAGCTAAATTCTGTTGAATTAGAAAAGAACAGAGACCAAAATTGTTTATAGCAATAGGAAGAACAGCACTCCCCTTTCCATAGTGATACCAGAGGCACATATGCATTTATGCATGGGGAAGCTTTGTAACAAAGCTAAACCACAGTATTAAATGCAAAGGTTGGATCACGCTTTGGAAGAAAACCAGGTCAAACAGCAAAAGCAAGCCTTAATATCAAATGTAGGGACCTACCAGAAAATTGGTAACAAGGCTACTACCAGGCATAGAGAGGCCCAAATTACCATTCTGTTCTTCCCTAAAATTATACTGTTGCACCTGAAAACTTCAAAAATTTGAATTAAAAAAATTAAAACTGATATGAAACATGCAGGGATCAGGCAAGTACAACCCTGCACAGTATCCAATTCAAAAAGCAGTCAACCAAGTGAATATGCCAAATTAACACCAACTACGGAAACTACTCTGCTCCATTATTCAAATGGTGGATATAGTATTGACAGTGATGGAGCAAATCGGTTCCCTTCTCTTGCCTCAGCCTTGTGCTTTACTTCGAGTTACCTTGACTCATTCCCTTAACACAAATGCCACCCATACAAAAGTCTCTTCAATGTGCCTGGCAGAAGCTTTTATCACAAATTGACTGTATAGCAAGAAACATCGTTAATAGAAATAAAAATAAAAATGTTAATACAGTGAAGATAACTGCATCAGTAGCACAGCAGCAATGTTATCTCAGTTTAACTACTCTAACAGTGGCTTAGACCAGTCTTCCATGGACAGCAAGTTTTATCCAAGAAGGTTTTCTGTGTTACAAACCATACCTAACATGATCAATGTTGCTTGCCTACATCTGGTTGACCTAGAATGGATCTATGTTAAAGGCTGATGAGGACTCACCCTATACTCCATGCTGATAGGACATGAGACCGTTCTGATGCAAAACTACTTAGGTCCTCAGATGCTTTATACTTAGGTCCTGAACAGGTCTTCTTGATACAAGCTCAGGGCATGTTAACAGTCATGCAGCTTTTGGTCAGCTTTTTTGTTTTGTTTGCTCTCACTATAAGCAAAATTAATCTGTATTTCTGTATATCACATAGACATATGACAACTAGCTGCAACAGGATTTTAAATTGCATCGATTGTACAATTAATATTAAGATCCTTAGAACTGGTGAGGATGTCTTCATTTTACAACTAAGTGAGGATATAATATAGTAGCTTCAAATAAAATTGTTTATCAGTATCTGAACTCTAAGTAGTCACAGATGGCATGGCTACTTTTGTCCTGGAAGTTGCAGACATTTCATAAGGAAATTATATGCATAATTTACATTCTTTGGCAAGGACAAATAAAGCATTAGCCCTTTTTTACCTCTTCAGTGGAAAAACTGCTGTGATACACAGCATTTTCTACAAAGGACAGAAAATACTTCTGTACTTTGAAGTAGCTATCTTAAGGCTGCCCTGTATTCAAACACATAAAAAAAATCATGTTTCTTAACCTAGGTTAAGTAAATGAATGAAGCTGGATAAAAACCATGTCCCCTAAAATATACGAGCTATTCATATTATGTGTAACACCAAAACTAATAAATACAAGTGAACAGGATGCACAGAGAGGCTGTCGAGTCTCTGTCCTTGGAGATATTCAAAACCCGACTGGACAAGGTCCTGGACAGCCTGCTCTGTCAGACCCTGCCCAGGCAGGGGGGGCTGGGCCTAGATGATCTCTAAAGGCTATTTCCAACCTCAGCTATTTTTTGATTCTATTAAGAGGTTTACAAAAAGCTCAAACTGAAACAGAGGATCTTATCAAGGTGAGACTCCATAGTTCTGACCTGAAAAGAAATTAATGAATTATGTACAAATTTTGTCTTCTGATACTCTGGAAAGGCAGATAGAAAGCCTAATCAGGTATTTAGCAGGCACCATACCTTCAGCTCTACAATAATATCTACTTGTAGCCTAATCTCTATGTGGCTATTTCCATTGAAAAGGCTTATAATTTTTATTATCTCTGATGACTGTGTATGATATGTTCATGATATATCCCTTCGGAATTGTTTTATGCAGACTTCAGTATGTGTGTATGATGGCTTAATACTTCAAGCACTTATCTGTCCACAACTTTATATTTGTTTCCCTCTGAAGTCATATATATTAAGATGTTATCAAAATTAATTTCTCACTTTCAGCATCATCACTTAAAACATACAAGTCTAATTTGTCAGTGAAAGTAACATGAAATACGTATTGCTTCCTTAAAAATCCTGCTTTTTTTGGAGAAAAAAAAAATATCACTAATGTTTACTAAGGCAATTTTATCTCAAATCTTACCACATGTTGTTTTTCCTGAAGTCCCCAGTCCTGGAGGGGATCAATTTTAGGAGAATCTCAGCTACGTTATACCAATCCCCTCCACCCCTTCTCATTTAAGTTAACAGCTACCAGAGAGGTAAAGAAATCTATGCGTTACCTACATACAGAAAGAAAAAAGCAAAAATAAAAGAAATACAATCTAGAAATACAGTCCCTTTTCTATCTCATAAACATGGTTTTTAGACCACTGTCATGACTTTCAGCAACATGACTCATGATTTTTGAATTACTATGGCTGGCAGCGCTGCATTAACTGTCTACGCATCGCTCATTCCTGTGATTAGGATGAAAAACATAAATTCCTGTCATATGAAATGGCTGGGGAAAAAAAAAAAAAAAAAAAGAGTACTTAATTTACGGATTCACCAAAGACTGGCAGGCTCAACTTAAGAACCACAACAGGACATAACTGCTGATAATGATTTGCTTTGTTTTACATGGATGAATGACCAGTTCAATGAACAGTTACAGGATTAAACTGTACTCCTCCTGCTCACTATGGTTCTGCTAGAATGGGCTGCTCAGCATGGTTAAGAATGCTATCCTTGAATCTCTGCTTTTAGAAGGTAGCGCAGTGTCACAGACTTCACATTTGACCATGGCTTGAAGTAGTCTGGTTTTTTTCTTCCTAAACAGTAAGAACACCTATAAAATGGTAATATTACCATTGCCATATCTCAAAAGGTAAACTACATTCCAGAGTAATTGGTGAATGGATGAGATACTAATGCAATGCATACAAGTTCCTCAAATACATACTACAGAGTGACTGAAAGCCTTGTTCTACCTTGTCTGCCATCTACAGCTGATAAAAAACTATACCCAACTTGAATCCATTTAAGCTTATCTGATTCTACAAAATAGTAGAGAAAATTCGTCAGGTAGACAGTGTCTTCTAGGAAACACATTTTGTATTATGCAGTCTGAAACCAGACTGTGTATAACCTTAAATTTCCTGTTCCCAAGCTGCTGCTCAAATAAAGCATTTCCAGAAGGCCAGAGGATGTAATATGCCAGTATGTATTGATATCAGCCAGACAAGTGGGAATAACCTTTCCTCCTAATGACATTGGTATAACACAATAGAAATGTTCTGTCAAAGGAAATGACCAACAATATTTTAGTAACTGACCTAAATGCAACTGAACCTTTTGTTTTTTAAATAACGTTACACTACAGAACAAAAAAAGAGCAAGAGGAAATCCATTGTCATTTGTCCAGCATGGAGCTAGAGTACTGCTCTGTTCAAAAAATTCAAGAACACCGCATCAAAACACTGTTTATGCTGTATTGCCTTAAAGCTACAGGAATTCAAGTGAATCATTTGACTGCAGGATCCTTACTAAATACCCTTCATTCAGTAACTAAAGATTCAAACAAAGTATGAACTGGTTATAAAAACAAATCACCTGGAGAAAAATTCAACTACCCACCCAGTACATACATCAATTACAACGAATTCTCACTGATGAAAGAGTAAATATACAATGATTACACAAATTTTCTGTAACACAAGTTCTGATTTAAATAAACAATAATTTTTAACTGTAGAATCACATTATTGTAGTGCTTGTTATTTGGCAATTGGCCATTACATTTCTAGCCATTTTGTTAACTTTGCAGAAGTGCTGTTCTTTTCAGATCTAAATTTATAAAATTTAACACAAACACTTCTGAATACAATGACATATTTATGTATGAAATTTCTTTTTACGTATCTTCAAGTGTTGCTTATTTGCCCTAAGCACTATGTTCATTCACCCAAAAATACTTTTAAACCATTTTATTGTGATCTAGTTTCAACAGTACGTCAAAGTATGTGCTACATAGTTCTCTCAGTTTCAAACTGTACCTTCTTTAATCTTCCTTTTATTTTTTAAATCAAAGTAAGCATCTACCTGTAACATACATTGCTGAAACTAAACATCAAATTCTGCTTTATTGAGTTGATCCCTCAGAATGTCTAAATCACTATAATTTCAGCATTATAATGATTCTTCTGAGAACATGCAAGGATTTGTCACTTTAGCCAATGAGAGTAGTGTCCCTGCAACAGTAAATTGATAAAGAATCTTCTAAATAAAATTTTATTTAACAGTGAAGTATTGTATACACTATTAGACTTTGGAAGTCATTTTAATAAACAAAATCTTAAACTAAAGGCTTTGGAGAAAAAAGGAGGAGTAGCAGTCTTTGCACTTCATTTTCTGATTGTTTGCCTGAAGGCTGTATTCCAACCCTAGCCAATGCAGCTTTTTAAGAAACAGTATTTTAAAATATTTAAAACATTAGAAGAACAGAGCGAACTTCCAGTGTTTCTGTGTTCCATGGCTCTAAGTTTTGCCACAAAACTCGGATCTTGCATAAGAATTATGCTCTGAATGCAACTTCAAAATCATGAGTTTAGTTGTTATGGCTTCAGAAGAACCCTAAAAATAAGAAAACACAACCTCATTTTCTACAGCCAGACTGTTGAAGCCTGGCAGGTATGAAAAACCCAGTTAAGGAAATAACCAGCAAATAAGTACACAGCAAAAGACTTGTTGCTTTCTGTGGCTCCTCCTTCTGCTCTGCTCACGAGGACCTCCAGTTTTGTCCCTGAAAAATTTATACATTCATATAAATTTACCAAAATCACATGCATGCTAAACAGAGTTTTTTATCTGAAATTGCTGCAAAATCGCAATTAAAATTAATTTTACATTAAAAAAATGAGCACACTGACTGGGGTACTGACAGACTAAGTCACATATTTCACTCAATAAATCTTCTCTAATTTGAAATTAGATTTCTGCAGACTTCCCAGAGAGTTAATCAAATTTTACAGAACAATCGCTAATGCATTTAAAATAAAGAAATCCAGACTTGGATCCAACTCCTTGTCTTGTTTGCCAACAGATATCTTTAAGTGAACTCAGCAGTGCAAACTCTCTAAGTTACTCCAAAGTTAGCCAGCTAGACTGGAAGTGGCCCACTATACAACAATATACAAGTATGAACCAACTCAAACTGTGTATCTGCAACTAGTTCTGCATTCATGTTCATCTCCTTATGAAGGCTTGCATACACATCTCTGAGTGGTTGTGACCATTTTTAATGTTATCATTTTTTCAGCACAGCTTACCTATCGTTTCTGAGCACACAGATGGAGGCTCAATTAAACAATTCTCTTCTGTCTAGACACTGCTCACATGTCTCTCCATAATCTCCACTAAAACTAGGAGCAACTCCACACTTCAGATCTTAATTTCAACCTTTTAACTGGCTTTTGGCTTGGCCATACCACAACTTGTGTAACTTCCATTTTCTAAAAAAGTAAATTGTTACCTCATCTTAGGCAGTTCATTTTGGTAGCAGGTCTAGTAGCACCAGAAGACATGTATTTTCTTGTGGATACTAAAGCCTGGTAATGCCATCCACATTTTTCCAATCAGGGAATTAATTAAAAATGGTACACAGCAATGAATTCAAAATGGTCTACAGGAAAAATAATGGAATAAGAACTTCCATATGATAAATACTAGACTCCAGAAGCATCGCTTCCCATGGAGTTGTAGCTACTGTCATACAGAAAATGGCCAATAACTATTTATCTATCTGTGAGTAAGCAACTCAATATAAGGAAGTTGAATATTCTTTTGCAGCAGAAGCTTCCCTGGCAATTGCTAACTTTTTTCATTATTGGACTAAGTTTCAGGAAAAGCTCTTTGAGAAAACAGTTATCTAGACCTTAGTGTAATTAAGCAATAGCATGTATATCCACTGACTTTGCCCTCCACCTCATGCTGTGTGGCAATGTAAATAGAAAAATAATATTCGGTTATTATACAGACACTAGTAGACCATAGGCATCCATTAAACTGTGTCAACATTGGAACATCCAAAGCGGTTCAGGAGATCTGTTCTGAAGATCTGCCAGATGTTAATTTAAATAAACTCACCGAAGAGCATAATTTTCACTAAGAAGAATGATCTCACAGATTTTGTTGGGGTGCAAAGTCAACCTTCGAATTCCCTGGCTCTTGATCCTGGCTCCTGACAGGAGTTGGCTGCATAGTAAGAGAGCAGTTTGATAGGGAAAGGTTTTTGGACCATCAGACACAACCAAAGTGTTGAGAAAATGAATTCACTTAAAGTGTGTATAAAGAGGCAGAGTAAAGACATCATAAGGCCACCCACAGAGAGTGCAATTTAAGCCATTTCAACAGTAACTCATTTAAATGAATAGCAATGACACCAACTGGATTTCAAAAAGAGACAAAGAAAATTTGCAGCCAGACAGTATCAGTTTTAATGAGATCTTCTAGAGGTGAGGCAAGTGAAAAACCCCCACAAAGTTGCTTCTCAGCCCTACTAGCAAAGACATGCAGAATTTAGCTTTCCAAAGTAGCCATACTATTCAACTTTTGGCAAAGAAACCACATCTAAGTTTTGTTCTGGAACATTTTGTGCCTTGCAGTCTCTTTTATCCTTCCGAAGAGCTAATCAAGAACCTATGCAAACTACTCTGTGTCCGCGATTACCTATTCCCCTTTTTTCAGAACATAATGCACCTCATGTTCCATAAGCAGCCAATTCATAGCCTCCTTCACAGGTTATTGCTTATTTCATAACTCCAGGCAATGTCTGCAACAAACTATAATTCTACGCTATCAGAAAGAAAATATGATAACAATTTCTAATTGATCTGAAGTTGTTTTTCTTTGAAATGTGTTTAAATATCCAGGTTGCCAGAATATCTTCCAGGAATGTGATTTTAAAGAAGACAGATTGTAACTGTTTTTCCTGGCTATACTACAGGAAACAACAGCAAGATCTTATTTTAAGTTAGTGTACTTTTATATTTCTAAGCAAGAAATTAAACTTTCACGAGAAAATGTCAGTAAACAAAACCTCCCAAGCCCGTAACAGTGGTAATGCATTTCTATAGCATCTTTCATCTAGAATTATCATAAAGAATAATGTAAGTACAGATTTGCATTTTGTTTATATCTCTGCACACCACATGCACAAAACTTGCATCCTACACTGCCTAAAATCAGCACCAATCTAAGTTTTTACCTGAAACGAGAAAGACCACACTGTGATATCAGCACTCACGCTCCACAGAAATATGGAGGAGATGTGGGTCCAGTGGTTACAGCATTTGTCTAGAAAGTGGGATATCTGGTTTCAGTCCCTGCTTTGCTATAGTCTTCACGGGCCACCATGGGGAAATTGCTCACAGAAAAAGGCACAGGATAATTATCTGCCATATGCTCACATCTTTCTATCAACAGATATTTTTCACAGTATTTGCAGGGCTGGAGTGTTATAACAACTTCAAAGGCTTCAGTTTCTTAGCAGCCAGCACTTAAACATCCTACAGGCTGCAGTTTCAAATCAATCACTGTAAACCTACATGCCATCTACTTGTCATCTTCTTTTCACAGGTTCTTCATATCCCCCTCCCCCAAAGCACCACTGGAACAACTTTCTGGAGTGATCTGCTTAAAATGATCATTTTTGGGCACGAGCAAACATCAAAACTTAACATTTCATAAAAACAGTTCAGCTCAGAAGCGCTTTTGTCATGGCAAATACAACCAAAGAACTTACAGACCTTGTGCACTCTACTAGCTATTGTGTATAACAAAAAGTTTGCATAAAGCAAAGCTTTGGACAGTCAGTAATTTTTATTTTTTATTTTTAGTGAGAGGCTGTGAGAACTCCATGCAGAAATTACAACAGCTTATAAACACCTAGCTGAAATCTCAAATACCTGAAGGCCTTGAATTAGCATGAAAATACAGAGCAGGAAAACAACTAATAAATTAATTCTGCTTTCAGAAAAGCACCTCGCATTTTGTATAAAATTATTTTCCCGCTTTTTTTCCCCCACTGGCCACACAGCGTGATTCTTGATTAACAATCCCGTGCCCAAGGCGACTCTAAAATAAACCCCAGCAAATCTGACATACTGAGAACACTCTTCTGCATTCACCTAGAATAAATACACCACTGCCTCTGAAGTACCATTCACCCAAAAAAGGATTTAACTGAGCTTCCAAAGGTTACTACAAATTACTCCTATGCCTTACTGTAGGAGCAGTTAAGAGAGCTGATCTTTGTATGTTAAGGGTGCTCTGGAGATGCAGAAACTGAGCAGCTGAGCCCAGAAGAGCACTTTTAAGTTGTTCGCTCTTCCTGAAAAAATCTGCCCGTTTCTCCCACAGAGCTCTCTTGCAAGATAATCAGACCCTTAAAAGCTACTACTGCCTACTATCAAAAGAGGGAGAGTACAATACTATCTAATTAATCTCTTAAAGACTTGGCATGCATAAGTATTTCTTGTCCTACTTTGCTAAGGGATTAGAGCAAGTTTTGTTCCTTTCCAGACCTCCCAGCACACCTCTCAGAAAGCAGATGCTACCTTTACCTGTTCTGAGAAGGAATTTCTTAATTCCCTCAGCAGATACAAATCCCAGGAGAGGGAATCCAGCACACTAATCATTAGTTAATCCACATGAGTACACAGCACATTCCCCCTTGGGAGTCTGTTACCAGGGGCATACATATTTAAACTAGACATGGCAAGTAAAAGGAAGCATGAAGACAAGATTAATTTCAACACAAGACACGCGCGCATTCATCTTTTACCTAAAGACCTCATGCAATGATGATAGTGTTAACAGGCCCCAGCTCCTCAGACCCACAGCGGACCAGAGGACAGACCACTGTTTCAATGCTTTACCACATGAGTCCCTTTTTAAATAGCAAGTCTTTCACTCTTATCAGTTCTTGGGGTTTTTCCTTTCCTTTCCTGTCAAAACAAGCCATTTTAGCTACAGCAAAGAGGCAGAACCTTCATAGCTAATGTTTTGGACAGGGTCCACTAATAACCCTTGAGCATTTATTGTTAGGTGGCACACGCAGAACTGTTTTCTTCAAACTATTTTTTCCTCTCCCAAAATCCCATAAATTAAAATCAATATATCACATGGTGGATCTCACTGGCCAAGCAGTATTTCCATCTTTATCTTCACATTTGTGCTACAAGAGCGTTTATAGGGCCTTGAAAATACAGTCACTAAAGACAACATTTACAAAACACCATGGTACAAATCGTAAGACACTGGAAATCAAACTAATTCTCTACGATACTAATTAATGCAAATTAGTTTTCTCAAAAAAGCGGTATAGGGAGAGAACACTCATTTGGTTCCTTTATGCAAGTAAAAGCTGCATCTCTGGGAAGACAGGTATATGGCAAAATTAATGTAAAACTGTATGATCACTAATACTGCAAAGAGAGATACAAGATGTTGACTAAATTTGAACTATATTTCTGTAGTTATCTTTTAAAAAGAGCAGATATGCCTGAGGATCTGACATGGAAGATAGCAAGGAAATGCAGACATAAAATCATGTAAAGAAGGAGTAAAACAAAGAGAGGTTTTGGAAAAAAAAAACTAGACAAACTTAGACCAGTAAAAAGAAAGGAAATACAGCTGAAGCCCTCATCCATTTGGGGAAATTAATAGATCCTTTCAAAATTACCCTGAGTGCAAAGACATTTCTTTGTCCCAACAATTATCTTCTGAAGGGAAGAACCTGTAGGGTCCCAAGCTTAAACTGATCTCACTGGAGAAACGTATAATTATAAATTGTAGTAGAATTCACATTCTAGAATTGAATCAAATATAAAACTGCATTATTAGACAGAATGATTATTTTTAACTGACCTCCTGTAATCAGTTAATTTAAAAGTCTTTTCTGCTTGCGTATTCATAAGCAATGACCAACTTTCTCTACAGAAAAATGAATTATCACGGCTCAACAACTCGAATTCAACGGGCATACCACAATGAATTTAAATGTATTCTCAATTCGGGAAGACTGTGCTAGATTTGATCTTTTCTCTTAAAAAAAACTCCACAACCTTGTAAAAGTGTTTCTAGAAAGCTAACAAGCTGTTGCCTTCAAGCCAAGCCATTTCTTACCATTCTAGAATTCTTGCAAGGAAGTGGTATGTATTGTGCCAGTACCATTACACATCAGGGCCAGAATCCTTTAATTTTGTGCCAGTTTCTCTAATAATATTTTTCCCAAATTCTAATAAAATGTTGCTCAAGTAAAGTATGATTATATTTTAATTAACTGAAGCAAACCCCAATCATAACTACATTATCAGTTTGCTGGTTCATATTAAAGAATTATCAATACCAACATCACTGCATTCCCAGACTTCCAAATAAAAGACATTCTGCTTTCATATGTCCAGCTTGGCATATGCAGCTTTTTATTTTTGGTTTAAAGTAACAATGACTTGAAAGTCAGTGATATGCTGGAATTCATTATACCACCCTTACCACTAGTGAGGTCTTTAGTTCTTGCAAAACAGGTACTTTATAAATAGATATAAATATATGAATACATTTAAACATCAGTGTCTGTTAATTGGCAATCTGAAGTTATCCTTCTGCATGTATTTTCCCTCCAATACAACACCATCCACCTGAAGAGTCTTTTGTTTGCTCAATTCTGTTGTTTGCTCAGGCAACCATTAGCGATAACAGAGAAAACTGTGCTTCTTGGAGGAAAAAATGATGCCTACCGAATATACCGTGAAGAGACAGTGAAGGAGACTAGGGCATTGCTAGATCAACCTGACTGGCCACAAAAAAAGCATTGCTGACAGAGAGAGGCATTCACAGTGTTAACAGCAGTGTAATATACTGAGAAAATCTGAGCAAGTTCCATGGTTTCTTCCAAGTGCTTTCTAAAAATATGCTTCTCGAAGTCTAGAAATCCCTTTAAGAGTTCCTAAACAAAAGGAGTAACAGTAACACACCCCTGATCATGGAGTGGATAGCACTAGATGCAGACGTCTTTGAAACAGCAAAAGAGTTGCCAGGCACAGCTCCTTAAATGAGAAGTGGTGAAAAGTCTTTGAAAGTGGTCAAAGTCTCCGAAAACTGGTAGAAAAGACAAGGCAAAGGAGCAGCTTTTGGTTTGTCTTCAAGGACTGTGAACTGCTCTTGTGAAAATATCCAGCAACATGAACAACTGATTTTGGGAGGGAGGAAGTCACAGACCCAAGAGTCATTACAAGAATAACTGCAGATTCAGTGACTCCAACTATCCCTTAAAGAATATTTGA
Organism: Gorsachius magnificus; assembly: GCA_034008185.1. Lineage (NCBI taxonomy): Eukaryota > Metazoa > Chordata > Aves > Pelecaniformes > Ardeidae > Gorsachius > Gorsachius magnificus. Next base: position 28,447,024 of record CM067083.1, on the reverse strand, counting down.
AGGCCTTCCCCACACCCCCAGTTTGTTATCCAACATAACCACACAGTTTGTAACTTAAGATGTTTCTCCTGTTCATGTTGGTAGACTTCACTTATCCTTAAGGCAAGATATATTAGTACAGGGTACTAATACAGACTGACTGTATCTCCAATGGGATATTCTCACGGCCCACAGAATAAATGGACTGGACGACCATCAGATGTTGCAATGGGCTTCCAGAGGAAATCTTGAAACATTTGTAGTAAGTGCCACAATGAGATCAATTGCCTGGCACTGTTAAAGGAGTTTGCACATAAACTCAGGCAAACATCCTGGAAATTGGAAGGAACACCAGGAAGATGGCAATAGAGAGTATCTAACTGGACCAGTAAATTAGATAAAGCACTAAATTAAATAAAGGAGGTTAGGAAACAAAACAACTAAGTTTGAAATGGATTCAGATTTCAGTCATGCAAGGGTCCCTTCCTGAACAATATTAAAAAAAAAGTATATTGGCAAAGCTACCTAACAGCTTTGACTAGGTACAGAGTATAGGTTTAGGCAGAGCCTAAGCTTAGACTTGTGTACAGGCTCACTGATGGCCTGCTCAGCTATTTCTCTGACCCAGGATTGGATGCAAGGTTGTCCCACCTCTAGCCTTTTCAGTCTCCAGGGACTGCAGGGTCAGATAAGAGTGAGCCCATAATCGCTTCTGCCATGAAGGAACTTGGGTAATTAAGAGACAAGTGATGATTTTGCTAGTGCTCATACTGCAGCTCTCAGCTAAGACTAATACATAGCTATACAAGTGCTCCTTCTCCACTTACCAGAACTTCAGGATATGCTACTTTATTTATGCTGGAGGAACAAAAGAAAGATTACTCATTCAGACATGCAGTTTGGTTCTAGTAGAGAGACAGCAGTCTTTCTCAAGCCTGGTAGCAGCTGTGGCACACCTAAGAAATCAGTGGATTCATTGAGAAATCAAGATTAATTCAACATTAATTCAAGAGAAGATGCAGAAATTCAGGAGGCCAGTGCTCTAGGCTCACGTATAAGCTAAGCAGACACAACCTGAAAGAAACGTAAGCCTAAACATCTTTTTCAGCCTTTGCATTAAGATTTACGCATCCTGTTATTCTGGTCCAAACTTAGAATCATAGAATGCTTTGGGTTGGAAGGGACCTTCAGAGGTCATCTAGTCCAGCCCCCCTGCAGTGAGCAGGGACAGCTCACTTCTGGCCCATCTAACTGTACGACCATGAAAAAATTGGTCAAACTCATGTGACAAATGCAAATTATCTTTTTTTTTCTTCCTTAATACAACACTATAAATGGAAAGCTGTTAAATGTTTTCTTCCCTATTTTGCTAGTGTACAATGATTAAGTTTCTCATCACATGCACATTAGTTAGTATGGCAGAGAAACATTTTCTTCCACTTTGCCATCCTTTAGTCAAATGATCATGCACATTCCTAATGTTCTCCTAAAACTAGTCTTTCCCAGACTGAAACACTGTATTTTAAGAGCTAGTATTCTAGGTCTTCCGTATTCTAAGGAAAAAATGTGTTAGAGAAGCTTGTGCCAAAAAATGAAAGGAAATGTTTCCCCACTGAGCCCTTCAGAGAACTAACGGAATTAATTTTGCATTCTACACTAGCAAGATTTAAGCAAGAGAGGCAGAACTACCTGGCTTATCAGATATTTTCTTTCCTCAAAATTAAATAAATAGTATCAAACTATAATTTTTTTTTTCAGTTTCTGGATTCACTAGGCAAAAAGTCCAGCCAAAACATTGTGATTAACTAAAGCAGAACTTCTGATCTCAGCATATTCTCTTCTGCTTACACTTTGAGACAGAGAGACAAGTTTTGTAAACTGTGCTAGGAAATACTGAAGTTTTGGAAAGAGAAAAGTGAGGTAAATATATACAATGATTTTACATTCATAGAAAATGACGAAGTAACACAAGGTAGCTAACCCTCCCTCCCAGCCCTGTAAATAGAAGGGAAAAGCTAGAAGAGAAATTCAGAAGACTAAAACAAGGAGAAAAAGGAATAATTTCCCAGTGTAGAAAGGCCTCGCAGGAAAAAGAGATGGAAAGCTGACAGGAAAATCTTGTTTTCTGTCATCTCTCTTCTTTCTGCTGAACTGTTTGCATAGCCTCCATCTTTATCCTATGGCTACACTGACAATCCTAACACTCACTCTTGGCACCATATGACTTCTCAAAAGACCTCCTGAATGCTGGCCTCCCAGGGACTGTAGACAAGCTGGCCAGGCTACCCCAGGAGAGGATTCCCAGCCAGAATCCTCTTTTGGGGATTTCTCATTTTAAACCCAGTATAAGCACAGCAAAAACAGAAGGCAGAAAACCTGTGCCTGGTTTATGACACCCCTTGCTAGCAGGGTCAAGGAAACAAATGAGGATTCCCTGGAGTAACTGTGTGGAGCTCAGACACCAAAACCAGACCCAAATACATTCAAAATTAGATTCTTTCAGGTTTGGCCTAAAGAGGAATGTTGTACTAGCATAGCTCTGTTGTTCGAAAACATGGACAAAAACTTATACCATAAATGCCAACAATACCAGCCAAAAGGTCCTTCTGCTGGGAAAGTTCCTAAATTAAATCACTCTTCTGATGGTATAAAACATGACTTTGCCACCACCGCCTATCCATACCAGACAAACCTCAGCAAGGCCTCAGTGACCACATGCATATGCTGAACCTAACTTTAAAATAGAGGTTATCATATATATATGCACATATACATATATCCCCCATATATACAAATGGGTAGGATCAATATAGAAGGACAGGAATAAACAATTCTCAGAATTCATGCCTGTTTTAGAAGTTTAAAGAGTAAATAGCAGTGGATTATAAATAATCAAAACACATTTTGACATATAAAGTCAATACATGACTGAAAAGTGAACACAAAAAATATGAATGTAAAGAAGTTCAAAATAAGAAAAAAACTAACAAAATGCAGGATCCAATCCTGCATTCTGTTTCACTTAAATTCCCCAAGTTCAACTGAAATGAAAGTAATTTAAGGCTTTCAGTACAAGACTGGTAGGTTAGGACTCCAAGAATGAAATCTGCTGCTGCCATCTCAAATAGAGCAAGCGGAAGAGATAGCAATGCTAAAATAGTTCGAACTTACCCACACATTTCCCAGAGAACCCACTGCTGCAACTTTAAAGTCTGTGGTGGGTTGACCCTGGCTGGATGTCAGGTGCCCAACAAAGCCCCTCTGTCACTCCCCCTCCTCAACTGGACAGGGGAGAGAAAATGCAACAGAAAAAGTCATGGGTCAAGATAAGGACTGGGAAAGATGACCCATCAAATACTGTCATGGGCAAAACAGACTCAACTTGGGGAAATTAGCTCAATTTTATTACCAATGAAATCAGAGTAGGGTAATGAGAAATAAAAACTACATCTTAAAACACCTTCCCCCCACCCTTCCTTTCATCCCAGGCTCAACTTCACGCCTGATTTTCTCTACCTCCTCCCCGCCAGCGGCAGAGGGGGACAGGGAATGGGGGCTGCAGTCAGTTCATCACACGCTGTCTCTGCTGCTCCTTCCTCCTCAGGGGGAGGACTCCTCACAGTCTGCCCCTACTCCACAGTGGTGTCCCTCCCACGGGTGACAGTCCTCCATGAACTTCTCCAACATGAGTCCTTCCCATTGGCTGCAGTTTTTCACAAACTGCTCAGTGTGGGTCCATTCCTTCCATGGGGTGCAGTCCTTCAGGAGCAGACTTCTCCAGTGTGGGTCCCCCACGCACTTCGTACACCTCCTCAGGCACCCACCTGCTCCAGTGGGGTCCTCATCGTGAAAGCCATCATGCTCATTGCCCTTATGTAATTGCTTTCATACTAGAACACACGACAGCTGCATCTTTGCCAACAATACAACAGCCAAACTTTTTAGAACAAAATAGTTCAAGTGGCATCAGCCAATATTAGGGGTGTTTGGGCTTTTTTTGTAGCTACTGTGAGCACAGGAACAATTGATGCTGTTAAACATCTGTCTCATGCACCTGAGAGTAAATGAAAAACAATTACAGAAGAGGGAGAGATTTAAAGGATCTCTTTACTACCCACTAAAAGCTAACTCAGCAAGTCAACAGTAATAATGATTAAGATTTTGAACACAGCCACAGGAAACAATACAGCCTTCATGACAGTCATCATATAGCCAAATGATAAATATGGAGTCTAATAACTACAAACACAAGAACTTAAAATAAACATTGCTCTACACAAGATATAGAGCATGACAGCCAATACACTTGAGTAGCACAATTAGATGAATCAACTCCACAGTGACTGAAGTCTGGACTCAGTATTAACAATTAGACAAGGGGAAACAATCTTCCCAACACTATGCACTGGCATGAGAACCACAGTGGCCCATGCTCTGAAGTTCTGGAATGGCACAGACCTCCTCCCATGCACATGCAGCTCTAAGTATTCCCATATATACTAGCCCACAGGGACACATTCAGCTCTGACTGGGTTTCAGGAAATGCTAATATCCTCTTGCCTCCATCCCCACTAAGGCTAACAGAGCCTTTTTGATAGCAGCGGGTGGGCAGAGTAATTCTGGGGAGACTAGCTGGTACACCTGAAGTAGGATGCTAAAAACCCTAAATCCTTAAATTGACAGTTAGCTTGCATGTACTGCTATTGTATCCTCTGTGCCAAAAAGAATATACTTCAAAATCATAGGAAAAATGGGGTTAATATTTTGCATAAGCACTTCAGTTATTACCTGGCTCACATTAACAATCAACTAGGCTAACATAACAAACAATTCTTGTTACTCAAACTGGCGTCATTGTAATGAGCTCCAAATTAATCTCATCCGTACACAATCACTAATCTTGTTTTGTGCCAACTGAATTTTTAATCAGAACGGAGTGAATCATAGGTTGTTTTTAAAATACATTTCTAATACTTGTCATCCAAAATGAATAAACACTAGAGCAGGGAAGAACTTTTCTATTTACATTCGGAGAAGCTGATTTTATTTGTGCATAATATACACACAAGTAAAAAATGCATATGATAGGTAAGGACATTTTTAGTGAAAATAAAAAATAAATACATTTATTTCTAATAATGCTTTGAGCATGAACAGCATCACCAACCTAAAGAAATTAACCCTCTGACTATAATTAAAACTGAATGACAAACAAAAATAAAAAGAACAGTTGCCCCTCTGTTGAGTTGCTTCTCAATTTCTGCATCATTCTAGAAGATCAGAATACCCACAATCAGACTCTGAAAACAGCAGAGTAACTACCTGTGGTAAGGCATGTAATAAAGTGTATCTTTTGCAGTGCTGAACTTGAGACTCAACCTGAGTTTCAAACCAGTGACTTTAATATTTGTACAAGCAAAGCCGAGTTTCAATGAGCATTTTTGACTCAATTCTGCAACTGCAATACAATTGAAAAAAGCAGTTGATTAGCTCTGCTTGTAACAACCAAAGTGCTCGATGTATCACCAAACGCTGAAACGCAGGCCCAACCATTTAGGAATTCTTTGGGGGGGAAAAAAAAAAAAAAAAGATAATATGAAGTCTTCACCTACAGCATCTACTTTTTAAAATGCAGTATTTCTGGAATCTTGTTTTAGCTGTCTGGCTAACAGCTGCTTAACTGAGCACCTGTTACCCTGCTTAGATGAAAACCTAACTTGAAGGTCTGCCCACGGCCATGGAAACTGAAGGAACGACTGAAGCGACCTGCAGCACAGCCACTCAAATGTCTTCAGGGAGGCCTGCTGACAGCCTCTATTACAGCCCCACGGGCTTCAGGAATCTGGAGTACCAGGTTCTCATTTCAAGCTAAGCAATAAAGCCTGACTCCAGCCAGGTAACAGCATGTGACGACTTCTGCTTGGAAAACAAGACACTCGGGCAGATGAGAGCAGCGCAGGAAGGCTCAGTGTCAGAATTCCCACAGATCCAGCGGCACATACTACTTACTTAAGAGACTGCACTCCTCATTTAATACCATCTACATGCTTTTGTGAATGGTAGATTCTGTTTCAATTGCTAGGAACTGTTGCATCAAAAGTATTTGAAGATTGCTCAATATTAAGAGCATTAAATTATGCTCAATGTGCTAATCTATTTTTACTTACAGTAAGTAGAAAGATATGTTAACGCATTAAAAAACTCTGTTGATATCTTAGAATTCAATTAAAATTATCACTAAACAGCTCTGAGATCTGTGGAAAAAAAGGGAGTTATTCAAATACTTAGCATAAGAAGTATGTTATTGTTAATGTAAAATTCTGAAGAAAAACTCTGCAAACCATGTTGAAGACTGAAAGGTGAATGCAAAAGCAAAAATCTGCCATATAGTCCATAACTGCAAGGTGGAGATAATGCGCTCTGATAACACCAGGATGGACTGCAGAAGAATGACCAAGGACCTTATCAAAAAAAGGTTACATTTACATAGTGAAGGCAAGGCATAATGACCAAAGGAAAGCTGTTGGCTTGCAAATTTCTTTTTTTTTTTTTAATTTATTTTTAATTAATTTTAAAATAGGCTGGTTAATATCTCATTATGCATCAAGCAGCAAATGATTCTTCAAGGCGCTTTCCAACAGAGAGGATGGGAAGTTTGTTCTGTGCTTCGGCAGAAGAAAAGCAACGCTCCCAGAGAAGTATTATTAATGAACAACGTAGGAAAGAAAGAAAGAAAGCTAAGCATATTTCTAGCCTTGCAGGTTTCCCTGTGGATCACTAGTGCTAGTGACATCTTTCCACATGAGAAAGATGGCACTGTATCACACTCCATCTCAACAGCATTTCTGGAAGATGCCCCAAATTATCTTTATTTAATATCTCATTTTATCTTTGTTATTAATTTCTGCTTTCCAGCACATTAAAAAGTGCTCCTCTTCCTTTAACATCAATTGCAGAACATGGTTGCTAGCGTGAATACTTCTCAGGAGGTTGTAAGATTGTGAAACAACAAAACAGAAAAAGGGGGAAACAAGAGAACTGGTAAATAAAAGTGTGTGAAAATAATTGTAGAATTATCATACAAAGTAAAAGCTTTTCTATAAATGAGACTAATAAAATAGCTATTCAGCAGCACCATGCCTCCTTCCCAAAGGAGTTTGTGAGTTTAACAGGGAAGGGGGAAGCAAAGAAATAAGACATTCACCTTTTAAAAATTCTGTTAGGTATGCTAAAAATAATTATTAAAACCAATTCTTTTAAGGCTGTGTAGTTTCTCCATATAACAATATGAAGTAAATAAAGCTAAAAACAAACCCCAACGGCTCTGTCACGCCACATGTGAAGGACATGTTCAATTCTGTGGCTGTTGCCTCACGTTCTTCCCCCATGACACCTGTACCCCAGCACTGAACAGCACAGCATGACAGCCTCTGACTTACTTTGGGGAGCTCCCATACCGGATGAAATTGCCCAGCTGCACTGCAGACGTACTGATAAAGCACAAAAGAGGCTGCAGGAGAGGACTCTGCAAAGAGCCTCTCCCCTAGCAAGGCTCTACACCAGGAGAAGTTAAATTAAAAGACATTTCCCAGGTGTCAGTTTGTGTCAGTGATTCCCATACACCCTTACAGGTAGCCTATAAAATAAAATATATTTAAAGTGTGAATTGCTTTTTGGGACAACTTTCTAATAAAAGCTGAAAATTTTGAGAAAAAAATAAATGAGATCACAACCTACTGTGTGTGGGTGACAGCAGGAATTACAGTAGAGCTCTCTGGCAAAGGCATACTTTTCTGACACAGCCACTGAACCCCGTACCATAACCACAGCCACTGGACACTTACTGGAAAAAAGATGTCCAAACCCTATTGACAAATGATACTGTTGATCCAGACACAAGGCTGCAGGTCTGCAAAGGCAGCAGAATAGAGCCCAAGGAGAAGGGGAGAGTAGAAGAGAAAAAACACACTAGGTTTCAAAATACCTTAACATGGCTTTAGTAACTACTAGCAACTTCTGAGAAGGACAAGTATTTTAAAAGCAGAACCACTGTTAGCTTCTTCAAACAATGCTTTACTACTTGAGGTTAATTTTGAATGGTGAACAAAACGCTTGTTTTCAGGTTGTGGTGTTTCTTCTTCCATAGTAATGACTGTATAAAAATATTTTCTCATTCAGTTAATTTTTGACCCTTTTAAAAAGGCATTTCTTTGTCTTTATGGAAACACTACCACATATGAGCAGGTATCTTTCTTTGAGACAGTGGTTTCAACAACATACAACCTGGTTTTATCCTTCCTCATGGGAAAACAAAAATCGACATCACTATACAACATTATGCTACTTTTTCTGGAACTAAATGCTTTTTAGTGACACAATTGAGCAATCCTTTTTACTGAAACAGATCTTTTAAGATGGTCAGATATTAAAAAGACATTGTTTTAAAGATGCTCTGAATAGTTACTGTATCATCTTGTCTCGATTAAAATATTAAAAAAACCCCCTACATTCATGTATTCAACTTTAATTCACATTAGAAGACAAAGTGTTTGTACTCGCATAACAGTGAGATAAAAGTGTTTTGGTCTTTTTTTTTTTTATTTATTCTGCATTTTGTGTTACAAAATTGCCATTGCTGAAGCTAAAAAAGCCAAGTCTCTTTGCATGGTATAAGGTTCTGAAACAGTGAAGTACTTACATGCAATGCAGAAGGATCTGGCAAAAATTCAGCATCTTCTCCAAAGATAAAATCTGGTGGCAGGTCAGGATAGTGAGCATTGAAAATTATATCCCCTGGAAAATAATAAATGAAAACATCGTTTGCACTTTTATGTATGTCCTTATAAATAAATAAATTATTGTACATAAGATACACATTTTTAATATAAAATTTGATAGCTACATTAAATATATTTCATGTATATATCTATACAATTTTTACAAAAATTTACATGTAAGATAAGCATCAGATGTTTTGGGGGATGAAGTCAAATTCCTGAGGCACAACTTCTTCCTCCTCTGCAAGCAATGAAACATGAAACACATTATTGCTTCGTATCTCAAATGGCAATTCAAACACTATTGAGGGTTGCCTCAAAACACAGAGTTAGAAAAGCTATCTTGTTTTTAAAAAGTACCACATTTAGATTACTGTGTTTTGCACGTTAAGTCAAAGTCAAATGCAAATGCAAACTACTAAGATCAAGGTTTTCAAAATACTGGAGCTTTTAAAACTTAGTAGCACTTACTCCCTCTTCTCCTCACCACCCGCAACTCTTAGAAGGAAGAATACGCAGTTCAATAGGAACCATGCCAACTATCCAAATTCTGGCCAAGAGAAATGCAGTATTACGCATTTAAATGGAGAGACTAAAATTAACTGAAAATATAAAATTTCATCACAGCTTGGCACTGAGTTCTCATCTTGCCAGTGTCACAAGATATACAATTAATTACTGATGTGATAGTTCAAAGAAATTTTGGTTGCATTATTTCACTAGTAAACATACTTTAGAGTTCACACAGGTCAAGAGGTGGTCATCTTCATGTCAGCTCTTAAAAAAAACCCACCCACAATTCAAGGAGAAAAAATAAAAATGTATCTTGCATTACTTTTCTACCTTCCAATCACTCTTTCCTCTTTATGGAGATAGGTAAGAATAACTCAAGCTTTTGCATAAAGCAGATTTGTGAGATTGCAGGTGTTAGATGAAAGAAGTCAGTACCTATTATGTGTTACCACTTGTTTAAAATCTACACAGCTAAGTAAAACCAGTGGGGTAAGCCTTATAAACACTTCTGTTCAGAGAAAGTTAACCCACTTCTTATTTTTTTCAAAAATTACAAATGCAGAACTGGAGAAAAGCATTAGCTGAACAAATCCTACAAAGCCACATTGCTGGTTCAGTGGTGTCACCATTTCAAGACATTCAACATGACCGTTTTAATTGCTAATATTCTGTAAACTTATCTTAGCTCTAGCTAGAAGCAAGGATGCTGTAAAGATTAATTTGCAGAGGATGAGGGCTCATGACCAAGAAGCCACGGCCATTCTGGGGTAGGTATGCTCTACAGTATTCCTCCAAATCATGAGCTCACTGATTATGCAACTCAGTAGAGCACAGTATGGATTTCTCCTGTCTGCGCTCCTACCTTCCTTTCACAAATGTCAGGAGCACATGTAAGTATGGGGTGCATGAAAGAGTAGAGGTCCATCAGTTAAAATATCCAACGCAGTCAGCATAAAATCAATCTTTTATTTCATTTAAAAGAACAAAACAGCCACCAATCCTAGAGGAAACTGCATAAAATTGCAACAGGAAATGCACCTACACCAAGTAAGAGAAAATAATTACTAGCCTGCTTAAACAGTAATACAGCAATGAAGGATTCAGAAAAGTTGATGTTTGCTAGACTGGATAGTTCCTATGGCACCATAACTCAACCCTTTTCTTCATATTTCCTACAATTAAAAAGTCATGTATAGCTCCTTTACAACAACCCCATCAATGTCCACACACAGAGCAGGCAACTCTTGAGGGAGGTAACACCTTAATACATCCTTTGACTGACCTTTGCTTCATAGAGAGGTATGTTATGAAGAACTCAGAACACAGCACAATAAAAAAGCTTGGCTTGTGACTTAGGTAGCCCAATGCTACCCTGAAGGAAAGAATTGTATCTGTGGTTTTGCCATGATCTTATGTGATGCTAAGTAACTGTCATGGTTTAACCCGGCTGGCAACTAAGCACCACGCAGCCGCTCGCTCACTCCCCCCCCTCCCTCAGTGGGATGGGGGAGAGAATCGGGAAGGAGAAAAAGGTTAGAGCCGAGGGCTGAGATAAAGACAGTTTAATAAGAGAAAATAATAATAATAGTAATAATGAGAATAACAAAATATACAGAATATACAAAACAAATGATGCACAATGCAATTGCTCACCACCCGCCGACTGATGCCCAGCCCGTCCCGAGCAGCGATCAGTACCCGAGCAGCGATCACTCCCCCTGCGACCGACCGACCCACCAAACCCCCCCCCAAGCATGACGTTATATGGTATGGAATAGCTCTTTGGACAGTTTGGGTCCTAGCTGTGTTGTACTCCCAGCTTGTTATGCACCTGGCCGAGCAGGAGAAGCTCAAAAAGTCCTTGAACAGTCTGAGCACTACTTGGCAACAACTAAAAACATCAGCGTGTTATCAACATTCTTCTAGCACTAAATCCAAAGCACAGCACTATGCTAGCTTCTGTGAAGAAAATTAACTCTATCCCAGCCGAAACCAGGACAGTAACTCATCTAGTACACACTTTGCAGTTGCCAGTTGCACACTTTTCATTCTCTGCATTCCTGCCTTAACAGAGTACAGATTGCTACGACTCAGCTCACCAAGAGCTGCACTCCCAACTACATAGATACTACAAAAGGCTGCTTAGAATAAAAGAAGGATCAAGATAACTGCATATTTTTATATTATACCTCCGCATTTGATGAGTGAAAAACTATTACAGGACCTTACATCACAAAGTGATTCCAAGACCCTGCTTAGAGTAGCAAGACTGGCAATAAACTGTATTCACCTCTACAAGCTCCACACTAACAGGCGAACCTCAGGAAAGCTGTGAGAGTAGGTGCAATGTGAAGGTTCAAGCAGGTACAAACTCTCTTCTTCCCCAATGTTTTCAGTTCTACAGCAATGTGAAGTGAAGAGAACTCATAGCAGCTCCCAGAATATCACCATATGCAGTGCTGAAGTAGGGCAGTAAATTAAAATTGGCATTAATAGTTTAACACGCTAGGTGGTAAAATTTTACAATTTGGGGTCGAGGTCAGCTGTATAGCCCAGTGGAGTGATTCCTGCTGTGGGCCCAGGGCCAACAGCTGGGGACGGTACCCTCTTCGACTGCTCAGGTGTGATGTGTGGCCACCCTGAGGTCATACGTATCAGAGTTGCAGCTGGCCAAACCGATCTATTACTTCTCTCACATGCTCATAGGTGTTCTTTACCATCTTCTGTCACATCCCTTCTTGCACTGAATATCAGTGGCGTATCAGTCCTTATCCACAGCGAGTGACCAACTATACAGATATTTTGCTTTAAAAAGTTTTCATGACCTACTGATATCTAAGAACTATTCAGTACAAGGGACAGCATCCAGAGTCAAAATTAACACTGCAATACTTGATTTTCTGTTACTATTACTTATAATTGCTCCTGCTTGCCCAGGGCAAATGTGCTTCAAATCCAAACTCCCAAGTTTGGATTTAGCAGAAGCCATTCTGAGACCAAATATATCAGCATCAAAGCCAATGTGTCTCTCAAGATTATTTTTCTCTATAGTACAGTCATTTTCCAAAAGGCTATGCAGTACATGGCTGAAGGGTTCTCCAGGCTTCAGAATAAATAAAGCTATTATTTCAGTGCCTGTTAATCATACAATCACAAAACACTAGTACTGAGACCATACTCAAAATATTTTACAACCCCATGGAACCTAAAAAATTGTTGTCCTTATTTTCTAACTAAGCCAGAAACATGTAATTTAATGAATCATTAAGACTCTCCTTTCTACAGTACCATAGGTTTTTTTAACCAAAAGTAAACCCTAATTTATTCTGCTACAATCAAACCTCACACAGGCTGGATGATAATTAATAAAGACAAAAAAGTTCAGAATAAAATGGTGTTTCCACTTCAACGTAAACAGAAAAGAGCAGCGCTTCTCTATCATCAGTGGTTTTCAGTCCATCAGTTAAATACAGCATCTTATTGTTGAAGATGGTAAGATCTGACCTTGGAAGATTTTTTTCACATATTTAAAAAGGAAAAAAGCATCCCCTCAGTGAAATCTTATTCTAGTAAGTCTCACTTCTGCCATGAATCCAAAGACATTCATCTAGTTGCTAAAAGAAAAAATCTTTTTTGAACCATATTAAACATTCACCCATGTGACCCCCTAGCCTCTGTAACTTTTGTGATCCATCCTCTCCCCTTCCATACAGTTTCGCTTATGCCTTGCTTAATTTACCACAGTAGGACAGAAAAAGTAACACCTTTGACTCTAGAAAGCTTAGGTACTAAGCTTTCTTACTTTCTAACTTCAAGTTTGCCCTATTCGCAACTATGAGCATGAGCTATTTTCGTAAGTTATATATTCTCAACAAAAATACATCATTACAAGTCAGACTAAAGATTAAGAGAATCAATCCTAAATCTGAGTTTTGTTCTTGTTAAATACCACAAGCCACAGAAATTAAAACTGTCCTTAACAGTTTGCTTGGCAGGGCTATGACTCATAAATAAAAAACACTTCTTTACACTCAAAGAAAAGGTATTTAAGTAATCACAATGGCCAATGCAACAGCAAATCTGGTTTTACTTCACATAAATACTAACACCAGTCTCTGCAGTAAGCTTAGAAAATAAGGTGTTAAATATTTTGAATCACCAGCTACAAGTTTGTCCTGACCTAGTAGGAATATCAAGTTTTTAAACAACTACTTTAATACTTAAATGATATTACCTGTGGCTTACCCTCTTCAAATATAATTGTTCTGGGGTAAAACCATAAAATTTTAAACCAATAAAGCCATTTGCAAGATTATTGTGCTTAGAAAATGTTTACCATTTTAATGTTGAAAGCAAAACCACCAAAAAAATCAATATTGCCCTGCATTCTCTTCCCTTCTCACCTAAATGAAACAAATACCCTTTTCCTTGCATCTCCAGCACTTGAGTATGTCGTTCCTCATATGTTTCAACTGTTTGCCCTTATTCCTTGACAGAAGGCGAACCGTGTGGCGTTCCACAGCACTATTGACCATGACCATTCCAGTCTGAGAACAATGCAAGCAAAACCTTCACACTCAGACCATATTTAGCTCATTTCTGTAGATACTTTAGCCAAAAATCACTTCAGTGGAATTACATTTCCAATGAAATACTACTACAGAATTTAAAATTACTTCAATAAAATTAAAGCCATGGAGTCAAAGATAAATTTAGAAGAAAAAGGATGTATTACATATCTTTTGCTTTTCATTACTCAAAAATATTACTTTCTCTTCCTTTTCTCTCCTCAGGCAAACTGCATTAAATTTCAAAATATTTTACTTTACAGGATTTCAAAGGAAAAGTTAATATGCTCCCAATAGACAAAAAGATAGAACTATTAGTACTTAAATCCGTAATTTCTTTTAACACATGCAAACCCTGTTCTCATCTATCAAAATGCATAAGTAAGTCAAACAAAGTGGTAAGGATTGACTACAAGCAAGACAGGTGTAACTCTGAAACTGAGACATTTCTTAAATCCTTACAGTTGCTTTCCACTGGCCCATCCTATGAAGAGTTTCTCCTCTCCTGATAACTTGATTTTTGGTGTATTTTTCTTTCTTTTTTTAACTATACTGTAAATTTGGTAGTAATGAAAGATGATGTATTGAGAGTGCCACAGCATTAACATCCCTCATTATCCAGAGGCCGCAAAATTAGGAAGCAACATATCAAGTAACTTCTTAAAGTTTACTTTGGAAAGGATATCTATATTCTTCAGTTTTTTCTGACCCCAAGAATTTCTAAGTCAGCTCTAAGGATGTAGAATAAACATTGGTCTTATTTCAGGCTGCACTGGACACATCTGAATGGAATTCATCATATTGAAGGACATCAACCTATTTGGCTTTTAAGAAATAAACAAAAAATCCACATGCAACTTGATCAGGAAATGCATTCACATATAATAGGCAACAATGTTGATGCAAATGACCAATCCTATGGGCAGGTACAGTTTGGGGAAAATACATAAACTGTTCTTTTTCAATATTAAAGAGAGAAAAATATGAAGTAGAATTGTATTATTCATCTAATCAGAATGCTAACCTGTCTCTTCTAGTAGGCACACAAATTGTACACAAAACCCACTGGTCGGACCCCTCTATAAACAGACTCTTACCTAAACCGGCCATTGTTAATTGTCTTTACAGGTACAAAAAGAATCAGTTATTCACTACGATCTGCAACCAAGATACTAAGTGAGCAGTATGAAAGGATTTAAATAAACTAAATGCAGACCTGCTGACTTGCCACCGAATTCCACGCTAAAGACTTTTGCTCTACAGGCTTTAAGCCAAATAGAGTAATACACTACCTATAGACCCCCTTATTAGTTGGTTTGCAAGAAAGATACAGCTCCTGAAATGGCAGTATCACTTTCATAAATACAAAACTACTACTGGAAGATGACACAGGAGCAATTCTATTTTTGCTGTGGTGTTCCTGCTACCAGGCTATTCTTCTCTCAAGTAGAGAAGGATAATTAAACCTCAGAAGCTCCTCTTAAAATGATCTGTTGAAATAGGACACAGGAGGACAGCTACCCTCAAATGGTGTCTGGGAATACTGTGGGACTTTTGCTCACCTGATCATAAATGATAATCCTATTATAGTAAATCAAGTGTAGCTTTGACTTTTTACAGGTTGTTTAGTGGAAGTCAGAAATACTCCTGAAGCTTAGAGACAACGTCTGTAGTAAGAGGCCAAAAAACCACCAACAACCCAAGTGAGAGGAAAGTGATTATTTAAAAGGGGAAAATATTGTTGTAAACTTTGTATTCTAGGAAGAAATAAATATAATAAAAAGATTAGACTCTCAATGTTTCCCATTAGGCACATTCATTACATAATGAACAGTTTAGCGAAGAAAGAGGATTCATTACTCCTCCCACATAAAACAAGACTCAGCAAAACCTCAGAAAACTTCTAGCCCAGAAAAATCTTTGGTACTTTGCATGACCCAGCAAAAAGACACTTACCATACAGGTAATGATATCACCTAAGTGTAATACGAATTACAGCAATCAAAAAGTCCTTCCTATAAGAGCCTCCACTAAACCACAACCTGTGCAAAACAACCTAATGGTGCACAGGAGACTGACACATGCATTGCAGCAACCTAGTTATGAGAATCTTAGATCTTACAATAACTTACAAAATAATTTTTACAATTGTTTATTGGAACAATAAACAAGTGTTTAGCAAACAAATTTGCAAGGCAGCTTTTGAAAGGGCAACAAGGAGGTCAGGCTCTTCTTCATATTTATCATTTTGTTTGTTTCTAATTACTTCCTTAAAGTAGAAAGCCACAGGAATGTTAGATGAACTTACTGAAAGAGTTCCATCACAGGAGTAAAAGCAGATGACATTCTGTACAGTATATTATGGGCAATATTCTTAGACTAGTTAGGCAGGAAAACTATGATTTCCCCTTCTAAGGCCTATAAATAAATAAGTAAGAAAATGAGAAACAGAAGTCACAAGCAAAAAAAGAAAAACTAAGTTTCAAACGATACAAAAGAAATGTTCTTCGGGATCAAGGAAACCAAAGTAGCGGCAGTAGAACCCAGAGCTGTAATCCACTCACATAAAACCAGTGAAAATCAGACAGAAACTAGAGTTCAAGGGGCCACAGAGAACAGTAGCATTGCAAGGGCAATACATTGTTTCATCACCGTGAAATTCCAGATGACAGCACTCAAGGACAGAGAGGGAGGGAGGCATCAAAGTCTGACAAAGAAAATGTGAACAACAACAACAACAACAACAACAAAAATGTCAGGCCCTCTTAGTAGTAAGAAGCAGCGAAAACTTCAGTGAAAATGGAAAACCAAAACCAAGAGATTCCAGGGTTTGCTGAAACAAAGTTGCAAGGACCAAGGAATTGATTCTTAATGGTATATTTTAATTACTAGTATTATTCAACAAAGACTATTACAGCTTATAATTCAGCTTATCCTGACCATTTCTACTATGATGTCTGCCTTGAAGTTTCAGCAAGGAAGACCAATATGCCTGCAACAGTTACAAAAGACTTCACCTCAATATGTATATATGCAAATACTTCCCCCAGAAAGGATAATGAACTGTACTCAGCAGATACGGCTGTCCAGTTAGCAATAAAGGACAGCTCTGCACACCACCAGTAAGTTTTGTCCTTGGAACACACATTCAACCTCTTACAAGATATTACAGTCTTCTGGGAGTTAAAACTCCTATTAAGAGCTTTGAAAAAATCAAATATAAAGAAAAGCACAAAGTTTAACGTAGCATTATTGAGTGCTGGATGAACTAATAAAAACAATACAGCTGTCTCAGGTTTTAATTGACAGTCTAGCAAGATTAAGCTCAAGTTTTCCAACCATTCTGGCCACGAAAACACAAAATTTATGGCTTCCCTTACAGAATAAAGTAAAAGTGTTTCTCTGAAAGCACCATTTAAAAATTTCTGAAGTGTGATGGAAAA
Organism: Gorsachius magnificus; assembly: GCA_034008185.1. Taxonomy (NCBI): domain Eukaryota; kingdom Metazoa; phylum Chordata; class Aves; order Pelecaniformes; family Ardeidae; genus Gorsachius; species Gorsachius magnificus. Next base: position 28,429,744 of record CM067083.1, on the reverse strand, counting down.
CTATTAGTATGACAAAGTAATTTATCTCCAACACTGACATAATATTTTCTCTAGTATAAAATTGTGGATGTCTCCAAGGTCTCCAAGGTTCCTGGCTGCAGCTGAGTTACTGTTCAGTGTAACATTCCAGCAGCTCAGAATACATCCAAGAGTAAGGTGAACAAGGCATCTCAAAAAAACCCAATTAAATAGCTAACCAGATCTAAAGAAAACATATCCAAATTACCAACAAGCCACTCTTGACTCACAGGACATTTGATCTTACTGAAGTTAACAACACAATTATTTTACACTACAGGTAGTCAGCCACTGCAAGTGGCTTGCAAGTACACTTTCCCCTTTTTCAAAAAACAGTGAACTTCCTGGTCTTTTGGAAAACAGGACTGTGACTATGCAGTTATACTTCTCTAAAGTAGCATACCAACAGGTTTCAACACACTAGGATTCATACTAGGGTATTTGTACAGTGGCAGCGGTTATGATTGATGATATGCAAAGATCTGATCTGTTGCAAAGAGGATGTAACACAAACCACAAAGGAACTGCACACTTCAGCCTGTATTGGGCGCCACATAATGAAGACCATACACTGGAGATCCTGAACATTTTCAGCCAATCTTTTTATTCTGGCAGATTTCGCAACTTTCCTTTGCAGAAATACTCTGCCCTTGAAAGATAACATATCTAGCAAGAGCCTATAACAAAGTATCTACAAATCTCTGGTTGCACACCATGGCTGTCTTCCCATGCAATGATTATAGATCCAAACACAAAATTATTAAAGCTTTCTTCAATCTGCTCACATCACTGTTTCTTCCACATGCTGTGAGACAGAACAATGCACAGCATTTTCAAACACATAATGCTGAAATGCAGAGGATTATTATTACTTGAATTCACTGCTATTATTGGGTACCTCTGGAAAAGATACACTTGTTTACACCACTGTCAGTTGGTCACGTTAAAATATAGAGCATCCTTAAATTGTGTGGTTTGGGTTTTGCAAAGGTAGAGAAGAGCATTAGCATTGTAGTTGTTTTGTTTAATTGCTTATGTGATATTCAAAATAGAAGAACTGGGGGAAGGGGGAGAAAGAAGAATTCATTTTCTCAATATTAAAGTTTAATGCATAGTCCATAATCATATTTCTAGGTACTTTAACTGGACTACAGTCATTTAGTATTAGTGCAGTCTGTATGCCTATGTCCTTGCACATGGGCATTTTAATCTACTAATTTTCCTTTATGAATCAGGAACAATTCTAGCCTCTACTTAAAGCTCTCAATGTAATAATAGGGCCCTGTGCGGTGATAAATGAGAGTTACTACAGTCCCATAGAAAACATGATAGCATTTTCTACAGCAATGTCATCCAATGAGGCTTCTTTTCACTGCATCTTGATCATAGTCATCAAACAAATTCTCAAGTAGAATCTACTACACATTGCAGGACACAAGGACTCAACAGGTTGTGTCTGCTACACAGTATCACATTTTAAAAAAGAAAAAAGTTTAAATTTAAATTTATCTGGTAGGGGAGCTGATATCATCCAATATGACCATTACCTGCTGAAAATTCTGAATAAATGCATAGCCATATGGTTTTTCTCCTTATTTTCCTTAAAATAATTGCTAACTAGGACTTAATATTCCATTTTTATCTTTTGGAAAAGAACAATTAGTAAGCCTCTTGAGCCATTATTTCATACCTTTAGAATAGATAAAATAGCTGTAGTAGACTGATACATGAGCCTAGCTCAAACACACGAGTAAACTTCTAGACCAGCTTCTGGGAATGACAACTTTCCTTATAGGTGCCAAATGGAAGCTTTAAAATACTTCTAATGATAAGAAGTTTAATTGCGTTGATTTCTGTTCATGAAGGAGAAGGGCTTCCAGTGCTCTACATAACAACCAGAAAATCTACTACAGAAGGAATACAACAACATTCTTAATATTTAAAATGTCTTGGAGACCTATAGCATGTGTGTGATGCAGTCTGAATGGATGCTATCGAAGCAGTAAGTGTTTTAAATGTTTAACATTTCTGTTCACACTAAGTACTTGCTCCTCCAGATAGCACATTTTCAGACTCACAGGATAGCTGAGGTTGGACAGCACCTCTGGAGACTGCCAAGTTCAATCCCTTGGGTCCAAGCAGAGTCAACAAGAGCAGACTGCTAATGATCATGTCCAGTTGGGTTTTGAGTATCTCCAAGGATGAAGATATACAAGCTACACAAGCTCAGAATGCAACCTGTTCCACTGTTTTACAATCCTTGCAAAAATTTTATTTTATTTTTTTTATTTTTTTTACATTTAAACAGAATCTTCTGTATTTCAATTTGTGACCATTTCCCTTCAGTGATCACCACTGAGAAGAATCTGACTCCACTTTCTTCATTCCCCACATCAGGAATTTTCCCTAGGCCTTCTCTTCTTGAGAAATCCCAGCTCTCTTGGACTCTTCCTTATACAACAGATGCTCCAGTGCCTCAATCATCTTCATGGTCTTTTCCTGGATTCATTCCAATATGTCCATGCCTTTCTGGTACTCAGGAGACCAGAACTGGACACAGTACTCCAGATGTGGCTTCACCAGTGCTGCCCTAAATCTGAAATTGCCAAGCTTTAAATATTACTTTATCTGAAATTCTTCATCCTCTCTCATATTTCAGTTGTTAGAGATAAAAAACAACACAACTTTACCATTTTTCATACACAGATTATCAGCAACCCGAGTGTTTAGAAAACTATTTTTTACCTTCTAAAAACATACAAAAGAAAATTTTATCCTAATCTTTAGAACCAGACTAAATGAAGAGTTGGCAAATGAGCCAGCTATCTACAGATCCTCCAAGAGTAAGGAGGATTTAACCACAACACTAAATCAGAAAAACCAAAGTCACATTTCTGTAATCTGGTCAATTATACCAGTTACTGTTTAGAGATACCTAATAACAGACTGACTTCTTTTACTGCAGCTTAATAAAGAATTCTTCCTAAAAGAAATAAACAACACAAAGCATATACAAATCATAAGTGAGTCTAAAAATGGTCATGAGACTGTCTTAGTTGTAACATTTTATTAGAAATATTGGGGGCGATTTGTGACTTGGCTTTTAGGACTTGTTTTCAAATTTGTAATATCAAGGAAGGCTGTAAACATCTTAAAAATTAGATACTCTTACAGTTGCGTGTTCTTAGAGATGAAGCTTTAAGAAAAAACAACACAAGTATCTCAAGATTCATAAAGTTAGTTAGACACACTGGAAAACTTAAGATGATATAGTACACTATTACTGAAAGAAAGGCCAAGATACAACAGCAATAGTTTTTAACTTACATTTGAGTGTTTCTCCAGCATAAGGGATATGTAGCTTAAACCGATCACAGCTAGGTCCAGGGGTCAAGGATGTACAGCTAAAAATGAAGAGAAGAACATGCTAAGCAGTTACAGATCGTATCAGAAGCTAACATTATTCTATAGAGTACAAATGACTGACATAGTAAAGATGTTGTGAATACTTGAAATAATCATCCTTATGATTCTGGAAAGAAGAAAAGGTGGGAAAGATGCAGGAGGCCCATTCTCTTTTGATTAGCAGTTCTCACAACAGCATGAGACACTTCAGGATTTGTGCCAACAATAATCTTTACCACTTTAACACAAAAAACCCCGCACATAAAATTCCCTAGCTTGAGTGTTATTAGAATAATATCAGTTAGTCAAAGCTATCAAATTCTCTATTTTGTATACAATTTTGCAGGTCACAACTCTCTGCTTATGCCACAGTAACATGGTTATATGCTCCCCACCCCTGCCATCCAGATACCTAGGATGACTCTTAGTTTTAAAACATCAACATTCTGTCATTTTTACCTATTTTAACCTTTAATTTTTCCCTTATGGAAGTGTCTCATAGTAAGGCCTCAGGTGGGAAAGTTTTGGAATTGGGTATTCGATGCTATGACAACTGAGCATGTAAGTTCATGACCTGTGGCCATGTCATATCCGGAACACCGCAATGGCAGTTGGGTCTCGTGGTGATGAGAACGTTTTATGAACACAAAAGTCACTGAAAAACTGTTAGTGACTAGGCCAGAGATGTTCAACTTTTTCACACCTTTTAAGTCATGTACCAAAATCTTTGCCTGACAAAGAACCAAAAATCTCAGCTGCAAAAGGAGAAACAGCAATACAAATTGTTGCACAGGCAGGAATGGTCCCTGGAGCTCTCACCACTGTGGGCTGGTGGGCATATGACAATAGTAAAATACTGGAAGCTCTTATCAGTTCGTTGCCTTCCATATCTAGTAATGCTGATAATCCAGAAATCTTCTTGCCAGCCTAAGATCACTGAGAATTGTTTTTAGCCTCAGCACAAGAGCTATGCTTGTTGCAAGCCACTTAAAGCCCAAAGCTAAAGACTGGCCAACTCCAGACAAAACAAACAGTTAAAAGAAGGTAGACAAAGGTAGAATAACTTGCCTAAGCTCATATATCAGATCATTGTTAGAACTCTAATACAAACCACTGACAATACAATGAAACAAAAGATACGCTTACGGGGCCATACAGCAGCCAAAAGCAAAAAGATAGATAGGCCAAAAAGTAAAAAAAAAAAAATAATCTGATCCTACTTTATCAGATACAACACGGGAACTCCTGCAGCTCTGTCTTACTGCCGAAGAGGCATTAGGGGAAACAGGGCGAGGTTAATTCTTACTAACATACTCAAAATGCTCGAGAGCACCATTTCCCTCATGCTGTCATAGAATCATAGGATCACCTCGGTTGGAAAAGACCTTTAAGATCACCGAGTCCAACCGTTAACCTAGCACTGCCATCCCACCACTAAACCATGTCCCTAAAACTGTCTCTACAGTCTCTTTTCTCTTTACGCTTACAAGTTAAGGAAGCCACATGTACTAGCTTCAGATTGTTTTTATTCAGTGAGCTACACTTACTGTTTAATCAAATTTGTGTCCACATGTAGCTTCATCAAAAAGCAGCAGCCTCAGAACTACAGATCAATTAACTTAAGTTTCCACAAAAATACCAGAAAATGTAAGCAACCACTTGTGTGCAGCTAGAATCTAATACAGATACAATCAATGGCCTACATTGATTCTACAAGAATACACTACATTTTTTCCAGTATCATCACAAAAATTAGATAACTGTCCTTGCAAATAAAAGGGAAGCAACAGATGTCCTATCTTCACTTTAGAAAGGTTTTTGTTTGCATGGTGCTCTCACAAGACATTGCAATCTAGAGAAACATAATTTAGATACAACTACTATCAGATGTCTGCAGAGCTGACTGGAAAGCAAGTTTCAGAAAAGATTAGTTGTCATCTTGCTTCATCCAGGAAGAATGTACTCTGAGTTTTCTTCTGGTAGAATACTACTTCACATTTCATTGAAAGACTGATGATGGAAAAGAGATTACGTTTATTAAACCTGCCAATGATGCCAACATGAAAGCGGCACAGCATGCTGGACAACAGGACCAGAGCTGAAAAGTGTTTTGATTTAATGGTCTGGACTACTTTTTTAATTACATCTAGGTAGGGCTTAGCAAGAACAGTGAGCATCACCACCCTCACTAGGAGTACAGTCAGTTTGAGAATATGAAAGATCGGCGCTCCAGTGGAACAGAAACAAGACAATGTAATTTATTCAAAGATGTGGGTTTTTAGTAGGTGAGAACAGCAAAACAGAAGTGTCCATTGTTAGGGTGTTTAATGGCTGTGGACAAATTTAATAGCTATAGGTATGTGAGTATTATTATCTACTTTCAAGTCATTATTAAGGCTTACATCACATAAAAGGTCAATTCTAGGAAGAACACAAAGAAATCCAACACAAAAAAAATCCTTTGCAAGTTCCAAAATATCTTTGCAACATCAGTTAATATTTAATGGAAGTTTCTTTCAAAGTATCACAGGTCACAGTCTCAGGCACATTTTTCAAATACCATCAAAATAACATTGTTGTTAGCTTTTCAACAGACACAAAAATTTTTGATCCTGCAAATACCCTACAATCTTTTCTTTTAGCACAATAGGCCATTTGGAAATACTTAGGGAAAGTATAATATTCTTTAACATTAAACTAAAAGCCTAATTTAATGGTAAATGTCCCTAAAAGCAATACTAAGTATTTTTCCTAGATTATTATACTCCACTAGAGACATTTTTAATTTTATTGGTCTAGAAGTGATGGAAAGTGACAGGATTCAGTAGTCTTTTTTTTTGTTTTTGTCAAACTACTCTGGCTAGGCTGTGCAAAAGACTTCAATAACCGCAACAGGCTGAGCAACCAAGCAAAAATCTTACATATACCCATGTGAAAGGAGGCAGTTACTTTTTAGTATAAACAGTAAAAGAACAAAACTCCTAAGGCAAATCAAAAATTTGGTAAATCTAGCAGTCTGTGTGTGACCTCATTTCAACAGAAAGCCACAGATAATGGCCTGGCTATGGTAATCATCTCCTGCTTGAATTTCCTTAACACATAGAACCGCTCATAATTACAAATGTGCCTGACCCAGAAGCTTGGCCTCTACCCTCTACAAAATGTAAGATTTTACATTTGCTGATCCTTTTACTTAACATGGTCCACACGAAAGTCACACTGAAAAGGAATGACTTGTAACAAAGTCTTATAAAGATTATTCGTTCTCCTATCTTCACAGGGAACTGACACATAGAACTAATATCCTAGTGTTGAAAATTAATTTCAGAAGCTGACTCCATCTCATGATGACTAGATGTGCTATCTCTGTCTTTATCCATGGAAAAATATTACACTGGTTTGCATATCTTCATCTAAATAGCCAATATTTTACATAGGACAGCCATGGAAGCAAGAATTAATGCTCTGAGGCTCAGAGCAGTGATATGAACTAGTCTTTGTATGATTAATGCTATACCACAAGATCTCCCACAATGGTTTCCCTACAAAAATTTCAAAGAATGATCAACTTGACAAGTTTCAGGGACAAATGCTTGAATGTATCACTTAAAACTGTGCTGCCCTATTTACAGGAGCTGTGCTGAGACCCATAACTGGAATCTGGTAGATGGAATCAAATGTACAGGAAGCCATATCTGCTGAGAAAGAGAAGAGTTTGTATTCAGCTTTTAGCCAAGTTCTTTGAGCAAACACAGCAGATGACTCTTGAGTTGAGATACATTACTTCCTTACAAAGTATGTATTCCAAGTAAGAGACAAGTAGAACATTCCTTTGTTGAGTGTTTGATGCATCTTGCAGTTGGAATTGTCTGTGACCTGTTGGGAAAAGGTTTCTTTCACAGTAAATAAAACACACAAACTAAACCAGTTCTTTTTCAAAGAAAAAAAGTTTCTGTCAGCACCAGATGCTTACTTAGAAGTGCTCAAAATTCTTTATCAGCCGCAAAAGGAAACAGGAAAGTTTATCTGAGAAATAAAGAAGGGGAAGGGGAATATGTATAAATAAAGAAATAAATGAGAAAAGTCACTCAGTTTTGCTGCTTGGAACAAAGCACCAACCTATGATGAAAGTATAGTAGAAGGTATTTTTCTGCAAAATTAATACTTCTTTCCAGAGTATTCTAAAAGCATCTGGAAAGGGAGTTCTAGCTGAGCTTTATCATTAAGGTTTTCTCTTACACCAGTGTATTTCTACTTCTATTTATAACTTCTTCTGTTTAAGCTAAAAAAAAAAAAATTATTCCCTTTCCTTCTGAAGGACTTCGATATGTTACAGGATTGAAGCCATGACGATAAAGGAGGACTATGATAGCCCTAGATTTCAACATGATCTTCCTATCAGCTACTCTTCTACCACCATCACTTGACAGTATTCCCCAGACAAGCAGTTTTAAATTATCAGGGCTCTCATAAAATCTTATCCAAAAATAAGTTCCGTGGGAACTGAAGGGCTCACAATGAAAAAAGAACTCAACTGTTGACCACCTTAATCCTTAAAGTCTGGAGATGAGTGGTTATTCTAGCCAAAGAATTAAAGAAAAAAAAAAAACAAAAACACACACCGAAACCACCAACACTGCCCCCAAACCCACCTCTTTACATCCCAAAATTCCAGTTTGAGGCTCATTTTTTATACCAATCTTAAAAATATGCTGCTTAGAACCATATAAGTTCATTGCAACATCCAGAAATGGCAACTGAAGTACAATAACTCTACTGAGAAATATAAGATCTCCTTTCTATTTCTTTTTTTTTTTTAATTGTTGGTAAAGGTGTATGCCCTAATATTCACGTTGTATTTGATTACTATCAAATTTCTTGATTAAAAAAAGGTATGCCATGTGTTTAGTCATTCGAGTCTTTCTTAGATCGTACAGAATCTTTACCACATTTTTCTTTCTGGAGATAAATCAGTGAATTTTACTGTACAAGTGCAAAGAAAAATTAGACTAAGAATTTTAGTCACTATGATTGCAGGAACTACATACTGAGACTGCCTAACCTGAATAGCCAGAGATGCAAAATCTGATTTAATCTCATGATGCTTAGGCTGCTACAACTTGCTGTTCTTGAGGATCAGTACTTTTTGGATAACAGACAACTGCTTTTGTTCACCAGGCTGTTGATGTAAAAGCCAAGAAAGCTTCACACAGTGTTAGAGATATCCTGATGGGGAACACTGCTAAAAAACAACACACACAAAAAAAATAAAAAGAACACCACCACAAAGGAAGTTCTGACCACTGGCTGTATTCCCAACGCTTCCCAACTCTAATATACCTAGTATATGTTTCTATTTGCTCCTATATACATCATATAAACATCCTGCTAGGGAAAAGGAGGTCAAGTTCCTTTCATAATACAAGAGGCTAAAGAAGAAAAATTAGTATTATTTTAGTAATGATAAGACACAATTCAGTCAGGGGTTTAGAGGCTGAAGGTTTTGTCAGCAAGAGTCAAATATAATTCAGAAGCAATGACAGGTAAATCCCTTGTTACTAATAATAAGTAACAAATTCAAAACTCCACCCGAAACACTTATTGTGGCATTTGCTAATAAAAACAGCTTAATGTTAAACTCAAGTAGAACAGCCTTTGTCAAAGCCTTTAGATTCTTCCTTCCTCCCATTTTTGTAGATGGAAATCTGCTCCAGTGTTCCTTGAAGACACAATATTTCATCCCATTTAATTAAGAATTAATTGCAGAATTCACAACAGATGGGTAAATCATCTAGAGGCATTAAGAATAATTAAACTGTATAGAGGGGGGAGGAGAGTGCAAGGAAGGCCAGCAGGTGACAGGTTTTTTGCAAGGTTCAGGAAACAGAAAAAAGGTGAAAAAACCCACATTTTAGAGAGCTAACACTGATGGTGAAAACCTCTATCATGCTGCAGCTCCTTGCAACAGTGCACAAACCTTTACAAGCTCCCAGAGGCCTGCAAATACACAAAAAGAGTACTGAGCAGCTGCTGCTGGAAACCAACAGATCCAACCAAAATTCTGTCAATCAGGCAAAATTTGAAGTGGGAGAGGGTTTAGTCAACCAGTTTTCATCTTCAGTTTCCCTTCTTTATACAGACATATGTATTACACATATGAGAGACGGACTTGTACTTAAAGACACACACCACTGCTTTTGGGAAATAAAAATTCATTTAGAGTGAATGCTTCTTACATACCTATTTTAATTCAAATTTTAAAATCTGAAAACTAATTCATAATTATTCCAAACAACTTTCCAATAGATAAACCCACTGTTTTCATAAAACTCATTTGTACCCTAGCTGGTTTCTTCAAACTTAGTATAAAACTAAATGCAAAGACGACATTTGGTATTGCAATACAGATGATGATGCTGGTTTTGAATCCTGTTAGTACGGATGATATTCCATAATTGCAACAGCATTTCAGTCCATAGTTATCAACTATGTGAAACTCCAAGGTGTCCCTAGATATGTCAACTATATTCCCAGCAAAACCTTAATCTGCTCTAAGTAATGATTTTCCTATACATACATATTTATGTTTTCTTGTACGAATTTCATCATACTAATTGGAACTTTTAGAAAGGAGTGGAATGCTAGTCAGAACACACACCCTAGGAAAACAACCCCTCATTTTCCTTCTGCACCTACAGGCAGATTTGCATTTTTTAAAAATTAAAGTTCAAATAACTATTTAAAATTAAATCAGCTGCCAACAAACTTTCACTAGAAACACTATACAAAAGCATCTAATGACTACTGTTGTTAGTAAAACAAATATAGCATCTGTATCTTAACAGAAAATGTAGAGTGACAGTGCACATAGAAGAGCTACATGGTTGTGATTTTTTTTTTTTTTTAACATCACAAACTCCCTGTTCATTTAGCCTATGAAGGCTGATTTTAGAAAAGCTCTTTTCCAGTCGCAATAGTAGGATGGGTTGGAAAGGGCCATCACAAAAAGGAACACAAAGACAGACCCAATAACCAGCATCGCATCTAATATACTCACAAGTGTACTTGAAAAAATAGCTCTGAAGAACAGACCGTCTTAAAAGTTTCAATGCATAAAATCCCTACAGTTTAGGGGGAGAGCTCATTATTAGTCTCAAGGAGCTAATTATGATACAAATAAAGAAAAATAATTAACAATTGACAAAGGAAAGTTTTCAACAAAACACGCTTTACAAACATGCTTTAGAAACATCTTTTATAATCAAATGGATTATCTTTGTAAGTGTAAAAGTATCTTTGTACAGGCAATTGCCTGTAACTCCCTTTAAAAACTACACATGGTGCAAATACTCTCCAAAAGAATAAAACAGAAACAGCAAATGGCAATTTTAATGAAGGAGTAAATGCAAAATGAACAGAAACAAGAAAATTACAATGGGATAACAGTTGTAATGCACACTGCAGTAGACTATGTGTTGGTAAATAAATCAGTGAATTCACAGTATCATAAACTACCTTTCTGCCACACGTTAGGGCAAGGAAAAGGCACTATTTCATTATACTGTAAGACCAGCTATACCCCAAATCCTTGGAACTCATAAGCAAAATTTTAGAGAAGAGTATGAGGGAGTGGCAGATGCATCCTTTGGATTTACTTCATCTCCTTCCCCTCCTGTCAGATTCAAAGTCCCGTTTCATATATTCACAATTACCATTTGACTATGTATTACTTTCTAATGAGTTAGAACCTAATAGTCCCTCATGTTCTACTGTTCACTAATGTGAATTCAATTTCTGAAGAAAAAAAAAAAAAAATCAGACAAGGAACATTTTTGCTTTTAGAATACCCTAAAAGAGAACCATTCTTCGCCAAGTATGAAATTACAGTCTACCACCTGGAGTTTCAGATCCTTTCAGTGTTCACAGAAAAAGCATATTCATACAGAAAGTCACAAAAGCTAAGCTATTATAAACATAAGTTTTAATAAGTCGTTTAGCATTGCTCTCAATACCACCTGTAGTAGGCATAAAGACTCCCAACTTATTTTCTAAGTCATTTATTTCACACCATAGAACTGTTTATTTTATTGGAAAATGCAATGAATTGGTATCAGGAAAAAAAACACCATAATGACTAAAAGCATATCCATGTTTATGCATTTTCCCCCTTTAACAAACTAACTAAACCATATTAGGAGGGGTCCAGTGATCCTACGTCTTTTCACATTTTCTTTTAAAGTTTTCTTCTAATTGTAGATTTTTAGAGCTTTCTGGTCACAGATCACTAATTATTTGATTTCCTAATCTTATGAACTCTCCGAAGAAATTTATGTTAATACAACGACCACAAATTTGGTTCTTTGGATATGAAAGTTAAACCAAACAAGGACCACCACATTTTGAACATGACTCCATAGCTTTCAGTTACACATATATTCAAAACTGTAACTTGAAATTGTGTATATTCATATAAAAAAAACTATAGAACTTGAGACACGGCAGAAAGCCTATGAAAAGATGACACCTGAATAAAAATAACAGTAGTTCTCCTATTTCTAGCATTATTTTAGATTAATTACAACATTAAAGATATGCAATAGACTAAAAAGACAGGAAAATCCTAATCAAATACAAAATTACAAGAGATCACCCTGTGTAACCGCACGTGCAGAAAACAAGCTGCACATGGCTGCACATTACATTTTCTCCAGGAAGTCTGGCTCAAGAACCTCTCACCTCTCCTTGTCTTTTTCCAACTTCTCATTCTCACGTTAATTCCCACAGTTCACAGCCAACTCAATTGCGCTAATATTATTTTCAAGGCTACACCATAAAGCATAAAATTAGTCATCACTCTCTCTATGATCACACCTAACTAGACCTAAAGAAAGCAGTTCCATATACCCTCCCTATGGGCGACAGTTAAAAAAAATCCTCTTCCCCCCTGCAAGCACCTGTTCTTGACCTCACAACCCAGTTCACTGTTTCCTCCCAGCATCACAGTAGGAGCTAGACCTGGCTCATCCCTTAGCAAAACAGGCACAGCAGAACAAGTAGGACCTCCTGCAAGGACAAGACTACTTATGAGCAGAGTCACCTTTCGATCCCAGTGAAAAGCGAGCCCAGGCTACCCAGAGTTCCTATAGTTTTGCGCCCCCAAACCATCACAAATGCCTTGACCTGCCTTTATGCCACTTCCAACACCTCATCTACACCCTCAAGTTCTCCTCCCTCCTGCATCTACCTAATAAAACTGAATTTTGCCTATGTGCAGTAGTTTAAACCTAAACCATCAAAAGTCACATGGAAGATATTATACCAGTTGAAACCTCCAAAGAAATTATTTAAGTGTCTTCATTGCCTCTAAATGGTTTGCAGTTGGCCTGAGATCATATCACTCCTAGAGCATTTAAGTTAAGGCTTATGACTAAGATTTATGGCAGCCTGAAAAACAGGACAGACAGTCAACTATCTCTTAGTTCAAAAAATTCTCATTGCAGAAGAATTCTTAACAAAGAACATGAAACACTGTATTATTCCCCCCAACAATAACAAAAAAAAAAAAATCCATGATGAAGAGCATAAATTGTAAACCAACTTTTACTCAAGAGATTGAAACCAACATTCTAGAAGAAAGTAGAAAACAGAGAAAGAAATAATGTAAAGTGGGAAACATTTTCAAAGGTTCCTGGTAACCCTAACTATAAACAGGAATAATCCAAACAAGTTTTTCTATTCAACAAAGAGCTGACCATCCAAAACAGAGCAACAGGTACTCTGTCACATTTTTGGCCTAAAAATATTATTTCAGTGATGCATAGGAATCTTGGTTTTAAGGAAAATATAATTGTAGAGGGTTTTATATTTGGCTTTTTTTGCTTCTTCTCCAAATTGGAATTCTGCAATTTCCTTTAATTAACTCAATTTCATTTGGATTCTTCTACCTTACAGTAATAAAACTACTCAGCCCTAGCGGTATAATTTTGTTCTTTCAGCCATATACCACAGATTACAAAGAAAGGAACCTGTGGCCTACACTGCAGAGTGGTTTGCCTCAGACATACCAATTCCCTTCTCTCAGGAAAGAAAAAATAAATATGTTCCCTTTTATCAACTTCTACTTTTCTATGGATTACTTAGGAGGCTTATCTTTACCTCAAGGACTGAATTCAGTATCTTCAGTAAAAGTATCAATTTCAAGAGCAAACAAAAAACTCTGTTCACTTATACATACAGCTCTAAGTATTCTTTCCAGATGCTCACTTCCAGTAAGATAATAGTTGCTTCAAGGTATGTCTACACTGTGGAGCACAGTGCCAAGTAAATGCCTCTGCTAAGTAAATCAAGAAACAGATTAAAATAGCTCAGGCATAGCACTGCATTGGTGTGATTGTTCTGTTTCCAGTTGAATTTGAGGTATTAAACCTAGACTGCAAATTCAAGGCCAGTTACCCAAACAGTCAGAAAAATTCATTTCTCCATTGATCAGAAGAAAGAGTACCATGACTGATGGTTCAAGAAATCCCAAAGCATTTATAAGGGTGCATTTAAAATGGCAGCAATAGAGATATGTCAACCTACCAATTGAAGTAGTTTAGAGAAGTATTCCCACTGATTTTTGTTGGCTGTAACATAAATATGGCAGAATCAGATCTTCAACACTATTGCATACTGGTCTGTCAAGACTGAGTTTCTGATCACCTCCTGTGCTTTTAAAGCCCCTAGACTCTTGTCTAAATGACTGCAACAAACAGGCTAAAAAATAAATACTGTTTTGCTTCAGCTTCATTAGAAGTGTACATAAGCTATTTAATGTTATGCCATGTATCTGTATGTGCGTGAAAGGGTCAGGCATACATGAAGGATAATTGCCTATGTAAGGCTGGAAGGATTTACCAACCAGCTATCCAGGAATATATTCTTCTCTACTCAGAGGAAGAATTAAAAATTAAAAGCCAGCTGTTCTCAGCTTCTGGTGAAACGTAATACGCATCCAAGATCCATGGTATGATAGAGATGTTTCCAGTTTACATTAAACAAATGATGCTGATGCAAGAGTTTGGAAAAGGGGGAAAAATTGGACCAGGTACCAAATTATTAGGGTTTTTTAGCTATTTTTACAACAAAAAATAAAGTCTTCGGAATTTTTTCTCCTGTAGTGATAGACAATGCAAAGAAATAAGATAGACACCTGTTACAATAGCAGAAAGTCCTGGGCAGAGACCTACAATATATTAACATAAGCCCTGACTTTCAAGAAGCGTTCAATGAGTTACCAAGGTACAGATATCCAAAACATACATTTAAATACCTTGTTAAGGTATATATTTCCAACTGTACTTGGCAGATATATTAGTACTATATCATGTGAAGCTCTCTTTAAACAAATTAGAAAAGAAACAGGTGGCACCTGTATCAAATAGTTCCTTCTCATTTTCATTAAAGCATAAAACTGGTAGACATTACATTCAGTTTTTTCAAGGTCAGACAAGAGGAAGTCACTCACTGTCCCAGTCTAAAAATACCAGCAAAGACATACTGTGCAGTAAAATTACTGCCATTATTAATACTACCTTCACTTTTTAAAACCTTTTTTATTCATAGCACTTGAAACTGACAAACACGCACTTTTTTCTGAAGACCTTCAAGCACCTTGTTTAGAACTGGTGTAAAAGAAATGCCAAACTTTGTGGAGAATATTTACAAAACCATTACCAAATATATGCACTACACTTAGATCTTTGTCAGACAGACATTTTGCCTTTGTTTTTTCAACATTCAGAAACAAATGCAGGAGAGCACAATCTTGGAGACAGTCTTTTTGGACCAGTGCAGAAAAATTCCTGTTTGAACTTCCAAGTACAACTCCACAGCAACAACTCTCTCGTCTTGTCCCATCAGATTTTCAGCCTGTTAAATTTTTCTTGAGTGACAAGGTACTAGCAGTAAGATTCTTTGTAGTGAAGAAATATATTTGTTATCAGAAACTGGAATGAAACAACCTACTCTGTACAAAAGTAATAGTTCATGACTTATCCAATATAGCAGTAAAGGACTCATAAAACCATACCTCTCCTAGAAACTGACGCATCCTTTCAAGTAGACATTTTACTCAGAACATCATTATTTTTTAAAACCGCTTTTCCTAGTAATTGTTTTCTGAAGAGTCAGACTCAAACTTCATGCATAAACAAAATGCGTGTTAAAAAACCTACCTACAGATATCAATGTCAATGATGGAATGTGAACTTTCCTCAAGTAACTGAAGTAGAATCTTTCCATTTAATCAAAAGCAAAAAAAATTTAAAAAAGTAAAATGCATATTTACTTTAAAAAAGGAAATGCCCAAAAGAAAAGGAAATACCAAAGCATATTGCAGTCTACTTGGTAACACAAAAAAGTAAATCATCGCTGCTCACTAGAAAGCAGGGCAATAAAGTTATAAATATCTTATTACAGCTTGATAGTAAATTTGCATGTTAAAATCTACTCCAGATAGTACATTCTTTTGACCACTCTTCATACAGGTTTGTTTCAGGAATATAACTAACTGTAAACATACCTCAGTGTCAAGCAAAGAGGCGGAAATCAATAGTGAATCAGACCGGTGCAAAGAACAAACTATCAACATGGTTTACTACAAACCAGTTACATAAAAATTCCACAGTTAATCTCCTCATAAATATGGAATAGTATAACCAAACAAGTATGAAATTTAAAATTTTGTTTTGAGTGAATATCTAAAAAAATAAAATCTTAATATATGCAGCTTTAAATCACTGTATTCATTTTGAAATTCTGCCTGGTGCAACACATCAAAGTAATTTAAAAAAAACAAAGTTTGTTGAGTAAGAATAGGCTTGCAGCATAATTTGAAGCTCAAGCATGGGCCCTGATGAACAGCTGTAGGGAAAAAAAAAAGTTCTCAAAGGCAATGACCATCACAGATACATTTTTCACTATTGTAACACACCAGAGGAAAAGCAGGAGCCTCTTAAATAATTACATTCTACATTATACAGTAATTAAACACCCTTCACATAGGAAAATGTCCTCTATTTCCAAATCTACCCAATAATCACTTTTCCCTATTCAATGTCTTTCCCAAGACTATATGCATAAATGCTAAGACAAATGCCTTAGCCACAATTCAGTTGGTTATGAGTAGATTTTAATATCTAATTAAGATGGGCCATTATTTCAGAGACACCACTGGAGATTAACTGAATGATACAATATAAGGCATTGACTCAGTTGGCAGCAGTACTTTCTTTGGGTCTAGAACAAGGTAATATACTATGCAAGAGTTAAAATGCTTTGATCCACTCATCTCAAAGAATGTCTTTTATTAATGCAACAGAGGTGCTTGCCAGGGTTTTCTTATCACCAGAATCAATGCTGCTAACGGTGCTACATTTCAGATGTGACCTAACACTCAGGCTCTATTTTTGTTCACTGTGGAGCCCTTTTTACAAGAAAGAAGGTAATAGCTCTGCAGACTTGGCCACCTAACCTTTTATTACTATGTCTATTGAAGGGTTTCCTCCTTTCCTGTCATGCCACACTGTCGAGGTCAGTTTGGGGGTACTCACATTTCTTTACTCATTCTGCATCAGCAGTGGCCATATAATTCCTACAAATAGGACTTGATCCTGAAGGTCCTACGCATAGATGTAAACGTATGTGTCTGATGAGACTGGTACTGTCTAATAAGTTTGTAAAACACACAGACATTATGGAACTGTAACATATTATTATAAAACATTTACATACTCAAAGACTGCAAAACAATAGGGTTTCCTTACTATGACATATTTCCCTCCTACACTTGCAAGCAAAGCAAATTAACATATCAGCATACTTTAAAATTTTAATGTAACATCAGCTCTTTAATACAGTTTATGAAACACAACAATACTAAATAGTCCATCTCAGCAGTAAGTTAGAACAAGTGCAAAACAAGTTCCTTACTAAAACCATCTGATGTATGGATTGACTTTTCAAATAACTAAAGGCTTATTATGTTTGCCATTTACAAATCAAAATCAACTGACACGATAGGCTATAAGCCTGGAAATTGATCTTGCACTGGGGAAATAAAAGGGAAATTCCTTCCGCTTTTGAGTTGAGAATGTCAAAACCAAGGCTTTGAATAGGCCAACAAGGCCTTGGAGATATTACTGTGTTCAGTATGTTACCATTATTCCCCGTTAACCACAGCTCCAGTTTCTAAAACCTAAGAAATGAGAATGGATGGATCTTCAGTTTGTACATTTTGTTTTGTTACACACTGTAAAGCACTGATTCGTCAGGGAAGCGGAGTAACTACCGCAACCCCTAATTTTCTATCAGAGTAACAGCGTGGTACATAACAATGGAGCAGCCGTGCAGCTCCTCCCCTTGACCCAGAAGCTTCCAGATGCTTCTGTTTTCAAAGTTAATACCTATTGAGATGATTACCTTAAGTATTTTAACGTCCTAGAGGTTACAGTAAAATTGTGTTTATTTTATTCTTAAAAATCTTCCACACAACGCACAGTTGAAGCATAAAATATTTGCATGTTCTGTAACAAGCTAGGCTATGAAAGAGATATGTTTACAGCTCCTTTTCATGTGTCAATAAATGTATAAGCACTATATTCAAAAACAAAGTTTCTGAACTGATACTACTTATAAATGGTCATATTCAGTTGAGATCAAGAACTGCTTTTTATTTAACTTCAAACGTTTAACCTAGTACCTCTTCCTCACCTTCCAGTTCCACTTTTTAAATGTAAAGCTTGATTCAGCCCAACTGAAACTGAAGGGAGTTTTGCAATTAATATCCTGAACCTCATCCTCATTACTCTAACAACTGTTCTCCTCCTCTTCCCCCTGTTTATGTCCAACCTCTACATCCTTGTACTTCTGTTTCTTCATGCAGGTATCACCTACATTTGCCTGTGCCTGCAATTTCCTCTGCATTGTCACTTCTCTCTTTAAAAAAGCTTAATGAAAGTGAAAGTATACAGGGGTTCAGGGGTTTGAATAATCTTGTGATGTGAGGATAGGGGAGGAGAGTAGACCAATGGTTTTCAATCCATTTTTAGACTCTCAGAGCCCTACAATGTTTTCCTTTAGAGGCAGCAAAAATCTACTAACAATATGGTGGGTTGGGGATTTTGTTATTAGTCAACTGACACGGGACTCTCAAAACCAGTCTGTGGAGTCCCAAAGGCTCCTATATCAAAGGTTAAAGACCACAGAAGTAGATCTTGAGTTATGGAAGGGACTTCTTTGCAATTCTGTGATGCGCCCAACTTACGCTAAGTAATTTTACACTGCTTACCTGTTCAGCAACATCAAAAAGCACTAAATCACAAGGAAACTTTGTATTTCCACACTGATATAGAAATTAAAATTTTCTATCATAAATAAGCTAACAATGATTTAAGCAACAAAAATCCTTCCTAAAAACCCACAGGCGTGAAATTTACCTTTCAATGAAACTTCAAGCAATTGCTAATAAATCCTATTTAGAATAATGCTCTTAAGAAACTTATTTGTACAAAAAAACCCTTTAAAATAATTCTCAACTAAATGCAGAATCTTGATTATCCCAACTCCAGGTCCTAACAACCTCAAACCATAAAACAGACTCAACATAAAGAATGATGTTCATTCCTACGTTCTAGAACAAGAAAAAAAAAATACTACTAGCACTTGCATATAGCTGAGCCTATGCCTTTAAACAAGATACAGGACAATCTCTGTCAGGGCCTGTACTTAGGTTGTAGACTCCACGTTCAGTACAGTTACTATACAGTTTGAATCACTGGGTTTGGGGGACAGGAACAGTCGGGGGCAGGTTTTAGTCTTTTAAAGAATAAACTTTGGGAAACATTCAGGATTTATCAAAACAAATTCAAGATCTTCTCAGTAAGATCACTGGCTGAAAACTTCAGACACTTATTAAAAATACCTCTGAAAAGAGTCAGCTAGAAAACATCACTTTATACTATTTCAATCTATTATTTTAAAGGTAGACAGCATAAGCATTCAGTGGGCAGAGAGCAAACCCCTCATCTACCTCCCGACAAACTGATACCTCCACCACCAGACTACAGCTGTGCTTTCTCTATACCTTTTTTTGTATTCCCTTCTCTTAGATTCAATAGGAGAAATGTGCAAAATAGCTCCCATCTCAGCCTTCCTAGAAGACTTGTTCAAGAGAAAGCAAGGTCTAGCGTGAAATGATAGCAGCAGATGCATAACTGCTCAGCCTGTTTCACATACCTTGCAAGCCTAAATGCCAAGCCAGACAACACTAGTAACAAAGTTATAGCTTCTTAGACTTCCAAGTAAATGTGTACCACCTCCTTGAAAAGGTACTGTTAACTACCAGAGAAGTACTTCCCAAACTCCCCATGAAACCGTAATAAAGCAGCCTACAGAAGCATATTAAACAAAGTTTTCAGCAGAACTAAACTTTAAACAACAGTGGTTTTGCGGTGGTTCTCAAGATCTATTGTCTTATGCTATCATTCAAAATCATACACTAAGCAGTAGTTCATACAAAAGTGGTGATTTACACACCTTAAGCTAAAGTAATTTCAGGCTCTGAACTCCAGTATCAAATGAATACCTGAATTGGGGATTCCATTAGATGCCCAACTCTAAAAAGAACAAAGCAATTTTTGACATGTCTCATCTTAAGCATTCTTTTATCAGCCACCTTGGGAGTCTCCCCTCCCTGCATAATGCCTAAAGTAAACCCTACTTTAAGCATTTCACTCCCCCCAAGTATTATTCACAGAGGTTACACACCAGACTCCCTTTGTACACATGGATCCCAAACTTTATTGCTATCTGAAAACCATCATGAACCCTTCTGGAACTAAAAGTAAAAGGAGTAGCTTGGCCTAGTTCAAACACTTGGCCCTACAGCCACTTGATGTACCGATCAGATAAAGGAAGGAGGTCAGATAAAGGAAGAGTTAATGTTTTTTCTTATTTAGCATATTCATGACTACAGGTAAAGTCACACAGATTTATCTGCAAGTTTTTAATTTACAGAAAAGATCCAGTAAGCAAGTGATAAACAACAGGAAAAAGTGTTTATGACTATGTCATTGCTGAGAAACAACACTATCAAGTGGCAGCGGTGAAAGTGTTTTAACAAGATTATTATTGCCAACAATATGACAAATTAAGTCTCCTGAAGTACAAAATGGTAGTAAGACAAAAAATAATCTAGCTAGTATGTCAGCTCCAGATATATTGGAAATGCTTAAATACACACGAAGCTAGTAAAATTCAGTCCTGAAAAGACTTAACTGTGGGGTTGGGTATTCTTTTTGGATGAGGAACTCACTTACCCGGATTTCAAGTCTGTAATCCGTAAACAATTAGTCGCATCCAGTCCTACTTTCCCATTTCTGACCACACTGGAAATGAAGGGTGAGAGTGCTGGAGAAATTCTGTTTAAGGCAACTTCAGGTGACATTTTAGTACGTTCCTCTTTCGTCTTGAGCTGTACAGGGATGGTAAGGGGGGTGAAAAAGAAAAAAAACATCCTACTTATTTGATGTAAATTCACATGCACACTGCAAACATCAAAGGTAAAAAAGCTAAGCACGCAAGCGATCGGGAATGTAGAGTAACTGAAGTGTGCACAGGTTCATAAAGAAAAAACAAATACAAGTAATTTTTTTTCTCCTACCTCTGAAACATTCAATGAAGCCTGTTTATTCAATGCCAACACAAAACCAGACTTATGTCCTAGGCATCTTTAATTAAGATCTCATCCCTACGTGAATGAGAAATAAGAATTGAGGGCCATTCTTACACTTCACAGCCTAGCTCTTCTTGTGAGCATTTCCATTAGGAGCCTATAATTGACAAGCCACATTTGTTCTGCTACCACTGAAATCAATGGGACTCACATTACTGACTGCAGTGGGACCAAGGGTTTGATTATCTCTCGGTATCCTCATTTGTTATTTCTAATACCACTAGTGTAACCATAATCAGTATTACTTTTATATTACTTCATTAGGTCGCTCTTTACAAGATTTCACAATGCCTTTTAAAGGCCAACACTACTTTTCTTTCAACAGTCTCACCATACTCTTTGAAAGGCATCTTAATTCACAAAACAGATCAGGAAGCTGATGTACACACATTTTAAGCCCAGCTTTTTCAGAAGTGCTTGCAATTGTGTGACCTTATATAATAAATCAGGCCACCAAGCACACTTGAAGAACCTGCTGCTTTTTCGCTGAAATGCAGAAAACGAGCATGCACACGTTTTAACTCATTGCACCGCAAAAAGGCTAGAGAATGTGGACAACAACAGATTGTGGTAGGAGAAGTGGGAGAGAAGAAGTAACCTATTAAAATGCTAACTTAACATATTCGATCACGTTCTTAGGCACAGAGTTCCATCTGAAAATTAACTGAACTTCACAATTTCAGAAAACAAAGCTGTAAATGACTCAAGGTAACATAAACATACCACAGACAAGCGGGGCAGAAGAGCTCATGCTTAAACTCTGACCATTAGAAGATATTTTTAAAAACATCCTTTAATTGAAAAACACCAATACATACTGTATTTACCTCTTTACAAAATGCTGCATATGAACTGCTGTATTAATAAGCGTTCCATAAAGAGAGTGTGAACAGCTCAAGGCAATAGCTGCAATCTTCTGTTGTTTCTAACACTCAGTTTACAAGCATTAGTTGGTAAATAATGGATATTCTACAAACCGGTAATTCCCCATAAGTGGTAGCAACATTAAAGTTACACAATTTGTTCTCATGCAAGTCATTCACACTGAAATAATATGAAGCAATGTTCAAGAAAGAATATTTATCCTAGCTATTTGGAATGTATCTGAATAAAGCAAAGGCCAGGCACTTTAAGGTAAACAAAGACCAATAAAGTAAGACTTCCTAAAAACAGTAATTATCTTCAATACACTGGTTCTTACATTTTATGGGAGCGAAGGAGCTGAAGACTAAACATCCATGTCCTAACATATAATGTGTTCTCTTTACACGTATGATTTGCTATAATTGACAATGGGCAATAACTCACGTTTGCTTGGCAAACACCTACAGCAATTTAAGATGCTACCTCCTGTTACTTTTCTACCAGAAATTACTGCCTAATCACCTTTATTCTACCCCAGAAGAGCTGAGAGAACACAAGCCTATACCTGACCTATTTCAACACAAAGTCCAATGGCTTTGATTGAACAGCAAATAAAAATGAGTTTAAACTAAAATGGTACTTTGCACAAGAGTGGCTAAAACAGGGCACATGTTTCAGTCTGCCAGCTCTGCTGTAGGGAGAGTAATTTCAAGCAGCAGGGCAGCTGGATGGATGAAGGTAACAATTTCTTAAACCTTTAAAAACATGCTGAAAAACAATCTATCCTTCTAGCAATCCTAAAGGTACACACGAAGATCTCAGAATTGGTTCTGATAATCACACATTTTAAGGGGACCATGTCATGGGGGTAGAACTGTGAGACACAAGAGATACACCTGGTAATCAAAGTTGAACAGATGCACCTTCCAAAATGAACTGCAGGATGAGATTCCTTATCTTTTTGTTAATAAAATATGCAGATATTGTCAAAACAAGATGTAAATGACTGTTAGGCATTTTTCCTGGGTTTATTGCATCATTTAAGACCCACAATTATCTTCCACATAACAAGCCAGATATGCAATACTCAAAGGGTCACTATCAATTAAACTCACCAATTTATTTTGTCAACAAAGGTCTTTACAAACTACACCACCATTAGTACCGTTTTCATAAGTTTCAGTTGTCATATACACATTCTTTTCCCCAGCTTAATTTTCCCACAGTACTGGAAACAAAACACAAACAAACTCAAGGGTATTAACAAAAACAAAATTCACTAGGCCATTTCCCTCCCAAAACAAAAACATTTGAAAGAAGTAAACAAAGTAATACTCCAATCCTTTTAGATTCAGCAGCCTATCCTTATGACTTCAGGCAAACGTAACATACGCTTCCCAGCAACCGTAAAATCCCAGGCACTGCTTCGGGCACCAGAGAGTGTCCGGATGCAAGACACCCTGCTCCTCCACCACTGTAAATGACATTAAGGGCGCTAAGTGAAGCGGTGAGGTGGCAAAGATGAATATTGTGATGGAGGCCTTGAAGCACGAGGGAACCTGTCCTGTCCAACCCTCTCGGCTTGGCTGTCAGCAACCCGCTTTTGTGCTTTTCACTTTGAGGGTGGCGGCCACAGGTGCCTGGGTGTGGGGAAAGGAGGGGACCCGCGACCACCTCCACGCCCCAACACATCCCCGCCTGACAGCCCGGGACGCCATCGGCACCGCGGGGCTGCGGGGCCCCGCGGTGCACCCCCAGGCTCCCTCAGCCTGGGCCCCGCACCCCCCCCCGGCCGGCCCCGGGCCCCCCCCCCCCCCCCCCGGGCCCTGCCGCCCCGCCCCGCCACGGCGGCGGAGCCCGGGAGCGGGCCGGGCGGTGCTTAGGCCAGTCGTCGCCCCGGGCCGCACCAGCCCCCGCGCCACCCAGAGCCGTGCCTGCAGCCTTCGGCGCCGGGCCCCCCCCTTCGTCCCTAGCGGTCCGGGGCTGACGCAGAGGGCGGGGGCCGGGGCCGAGGCAGAAGCCAGCCAGCCAGCCAGCCCGCTCGCTCGCTCGCCCGCCCGCCTGCTGGCCCCGCCCCGCCCCTCCCCGGCGGCGGGCCCCGCCATACCTACGGCGGCCGGAACACAGCCGCTTACCGGCCGGGCACGCGCCCGTCCCGTCCACCCGCGCCCGGCGTGCGCGCCCCCGCTCCCCCTCCCGCTGCCGCGCAGCGTGCGCGCCTCCACCCCCCACCGCCGCCACCGCTCCTCGGGCTGGAGGGGTCTTCACCGGCCTAAATATTGGCGCCCGCCGCAGTGCCTGGGTGGACTGCCCACCCTGCGGGCGTGGGGCTGCGGTTTCGTCGCGGCCGGAGCGGGGCGGGGGAGAAGGGGAGCCGGGGAGGGGGAGGCCTTGCCAGCAGGCGTTCGCCAGGGGCACCCCTCCCGGCCGAAGGCCCCTGCGGGCCGGCCGCCGCCACCTGCCCCGCCCGTTGCCCGTGGCACCCCGCCGCGGCGGCAGGGCCTGGCGTTGAAGGCTGGGTCCAGGGTCCAAGGCCCGGGCAGCGGGGCCTGGGCTGCCCCGTCCCCTGGCGCCATGGCCGCTGAGGTGGTGGTTGTGGGATCCTGTATGACCGACCTGGTCAGGTTAGTGCCGGGGGGGCTCCCGCAGGCCGGCGGGCCCCGGCGCGGGGTCGGTTTCCTGCCCTCACTGGACGGAGGGGCCCCGAGGTGCAGGGAGCACAGGGCGTCACGGTGCCCGGGGCGGAGCAGAGGCTGCCTGCGGCTCCCAGGGGCACGGCGGCGGGGGCGGCTCTGGCCCTGGGCAGAGGGAAGCGAGGCGGGGAGTTGGCTGCGGCAGGGGCAGGGGGAAGGAGCGGAGCCGCCGGTGGGGGCGGCTGGGCCCGGGTGATGTCAGCCCTGCAAATAATACTTTGAAAGAAGGCTCTGGGAACGGGGAGAAGTTCGAACGTGTTGTCTGCTGGCGCTTTGATCAGCTGTCTGTAACTTCAGGGAGAAGAGAGACTTGGGTTTGTGTTTTCAGCTGCGCTAGGTGGCTCGGCCTTAGCCTTGCCAGAAAAGCAGCATTTCGTCGTAACCCGCATGGGAAATTATGAACTCTGATACTCTTTATCAGCAGAGGAGTTTGAAACGATTTTATGAAGGTAAATAAAGCTGGTCAACTGTGACACGTTTTCAGTTCACAGCACTTGTCTCCACTAGAAAAGCGAGAAAGCAAGCTTAATATTGCAAAGAAACTGAAGTTAGCTCCACGAAAAAGTAGGTTATAAGTTGATTACTCGCCGACTACATTTTATGTGACACTTTGAAAGAACAGAGAGAGAAGGCCTCCCAAGCTATTCGTATCCAAACAGATCAAGAAGTGGAAATAGGAAACCCTCAAAAATTTAACACCTCTACACCCCACAGCTGGCTTTTAAATTATGAAATCCTTTTTTAAAGGAATGTCTTAATTCCTTTTTATTAATTTTCTGGGCATTATGCTTTTAAAATTAGGTATTTGGGTCTCTTTTTTTTTTTTTTTTTTTTTTTTTACATGGGTAAGGTTTGGAAACTTTTTATAAAAATTGAAGTACAGAAGTTCATGAAGGCTCTTGGTTCCAGCAGTCTGGGTTTTATAGTGAATACTAGATATCAGAAGAATTCAAGCAAAATTGCAAGAGATGGCAACGATGCAAATACTAACCTAAACTGGCTGACCTTGTCAGCCCCACGAAACTTGCAAATCAGTCTTTGATTTGCACTATTTTAAACACACCTGGTTTTAAACTATATATGCAGACTTGGTTTAAAATAGGATTTAAAAGTGTATGTATCTGGACTGCATCAGCTTGTCCTGCCAGGAATTCTGCAGTAAAAAACACAACTCCTCAATCTGAATCAGCCGACAATGACATCAAAGCCTGTGGGTCAAGAAAGTGTAGAATACATGATTAGAAGAATATGCTGAAGAGTAAGTACAGTTTAGGCACAGACATGTGTTGCAGAAATTACAAAAACCCTTAAATAATCATAGAACCTGTGCCTGAAGGATTTAATGCTTTATGTAATCTGCAGAACAGACTGGCAGCTTTCCAAGAAGAATAGTTGTCTTGTAAGTCAGAGTAAGATCGTGTAGAACTGATCTTGACATTATGTGTGAATGAGCTATCAGATGCTTGTGACGTTATATTGAAATATAAACTACGGTGCTCTAACCTCAAGACGTTCCTTTTCCTGTCTCTCTAAAATGTGGGAAAAAAAATCATCAAAAAGTTGTCTACCAGTTTAAGCACTGCTGACAGCCACAGCTTTGGACTTTTTCTTGACACTTAAACAAACAAACAAAAAAGAAAAATCCCATTTTTTTGGCTGCGAGTTTAATATGATAGAAATACAGTCATTTATTTGAAGCTGTATTAACTGGCCATATTGTAACCAGAGATTAAACCATGGATTGTAGCCATAGATGCTGTTACACTGAGATTAAATGGATGAAGAAAAGCCATTCCACTTTTCAGTCAGCTGAGAGGGTTTCTTAAATTGTATAAATGCTGTCACAAGAATGAATCTGACTCACCATTATTGGCCTTTAAGGAGCAGCAAAGGGCTTTTTATTAGTGATAAGCTAATTTGTTTCCACTGAAAAAGAAGGGACATCTTCATTCTTTCTGTTACTGCCACAGGACTTCAGACACTTAAAATAAGAAAAATGTAGCTGGCAAGAGTTTAATCTGACTGAAATCTCTGTCTAGTACCCATGTAAACATAGTTTAAATGTGTCCTGTGTTACAAAAATCCTGGTAATTACCAGAAAGTACTAAATTGTAGGCTGGGATGCACTTAGGTGGAGAGCAAAGCTATGAAATAGGGAACTATAAGCAAGCTTTGTTAAATGTGGTAAAAACTGCCAGGTTAGGATTAGGACTGATGCCACGAGGATATCTCTTGACTGTCTTTATATCTGGGATTTAGAGGGGGCTGGATATTCTATGTTTAAAGCTAGGGTTTGTTTCAGCAGGGATGAAAGAGCATCAGTTTTTTGCGAGTTTGTCATTTATGCTGATGTTTCGGTTTGTAAAAGACATGGACGGCAGTGATCATGTTAAATGCCTGTCTATCACCAATTTGGAGGAGACTGAATAAACTAAATTAGGAGTGAGAGTAGTGCAGAGGAGGTCAGACACATTTTTGGACGCATTGTGTTTGACAGGCATATTCACCACTCAACACTAAAGCCTATCTTTCCTAGAAGATAATCATATTGATTGAGACTATGCCAGAGCTAGACAATGCTATGTTATAACTCAAACTGATAAAATACCATATTGGCCCTTTAGAATACAATCTTGGCCCTCTGTCTGGAAAACTAGAAGCTCAGAGTGGCAGGCATTAAATGGTAAACATTCCCAGGTTTGTAGAGGCAAGGTACTGAAAATCAGAAAGATAAGCTTCAAGCTGCCATTGGACATATGGTAGCCAGATGCACCATTAAAAAAAAGTTAGCACATAATGTTTTTACTCAATACAGTAAACTAATGATTTAAAGAAGTGTAACCTCTGGGTGAAATGGAAATGTACAATTTGAATTTTGCTATGTATGTCTGACGTAATGACTGAGAAGGAAAAGGACGGGAACCTTCTGCTGACAACCATATTCAGATGTAATTTGGGGAAATAATCAAATTCAGAAGAAAGGGTAGTGTGCCTTAAAGTTCTTTTAGAGGAAAGGGGCCCAGTGGTTTTCTTTTAAAACACTGTTCTCATTGGAAATTCTTTTCTCATTGTCCTGTAGCGCTGCAGTGGCAGAATGTGGATTTTCTAAAGTGAATTTAGTATAATCAAAACAATCTCACGTACATACATGCAGTAAACCACACTCTTTGCTTAACAGGATCAGGAACAAAACATTTTTGTGGTCACAATCACAATCAACACTTCATTGGCAATAGCAGGCAATGGTAGTAGAAAACAAAACCAGCATTTTTCTGTATGATCTAGATATCAAACCAGACGGGTACCATCCATAGTATTATTTAAATAGTTTCTGTTCTGACTCATATTTGCAGACTGGTCGTGGCATTGGCATCTTAATTCATATTAAATCAGGACAAGACTAAACATATAAACCAATGAGAGTCAGACACACTAAAACAATTAGAATAAACAGGGGAAACTTCGGCATGGAAATTGAAAACAGCAGAAGCAAAGAACGAAATGTAAGATGGAAAAACAGTCTTTGGACAGTCACAACAGCAACAGTTTTTCACTTTAACTCAGGAGAATGAGACCACAGTCCAAATATTGGAAAACTGTATTTGTTAGGATGTTCAAAATTTGAGGTCTTAGTTTTCTGTGGACCTCTTTCCTTCCCTCAGGTTGCTTCATTCCCTGTAGGGAGTAGATCTAAAAGTTATTCTTCCAGTCCCCTGTTGTAACAACCATCATTAATAATTATTGCAAATAGTAAACTGATTGACTGAAAACATTCAGTGAGAGAAGAAAGACATGGCAGAGAAAGCATTGAGCTACAAAGTAGTATGTTGCCAGACTGGAGTGGAGAGTGGTGACAAATGCACGCCTGGAATTAACATCTCAGAGTAGCCTGATGGACGCATCCAATCATCTTCGCTAACCAAGCACAATCTCTGCTTGTGTCAAAGACCTTTGTGTGGCAAAGGTGTCTCCATTAGTGAGTCTCTAGTGGTGGTTATTGTCAGCTGAAGTAAATGGCTCATTGGCTCATTGGAAATGTCCATGATCCAAAGCTATGTCTGTACTTTCTTTTTTAAAGTGCAATATTTGGGACAACACTTTCAGGCTTTAATTTCGGAACAGAAATTTTCTTATGTTTCTTTTGAGCAGGCAGAGACAGTCTCACATACGATTGCATTTTCTTCTTTGCTTTGTTTCCAGGTCTTTCACCTGTGTTCTCATTTCCACCGTTTCTCGTGCATGCGCAGTCACCAAGTTTTAATGTTTTTTCTTGTTTAATGTTTTCTTCTGCTCTTCAGCTTTTCCTAGCAGCAGAGAAAAGTGTTCTAGAATCCTTCAAATCCATTTCATTTGTGTTTTTGTTTTTATCTGTAATGCTTCCCCTGCAGCAGCCACTCCTCATTCTAGTCAATCTGCCATTGCCAGCAGCATGGGAAAGCACAACTGTGAAGGAATACAAGCTTAGTCCAGTTGAGGAAATTAATCTTTTGGATCCAGCGAAAGGCATCAAGGCATGAGAGAATGTGTCATCTGTGAATTGTTTAGTTTATGTAATAGTGAAAAATCTGGGCTTGATTTCAGAGCCTGTACTATTCTCTTGTCGTCTACTCTGACCTAGCAAAGTTTGGGTGTATAGTAAATGCAGGATGCACAGGCTCAGTGTTTTGTTCTGCCCTGATTTTAGAGGACCTAAATGTGGTTTAGAGAAACTCCCCTTTGCCTTCTCTTGCCTGGCGGGAAGAAAGCTGTATCTTGGGGGCCCAAAAAGAAAAACAGGATAAAAATTAAGTTGATTAATTCCTCAATAATGGATTTCAGTAAGAAAATTGTGTTCTGTTCATATACAGCTTTTGAATATCTGTAGTGGCCCAGACACTGCTCATCTGATGTGGGGCCTGATCTAAGATCATTCATATCAAAAGAAGCTTCTGACTACTGTAAACTGTCATTAAATTGTCATCACCCTGCAAAATCTGAGTGATCAGTTTATTTTAGGGTGAGACGCAGTTTAATGTTTTGGTGTGTTAAAAGTGTTTCGTGTTATACTCCAGACCTGAAAAGCTTCCAGCAAAGTTCCTCTAACAAAAAAAAAAGACAAAATATTGAAGAGAGAAAAAGGAGGGG
This sequence comes from Gorsachius magnificus, assembly GCA_034008185.1. Classification (NCBI taxonomy): domain Eukaryota; kingdom Metazoa; phylum Chordata; class Aves; order Pelecaniformes; family Ardeidae; genus Gorsachius; species Gorsachius magnificus. Next base: position 28,399,867 of record CM067083.1, on the reverse strand, counting down.
AGATGTCTGGTTGGGTGTTTCTTAAATTAACACAAAATAACTAGGGCAAGGCCACCAATGACTTTTTTTAACCCATTACAAGAGCTGCCTTTGCAACCAAGGTTATGAACTCCAAGCGAGAGACAGTGCGCCATTGATCCCAGCTGGCGCTTTCTGAAAGAAACTGTTGTTTGTGCAACAGAGGATGCTGTGGGTCCTCTCTGAGAAGGACTGGTGGTGCTAGAACACCTGCTCAACACTTGTCTTTGGCTCTTACCCATGAAAACTTTTTTTCTGCCCTTCCTAAATGGAAATGTGGAAGTTTTAGAAGTCTTGGGAAATACGAATGAAACTGGGTACACAATGTCTTTTAATTTCAGTGCAACAGAAGTGTTGCTTTCTGGATTCTAGTTAATTGCAGCCTCCCTGCCCTTTCATTTGGTGTCTTCATTTTGTGTCCTAAGCTACTGTGTACTGTAATTAGGCACCGTCTTTCCTTCCAGAAGCAATTCCATTTCAGCAATAACTAATATGACTCTTGTTTTTTAGACTTGTTTATCTAGTTCAGTTTTAATAGTATGTATTTAGTAGTGCTTTTGCACTAAAGAATAGCCCTTGTGGTACTATAGTCATGCCTGTACTACATGAATGCCATAGCTGAAGTAATTTCTTTGGCTTCCCAGTACCTAAGAGGCAGCGCTGTTTGTCCTACTATGCATTTGGAAAACATTTTGGAGTTGGAGGAGGGAAGAGGGGGTAGTCTGCTTTATAAAGATAGGAAAAAGGTAAAGAGAAATTGGAGGAAGGTCTTAAAAGGGTAAAAATAATAGGAAAGACATGAGGTTTTACTGCAGAAAGTGTGAAGAGTCTATGGTATTGGGGTTGAGACAGAAGACGGGGAAACTACAGTCCTAACAGTGACCGCTCCCCAGCTATGCAGAGGCCCCCTGTTTTTCTGCTTATCCCAGCTCTGGCTGCCTGCTTGCTCTCTGCAGTTTTCTCACATGGCTGCATGGCAAAGTTCAGGGAAAAACTCTGTTTTAGTCCTGCTATCTTCTCCCAGCACCAGCATTTTGGAAGATATGGCACCCAGTAAGTCCTCTGTTACCTCTTCCTTCCCATGAATGAGTTCCCAGCTGTCTGCTTCTGTTCCTACCAGCTGCAGTGTCTGGTCTGTTTAAGTTTGTAAATTGCTTTGAGATCCTTCAAGATGAAAGGTTCCACTTAAGTGAGATCATTATCACTTTCTACATTTCTCCACTCCCTGTTCTCGGCTCAAGCTTCTCGTCTCATCTCAACTTGGGGTCCCGCATAGTACTCCACATTCCCGGCTCACAGCAATACAAAGCTTACACACAAATTTCAACTTCCAGTTCTTGAGTTGTTTGATGCCTCTCAGAGTGCTTCAGAGCTGAAGGTTAAATATATATATTTTCCTGAGCGAATGCCAAAATACTTAGCAGTTGCCACACTGAGATCGTACTTGTGCATTTGCGTCTGACTTCATGTTATTTTGTGTGCTTCAAGAGACTGTATAGTTCTCTTCCTCCCACTTCTGAAGTACTTACTCATTCTAGGAAGCATTCCAGCTATGATGTTGTTCTGTGATCCTACACTATATTCTTATAGCCATACTTTTTTCATGTTCTTGTGGTTAAACTGTAAGCCTGTCAGGGCAGGGATTTCACTCCTGTCTGGTGTAGTGAACTTACAGAGTGGAACCCTGACAAGAGTTCAGAGGGCTCTCTCTGTTCAAAGACTCATGGGCAGCAATACGGTGTTTGGACAAGAGAACCTCTTTTCTGTTCAGCTGCATGTCTAGCTGTAGTCTTCATCTTCCATATTTTAACTGACTAGTAAGAGAGTTTTTTCACGGTATAGTATCTGTGTGTGTTTAAAAATGAGGTCTTTAAACCTGTGTTTTGATACTGCAGTCATTTCCATGGCAGTAGACTATGATATCATCAGTGGAGGATTATGCCTTTCCTATGTGTGTTAGCAATTAAAAATTATGGTTTGTGAGATAAAACTAGTGTTTACCAAGCTTTTAGGTTTAGTCCATATGAGGCAGGGAAACTATTGCTTAATTCTCTAGAGAGTTCACTTGGGTAATGGAGTAAATGAATCCAGAAACATTTTGATCCTAGCAGGTGATAAGTTTTTGGGGGTATATTTTCCTAATGGGAGAAGAAAATCAGTTACTCCATCTTGTGTTCCCTCGCTTGGCAAAGAATACTTGTCTGAAACACCATGGTACTCTTTGTTTTGTTATTCAGAGCTACTTAAATGCTTGACTTAAAGTATCACAGTTTTCTAGTCTCATTAGCCTGGCATTTTTCCCCTTTGGAGGTCAGTAAGCTATTATACACTACCCACAAAAGTAAAACAACGTGCTTATCAGACTTTCAATCTTTTTAATGGGTGCCCTATTTGCCAGCTATCAGTACCTGAATCTCTTTGTTGAACCTTCCTAAGTATGTACATGCTTTCTCATGGGTTGGTGACAGAGGAGGCCAGTTTCAACACTGCGATGGCAAAAGAAAGTTCATTCATTTGAAATGTAGTGCCCAGTGTCAGAACAGTTGTTAATGCTGCAAGATGAAAACAGTGGATTCACAACACAATTTATTTCATCCCTTCAAAAGAATTTTTAAGCCAAGGAAGTAGACTTTTCTAAACAAGAGTGAAGAGAAAGGGATGAGATTAGATAAAAGTTTATAGAGAAAGAACATCATTGGTCTAGGTAGTGCAATATGAGACAAAATTTGTAGCCATTTTTTGGTGATGTAGTTTAATTACAGAAATGCACTACAGCTGTGCACATTTCAACCCATCTGTTTTCCCATATAACAGAACTGAACTCTCATAAAATATCTGTTTAAATAATCTGGGTCAGAACATGAGAAAAAAAATCTCAAAATGGTGTGCCCTGATTACATACAAGACTTGAACATGTCCAATTTCAGAGGAAGTCTAGGATGTGAAAAGGTTCTCCCTGAAATTATTACCATGTTAGTAACTACAGCACAAAGAAATTCCTTTCCCGTTGACGTTCATAGAAATGGAACCAGGCACGAATGGAACAAAAGATAGACAAGGCAGAATTATTGTATGTAGTTTCTGGAGACTCAGATTTCTAATGCCATAACAGACCTGGCCCGTATTTACTGAGCATAGTCAGGTGATGTTACAACAATCTCTTGAGTGAGCGGCTTCCCCGTCTTTCTGCGTTCCTGCTGAGGCTTCAGCTGTCTTTGGAAAACCCAGAGTGATACCTCTGTTTGAAGAACATGAAAAGTCAGGAAATAATAGCATTATGATCAGGGAAGAGGCTATTGGGATAAAAACTTAGTTACCAATTGTCCAATGTCAACATCAGGAGTAAGGGGTTTGTGTTCGTTTCTGCCACAGAAAAATGTCATTTTATCTTAGCAATGCACTATAGCATATGGCCATTGCTTCACATTACAACATCCCACTTTACAAATAGCACAACTGTTGCCTTTTGCTTTCTGTAGGGTTCTTAGACATCTGTGCAGTTCCAAGTAAATAGCATGCAGAATAGTGATACACTGGGCATTGGCGTTGTCAGTACTAGGGTATTCCTTGGGCTTCTGCTGTATCCCAGTGATACAGATTGAATATTATGTTGTGTTATGAATGTGTCTGTAATTTCTTGCCCCAATGAATACTCTTACCGTATAACTCCCACAGTTTTTTATTGTTTTGTTTTTTGTCCCTGTTATTACCGGAAATTCTTTTTGACTATTAAAACATCTCTTGCTTTTCAGTCTGGAGGTGTTTGCCCTACAAGATTCACTACCGTCAAAGGGGAAATTGCCTAAAGGAACTCCTTTGAAAACATTTGTCACAATAAACAGTTGTTAGGCACTATATTTTAACTCTCAACACTGAGGATATTGTATTTTCTCCCCCTTTATGAGCTACAGAATGATGTGATTAATAGTTCTGTCTTGTTAATGAATTACTTGCTGGCTGTACTGTTAATGGAAATAACCATTTTCCTAGATGCATTTCTAGACATAAATATATTTGGGTGAAATTTAATACTCCTGACAGTAAAGAGCTGCTGGCACAAATCAAAAGCTGCAATAAAAATTGTACAGAGTCGATGGTAACAAATTTGTGTAAAAACACTCTGGGCAGGCATATATATGATGTTGCCTCTAGGAGCTGTCTGAGCTGTTCTTTCCATAGGAGTTTACCAGTAAGGTTTTGTTTGCTTGTTTTATATGGCTCTAGTTGTTAGCCCCTATATCAAGCTGCAGTAAGTTATCTGATGCTGACATCCCTGGTTCCTTTCAAGCCTAGAATCATATACTTGGAGTTTGAAGAAAATACAAAATGATTTTTCACTAGTATGTTGCCTAACTAAGTCCAGCTTTATAGAATATGTTGAACTTTGTGACAACTAATTATAAAATAAGAAGGTGGTAATGTTCCCGAATATATCAGTTGTGTGCTCTCTTCTGGGTTTTATTATTTCTTCTTTCCATTTCTCACTCATGTCCATTTTTTCTTCTTTTTTTCCTGTACTAGATCAATAGCATGTCGTCCCTGAACTGTCGTATGATTTCCCCTTATTTGCCTCCATCTCTTCTTGTTATCCTTCTATATCATGTTCTTACAGTGCACTTCTTTTCTGTGTTGCTCTTTTCCTGCCTTTCATCTTTCAAAGAATAACTTTTGCTTCCAAAGAATCGTAACTCCCTTTTGCTAATTTACTCCATCCATCACTTGCTATAATTTCTGTCCTTTCTCAGATCCCTGTTTATACAAAATGAATAAACCTTGATAGTATAAACAGCAGAAAGAATAAAATGTGTTGGTCACAGCTGAAAATAAAGGATGGGAAGAAATCAAAAAGGCAGATCAACTTCAGTACTCGTGGAAAGACAGGCATTTTCCATGTTCTCGGCTGTAATGACAATGAATATGCCTTCCTTCTTCTAATTGTCTGATCCTGTTAGTATTATCCATTGGGAATATCCTGCTAGTATTGCTCAGTCTTTTTTTTTTCTATTATTATTGTTTTCCTTTTCTTTTTCTTTTTTCCCTACAAAGAACAAAGTAAAAAATGATGTGTTGGGAAAAAGCAGCTGGTGGGTTTGCTGGTGCTCATAGTACTCTATATGGAGGCAGCAAAAATGAGCAGATTTTCTTCAGTTTTCATTCCCTGTTGCTCATTAAATTCTGGGAATTAATGGAGCCATAGGAGTTGCCTATCAGCAGGCATGACAAGCTGGGGTTATATAGAATTACACCTTTCTGATTTTCAGAGATCTGCCTTTCCCAAGAGAGCTTAAATGGTGAAAAAGGTAAAGGTACTTAACTAGAGGAGATTCCTACATGTCATGGGAGAGTTAACCTTGGCCAGCAAAGCCTAGACATCCCCCCATACCCTGCACATTCTCATGTTTACCCCACCAGCCTTAATGTTGGTGTAATCCCAGAGTTTAGTAGATGCCTTTATAATTAGAGTGAACTTCAGATAAAGCTTTTTTTTTTTAATCAGTGAATCAAGGGTAAGATAGTTTCAAAGTAAAAACTTGAAGGAACTGCAAATTTAGGCCTGAAATGGTCAGGGAGTTGGACTAGATTATGATTATAGGTCCCTTCCAGCTGAACTAAACCTATTCTATTCTATTCTGTTCTGTTGTATTCTATTCTAATATTAAGTTTAAATATATTGATTACCTTTATTATCTATGATACATTGAGTAAGTATATATAAACTACGTATTGTTTTGGTTATACTTTTCATTTGTGACCCATATGGATTTTGTAGGAAGCACTGTACTTACAAACTTGATGAAAAATAATCATACTTGTCAAAATCATTGTCCTGCGTATGAGCTTTTCAAGCAACATCTTATTGAAGAAAATTATTAATATTTGGACTGCACTGCACTTCGTCTTGATGACTATGTAGTGAGAACACATCTATGAAGTTGCTCGTAATACTATAGTTTATAAAGCACAATATGCTGGCATGCAAAATGCCAATACTTAATGGTGGGGGGCGGTGTCCTTTTTTGTTTTTTACCTGGAAAAGACTGATGACAAGATTTGTAGGATGGCTCAGTAAGTGCCCTATTTTCTGCATGACAGTAAAGCAGAAACACAGTTTACTTCATTGATTTACCAGTACATAAAAAATTGTGGTGACAAGAACAAGGACCCTGTGGCCTATCCACTCAACCATATTATTTCCACTTCGCTCATTGCTGTCTGATAAATCCCTTCTTTAAGAGGTAGAGAAAAGATTAATGTTCACATATGTCTTGTTTCTCTTAATCTGTCCTTGGGCCTGTAAAGATCACTCTTCGCTTGGGTTGCAAAGGTTGTTTTGTTTTGTGTTGGTTTTTCTGCTTTAGCCCTGGTACTTTCTGCTTTAGCCCTGGTACTTCGTCATGATATAATGTTCTGTTCAGCATAGGAACCGTAGGCAGCCTTCTTCAGCCCTGGGTGAGCACAGCATGTTTCAGAGACGGTCCATTCTAACATCACCATCAGATTGCCTTCAAAATAATTATGTAACTGCAATTCCAAAAATAATGTAATCGAGAGACATCAATGAGGAGCAACGTGGGAGGCAAATAAAGTTAGAGAGTAGTAATTTTGAAAATTTCCACAATCTTTCTTAAATATAAAACAGATGTTTGGTAAGAATGGTGGAATGTTTGCTGAGACTTAAATATCTGAAGATAGATTCGTATTTGTTTGGGGGTTTTTAATCTCTTTAGAGCTTCAAGTTCAGAATTAAACATTCCACAGCTTATGAATTCATCGGTGTTGTGCCCACCTTTTCCCAAAATTGAACTGCTAGCGACGTGAGGAAATGTTAAAGGTTTGTTGTTCCATGAGAAAGCTTTTTACTTTTGTAATTAGTCAAATAAATAATTTATTTGTGCTGCAGGTTTCATATTCCTAATGTAGTTTAGGAATTTTGATCTCTTGGTGATATCATCATTTCACTGAAGTGCAGTACAGTGTGCTTCTGTAAATGCGTCAGGACATTCATCTGGACACCTTCTTATTTGTTTCATCTTTTAGTACCTGGGAGGGTAAAACTGGCTTCTGCACAAAGGGTCAACAGAAATGTTCATTAAAGTTCTTGAAGAGCTGTGAACGTCTGTTCTCATTCTGCATGTTATGAATTTCGGTCTTTTTAAATTGAGTTTGTGATTGAACATACAAGAAGATACCGCTTTTGTGGCCCTCCTACCTGCAGTCGCAGCCATTCATTTACTTTTCTACCTTGCTAGAGATTTTCGCCAGTTGTTTCAGTTCAGCTGTTTACCCATTCAGTAATGAGATGTACAAAACATTTTGTCTTTTAAATATATATATATGTGTGTGTTTCATAAAATACATATTTTCTCTGATGGCAAAACTGATTGAAAAGATTCCTGCTGGTCTGCACCTATTCATCATTCACTTGTTTGTGTTGTGGTGACGAACTGTATATTGGGTAAAATCAAACAGGTTTAAAAAATAACTCTGCATGGATGATGGGGTAAAGCTTTTACATCTCAGCCACTGTGCTTCAGCACTGTCCTGTGAAGGGACCGGTCTTTAAGTATCAATTATTTTGCCTGGTACCAGTTTGGGTAGTGTTTCTATACTGTTCATTACTGTGGTCTAGAGAGAGAACCCAGACCATCAAACATTCGAGCAATAACCAATTACTTGATTTGTCTGCAAAGTTAAATTTTTTAAAGAAAACCTTTTCATTTTCAGGGACATAGGAAGAAGTAAAAAATAAAGATTTTTTTATGATTTCTAATTGTCTCTTAGCAATTTTTTCAGTCATTAAAGATCTGAAGTGGAACTAAGAACCTGGAACTGGATAGCCCTATATTTAAACCAAGCTGTAGTTAATAAATTCCTGAGGTAGTCTCTTTATAAATCCTGAATGTTTTCTACCTTCCAATAAGATGGTTTAGTGGATTATTAAAAGGGAAGAAAGCATAAATGAGTCAAGAACATGAGATTTTGAAAAGAATTGTGGTCTTTTTGTCTCCGTGTTATGGAAGCTTTCCCACAGCACATGTTCAAATCTTTAAAAATTAAGCTAGACAGAACAGACCAAGGCTAAACCAAAACATCAAGCCAGATTCAAAAGAGGTCTGAGACTTTTTCACCACAATGTTGTACTAATATTCCTAGTTAGAGGCAAGAACTGTTCTCTCCTTTGTATTTGTTCAGTTCTGAGAATCATGAAAGCCCAGTAAATTGTATGTACTAGACAGTGGCTAGTTACACCTACTCTAATCTCACAGGGATTTTCCCCGTTCTGGGGAATTCCCAGGAGGGGAGAAAGAGCCAGTTTTGTTCAGTGATTCAAAGAGAACGGAATCAAAACTAAATTCTAGTCTTTTACATTATATTCCTTTTTAGTAAGACACTTTTACCTGCAGTATTTCTGCTACTATTTTGATACCCTTGATGATCTTCACCTTTCTTCAGGAGAAAAAATAATGTCTGAATGTTTCTTTTGACACTCTGTAAATGACAATCATCTTAGAGAATGTGCTATCTAATCTGACATACAAATTCCCTCTGAGTTGCCTTATGAGAATATTGCTTTCTCAATTTTTTTTAGAGAAAACTGTTTATATACTTTTCTATTTTCCTTTCTCATGCACATGTCATTTCTCAGAAACATACTTTATGTTTTTCTTCAGTATGGCTAAGGAGCTAAGTGTACTATACCACTTAATTAAACCTTAGTAACATAGCATTCAGTGTTTTCAACATACAAGGTAGTATCAAGTCAAAGTTTCAACGCTGGCTTAGGGCAGTCTGGCTATACTGCTGCAGCGAGGGCACTCCTGCTCCTCTCCTCACTCAGCTTCTCCTCAGTCTTCCAGGTTCTGGCTCACCCTGGCTGCTGTACAGTAAGTTGTACCAACTTGCTGTTCTCAATTAAAGTGACCCTTGAAAGAAAAGTGTTTTGAATTAGGAAGCTCCATGCGCAATAAAAGCAATGCAAGAGAAACAGTGGGAAAATGCTGCTGAGGGGAGTGCATGGTTTTACATCAGCTTAAGCTAACAGTAATAATACATCTTTATAGTACTTTCATGTGTTGAAAACAATGAACAGACACTGGTTAGGTGTCAAGAATCGGAAGAAACCCATGATTAATTTCAGGATTAATTTATGCAAATGTCACTAATATACATCTCTCCCTTTCCCCTCCCTTCTTCAGACTTTCTATTTCTGAGTATGATTAGTCACTGCTTAGATGGGAACTTTTCAAGAAAACCCAGAGTATCAGGGAAAGGGGCATTAATGACTCAGTAAGTTGTGCTTTCTCCTCTGTGCTTCAACACAGTAGTAAAGGTTTCTGTTCTGTTTCTAATGCCATCCTTCCAAAGGTATGTCTGTCTAATCAGCTCTAGACTTTAAGGGAACTTGTGGCACGCGCTTATTGGAAGAAAGGGTTGAAGTTACTGCAATGGTGAAATTCTTATGTGTGTACTTTTGTTCATCCCAAACCTCTGAAACATAAGTGGATGTAAGATTCTTTATTTCCCGTGAACAAATGTGGGCAGCACTGCTGTGTGCTTTACACTTAAATACTGTTTTGTAAAAACTCAGTTGAAATTTTGAGTAATTATATTCCTTTATTTGTAATGTCCAAAGTATATCAGGATGCTTCAATCTGAACTTTCCTCTATAAATAGGATTCAGTAGCATGATGCACAATTTGCAAAACATATTATATAGTAATTTTTTTTCCCATCTAGTAAGTATTGGGGATTTTCAACTTTAGTTTCTGGTTGTTCATAAGACATGAGAGCTCAATATCCTTTGTACTATTTATCCTCCCAAAGCTGAGCAGAATTTGTCACATAAGCAAAGAGTAGTCTGTTGGATAGCAATTTAAATTAGGTTTTTCAGGCCAGTGTTTTCAAATTATGTCCAAATTGTAAATGGCTTTACAAAACATTTTACGTAACAATTCTGAAAGCCCGTGTAACAGTTTTTCTAATTAACTTATTTAGCCTAGTTTTGGAGTAACATCAGCTGTTTCATCACTTTTAGGCTATTTTGAGTATTCTTTGTGGCACCATCAATAAGCCAAGAATTTATAGGGTTCCTTAATCACACAGATTACTCATCATTGCCTGTTCATAACAGAAGCCTGAAATGCTCATTAAATTTTTTTAACGTGAATCAAAAGTTAGTACAGTTGCAGAATTAAATGACAAGAGAATAGCATTATATTAGCAAAAAAACCCCTCTTGAATACCTGTTTCAGTGGAAGTGAAACCTCCAGGCTTATACGTAGATCATTACTCTGAATTTGTTTGATGTGGAAAATAAAAATAGTCTTCTGGAGTGGAGAACTGGTCTGAAAGGATTGGCGATCATGCCTGAAATGTAGTAAGGTAGGGTTTTTGTTTGTAGTGAACTACAGGAACTTGCTGCATGTTCTTGCCTAGTCTGTTAGCCTATTTTTAAAATTGGCTAATTATAAATCGCTGTTCCAACTTGATCCTTTGCCTTGTACCTTTCCATCAAAACAATAAAAAAGGTCATCTCCCCATCTTCAACAAGCTGTTTGATTCCCACAGGCAGTTGTTATGCCATGCTCCTTGACACATTGAGGCCAAGCCACCTCACCAAGCCTGTTTTTTCACCAGTGCAATTATGATGCTTCCATTGGAGATGCCAACATAACTGAGAGAAGAATCAAGTTATGGTCTGGTCACTGTTAAAACACGAATATGAACTCAGAGCAATGCCATTAGCAGATGACTGCTGGGATGTCACAATTGTTAATCTTGCCTTAAAATATATTAGCTTTTTGTGGAAACAAATTCTATTTAGAATAAGCTATAACCTCTGAAAAACACCTTAAGGAGGAAAATTAACTGGGACTTGATACCATTTTCAATTTAAATGAGACGACAGCGTGAGCTAGTGGATTGAGCTGATCTCTATTTTTGGTATTGCGACTGGCTTCTTGGCTGACCTGAGGCACAAAAAGACAAAACGACTTGCCTAAGTTTCACACCCACAAAACAAGAACAACAATGTTGTTCTGCTTTTTAAAGTGTAGTGAGATCCTTGGATGAAAGGAATTATACAAGAGCTGCTACTACGATTTCTTACCAGGACTGGGTGAAACGACTATTCTTTACTGAATGGCACATAATTTGAGAAGTGTCCGTGCAGTACCCTGGCACTGGCTGAACAGGAGCTTCCTCAACTGAGTTTTGTGGCCTTTGTCTAGAAGGTCTAGAACTGTCACTACTTCGGCTTCCAATGGTGAAAATAGCGATAAGCTATAGATATTACCATAATAAACATCATTATTATCTACACTCGTTACACCTTGTTCCCTGAAACCTTACAGTTACTCATTGCTGTAAACAACCTGCCAGATGCTGCTGTGGGCAAACAGTTTTAACTTAGCAACCCATTCCATATATATATAAGGTACCTATAAGTATACTTCTAAAAAGCTGTTACATTTTTATTTAAAATGTTTAAACATTTCCCAACAGAATGTTCCTGGCTCTGCCTCTCTGGAAACAAAATGAGTGCCATTAGCTGTGTGTGTGAGCCTTCTGGGCTTTCTCTGTTGTCACCCACGCAAAATAAACCTGCTCCCTGGGTACCATACCCTGACACTAAAATCTGGGGTGCTCCATTAGTGAGCATCCCTTCTTAGAGTCTGCATTCCTACATGCATCTCTCTGGAAACTGTAAATACTGATGAAGCACAAAGCCATAACAATTCTTTCGAGGCAAAAATCTTAATTCCTGGGAGTTGGCTTTGCTAGTTTAATTTTAGGTTTTCTTGATTTCCTAATGATCCCAAACCTTTGGACTGGTAGATGCTGGAATTGAAAATTAGTAGGAAAAAATGCTTGCTTTTTGCTGAGAATTTTCAGTAAATTGGGCTGTGCTCTGTCATTAAGTCCGTAAGATTTTCCAAACACCAATATGCCCCAGAAGTTGCAGCATAAACTCAGAAAGTAATATACATGTATTCTTCATATCCTTTTCAAAAAGCACTCTAGTGATTTGCTGTTGCAGAAGCATGTCACCTTTTTTCTGACTTGGAGGGCTGGCAATTTTGAAGCTGTTGTAAGATTTTTTTGTGAAATAATGTTATAAATTGACAAACAGAGCTGAAGTTAATTTCTTCCTCATTATGGCAGATTTCTCTGCATTCTTTCAGACTCCCCTTCCCCACTCTCCCTTTCTTTCCTGCAGCCTTTTGGAAACCTGTCTGAGCTGGATGTCATTGACTGCCCGGGTTGCTAGTACATCGTAGGAGGCCTTCCCTCCACACGTGTTGTCTGTAGCTTAAGAGATAGAAGGAATTCCATTTTTAAACCTTGTGCCTGGAATGTATGGCTTGAGGAGGCAGAAATTTTAGTAATCTGAGTGTTATAAACACAGCTTTGAGTTATGCATTTTAATAGAAATGGCAAAAGTAAGCTAGCCTTTTGCATTCGGAGAAATTCTTCCACATAGTCTCAGTGGTGTCTTTTCTTCCTTAAAACTTTTGCTGGAGATAGCAAAGCATCTGGTAGGTTTAACAAAATTAGTTTTGTTTTGTTTTTTCCAAAGTGGAAATTAAACCAGAATACACTCCTGATGGGTCTCCGCTTGTATTAGTGCATCTGGTTCTGGGCACCCATCCCCAGAAGGATGTAAATGTAACTGGAGTGTGTTCAAGAAACAACAAAATGCTGAGAAGTTGTAAAGCTTGATTTGCAAAAGAAAAACTTAAAAAAGAAAAAAGTCAAATATGTACAGTGTGCCTGAGTGACAGCAGAAGGGAGGAAGGTTTTGATAACTATCTACAATTTTGAGGGGTGTGAACACCAACAAAGTGAAAAATTACTTAGGGTGGTTCAAGAAGGTATAATTAGATGTAATGAAATTAAATGAACAATATGTAAACTTGAGCTGAATGTTACAGTGAAACAACATGAGCAGTGAGACCTATAGATTTGTTATTTATCTGTATTGAGCTAGCGCTGGGGAATCCCAGCCAGGGATCAAGTGCTTCTTTTCCTGTAGAAACATGAAACATGAACAAAAGAAATGCAATCCCTCTCTTGAGTAATAAATGAGAAGCTTGACTGGGTGGCATATAAGGAATAAACTTAAACTGGTGGGATGTGGAGTAGAGACACTAAAAGGTCTTTCGAGTCTTTTTCAGTCTTACTGGTGGGCTGTTGGGCCATCTAGGATTCTAAGAGTGTAACTCTTATTTTGAAGATGCTTGTTCTTTTCAGTCACTAATGTATGTAAATATTGCTTTAAATTGGAATAGCTTTACTACGCGATTGCCAAGAGCTGGAGAAACTACCCTTGGACATAAGTTTTTCATTGGTTTTGGTGGGAAAGGAGCCAACCAGTGTGTCCAGTCTGCTCGACTTGGGGCCAAGACCTCGCTGATCTGCAAGGTAAGCACTGACTTGCTCTTGGATTACAGCTGAATTACAGTTCATGCAAATTCCAGTAAACCTTTAGGTAACTTATGGAAAAGTTGTTGTTTTGTTTTGTTTTTTTTAATCCCTCTCTAATTCCCTTTTCTTTATTTCAGCTATAAATTTAAGCATGAAGGAGGCTGTTTTAAGAACACTGCCAAAACCAAAGATTAGTTGGCTAGAGATCTGGCAGAAATGGCATATAAAGGAGGATTGCAAAACTTAGATTGATGTACCATGGAAAAGAGAATTGGAGAGAATACGAGATGTTCAAAATTCAAGTGATCTTGATTAGCCCCTCCTCTGTATGTTCCCCACTGATACAACAATCAGGTGTTCATTGATGACATTCAGGTACTTTGTAGGTGATTAAAAAGCAAACACTGACAAGCCAGTAACAAATAGGAGGAGTATAAAACTTTGTGCTTCAAGGGATAAATCATTGAGATTAGGATGAGATGTTGATGTCCAAATTCTAGAACTTTTGCATGCTGTGGGATTTTTTTGCCCACTTTTCTGAAATATCTGATACACAGCAGTTCTAAAGACTGGCTCACAGACCATCAGGCTGATTCAGCTTGGCAGATGCTCTATTTTTACAATGCTTTTCTTTGATTTTTTTATAAGTTTTGAGTGATTATTACTAAGGTTTAAGATCAAGTTTTCTCTCTCTGGAGCCTTATTGTCTGTTCTGTGCCAGCTGTAGATGAAACTTCAGCTTGACTGGACATACTTTGTTATTGCCATAGCTGAAGAGGATGCTGGATTTGTTGGATCTTTGTCTGTCAGGGAGTTTTTCAGAAGTACTGGAAACATCTCAAGGAAGCCTTTCTCAGTGGTTTTCCAATCCAATATTTAGGCTAAAGAATGGTAGCTATACATCTAAATTACACCTGCAAGCATTTCTGTGGGTTATTATCACTGGTTGTTCTACAGTGTAGGGTTTTTTTTATATTGGCAATGTTTGTGCTTCTGTAATATTGTGGATATTTGATCATCTTTGCATTCAAGAACGATCAGATTCAAGTACAAGATGAACTGGCAATGAATTCCCTGCTAACATTTCCTGCTAAATGTTAAAGGGTTTTTTTCCACTGAAAGTGTGAATTTTGTTTTATTTTTTAATGGTGTAGCCTTTCTTCAGTGCATACATGTTTCTGGAAACATTTGCGTTCCTAATAAAATTTAGCAGTTACTATAATTTCTAATTACTTTCCAAAATCATATTTATGTTATTTCAGTAAAACCTAGTCTTCTTTCTTTCTTTCTGATGTATATTTATTGGAGAAAAGAAACAGCAGAGAATGACTCTAGTACCTATAAATGTTAGCATTTTGTGGTTTTTTAATTTTAAAAGTTAATATTTACTTTTTGAATTAAAAATGTACTTTATAGCCTCGCAAATAGTCTCATCTCATAGCAGTACAGTCTTATATCTCCATAGGTCAATGGGATACAGTATAAAGTTTCTTGCTGAATAAACTAAGAAGAGTCAGGCAATAATCCACCATTCAATTATTTTTACTTTAACAAGTCATCTTAAGTATTCAGTGGTTCTTAAAGCCAGATAGCCCCTCACACACACATTCTGTGCTCAACACATGCTTATGTTTTGGTCACAGTTCCCAACGTTTTCCATCCAGTACAGATGCAACAATTGCTTCTACAATCTGAAGTTCAAGGAATGGAATCAGTATTAATACTAGAGGGACATTCTGTTGGACTGTGGCATCCTCTTATGAGGACTGTAATTTAGGCAGGGGATGTCCTCAGCAAGAGTAGAGGTAGACATCTCGGATCAAGTGAAAAGGCATTCTACATACATCAGAGCTTTAAAACACAAGAGAGCCAGTGACCGTCTGGTGAGGGTTTGAGAGAGGGAGTTTTAGAATGACCTCCAGTTATGACTAGCAATGCTACAGAATGCTGTGGATTTTAATGTAAAACCCAAGTACTGAATTAGAGTAGTGGAAATGCAAACAGTGTTCTGCTTTCTGCCTGGATGTCTCTACAATTGGCTGCTGTTACTCTGGGTTATCAGTATGTTTCACAGTATCAGTCCTAAACTCCCCTCCTCAATTTGCTCAGTACAGTAAAACAATGCATTGATGGAATAGTTGCCACTTCAAAAAGACAAGGAAGACAATTGTTCAGAGAAATGTAAAGGATTACTATCAGGGAACTAAAGGATCTAAGCAAATAAATTAATTACTCGTGTTCATACAAGAACCCTGTCACAGTACTGAAAAATGCACAGTGGTCTTGAGAGATTCCAAACTCCCCAAACTATTCTTTTTTTTTTTTTTTTTCTTTTTTTTGTAGTGGCCATTATTAGAAAAATCTGTTAAACATCCTAGATTAAGATGGTGGAGGGATGTTGGTCTGAAAGACATAGTGTGTGCTGAAAAATGTCCTGGTTTAGTTCTGACAAACAATTTGGAATGATTCTCACTGGTCACTGATGTCACTAGCCTGATATTGCAGATACTAAATTCTATTTAAGCCACAGATGCATTAGTTTTCTACTTAGAAATAGGAAGTGCTGTATTTCCATGCTATGTAGTCTTCTCTCTTTAGATGACCTGTAATCCAAATTTAAGTTGAAATGCTGTAAGCCTGAACCCTCACTTTATTGTAAGAGCATAGCTATATCTCAGATGCAGCCCAAACTATGGTGGATAGCTTCAGTTGTTTTTTCCTTTTGTATTACTGTCTTATACTTTTCTTTAGTACCTGTTTAATTCCCTAATGAAGAAAAAGAATAAATCTCTCTCTCAAAAAAAAGAGCATATAGAATAGATTAAACAAACAATTGTCAAGAAGTACATGTTTGTATGGTAATTAATTTTCAGGTACATATGAGTTTGATTCTCTAAGCTGCTGGTACTTTCACTACTGTGATGCCAGCCAGCTCCCCTAGCTCCACATGGGAAATATGATAGTAAGCAGGGAAAACCCAGCTTGAAAAATACTGATGCAATTCCACTCATTCTAATATGCAAACTATGTGACCATAATGCTTGTACAAATGTCTATTGTTGTTAAGACCTCAAGAAAGAAGAAATGCTATTTCAGCACATACAATGTTCTGTGGTCAGCAGACTAAGGCATTTCTTTTTCTGTTTACCCAATAGTCCATCTAGCAGGGTCTGTGCAAAAGCAGAAAATATTTTAAACAATGTTATATAATTTGACATGGTCAGTAAATACGCCTTTAATCTAAAATGAGTCTGATGCCCAATACTCTGTCTTCCTTGGGGGCAAAGCCTGAATGGAAAGATAAGCCCTTCAAACGCACTAGGATTAACTGGGTTGGATGCTGATGAACTAACATGGGAAAAAGTTTCCAGAGGAAAAGGACCTCCATAGAGACCCCTCCAAGGGCTTCCCTCCAGCACTGAGATGTCTCGCTGTGAGCAAAAGTACCATGGCTGATCTCAGTTGTTGTGACAGTTGAACAATAAGGGATGCCTGTTTGTCAGTTATGTAGGACCCAGAGCTGAAGGAAGGAAGTTTCAGTTGAGCTTTTGGAAAATGGTTATGAAATATTTCATTGCTGAAATAACTGAGCAAATCCTGAGATTTGTTTTAGAAGCTCTGTAGCAGCAAGGGAGGGAGAAGGTGATACCATCAGGTGGAACGCATTCCAGTAGTACAACTGTTAGGCTGCAGAGGTGAGCACGACTCAGATTTAAATTGCAGATGGCTGCAGTCATCCAGCCTAAAGCAGTCAGAAGATGCAGCTTCTGACAACCCGCCCTGTCTGGCAAACTGGGAGTAGTCAGTGATACAGAAATATTCTAATATGCAAACAATGAATAACACAGTGACCAAAGTAAATGTTGTTGGGGATTTTTTCCCATGTACTAGAGGAATGTTCTGTCTGGTTAGACTGTTTTGACCTAAATTGCTGTCCTCCTTTGGCAAAAGACTGGGACCATCCCTAATAATGCTTTAGAAAAATCCCTTCTAGAGGTTGTAGGAAATGGAAGTATGTTTCAAAACATGGTTACACAATAGAATATGTGGGGGGAAGGCTCATCCATCCTTAACACTTTAAATTATAGAATTATGAATCGCAAGGTTTGATTATTGTGATCACTAGCTAGTACTCAGGCCGTCTCTGAGCTTTCTGAAGGACTGAGCTCATAAATAGACAGCAGGCAACAGAGGCAGCTGCTTTGTGCTTCCAGTAACTCAAATACAGTGTTAGCTATTTAGTCCTGTTTTATGAGAAGATGGGTCATTAGTTAGGGCTCCTCATGTAATTCCTTCGTTGTCTAGACTGTGACCAAGATCTTGATTTGGCTTCTAATCTAACAGATGCCTTTTTTTCTCTTGGAAAAACACTTGCTCTAGCATTGGTCAGTCTTTGATACCACTCAGATAAACAACTTGCTCTTGGAAGTAGGAGCACACACTACGCATGCTGAAGACATAGGCTAAAACTGGTGAATTAAAAACTCTGTTGGCTTTATAAATATATTTTAAATGCTATTTTGACATTAAGCAAGTTATACCTTTTTTTTTCTCCATATACCTCATCTCCTTTGTTCAGCTTGTGTGATGTAAAAAAAAGAACTGTTTATTAGCCTGAATAAACAGCAAGCAGAATTTTGTTCAGCTAAAAAGATTAGCAGAGCTGAAATTACAAGCTCCTGCTGTTAGAAAAACAATAGAGCGTAGCTTGACTCCCTAACTCAACTTGGTCTGCTGTTGCTGGATAAAACAACCAAAAAATGTTGAATTTGTAAACAGTACATTTAGTACTGGGAATTATAGAAATCAGCAGTGCCATGTTTATTGTCACTTTCTAGACCATCACCACAGTTTTATATTTTTCCACTGAGGAAACTTGAGGTAGAAAAATGAAAATACAAACTGCAATTGAGAAGGACACCAGAGCTGCTATAAATGGTTTCAATTCGAAGCTGAATAATGATCCAGGAGTACAAGATTCAGTACACTTCCAGATTTTACAATCCCCAGAAAGCTTCAGTGTCAAGGGAACACAGTGGTTTTAAGAGAATGAAACTTGAATGTAGCGACATGGGTGTAGGGGGGAGATTTGTAATAGAGGAGGAGAAAACTGCAGAACACTATTCCTATTGTTCATTAATACTATTAATACATCTTTACTATTATTTGTTTATTAATAAGGCAAAGTGGTGCAAAACAGAAAGTGTTGAATTCAAATTACGTTAGACCATTCTGTTGTCTAAAGATGATCTATCTACCCTCTCACCTTTCTGTAGAGAAAACCTATCTTCTTATCTTTTGTATAGGTTGGGAAGGATTCCTTTGGGAATGAATATGTTGAAAATTTGAAGAAGAATGGTATTTCTACAGGTAAAATTTTACTTTAAAGAAACCTTTTGTATTATTTTTAAGGTTTAAAAATTGGTAGTGGAGGATTTCTTATTTTGTTGCCTTATTGGATATGTTTTACCATTAAGAACTATGAATAATTGTTTTGACACAACTGGCAGGAATGAATGAATATGGGTGAGAATATGGGGACTTCAGAAATCAGCTGTACCACTACAAATAAAATGTAATGTTATTAGCTCTAAATCTCAGATGATTGCATCAGTGCAAGTCACCTGAAGATAACTTTCTGTTAGGCAATTGTTTAGGCTGGTATTAATGACGGTAATGCCTAGTGAGAAATTGAAAAATACAGTCTGATTATTCATTCTCAGTTTCATGTTGGGAGTAGAGGGATAGAGTGGAAATGCATTTGTCAACTCAGTACATTTCACCTCTGTTTTGTGAAATGACATGTGCAGTCATTTTAGAGACTGCAGCTGATGTTTGTTAACACACATACACACAAAAATCAATGTTAAAAGGCTTTTGGGAAAAGGGAAAATTAAGCATTCAGAATATTCTATTATCTTTGCACCCTTGTGACCCTAATTCTCTCTCTTGTTTAAATGTATTATGGTGTGCTGCTTTACTACATGATCACATTTTTGTCTGCATGAGTCTTGTCTCCTTCAGGGTGGACAAGGATGGACAAATGCAATCACTAAGTGGCAATTCAATATTCTGTTTATCTTTTCTGTTTAATGTGCCGCCCCAAGCTTCATTTATTGCATTATTCAGATCCTGCTTTAAAGACAGAACTATTTTGTGGGCTTTTTTATTATGCTTATCAGAATAGCATCTAAATATTTCACAAATGTATATAGAGGTTTATTCATTGCATATCTTCCAACTTACACAAGAAACCAGGCAAGGATACCATAAAAGCAATGTCTATTAGTGTGCAGTTCTAAATCTCTCTAAAGCATGCCTACCTCATGAATAAAGTCTTTGATCATGTAAATAAAGATATTATAATGCATAGCACTTAATGAAAATGTATATTCCACAAGGAACCTTAAATCTCACGTTTTCTGATTTAAATGATTGATCTTGCAGTCTTAACATAAGTTTTTAAATAGTCTTTGTAGCAGCAAAAGAAAAGTGTAGGAAAAAAAATTCAGAAATTCCACCATATTGCACTTCTTTGTTAACAAGATAGATCAATTGAAGGGTTGGAACATTTAGGTCCAAGGTAACAATTTCTGTTGATTCTGTTAAAAATATCTCAGAGTGGTGTTAGATTGTCACTCTCTACATTGACCAGCCCTGGAGGATGACAAGATGTACTGCTGGTGAGGCTGGTCTGGGGTCCCAACTTGCATTCCAAGATTTGGAGGCAAGGATGATTCTGAGTGCACAGACCTTTTTGCTTAGGACCATTTTATTTCAGTCCCTGGCTTTTAATCTCAGATTAATCCTTGTCTAGCCTACCCCTGTTGTTATACATAAGGATATTGGGCACTGGGTGAAAATCCTTGCTGTAATGCCAGTTCTGCAAATTTTCATATCCTGGATCCTTGTTGTATGTCTTCTTTGCTTATATCACTCTTCTAGTTCCTAACATGTCACCTTACCCCCTTTCTTTCCAATTCCAATCTTTTTCCTAATTTTCCCCTTTCCCAGTCTTCCTGTCTTCCACAACCTATTAACTACCATTGCTGCTCAGACCATTTAGACCTTTACCAACGTGTTACTCCCTCTCCCACATTTGAACTCAGCAGCTTGCTGCTCATGCTGCTTATTTTCTGCTGGAAGAGCATTGAGAGCACAGAAGACTCAAGTTCTAAGCTTTGAATTCCAGTGTGCAGACCTAGCTCATGGTGAAAAGAAGCTATAATTGCAAGGAAAATTCTCCTCCAACCCTTGTAACTGAGCTAGATAAGGGTACCTCCAGGGCAAGTACCTGCAATACTTCAGCAAAACTGAATGAGCATGATGTTATGTGTTCTTTCAGCCTTCTTCAAATCTGAGCAGATTTTTAAATAGGCCACAAAAGACACATCTTGAGAAAGAAGCCAACCTTTGCCCAGCATGAAGTCCATGTTCTAAAATGTTAGAACCCCAGAGCTTCTTAAACAAAAGGTCACCAGAATTTGTCTCAAATAAAGTAGTAGATTTTTCTCAAATACAGTTCTTGGGGAAAAAAAAAAAAAACAAACCCTCAACTTTTTGACAGTTTTCTACTACAGTTCTACTTAAAAACCCCCCACCTGTCATAGAAGGTTTCAGACCACTGGTTAATATTTGACAAGTTTGCTGACAGCTGAAAACAGGTTCTTATAGTAGTAAATATGGAACAATCTTTATAATAGACAGTGCTGCCAGCCTCACTTCTACTTAATTTATCTGAATAATAATCCAAAGAGGAAGCATATAGCCTCACCACTGCCTTCAGAGCACACATTAATATTACTGCTGAAATGCAAATCTACAGAGAATTAAATGCTGTGTTGTTGTAATATTTTAGTTTTCTCCAGCCTTGACTCTATTGTTTCATTGGATAAAAGAAATACTTCCATGTAGGAGTAGAGTGCCTGAGAAGGCTGTATAAATAACGTGCTTTCTCTAAAGCAAAGATGTAGCCAAATTAAAGAATGTTGGACTCGCATTTCTGTTTTGTGGGTGTAAATTAACACTTTTTGTTGTTGTTAGCTTCTCTGGCATTGTTGCACATGAAAGAGTAATTAGCATTTTTAAATTGCTGGAGGTTATGGGTTCATTTTAGATTTAATTCAATTAAACTGCATCACATGCTATTGGTTGAAAGTAATATATTGAACTAATGCATGCTGTAACTTTTCCCTTTCTTAGCATTTGTAGGTCAGACTACAGATGCTGCTACTGGAACTGCTTCAATAATTGTCAACAGTGAAGGTACATATTTCTACTCTGAATTGTCCTCTTTGTTCTGCCTCTACGGCCGTAAAAGAAACCTTTGCCTTGTCACTGTGAATTGTGGAATTATTTTTTCTACATATTTAATTTTTTTCAGGATCTTATCCACGCTTCATTGCACTTCTGTTTATTACAGGCAATGTTGTAGGATGAGGTGCCTGAAAGCAGCAGAATCAGATGCTTGGATTAGCAGTGTGATAGCCATAATTCAGTCAGCCAGTTGATCTGTCTAGTTTTACATTGGCCAGAACACACAGTGTAGCAGAAGGTTAAAGCTCTCCTTTTCCACCACAACTAACTTAGCACTTCTACTGTGAGGAAAGGTTTGCCTCCTCAGCACACTAAGTGAGCCATTATGCCCTGAGTCAGGAAAAGGAATTGTCCTTAGTATAAGTAGAAATATTTATGTTGAACTTGTAATATTATCACAGTTCTTGATCCCAGGTTGCATCTGCAGTGATGAATACACTGTGAAATGGCATATTTGTTTTTTCTGTGTTAATTTTCCTTAGCCTGTGCCTTTGCTCTCATATTGCAGGGGAAGAAGAAAAGAAGATTTGGCTTGTTTTCATATTCTTCTTCAAGATTGCTAAATTACCCTCTGAAACCTTTGTGTTTATCTTTTCCTCATGCAAGTTGTGCTATTGAGAGCTCATGGGAGAAGTACATGTGTCTGGAGCAAAATTTAGAGCTCAGGACCGATAATGTTTATGCAAAGATAACAATTAATTTTGATTGAATTAGTTCACTTTTGGTGTAACTAAGAGCCTTCATTTGAACAGCTTAGCTGACATATCAACTTAACAAGCTCCTATGTAACCTGATGGTGGTACATTGGGCTACAGGTCAAAATGCGAAAGGAAACATGACTATTCACTCCAGAAGCAAACCTGGGAAGGAACTGTGACTAAGGGCAAGTCTACACAGGAACATGCCAGAAAATTAGGTAAATTAGTTGGAGATGTGAGTTTAATTTTCTCTAAGCGTAATCAAAACCTTGCATGACAGCTCTAATTCCAAAATAAGGTAGCTCTAATACATTGAATAAACTGAATACCTGCCTCTTACTTCCACCTCCTTCTCTTGGTTTGGGTCAGCAGATAAATTACCACAGCAACTCTTAAGAACTCCTTTCCTATGCCACATGCAGTCACTGCTTTGGCCCTTGTAAATGGGAGAGACAGTGAGAATCCAGTAGCACTCCCAGGCCTCGCTCTTTTGTACACGTAACCATGTTTTGCACTAGGTTTCCTGTGCAGAATAGTTGAATAAGAAGCAGTCTTACTACTTCCCAATTCATATGCATGGCCAACTAAAATGAACATGGTCTGAACTTGAGTGGACAGAGGATGACCTGTTAAAATTATAACACCATGAATTTTTCTGAAGCATAAGGAACAAACCCATCTTGTGATCTAAAACGTTTAAAAGCACCAAGGAAGGGAAACTGATTGTTCAGTGCCATGAGGTTCACAGTGTTATTGTCAGTGTGAAGGGTCTCTGATAATCTTGTGATTCATGTAGTGAGGTGAATAATGCATAATATCATGCAGTTTGTTTCTTTCAGAAACTAAAAAATCCTATATTGAGTTACCGCTGGCCGCAGATTTCATTTAAAATCTAGTAGAAGAGCAA
This sequence comes from Gorsachius magnificus, assembly GCA_034008185.1. Lineage (NCBI taxonomy): Eukaryota > Metazoa > Chordata > Aves > Pelecaniformes > Ardeidae > Gorsachius > Gorsachius magnificus. The sequence continues at coordinate 28,376,500 of CM067083.1, read as the reverse complement.
ACCTGGTCAGAACTATGCTATAAAGCAAACAGATGCACAGAATTGGTAATGGTTCTGGTTGTTACTTCTCTCTAAAACCATCTGGCGCCTGAATTGAGTAAATTGCAATAAAATAGCAGTACTTATGTGCTTTGCTGTTGCAAGAGACACTTTTTTTTTTTTCCCTGTAGAACCCTGGCTGATTTGACCTAAACAGGTTTCACAGCACTTTTCAAAGGGCTTGTCTGCACATGCATGTTTTACCGCAGTAATTGTGCTGGCACAGCTGGCACACCACAGCATTCAATGCACTGATGTAAAGCAGTTTCTGCTTGTTTAAATTATACCTATAAGGGAAGCATTTGAAGTTGGGGGTGGTGATGGTGTTTGTGTTAAGACAACAAGGGACAAATAAAAAACATAGGTATCATCTCTTTGAATCGCCAAGTTTTAATTGCTGTATTTTCACACACCTACCCTGCACTTTATCTTGCCAATTCTTTACAAGTACCGATACTTGGGAAAAATACCAACTGCAATCAACTGAGTAAAATCACAGGCAGAAGTAGGAGAGAGACTCAAGTAGAGGGAGCAGACTATGGATGGGTGAGTGAAGGCAGAGGAAAAGAAAGCTGTAGAGAGCAGAGTCAGAGAAGGCTCTGAGGTAAACTTTCCTGGTGTTACCTGTGTCTGTCTAGCTGGTGCTGCTGAATTTCTGGGAAGGTTTTTACTGGTTACTGAACTGCACAGCTATAACTCATCCATTGTTGTAATTGACAAAGTACAAAAAATTTGAAAATTATCAGGCACATTTGATCTTCTCAAAGTTGCATTATATTCTGGGACAATGCAGTGTAGTTTCAATAAAATACAGAGGTTAAATCCCTGCTTTAATGCAAAATGGTGAAGAGATGTTTAACAAGTTTTATAGTGCTGCACTGGAAAACGTGCAGCCCAGAGGTGCTGCAAAGGTGCCTTCTGGGCTGGTCTCAGAAATCTGTGCAGAGATCTTTTGCTGGAACCTTGTGTTCCTTTCAGTTGTTCTCTTTTATGTGACTGCCTCTTCAGATAGGTTTTGACTCAACACAAGCTTCAGTTTACCGGACCCCGTACACTTTGAATCTGTACTTTCTCTCTCAAGGAGAAAAGCTGGTACATCCAGCTGATTTTCTTAACACATTTTCTTTGAGGTGCATCGCACCACTTAGAACCCCAGCTTTTGTTTCCTCTTGCAGCCTGCCTTCTTTCCACTAGCTCTGTCACTTAGCACACCTTCTGCTAACAGTGTGCTATTAAATGGTAAGAACTCCATAATTAATGATGCGTGTTGTACTCTTACATACACACACAGGGAGAAAAGTACCTCCTTACGGATAATTTTTTACATGATTGCCTGTGAAGTTTATTGCAGCTTTGTCCATATCTGCTACTGACTGTTGACAGCGCCATTAATCTGGCCTGACTGGACCAGTAGCTTGAACCAGTCTGACAACTTCCATGTTCGTAGCAAAAATTCAGTGGAGGGATGGCAGAGGTTGGCAGGTCATGATTAAAGTGCTCTTGATTATTGCAAGTTAGGACTTAAAGCTCACCTACACAGAACACTGGGAGATAACCTTCACTTGACATAGGCTTTGTGCTGACTTTACGTTAAAGTTATTAGTCACTCATGAACAGTGAATAGGCATTATTTTTTAAGTGAGTGTACCTTCAATACCAAAGCACTATTAGTATAAAAAGATTCAAAATATATATTTAGATAAGGCTAAATAGGCAAGGCAAACTTAGACTACATATGCCAGCTTGTTTGAATTACACTTTCCAAAGAGAAAATCTTTGTTTTGAATCTTCAGGGTTGTGAATAAATGTCACCTGAATTTGTATAGAGTTTCTATGTATTGACATTCATCGTGAACGTAAATGTTTTGTGTACAAGACTATTCAGTGCTCCTACCAAGTAATTGCATAGAAATTATGATACCGTGACACACCCAAAACTTGCCCTCATATTCATGAACTGCGTGATTTGGCAGCAAATGTTTTTCTTGTTAGATTCTTTTCTGGTCACAAATATAATCTTTTTTCCCTATGAGTTATTGTGCAGAAGCTCTGCAACTATTGTATAATTGCGTTGTTTGAGATTTTGGTGAGTTCTAAGCACTACCAATGGCTTTTAGGTGCATCATCCAGTTTAAAAAGTGAGGGTTGTTGCACTGTGGTATTTACTGTTTTGCCTTTGATTTTTCCACCAGCAGTTCTCATCTGGTGGGATCTATAAAATGACACTTGTAAAAAAAATCTAGTGTGGGTTACCCAACTTTCTAAGAAGTGACAGTAGCAGGCTTAGAACCCCAATTGAGGACAGTATTTACATATGCAGCATTCATGCTGTTTTAAGTATTGATTGAACCCAATCCCCATCTGGTGTAAGCTTGCGCAAGTTTATCAGCTTCATTTAGCTGTTCTAGCTTACAGCAACTGTGAATGTGGCCCTTAATATTTTTGCTGATGTCTGCAAAACTTAAAATTATATAGATGCTCACATCAAAACTGAGAATTTTTAGTCTAAGTAATGATATGTTAGAATTAACTGTAATGCAGTAAGTATGTTTTTCTCATTCTTAGTGTGGCCAACATTTTACCTTGCTTGAGCTGTTTAAAAGTTTGATGTACAGCTTAAGGCTTCATGGCTTCTAGAGTTAACAGAGATTCATAGGCATTTCCAGGCAACGGTTTATCTCCTCTTCAAACAGGTATCTAAGATATGTAAGATTAAAAACCTCTGAAAATACTTGTGTCTCCTCCTTGTTGAAGGAACCTAGGAAACTAATTTTTAGAAATTAATTTTCTTTGAATTTTCTAGAATGTAGAAATTTTTTTGAAAACTTTAAAAATTAGTTAGTGTTGGACAAGATGAATCCCACCACTCTTTGCCATCTGTCTTTAACTCTGTTGTCCCTGGTGCTGATTTCCCATCTGATTTCCCTGGCAAGAAATAATTGCTTTCAACAAAATGGTTGCTGGTAATACAAAATTCTGGTATTAATTGTGAGTGCATGGCTCCAGATTCTGCTTTCATGCACTCTGGTGTAAGTTTGTGGTGACTGCTGTCATTCACAGTTAGTGTGGTATATGTAGCTATGATCAGAATGTGGCTTTTTCTCTAAAACTTGGGTTAAGCCCGCCCAGACTGTTACACCACAGTAGGTACTGCATTTCCTTGGCAGGTCTGAAAGCAGACTTTAAGTCTCTGACCTTTAGTAGGTACAAAGAAAAGCTCTGACTGTGATCCAGTGCAGCATGGTCTACCTTGAATTTGCACATATGTGTTTAAGCAAACAGCCTTCCTTATCGCCTTGGGCCATTAGGTCTAAAGTCTAATAATAATATACATGTCAGTACAGCTAAATAGTTCAGCAAGATAATGCAGCAAGACATGTGGATAGAGTCTGAGATTCTAGGTAGCACAGAGTCCAGGCAGAAATGAAATATGTTTTTGTTTCACTAATTCCCTGCCTTTTTGCTCTTTGCACTGCTGCACCCTATAAGCTTCCAAAATATATGCTTGGCAGAATAGGTGCAACTTGCCTTAGAATGTTTCCTCCACAGAATTCAGATATCTTTGATAGCATTTACTTGTTGCAGAAGGTTTTTTCTTTTTGTTTTTTTATCCAAGATGCCCATCATTGTCTGTTGAAAAGCAGGGCGTTGGCTTTAAATGCTGAGGTTTTGCTTTTCATATGCAGCTGTTCTGTACCAAACCATTGACAGCAGAATTGCTTTGGAAAGCTTGGGCCCCTCCCTCTGAGATCACTATATTATTCTTTCCATTGTCCTGGGTTCTTTTCAGAATTTATTTAGGGAGACAAGCTTTGCACGTTTCTTATTCAAAGGGCTTTGAAGTCGCATGCAACAAAAATAATGTATTTAAAAGCATAAATATTTATTTACAGAGTAATTCAGTTCATTACAGAATTGGTAGCCTGTAATGATTGGCAGTCCTTAAAGGAATCTTCAGCGGGGGCGGGCTAAGCCTGTAAATCAAGGAACAACTGACTTATTGAATTTAATACCTGAGTGATTAATAACAAATTTTAATTTGAAGGCACCCATGCCTGAAGGTCTATAGATGTTGTAACAGAGATTAAAAAAAAGAAAGAATGAAAGAAAGAAACTGCAATAAAGGAAGGCAACTTGCATGTCTGAAGAAAAACAAAATATCTGAAACCTACGTAAATGAACCTCCTCACCTAGTTGTAAAACAAACTATGAGAATGAAAAGGATCTTAGATGGGCTTTGAGATACTGCCATGCTTCCACACGTATAGATTTGCTTAGACCATTCTACTGGCCAGCTTTAAGTGCAGAAGATTTTGTCACTCACCTTCTTTACTCACTTCTGATAAAGCTTTCTTCAGACATAGGTGTTAGATTTCTGAGTTTTGGTGGCAAGCTGATTCTGGTTTTCATGATGGTTAGGGGCCCTAACTTGAAGTGTTGCAGGTAAATGGAGCAAGTCTGCATCTCTGAAATCTTAAAGAACATGCATAATTTTCATAGCTGTCTGAAATATTCTCTGTTCCCAGCTGATGGGAAAATTAAAATTTTTATGGCATTTTTGGCATATGAACTCAGTAATCATGATGCTTTTCTCTTCAAAGTGCTACTGCAATATTTTAGGAAAATGCAAATATCAGCCTTAGTGTATGTCCCCCATCTCCACTGTGTCTAGTAAAGTGCTTCTTTAGAGTTCATAGAAAACACCAAAATTAAGACTGCGGAAAGCCCATGCACAACTTTTCCCAAAGAAATATATACTGCATTTATTGTGCAGTATAGCATTCATTAGTCCATCTATCTTTTTTATTGTCTTCTGAAATCTTTGGATATTTGAAAATGTCAGCAATGCATACATTTTTAGTGGGGGTGTTTTGGAAAACAAATTGAAATCCTCATCTGAAATGTATTGTAGAAAAGCAAGGAATTGTTTTACATACTTTATTGCAAAAGTTAATGTAAAAAACACATTATCTTCTCTTTAGGACAGAATGTTATTGTCATAGTCCCAGGAGCCAACCTGCTTTTGAATTTTGAAGACCTGGAGAGGGCATCTGATGTCATCTGTAAAGCCAAAGTGGTTGTTTGCCAGCTAGAAATAACCCCTGCTGTTTCTCTTGAAGCTCTGAAAATGGCACGTGCCAGTGGAGGTAATTTAACATAAGCCGTTCTGGCTCCCTCATTTGTGTTGCATGAAAAATACTCTTTATCATGCTTTCTAAATAAAGATCCTGTGGTCTATTCTGGTTTCTGTCATACTAGTTTTACACAGAAATGAAACAATAGCCAACAAATTTATGCTATGCTTATGAAAACTGAACTCAGTTTTAAAATTTTGCAGTGTTTACCTTGAATGGCAAATCAACCCATGCCCTTATAATCTCCCCGTATATGTCTGGTGCTGCCTTTCCTCCTATTTTCATGCTGTGACTAAATGCAGTATAATGTTGTTAGGTCAAGAATTATTGGCCTGACTCTGGTATTATTCCAGAGCAGAACTAGCATAATGAATGCAAGCCAGTGAAGTCCTACACACAGTAAAGTGAATTAAATGACCTCAGAAACAGACTTATGTCTTTGTTCTCCCAGCATAGCAGTAGGTATGGCTGTCGTTTTCTATATTGAAGTTAACATCTTTAAAGTAAAAAAAAAAAAGCTTTTTCTCCTTAACCAAAATTCTTAGAGTGTGCCTTGGCATGCTGCCATTGAATAGACAGAGTCATCATTTGTGAAATTATTAGTAAATTGTTACTGTGCTGTACTTTTAAATGTAGGTCATTGTTCCTTCAGTGTAGCATATACGCAGAATAAAAGCTGACATTTTGCTTGAACAGGATGGGGTTTCACTACCAACATGATGTTTTTGCTGTTTAAGTGCCTGTAATGCTTTAAGTTACTCAAGCACAATTACCACTGTATTTGAACACTAAGTAAATAATTATGCAAGTGAGGCATCTATATGAGATGAAAAATATGTTCTCGTCTGTCTGGAAGATAAGACTGGGAGGGGACAGCTCATAGCATGGTCAATCACGCAGCAGGTCAGGGATGGAACTGGAATCAGAACTAACTGGTTCCTTGCAGCTGGGCCCAGGCTTGCTCCAGTCGATCACGGCACGTTGGGATTGTTGACTCTTTAGTCCTCTTTTTCTGCACTGAGGTCTGTTGCACACCTGTTGTGATCACTGGTGTTCGCACACCAGTGAAGACATCAGAATGTAGCAGAACTTTATGCATCGTGTTCATGTATTTTGTGCTGGTTTAAGCAGCTATGTTTGGTGTGAGGCTGGGAGAGAGTGGCTCTGAAACTGTGGTGGTAATTGTCCTAAACTCTATAAAGAGTACCGTGCATGGGGAAAAATTATTTTGACTTCTGTTTGAAATGTCAAAACTGGGCTCATGCATATCTAAATATAAATTAAAAACTTCAGCTAACTGAGTAGCACCTGGGATGCTTAAAATGTATGTGTGTGGGGAGAAACAGAGCTTACTATATTTTTTTCATTATGGTTTATGAAAATGGATAAAAGCATTCTTAATCTAGTGGTTACGGGACCATAGTTGAGTCATGAGTCAGTATCCATGACTTATTTTGTCTAATTCTAGCTCTGTGTGTAGTTTTGGTAAACTTGCTTCACACTTTTGTCACCTCCTTACAGCAGGATGCCAGCCTATGACAGAAGATAGGATTTTTTTAAAGGCAATTAAAAAAGATCTAAACCTGATACACAGACAGATATGCAAGCATTTAGCAACTGTAGACAGCACAATACATCGAGAAAAGGTAGCAGTTAACTGTGGGCTAGCTGTCAGTCTGCTATCATTGTGCAGCTCTCATCAGGAAAGCTTTGGTTGCTGCTTCTTTAAAGCAATAGGCTACACATGTTCAAATGTCATGTGCAGTCAAATCTAAGTAAACAGCTGAGTTTGTAGCACTGTAAAATCTATCCTTAGCCAACTGTAGATTGTTAATGCAATTTCCCTTCTTTTCCCTATAATGCAGTACTGCATGTTAGGATGTGCACTAGACTATTTTTGTTTAAAACAGATGCATACCCAGATGCTTCAAACCTCTGTTTCAAGGGGTTTTTGCTTGTTTTTCTTCATTCTTACTGAAAAAAAAAAAAAATAAGGTGAAGAAAGAATGTGGACACAGGGAACCTTTTTTTTAAACTTCAATACCCTCATGTATAATGCGGGGCTGCATGTTAGGATGTGCCTCTAATTGTGGCACTGGTTATTAAAGATCTTGTGACAATCTTGGGGAGAAGGAAGGGAAGGAAAGAAGGAAGGAAAGAAGGGATTGAAGGGGGGGGAGAGGGAAGGTTATGAATGATTCTATGAAGTGGGTATAAATTGTAGTGGAAATCTGACTGGAAAATTCTAGGTTTTTAATGGCCACAAGTTGTGAAGCTGCTGTTGCTTTCAAGAGGGGGACCACTTCATTGATGGGCAAAATGTTATTGTATATTAAAGTCTGTAAAGCAGTTTTTGGGCTTCTGTAATGACAGATTCTTTGAAAGATGGCTAGTAACGTCCAGCCTCTTAATACTGCAGTGAAGAATGAAAATGTATCATAATGAGGGCTGGAAGCAGCCTCAGTTGTCAAGGTTGCATGTCACTTGCAAGTAAAGGGTCTATTTTTCAGGTGTTTCAACTTTCTAATCTTGGGCTCCAATTTTTCAAAACAGCTGTTTGTGGTTAAAGTTTTTGTTAAATTTCTGCCAAAGCTTAGTGGCTGGAGAAACTAAGCAACAGAAAAATGCCTCACACTCTGCCCCATTTTAATGTATGAATACTAGCTACCTTAAAATTTACTTAGGACTTGATAGCAAGGGAGCTTTTTTTTAAAGATAAGCCTTTACATCAGTATGGAAGTATGCCTGATTTGTATTGTATTATCTGTCTTTGGAAAATAACTGCCTTTCAGATGGACTTTGAGAAATTGTTAAAGCTTCACATCTAGCCTCCCCTGAAAGTCTGTCCACACAGGCAGTTGTCGATTTGGGCAGCCTGACTTTCAGTGTAATTCCTGAATCTGGTTTTAGGCAACTTCTTTTAGACCATCACAGAGCTGTTTTAGGCCCAGGAAGCAAGCGCAGAGCAGGAGCTTGCTTGATTTGAATACAGAAGAGCCAAAGCTGATTGGAAAGGGTGGGGTGGGAGAGTAGATTTCAACGGAAGCGTAGGAGGGATTTGCTAGATTTTGGGGATGGCAGAGGAAGAAGGAGGAGAGAAACTGAAAGCGGAATAAAATTGGAACTGAGAGTAGGATTTATTGAATAGAGATTGGAAAGGGGAGGTAAGAGTCAAGGAGTAGGCTGTGGGTACTTGAAGTGGGAAAAAGAAAGCATAGGAGAGGGAGCGTAAAGAGAAATGATGTGATGAAAGTTGAGTGAAAAAGGTTACTATTGCATAGTGCCTATGCAAGGAGGCATAAAGAATGGAAACTAGGTAAGGAGAATGGATCTTGGCAAAGGGAGAGAGAGTAAGAATTTGGGCAGAAAATAATTTGGTGTTCCTTAAGGGGGACCGAACAGATTATACCCTGTTCACAAGCCATGCTCTTCTTCACAGCCTTAAAGAAAATCTTAGAGTTCCTCTATCTCCCCCTTGTTCAGCAGATACTAAATATGGGAGCAAACTAATAGTAATATATTACACCCTGTTCATGATGAGTCTGTATTACTTAAAACCCAAGTTGCAACCCTTCCAGCGCTGCTCCTGACCCATGTATATGCCAGTATGATACCACATGAGAGAGTTTGTTTTCCAATGTGTGCTGTTTGTTTGTTTTGCCTAGGAAAGTAAACCTTAAAGATTCATATTTTAAAAAAAATTATTAGGATTGCAATTCAGAAAATAGGAAATGCAAGAGTTAAGGTTGCCTGTGAAAGCTTAATTTGTCTCCTTTCTGCATATGTATTATGTTGCAGTCTTTAATTATATGATCACATGCTGTTTTTCAGTGGTATGTGATCATATAATTAAAGAGTTTATTATAATACATACTGTATTGTAATATTATAAGGGAGCCAAATTAAGATTTCATTGGAAATCCTAATCCTGGTATTTTCTGACTTCTGAGTAAATGTCTTTGTCACTTTAATACTCTTTTTAATGAGGCAGGTAGAGAGGCATGATAAACTTGTACAATCAAAGGATAAAACTTTCAGAGTGTTAATCAAAAAGGCTCATCTTCTAAACTTCTCAGTACTCAGATTTCAGAAGTCTCTCTGCATCTTTCTCTTCTAGGGCATTAACTGGGATTCAGAAGTGTTCAGGGTGTCTGAATATTACGTGCTATAGCTTAGGGCCTAAATATGTGTTTAGAACTGACAATTTAGGCGTCCAAGTTGGAAGATTTGATCACTTACTATAAGGAATATTTCTAAAGTAAGAGAATGTGCTCTCTATAAAAATGATGGCCTTGTGGCTAAGACATAGAAATATTAATCATAAAATTGGCAAAGTGAGAAACCAAGTCTGCAGACTTCCTGTGTTAACAGTAAGTCACTTACTTACGCTCTCCTCATGACAAACCTTTTCTGCTGTTACACAGGGCCTTAGGCTACAGTTTAAAGTTAGGTTAACTAACATATTCTACCACATGTTAAGTTTAGGCCTAGCTCTGCCAGATAGCATATTAAAAATATAGAGTGCCTTGTCTACACTACAGTTTTATAATGTGGCAGTTTGAACAAGTTAGGTAACACATTCAGAAGCACGTTTAACATCTTGTCTGGACATGCCCTTCATTACTCCATACCCCTGTTTCTTCATGTACAGAACACAGATAACACTGAAAAAATTGTGGAAATAAATCAGTTCTTGTAAAACTTGTTAAAATCCTGGAAGAAGCATCATCAGTTAAACAAATTGTATTACTGTCTAAGGCTTTTTTTCACTTTTTTCTTTATTTAATCATTTCTTGGTTGTTTTTGCTGGTACTCTTCTGTCATGTTCCCATCATGACAGGTGCCTTCACATGAATTGAAGGGAACTTTAATAAACAAAACTTTTAGCAGTTCTATAAAATGAGGATACAGAAACTGAGAGCCATTTGTGTGTTAATAATAAACATTGGGGGCTGTGAATTGACCACAATGGTGTTTCAGGTGATGGTTTCTGAATCTAAACCACTAGAGATTTAGTCTTTCTTTTTCTTTTTTTTTTTTTTTTCAGTAAAGACTTTATTTAATCCAGCTCCAGCCCTCGCTGACCTAGATCCACAATTTTATACCCATTCTGATATCTTCTGCTGCAATGAAACTGAGGTAATGGTTGTAAGTCATGTTAAAGAGGGAGTCTTGAGCAGTAAAATTTCAGAGAGGTTCTGTTCTCAGAAATGCGGCATAGGGAGCAGGGAAACTGAGGCATGCCCCTCTTGCATGGGGCTTTTGGATGGGACAAGTTTGATCCCTGACCTAGTGAGCAAAGAGGAATATTCTAGAATACCATTAGTTTGCATTCAAAATTAAATTAATTGTTTGCAGTGGGAGAGTTGTGTCCAGCCTTCCTTACAAGTAGATGACTAAAACAAGTCCATAAAAGGACACTTCTAAAATGTTATCACTGAGTGGTAAATATTAAAATAGATCCTTGTCCTTGTTCTGCGGTCCCTTGATATGATTAGCAGGAATGCACTAGCCATAGTGTTCTGACAGTTTTAAACTCGCTTGCCAGGAGGTGATGCACGCATGCTGCACTTGATGGTAAATAGAAGCTTCATATGCCTCTTCCTGTCAGATCTGTTTTCAGTGAATGTGTTTCTCTGGCCCTTCAACTGTATGTTTTGCCCCTTTCTTTTTTTTCTCCCTTCCCTCTCTTTTCTAATTCAAGTGTGTTATTTCTCCTAAAGGAAATTATTTTTGTCACAAGAGACAAATTAAGCTCGTCTCATAAGGCCTTCATTTAAATTTCCTATTTATTAGCATTATGCATGCTGTATTCCTTCCCCTCACCCTCTATTTATATAAACAGGAATGTGGGAGAAGCAACCTAGCAGATAGAAGCCATGCCTTGATCATAGTTAAAGTTATCTCCAACAAACATGATTTCTGCAATGAACATGATACCTTCGGGTGGAGAAGAAGGGGAAATGCTAAAAGAAAAGCATGGCCCTGTTTACTTACGGGATTTTTTGTCTGATGACAATGTCTGTCAGAGTAAGCTCTTCAAGACTCAATTACCCTGTACCTTTGAAATTTCTGTTAAAACCCATCACAAACCATATTAGAAGTTCTCAGTTCATGAGTCTTCTAGCATTTAAGGGTCAGTCTAAGTAACCCAAATGGACATCTGAATTTTATTCTGGGATGTTTCAGTATGTATCTGCCAAGTTCAGATACTCCAGAGCATTCAGGAATTAGCAAAATAGCAAGGTGGGAGATGCCACAGCTCCTCAGGTCTCTAGAAGGCAAAGTTTCCCGTGTAACTGGCAGTGATATCATTTGTGGCTCAGACACTGTCCAACAGCTATCAGAACTCAGTTATATGCCATGAAGAGAATGCTAAGGCAAAGTATTTATTCTTGTTCAGGAGACTTGCAGGACACCCATATGGTGTTTTCTTTCAGAAAGCACTTATGCCTGGACTGTGCCCCTGGATTGGCTAAACGGTGCAACAGCACACATTTTGGGCTGAGAACACCCCTACTCTCCCACCAATTTAGTAAATGTCATTCGTTGTTTGCTTTTTTCATAATGTCACTAGTTACTTTTTTTTTTCCCCCTGCAAAAATTTATCCCCCATATGTTAGAAACAAAACTTTGTTTTTCATTACTTGTCTATTCCTGACTTTTCTCTCATTGCTCTTTGCAACACACATGTTAAAGTTTTCCCTTTGTTATACTTTATTGCTAGGGGACAGCCTTGAAAGAGACATTCTTTGAGAAGTTTAGCTTGCTGGAGCCAGGTTGTATTATTATTACCACCACATGGAGAATAGAAAATTACTTCTATTTGGAGAACAAGAAATACAGGAGTATAATTATAATAGATCCCTGCTCCTCCATCTACCTTTCTTGCAGAGCTGGGGGTACAGTTTGCATACTTTTCTGCTATTTTCTTTTAAAAACTAATTATCATTGGTAGATAGCTGGGGTCACTGTATGCACAGTCAGACACAGAAATATGCTCTCTACTGTTGAGGAGGCTGCTCTCTTCTAAATTTCTGGAAATGGTAGACCTATGGAAGTTCCTGCCAGCCGTATCATGGAAGCACAGATCCAAGTGTGGGACTTCTACAGCATATTCTGAGAACAAGAATGGCACATAAATACCTTGGCTTTTAAGAGTAACCTTTTCATACTTTACAATGAAATCAATTACATTAGTATGACTGTAATAGTCAATTATGTTTGATTTCATCCTCTCTGTGTGTCTGATTTGTTACTGAATTAATTTTCAGGGATGAACTATTGCCATTGTTCCTTTCTTTTTGCTGAGAAAAGAGGAAAAATGAAGCATTTGGTTTTCTTATGTCACAAGTTTGAAAGTTGTTTTTTTAGTAATTGTTATATATTCATATGCCATCTGTTTTCTGTTTTCTTTCATGACTTTCTTTAATTTCAGATCCCTGTAATGTATGCACTTGAGAAGTTTGGTATAGAGATAAATGTTTACATACCCAGATAAAGGTTACCAGTCACATCTCTGTATGGTACTTAAAAGCAATAAGTTAATTCTACAAATCTTAAAGATAATTCTAATTTTTTAAACTTCAGCCATTCAACCAACTACATCTGTATTTCCTTCGTCTTCTTAAATCAGGAAGTGCCTAAAGACTTTGACAATCCAGAATATACACTGGGAAAAGATCTTAAATTTACAAGTATTTATCACACAATTTTACCAAAATGCCCTTATCTTTCTTTTTCACCAAGAAATACCTTTAAATTATGAAATCCTGGGGTTTGTGGATATTATGTGAATGATATATTTGTAACAGAAGCTTATGTTAGCTGTAGAACAGGAAGCTAGCCATTTAGCCTAAGACACCTCAGACACTACGTGGAGTGTTTGCATTGTTAAAGATGAGTAAAAGGGGGTAGTCCTTGTGATTAGCTGAATTATTACTGAGTCAGAAGTTTCTATTATTTACTACCATGAAGGTCAGCAGTTTGATCTGCGATGCCTTTGTCACGGGATAAAAGTTAAAAAATGTCAGCTATAGTTTCAGACAGCCATGGGATGTCGGGTCCCAAACACACGAGCTTCAAATACAACATCACACTTTATACTCCATCCTTCATTAAATGCTTTAGGGTTTAATGAAATCACATGCAGTATCTGGTGTAACAGCACAGCTTGTTCTTATGGATTTATGTGCGAGAGAGAAGCAAACAAAATTATACTATCAGTGAATTATCTACCATTAGTTTGTCTAGAAGGCTCTTCACAAGCTGTTCTTTTCACTCTTGCTTGTTGCAATAATAAATTTTTTTTATGTCTGACATTACTTTCTTTTTATGTGGTTCATGAACAAAAAAACTCAGAACAAATCTTGCAAGGTTATCAGTTCTTTCTTTGCTTAGCCTGTAGTTCAGTTTTATCTTTTCCCAGAAAGATCAAACTTGTTGAGACTAGTTTATTAATTCCCAGATGTAGCACAGCCTAATCCCTGAGGTTTGTGCAGGAATGTGCTAGTTCTCCATTCCCTTAACTCTTCTAATGAAAAATAAATGTATCCGATGTCATCTTAGTGAAAACCAGTGGTTGTTCTTTTCAGTCATCTACAAATGTTGAAAAAGAGACAACCCTATACAAGATGAGCTCTTTGGAATACTTACCATTGTTTTCCCACATATTCGTGCGATTCCTTGTTGCAGTATGGCTCTAGGCACAACCACAATGTCAATACAGTTCATGTGTTGTTTTTCTTATTTAATGCGTGCATGCAAGTACATAGCCCTGCAGGTTAGGAACCAAAATATATTGCACATCAGCGATTTCAGTTTGGTCCTAAACGTTTTGAAGAACAGCTGCTTCTCTGTTCAAAGACTACTGAGGAGCCCTTCAGGAGAAGGAAAACTCCCAAATGGTTACAGAGAATGATTTAGCTTGTCAAGCTATTCTGAATGCAAAACTGGGAACTGCTTTCTCCCTAATGTAAAATGGGTATCAGACTTCTGATCTAAATAAGAAAGGCCTAGCAAAGATTTAATTAAATGCTAACAGCATACTTTGGGGCTTCAGTGGTAGAAAGCAGTACAACTAAGTATAAGTTAATTGCTAATTTTGTTAAATAAAGCTGCAAGATGTATATAAATAATACGGAAAAATAGATATTATCCTATTTAAGAGACCATTTCCTTTTGAGTTTTATTATCTGTTATTAGAGGCTAGATAATTTTTGGAAGAAATATAAATAATGGAAATTCTTGTTAGTATGTCCAAAATCAAGACACAGTATTGACTTTTACAAGTTTCAGACAATATCAAGTTTACACAACTATATCTGGAGTCTTGGGTTAGGGCATTTAAGATACTGCATATTAATATAGAGAAATCAATACTGGAGATAGTCTTTCTTAAGAAAAAATAATTGATATCTCTAGTAATCAAAACAAAAATAGGCCCTTTAGAATTAAAATATTTCAGAACATCTCTTGAATTTGCCTTTTCTGTTTTAAGTAATGGAAAGCTACTATTGCTCCGTTATGTAGAAGTTGCCAGCAATTCACAGTATATTTTAAATCCGACTTTGTTCTAAAACCCATTTTATCAGTTGCTGGAAACTATGAAATTTCCCATATTTAGTCTAAAATGAAAGATGTTACTTTTGGGAGGGGAGGGAATAGCTTCAAGCCAATTCATTTCAATCAGGTTTTAATTATTCTAGCACGATAAGTATTTCTGCCTGTATGTATGTAAAAATTTTATAATTTGAAACAACTGGAACTAGCTTGGCTTGTGGCCTGATCTTGCAATTGCTTATACACTAAATCTGTCTCACTACTTCTTTGGGACTGTTCACACGTGTTAGAATTAATGAGTTTGAGTTCTTGTTCTGTCATTCTCAAAGAAATCTCAGAAGGTACAAGCCAAGTTTGTAGTCAGCTGGCTTACTGTGTTTAAATGTTTAAAATAAAAAAATATTTTAAATTATCATATGTAGTTTTAGATGGGTTAGCCTTAAAACTGGCACAGTTTCCTTATTATTATTTTTTATTTATGTTCCAGCAGTACCTGGCAACATTTGCAAAGTTGTTATTGTGCTAAGTGCACAAAAAGCAGTCCAAATGATGGACTTCTCCCCAGAGAATTAACACTTCTTGTTATTTCACCAGTTTATGTCTGCTGAGGGTAATAGAAGTTGGGAACAGACCTCTGGAGGTCTGTAGTCCAACACACTAGCAAAGCATCACCAGTTTAGGTCAGATTGCTCACGGCTTTGTCCAGTCAAGTTTTGAATCTCCAAGGATAGAGATTGCATGACCTCTGGGCACCTGTTCCACTGCTTCATCACCCTCATGGTGAAAAAGCTTGTCCTAATACTGGCACTTCCCATGCTCCAGCTTGTGCCTGTTGTCTCTAGCCCTATCTCTCTGCACCTTCAAGAAGAGCCGGGCTCTGTCTTATCTATACCCACCCATTAAACTTCTGTAGACAGCAATTTGGATCTCCCCTTAGCCTTGTGTTCTTAAGGCTGAACAAACCTGCTTCTCCCAGCCTGTATGTCCTGGTCTCTGGCCCCCTGACTGTCTTGGTGGCCTTCCACTGGATTTGTTGTAGTATGTCAGTGTCTTGACTTGTGCCAGGGATCTGCAAACTAGATACCATGCTGTGGATTTGGTCTTGCAAATGCCAAGCAGAAGGATCCAGAACATCTCCCTGAAAGTGGCCATAGGTGTAAGCCATAGGCTGCCCCAAGTGCACCACAGCTAGGAACACTTGGCAAAGGTTCATATCATGGTTTCATTCTCACTTTTAGCCCATGTAAAATAGCACTTCTGTTGAAAGAAGTTCATTGTTTTGGGTTGGCTTTTGGGGGTGGTGTTAATTTTAACACAGATCTGCCTTGCAATCCAATTAGTTTCCTGGCCACATAAATGGCTGTGCTGGCACCAGAGAATGGGCCACGTGGACAGAAGCGAAAGGAAAAAAAAACAGGACCATTTTTTCTGTAACAGTGCTGGTTTGTGTCAACTTACTGTGACTAGACTCCACAGTCTAAAGACACATGGAGAGTTAACTAAGATTGGTGAGGATTATGGCCAAGAACCTTCATATCAGTTATATTAAAAGCTTCAGTTAAATTTCTCTTCCACTTCTGTAAATGAAATTGAGAAAATTCTCTGTAGATAAATTATATAATATCCATCATAGGTTTATTCTGACAGCACTTTTGTGGAATGTCCTCTTGCTTTAATAGGTCCATTTAACTGAGGAGTTTTATGAGCCTAGCTGCAGAAAAATTTGCTGCTCTTTTGTACAGTACTATGGCAAATGTCCACATTGGGCTTTCAGTATTGTTATTTAATTTTTTTCTTTACATAACCATTAGTTATTTCCTTCAATTGTACCACAGTTTGTTTTTTAAATAAGATTCTACTGAAGGGAGGAACTTAAAACTCACCACAGTATTTAACGTCAGTTGACATTTACCGCAATCTCTAATTATTGGCACAGAATCTGTCTGGCTTCTGCTGCTTTTATGGTTCTTCCAGCTTGTTCCAGTGTTTTTTAGTTTTACCATCCTGCTGTAGATGAGTTAGATGATAGTGGTTTCAAGCACTTGAAGATCTACTTTTTTACAGACTTTGTTGTTTCAAAATTATTTTGTTTATTGGTATAAGCAGTGTAAAGATGAAAAGAAAGATTTCTGAAAAACCTTCTCATATCAGTCCCAGAACAATTCTTTCACTACCCAAGCAAAAATCCTGTTGACTTGGGACACAGCAATCACAAAGAAGGGTACAACATTAATGCTAAGCGTGCAGCATGTGCATTTCATTAAGAAGAATATTATATTTAAGTGTATTAAAGTGATGTCAGACATAAAAAATATATATATTATATCCTGTACCTTGCTTATGAACTTACAGAAGTGTAAATATCAGGTAAATAAACCCAAATTAGATTTACTGTTTTTCTACCAAAACCAAATCCACTTTCATCTGGAGACTTTGCAAGATAGGTAGAATGTTTGGAATTTTTACCAATCCTGAAGTACATTAGAAATTCAGTTAGCCCATTTCATTCAAGGATTTGCGTTAATCCATTTTTATTCTTGTAACATGATGTGCTAGGTGTTCTGAATACAGGAATGCGTAGTTCCTTCTCCAGAGATCTTAAAATTCATGACAAGACACAGACTCTTTAGATGCTTGAATATTAGAATAGAGTGTATGTATATATATATTAATACTATTTATTATCTACTTCGTTTCTCCAAAGTAATGATTGGTGCATTGACTCTTAGCAAACTTTGCAGGAAGATACATTTAAAAGGGTTTGTGAGATACTTTTTGAAAAAAAATTTTCTTATTTGAAAATACTTTTATAACCTTTTAAAAACTGAAATAGGTTTAATTTGCTTAAATAGTTTGTACTGCAAGAGAGGTTTGAGCAGCATGGTGACATGCCGAAGAGAAAATTGGATAGGCTTGGTTGCCTTCTCATAATTTAAAGCTTACTATATTCTCGCCTGGTATCAGTGTGGTCAAAAAAAATAGCTTTAAACTGCGCGTATGTGTTAACCACACCTTGCCCCTGCAGCACACAAGCTTACCCACCGAGGCCTGCCACACCAGATTCTGCCTTGTAGCGATCAGATCGGCAACGCTTGAAATCATTTGTGCATTTGTCTAAGTAGGGACTGCAGACCTTGATCCTGTAAGTTTGAAAATTGAAAGCAGTGAGTACTCTGCTAATGGTACAACTATAAACTCTAGGGAATGTGTTGGCATAATCTGGCCCTTCAGAGCCTAAGGGTGGCTTCTCTCTCCTGGGTCAGGCTGAAACACAGGAAATGACAGTGGCAAGCAGCGGGCGCTGACTCACAGCTGGGGGCGGTTTACTTTGGGATGGCTGTAGTAGTTCCTGTCCCCAGCTGTCTGCCCTCCCTTTCTTTACTACAGGCATGGCCAGTGCTTCGTGGAGCAGTTGTTTAGTCGCTGTAGTTTACAGTCCATTCTGTCAAGTATGTGCACTGAATTCAGGCTTCAGTAATGCAGAGGAAGGTAGTTTGAAATATTTCCGCAGCTGTTTCCCAAGAAGCTGAGCTGTCCATGCAGCAGAAGTCAGGAAGTGTAGCTGGTGAATAGGTTCCAAAGTAAGTTTTCCACTGAAAATAAGCCCTAAGAGTGTGGAAGCTATGCCCAGTTACTAGGCGGTTTTCTGAAAATACTTCAGACTGCATTTTTCAGGAGCCAGCAGCAGCCTTGTAGTGCAAGATAAAGTAGGACCTCCCTCTTCTCAGGCAAGCAGGACAAGATTTAATAAAGACAGAAAAATGTAATATACCTGCTTACTTAGAATTGAAGGCATACTGTATTATGCAGGAGTACTGCCTGCTAGACTGTTTCAGATAAAACACACTGTATTTTCTCTTCCCTTTCTTCCTGTTTCATTCTTGCTCTCTTCCCTGCCAAAAGAAAAAGTACATGACATTTGACAATGCTATGCCATCAGGAAATGTATGAAGTGGCGAAAAGGATGCTTGATTCTGGAGTCTTCACTGAAGATTTTTGGGAACTTCTGCTCTTAGTTGGGTGGAACTAGAAGAGATTAATTTTAAGAGCCAACTGGGAGAAGTTGACTTAAGGTCACTGTCTGTTAGAAGAAGAGTTTATCTGTGTTTGTACAGAGCCAACATGGAAGAGTCTCAGTCTTGACAGAGGCCTATGGACATGGCCATAATGCCAAATCTTCTAATGGGCCTTTGCCCAAATAGGGCTTCAGATAACTTTTAGGTATTCTTATCTAAAATATATATATATTAAAGTAAACAGAGTGGTTGAAGTTGAGCAATTATTTTTTTCCTGGAAGAGTCTTTCCCTTGTGATTTGTCTCTAGCTGAACGCTGAGAATTTTAAAAAGAATTTTAGAAGCTTCTGACTTAGTGATAAATAGTCCCCAACAATAGTGACCAAGTTGTCATGTAGCATTTTTCACATTAGACCACAGAATGCTTTTGCCAAGGCTGTGTATCATTGTGTCCATTTCACAGATGAAGAAACTGAGGCATGTGGGAGAAATATGATTTTACTAAGGGTTGCATGCCAGGCAAGTCATAGAAGCTGGAACAGAACCCATGCCTCCTGTGTCTCTGCCTAGGCTGCTCTCCATTAATCTGCTGTGCCTGAAGTACACGCTGATTTCAAACGAGGAGCAAGACATAGCTGAGTATCAGCGTAGGAAGTGGTTTCATGATCATCCTATAATACATGTTTTAAAAAGATATTAAATACTGTTTTCAAATGCAACTGTTATCCAAAAATGAATGCTGTCAGATTATGATTTTCATTTGCGTGGGTTATTTTCTAGGCAGAAATTTTAACGGGCATCCCAGTTGGCAACCTTGAAGATGCTGAAAAGGTGGGACACATGCTGTTAGAAAGAGGGTGTAAGCTCGTAATTGTTACTCTTGGAGCAGAAGGCTGCATGATGATATCAGTAGAAGAACCCATTCCAAAGCACGTTCCTGCTGGGAAGGTCAGGGCTGTGGACACTACGGTACGTTTTTGTGGTTTAACTGTCTTGCTTTGGAAAAGACTGCTTAAGCACTAAGGGAAAGCAATGAGTAATCAGCCAAATCTTTGGGCACTAGCACAAAGGCTAATTTATAATGTGAAATTGATATCTTGCTTCCAGCGTCTCATATATTAAATGTCAGTTCACTTGTGTTTTATAGCCTCTATTGTAGATGTGCTAGAATTATTATACATAGTGATAGTATCTTCATGCTCCTCCTTTACTGAAGTCCGTGCCTGTCTCTGACTGTAATATGTGATGCCAGTGGCTTGAGCTGCAGTCCTGTTTTTTCACCTTTGCCCAGTCACATAATTCATCTTGTCCGGAACTCAAATGCTGTGGGAGAAAGGAGATACTACTGCCCTCACAGTCTGAAACTGAATGTTTGGCTCTTCTGACACAAGCATGAATTGCTTACCAAGTTTAGCATAAGGTGCATCAAAGACATAATTTCTACAGAATACAGTGGAAAAAAACCCAAAAGTTCTTGCTGCTTCATGATGACTATTTTATGATGATAGGTAAAGGATACTTGGTCAGAGGCATTTTACTCTTTGACATGAGGGTATTTTTTTTACTTCCTTCGCACAGCTAAATGCAGAAAGCATACTCTAACAGACCTCTACATACAGTACCCTCAGCAAAAAATGAAAACAGGACAGGCAATAGTTAAGATAGTATTGCTATGAAAACCTTACCACATTGCACATATGGGCCTATTTTGTGTTCCTAGTATTATCTGACATAATTCCAAAATAATTCCAGTGGAGTTACTGAGAGCAGAGCAGGTCACGTTGTATGTACTAACTATACATTTAAATGCCTGTTACAATAACGTCATATTACATATGTTCTGTTACAATAGTTCATTAAAATCCTGGAGATTTTACCATCTGGTGCATTCCATATCTGAATTGCATTAATAATAACTAGTTCTTGTAGCATGTTTTTTATCCATGGACCTCATACTGCTTCACAAAGAAGGAAAGCAACTGCTTAAAGGATGAGGAAACAGAGGCATAGGGGACTGAAATTACCTAGCTCAGCAGCATGCTGTGGCAGAACTAGGAGTAAAGTCACTTTTTCTAAAGCAGAAGATCACTCATAGATTTGGGCTGTGATGTGCTGATACTGTGGAAGGCTTTGTTTCACTGTTAAATTTAATCCTTTTCAGTTTAACTCTGAAACAGATACTTTGGCTATGTTTTCCTCTTTTGCCCCTTTGACATTTAGAAGTTTGACCTTGAGTTAGTTCTGATTTTGGAATGTCCTGAAGCTCTGGTTAAGGGAGGCTTCGCTGTAATGTACTGCACATAAGGTACATGGTAGGGGACTGCAGACACCTCACTGCCTCTGCCTGCTTTTAGGATTAGAAGTGCCAAGTCAGAGAAAGGCAGAGCTCCCAAAGCTGCCCAGAAGCAGTATTTATTAGCTTGGGAGCAACACCTTGTGAACCTGGCGGTACAGCTTCTTGCTCTGAGTTGGTAAATCCACTATTGCTGTCAAAGCTTTTTGTTAGAGTTTCTCTCTGCATCACACAGAAGTGATGAAGAAGAAACATGTGTGATCTGCTTCTTCAAAAGAAGCAGAAAATTGCTGCCAGATCAGCTATTGTTTGATATCTTAAGATATTTGCTGCTCTTGGAATAAAACAGCAATACTGAAACCACACACTGGCTGAAAAGTGCTTTTTATCTTGCCTAGCAGTTCAGAGTTTCATGACTGAACTAATTTAACACTCTTTTTTTTTTTTTTTTTTTTAAATAAAAGCAATTTTTTCAGTTTACTGAATCCTTGCCCTGCCTCCTTGTGGCCAACAGGTTATTGGCTTTCACATAGTGGAGGATTTTCACAGTTAATTTTGTTAATCTACTTAAATACCAGTGGGTTGTTTTCAGTAAAACAGCTGTGCTCGGTTTACTCTTGCAGACTGAATGAAAAAAGATGTGTTGGCCTTCCATTATAGAAGTCTTACAGTGCTTAGACTGATTATCACTTTGCCTGAAAGCAAGTGGTTTTAAAGCAACCCTTCCAAACACTAAGCAAAATAATGTCATCCTCAGCTAACCTGGATAGCTCTATCACTAAAATAAATCCTAAATGTTCTGACAGGACATGTTACTCTCTTCAGATGCATGTCTGCAGTGGATCCTTCCCCAGGGGAATAAGCTCAAGCTGTAAGGTGGATTCGCAAGTAGCCACCTATCCAAAGAGTATTCAGAGCTGTTCATGCGCATGCTCTTAGCATGCCATTTAATACTAAACAAAAGTTACTGCCTTAAACTGCCCTGACTTCAGTATCTCGAGGGACCAGGCAGTAATTTTTTAAGCTACCATAATCCAATCACATCGGGTTATGTGCTTGTATCCATACTGACATCGTTTGGATCTGCAGAAGGTAAAGTTACTGCCGAAGAGTTAAATGTTGTGTATAAACCATCATAGAATTTGCAAAAGGTTACAGAGCCCTTATGAAAACAGTCTGCATTAAAAGAGAGTTTGCCACTTAGTAGATATACATATAAGATACAAAATGAGCTTCAAAGGCCTCTTTCACTGTAAAAATTTTTCCGTAGCTGCTAACACTGCCCAGAGTCCTCTCTGCAGCAGTGCAGCTTCAATACTGCCTCCTGGTCACTTCTGTTGCCCACAGCAATTTTGAAAATTTTTGACGACAAAATGCTTGGGTAGGTACAGCCACAAAGTTTAAGAATTTGAGTTCCTTGTCCCAGGTAGTGTGCTCCCCATTCTCCATGTTCATGGTTTCATCAGAGAGACAAAGGATTGATAGACTGTAAAGCCTGGCTCTTCCTCCTAGCTCTTGAGATGGTTAATCTAAGAGTTTATTGGCAGAACACCGGGAAAAGCTGGCTCTATCTCCCGCTCTGTGGTGGAACATGAATCTTCAAGATTGAAAATCTGGCATTTTTCACCCACACTAAATCAATACTATAAAGGGGGAAAAAAAAGTCTTGTTGATTTTTTTTTTAGCACTAATTATCTTAATGTGGGCTTTACTAATGTATGCAATGCTTCCCATGACTGTTAGCAGAGCTCTCCACACACAGTCCAAAACATGTAGAGCACGAATAGTCATTTAGAGGGAAGTTTTGCAAGACATGGTATTGTAAAGCTGAAACATCTGTTTCTCCTGTTATAGCTAAATAATGCAACAAGCTTTTGTTAAGAAAATAACTTTCCCTTCATTTTACTAGTTTCTGCTAGCTATTTTCTATATGCAAATTTTGAATAAAAATAAGCGAATTATTGAAAAATCATCCTCAAACTTTCTGTGTGAAAGAAATATCTGATTAAGCCCAGTAGCCATATCAATTTGTATTTGAAGCAGATGACGTGCATGAGACTTGACACATAAAAAAGTACTAATATGTAGATAATATAAAAAAGGTATGCATTATAATTTATTTTCATTACTTTAAATAGTTGCTTTTAAATCTGCTTGACTTCATGAAGTTAAATATATGTATGTATTTTTGGAAGAAGCTATTTCCACTTTAGGTGAAACCAGCGCATGAAGCTGCATTAAAATAGCTATGAAGGATAATTATATAATTCCATTTACATGACACTTCTTCAGTTGGTAGCAGAAGGTTTCACAAACCATTCACAAATTTGATAAGCATTTCATAGAAGACAATAATATCATATACACACATTTTGCAGTCGCATGTGCATGTGCATGAAGCAGTTTGCCTGCCGCTGAAGCAGAAGCACAGCTGAGGTGGAACTCAGCAGCTGCTTGCAAACACAGCTGCAGGACATGACCGAACACTGTCAGGTCAAAATTGTACTTGAGGTGAAGTGGATGATCCGTGTGATGAACCACACGATGATCCTGGATCGTGGCATCTGTTGCTGCAGTAGCCTTGAACACGCCGTCCTGGCAGAGATACCTGCTGTCTGATGACAGACAAGGCCACAACACCGTCCATATTGGAGAACGAAGCTCTGCTCTTTTTGCCCCTTCACCCTCACTCTCCCCCTCTGCTTCTGACAGTCACGCGAAGTGTAATTTACAGCACTATTTACATGTATTTACATTTACTAATTATATTCCATTGAAACTGCCAAGGAAAATTTGTCAGAAGAATGTAATTACTCAAAGCTGGAATTTGGCCAGCAGTGAGATTAGTTCCCTTCCATTTTGCAAAAAAGCACTATGGGATCTTACAGAGCCGAGTGCTTCAAGTGGCAGCTGGGGACCAAGTCGAGCCCCTGAGGTACTGCTGGAGGCCTGCCTAGGGCTTAGAAGGTGCAGGTGGGCTTTGCAGAGGCAGCTGAGCTGTCTGGGGCTCCAGGTTACTCGGAGTTTGGGCTTCAGAGGATCGTCCATGCCAGGCCTCCTCTGGAGGTGGGGCAGTCCGGCAGTTGGTGGCTGCAGAAGGCTGGAACATGTCTGCTGGCTCTGGGGCAGCACCCAGGGCTTGGGGCTTTGCCTTTTACTGTGGTTGCTCCTTGCAGTTGAAGGTGGGGTGTCTTGTCTAGGATCCATGCTTTGAATCGCAGGGTTGGCACAGGCATGATCTCTCCCATGCGGAGGCATTAGTGACAAATGGGAGCTGCCCCACTGCCACTCCCCCGTTTCCAAGTTGCAGCATGGAGGTCACTTTTGGGTGGATGAAGTACTTTGGGTTAGTTTTTGTAACCTCTAGTTTGTTCCAGAGCCCCTGTTGGATCAAGATACTGAATAGCATCCACAAGTGCTTGCATCAGTTAGGGTGACTTTCTAATTTCCATCCATTCCATCTGGTCTTTTAAATGCATAGTACAGTTTCTCTGCTTAAGATCTCTTCATCAGTTTCTACTTGGCCTCTAGGTTTACACATGCCAATGTGTGCACAAGAGTTCTGCATTAGCACGCTCACAATCAGGAGACCAGGCATCTGAATATCGGGCCTAGGCAGGGATGCATTCTCTGTAAAGGCAAATGGGGACACTTGGGAACACAATATTTAGATGAAAATTTGGAATCACTTTTCACAGTGGTGCCCTTAGTAATCATAGCAAGTCCATGGTCTCCCTTTAAAATCTCATAGAGAGCCTAGAATGTTTAACTTCACAGTATTTCTAAGCACGACCATTAAATTTCCCTTAGCATTTCTTATGTTACCAGCATTTTCCCTGTCTGGCTGTGCTTTTTGGGTATAGAGGGTGCACAGCCTGCTGAGGGAAGCTAAGGAGATCACAGGTTGAGGGGCCATGCTTATAAACAGGAAACTCATTTATGAGACGTGATAAAATTCAAAATTTAATCTACTCAGTTATGCCTGAAATCTGACACAAGTGTATGATTTATTCTATATAGTCCTTCTCTGTACGACATTCTCAGAGACAGATGATACATCCTATTTGTCATAATCATAAATGTTACCATTATTTTTTCATGTCCGTTCTGCAGAACGGAGGCTCATTGCTACAATATGAATTTGTCATCAGATGTTTTGTGTTCAAATCCTACTAAGTTTCCCTCTGATTTCTTATTACAAGATATTAGGTCTGGCTCTTTTACAATGGGAGAGAATTTAAAAGGCTGTCTTTAAGCAGTAGAGTACTCACTGAGCAGCTTTGTATTGAACTCTGAAGTTGTTACACAGTCTTTATTTTGATAAAGCCTCATATAAGTGTATAGCTATTTCATTTTAGATGTGTCACAGTATTCAGGCCTGTGCAGTAACTGTGGTCTAAAGAAGGCAGGGTGGTTTAGCGATTTGAACAAAGGACTGAATAAGAGTTCCAGGGCTCTGCAAAAGACTTGCTGTAAATCCTTGGGAGAGTTACTTGTTGTCTTTGTATCCCAATTTATCTATCCATAAATTGGAGCTGCTATTAATGTATTGCATATAAACCATGAGAAATCTGTTAGAGATCAGAACAGAACCTGGGAGGCCTTTTTCCCAGGCTTGTCATGTAACCTCAGGCCAGTTGTGCTTCTTCGGGGGCTTTGCAAACTCATTGAAGTTCTTCTGCTTGAAGTTGAGAGGTCTTGTCTGTAAAAATATGGTTTACACTAAAATTCTCTGACTTAGCTGTATCTTCTGGTTTGGAGGAAGCCTGAGCCAGAGGAGTGAAGTGGACACTGAAATAAAGCCTTAGAATATAAATAAATCCAAACCAGTCCTCCTAATAACAGCAATTCTTTGTCTCCTGACTTTGTGGCCTAACGTCTGAGGCTCAAGGGGATATAAATACAACACTCTGTGCAATGACTAATTACTCAAAATTCTGTGCATCAGCAGAAGTGGGACTTGTGGTTGACTCTAATATTATCAAATGCCTTTGCTATTTAATAATCTTGTAGCCGTACATTATTTAGCATGCCGTTTGCACAAAGAACAGTGATTTTATTTCAGCTATCTCTCAACAAAGTAAAAATGCAGCTGGTAGTAAATGAAGCATTTGGCAGACAATGTGTCTGATGTACAGTTCTCTAACTTGGTAAGAAGAAAAAAATGTTGTTGAGTGTTTAACCTTTTCCTACCCAAGGATGTAGCAAGGAAGAGTAAAGTGACCACAAAGGGCAAGGTCTTCTTTTTTTTCTCTTTCCTTTTTTCTTTTTCTTTTTCTTTTTCTTTTTCTTTTTTTTTTCTTTTTCTTTTTCTTTTTCTTTTTCTTTTTCTTTTTCTTTTTCTTTTTCTTTTCCTTTTCCTTTTCCTTTTTCTTTTCCTTTTCCTTTTCCTTTTTCTTTTTCTCATCTTCCCTTTCTTTTTCAAGGAAAGATAAAAAGTTACTATCAGACAAACAGCTTATCTATCAGTGGGGTTTATTCACAGACCAACACAGAGTAATTATGCCCAGAGCTCCCATTAACATCCCACAAACTGACAGCATAATAGCTTCCTTTCTTTAACATGCAACCAAAATAGGTTAATAAATAAGTTTAGTTCCAGTCATAACCCACTTTCTGACTTAGCCTTCTGCATTCCCTCTTTTACAAATATGGAATCCATTGAATTTTGGAACAGAGAAACCATGAGGAATAAGTTAATCTGCCAGACACTCCAATCAGCAATCGCACTGTAAATCTATTTAAAGCTGCATCTATTATGTTCTGAAGTTCAGCTGAACTGTGAAAGGGCACATGACTGAAATCACTGCATTTGAGTTGACTCACAGTTAAGTGTAGATGGGAATTGCTTGGCTCATCACAAGCTTCTGCTTCTGATTCAGGCCTTCTAAAGACACTTCAGTTTTTGAAGGCTTGGTCAGTGGCCTAAGGGTGTACAGGTATCCAGTGACGAGAGGAATTGCAGGAGTTGCGTCCTTCTGCATTGGCAGTCATCTGAGAAAAGGTGGAGCCAGCTGTGTGCACCCTCTCTCCCCTTTGAGAGCAGAAAGCTGTATTGACCCTATTTTACAGATACGAACAATGGAACAAAAATGCTAGCCATTAGGTGCTCTGAACCGCTAGCTAAAACCATCCTGCTCCAAGTTACAGAGGGAGTTAGGGTGATGTGGCCAAAAACGAAGCACAGGCATATATTGTCCCATGCTACAATCTTAACTTCTAGACAACATTGTCATGGAAGGAAACACTGTTTATCTGCCTAGTAACTGTCTATTTTAATCTGTAAGAACAAACAATGTAAACAAAATGAGCAAACAGAAGCAGGCTTGTACAGAACAATTTGCAGCCTTGTTTTCCAGTGGAAGATTCCACAGACCACCCAGGCTTTGCTCTAGTCCTTTTCCCAACCACGGAGCATCTAATTAAATCCCTCTCCATTCCTGACTGTAAGTGGAAGAGAGCCTACAGTCCTGTACAGTTTCTTTTCAAATAGAAATGCATAATTTAACAGAGATACAGCTGACAGGGAGAAGTGGGCCCAAAGCAGCATTAACATTTGCCACAAAGTGCACTAAGTTACAAGGAGGTACTTAATGAAGATGTAGAATAACAAGAAGATGAAAACCAATATTTAGTTTTCTAAGTCCCTTCTAAGATTGCAGAGTGCCAGACAACAAAAACCTTGTAGTAAAACTGAATTTCTGTCTTGGTTACTTTAGTGATACCAAGAATTGTTTGGTTTTGCTACACACCATCAGTATCAGGTCATAACATTTTGTCCCATTGCGTCCTACAGCTTTGGTCTGTATACATATACATGAAGTTGCTGAACACCTTACATGACATTATTTACTACTGCTGTACTCACAACATGAGTTAAAGTACTATTCTTACTGTGGTTTTGTAGATGGGGAACAAAAGCACACCGGGACTGCCTTGTCAGTGGCAAGTGAACCTGCTTCCCTTGATAAAACCATAACTTCTTCTCTGTGCTTCTCTTCAGAGAGAATTAGGACTGGAGGAAAAATATTGTCAGGATATGAGCTGTCTCATTTTTAGAACTGGACATCATTGTAGATGTCCACGTAAATGAGAAAGTACATAGCAGTGCTGAGTTGCTTTGCATTGGATACTTCTTGAAGGTGTTGTAAGGGTTTTGTGGAAATATGCTACGAGGACAGGTGCTTTGGCTCCACTACTGTCATACTGAGAAAGATTCCAGTTTGGAAGGTAACCTACTTGACTGGTCTGCAGAGAAGAAAGTAGGGACGCTAGCATTTATGCATCAACTCAAATGTTTTGTTTGGGGGCCAGAACACATGAAGCGTCCAACATCTGGGCCTGAGGTTACATTCTGATGAGGTCTAGGGAAGCTGAGTTCAGAAATATCTTGAAGCTATATTTGTGCCATCTCACTTCTGGGATGCTTTGGTAAATGAAACAATGGTATAATTTATGCAGGTCAAGAGCAAAGTAGGAGGTGACCCTTTTATTGCTTTTCTTGGGCTAACTACAGCTTGCAACGCAAGTCAAAATCATTGCAGCTGAACGTGCCGCATCCCTTTTCTTGATTTGCTGTCCTCTCCCTGTCTTTGTGATGAAGCCAGCACAGGGTCTCCTCCAAGTTCAGTCCTGGTATGTAGCTCACCCTGTGTTCAGAGCAGATATTGGGCTGCCGATACTGTGTGCCGATGCACACAAGACAGTGCCAATTGTAATGTTGCATAGCACTCTGGGATTTCTGAGTTGCACAAAGGATGGAGAGGAAGGAAGACCAACTGTGTGCAGCCATCCTTTCTAATTAAATTCCTCTAGTTAAAAATAGCTACTGGAAGCTGGCGCTTCTGGCACATCCAGAGCGTCACCTTCCCAAGTATCTTTTTCTGGCCTGAGCCGTAGGAAGTTGAAAATGTGATCCGATGTGTAATAGTGCAGCATATTCTTGGCCAAACTCCTCATCATTTTTTACCTCTTGCTTTTATGGTTAGCTTACAAATGTCATATGCCTCTTTTTCTTCTTTAAAGCTAGTCTCTGCAGAACCAGGTATCATCCTGGCTATTGTGGAATGTAACCTATTCTTCTCGATTTGTTCACATCAGTTCTGGCTCTGGGGGGAGAGAAGGCAAACCTGGCTCCCAAGCCCCTTGCCTACTTAGTTACCCCGAAATGTCAGTTGCACTAATGTTGATATCGAACTAAGAACTGGTTTCCCCAACAGAGTTTTCACTGCCAAGTAATTTTGGTCACTACAGAAACCAGAAAGGTTTGCGTTGGATGGGTGATATTGCATAATTAGGTTTTCAAAAGAACAAGAACAGAGAAATGAGAATAGTGGGGAAATCAGGCTTCTTGCTTTTGCAAATTCTAACCACAGAAAATGCCAGAAGTTTTATTTCGTATCAAGAATAAAGGAGTTAATCTTTCATAGCATGGGCAGAATAAATTTTACAGCTTCAACTAGACAAGTGGAAGGAAGCTAAAATCACAAGTTTTGGTGATTGATGGCACTAACCTATAAGAATGCCTTTAATGGCCAGTTTGCAGTTGAGCGTAATGATTTTGTCACTTTTCTCAGGGTTTTGTTTTGTGTCTGTGTGTGTACAGATAGACATATAGATATGAAACCAGCTATTCCAGAACAGCTCAGCTGTAGAAAAGCAGATTCCCAAATTCTGGCAGCAATGTTTGTCAACTGCCCAAATGGCTAAGGAGTATTGTTTTTATTCATTTCAAAGCACAAATAGACACAGAAATACATGGGAAAGGTAAGGAAAGCCTCTGGAAGCTTGTGCCTCATTACTGGTGTCTGCGATTTTGTTACTGAAATCATTAAGCGGGCAGTATGCTCGTTGGAAAGATCCATTTTACAGGGAACCCCGCAGAGAATGCCTTTCTGTCAGAAGCAGTGCCTTGGTGCGCACCTACTGCTGAAGACCGTGAGCGAGGTGTGGGAGCCCTATTTCAGGCACGCCTGCCCCACAGGTTAAGGACAACAGAATGGGTGGGTGGCAGAGAACAATTCTCTAGAGCAGAGCAGCAGTTCGAGCTTGTAGGTCACATCTTGCTGAACTTAGAGAGAGGAGCTACAACTCCAGTACTCATCGAAAAGATTAGACAAACTCAGTAGGAAAAAGAATGCAGGGAGCTGGCAAGAGGACAATGCTCAAGTGAGCTCAGACAAAAAACCTCCTGAAGTTTGGTGGTTATTTTTTTCCCTCCAGGATGTGTAGTTCAGAGGTAGGCGGGAGCAGTGGCCAGCCAACAAAGGCTAGATACTGTGGTTTTGAAAGAGGCATTCGAGCATATGGAGCTTTCGTGCAAAAAAAGAATGTTTTTTTGATCAATTCCAGGCGAGATGGCAGTTGTGTCATTCTGAGTGCATCTCGTCAGATTAGATGGGATCACTAAGAGTCTTCTGGCATTTTCAGCCTGAGAAAAAAAACCCACATGTGGCTAGTGAAATTGCCCAGCAAGGAGATTTTCCCCTTCTGACTTGGCTGTTAGATTTTGGGGTCCTGAAGCCATGTCAGCCCCTGACGTGATACCGGGTGATGCAGTCGTTGACAATTTGGCCAGTTCTCTCCTGGCTGGGGAGCTCATTGTTTGGAAGGGAAACCCACTGCCAGTATTTGCAGTGTACTATCAGAATAATGCGATGTATTCTGGGCAGGGCTTCGGCTCTAGTTTCATTTGATCATTAAATGAAATTTGTGAATTAACACATAAGCGTGAGCTTTGTTAGGAAGAAACTACAAGCTGGCATGAGTGTGACATGAATAATGAAGGGAGTGAAGTAGTTCGCAAGGAAGTGAGATAAGCGAAGCTTTTGATTAGAGTAGGAGAGTAGCTGCGTGTTGTTGAGGCTTGATAAACCAGTCTGAGAAGTACAAATCAACATTCTGAGGAGCTGCTATATTTAGGGCCAAGCTTCAACCACGACTCTGATTCTGTGCAAGTTCAAACTTCAGGGAAGGTAGATACAGCTCCTGTAGCATGTTCCACTGTAAGTCCATCTTATTTCTGTTAGCAGCAATGTCTGCTGCTTCCCTGTTGTTGACACATCTTGGTGTATATGCTGTTCTTTGCAAGAGTGCCGCTGGAGAGTTTTGTATTGAGCTGAAATGTAATGAGAGTTTTCCAGTACTATGTTTCGTATGTTTTATATGTTTTCTATATGCACTCCAGCAAAAAAACAAGTGTGGAGGGCTTCCTCTGCTGGTTTTGAGTTTCTCTGTGAGGTATGAACTTTCAGATCAAATGAAAGGAGGTCACGGATCATAGCTCAAGTGTGAAACCAGGGAAGAAGCAAGTACCAAGGCAAAAGCTAACTGAAGCTTAAACTGAAAATTTACACCAAAGTGTATCCTAAATTGAAATAATACTTGCCAAAATATCTATCACTCTGGTAGCATGGGAATCAGAGTAGTGGTGAATTGTTTGGTTGACGGGAATCTCACAGGTTCACCAACATGGATCCGTTGTTTTCAGACCAGCGTGTGGAGTTCCTGGTTCAGTGCTCTTACTCCATTGTGTAAGAAAGAAATAAATTCGTCACCTCTCATTAACGCTATCTGGAGTTGAAAGGAGTTTATATGAGCATCATCACACTGAACTGTTGATGATTCAGAAAACAGAGGGCTCCCTCTGGGTGAATACTTTGTTGGCTTTCTGGGGTTAGTCTGTAACACAGAATAACTTTCTTCCCCAGTGCTAAGTGGTGTATTGGAATATTATTACCTGGCAGAGCGAAGCTCTCCTGTGCTCCCTCCCAGACTTCGTTAGTGTGTGCTAAGAGAAAGCCATCACCTCACAGACACCTTGCAGTATTTTTCTTGTAAACAGTAGGTGGGAGCTCCTCTGGTCTGACACTGAGAGTCTAGCAGAGCTGTGGGCAACTCTTACTAATCTTTCATACCTCAGTTTTGGGGTTCCCAGGCTGTGCCTCATTTTCAAAGGGTGGGTAGCTCATGCGACTCCTGTTAAAGTCTGTGCAAGATCAGGAGCTCTGGATTCAGCCCACAGATGCCTCAAAGTGGGTGTTCTTGAAATCCTTGATCTTAAGTTGGGTTCATTTCCTGTCATGTGAAATGACAGCACTATTACCTGCCTTCAAAACAGATGCTCTATAGGGGCTTTGAAATGCAAAGCAGGACTGTGTGATATTGCCAAATCTCTAGATACTTTCAGCTGTGCTTTTTAGATGACATAAAAATTAAAAATTGCAGAGTTGTGAATGGTGTATGTTTTATTTCCAACATTCACCACAAACCAGATAACTTTACAGGGGAATTAATGCATCTGTAATGCTTCTTGCTGATCTTTTTAGAAACAGTGAATAACTTAATGTAGTAGGAAGTTTCAGAAAGGAAAGAAAATGCATGCAGGAGGCCTTGTATCGACATTAATCTCTCAGGAATGCAGGGGGTTAACGGTCAGGCTGATTAATCACTGTTAATGAACCATCAGGAAATCTGTCAGGAAGTGGGTAAAAATTCCTGATGGCTGATGCGAAGCCTTGGGTGGTGTGCTTTGGTTTTGGTGTTTCCCAACTGACAGTCTACAGTGGATGTAGTTTAGTTACCTCTAAGTTCTCAAGATGTGTGAAGGACCAGATGACATGCTGCCCTTGTTCGGCTTGAATAAGTGAGCAAGAAATTTTCCCCGTGCATGGCTATGCGAGTACAACGCAACAGAAATGCAAGGAAGTCAGGGATTGCTCCTTCCCACGGCTTCCCAGAACAGAGTCTGGAAAAGATAGAGAAAGGAAGCGTGATCGTTCCCTCATTCCCCTGGTCCGAGCCCACAGGGTACGGGGGAAGAGTGGAATGGGCAGCGTTCCCTGTATGAATGAGGAGCCAGAGTATTAGGACTTGGATACACAACTGAGTTAATGAATTGCCTGGTGTTGACTGAGGGTGAGGTTTCACAGTTGGCTTAAGCTGATCCAAGACCAGGGTGCTGCTGAAAGGAGTGTTTCCAACCTGTTTCTCCTTCACATCGGACTCGCTATCATGTGGTAATACAGCAGCTTGCCGATCTGGGTGGCAACTAATGTTCCTTGGTTAGTGTTGGCTGGCTTAGTCTTCAGACGGATCAGAGAACTGATCTGCCTTGCTGCTAGGCTGCACGAGTGCTAGATCTGATGCAGGGGAGGATGTGGGAGCATGAGACAAGGATAAAAACATGAGTGGGGACTGAGCCTTTCAGCAGTAACATAACCATGGATTGGCTTAAGCCTATTATGAAACTGCAGTCTGAATCACTGGAATTAAGAGTGCGCTGTCAACCTACAGGGAATGCAAATTAAAATGTGTTAGCTTACACCTCCCGCTGTTCTTAAACAGCAGCAGAATACAGCCATTCTGCACGTGGCCGGGTGGAAGGAGCGTATGGCGGGGCAGCAGCACAACAGTCCCCCATGGCTTGGTCTGGAGCGTGCAGACCACATCAGACAGTGTCGGTGTGTGTTTGGGGAAGGCAGAGGGGAAGGAGAAAGGATCACACGAGCACCCCTACCATGGATTCTCTCTCTATATTTTCCCTTGGCTTAGGGTAATACGTTCTAGCTTGTCTTCGTGATGAGACTGCAGAAATACTCAAAACAGATTAAGCACAGTAAGGCAGCTGTGGATCCAGACCCTAGAAGTCTGGGGTACAGTATGCTCTCCTAGTGCTTCTCCTTTATCTTCAACCCAAGTAGCTTTGCAATGCTCTCTAGTCTGCACCAAAAGCCTAACTTAGCTCTAAAAAGATGAGCCCTGCTATTTGTTTCAAGTTCATTTATTTTTTATTGCAAAATTTGGTAGTTCCATGTTAAGGACTTCTTACCATTTTATTCTGGCTCAAAACTACATGCATAAGTATAGGAATAACTGTGCTAGTGGAAAATATCTTTGTAATTTGCAGATATTTCAGGTTTTAGAGGTTTGTGACCAAAGGTCTGCTCCTGGAAGCACAGTCATGCAAGAGCCCCACCACTATCTATGGGGTGCCCTACAAAGACAGTGATCCTTCCACACAGGATCAACACCCCCAGACACCATGGGAGTAGTCACCCTTGTTAGGACTTGAGCTTAGGAAATAGTTTGAAGATAGTAAAATTTGTTTAATTTCAGAGGAGTTTCGATATAGTGGAGTTAGTTTAATTTAAAGACTGTCTTAATTCAAACTGCCAAAATATTTCTCCAGTGAAACATAAGGAAAAGGGGGGAGAGAGGGGGGGATATTAAACCCCCAAAAACCAAAACAAAAAAAGTATTGCACAGGCAATAAATGCAAAATTCAAAAAACCAGCCAGTAACATTTCCAGAAATAAACCGTTCTCCATCACATAGAGGATAAACACAGGCTCTTTCAGGGAGAAGGAAATCATAAAAATAAAGACCAAAAAAAAAAGCTGCATAACTGATTCAACCACTGTTACCAAGGGATATTTTACTCCCTGAGCATTTCAGCTGAAATTCTCTCCTAGCTGAGACATAGACCCTCTTGGCACAAGAGTGAATATATCATGAAGGCTGGAAATGTTTCTCCAGTTCCACTAGTAACCTTTCATCAAAGCGCAGCCCAGGGATTCTTGTAGGGAGACGTAGGCTTTCCCCACTTACGAGGAATGGACAGCGAGCGTATTCGCTGACGGATATTTTTTGTGTTATGTAGGGCTAATTTGTAGTTTGGATACAGAGTAGGCAGGGGTGCAGCAAGGAATGTTGAGCAGATGTGACACAGAGCGAGAACATCCTTAGCATAATCCAGTATCACGCGGTTATGGAGTGCTATAAATACACCAGGAATTCTCCGAGGCCCAGTTCCTTCCACAGAGTTGGGCATCTCTGCTTTGCCATGCATTTAGACTGCGCTAAATCAGTGTAATCCTCAGGCTTCGCTCATTTGTGCACTGCCGTGAATGCTCCTAGGAGACCCTCAGCATCATTGCGAGCAATATCGTCGATTCTACATTATAATGCAGTTTTTGACGGCTTTTGGATTGATGTTTTGATTTATTCGCTAAACGAATAATTTATCATTGCAGGCATGCCTAATGTTTCTCTTGTACTGCTGTACAGCACATCATTCCCTTTAGGACTTGGTAATATGCTCTTACAACGTATTTAGTACAATGAATCCATGTAATACACAGAGTGCACATGGACTGCGACCTCTTGGAAAATCACCCGAGGAAGGTTTTCTGAGGTTCAGTGACAACGTCAGGCTTCAGAAGGCAGAGGCCCCTCCTCTTCATACATGGTTGCCATTACTCTTGCCCAAGAGGGCAGGCTGGGAGGGCAAAGGCTGAGCAAGAGGTTGCCCTGGAATAAGGCAGCACAACTGCTGTGACACTGTGAACTGTAGCTTTTGGCCTCTTGGCCTCCAAATTTTTTTGGTGAACAAGTCATCTTATTGTATAAGTGAAATGTATCCTATTATTCTATGCATGACTGGTTGAAAAATGCTTTACTTTCTGGAAAGACTGTTGAACAATATAGTTTCCACTTACAAAGCACTTTCCTTAAAAAGCTTTACAGGGCCAGCATCGTATAAAAATAGTTATACTAAAGTTGTTAACCAGCTTCTGACAAATCAGGACTAACAAAAGCTAAGGTATAAATAGCAGTGTTTTCGTGGGCTTTCTCTTCTCTAGAGGCACAGAATCTCAGTCAGTGCTGGATTGTAACAAACAAAAATGCCCTTTTCCAGACACACAGGAAAACAAGGACCTTCCAGACTAGTGGCACAGAGTAAAAATAGGTTTTCAAAACTGCTTCAAAACCATAAAACTTAGTCAAAACTGTAACATTTGCATTTTAGAACTAGCCACGCCATAGCAGACAAATTGTTTGACTCAACTCTCTATTTCATACCAACTAGCATCTCCTGCTTTAGAGAAAGGTTAAACAAGTTATATTTTTATAATTAGGGAATGAATTGTCTGCAGGCACTCAAGGATATGAGGATTATCTCAAAGTCTTCAATGTATCAGGATTCCTGGAAGACAAATGCTGAAGAATGTAAAATATTACACGTTCTGTGTTTATATTTTGTCAGCGGGCAGAATAAATGCCCCTTACCGGTCATTTTCAAAATTCGTTATTTTTGCAAAGTAGGTTTGTTGTGTTTGTTTGTTGTTTTTTTTTTTTCTTTTTCTCTTCTTATAGCTATAAATGTTTTGAAACAGCTAAATGTAAAGCTAGTATTTGCTAATCCAGAGTTTGGATAAGCTTGATTTTACTCTCAGCCTGTTCCTTCTTCTGCTCTGTGCTGACCTTTTCTGAATCTACCAAAGCCAATGTAGTTTAATCCACAGTACCAAAGAGGGAAGGTCTGTTTCTGTAAGCCAGAAATAGTTCTTATTGCAGTTAACCTTGCAGCTGATTCAGTTCTGCTATTGCTCTTTAAGTCATGTTTGACCAGTCGTGTCTGCACAGACCAGAAGCAAGGCTGGGCAGGGTATCTACATAATCGGTCTGATGCACACCCCTGTTTTCAGTGCAGAAGCTCCTATATTAAAAACCCCCCCCCCCCCCCCAAAATGTTTACTTACCAACAACTGAATTTATGATACCCTCGAGGTCTGTAGTAGCTGAGCTTTAGAGATACTGACTGCTGCCGTCTATGTATGGGAAGTGAGGATTTCAGCAAAAGTTTACTGGCATCAAATCCTTCTGTATATTCTCCAACCATCCCATAATCTTTTCTCTTGCAAAAAAATACTAGGGGGCCTTTTTCCATTTTGCATGGAAGTCTGCTGTTCATCCCCTTTTCCACCTTTGTAGCCATTTAACATTGTTCAGCCTTGCCAAAAGGGAGGTCTACAGCCATCTCACAACCTCAGAGCATCACCCGCAAGTGCAGAGGCACAGTGACGCAGCAGGGAGAACCTACGTTTGTCTCGCCGTCATCCAAACGAAGACCTGGGTGATGTGCGGTTAGTCTTTTTTTGCAGCAATTATTTGGGGCAGCATTTAGTTATCTCCATTGAAAAAAAAACATTCAAAAAGGCAGTATGCTGCTCCACGCTGCTGCCGGGTAATAGTTTATGCTATTTGACACCAGATACTCTGAGTGTTCCTCATTAAAATAATATTTGGCCACTTCCATTACCCAGTGATGACTGTATGAGAAATATTTGATGTAAAAATGACGAGTTCTTCCTGCTAGAGCTCCAGCGCAACAGATCCGCTTGCTGAAATTCTACTTCTGTCTGTAACAGCAGCGCCAAAATAGCTTTAATAATTAATCATGCACTGATTAGATTATAAACTCTGAGATGGGCCGGACATTTTTGTATTATGCATCAGACAAAAGACACTGGCAATGCTTAACTAGCAGCCACCTGCTCCTGCTCCGCCTGCCATTGTGGGAGCACTCTGGAAACCAGAAGGGAGACAAAGGCCCAACAGGAATTGATAAAAGCCTTCACCTGCCCCTGGTGCCTTCAGGAACACAGAACTGTTGAAACAGGTGCTGCTACCGCTGCATGCTGGCGTACGGCTTCGCGTGTTAACTCGTGGTTTGCCAGGCGACACTCGACATCGTACCCCGCTGCAAAGGCGATTCAAGACAGCGTCCGCGCTTCAGGCCAAGGGAGAGTTAAGCGGGGAGTTCCCTGACTGGGAACGCCAGTGCAAACAGCTGCTGGGGAAGGGCTGGGCAAGGAGGGCCAAGGCAGGGCCTGGGCGCCCCTATCTGCGCTCACCCCCTTTCGCCTTCCCTTGCAATTGCCACCCTGCTCCACCCTGCCAGCTCTGTGTAATGTTACACGCAGATTTTTGTGGAAATGGAGTGGTATTATATGCAGCTGATCTTAGGGCAAGTAGGAGTTTAACGCTGAGAACCACTGGAACTCAAAATTGGAAAATTACTTCCTAGCCTTGACTTCCGGCTCAAAATTTTGCTCACCTAACTAACTTTTTCCAGGCCCTTTGCTCTTTTCCCATGACTCTTGGGGCCTGTTTATTACAACTACAGAGGCACAACCCCTCAGGGGAGATAGTCCCTATGCTGGTTCTCAAATGAAATACTATGAGCGTGTCCAGTGGAACGCTTTTACTGGTATAAAAGTATGACTGAAAAAAGGGGACCTTAGAACCGGTTTTATAGTACCAACAAGAATTGTTACCAGTCTGGCCTTAGAAATAAAGCCAGATCTAGGGGAGGAAGGGGAAGCGACACCGTGGAATGAAATGAGCAAATCATTTTGCCAGTTGTTGGGGACACTACAGAGCACCGAACATCGCAAAACAACAGTTATTGTTAAAAAGCACTCGGGAGGCGAACAGTTGTCGTTCCCTGCTGACTGGAGCAGAACTAGCGGTATCTGGGCTGGAGGGTCAGAGCGAGCCCCCGCGGGGGAAGGTGTCCTCCCCATCTGCCGAGGGCTCACACAGGGTGGGCAGAGCATCAGACAGCTCTTGTGGCAGATGCGGCCTGGGGAGGTGTAGCTTAAGAGGGCCACGGCTGCCAGAGCTCCAGGTGAGCGTCACCATCCTCCAGCCCCATGGTCCAACTCAGCACAGGGGGGAAAGCCTGGCTCAGGAACAGGAGCAGTTTATGTGATAGACACAGCATAGACCTTCGTTAGTGGGACCTTTTTAATGAACAACAGCTAAGTTCTGGAGGCACCGAAATGTATCATTCTGCAATTTGGAATTTACAGACACCACAAGCCACACGGCTTATTTTTTTCCCCTTTTCTGTGTCCCTTCTACCACTGCCCTTTATGAAAAACAGAAGTTAAATGAGAGAAAAATAGCTTTAATGAAACATTTGGGTTGAGAAATCAAAATCGGACACTCCAACAACAGGAAGTTTCAAAAGCAGTGCTTATAACACCATCTTGCTGAACTGTAGTACACTTGCCTTTCTTTTTCTTTAAGTTTAAGCCATATTATAGCATGTACCTTGTTTCAACAGCTGGGCACAAAGATAACATCATGGCACCAGTTTAACACAGCAGAATTTCCTAGGCATAGAAAAGTGAATTGAACTCAACCCCTGAATGATTTCCTGACTCCTGCAATCAGTGCTGCAACTTTTGTCTTTCCAGTAAACGTAGCTGAATTATTTCCCTGCACGAGTACGCTTAAACTTGTTTGTTATTTTATTCTAGGGAGCTGGAGACAGTTTTGTGGGAGCACTGGCCTTCTACCTGGCTTACTATCCCAAGTTACCC
Source organism: Gorsachius magnificus (assembly GCA_034008185.1). Classification (NCBI taxonomy): domain Eukaryota; kingdom Metazoa; phylum Chordata; class Aves; order Pelecaniformes; family Ardeidae; genus Gorsachius; species Gorsachius magnificus. The sequence continues at coordinate 28,337,284 of CM067083.1, read as the reverse complement.
ATGGAGGAAATGATCCGGAAGTCAAACTGCGTCGCCTCAGTGAGCGTCCAGGCATCAGGGACGCAATCTTCATATCCTTACAGGAAGGACTTGCCTCAGGAACTTTTCTAACTGACATTGTCTAGCTCAGTGCCGATTTTATCTTATCCCAGGCAGCATTATTCTTTTGACTGCACCAAAGTTCTCCTCTGCTGACCAGGAAGACCAGGAAAGTCTCTTCACGTCTCATTTGAGGAATCCTGTTAGTTCTTGTTCTACAACAGTTAAGGGGGTGTGTGTGTTGTGTTTTTCAAACACAGCATGGCAGGTCTCTCTAGCCCCACACGCAGCCACTGGGCTTGTGGCCATCCCGCACAACGCTCTACATTGAATTACATGAAGCTTACAGCAAGACATCTGGAGGGTATTGGGCTCCTGGTAATATTTTTACTTATCGGAACTTGCAATGCCAGCCCACGAAGCAGAGTGTTAGCTCTGAGATTGCAGCTTCAGTGCTCAGCAGCAGACACCAAGGCCAGCATTTGGCTCCCAACACAGCACCATACATCCAGCCCCGGCCCATCTGTTCCCATGCGCTTCCGATGCGGGCTGCGGCGCTCTGCGGTTCTGCCACTGTGGAAGGTCCCTCGAACTGTAAAGAGGACAAGAATGCTACTGAGGTAGACTTTGAAAAACACTTCTAGCCATATTCCTTTAAACATAGGTGAGCTCATTAAAGAGAGACTTCCAAAACCATCAGAGAACTACTTTGGCTTCATGCTTGACAAAAATCCAGGAGTGAAAAATCCATCCTACTTACCAGACTGAAAATAATACAGCCCTTCTAGCTGTGGTCACAGCTTATCCAAAAGCTCATCTTACTTCACCAGGTTCCCCCCTTGCTTTTTCCTTTCCTAGGAAGCAGCTGGTGCAACACTACCCCGCCAAGGAATGACACCCATTCGTGGTCACTACTGTTGAATCTGTGGCTGGTAGGTTAGAAAAACTTGCGATCCTGCCATTGAATTCCTGCTGTGGAAAATGTTAATTTTTATTGCCTTATAAAACAATAGGTCCTTTGAAGATTACAGCTTCTTTCACAATGGAAAACACAGACAATGGGATTTGCTATTTAATTTTTTTTTAATTGAGTACTGTAAAAATAACTCAAAAGATAAATAAATGTTACTGTGATGATCTATGTCCAGACATTAAGAATTTTCTCCCTCTACATTGTTTATTCACAATGGCCTTCAAATCACAGGAGACGGTGATCCCAGTTCATTTCCTCTCTTTTCAGCCCATGTTGCAGGATTTCTGAATCAGCGTTCACCCTGTCCTCCCCCTAAATCATCCTCTCCTCATGCATAAATCAAGTCCAGTCATTGTTCAGATAGAGCGGATTTTTCTCTTCTCTGTGAAGAGGACACGTTTTTTTGCTATAGGAGAAAAAAAAAAAAGAATCTGTTAAGAAGCCTGAAGTGTTAAAATTCAATTCAACGAGCCTACATCCCTTTCTCCTGGCTGCCTTCGCTGCTTAAATGAGTGTGGAGCAACTGACTGGCACAGCGCTGCCGTTAACCAACTCCTGAAGGAGTTTTAGTAGTGCTTTCACTTTACCACATGCAATTTTTAGTTCCTAAGTGGTCCGTTTTACCTCTGTGAAAATAAGTATCAGTATTTGAGTGGCTGAAAACATTCAACAGCTGCTCTGTGTGACTGCTCTGAGTCACAACTGCTCGATGTAGGGACAAAAATAGGTTCTTACTGCTTTCTACTACTCTTCAACTTCAGAGCCCAAACAACTACAGATGATGAGCTGGATCTAGTTGGTCTCTCAGGCTGACTGAAAAGTTAACTAAGTGTCTGGTGGATCTCTTGATGAGGCACAAACTGACCCTGCCTCTGACGCTTGATGCCAGTGTTAGCAAAGTCAGTTCAGCTACAGGTTAAGCCTAGCCAATGCATGTCTTAAAAAAATAAGTCAAAGCAAAGCTTTGCAATGCCATTTGAAAAGCACTGCGGTTCTGATTGAACTTTGTTAAATGAATTCCTTTGAAAGCTATGCAAGAGCAATCCACACAATAACAAAATCTCTTCTTCCACATAAAAGTTTCGCTTTAAGAAATACTGTAAGTTAGTAACGCATTCTGTTGCTGCAGTTAGGAGGTAGCGAAACTTGGGCACCACTGCCACTTCTTCACTAAAAAGCTTCATTCTGTGGAGGTCCCAGGTTTTTGAGAAGTACAAAACATAAGGTGAAATTGCATGCCAAGTGAAAATGCTTCCTAACATATTCCTGATGAGCTGGTATCTAGACTCAGATTTACTTCCCTTCACACATGCAGCACTTTCTCACATCAATTTCTCACTTGTGTTCTACTACAGGCTACAAAGATCAGAGCTTTTTTCCTTAATTACTTCCAATTCTGTACTTGAGCAACCTACTACATGTTCTGCAACAGAAGCACTACTTAGCCTGAGCTCTCCACACTCTTCACATTTCCTACAAGTTGCAAAGCTTCTGGAGGATCACTTTGCACAATGTTTCGATAGAGTAATTTAAGCTTTTCTTATTCAAGAAAATAATCCCAGTGATCAGATTCCCTTTCTGTAAGGAATTTGTAAGGAGAGCCACAACCTCTGTCAGCACAAGTGCTTTGATGAGAGCATACTGCTTCACTGGTGCTTCCTCTCACCTGCCATAAAGCTCCCATACAGTTAGATCTATCAGAGTATGAGAAGTTTAGTCATCTAACAAGAACATAAAATTCTAAGAAAAAAATAAGCTTGAACCACCTAACTACTGGCCATGCATTATGTTACCTTCTTAGAGATGCTTAACACGTTTCTTTATAGAATTAAATAAGCCTTTTTTGCATTAACTCCCACATGCTATTTCTAGCATGGTCTTGTTTAAATTCTAAGTTTCCCCAAATTATGCTTTTTAACATTAAATTAAGCTTTTTAATGTTAACTACAGACTGGTCCCTCCCCCAGAAACTTGAGCTCTTAAGTCACCTTTCAAAAAGCTTGGTGAGCAAAAGGCAGCTTGGCAAGTGCTGTAACCACCCAACAAATCGGATTCTTAAACTAAGAAAATTTGCAAGGACCAGAGGAACATAAAAGAACCCACAAACTGTCATGTGGAGAGCAGTATCATTTGTGGAGGAGAAAGAACTTGTGTTTATTTTGATAAAAGAAAAAGTCCATTTTGTAAGCGATAGTTAGAATTTATTGTCTAGAGCACCCATGGCAGCTTAACAGAACATTTCTATTGACACGTACTTCGTGGCTACTTGTTGGAGGTAGCACAGTCTAGCAAACCACACAAAGAAACAGAATGAAAGAACTCCTGTGTCACTTTGCTTTGCCACTGACATGTGGCATGGCTGTCATCAAAGACTGATGTGTCAGGCAAGTCATTACTTTGTTTCACTGCCACAATCTGTAAAATGAGGGTAACGTTTACTTCCCACTGGAATGTCACGCAGAACAGCAACTGTACAGTCATCTGGGTATGAAACATGCTACGATACAGTCTGCCTAGATAGGAAAAATCCTGCTATATTCACATCTTTTGCCCCACACAGTCAGGGAAGGTTATACAAAGCAGGCTGACTTCTTCCCCAAGCTCTTACCAATGGGATCGTATTTGAGCAGGACCAGTTTCTCCTGCAGTCGGAGTCTCCTGATGTTGAAACAGTAGCCTGTCTCAGCCGCACTTTTCATCCTCACCAGAATGTATCTAAAGTCAGAAGGAACGTCTCTGTGTCAGCACACAGGCAATCAGCAACAGCCCGCCACCTGTCTGCTAGGGCACGGTCAAATGGACAAGCTTTCAGCATAAACAGTTTGACACAAGCACGTCAGATACCTCATTTCAGCTTCATGGACATTCTCGATGGGAGTGTCGATACTATATGCTGAACTTACAACACAGACAAAGAACCCACTATAAACCATAAGCTCCAGCATCAAGTAAATAACTCCTGGACAGAATATAAGCCCAGAGAGAAGCAGCTCTTCCACAAAACAGTGAGAGGGAGAAAGAAAAACAGGAAAGAAAGAAAGAAAGAAAGAAAGGGGGGGAAAAAGAAAAATCAGCATACGATTGAGTCACTGTGGCTTAAAAGATAATGGCAAGAGAGGAAGGATGATGGTAGGTAGAGATGTTTGGGCTGCAGATAACACCCTATCACAGACTATCACTTCCACATGCAGAGGAACCCAAGCAGATAGGATGGAACAAGAGACATGCAAAAGGAGAAGCAGGGCCCCTTGGCACCATCCATCCCGCTAGAGGTACAGAGCTTGACATTAACCCAGCCACGGGAACCCCACTGGAGGGCCCTCGATTGGTGGGACAGACTGGCCATAACTGCGGCGTCCCTGGGAGCAGGGAAAGCCAGATCGAGAAAGCCACCACCACACCCCCCACCCTGGAAGTACACCAAGGTCTGCCCAACTTCCCAGTCAAACCCTTTAACCAGTCCATAAATTGCATCTTTCTCCTCCACTGCAATAAAGAGATGGATACATCTCTGCACGTGGGCATTCAATTAATTTTCCTGCTTCTAATACAAAATGGTCTGTCAAAATTAACCCTGAAGAGGCATCCATTGTTCCTCACTTGTGCAGCTCTGACCAGTGTCCTTCCCTGAGCTCCCTCTTTTCAGCTTTGCAATCTAATTTACTGCTGAGTTCAAAATAAACAGAAAAAGACTGGATTCCACGCATCGTCTAGGGATCACCCCCAATTATTGACCTCTCCTGTACACTACTGCAGGTATGATATGTAGCACCAGTAACCACACAGACTCCTTCTCCTATACCTCACCCACTTCCTCAAAGCCTCTGTGCAGTTTCCCCTTTCTGGGGGAATCAGTGGTATCAGTATGACCAGGCCTTGACATTCTTGTACACCACATATCCGAGGCCAAGCCCTTTCTGAAAAAACACACCTTGTTCAGAAAACTTGCTGCCCAATGAAGAAAGGTAACTAGGAGCAGAGGCAGAAAGGAGCAGTGGAAAGCTATGGGGACATGGGGAGAAAACCCCATGGTAGCACAGAAGGATAAATAATGTAAGGAGATAACATATTCTTGAAGCATATATGGGACCATACAGAGAAGGGAACATCAGGAAAAAAAAAGAAAAGGAGGGGGCGGGAGGGGGAAATCACTACACTAACTTTAGGAACACCATTTTTAAAAGCTACTTTTTCACTTCACAGAAACCTCCTGCTTTGCTGTGTTTGTTTCTGCGAACAGGTAACAGCAGAATGCTGAGATGTCAAACTGCTCTCTTCCCTGTCAGGCACATACTTGGGAAGTGCTTTCTTAATTTCAAAACCTGACAATTATGCAGAAATCCCGTAACAGAAAAATCTCTTCAAACCCAGGGAGTGGTGGGTACTGGCTCTGTTGGGGGCTGATTCAAAAAAAACCAAACCCATAAATCAGGAAGTGCACCAAGGCCATAGTTCCTGAGGTTGTGCAGTACTAAATGTAATACACTTGCACAGAATGCAACTTCTGAGAATCAGAAGACAGGAACGTATTCATAGATGTGTATCAGTTTAGCCCCTTGGGTTTGTCTAGCTAATTTTCTTAAAAATAGCATTTTAGATTCAAGTCATTCTCTCTACATGATCTTGTCTCCTCATATCCACACTGTGAGACTGCTGGTGTGCTGGAAGTATATATTCCTTCCTTCCCAACCCTTAAAAACATCAGCTTTCTTTACAGGTCAAAGGACTGCGACTACTTTTCTTCCAGAGCCCACTAACATGTCTCCTGAGCTGGACGAGAGCAAAACAGATTGCCCAGAGCACCAACTGCACCCTGTCCACTCCTCGTGTATGAGCATACGAACATGCCAAAACTGGGAAGCGTTCTGCACCCTGCCTATGAGAAAGGTTCACAGCACCTGCCCAAAGCCCAGCCCACAAACGACACCAAAACCCACACTGTACCTCAGCTCAAAAGTGTAAAAGGTAAACAAGAGGAAGATTATGTGGATAATTTATAGTCTCTCTTTTAACCAGAAAGCGCAGAGGCATGCTTCCGTGCAGGATGCTTTGGATACTACAGCTCAGCTTAACATGACAGCCCATAAGACAAAACCTGCTTTTGCTGCATTTTTTAGAACCTGGGGGGGGGTTTCATACTGTTCTGTACTTACCTGTGAAAAGACATGCATGCAGAAGGGCAGAGAAAACACAGCTAGACTCAAGGGCTGCAATTCTCTCAGGTATATTAAACAATTCTAGAGAATCCTAGTGTTTTGTAAAGTCACTTGAAGATACAGGGTGGTAGCAGAAATCAAAAACCGGTGAGGAAAACATCACTTACTTAGATTTGCTCTTGGCCACTGTTTTGTGGTTTTTTTGCAGCATGAAGAGGAGGAAAAAAGAAGACACAGTTATCATTTTATCTTGTTTCCTTTATATGCAACATATAAAGATTAAGTTTTCCACTGCCTGCCTTTCCAGTAGCCCCAAATAGATTGTGCAAAGAGAGTTACTGTCACAAAAAAATGCCGCTCATCCTTTCATCTATGTGCTCCCAGTTGCCTGCTCTTTCTTCCACCGTACCGCCTTTATAAGCGTCTCTGCAAACACAGGGCCTAGCGCAAGAGAGTGCACTTGTGGCAGCCTCCAGACGTTTTTAATATGAAGTTTCAATGCTGCATACGAATTCACTAGATGAATATGCAGTTAAGGCAGGTATGAACTAACACTGCTGGTGAAAACAGCAGTCCCACTCTCCCCTACTTGCTTACACCCACTCCTGCTCCAGTTCCTGCCCCAATGCCAACACAAAGGTTTGTGTGGCCACACAGTGAACCAGACCAGGGCAGTGTTCTCAGACGAGACTAACCTTCTCACAAGGCTGGTTTTCGGCCCCCCTCCCGTCTATACCCACCATGTTGCAGGGAACAGGCAGAATTATTTTCTTTTGTCAGCTCAGTAAATTTAAACTAATCATAAATCTACAGCATAAATAGAAAAAGAACCCCACCAAAATTTGAAAAGTTGTTCATCTGTATTCTGCCTGCCCAAGTCTTGTTTAGGCCATCGTGAGCTTCCAGTCAACCTCCTCTTGCACTGTTCCTTCACCAGGCCCCAAGCTCATCCGGACACCGCGGCGGGGCCGTTTCTCACCTCCCACTCTCCCCGGCCACCCGGCTCCCTTCAGCGACTTCCCCTTTTCCCACTCGAGAGCCGAAGCTTCTGAGCCTCGCATGCCAGGGCTCCCAACTCCCGTTTCCCTCGAGTTCCCCACCTCAACCCCCGCCACAGGGCCTAGCACTCGGCCAACGCCCCCTCGACCTCTCCCACCGGCCCTGAGCTGCCTTAGCCCCGCGAAGCCGCCCTACCGCGGCGCGGGGAGGCGCAAGGCGGCGCAGGGCACGCCGGGAGGCGCAGTCCCGGCGAGGCGCGCTGCCTGCTAGGAGGCGCAGGCCCCGAGGCGGGAGGAGGCGCAGAGCAGGTCGCGCCGCCGCGGGGGCCTCCGGCCGCCTCCAAGGCCACCCCCGCGCCTACCGCCGCCGTCGCCGCCGCCCCGCCCCGCGCCACTCACAAGCCGCCACCGTCAGGAACATAACGCCGGTGCCCGCAGAGCCGCCCCGAGCAGCGCCCTCCCCCCCGCCGCCTCCCGGCCGCCCGGCAGAAGCGCTTCCGGGGCGCGGGGGGGGGTCGGGCAGGGGGGCCCCGGGGGGCGGCTCCGGCTTGGCCCCGCCCCGCGCGGGGGCCCTCCCGGTGGCTCCGGCAGGCGGAGGAGGGGCTGCCCCTGGTCATTCGGAAGCCGAGCTCATGCCGGGCCGCCCTGCCCGCGCCCAGGCAGGCCCCCACCGCGCGGGGGGGGACAGGGCCTGGGCAGAGCGGGCCGTGTCCTGCTCTGGCAGCCCCCCGGCCGCAGCACATCCGGGCCGTGCCTCCCCCCCCCCAGCAGTCCGGCGCACCTGCTAACCTCCACCTGTGCGCCCTCCTTTTGTATAAACAAAGGGGGTACTGCCAGTGGCATCACAAGTCCCCAAGGCGTTGGGCAACTAAACGTGTCGGTATTGATGGGACGCTGTGCAAAAGCAGTGAGCAGGGAGGCTCGCGGGGGCACCGAGGCAAGCTCTCATGCTCTTCTGGCCTGTTCAATAATGTGCTGTAAGGTACCGTCCTCTTGAGAGCTCACAGAAGGTCCGCAGCTTACTTCGCCCTCCCACCAACTAGGTAAACTGTTAATGAAGGAATTGAAGTCCTTCGATATTTAGCAATTACTAAGGCAATAAAAACGTCAGCTTCACATGCTTAGGTGAAAAGCAAGACTTAGAATGCATAAAAACATGCGGTTACTTTGGCACGAAAACAAATGGCTGACCCTACAAAAGACTGGAGCAAGACGACGTCTCAAGGAAAGCAGCGTTGCTGGTGTCAAGCGTTCACGTGTTGTTTCAATTATTTCCAAATACTTCCTCTAAATGATACAACATTTCGAGCTTTACTATTTGGCCTTTAGAAGTATAAATCTAGTAGTTGCATAATCTGCCCATGAATATCAGAGTGAGAACTTGAAAACATTCAGGAGGATAAAATGTGAGTGCTGTGAGGCTTCTTCTCTTTGATCTGCAGAGCACAGACTGAAATGGAATGGGATTGCCAACCTCCTGACTTCACTGCCAGGAATATAAATCAACATTAAAGACGATTTTAAAATGAAACAGCAAGTTAAACATTTGTACAAACACATCATCAAATAGAGGTTATACTGGCTCTTTTTAAACCTCTTGCCTGCTGGCAAAAATAAAACTGTTCCAGTGACATTTTCTCTGCTCTGCTGTGACAAGGGCTGCATAAATATAGACACCGTGGATTAGAATAGACTTCAGCAATCTTCCACTTCCTTTCTAGCAGCCTCTTCTGCAGACGGTTTTCCGTAGCTACGGGTGAAAAACAGGGAGTCTAAAACTGGTATGTATGGTGAGGTGGTGTCAGTGTAGCGCACCCCTGATGGCAGTATCATAGCTAACCTTGGGGAAAAGGCGTCCCGGCTGGGGGAAAGGAGAGAGAGTCAGGATTTCTGACCCCGACTCCGATACAGATTTGCTGTGTGGGCTAAGTTAAGAAGTCATGCACTTTGAGATCTTCGGCGGCATGTGCAGCAATGCAAAATGCAGATTTTTCCTTCCACTTTGCCTGGAGAAAGCAAGGAGTGTGACGAACTGTAATGCCAGCCTAGATGATTCTGATGCTTGCTTAAAGAGAAGTCACTCATGTCTCCAGCGGAGAAGCTGCTGGTGCCAAACTGAGCAGTGTCACTTGGAATCAAACAGGGGGTGGGTTTTCCTTCAGCTAGAAAAACAACAATTTGTCATGTTATAATCTAACTGATTCTTTCCATTTTTATGCTTTACATTCTAGGCTGAGCCCTCTTTTTACCTCAGGGAAGTGAGGAGGTGGCTGCTCCTTGCCAAGAAAGTGCAGTCAGGTTGCTGGTACACACTGGGCAGGCAAGGGGCTTGTGCCCGGGGTTGACAGGGGTGCAGGGGTGATGCTTCTTCCAAGTGCACGCAGTGCTCCAAGTCTGTCATCACTTGAAGAAGTCACAGGAAAGGAGAGGGGGGCAGCAGATGAAACGTTTGCAAGGTAAATATCCTCTTGGCACTGTATTTTCTACATGAGTTACTGTCAATTAACGCATTCAAAAACTCAGTGCTGGAAACAAGAGAATAACACTCTAAAGCCTGGGAAAAGCTCCACGTGTCCTTCCTGGTTTCCCACAAAAAAACAGGCAAACAGCTAACTAAGCCAAAAAATGCACACAGCTCGGTGGACATAGTTTTAAAGCAGCCGGGCTATTTTCTTCTCTCTTCTTGCTTTCCCTTTCTCAGCGTGCTACAACTTAGTAGGGTTCTTGCTGTCCGCAGTGTTAAACAAACACTCACGGGTGCTATTGTGCAAATCACTCATCCCAGATAAGAGATGGATTTTTGCATTCTTTCTGCATATCTGAATCCATTATCCCAAGAGGGCCCAGAAGAAAGCGGGCATTAGCTTAATGCAGCTCTGAAAGAGGAACTGTCCAGGTCAGGAGAGCAGGAATGATAGAAAGAGCCATCTAAATTGCTAAATCACTTTGAGCCAGTGACCAAATCCATATCAGCTGCTGGCCTGTTTGAAGTGAGCTGCTGATGGCCTTTAGCCCAGTTCTTAGGGGTGTCCATGGCACGGGATCAATTTATTTCCTGGCAGCCTTGTTAGAAAAGCCAGACGAGCAATGGGCTTGGACGGTTCCCTTCTTACCTCTGGAGCTTAGGTCCCTCCACATCAGATACGGGACACTGGTGCGGTAGGTTAGGGCACGGCTCCATTTTCGGGGCTTTACCTGTTCCCTGCTTATTCTCTCCAGAGCATTAGCCTCTGGATCTCTTCCTGGAGCTCCTTTCCCCAGCACTGACGTCATTCATATGTAAGGGAGGGAAGAACAAAGACAGCACTCGCCTGTTTTCTTGTGTGATTTTTCAATACCCATTTCCCAATCCCAACGTCCAAAGTAACAACATCCTTTCAAACCGCCCCCTCTCGAAATGCCACAGTAGTCAAACAGCTGCAAATCAAAACACCTTGTAAACAAGTGACTGAAATCCCGTGGGATGCCCGAGGGCTTGGGCACGTCTCAGAGTGATTATAGTTCCTGCTATACAAATTGGAGTCCATGTAGCACAGTTTGTGCCAACTCCAAGCTCTTGCTTTTTATTTTTAGTCCTGTTTGTCGAGGGGTTCTCATGATCAAAAAAATGACATTCAGTATCAGTGATACACAGATAAAATTAGATAGTATAGCCGGAAGTGATCGTACGACTAATCCTCCCCACTGAGGCTTTTTCCACAGGATTTGGGATCCTGTGGGCCTCAAGGACAGCTTTTCTCTGGGTGAATTTCACTTCCCATCAGCAGGCAGCTAAAAAATTAGACTCGCATGGGATGTATGTGGTGAGTCTCATGCAAAGAAATGAATGTCATTGTCATTGCTTATGCCAGCAGCTGGGACCATCTGGGACACTAAAGGCAACATTGTCTAGATGTGTGCAGCCGATCAAAGGTTGTTTTTAGCCAGCTTCTAAACCTTCTGCCCTTTTTGGGGCAACAGAACAAGGCTTTTGCCTTCCATGCATGGGGTTTTGTACACAGAGCAGCATAAGTCATCAACAGGGCTCGGTCCTGAGACTTTCTAGTCCCACAGACGTAAGTCACCCACGCTGATGCTGAAGGCATTATTCCTTTCTTTGGAAGAAGAAACTGCCTACAGGGAGGATGGAATAGAAGGTGCATTAGATTACATCTGTAAAGCAGATCTCTCAGGAGAACAGGATCAGTTCTCGTGTGTCCTGGCTTTTTTTTTTTTTTTCCCCTTTCTAAACTTTGGATTTTTACCACTCTGTAAAATAGGAAAATACAAGAGGTTAACTGGTCAGCAAATGCTCTGTATTGCTTAGAAACATGGAATGCAACCAGGCAGCATACCTAGTGCACCATCAAAGGAGGGTGGGATTGGTGGCCCTGTAGCACAAAGATATTTAGTTGTGGTATTGTGGCAAAGAACAAGTGTATCAAAAAGAAAGCTGTGAACCTGTAAGACCAGTGACTTTTAAGCAGGGTAGGTAAAGGCAAAGGGAGAGGATAATTATGTAATGTGAGCATGGTGTGACACAGATAGGGAATGGATTTTTTTCCTTCTGTAGCTTATAGGAGGAGAATGGCTCAAGTGCCTGGACATGGTTCATTTTATGTCAAAAATTAAGTGGAATGAATTGGTGTATCACTCCCATCACTTCTTGGCAAGGGAGGTATCTTCAGCTTTAACCCAGAGTGATCAGCTCTAAGGGAAAACAGGCAGGTTCAAGTGTGGCAAGTGGATGTGGTCCTGCCCATTTTTTAATTCTGGGGAAAAGAAAAATCTAGAGAACCAGAAGAAAGATAGGGCTTTCTGCAACCCATGGCCTCTGAAAAGACTTTCTCACTTGGAGGAAGGTCATAGGGTTCAAAGCTGTTTCTCAAGTGCTGCTATGTAGTATTGCCTTGATGTCATGCGTCATTATAAACAAGTTATTATTTCATTTGGTGTTTTGGGAAATGATGGGACTAGAACAATACACCCACAGCAGTTCCCTCCCTTATCCCAGCAGGCTCTTTAGTGAGCTACTTATGAGCTGAACCTCACTAACTGATGTCTGTCTGTCTGTCTATGTCTGGTAATAGTCTGTCTCTGGGGAATTTGGAGTAGGAATATTGATGGATTTTGTGAAGGGCGGAGAGCTGAGAAGGAGGAGAGTGGCATAAATTTGTGGTGTCATGTGGTTTGACAGCTGCTTGATCTGAGAACCCCAGGCCGAGAAGGCCCCAGGGCTTCATCACTAGAAGCACTGAATGCATCATCGCTCCTTTTTCTATGCGTTTGTGCTTCTGAAGCCAGTCGGTCATTTACACCTGATGGAATAGCAGAAAAACAGATTTAAGCAGAGCAATGTTCCATTCATTTCTGTCTGCTTAGCTCAGGTTTGAGCTAGGCCTAGGGTGAATACTTAAAAAAATAGGAGTCTTCATAAAGGAACAAGTACTAGAAATGAGGTTCAACAAAAGCGTATGTAGAAATCTGTTTGAAGTCTTAGGCTCTTGCATAACTGTCTCTGGCCAGTTCCCTAAACGTTTTTTCATCTGCTGTAGTCTCCCTAGACCCATTTTACTTAAAAACATACAAGCAATCTGAGAGTCCTGATGACGTCCAATGTCTACGCTGTGACCTTTGCATAGCCTCTGCAAAATATTGTCTTTCCTCTTTCTATTTCATAAGCACAGTCCATCTGGCCTTGCCCCATCACATCCCCAGATATGAAGAAATACTCTCCCTCCTGCAGAGGGTAAGCAGTCCATTAGGTTAACAAGATAAAGACTAGAGCCGTGTTCATAGGTGGCCTGTGGTAAGGGATTTGTTGATCAGTGAAGGTATATGTACACTCCAGTCACCCTTTAGCCCATGTTAAACTCTTCAGTGCTGTCAAACTACTAGGTCAAATCATTTAAAGGTAGCTCAAGCTACCTGGCTGGAAATACTCCTTGTCTGACAAACAAGAAGCTATTTCCCCACGTCATTAGATAGACCAAGATGTTCTTAACTGCCCACAAAACAAAGACTGAATCACATGGTTTTGCCAGAAGTTATCCTACCCAAAGAAACCAGAATAACCATTCACCTTCCTTTTTTTCCCCCAACTCTTACAACATGAGCTCTAACCTCACCATTATGGGAAAAACTGCTCTTCTCAACTGTGAAGATCAATAAGAGGTGGTGTTGCTCCCTAAAGCAACTGATCCTGTAACTCTAGTCCAGTTCTTTAAGGGTGCCTTGCTATCTAGTCTCACCTCAGTAAGTGTCCAAGGGGCATAGCTGCCTAAGAATCATATATGAATAAATATGATGCAGACTGGGTCCATAGCATCTGACCTTAGATAAATTCCTGTCCAAACATTCTGCCCACTCACACAGTCCATTCTCCAGATGGAGTGGGAGAAGACTGGTGGGTTGATATTCCCAGCCCTGCCCTGCACTAGCTTCTGATGACCTAGTTCTGGGTAACTGAAGATCTCACCTCTCCCTCAGGACAAAAATAACTCTTGCATTATTTTGAAATCATGATGATCCCATTGAAGAGTGCACATAATCCAGTACTGTCTGTAGTGACCTCATGCTTGTACGTAAAATGGTGATCAGGGCATTTCATGCTAGCAGTGAAACAGAAGGATTTACTGGAAAGGGATTAAATTTGTTTTTAAAATATCTGCAGAGCCAAATCAGTTCCAAGGGTTTTCTGAGCCGCTGAACAACCAGAGGCAATCATTGCACTTCTCTGTTGCCAGTTGCAGCCTTTTACCTCTTCTAGGCAGGGACTGTCTTCTACTCTGTGTTTGCAGAGCTGCTAGTTTTGTAAGGTGCCACCCCATCTGATCCTCTGCACCAATACGATGGTATTGGTGAGCCTCCGCTTGCAGGACAGTCAGCAGGACACCTGCCTCCCCAGCTGCCCTCCTGTCTGCGATACCTGTGGGTGAAATACAGGCAAATGCCTTGGAGCTGGACATACATCTGATGCCAACTGCATCTGGCAACTGCTCCGGCACTGCAGAGGACTGCCCCAGGATTTCTAGTTATTTATAATTCAGCATCAGATCAGACCCAGTTGCTCTTGGTTAGAGATCTTTTTGCAATAACAAACTAAGATTACATGAAGAGCTTAAAAAAGAATTTCACCCCTCCAGGGCTATATTACTTCCACTTATATACAACTGTCATATCTTTAAAGGGCAAACCCGGGAAGTAAAACTGAAAAATATAACTCTACAACCGAGATTATCTGCCTGCCCTCTCTAGGCAATCATGTCTCATATCTATAAGGTCTTTCATAGCAAAAACCAAAATTCAAGCTAAGTGGATGGAAGATTTATGTACAGAGTAGGAAACAACAGCTTGGGAGGAGGTGTATTTGAATGCTGGAGCCAGTTACAAAGACAAACCTCAAACACCATACGACTGCTTTTACATAGCATCTCACTCATGTCTGGTAAAATCACTCCATGCTCACCCAGACTTTGCAAACTACTAGTCACCAACTGAGAAAGGCATGGTGACGTACATGTTACGGTAGCATCCGGCACTGGCAAACAATCCACTTCCATATGTAGCCCAGGATCCATTCCAGACATTTTATAACTGATGTATTTTTCATGAAATAATAATTGGAAATCAGGGAGAATAAAACCCCTCTGTACCAACTTACCTGTCCCATGGGAGGTCTCATGCTGATCAACTCACCTTTAGGGAATTTAATCAGGAGCAGGGTTACACAGGAACATGAAGAGGTCACACCTTCTCTACACTTCTTGTGAATATTCCCAGTCATATGTTGAGAGAGCAGTCACGCTTCACACAGTGGCTGTATTCAGCCCTGATTATATACCTGGATTAATAATTGAAGCACTTAACCCCAGGGGCAAATGGATTTCCCTGAAGAACACAGAAACTATGGAAGGGGGAGCTCAACATGTCAAATGTCAAGATATGGAGTTGCTCATAGCTCTTTGTTCAAAAATTTTCCTACAAAGAACATTTTTCTCTCTTCAGAAGCCTGGGGGACCCAGGCTTTATTGTCAATTTTCCTCTTACCCCCTTTTCAGTGATGGGACAGGAGAAAAGTGGAAGGGGAGAAAGGAAAGGTGAGGAAAAAAGTAAATGTTTTTCACTGTCTTTTTTCATTATTATTTAAAAAAATCAAGTGATTTACATAGAAAAGTTTATGGATTTCAGATTTTCATCCAAAAAAGGACAATTTTTTTTTTTTTTTTTTTTTTTTTTTTTTTTTTTTTTATTCTGCCTATGGAAGATACCCCTGTTGGTGTTTTTTTGGTGTTTTTTTCCTTCTTTTACTGTGCAGTCAGGACCCAGCACTGCATTGTCTTCAGAGTGGCACACTGAGACCAGTGACTAACCGGTACCTCAGCAAGAATCCTAGCCCATTCTTCAGCCACAATAGTATCTTACATCTCCAGCTGCTATAAATGCTTGGGAGGCTCTTCCCCAGGACTGGGCTCTGCACGGGTCCCTCCCAGGAATTATATGAGAACAGACTTTCAGAGCAAATAGCTGGAAGGTCTCCTTCATTGAGAGAGTTAAAAGAACACTGCCTGCTCATGTCTCTGCAGGTTGCTTCCCTCTTCCCATTAAATCTCCTGGTGTTAGGTATCACTGACATTCCGAGCTGTCAGACTCTCTGTAAGAGCCTAGACCATCCTCTGGGGTGCGCACCCCTGAAATGCTGCTGTGAGCAAATTCTGTTCTATCGCCAGCAAGTCCTCGGAGGTCCTGATTTTGGCCCTGCATGGAGGCGTTCAGGTACAGCATTGCTGAGTTCACCTCACAAGGAGCTGTGTGGTCCCTTGGCCAAACACGCTCCGCTGTGAGGGCAAGTAAGAGTGACAGCAGGTTGGTCACTGGTCCTTCCTGAGGACCCGGCTGTACAGACAGTACGCTTTCATGGACTGCAAGGGGAACTAGGCTTTTGCAGCAGCTGTGAATGGGAGATGATCTACATTGCCTCTACTCCACGGCAAGCACCAAAATCGTCACCTGAAGTGAAGCAAGTGCTACATTTGCTTTGCAGTGGCAGTGCAGAAGGAAGAAGTAATTGCATATTCAAGGGCTTTGGTAATACAAGAGTAAGCTAAGAAGTAGGGCATTCATGTCTCCCCACTTCATATGTTCATATCACATGCAGCTATACCCCTTTCAATAAAATCCCAAGATTTAGAGAGACTGAATTGCTGTAGGCCTCCTGGGTTCATTCAGTCAGATGCAATTTATTATTTAACCTTTCTGAGCAAATCTACCAGTTGCCAATCTTGGCTTCATTTTCTCATTCTTAGAACTGCTGAGCAGAAAGGTCAAATAGTGTGAAATATAACAATAATCAAAGGCCCGATTGATTCTGATTCTTTTCTTGAGAAAGGGAACAACTTGCAATTGGCGATGTGGTCCAGGATGGGTGGGGTGTGTAATCTTCCATAACTGCTGCAATCTCAGGCAGTAGCTGCCTCCTCTGCTGTGTTCATTGCCATTGCTTCCTGTGAGGTTGTCGCTGTTCCAGAAGGAGCCTGTAACTCGCTGACTGATCAACAGAAATTAGGTAGGAGTTGCTGAGGTTCTTGAGCAAAATTATGAATTTTCCAGTATGACCGTGGCTATCCAGAAATCTTGGGCAGTGGAGCAGCACACACACAGAGACCATCTTCCACTGCATTTGCATCCAGGACTCCAGCTACTTTGGAAACTTGTGCGATGAACCCATACACATAGCTCAGAGTTGTCAGTGGGGAAATGCTGCATCTCCCCAGCCTCTGACTGCCACAGAAAATTACACCCATTCCCAACTAGGCCGAACAAAACAGTCTTGGCAACGGGTTGGTACCAGCAGCTGAACTGTTTTGAAAATCTAGACTAGAATTCCCAAAACAAAGTGGTAACCACCAAGGCCTGGATCTTCAGCTGCATGGCTTCCTTCTAAGGTCACTGGCATCCTTGAGAGGTTTCCCACTGATTTCAGTGAGTTTTGTGGAGGGAGTTGCAGCTAAAACAAAGCATAAAGAGGTTGGGCTGAGGTCTTAACCTCATCCCATCCAACCTTAGACACTTAAAGCCTCATCAACTGCTATAGTCAACTATAGGGGAATGCACCACTCCAGAGAGCAGATGAAATTGTGTATCTTCCCATTAGCTGTAGGGTGGCATGAGAACTACAGTTTAGGTCTTTGAGTTAAGTGCCTTTCATTAGGCAGTCCTCCTGTGTGGTCTTGAGCAGTTAATTTTCTCTGTACCTCTTGACAGCTCTACGATAAGGACAGTTACATTTCCCTCTTTGTACCTCTCGGCAGCTCTAAGATAAGGACAGTTTTATCTCCCCATGTATAAAAAAGTTTGAGGTCTTTGAAAAGAAAGCTTCATAGAAATGCAAGGAATTATTATACTTCAGCAAAGCAAACCCACTGTCAAAGGAATCCACACACACAGACTTCTGTCTTCACCAGTCCCTCTCTTCTCTTCCAGTACAACCCCATTACCACATTACCAACTGACTGTCAGTTCTTGAGTGTCCTAACCATTGTTCATTCATATTTATTTCAGCTCCAACTAGCGTTCAGTCTAGAGGCTAAGAGCTTACTGCAAGATTGGTTTCAAGTAGATACGCAAAGAAAGGCAGCTGGGCAGCGGGCCTGTTTCCCTTCTAGCAGCTTTTGTTATGATTTTAGATGTGAAATCCACTGATGAGGCGAAGGCTGAACTGATTTTCTGAACTGCCTTGTTCACTGATATGAAAACCTCCTCACTTAAAATGAATCAGACCAAACCCTTATGACATTATCCCATGATCCAAAGAGTGGCTTTGCATTTGGCCACAAGAAGAGCCGCTTTTTTTTTTGTTGTTGTTGTTGTTGTTGTAGCTACATGGAACCATGAATGTTTCAGGCAGTGACTCTTTATTCAAAAAATGATACACAGTGATGACTGAAGGAACTTTTCATTTCCCCGTGAGTTACCAGATCAAGCACCCTTGTCTAATCCCTGTTCTAGGCTTTAAAGTTGGGACACACTTAATTTTTTAAATTCTCTGCCAAAATCTATTTTTAAAGTTGTTATTGCAGTAGCTGCCAGATATGAGGAGGCAAGTGGCTCCCCCCATTTGTCTAAGGGAATAAGTGAGTAGGATCTCACAGGCATAGACTGAATCTCCCAGATGAGGCTCCTAAAGCACTGCGCTATCATTAGTGAGTTAGAACTCACAAATCCTTCCTGAGTCAGTGCCAAGTTCCTTTCACTGGTGGAAGGCACGGAAAGGGGCAAAAGGCATCTGCAAAGAGGATTTTGCTCCTTGAAGAACAAAGGGAGTGAAGGTGTGTCTTGTAGACAGTGATTTACTCAAGGTGATGTCATCGTTAGGAGTCTTTCCATTGATCTCAGTCATTACAAACATCATAATTAGAGCTTGCTGAATAACATTCACGAATGGTGTATCTGTATGTTCAGCACCTTACCTTCTGCTAGAAGTTTTGAGTAACTTGCTCGTTGGTTCAGAGATTACAAAGTGAGAAGGAGCCAGTGGCATCATTAGTCTGAGCTACTGCATACCACAGGCTGCAGGATCACACTGAATTGCTTTTTCTAAATTCTTTTTTTTTTAATCATATTGCTAGCGAATGGAGAAAGCCATCAGAAGCCTCACATAAACTGGTTAATTACTCTCACTTCTAAAAAATCTTGGGGGTTTTTTCTAGTCAGGATTTGTCCAATTTCAGTTCTCTATCATTGTTTTTATTTATTTGTCTGCCAGTTTGAACAGCCCTCCGTTATCAAACCTCTGTTTTTATATTGGCACTGCAAGATTGTGATCAAGTCAACCCTTCGCCTGATCTTTGTTTGAGCAGATTGAGCTCTTGGAGTCTTTCACTGTAAGGCACGCTTCCTAGTCCTTTAATCAGCCCAGTATCTCTTCTCTGTACTTTTTCCAATGTGTTATCATCCTTCTGGAATTATTCACAAATAACCTTTTCATTAGTCAAGCCGTTCTTCAGATGGTTGAATAATATTTGCTTGATGAATTTACAGTAACCTTCCTATTGGTTGGTTATATTGTTTGTGAGTTGTTAACATGAACAGCTGCAGAGGTCTTCTCTCCTACAGCTCCACTGGCCATAGAAGACATTTTCATGTATTGTTAGTCCTTCTTCTGGACAAGCCACTATGCCATCTGCCATCAATCCCAGCCGAGCCACAGTGGGATGCCAACATGCTAACGTGTAAAAATGTTCCCGTGTCTCAGGATGGAAAGGGACATAAAAACCAGCCACTCCTGGGTTAGCTCTGCCCTTTTCCTTGTTTCCTTCAGATTGCCAGGTTCCTCTGGTAGGCAAGAAATTCTGAGAGATATTCTTAGACACCAACCGTACTCCTGAACTGGGGAACCCCTGAAATAAGGGCATGTTTATCACTCCCCAAAGCTTAAGTGGCTGCTTCAACTGATGCTAGTTACTGTATCTAGTGCTTCCTAACCTATCAATCCCAGTAATTTATCTTAATTACAAGGCTCCATGGTAAGTGATTGACATACTGGGGCATTTGTGGACCAACAGAAGGCTGGTGTGACTTCTGGGCAAAAGGTTCAACATCACAGAAGGCAATCCTCTCTTGAGAATGTCCTCAGTCACTCTCGTATACATTTGAAAGAGCTAGATGCCCACAAGAAAATTGTGTCTATACAACAATTACACAAATTTTAGCTCAGCAGAGTATCAAGTTCCTTCTTAATTACAAATTAACCCGACTCTCTTCTCCTTGGCTGCAATGTTTTGCTGTCATTTGGTTCAGTGAAACAGGCTGTGGAACTTCCCCTTTAGCTTCTCGTTAGAAAGCCACTTGTTCAATTTCATGTTCTAGGCTTCAGCTGAACTCTGCTTTCTTGCCAGCGCATGTTTCCATTGAACACACAGCTTGGTGGAGAAATAGCCCCTTCCCTATCCTGCAGCCTCCCCTGACCCTACTTCAACCAGATAGGTGGTTGTGGTTGTGTTTGTTCTTGGTCTCTCTGAAGCCACTGAGGTAGTACAGCCTAAACTCTCTTCCCTGCTACGTGACACTCGAATCCCACCAACCTCTCCCCCTCCAAGTGAAAATCAGGGTGATGGGAAAACTCTCATCCTTGGGTCTCACTCTCTTTCTGCAGTTTTGGACCCTTGCAAAACAGCTCTCAGTGCCATCAGTATGTTAAAAAAGAGCTACTTTTCTGCTACTTTCAGCTAGAAGTTCAGAAAGCCACAGCCACCACCAGGCTTTGATCTTGAGCCAAAGCCAAAGCCAGCCTCCTTTGTTCCCCAGACCTTTTAGCTTTGCTTTGACAGACACAAATGCTCTTCTCTGTGTTTTCCCTCCTCTCTCTGTTTCCCCTTGTCACCTCCCTACTCCCCTGACCTTGGCTGTGAGTCTGCAACCTTATCATCCCTGCGGGAGAAGGTGTGTATGAACTGCTTCATAGGTCACCAAGACAATGCTGGACCAAGGGAGGTGGACAGGCAGAGCCTAGGTGATTTGGCCCCAAATGTTAAGACAATGGGCTTTCCTGCCATTGTTTTCTGTCAGTCTGCCTTTGCAGGAGGTGATGGACACTCTGTCCTGGTGGCTAAAAATGCCTGAGAGGGAAAGGGAAGGGCCACAGCAGACATCTGGGGCCAAAGAAGAAGCAATTTGTTAACCACGTGTAGCCACAAATGGAGCTTTGAGGGAGCAAATAGCAAACTATTTCCAGATGCTCAAAGTCAATTCACACATGCCACCTACTGGATCTGGGCTTGGAGACTTGGTGGAGGTGGGGCAGATGGCACTGAAGAACCAGGGAAGATGAGCTTCCACAGGCCCCGAGGATTTCTTGTAAAAGATGGTCCCTCCCTCAACTCTTTTAGTTTCTGGACTTTATGATCAGTGTCCTCAACTCTACTCTGCAGAAAGCTTTCATATAGCCAAAAGCTGAAGAGAACAAGGCAGAGGGCATGCAGAATTTCCCCAGAAGCTCTGTGGGAACAGTCTTTCTTGCATTGCTTTGCAGAAGGAAAACACATCAGAGCAGCAAAAGTACAGGCTTTTTACTGTGGAAACCTTGAGTCTGCCCCTTCTCTGCCAGAGCCTGCTTCATGTGATGCTGAGCAAGAGGGCACATTTTTAAATGCATCCCCTAGTTTGGGATGCTCCAGCTTCAAACATAATGGCCTGTGGTTAAGAGGTGCCAAGCAACCTTCAGTCATTAGTTTCAAAATATTGGATAGTCAGCACTTCTGGAGCTCTTCATGTCTCAGTTTCTTGGCCTCTGAGGAAACCTTGGAAGTGATGACAGAGAGGATGGTGAGCCATATGCCTTGGGTAGGGAAGGTAGAGAAGTCCATGACTCATTACCTTCCAACACATCCCAAGGTAGTGCAAGTCACCGCTAGTGAGCTGTAAGCCCTTAGGAACTTTGTGTGCTCCGGATCTGATGGAGCTGAAGAAGGCAAAATTGAGGGGCGCATCTGAAGCACTGCCATGAACCTCCCTGTGTCTCAGAGCTTTGTCAGCTCGCTCATTTGAAAACCTGCCTGCATGGCTCATAGGCAAATGAAATCAAAGGAAAAGAGAAACCAGCCTAATACTGAGGCAGGTAAATGTTCTTTCATACTTCTTAAGTGCCACTGAGGGCAAAGCATTATCATTACAAAAACAGCTGCTATTTGTCTAAATCCTTCCCTAACCTTTGTGATAGATCACTTTGGTCTTTTACGTTCCAGTTCTTCCCTAAAGCTTTGCCACAGGGATTTGGGCAGGAGTTCAAGTACCTGGCAGCTGGAACCATGCCCCTACTAAGCCACCTAAAGACTGACATTCCAGGCCTCCCCTCATGGAGAAGAGCCTTGGTCCCCTAGCTGAGCTTCAGCATCCTGAGTACAAAGCCTG
This sequence comes from Gorsachius magnificus, assembly GCA_034008185.1. NCBI lineage: Eukaryota > Metazoa > Chordata > Aves > Pelecaniformes > Ardeidae > Gorsachius > Gorsachius magnificus. The sequence continues at coordinate 28,315,232 of CM067083.1, read as the reverse complement.
TCAGATTTCATTGTTAACGAGTGAGGAAATAAATTGGCTCTAATTATTCTATGAAGAGTGTAGATGGAATTTTACAGGGAAGAAGCTTTGTCTAGAGATTATAATAGGAGACTCTGAGCCAGGATTCCCAGGTTTTATTTCTGGTTCTGCCTCCCTTTCATTGAGTGGCCCTGAGTGAATGTTATGTCTTGTTTTCCCCCCATCTGTAAAAAGGGGTGATGATATCAAACTTCCTGGCATAAGTGTTTCTAGGCTTAATTAATTAACAGCAGTGAAGCAATCTGAGTTTTCAATTCAAAGATGCCATAGTAATAATCAAAGAAATATTTCTAGCTGCCTTTTGTATTTGGTATTCTCATTCTTTTTCATGTATAGATGACAGCCGTCAGTGAGAGAGAACAGAGCTTTCAATCTACTAACTGGTGACTGGGCATCAAGGAAAAACAGTGTGTAACTAGGTAATAAATTCACTGAAATTGCATTTCTTCTCAGGTTGTGAAGAACAGACAGATTTTGCTCAATTATTTCTTAGTCTAAAATTTTCAATGAGTTGTTTTATGCAAACAAATCTTTTTGCAAATGATTCAGTGTGACTTTTGTTTGAGTAGTTTCTACTCATGCAGAGTGACTGGCTGATCAACTCACATGGTATTGTGTCTGCTCCTTAAGTGGATAACCCTCAGGCTCCCAAATACCTTTCAAAACCATACAATCACAGAATTGCTCAGGTTGAAAGGGACTTCAGGAAGTGTCTAGTTTAACCTCCTGTTCAAAGAAGGAGGAGGTCAGCTATGAGAACGGGTAGCTCAGGGCTTTCCACAGCTGGGTCCTGAAAACCTTCAACGATGGTGACTGCACAACTTCTTGAGCAATACTTTAGTGTCCTCATGGTGAAAATGCTTTTCTTTATAGCCAGCCTGAACCTCTTTCATGTTAATTTATGTCCATTTCCTCTTATTCTCCCACCACGTACTATGGTGAAGAGCCTGGCTCCATCTTCTTGATCACGTCCTTGCAGGAACTGTCAGGCTGTTGTTTGTCCCTTACAAAGTCATCTCTTCTCCAGGCCAAACAAGCCCAGTTCCCTCAGCCTCTCCTCACAGTGCCATAGACCCCAAGCATCTTGGTGGTCTCTGCTGAACTTGCTCCAATATGTCAACATTTTTCTTGTATTGGGGGTCCAAAACAGGCCTCAGTACTCCAGTGCCATCTGAGTACCTAGGGAAGGGGGATAAACACATCTGTCAACCTCCTGCTTGTGACTCTGTTAACACAGCCCAGAATGCCTTTGGCCACCTTTGCTGCCAAGGCACTGCTGGCTCATGCCCCGCTTGCTCTCTGCCGGATCCTCAGATCCTTTTCTGCAGAGCTCATCAGTCCCCAGCCTGTACTGCTGCAGGGGCTCTTCCTTCCCAAGTTCAGGACTTTTCATTTGTCCTTGCTGAATCTCAAGCTGTTCCTTCAGCTTGTCAAGGACACTCTGAATAGCAGCCCTGCACTCAAGGGTATCAGCTGCCCCCTGCCACTTTGATGTCATCTCCAAACTTGATGAGCAAGCACTCCATTGCTTCATCCAGACTACTGTTCAGGATGTTTAAACAGGACAGGCCCCAGGATAGACCTCTGCAGTACCCCACTTGTTACCAGCCTCTGGGTACAGTATGACATATTACCCACTCCTCTCCAAGCCTTACCATCTAAACCGTTTTTTTTACCTTCTGCTAGTCCACCCATCCAGAGCATAACATCCTCACTTGAATATAGGAATACTACAGTAGACAGAATCAAGCCTGGCTAAAGTCACAGTAAAATGCCTGCCAAGAAATCATGTATGAATAATAACTACATATATTATATTTATCTCTCTCTGTGTTTGTATGTATGTATGTGCATGTGCTTTTTGAAAACAGACTTGTGAACTACTGTGCAATCACAGTCTAAAAGCCAGTCAGCAAGGTAGTGCAGTGAATTTGTGTCTTAAAGTTCAATTTCTTGAACACGTGCTCTGTTGTTTTCCACTTTATGGTTCTCCATTTTACCTTTGACCAGGACTTTTTAAAGCAACCATCTTTGTCTTTTCACCCAATTCCAGTCACGAGTCAAATGGGTCTCTGCATTTGACTGATGGCACTACTTCTAGCCATAAGTCATTCTCTAAAGTTTTTCCTTCCCCTAACTTCAAAAGGAGTTCTAATCTTTTTAACCTCTGCTTTCCCCAGTAATGTCAAACATATGGTCTACAGGAGATACAGACCACCAACAAAATCATGGGAAGCTCATGGACTGAGGGAATGGATATGAGTGAGATGCTCCAGGAGAACAGGATTTGCTCCATGCCTGACCTTGCGTAGGCTTGTCAACATAAGCAGGCACCATCCACTCTGTGTATATCTAGGCTTTAAACTTAAAACAGATCTCCAGCTTCAATCATCATGTCCTTGCTACTGATGTTCAGCTCTGTCCTGTGCCTGTTGTCTCATCTCTTGTTGTTTGGAGACATAGCACAGAGAGAAGTTTTCCCTTGAAACTGTGAAATAGAAGCTTGGTGTGCTCGTCATCATCTCTTCTTGCTAGCACCATTATTTTTCTAATGAAGTTAAGAATATGCTCTGAGAGCTTCTGGGTGCAGAGTGAGGCCACGCATGGAGGAAGAGGGAGTGTGTGGCCATTTTTTAACAGAGTTGGGGGGCTCACTCCGTTTCAGAGCCTTGAGCCATTCAAGGAGGATGGTGCCAAGGTGAGCTCTTGGCTGCAAAATTGGAGCATCCTCCACAGTACCTTAGTGGGTGCTACTGAACTTGGGTGCAGCCACACAAGACTGTTGTTCATGATGGACAACATGATACCACCTATGCCATGCTGAGGTATGTACTGACCTCTGCCTAGCTGGAGAGAGGAAATTTTCTGAACCTCTGGTCCCTCATCTGTCGGAGATCTCCCATCCAGGTACTGACCCTGGCTAAAAAAGTTATACACAAAGGCTGGTGGCAGAGCAGCCAGGACTGATGCTAGAAGGCAGGCTTCCCACCTCTTTACAGTACACAAATTTCCAAAATCCCAGGTTTGGGCAATTCTTCTAGCTTCCCCTCCTTGGACAGTGTTAGGTATGTAATGACACCCAGCCAGAAAACTTAAAGGAAATTGTTTTTTTCAGACTGGCCTGTCAACTCGTGCCTGAAGCCCCATGTTGGGAAGTGCTGGAGATGCGCTTGTCCAGGAGTCAGGCAGCGCTACAGCAATGAAATAAAGCACATGAAAATTACTGTATGCGGAAAATGCAGAGGTTGATATTGGTGCCCAACACAGCCAGTGCAGCTTGCGTGAGCGGATGGCTGGATGTTGTTTCTAGCTGATCTCCCACCCAAAGTGCACCAAGGACCTTTGTAAAGGTGCAGCTACCTCCTCCCAACCGTACCCATGCAAATGTCATGGTAATAGACGTGCAGTAACTAGCCTAAGGCAGTTCATCGGGCTGCAGCAAAGCCCAGTCTTGTGACTCCTGGACCCCTGAATTTTCTGTGCAATTAAAGACAGAAATCCTTCCTTTACCAGTTCCATGACACAGCACTTGGTGACAATCAGGCAATTGCCTGCATGGTTTAATGAGCCCTCTAAAGCCTTGGAGAGAATGGTTGAACTGACTGTTGGATTTTCCCACCTTGTTTTCTGGCAGACAGAAAATCAGAATTCTTGTAATGATCTTAGCTGTGAATGTAGGTACTGCAGCCTGGTTTTTTTATGCCAGGGTTGTTTACCAAAACTGGATCCTGTCAGAGTGGCAAGGGAGGCGATCTCATCATGCAGCCTTCCTACCCATATAAGAATGTATTTGCATGATGTAGTCACTGTCTTGAAACAGCTAATCCTCCTTCCCTTCCAGGATGGCGTCTTCACCACTGGGTCTCAGTGTCAGAGACACTGTTTTGCCAACAGCTGACGATGCTTCCCTGCATTCGGGGAAGGGTCCTGCTCTTTACCTGCTGGGGACTGCAAATGACGTCCTTGCTACTGGTGTGAAGTGAAGGTGCTGTACCTCTTGGACCTGGTGCAGTGACAGTCAGGAAGTCCTGGGAAGCCACAGGTGCTTAAGATGTGCCGCAGGTACCAGCAGGTTTTGCTGGAGGTGTGTGGCCCACAGCAGGAGTGAGAAGACCCCCCTTTGCCCCGGCTGTCTGCAGAGTGTTTGCAACCCACAGCCTGGCCGGCGTTGCCATGGACACACTGCCCGCCCCGGGTCCACGAATTCTGTTCACTTCAGTGAAAATAACTGGATGCAATCAGCGGAGACGTGGGGTTTGCAGTTACCACACCCACCCGCACAGATACACACGCTCCTGCGACCATTTTCTTTGTGCCATGGTTTCAGTAAGCGAGCAGGCAAGCCTGCTTGTAAGACACAGTGGCGTGTCAGCCAGCAGGGATGGTTACAAACGTGGCTTTCTCCGGCTCTGCTTAACAAGACCTCCTCCTGCTGCTTGGAACAATGTGTTGTTACCACAACACGACATCTAGTTAAGAAAAGAAAGCCAAGCACAATCCATCCAAACTTCAAACCTTCCCCCTTCCCTTCACCAACAGATTTTTCTCGTCAGCTTCAAATTATTTGCCACTGAGTGCTGGAAAAAGTTGTTGCTCTGGTTTGGCCTGTATTTATTTGCTGCCCAAAATCAACAGAAGGTATTTCTGGGAAGCGAACGTCAGGGGGTGCAAGAAAATTACGTTGGCCTGTAGTAAAATTAAGGGTAGCTTCTTCGAGAGTTGGGCCGCGGTGGTGGTTATTTTGTACTACTCCATTGCGTCTCTGCTTCTTGGGCATGCATGTCCAGGCTGCGTGCTGTAATTTCAGGTTTTGGTGAACTGAGAGCAAAATCCCAGAAGCCACAGGCAGCATCACCCAGCCTCGGTGGGCAGGCCGGCTGGGTCACCTCTCCGCATCTCAGCCCGTAGGTGAGTTATGCTGGGAGGGCAGCGACATAGATAATTGGTGCTTGTGCTTGCTCTTATGGCTGCTCTTGAGGGACTCTGCTACACGTTTGCCAGGGAGCCAGGTAGTGGATGGGTGTTGTACAGAACTTCAGTCTCCCAGTCTGTCAAGCTTGAAAGTTTTTCCAGCTTTCAATTTTGTCTAGAGTTTCTCTTAAGACTCCCCCCTTCTTCAAACAGAGCCTCAACTCTGGCTGGGTCCCAGAGATAGATACCAAATGGCGCTTTTTTCCCTTTCTTTTGCTCTTTCTTCCTTCTCGTGAAGCTGGCAGACTCTCCAAACACACATCCAACCAACGCACAGTGCATTCAAAAACAGGCCATCTGGCTGAGCACTCCTTGAGAATGAGAAGACAAGAAAAACAACCCTCTTGGAGCTGGCAGCCGAAAGGCAGGCAGCCCGTACGTGGACTTGATCTCGTGGTGCAATCCAAGAGCTGTCCAATCCAAGGGCATTGCAAAAAAGCTCTTTCCTAATGAGCAGAATACGGCTGTCTCCAGAAGCGGCTCCAAGTCAACAATTTGAGTGGGATGCTGTAACTCTCCTCGCTGCACATGTGCTCATTAATTAAAGCCACTTTGGAAGATGCCCCTGACACCCCCGCCAGGGCTGCCAGCCTACCCTCCCAGAAATCCTTCTTGCTGCTTTGCAGCCCCCTGCTGGGCAGGGAACTGCAGATCCCCAAGGGAAGGACAGGGCCATCAGCATCCAGCTCTTAACCGCAAAACGGACCCATTGCGTCACCAGTGAACAGCTGCGCGGGGAGCAGAGCACTGGAAGGAAGTTGCACTCCATTTGCTTTGCTGTCGTTTTTCTCCCCTCCAAGTTTGGTAACAGCCAGAGCGCTCCAGGCATAAAACCAATCTGGGCAGGTCAGCAAGCAATAGGGACGGAAGTGAGCTGAGCAACCCAATATTGCAATTCTTAGCCATTTTTCTGATGATTAAGGACTGGGTTCACAAAATCAGGGTGGCTGAGGTGAATGCAGAGCCATTAGTAGCCAAATCCCTCAACAGTAGAACAGGGAGCACTTAGTGAAACTAGTAGGAGATGAGTTCAAAACAGATTAAAGAAATTACATCACATGAGGTAGAGAAGTTTTAGAAGTTGCTGGCCCGGCTGGCTGCAGAGGCAGACAGCATCAGCAGACTCAAAATGGGGTTAGACAAATCTGCAGACAACAGGTTCATAAACGGACACTAAAGGGAACAGGCAAGTGTCCAATCTAATATCCCCATCCAACAAAGGTGACTGCTGAGGAAACACAAGGGAGAGGGAAATGTCCAGGCCTGTGTGCTCTCCCCTGGGTAGTCTCTCACCTTGTCTCAGTCAGGAGCGGAGTGCTGGGTGGGGAGGACCGCTGCTCTGGCCCAGAAGGGCCGTTCTTCAGTTTTTATTGTAGGATTCAGTCCCTGTGCCAACCTGATCTGAAGGTCATACGAACAGATTGTTGCCTCTTTAAATTACCAGAAGGAAGCTAGAATCTGATTTTTCTCAGAAAACTGGATTTGTGGAACATGTTTCTGTGAACGTTAACAGTCACAAGCCCTGGCTTAATCTGTTCTGTCTCCCAGTCGTTACATTTCACGCAGCGACTGGGTGATTCATTTGGCCCTTTATCTTCTTACTTGGGATCTCCTTGTTTCTCCACCTGCCCTTTTAGTACTGATGGGAGCAAGGACAGCTCAGCCTTTGGCAGATCATGTAGCGACAACTTGGCTATGTGTGTATGGGTTTCCAATGGCTACTTACAGCTCTGCATCACTGGATGGCTATTTCTCAGGTTCCTGCCATGGCTTCATGCATGCAGTTGTGTTTCCAAGGTGAGGGACTAAAGCTCTTGATCTTTTGACTTTATTAACTCAAGAGTAGAGTTCTGTAAGTGAAAGATTGCTTGCTTACCTTGAAAAAATATGACAAAAGACACACAGCACCAATGCAGGTCCTTAGGAGCTCTGTGCTTCTTGCCACTAAGGTATCAGAGACATTCAGTGCCTCTTCCTTTTACCAGTTGTCCCTAGCTGACAAAGGTGAGGTCTAAAATTAAGATTTTGCATCATTATCTTTTTAAATCCAGTACTTTATCAGTTTTAACAATGACAGGGAGATGTTCCTAAACTGAAAAGAAAATAAAAAGTATTTGATGGAGTCAAATATGCCCCTTCTTTGGCGCTGACTTAATTAAAACACAGGTGCCTATTTCAGAAAAACCTGGAGGTGACAAGGGATAGAGACCCATGCTAAATCAGAACCAAGTGCAGCAGTGCAATTGCTAAATCATACCAGAGGGAATGTAAAGAGTAACCGGGAAGCTTCAGCATGGGAAAAAATGGAGAAAGGGGCACAACAAATTAGAAGGGGACCTCTGGGTCACTGAATCTACTCCTCTGCTGTCACAATATCCCACAACTGATAAAGATCTGTCTCCAAAGAGTGAAGTTTTTTATTCCCATTGTTCCTCTTTGGAGGTTATTCTGAACTTCGCTCTGCTCCTCTTTTGAAAGCTTCTGCTAGTTTGCAGTCTGAATTTATTTATGACCAGTGTATGCCTGTTTTAAGATCTTTCCTTTTTTTAAACTCTAACCTGCTATTAGCCACATTTAGTAAAAGTCTTAGGGCATAATTCATCCCCTACAAATATGTGTTCTGTCATGCTAACATTGTCCCTCTTCTGTTTTATTTTTAACTTACAGAAAAGCAGAATAATATGCAAAGACAAGATGAAACAGATGTTTCAGGTCTACATTACAATTCAGACAGAAATTTAAATCAGCTGAAGACATCAGAACAAAATGCTTTTAAGTGTTGCTGTGCTATCAATTACTCAAAGGGTAATATGCCTTTCAGTACATATTGCTTCCTTTACAGGCTTGATGTGATCTTGTGAAAGGTAGATTCCCTTCAGGAATGTGCTCTGAGTTCTGAGGCAAGTCAGCTGGAGCTCTGGGAGCATGGTGGCTCCAGAGACCAGGTGCCAAACTTGCTTGAGATGTTTTTGTAAACAGCACTGTTGACAAAGAGACAATATCAGGATACATTCTCATAATACTGAGAATACCAAGCGAATATCAGTTGTGCTGTGGGAGTGCCGTTTGTGCCTTATCTTCCAATAAAATGAATTAAGTTTTCTTCAGGTTGATTGCAAAATTAGATGAAGAGAATGTTCAAACCATCACTGGTGAAAAGGACATCTATTGGGACGTTTTTCTAGTGAAAAAATGAGGTTTGAGAGGACAGATATTTTCATAGAAAGTGTTTGCTGACCTCCAAATGTGTCTCCCTGTCATAAACCCAAAAGCCTTAAAAGCAAAAGAGATTTGATTGTTGGCAGTTTGGGGATTATTCCCCTCCCTTTCCCCCAGCGTTTTCCGATGGAAAATATTCAGGGTTTGGGTTTTCAGCCCTTTGCTAAAATGTCAACATTTTCCAAAGGGTGAAGAAGGGGAAAAGAGAAGAAAAGAAAAATATGTTCTGACCAGCTCCAGTCAGAGCCAAATGGCTCAGTCCTGGATTTGGTCTGGGAAGTATGCTGGAGGGGAGAAAATGGGAGTGTCTTGGTTCCATGCACAGCCTGGCTGGGCTGAGGGCTTCGTACCATGATCCATTTGTATGAGTCATTCCGGCCGACATTTCGCCAGGGGAGCATGTGTAGTGGCTTTTAAGCACTTCAGGTCAATATGTTAGTTACAAACACTGCCTTGCTGCTAGCCACGGCCACTTCAGCTCTCTGTGCGCGTGTGGGATGCACACAGGTACACTCTGTTTGAGTTCAAGTCCTCCAATATTTCCATGACGTCTTTAACTCACAGAGACGACAATAACAGCTGGAACCTATCCAGACCTGAGAGTTCAGCTCTCCCCCATTCATAAAAGAGGAGAAAGGATAAAAATAGCATGTGCCTGTAAACATACATGATTGTCTGGGTCCTCCGCCCAGGTGACCCCATCTTGTGCTGTGCAATGGCTGGAATTTAGCCTTTGAAAGCCCTGGCCAGCTGTGAACAGGCTGGCCCTAGGCAGGGAGAAATGCTGGACGAACCAGCATAAAGGCTGCTAAGCTACACTTGCACATGCATGCACCATCCTGCTTCTGGGGGAAAAGGAGTGGCTTCATTTCCCCAAGGCGTTGCTGATCCCCAGCTGCCTGCTTAGCTTCTGGAAAGCTGTCCCAGCCCTTGGACACCTTCAAATCTCAGGAAGATGAGGGCCATCTTTGCTTCTGCCTCTCTGAGGTGTCTCCTACAGCTGCAGTGGGGAAGCTGGTAGATGGATGCGTACCCAGACTAGGTCTTTTGTCCCCCTCTAGTGACTCAACTGCAAAAGAAGTTTTCTGAGTTCTACTCCCTCCAAGCAAGATGGTCATTATTTTAGGCCAGGATGTTGAATGGTTTCCTTTCTGAAGGCCAGTAGGACATCTAAGCACTACTGGCAGGTCATATATTTATACACACTCAGACATTATCCATTACCAATGTAAACAGCAATTAGGAGCTTGACTTTCTGCTCAAATAGGCCACGTGTGCCTGCTTTCCTCCCATGGAGGATGGCAGTCACAGGCTTGAGATGACAGCCCGTGCTTAGTCCTCCAGGAGACCCGGCTAAGGCCACTGTTAGAAGTGCAAAGGCACATGCTCCCCATCTCTTGTAACCAAATACTGGCTGAGTCACAGCCCAGTCACCCGTACGCTTAGCAAGTCGCGTCAGCCATCTGTCACCAGCACGTCCTCCTCACCGCGCTGTGACTCCAAGGGGAAAACAACAGGAGGCGATTACGTTTGGCTGAGGAGCCAGGCTCTCGTGCGCCTTGGCTCTGAGTAACCCCTGGATTGCCTTCTAACCAGTGGTGAAGCCTTTGGCTCCTCTTAGTTTGGCCCTTTGTCAGGGAAGAAAGTGACATTCAGGTTCAAATGCTGAAAGCTTTGTCTGACTAATGAGTGACTCCAAACAAAGCCAACTCAGGCAAGACACAGATAGCTTTGTGCAAAATGTCCCTCCTACAGCCAGCTCATCTACATGGGTCTCCACACTGGTGTTCTCCTCCAACCAGTGTTTAAAAAATAGCACCAAAATATAGAGCACCCTGTATTGCTAAGTCCTTGTCCCACCTACCATGTCAGCTAAAGGCTGCAAGAGCAGCCTTGTTGTGTCTCCTGTCCTAATTAACCCTCATGTTTTCCCAGGTTCAGCCATGTGCTGGGGGTGCAGCCCTGGAGGGGACAGCCCTGAGAGCTGGGACCGTGCCTGTGTTACTGGCAAGATGAGGCACTGCCCAGGTACGTGAGCCGTCCGGGGGCGTGTAAGCAGCTTGGGGTGAGGATTCACATAGGATTTCACAAACCTAGACCCCTGCGCTGCTTACCACAACCTTCCTGGCCAGGGCTCCCCTGGCCTCCTTTCTCATTGCGCTTAAAAGTCTGATTGCCCCATGAGCTCCCTGAGGGACAAATCACCCACACCAGCAATCTGACCATCTTTTACTTTATCCTAAGGTGATGAAAGAGTGCGGAGTGAATGTGGCCTTTTTTGTTCTGAAGGAAAAAAGTGAACTCAATGCCAGGCACAGATCCCAGGCTGTATAGTTCAAATCGCGCTCGGAGCACATAATTCCCATTTGTGTTTGTGTGCACGCAGGGGAAGGGTGGGGGTTGGCGGGGGGGTGTGTGTGTGAATATAAGAATGTAATTGTCATAATTTAATCCAAAAGTACTTCTTGGAAGGAAAAAAAAAAAAAAGAGGCTGACACAAAACAGCATGTTCAGTTATAAACACCACATGAAAGAGCCTTATTATATTCTACTTGGTAACTGACATCGAATGTTAACGTTCTCAGCTGCCCACTACTGGGCAAAGGCCTTTCCAATGCTCCCCCCCTCGACGCAAACACAAGCCCCCAGCCAAACTGTGGCGCAGATACCAATTTCTGAGGCCGCAGCAGAATTCCACATAGAAAGTTCATTACGGGCAGAGGAGGCAGGCTGGTAAACGAGGCGGCACGGAGCAGACAGATAGCCATCTGGGGCTCAGGGCCCTCCCAGCTGCACTGGGGAGAGCGCACGCACATCCCCTGCAAGGCCATAAAAAAGTTGGCATGTGCCGTGTGAGCCCCGGAGGGGTTTTACCCCCCAGATTTCCCATAACAGGCCAGTGTATTCCCGGAGCAGCAGGCCTTGCTGGCACCACGGCTGCTCCTCTCCGATTGACTCGGGCGCTCCGCTCAGAGGGCTGGAAGCAGTAGCAACCAGCAGGAGTGGTGTCAGGGCCCCCTGTGCCCTTCCCTTCTCCTCCCAGGGCCGCACTTCAGCTGGAGTGAGTCAGTGTACAGGAAGCACAGTCATTCCAGTTTGGATCCTCAGGGGTGCTTACCTACTTGACTCTGGATGGCACTGCACCCCCCAAAAAGCACCCAGGAACACCAGAGACCTGATACAGTCTGGCTCAGTATTTCTTCTCTCCCTCTGTGGGATTCACCAGGCAGAATCGCCCTTTCTGCCCATGGGACCAGGAGGCAACAAGGAAACACCCTCCAAATCCCTGCTCTCCCCTGTGGTGACTGGGGTCTCGTCCTAACCAGAGGCTCTGCAAATCATCTGCTGGAGTCTTTACAACAGGATATCACGAAACAAATGCCTTCTGCTTGAAGAATATGTTTTTTAGCATCACGTTAACCTTTATTTTTCATGGGGCTGGGTGACATTATTAGCACCCGTGCTTACTGCTGAAGTGAAAGCATCTTTGTTGTAGCGTGGGTGGAAGATGGGTTATCATCAATATGGAGCAGATCTAGAGAATGGCTTCTGTTATTTACTTCTTTTCTGTTCTTCTAAGATGTGCGACACCATTTAACAAAGATCCGCTTAGCAGAATCCAATTAAAATCTGAATTGTCAACCAGGCACCCTTGGGAGATTTCCCTTGCTTCGGCTGCGCCCAGTGCACCACCATTTCAGCCATGCTCTGAGGGAATGGGCAGAAAGAGTGAAGGGGGGAAAAAAAAAGCCAACTAATGGAGATCATCCATGGATGGGACCTCCCTGTTGTGCCCCAAAGAGGTGCTCTGTGGGGTAAGGTAAGCAGAATGTCTCCCTGCATCGCGACATCTCGAGATAACGATGTGGTGGGCGCCGCCATTTTGCTCACGGGGACGGGTCGGGCCCCCCGTGACGGGTCGACCCGTCCCCGTGAGCAAAATGGCGGCCCCTTACCCGCCTCGCCCGAAAGGTGGAATTGAACCACTCTGTCGCTAGACAGCTACAGGTTTGAAGCCTGCACCCCAGACCACTGAGGGTCATCCGGGCAACTAACAACCTCCCCTTCCTTCCCTATATAAACCCCAGCCGCTCTCCCGCCTTCAGGTCAAGGTGAGGGACGCTCTGCCCCGAGAGACGCGGCCTCCGCCGGTCACCGGCGTGGAAACCGCCCCACACGGGTGAAGGGCGCCGGCACGGCGGGAGGGGAGCGGGGGGCGCAGCCCCCCCCCGCCGTCCCAGAAGCACCCGGGCGCTGCAAATATAAGGCCGGCGATTGGCTGTGGCCGCGGGAGGGGCGGGGCGGGAGGCGCTCCGGGAGCTGGCGGCACCCACCGGCCCGGGGCGGCGGGTGAGTCACGGCGCTTCCCAGAAACAGCGCGGCTCTGCCCGCAGCGCCGACGCCCCCCGCCCTGCCCGCCGCCTTTCCCGGATCTCCGGGGTCCCTTACAACATCGGAAGGGGGCAGCTTGTGCAACGGGGGCCGCCCCCGCCCCGGCCCCGCTGCCGGTCCTGGCCCTCCAGGCGGTGCGATCGCCCCTGTGCCGCGGTTGCTGGGCTCGGGGCCGGCAGAGCGATCGACGGTCCGGGGTCATCCTAGCACCCGAGCCTGCCTTTCTCCCACTCGCTTCCCACGTGCGGTAGCGGCTGGGGTGCGAGTCCACGTTCCCTCTCCCCACCAGTGGGGCTGCCCGGTTCCTTAAGCGGGTGTAAATGCCGCTGCCCAGGTAGTTACGAGCGTATAAACCTCACATGCAGGGCTCGGCAGAGGAGACCAGAGCACTGGCTCGTTTTGAGAAGTATCTTTTTTTTTTTTTCTTTTCCCTGCAGTGGCTAGTGCCAGATACTCTAGAGGAAGACGTGCATCTCCCACGAGATACCTCGCAGAACAATAATATCCTCTGGGAGGAAATTCCTCCCTGGCCCCCAGCTGAGGATCAACTTATGCCCCGAAGTATGAGGATTGAAAACACTTGTAATTTTATCCTGGCGAGTGTAACTATAGAGGCTATTTTCATAAATGTCTAAACCCTTGAAAAATTACTCACTTATTTGCCTCGAGAGATTCCTCTGAAGTGGAGCCATTTCTGCAAATGCATGTGGTTTCCAGTGATTTTTAATTAAATGATTCTTCTTGGTGTAAGCAACAAATAAAACCGTAAGCCCATTCCCCCTCTTGCTCACCCCGGGGAAGCTGAGGCTCAAAACTGGTCCTCAGTGGAGCAGCACCAGGGTAAAACTGATAGGGAACAGAACCAGGGCTGCAGGCTGAAGCTGGGAGCAGTTTTGTAGATGTCAGCAAAAGAAAGCGAAAAATGTATGGTGGGGCAGCACCATTCCTGCTCACACCCAGGAAGGCTGCTGGGCACAGCTTTGCTTTCAGTGTGTGGCTCCAAGTCATGACTTACCCCACTGGAACGGGACCGGCTCTGGTATCATCTGGCCCACTGACTCCCCAACATGGGCATGAGTGTATCTGAGGCCTTATTGTTCATAGTGAACCACTTTTTTAGCAATTTAAATGTGCTTTTTAGAGCACGTTTTAAACTCCAACCCAGAAGCAGGCTTTTTATCAGAAGGAGCGGGTTGGAGAGCTGCTCCTGTGCCTGCCAATGCCAGGCAGGAATTTTTTTTCCCTGCCTTAGTTTGTAGGAGTCGTGTCCCCTAGTACATTCCTGTCCCTTTACCTGGTACTTATCCCAGTAGCAGGTGGTGTAATCTAGCAAGTTTCTTTTGTGCATAAAAATGCACGGGGTGAGGAACTGGGGGCGAGCGTGGGAGGAGATGCAGGGAAATTAGTCATGGGGAGGAAGAGGTTAGTGTGGGGGTTTGAGGAAATCAGGTGGCCGCAGCAATCCCTCAGGCTTCCAGCCGAGCCGGTCCTGACGTCTGCTGGGAGAAGCACGTCAGCTCAGAGATATGCTCCTGCCGGCCCAGAGGCATGTGACCATGCTGACCGATTCAGGCTAAACACGAATGGCTGCCAGGCGTTGGAGGAGACATTCCTAGCTCCTGTACTTCATTTTCAAGGCTCAGCTTTAACACCACTTTCACTTTCTCTTTGCTTTCCTCTCCAGCATCTACCTTTTCTGGATCTCTTCCCCCGTGGCACTTCAGGAGAAGGCATCTTAGTGTGAAAATGCTGCTCATCTTCTCTCTTGCGGCCTCTAGGATTTTGAAGCAGAGATGTCTGTCTTTCCTGTCTTGTGATCAAACTCCTCGTGCTTTCCAGCAGAAGAGTACGCCAAGCACTCAAGTCCAAATGAAAAATAACAGCCAGGCAAAACACTCCAGCCAAGTAACCAAAGGATCCTTCAGAAGGGCGAGCTCCTAAAGCTTCCCTTATTCTGCAGTAAAGGCACACGCGGAGATAACAAATGCAGCAATTTCTAAAGATCAAGACGTGGAGGAAGGCGCCCGAGAGGGTCAGCGGTAACATAGGAAATGATGCCGGACCTCAGAGTTGATGGGGAAGCAGTAACAAAAAAGTTTTAAGAATTTTCTCCTTGACCGGATGCTAGTCTGTCTAGGTTCAGATCTGCCTCTGGAGCGGAAGCTGTGCTAGCTGCTGACTTCCCCAGCAGTGGTTGAAAATAACATTTCCAGGACCTCTGTGTGTCTGGTGTTCAAAGGCCTTTGTCACCCCTGACCATGAGGGACTGCAGATGAGTTGCTGCCCTTGCCAGAGGTGCCAGTCTCCTTCTGTGAGGAGGGGCCATAGGAGACAGGTACCTATAGCCAAAACTTTGTGCGATTATCGCTCCTGGTGCCATTTTCACTACTCAGTGTGCTCCTGAGGGCCCAGGTGCTGGTCAGGAATCCGTGGGTTGAGTTGGCTGCCGGCTGCAGGTAATGGTCATCTTGGCTCCAGCCCTAACAAACAATGCTACGGGTGCCACTGGGACACAAGGAACCTGGCTGATGCATATGATGACTAAATCCCCAAACTGTTACCAGGGACTTATGATTAGATTTATAAGGCTACCAAAAATGCAAATAGGTACCTCCTAGGATTTTCAAAAGCGTGGAAATAAGTTAACAGACCTGTTGATTTGAAAGGCTCCTCAGCACCTGACTTTAAACATCTCTTGGAAGTCCTCTAAGCACCGAGCTTCATCTTTAGACCAAGTGTCTTTGAAAACCTGACCCTTTGCCATCGAAAGTAAAGAACAAATTCAGTTTATCATCTTAATGATGGAAAAGCTTGCTCTCTTCAGTAATGCTCTTAATTAAAGCATTTCTCAGTGTCTTTGGACCTGATTCTCCACCTTATGCAGACAACTACACTATGCCAAATGGGTGCAGAGCACTGCCAATTTAGGTTTGATTCAATGCCCATTCAAGTTAATAGAAATCCTCCCACGGAAATCAATAGGATTTGGTTCAGGCCCCAAAGTCAAAGGGGAATTCTGATTTGGCAGTATTTTACGCCCACGCTGCACCAGTATAAGCAAATATTCAAGGTACAAACCCTTGGAGGATTTGGAAGGGGCTTTGTAAGTGACTTCTGGGCCAGACTGTAGCCTAGGCTATTTAAGCAATTTGTAGTGCCTAAAACTGTCCAGCAAGGAAGCCTTAAAACAAACCAGCCTGAACTTCTCCCATTCATTTTTTATAGCACTCTTACCACTTAACAATACACTCCTGATACTTTTTTTTTTTTGTCCCAGGCTGACAGAACATTTAAGCATCTTCAGTGCTTTGTTCTTACTTCTTCTTTTAACCACCAGAACCTGATTTGTGTCAGAAAAGATAAGCCCAGATCCCTACTGTATTAATAAATAATTATTTGGTGTAAGGTGGGGGATGAGAAGGGCTGTTATTCTTAGCAGCAGCAATGAAATTTCAGCAGCTGATGACGTCAGTGCTAAAATGTCAGTGTGAAACAGGCTGGAACAAATTAAGAGTGTGGTGTCGTCACTGTGAGAGCCACGCTGCCCTCTGGAGGGACTGTGGTTGGATGCTGCAGATGCAGTTGGGGAGATGGGGGACAGAGGCTTGTGGGAGCTTCTCAGAAGCCTCCAAAAAAGCAACAACAACCATATCAGTACCAGGAAGGTCAAAGAAGATGCTATTTGAACGTCCCTGCCCACCTCATGGCGTGAGCTAACAGCAAGGGAAGGGCTGTGTCTGCAAACCAGACTCCAGGAACTAGTACAGGAAAAAAACCCAAAATAAAGTTGGCCATCTTCTAGTCACTTAACAAGCTGGGCTAACTCTGTCTCTGATGACACTCCTGTGACTCAAATCAAAGAGGAATTTGGCCCGAGATGCCTTTTGTCATGATGTGCTGCTTAAAGGAGGTTGATGTGCTTGGAGTAGAAGTGATCCTGAAGCATTTTATTACTTAACTGTGCTGTTGAATTTGAAGAATGCTTTTAGGCTATCCAAAAATGCTGAAGTCAAGGCGCACAGAGCTTTAACCAACATGGGGTAAAATTCCACATGCTTTCATGCTTGTCCTCAAAGAGTCTGGTCTTGCAACATTTCTTGGTTAGTCTCAGGCTGCGCTGTTAGACCCAACCCTGCCTCAGTGCAGGGCATGGATGCTAGCTGAGAGGTGGTATCTCAGGGTCCTGATATCTTGGGGTCTCGAGCCCTGCATCTTCTTGGCCCAGCAGATGAGTTGCTTCATCTGCAGGGGTTGTTGGGCTGTGGGACATGCTGTTGTTGGGGGGTGGCAGGGAGGGTTGTGACTATCCCGCCTGCCTTCATGGAGATCTGCAGTATTTTGTACGGAAATATGGGAAAAATTGAGATTCCCTGGATTAGTGTTTTTAGAAAACCAGTACTGGAAACAAAACTGCTCTGTGTTGTTTCACTCCTTTCTAGAACTGCTGTTCCAGTGGCTGTAGGGATGGATGTGGTTACAGCAGATGGAGGAAAATGCATTGAGATGTGTGCTTATCTATCAATCATACCAGCTGTTTCTGGCATGCAGCAACTGGCTGACCACAGTAAGGAAAGGAGGATGTAATCAGTTAGCAAAGGCACTCCTTTCTCAGCAAGGACGATAAGGATTATTGGCCAACCCACAGAGAGTTACGGGAATAGAGGAATTGGTGTGCTGAAGTCACTTCCTAGCACTCGGGAGTCCCTGTGCTTGGAGCCTGTTGTTTGCTTTCCTAGTGTGGATCGCGGGGGCTGTCTGCATTAGTTCAGACGTGTAAGTGCACTCGTCCTGTCTCGGCACACAGAAAGCTCACCCGGAGAGGTTGCTGCCGTGGTCTTTTATCTCGTTTCGGGGGAAGGATTCAGGCTGGCTGTAGGCAGGGACAGTAATTCTTTACCATAGCTTTACACCACCAAAACACCTGGCTGCAGAGATATTTGCAAAAACAGGCATGACTTAATCAATTCAGGGAGGAGGCATATGCCAACAGAAACAGTCTTTGGCCAACACAAACTGCGCTGCCACTAGAGGAGTATCGGCAATCTCACTCTTGTCAGCGTGGGGCCTCTGCTTCTCTGACGAGGTGCTGTACAGGCAGGCAGCGCAGGAGGTTCCCAGCCGGTGAGATCACTCAGGGCTTTGCACCTCAGTGCTGAGGTGAGGCCCTGCTCCCTCGTCTCAGGAGGAAGCAGCAGCCATTTCAGCTGCACCTGTATCAACAGAGAATTTATACGCACTGGAGGTGAGCTCCTGAACGCACGGTTGGTTGCTGTTGCAGTCTGTAGATGGGAAGGTTGTCCGCCGAGTTGTATGTGGTCAGTGCAGGTCTTGATGATACCTCGGGAGTATCTGGTGTCTTCTCAGAGGTCTTGCCAGCAAGCTCAGAGAAGGCTCCCACTGTGGCCCTGCGTGCAGCTAATTGCAGCCTAGCACTGAGGTTAGGAGAATGCTACTAGATCAAAGCTTCCCTACCAGGAAGGCTGGAGAGCCTGGACAAGGTTGAGGCAGAGCTGGTGCCAAAAAGCAGCGTGTTGCCCTGCTGTCAGCATTCCAGGTCTAAGTATGTGTCTGGTAAAAGCAGGGGAAGCAAAAGGTTGAATGCTACCTGCGCTGCATCCTGTTTAGTCCAGAGGTACTAGAGCTTTGGAGACAGGAATTAAATGTCCGCAGAAGAAAAAAAAAAATACTTCTACTTTTTCTAGACTTTTTTGGTGGGGGTGTGTACATGAAATTGATCTCTAATACAAATTCCCAGTATTTAGTGGAGACAATGACTTTGTTCTGGATGTGTTTGTAAATATCTGTCTATATTTTTAAGGCTTACCACTGTAGGAGACCCAAGATGATCTGTGATTTCTGCAATCTCATCGGAGAGAGCAAGTGAGTGATTCCATGCAGTAGAGACATGCAGCCCATGACTCACAGCCCTGAGTCACAGCATTGGGACACTTCAGCATTCAGAAACACTAGTAGTGACAGAAATCAGGATGATGAGCAAGCAGCTGTTACTCATTCTCAGCTGGACACCGTAAGCATGTTTGTACCAGTCAGTGTGGCTCTGGCTCTTCTTTGTCTCCTCTTGTAGACCTGCAGTCATCTGGATAGCATGGTGACATAGCTCACTTAACATTTGCCCCTGGGCAAGAGATGATCAAGTCTAGTCTCTGGCTCCCAGACCATCCTGCTTGACTCTATTAGTCTCAGCATAGAGCTATCGTGGCAATTTTCACTTTAGATTACTTCTTTCATCTCTGGAGATCAGCTCACGTTACAAACATGAACACATTGATCATCACATGGGGTTAGAAAGTATCTGTGTCCCTATTTATAGCTGGGGGCAGCTGAGGCACTAAGCAGGTAGGCAACTTGTTTTTAGTGGCAGACGAGGTTTGTAGCAGAGCCAGGACAAAAACCCAAGAGCCTTAACTACCTCTCTCAATCTCTAACCACTGAACCGTGCGCTCCATTGCATTCATCACTTCCTCATGAGGTGGCAGTTTGGATGAGAACAAGTGCCCAGGAAGTCCCTGTTTATTCTGCCTCGGCCTCTTAATGCCTGTGGAACTTTTTTATTGAATTCTTTTCATGTCCATAAGCTTTGGTGCGGGAAATGATTCCAAGAGACAAAGACTTGGTTGTGTGTGTGCACGTGCATGTGTGGTTGGGAGAGGGGAAGAATAAAAAATCCATTTCCAGATGGTTGAAAGGATGCATAGCACTTTGCTATTGGCAAAAACAACCTCTTTCATTTTCAGGATGTGTAAGTCACAGAGTTGCAGCTGGAAAAAAATAGGCAGAAAGGGAGGCAGTGGGGTAAAAATAAGAATTACTAATGAAAAATAACCCAGTTGATATTTGAAAATCTAAGTGCTTAATTTTTATTTAAAAGGGGGGAGGGGGGAAATGTGCTTGCTGAGGAGGATCTCTGTAGAGCAGGTTCAAATATGTATCATCTCATTTTATTGTTAGTTTCTTTGCTTTGCATTCCCAACTGTAGCCTCACAGGAAGTTCAGTCCCTGGCAAGCTTCAGCTCCAGACAGGAAACGTTCTGAGGAATTTCTTCCATACAGGTACTATATTTGCTTGGAGGGATAGCATGGTGGAGATATTTGCCACGGCTGGATTTAACTAGCAGGATATTATACATGTTGATGGAGTTGCTGGGAGTGATCTCTGTCTGCAGCCACCAGCATGCCATGTTTAAACAAATCGTGCTGTTCTGCTTGCCTGTGGGAAGATTTGCATCAGATCTGGGCCAGATTCTCCTTCCTTTGACAGCAGCACGGCCCAACTTATGTCAAAGATATTTGCTGATGTCAGAGAGTATCAGAATCGGGCCCACACAGCAGGTTTTTATTGCACGACAAACTTGGTCTTACGCTATTTGCATGTAGAGATATTTGCAAACAGATATTTTGATAGGAGGCATGACTGCAAGGGGGTGCAGGCTTATGCTGTGCGTGCAGGTGAAAGAAAGTCTTTGCTCTTGCCTTTGCTCTCTGAGGGGACCAGACTTGGAGAGGGGTGAGCTGTAGCAGCACCCTGCCTTTCAGGTGAGTGGGAGGTACCAAGCATGACCAGCTGAGAGGCAAGCTTCCCGCACCCCTTGGGGCTCGCTTGGGACACTTTCCCACCTTTCTCTGCAGGTTCAGAGCAGGCCTGCGCCGCTTATTAGTCCGGAGGAGATCACAGCAGTCTAAAAAAGAAGTGCCACACCTCCCTCGGACAGTTTGCTAGGTAACTTCAGCGTCATCAGTGATCAGTGATGCGGTGGGCTGAATATTTCTTGGTGCACCCAAGAGAAACATCTCTTCCTTACCAAAACACATGAGTGCTTGCCAGTCTTTCATGCAGTTCTCAGGATACAAGGTGAGTAGAGAAAAGACCGATCAGTCTGAATCACTGTCTTCCCAAGAGAAACGTGAGGGATTAAGTGCATGGCTGGGAACAGTCCTGTGCTGGCAAGGAAATGGACTGCATGACCCATCTCAGAGATCTATGATTCACTGCAAATACAGAGAACGAGCATGAAAATGTGTAGTAACATGCAGTGGTACCTTGCCTGCTATTACAGCGCAGCCTCCAGCCAGAGGCAACCCGACCACGTTTACAGGTGTGCTCTGGGAACAGGCTTTTTCTGTGGGGAGCCATGAAAGATGGAAGAATGCCTTCAAAGCCTTAAAGGTCTCTGTGCCACCCTGCCAAGCCATGGAAATGTAACTGCGTCTGTAATGCTGAAGCGCAGATTTTTTTTTTTTAATTATTTTTTTTTTTGTTTCTGGGGCAGGAAGCGCAAGTGCAGATCCTCCCACTTAATGCTAGGGGGGGAAGAAAAGATTCACAGACTCCCCTGCAGTGTTAGTGAAAATACAGCTTTGGCCTTTAGTGCCCTTTGTTACATAAACACGAGTAGCGTAGACATATTAATCACCCTGCCATTGAGGGAGGAACAGAGCAGCAACCTCAAATGCCACCCACTCCCCATTCTCGCTCCCATTTGATGTTGCTATTTTAAGCCACACATTATTTCCTGCTGTGATTTTATTTTTTTTTACCCAGCTTCTAATTCTGGCTCTGAGGTAAGCTGTGACATACGTATCCCTCCTCTCCCCCATCCCCGCCTTCCTCCTCCCCCTGCACCCACGTCCTCTTTATCGCTGTCTTTTAGAAATTTTCTCTCCGTGTCTCGTAAGCAGCCGGGTCCCAGAGGTTGCTTACTGACTGCCTGGAAAAAATGCAAAAAGGCCAATCTTTTTCCCGCATTTGGACTTTGGTGCAAACAATATTGGGGCCGTGGTTTGCAGGGCAGACTGCTTTAAAAGTGCTATTCCCCAGCTCCCCCCTCAGAGAGCTGTCGGGAGGGTGGTCTGGCCGGGAAGGAAGGCTGCTGCTCCGCAGCTGACGAGGGCTGTGGCCGGTGTTCTCGCCTGATGAGCAGGGTGTGACACCAGCGGCATGTGCTTTCTGGCATAGGGGAGACAGGAGAGAGCTCAACACTCGAGGAGAGGTTTCTCCCCTGAGCCTGCGTCTGTGCAGAGGCAGTCAGCAGATTTCTAGCCCCCAAGTGGTTTCCCCTCCAGGCAACTGCCTCATCCCGCCTGTGCCAGAGCGCAGCTGATGTCTGTCTGGTCCCGCCGCATCCACGTGCCTCCTGTGGCATTCAGCCGCAGCGGGCCAGCCCGCAGGAAGGCCGTAACTGCATCAGTCTAGGGCAGAAGAAGGATGGAGCCTGCAGTCCCAGGAGGGCCTGGCGCACCAGGCAGGGGTGGCTCTTCCCCCACATGAGTGCGTGGCTGAGCGCGGATAAGAGCTCTGCTGGGGTAAGTTTGAGCCCTAGGAGGAAATCTGAGGCCTGTTTCTCTTCCACACCCACTCGCCTCTTCCCTCCCTGCCAAGCAAGCCGTCCTGAAAATCTCCTCTGCCTGGATGGTTGCTGCTGCAGGGGCATACCTGCTGGCCTAAGAGAGCAGGCTGGGTGGCGGCAGGCTGCTGGCAAAACCCCAGGCCTTGCCGCCACATCCAAGGAAACAGAGGTCTGGGCTGCCCTCGGCTAGCCCCGCTGTATGTATTTCACACAAACAGTCTCATGCCTTTCTCTTCCTGAGAGCTGCTTTCAGAGCTGCTGTACATGGCCCTTGTCTGCCTGGGACAAGCGATAGCTGTAGGAAATCCCAGGCTGGGCGTCTACGTGTCACCCTCCCCTTCCCCAATCAGGGATTCCAGTTATGCCCTTGCTGAGGTTCCCGGAGAGTGGGAGAGGCAGGGAGAGCGAGAGCGAGAAGCCCTTTGCCAAGTGGTTTAATGTTAGTCACAGCTGCTGGAAGTCTGTGCTATGGTCTCACCAGGACTGTTATTTTTATTTTCACAGCTTGGTTTCTATGCTGGTCCCTAGAGAAGGCTGAGGAGTCGCATCCCTTCCCAAGAGCGGGCTACACACTAGCTTTGCACATTTGGACTCTGCCGTTTGTTTTGAAGCAGTAAGGAGAGCACACCAGCCCATAGACCTGGGCGGCTGTCCTATTGCAGGCCAAACCACGGCCCTTAAATCCTTGCCTGCAAAGAGCTTGCAGCTGAATCAAGCAAGCTCATTTCCAGTGGATGGGAGGGAGGGAAAAGAGCCAGGCTCATGAATTGGAGTGATCACACCAGAATGAAATTACTGTTTTTCCAGCATACTGTGTCCCCATGGACAGCTATTTTAAAAGTTATTGCAGAATAACCTCTCCCACAACAGCAATGCTGGAGAATTTCCCCCTCAGGACAAGACCTCAGAAAGGATTCGAGTAAATTGGCTTCACAGAAAATCACCCCGCTCTTGGGTGTCACACCCAGGGCTGTGCAGCAGGAGCCAGCCAGCAGCTGACAGGCGTTTGGTGTCCTGGGGGAAATGCGTTGGACGAGGACAGCTCTCCAAGGACCGATGCCCACAGGACAGCCACTACTGCCGTCCTCGCTGGCACAGACTCGCAGCACCTTGGTGGGGGTCTGCGCGGCGGAGGGAAAAGCTGGCTGGGCACTGGGGCTCAGGGAGGGAAAATAATTCAGTTTATGCTGAGTGTCGCCTGCTTGCCGTGACCATCCACCAGAGGCCTATGCTGGTATCGGCTCTGGTGGTCACTGGAACAATAGGAGTACTGGGAAGGAGCCTGTGGTTTACAGATAAAGTGGCTATGGGGTAGGGGTAGCTTAGGGGCACTGGTGCAACAGGCTGTATGTGTCATGGCATCCAAGATATGTGATAAATAACCCATCTTCGAGTTTGGTCAGGCCAAATATTGCAAAAACAACAACAACAACAACGAAGTTAAAAAGCCCAATCAATCCTGAATACCCACAGTTCAGCATCTGGGAATGGCACAAGATTTCACGGCCCGTGGACTAGCTGATACTGTCTGTGCAGCCCTGAAGTCTTTCTTTCCTTGCAGAGCTGACCTTTATCATCAGTTGTGCTGTATGCTCCCTGGCACGGCAGCTGCCAGAGAGGCCCAGCGTATATGAGACAGATCTGGCATGAGCCCTGACTGCCTGGAGAGCCACCTCGCTGCTGGCCTGCCATCGTTCCTTGTTCTGGCAGCTCAGCCGTGGCTTATCTAGGTCAAGAGAGGTGGCTCAGGAAGATGTTTCCAGTGAGCTCCAAGGAGATCTGCTCCTCCCAGGGCCCTTCAGCTGGGCTTGCTTCTTTTTCTCATTCCACACAAGGTTTAAAAGGCTGTGTTTGTAAACAGCAGTCTCCGACTCGCTGCCTCCGGGGCTCTGGGCAGAAGGCCAGGGAGGAATCTAAGAGACAGCAGACAGTTTTAAGAGGCTGTGGCGTCCGATCGCCGCTGTGGAGAGGGCACGCCTTGCAGTTAATAGCCATGGTGGTGGGAGTCACCTACAGTACCAGCAGGTCTCAGCACTATTTCGTGGCTCCCTGAGGTTCTACTGAAATGACCTCTTCACATGCCAAGGTAAAATTCTGGGTCTCTCAAGCCAGCTTTGTCAGAATCAGCGGGAACTTAAGCTGCATTGCCTCAAATGCTTGTACAAGTTCAGTGCCCTATGATGACAGATGTCACAGTGGACATGTGTTTGCATTTGACACAGTGGTTAAATATTCACTCTGTTCCACCTCTCCTTCTCCCAGATCGCTCCAGAGAGCTTGGCCACGTACATCGACTTGGACACTCCCATCTTACTGGGGAGACAAGGGCCTGCTGTGGCGTAGCACAGCACCCGCTCGCCAAACACAAGCCACATGACCAACAGGCTGAGGTGCCCGTGAGGAGGGCCTGCCCAAGCCTCCCAGGCTGCCTTTGCCTTAATCCTCTTGCAAGTTGGTGAACAAGTGCCATCGCTTGGCGTTGTCACACTGTGGAGCAGTGCCAAAGCCCTGCCTGCTGGGGGAAGGCCAGAGCCAGTGGGAGGTAGAGCTGGGCCCACCTCCTCCCACCAGCTGCAGCGCTTGGTGGGCAAGGGAGGCAAGGAGATATCTTCACCCGAGTGCAAGTTTGAGCCTGTCTGTACATCCACAGTTGCTTCTGTCCACACACTTTACCAGCAGGCACATTCATGCAAAGATTTGGCTGGAGCTGCAAAGCTCCCAGGAAGGTGAGAGCCTGGTCCGGGCAGAGCAGAGAGTGTTAGCAGCCTAAGCATGCATGGGTATCTACTACAGGGCTATGGCTGGGGAGCAGCCAGTGGTCCAGACAGGCTGTGCGTGGGCTGTAGAGCTGGCCTGTCCATACCTGAGCTCACCCCTCACTGTGCAGATGCAACCTCTCTGCCCTGCAGCCCGAAGGCCTGGGGCCGGAATGGCTCTTGTTCTCCCCGTGCGGGTAACTCTGCACTGGGCTCCCACGGCGTTGCCCTGTGTGCCATGGCTTGTACCTGGCTCATGCGTTACACCTGTGCAAAGGACATCATCGCTCCCGTGGGAGTAGTGTGGGAGGTCAGGCCTGGCTCGTGGGGCTGAGAGAGGAGGAGAAAAGCTAGCGGCTCCTTTAAGGGAGGAAACCGACAGGACTGCAGGGAAGGAGCTCTGGAAGCTGTGTTTTTCTCTCAGCGCCTCAGGGGCTGGTTACTAAATTTGGTTACTGGGCTTAAATAATGCAGTGTGGCAGAGCCCAGTGGGTTTGAACATTGTCGTATCCACATAATCCTCTCCTAGGTGGCTGAGATCTCTTGTTCTCTTCCTCTGCTATCTGCACAGGAGCTTGAATGTGATGTGAAACATCATCTTAAATAATTATAACTAGCAGAGAAGAGCCAAAGCTGCAAAGTCCCATCTATTTCCACTGTGCTCTGTCTATCTATGTAATTTCTAAGCTGCCAATCACCAAAGCATCCAAGCACTGTCTAATCTGGATCCGAGTTCCCTTGGTGCTCATGGAGGCTTGAATCTTAGCATTTTATGTGAGCCCATCTCTAATTAGCAAGCAGAGGGACAGAGCTGCATACTGTGGGCAGAGAAGCCTCCTATTACTTTACGATTTACTGACCGAAAGCCCAGCTGGGTTGGAGGATTCAGGACATCACGGTCACTCCTGGCCCAGGAAGTATTAAATCCTCTTTCCATTACTCCAGGGAAGGCAGGGGCAGGTTCACCGAGGGAGCACAGGGAGCTGCGGGACCCTGCCCAGCGTGTTGCCCAGCTTCCAGGCCATGCAATGTAGAAGTAGCCGCAGATCTGAACAGCCCGTGAAGGCTGTGCACCAAGTCCGCATCCGGCTCTGGGGCAAGAAGAGCGAAGGCCCTCTGCCACCCCTCACTGCAGATCCGAGCCTCCCCACGCGGAGGCAAGGGAGAAGCACAAGACGGGAGCCAGTGACCTGGCTTTGCGCCATGCCCCAGACGGGGGAAGAGAATGATGCACCCAGCCGTCCTCTCAGCTGACCTACTGCCCACGCTTTCTGCAGACTTTGTGAAACAGGTTAAAACCTTCCAGGTTACCACTTATGGCTAGCACAGTCAGCATTAGCAGTGGCAAAGGGGCTTGCTGTACTGAACATACTCACCTGGAGTGAAATCAGATTAAACCTTTCCTTCATTACCAGGGAAACAGTATTTGTTTCTAGTGAGAACCTGCCAGGTTCAGGCAATGCCATAGCAGTGCAATTGCTTTCTGTCCATCGGGCTGCGCTCAGGAGAAGGGTCTTTCTCAGCCTCTGCCCACAGTCTCCCTGATTTGATGTGGCACTTGACAGCAGGTTTTCATGGCAGAGGATACTCAGCAGTTGCTTGGAGAGAGCCTTTCCAAATCCCACTTGTGAGCATCACATTTCAGTCCTTACAAAAGTACAGGTCCTCCCCAGCCCCAGCGATCAGCCCTGTCCTCCTTCCCCTACAACTTACGGGGTATTTTTAGTGACAATGATTAAATACATGTTAAATATTTCCCCATTAGTGACATGACAGAAGTTAAAATGGCATTATCTGTAAAGCATGCAGCAAAGCTTCATCTAGGGCACTTGCAAGTGGTTGCCCAAGGGGCTAGGAACAATGGTACCACCACTGCTTTTCCTTCAATCCATTCATATTGTCTGTGCACCATTTCTGCTCTTCTTCCTCCAGAAATATTAATGCCACCTTCTTACTCACCAACTATCCCCAAGCCTCCCAAACTTCATGCCTAGGAAGAGTCTCCAGGTTACACAGTTTCATCCTCTTCAGTCACACGTTGGATGTGTCCTCTCCAGACGTCATGTCAGAGATTTCTCAAGCCTCATTGTAAAGAGCCGTTGAATTTTCTTAGGCCCTTGCTAAGCCCACCGTATAGCAACTCCAAAACTGCCTCCAAAGTTAGGACTTTGAAGGAAGGAACCTAAGTATTTCCATGACTAGATTTTCCATCCATACAACTGTCCTCCTCTTCTTTCACATAATCTCCACACTTCCACATACATGGTCTCCTCGGCTAGCCTTCATCTCCGACTCCAAGCCATGCCCGGTTTCTGGTTGGAAATGGCTTGCATCTTCTCTGAGCTGCCCAAGGCAGGAGCTTGCTCGCCTTTGATACTACTCCTTCAGGTACCTGCTGTGGATCAGCTTGGCACCCAGAGCTTGAGGAAAAGGCTACACAGAGCTCACAGCCTGTGTAGCTTAACAGGAGGAGATCATCTCAGAAACTCTGCCACAAAGGAGCAGGGGATAATGGATGTAGCACTGAAATGCTACAGCCATCAAGCAGCCAAAACATTTATAGCTGTGAATTGCAGGGTGACTGATGGTGCAGAGTAGGGAAAAGCTGCCATTAAGGAAGAAGGAAATTGCAGAACAAACATCCCCTTTGGATATTTAGTAGCACGCCCAAAAGATTAACATTGATTATATCTCCCTATTAAGAAGCAAGATACTACGCTGCTTTAATTAACTAGGTGGGTTCTCAGTCCTCAATTGCCTCTTGGCAAGTATCAGGTGAGACATCAGGGCTGGTGCTCGCAGTGGCACGAGGTTAGGCTTTCCGGGTTAGCAGGCTAATCCTGAGGCCCTGCTCTTCAAAGGTATTTAGGTTTCAGGCAGCTGATGTTATTTAGATGCTTAAATCTTTTAAGGCTCTCAGCCTTAGGAGCTAAGAGGGTGGCTACAAAACTCCAGATTGCCTGGTTCAAGTCTAGTTTATGTCAGTCCCAATGGATAAGTGTAACTGTTGGGTATCTGCATGATGTCAAATCTCTCTCTCAGGCTAGGTCATTCTGCAGTTGTCTGATGTAGCCTCTTTTTGCCCCTTGTTTCTGAAGGAGTGGGTGATAGCCAGTGTCAGACTCCTGATAATGGCTTTGACGGAGCTCAGGTTGTTTTACAGCTATTAATTCATTCAGACATGCCAGCCTGCCGCTTGATGGGTGTTTTGTTTCACTTGGGGCAGGGGGGAGGGAGAACACAGGGAGATTTGGTGCTTTTCCCAGACTTGCACAATAGCAGGGTTGGAACTGGGCCCTGTGCAATTTCAATGACTCTGAGTTGCAAGCATTAACTGCTGGGCTGCCCACTTTTTATTGTAGCGGTGGAAGGAGGTACAAGGAGCAAATGGCTACTGTGGTTTGGATGTGATGGAGATGCTGTCAGATTTTAGCAGTTCTGTGACCTTTTCATAATAGTTCCTGAAGCCACTGCTTTCCCAACACTTGGCAACAGGTAAAGGTTTTGTGCACAGGTAAAGACTTCTCTTTCATGGTGCAAGAAGTCTGTGGAGACAGGAGCAAGAAGGAGAGATTGAAGAGACTGCTTCCTGCACCAGCCTCCTGCTTAATTACCTGCCTGAAGAATGACATTGAACTCAGACCCTTCCTTCGGGCCAAAGCTTCCCAGAGGGAATGGAGATAACTTAATAACGGAATAGACTCCTTCCCCAGACTTGCAACTGGTCCTTTATTAATGGCAGGATCCTCCCCTCCTTCCCAGTTCAGCACCTTTACTCTTCCTGGAGTCAAGCCAAGCTCCTCAGGTCTAGGAAAGCAAAGGGACCAGGTTTCTCTAATGAATCTTTGAGCCAGGAGAAACAACAGCTCTGATGCTCAGGCTCTTCCCATCATTTTATACCAAAAGTGTTCTGCCATCAATGAGCCAAGCTTATGGGGGGCACCAGACTGTGCCCTTTCTACCTTGTGCATCTCATTAAAGATCAGTGGGCAGTTTCACTGGAGGTTCTTCAAGCAAGATTGGGCTGGATCACACCCTAACTACCTGGAGGTAACAAAAGGCCTGAAGTGGTATCAGCTTTTCTTATGTTCCCTGGATTGCTGTACTTCTCCCAACCATCAGTGTGGTGTCCAGGGGCTCCCACCAGTCTGGTTCTCCATAGCTCAGAAATACACTGGAGAAAAGGGTAACTACAGGGCCTGCCCTTATACTGTGAGTGCAAACTCTTAAGGAAACCGAAGGTTTTCCTAGACAAGGAAGAGTTCCCGAGGTTCCAGCAGTGCACAGAGGATGCCAGACCTGGAGCAGAATTTACTTAGGGGTGATGAGTGTGGCTGCCAGGATGACCTCTTGTAGAAAAGTTTTAATGGAGGTAGGGGCTCTGAGTCTGCCTACATCACGCCCAGGTTTTGCTGGGCTGTGCCCAAATGGGCCAGGGGCTTTATTTTTGTATTATTGCAATGGTCTTCCTCCCACTCACTTGTGCTTTCCTCTTAGATGCCTGTGGCTGCTTTTGATGCTTCTCTCCCCTGTTCTGGCCTCTCTGTTGGGCAAACCATGTGGTTTGCCACCTTTCCTTGCTCCTTTTCCTACATCTTTGATGGTACAAGAAAGCTTCTGGTTGTTTCTCTCTTTGCATTTCACTCTCTGTAGGGTTGTGTCTGATGTGTTAGGGAAATAATGCGCGAGCCCTCCTGAGTTCTATTCAGTAGCAAATTAGACATCTAGCAGGGAATGTTCCACAAGCAAATGCAAGGTACAGCATAAAAAGAGGCTGTTCACTCCTTATATTCCTCAGCATCATAAAGACAAAGATATTTGCTACTTCCTTCATGATAAAGCTATCAGCCATATTTACTTTGTTCCCTGTCCTTATGTGACATGCTTTATCTGGCAACTTCCAAGAATGTTGCCAGTGTTATTTATTGAAATAAATCTCACATTGCTCCTGTGCAATAGGCATTTTCCTCCGTTTTGCAGTTGGGGGAGCCAAGGCATTTAAAAGCAAATTGGCTTTTGCAGAACTACAGAATGATCCGGCCTCAAAAAAGAGAACAAGAACCTCACAGTCCTGACTTACTGCCTTCATTGCCTTTGTTAATGGAGTGTTCTCTGCCTCTGGTTAATTGGCAGTCTGATTTTCCTTCAGGTCATGACCATAAAAAGATCCAGTTGTGACTTTAAACACATATGCTTAAAGTGCCTGCCTATATAGTGACCTTCATCAGAATGCTCCAGCTGCTGCACAAGTGGGTAGGATGCTGCTACACTGAAAATTATGAAGCTCAGAGAGATTAAGAGATGTGAACAAGGATTTGGAAAATGAAAGCTCATCCTGTAATACAGAAATTTTGATTCTTATGGCCTTGTTCTGAGTCTTGGATAACACTGTTTCCCTAGGGTTTTGGTTTGGGTTTGTATTTTTTTTTGGTTGGTGTTGTCCCCGTCTCACAAATTTCCTAAGGTTTGGGGGAAGGAGGAGACACTCCCTAAGAAATCTGCACACCTGCTAGCTGGTCACCACAGAAGTGATGGGAGTTAGCAACTGGAGTGGGTTTTATATGGAGCAGGTTGGCCAGTTTGTCTGTGTCCTGGAGCCTGGATATATTCACCTAAATTCCTCCCCCCCCCCCCCCCCCTTTTATTTTTCCTCCCCTCTCTAGTAGTAGCTTATGGTGCCAAAATAGGTTATCACCCCTTTTCAGTAAGGGAGAAGAAGTAGTTGCAAGTGGGAAAGAAGTCAGGAATTACTGTGATTGTCTTAAGTGCCTTTCCTGGAAAAATCCCTTCCTGCCATAGGTGGCCCAAAGACACTGGGACATTTGGGCTGCAGTGTTTCCAGTAACCCAGCAGGATTTGGTGGGTGGAGGAAGGGGAAGGAACTCAGTGAGCCGTGACAATGGGAAAATCTTGGCAGGGACTTGCACACGCAGTCTTGCAACTGGCTTCTATGTCCCAACTGTTAAAAGAAGGGATTGCACCGAAGCAAGGGAAGCTCAGAAAAGGGTGTGTGAAGGCAACCATAAACCTGAACACTGGATTGGTGTGTTTGGCTGAGGCCTTGCGGTAAAGCGAGGAGGCAGCCAAGGCCACGCTCCCCTTAGGCTCAATGCCACCACCCTACTGTAGTTAGTGACAGGAAACCTGGAGATACTCCTTCCCCAACGAGAGAGAAGGGGACTGAGCTGGTTTTGGTCGCTGCGTCCTCTGAAACGGGCCCCAGCACTACTGTAGTCGAGCATGGCGTTCCCTTCAGGTGGCCCTGTTGGGAGGTGACTGTGCTGGGCAGGCAGGGAGGGCTGAGGGGCTCCAGAGCCCTCCGCGGGCACCCGGGTGATGCTGGGCGGCTTCCCCTGCCCCCGGCCGCCTCAGGGCACAGTCCCGCTCCTCGCCCCGCCGAACCGCGCCAGGCCGACGCCGCGTCGCCCCGCTGCCGAGCGAGACGGCCGCTCCCCGAGGGGTGCGGGCTGCCCGGCGGGAGCCCGCAGGCCCCGGGGCGGGCGGAGGCCGGGGCGGGAGGCCGCGCCCCGCCGGCCGTTAGGGCCGTTGCGCGGGCCCGCCGCGCCCGGCCCCGGGGGGGGCCGGCCCCGGGGGGCCCGGGGGGGGGTGGGGCCCTACCAGGGGGGGGGGGGGCCCGGGGGTTTTTTTTTTTTTTTTTGTGACGGGGGGAAAGCGTGTCCCTGCCTGGATTAAGGGACGAGCAAGGCTCCTCTTGCCGGCTGCCGGCAGAGAGCCGCTGTCAGGGCAGGCTGCACCCTGCTTCCTGAGCCATTGGCTCTCCAGGCCCTCCTGGCTGCCCTCCCGGGCACGGCTTGGCTGAGCCCCTGCTCCGGAGCGGGTTCGCAGATGCTTTCGGTTACAGAGTGCCTTGCCTGATGGTGCATGTGTATGACTCTATCCCTGCAGCAGTTCCTGCAGCGCTATCTAGGAGTGGGTCATTTCCTTTTGACTCAGCAGCATCAGTCACAGAGTATATTGCTCTGGCTCTTGGCTCAGGTCTTCAGATGTGAAGACATGCTCTCCCACTCACACACGGATTATGGGCAGCTTGGAGACAAGCCTTGGGCTTTTGTTTTTCAGCCCCTTTAGCACCCC
Source organism: Gorsachius magnificus (assembly GCA_034008185.1). Classification (NCBI taxonomy): domain Eukaryota; kingdom Metazoa; phylum Chordata; class Aves; order Pelecaniformes; family Ardeidae; genus Gorsachius; species Gorsachius magnificus. The sequence goes on along the minus strand of CM067083.1, from coordinate 28,283,395 downwards.
TTTAGGCACTAACTGCAGCTGGCAGGGTGCTGTTCCCCAGCCTTCTCCATGCCCATTATATATCCCCTGCTGATTTAAAGGTGTCAGCATGGCTCATGGGCCAGGCAAGTCAGCTTCAGGGTCCCACCGAGCAGGCTTTCCAAGCTCAGACTGCCCTGCCAGCATGGAAAATCGGCTGCGCAGAGCAACAGGCTTCTGTGAGTGTCCCAGCATTGCACACCCTGTGGAGTCAGGTTTTAAGGCACCGAGTTTTAGCTCATGCTGATTCAGATGCCGCTGGTACAGCAAAACATAATCTAAATCCAGACATTGTCCAGACTGTTTAGAAGCTGTCCCCTGCACCTAAGATGTGCACAGTATATTGTTTTATGTGAACAAGTACATGATACAATTTATATGGATGGGTTTGTATGAATGAAAGTTTTCTTCTTTTACAGCACAGGATTTTGACTTTGTAGCTGAGGCTCTGTCCTGTAAAAGTCAAGACCAGCTACTGCTCATGTTCCACTGCTAGAGCAAAATGACCTGGATGGACAAGGGATGCTATCCCATCCATGGATAAACAAGAGTGGTCTGAAGGCTAAGCCTGTAAATAAATACCCCATGCCTCCACATGACTTGCCTGGGTAGTTTTTGGGAAAAACACCTATTGCTACCAAGGGAAATCAAAGTGTACTTTGTAATTTGGGACACGCTCAAGATCCTATGTGTGCCACAGGAATGGGCCCATAATTGCTGTGCCAATCCTGTCATACCTGTGTGTCCTGTTTGCTTCTGCAAAATGACATTGTGCGACTGACATCAGGCAGACAGGACAGAGCAATGGCTTCCAGCTCTGAAGAGCTGCAGTGTGGTTTACCAAGAGGAGCAGGTAGAGCTGGTGGTTCAGGCTGCCTTCCAAAATGGTGGACACGAGGTGCTCTGTCACAGGAGAGTCTTGGGCTTCACACTGTTCCTGGGAGCTGCCAGATCACATACAGCATGGACATGAGGCAGTGCTAGAGATTCACAGCAAATCTCAAAGGCAAAGGCAATCTCCAGACAAACACTTCTAAGCATGGATGGATACACACTCCAGTTGTGAAAATGAATGTGAGAATTACCCCCAAATGTTTTCAGTTATTCAGAATAAAATTGCAGTGCCCAAGAAAGTAGAAATTCAAGGTTAACCTGGAAGGGAGGAATGAAGACGCTTGAAAGTAAGGACTGCTGATGGCTAGTCAAGCAGCAACGTAAACATCCGTCTGCAACACTTTTGCCAAGAAATCCCTCCTATCCAGATCAAACTTGACACTTGTAAGTATACAATGTAACTGCATAATATTCTACATAAATGTATACATATAGATAGCATATAAGTATATATAGATACTGTATGTGCATATGATAGGATTTTAGGGTTACATCTGTATCAGCAAATGTTCTGGGGCACTACAGCTCTGTCATCTATGAAATTAATAGCTGATTCCTGTTAATTTATTCTTGCCATGGTTTCGGCCTGTGCCAGTTAACACTCTTCCAAACAACTCCCAGGCGTGACTGTGAGAGTTAGTGTGGGCCTGCGGCTGTTCCAAACAACCACTTGGATCCAAATGCCTTGCTTGAAGGATAAAAGAGTTTAATGTTACGGGTGCAAGCCATCCTATGCCAGGGCCCTCAGTGCCAGAGAACAGTCCTGGACACATTTAATTTACTGGTACAGACATAGTCTAGGAGCCCAAGGGATTAGGCAGGGTTTTAAGGGTTGCATGCCTGGACTTAGATACTTGATTTCTCCCCAGATCCATTTTATGGGACCTTGTGGTTTTTTTGTGAATGTGGGCCTTGATCCTTTAAATCTTCTATCACCTTAGCTAAAAAGCCTTGCCTTCTGGTGTTAATGACCCTTTAGTGTTTTCCCCAAACAGTAGATGCCGTGTGGAAGGTGAAGTGGGTTGTAATTATACAGTTTTATATTTTCTGCCTTCATGACAGTGGCATATAACAACAGTGAATTTGTTTTAATTAATTTTTTTTATATATTTTTAGGAAAACAGTCATGCAAAACATAAGAGGAAAAAATAAAAACAGATGAAATGGTAATTTTTCAAAGTCTGGCTAATTTTTGTCAGGCTCTGCAGAAAGTAGCTTCCTTTGCCTTCAGGTAAAACCTCAAGATTTTAAGATTACACTGATTTTGCTATATGAATTTATGGAGGGACTGACTAGATTTTGCAAGGGAATGCCCCTGAAAGTGTATTCAGTTATACCGATCCTTGTGGTATAATATCCCTTGGGAATGGTGCTATCAAGTTTCCACTGCCTGAATATACATCCTCTGAAGAACAACACAGAAGGGTGTCTGACTGATAGCAGCAAACCTGCATTGGTATGAAGGAACAAAACTTCTTTGGTCAGGATGTGACAGTGCTCCAAGTTGCATACTTTCCCTGACCCATCTGTCTGGTCTAATCGTAGCTCTTTCTCCTAACTCTTTCTGGCTGTTTTCCTCTTAGCCTGACTCTTACCATAATTGAGCTTCATTTCTATCAATGCAGCCACCACATAAGCATTGGAGTACGTAGGCCAGGGCTGAGGTGAACACTGACATAACGAGTGTCTCTTCTTATCACTGCGAGTCTGGTCGACCTGGTGGGACTGCCAACTCTACCATGCAATAAGTGACTTGAGTATCCAACCATCCCAGCCACAACCTGCTTGATGTGGAAATAAATGTTGGGACAGCTCTGCTACAGTGGTGATGATAGAGTGTGGTGATGATAGCAGCAAGGAACTGGACAGAAGTATATTGAAAGCCCATTTACCTGCTGGTATGATGAGTGTCTGACATATATACAGCAAATCTGGCTGGATCTTCAGAAATCATCCTTTGGGTTTACAAGGGAAAAAAGGGGAGGGCTGGGGAGTGATGAGATTAACATCTGATCCTTTAGATTGAATCCATCTGTCCTATTTTTCTTGCAGTTTGCTACACAGCTATGCAGGTCTCCCAGAGATGGAATTTCACGCACCAACTATTTGTGCTTCTTTGCGGTGTGTGAGTAGGTTAATTTGGGGGATTTGATGCTATGTATCTGGGCCCATTACCCATCTAGAGGGGAGCCAGAATACAGCTGAGTAGATCTGGCTGAGAAGGAGGAATGGTTTTTCAAAAACAGGCTCCAGAAAATTACTCATTAGTACCTCTAGGAATGCTGGCTGTGGCGTGGAAACTAAGGCTGGGAGAATTTGTTCCTGTATTGGCTCCTCTGAATGCAGTCAGGCTGTGTGGGCCATAGTTTTGTTCTCCTTTGAGGCCTAGGAGACTGGTGGTGGGGGGTGACTTGTGTCAGGCTCTTATTAGCGGCCACCTCTTGCACTCAGACAAGGAGAGGTGATCCTAGGGTGGGATTCGGAGGCAGGCGTGATCCTTTTGCTCTGGCCTTTTGCACTGTGTTTGGGCTGAAGCACTGAGAAGGGAGTGTGCAGAGCCTGGGATCAGCAACCTGGCTGGCCGTGCATGAGGCACCCAGACCTTTGGCTCATAAAGCGCAACTTCCTGCTTGCCCATGTGCTCGTCAACATAAAGCAGCTCTTATGTGGTAATCCCGGTTCTGCCCTCAGCCCAAATGGAAGAACACAGAGTCAGAGCTGGGAAAAACCAAGGACCTCTCAGGCCACTCTCCTTTCTTCTGGCAGTGCTTGGTTGGAAAGGGTGAGCTGGTGCAAGAGGCAAAGTGGTGGTCTCTTGTGCCCTCTGGGGACGGCTGGTATGTAATACAGGCAACGGAAAGTGTCAGATGCAATACAGGGCTTTTCACAAGGTTTCTTTCAGCCAGCTCCGCCCCCCCAGGGGAGGTTTGTAGGAGAGAAGGCCGTGGCTGTCGTGTCTCCATGCGTCAGCCAGATCCTGCTTCTGTTCTGACAGCGCATCTTAGCTGAAAGGTTTTACCCTGGAAACAGAGAGACATAAGGGAATGATGTATAATAAGATTTCCATGAAAATATCCCACCCCCACCCTTTATCTGCCCTGTGTCTGAGCCCATCTTCTCTTGGCCCCTTTTCTGACCATTTTTAGTGCTAGCGTGCCTGCATGCAGAGCTCACGGTTTCTGATGCCAAACTCATTTCCTCCCTCCCAAGGCCATTTTCATCCTTGTTTACACAGCCATGCTGCCTAGAGAGCTGTTCCAACTGGGATTTCTGGTGGATAGCTTGCAAATAACTGTCCTTAGTTGTGAGAAACGGATAAATGTTTCAGCATTTGGCCTTGGCCTCTGGATGAGCTCGGGGGGCGGGGGGGGAGGGGGGAGATGTGGAGATGCAACATGTATTCACAGAGTTCAGAAAGCAAGGAGTAAATGACATGCTTGTGATTTATTATCATTACAAAAATCTTCTGAGGGCACTCCTTCCTTGGCCAGTCTAGCAATCTGAGCTTTTGAGGCAGAGGCTTGTGAAGACAGCTTGTCTTGTCTTAGACCCCTTTGGTTGGCTTCTGGTTGGCTTCCAGTTGATTTGTGGCCACAAATCCCCAGTCATTAGAGCACTTTTCAGTTCTACAGTTATGTTAAAGGCTGTATGTTTTACCTCTGAGCCTTTCTCTGAGGATTCTGCTGTGTTGTCACTCCTGCAGAGGCTTCAGGCAGTACTCATGCTCCTCTCCTCAGCCCTTCCTGCCATGCTAAGAGCAGCTCAGTAGCACAGGTTTATGCACTTCCCTCTCCACTAATGAACTGGAGCCTGGGAGCAGCTGGAGATGGGGTGCATGTAGGCTGATGGGAGTCCTAGCAGCTCTGCGAAACATCACCAGTGCCTGGCTGGTGTTTTCTGATCATCTGATGGCAATTTGAGAGGTCTGGCTAGCTCGCAATGAGGCATCGTGGCCAGGATGCCCACAGACTGGCCCAGCTGGGGTACAGCGTGGGTGAGGCCTTGCTGTTGCTCTCCTCATCCATGGACCATGCCCACGGTAGGGATGAGCTGCAAGGCAGCAAGATCAAACTTGCACCTCCTGGAAATTCTTCCTGGAATTTCTTTCCCTGGTGATACTAACCTGGCTCTTTTTCACTTTCTTTAGATGCACTGAAACTGCTCACAAATACAGACCTAGGTGGGGTGCCCAACAAGAGGAACTGGGAAACCTTTGATGTCAAAAGTTGTATTTTATTTACACACATGGGATAAGCCCAGAGGCTATCTGGGCAGCCAGGAAGTTCCAGAAAGGATTTTCCCCCCATCAAACTAGCAACCACAATAATATTTTCTCCCTTCCTCTGCAGAGACTGAGTGTGCTCATTTCCTAGCACTTTTGCTTAAGAAGTTTCCTGCTTTCGCAGGAACCTAGGCCCTTTCTCTCTGATGCTGCCCTTCTAACCATTGTAGTTTGATTTTTTTTGTCTTTGACCTAAAGTCTGAGGCAGCTGATGAGTTGGTTGGCCCTCTCTGTGGGGGTAGGATGTATAGAGTGGATGTTTCTTTCTTCTTTGGACTTACTGCTCCTGGCTAGCTATGTGGTAGGGCTCAGAACCACTGTGTGATCCTAGCTGAGGACTGTTATCATGAAGGCATTTGAAAAGGAAGAGATGTGAGTGAGTTGCAGGGACTGTAGTTGAAGGAAAGAAGGTCAGAGATCCTTTAGCCAGTTGAGATGATTCCTCTTCTCCAAGGGTTAGAGGGAAGAAGCAATCTAAAGCAGAAATCATCACTTTTCTTTGCTTGTGTTTCTGGGGAGCCAGGCTGCCCTGCTACCCGGGAGCTTCCAGCTGGCCAAGCTAAACTGCTGGCTCTGCAAGTGCTGGCCAAGCAGCCCATTACCAGTGGGCATCATGGGGTCCCTTCCAGGCCTGTTTTCAGAGGAGTGAATGTCTGCAATAGCAGCTAGAGAAGCACAGTGTAAACAGCCATGGTAATCCCGCTCTCCCTGCTTCTTGGTGTATTAGCCACATGCTGACTTTCCAATGGCCCTAGCAATTTGCAGGGAGAGGATGGACAGTAAGGGAGTTGTAACAGAGATGGGGCTGCCCAGCATTGCTGTTAAGAGGATAATTTCTTTTCTTTACTGCTGTCATGTGGCCTTTGCTGGCACAGTCATTGTTTCTCTACCAAATAGCAGGGATCAGTAATTTCTGAATACTTTTCTCTTTTATTTCTTTTCTGCTTCTTTTCCTCTTTTTGCAGCAGTCAAAAACTGCATCTGCAAAAACTGCACTGCAACTTCACCTCTGCAGCTGAGTCATTGGGGGGGTTATGGTTTATATGGTGGGGACTCGGCTGAGGTTGGCCTGAGCTAGGGCAGACCTTGGACAGAGGCAAAGCCAGAGGTGAGCCCTTCTGGAGGAGCCTACAGGCTCAGCAATTCACACTCTGGGAGAAGAAATGCCCTGTGGTACCTGCCATAAGTGATTGGCAGATGGCTCAGGGATAGAGCTCAGTGCCCTTTGCCTGTTTTGTCAGTCATAGTGTTCTAGGAGAATTCTCATTATTTTTGTGGACTGTCCCTCTCCCCTGCTTTTATCTACATATATTGGACTGTGGCTGAGACAGTTGGTGGATGGCCCATTCTCTGTGGCACCATTCAAGATGTGCCTGGCTTTGGGCCCACATCTCCCCGCAAGCAAGCTCTAGGCTCAGCTTTCATCCGCTTCTGCCTCGCTTTTAGTGTTGACGTTGTCAGGCAGATGCTCTTTCCATGACCAGCACTGGCTGTAGCTCCAATGTCTGTCTCAGCCATTACCCAGTTAGGGTCATAAGTGAGAGGGGATGGAAGGGGTTTTTCCAGCTCATCGTTGTGTTTCCTTTGGTGTAATGAGCGGAGATCTCCAATAGATGGCACTTGAACCTCTTCCCTGGCAGGTTTTTTGCGTTCAAAAATTCGGGATGTTCTGCCCAACGTCCGTACAGACGCAGCGTGACCCTGCAGTGTGCGGGAAAGGGGACAAGAGCAGTTCAGTGTGTGAGGTGGGTCAAGCAAATCCCCCGGTGACTTCAAAGGGTGAAAACAGCATCTCTTTCCTTACAAGAAGGCTTGGCCAGGCCTGCCTAATGGGGCCTTCTGCACCCACACACATTCCTGCACTTGCATCTTGCAGTGTCAGTGGTACACCCTGGGCAGGAGAAACTGCATAAGGTATTAGATTATCCTCTGGGCACAACAGGAAACACAGCTCAGAGGGAATCTGTGCATTAAACTAATCCTTGCTGTGCTGTCTTCACCCCTCCTGCCTGTCTCTCCTATTGTTCTATTTGGCCAAGATTCCCACAGAGGAATGAATGTCTCCAAGGGAAAATAAGATGTGGCACACCAAGAGCTAAGGCAGTTCTCCAGGGATGTCTTCCCCACGGCAGCAGCAGGCAGGAAAATGTGGGTATTGTGGAAGTGAAACAGGATCCTGGCTCAGCTCACAGCCGCCTTCCCTCTCCGTCTCTGCAATGCCCTGTGTTCTTGCAGAGGGAGCTTGCCACTTGCCTCCCTTCAGCTCCCAGTCTGGCCATGAGGAATTTAAAGAGATAGATCTTCAAGCAATGCTGAAGCAGGTGTGTGGGCTTACTGTAAATGGCATGCAATGCGTTTTTCATGGTTTTATCATGGGACCAGAGGAAACTTGGCCTCTTTGACTAGGTTTGAGATTTGGATTTGGTTTGAACCCAGTAGGCAGATCAAAACTCCAGGGGTGAGAAACCCACAGGAACCAAAACCAAAGCAAAGTGATCATATGAGATGCTTGGGAAGTGAAACCACTGAATTTTGCATAGCTCCAGCAGTGTGATCTAGTAACAGGCTAGATTACAGTCTGGGAGCATATGGCTAGGGGCCAGGGGATACCACTGCTATTCTTGGATCTTCCACGTCTTTCCCCAGTGACCTTCAGAAAGCCAAGTAACCTTCCTCTGTCTTGGTTTTCTCCTTTGGAAATAATACTATTACTTATCCCTGGAAAATATTTTGTATCCTTGGATAGAAGTTACTTGGTTGCATTCAACAACCTGTACGAGTATGGAGGTGCAACACTTCCAGACCTCTCAGGAAGCTTTTTTTCCAGTATATGATGTGGCAGCGTGACTTGTCATCTACTGAGTACCCATCTCACATGTCGAGCCTCATCCTTGGAGCAGTGCTCACGTAAGACAAGAGTTGGAGCAGTAGGTTGCAGCTCTGCTTTCTGCAAGGGTTTCTTTTCTTCTAGGGGTCTGCTAAATTGCCTGTCACTGGTTGCAGCAGTGTGTCACCATGCCTCATTCAGAGGAGATGCTGGATGCTGCGGATCAAAGGAGAGCTTGTGATCTGTTGGCCAGCCGCTACTGGCATTGTGGCAGTAGAGGAAGAGAGAGGCCATGGTGCTTTACCAGTGCAAGGCACAAGGTTGGCTGGAGAGACACTTGGGAGTGTGAGTTTCTCCTGAGCCTGGTGGAACACAGAGATGCTCATGGCTACACAGTCTGAGCAGACACTGGGAGCAGGCATGTGTAACTTGACCCCCAAAAGACCTGGGGCATACCCAAAGTTGGTGTTCCTGGCTATTCTGGTTATGTGAAATACAAAGCAAGAAAGAAATAGCTGCTCTGGCAGGTATCTGCTGAAACACATGTAGGCAAAGGCAATTGAGTTTCTCTCACCTCACACGTGCCATGACAAAGCCTGATCATCGGCACTCGCTTTTGCCACTTGTGGTTAGCCGTGCTGGCCCCAGAGCAGGTTAGGCAGCCCAGCATGGCCCCACCACCAGGCTGTGGTCACCGACGCTGTTTTGCACCTTAGTGGGGCAGTGTGAGTTCAGGTAGAGGCTGTGAGGTCTTGCAGGTGGCAGGTTCTGCTCTTGTCTCTTTCAGGGAGCTGTTTCAGCTTCATCTGTTCTGAGATAAAAAACTGGGCCCTGGCATGTGCTTGTCCCGACGCTTGAACCCGGAGAGCTCAAATGTGGGAGAGCAATCATAGCAAGTAGTTTAAGCTGACTGTGGTTTATGGGTCATATCTTACAGACCATTACAAGGAAAGCCAGCGGCTCCAGTGCCAGAATAAGGAATGAATAAAAGCCTGGGGAATTTGGCTTTGTATGAAAAAAAAAAAGCATCTTCTTGAGTGGCATTCACCGGGGTAGGAGACTCTCGGTTGTCAGGCTTTGGGATCTACCTTGATTATGGGTTAGGGATCAGGAGTAACTCTTACCTACCATTACATACATAATTGCATACCTACATGGAGGATTTCTGCTTTCATCTGGCATTTTGCTCTCTCCTGATGGAGGCAGGATGCTAGACTAGCCATCTGACAATGTGCACCGTTGCCTGCTTTCCTGTATTCATGCAATAAGGAAACCAGAAGTATCTGGAACAACATATGGTGATTTAGAGCCGTAAGACTGGATGGTGGTTTCAGTTTGGTGTGAACTGGGGGAAAACCAGGTGAAAGTAAGTGCACAGGGTGAACGCAGAACTCACAGAGCAAGTATGGTTTCATAGATGAGATAGTTTCCTCCTGCAGACATCTTCTACGGCGTTAGTATCTGAAAAGCAGAAACATTGGTTTTTGGCTCAGACTCTGCGCCTATTGTACTCCTTCAAGAACAATACTTTGCTAACTGGAGCTGAACCGAGGCCCTTTCCCCTGCAGTGAAGATGATCTCTCCCTTTTCTGCAGTCAGCAGTTTATGAGTGGTCTTTCCTTATCTCATTACATGTGTGCTGGCTGAGAACCAGGAACCGATACGTTAACCAGCCTGTGCTCCTCTGGAATTTGTACACAAGTGGAGACCTCCTCAGCGCTTCTGAACTTGTCCCAGGAGGAAGGTTGGGACAAAAGGCACTGCCGGGACTGATAATGGGCAAACGGGACCTTTCGCCTTGACCGCGCTGGCATGCAGCTGGCAGTGGGTGAAAGCCCTTTCTTGTTACTCTGGCAAACCTGTCGGTGGCTTCCTGTGGGCTCAGAGTGGCCGGGCGCTTATCAGTCAGTCCCTCATAACTTCCCTGGCTGTTTCGCCAGGGAGGCGCGGGAAGCCGGGCCATGGAAGCGGAGCACCTTGCTCCTGCCCGGGGGCAGCTGGTGCAGCAGGAGCCGGTGCCATCCCAGCACCGCGCTTGCTGTCGCTGTGAGAAAAGGCGGTGGCGAGCGTCCCTGCCGCTGCAGGCCCCTTGCAAGCTCCCCGGCCGGCCCGAGGGACTGGCGATGGGCACACGAGTCCTCCCTGCGGATCCGCGCTCCGAGCCGGGGGGCGGGCGGGGCAGGCCGCGGCACCCCGTCACCCTCCCGCTGCCAGCAGGCTGCGCGAGCAGTTACCAGTCTGCCGCGTCCCCAGCGGAGCCCGCCCAGGCCGGGGACCAGGGGATCGCCGCCGGTGGCACCGGGCGGGCCCGCTCCGGCCCGGGCTCCGGGCTCCGGCCCCCCGGGCACCCTCCGGGCCAGCAGAGCGGGCACCCGCCGTCACCCCAGCGGGGTCCCTTTAAGCGGAGGCCCCGCCCCGTCCCGCCCCGTCCCGCCCCGGCCGGCCAATGGGCGCCGGGGCTGCCGCGCCGTTTGTTACAAGTTTCCCGTCGCGGGCAGGGGCGCGGGGCGGCGGCGGTGCCGGAGCCGGGGGTGGCGGGCGAGGGCAGCGGGGCGCGATGCCCGCCTGGGGCCGACGGGGCGGGCGGGAGCGCTGCCATGAGCGGAGCCTGGGGCCTCGGCTGGGGAGTTCCGCCGTCCCTCAATAAACGCTCTGCGCCGAGTGTCTCTTGTCCCTTGCAGCACGCTGCCAGCTGGTACCTCCCTCCTCTCTGAAGCGTAACCGGGGAGGGGGTGGAAAGCAAAGGAAGTTTGGCATTTATTTTTTCGTTAGATTTCGGAAAGGGAGTCCTTCTCCCTCCGCCCGCGGAGGGCTGCAGGACAGAGTGCGGTGGCGGAGGAGAGAGTGGCACAGCTGGAAGCAGGCTGTCCGGAGCCTTGCTCCCCCCGGCCCTGCCGTGTACCTGGGGGTGCTGGATGCAAGCTCTGCGGAGCTCCTCCAAGCGTAGCAGCGGCGGCTCGGCAGATGTAGATGCGTGCGTGTGTGTATGCTTAACCCTTTCTTGGCTCCTCGGATTTGTACCATGCTGAAGATCCTCACCAAAAAGCTCAGGAACCAGACTTTAAATGAAATTCAACCTTTTCAACTAAAGGTAAGAGCAGCCGGTTTTGTCTCGGTTGTTTTTTGCACCCTTCAGGTAACTAATAACGGGTCCTTGCTTGGGAAGCTGCTGACTTGCAGTGTTTGTTATGTTGGGCCAGTTTCCTTTCAGCCAGTGTGCTCAGTAGGAACTGGCCTAGGCTGTATTCCTGTTGCTGAAGTCCCGTTCCTTTGCTTTCAGAATTACCCTGCACAATTCAATAGGTAATACAGAAAGGTGGATAAAGACAGATGTATCTGTTCTTTAGAAGTATTTGCTTTTAACGGGGTTCACATTTAGCTATACAGGCGTTTGCCTGTCTAGTTACCTTTGTATGCATGCAATCTGTAGTCTCCCAGCCCTCACCAGGCTAGATCCCCCCCTGTGCTAGGTACTGTACCAACACAATTTGCCTAAAATGCCTTTCAGCTTGTTATTTGCATTTCTCTCCCTTCTGGTCCTAAAGGCTGGAATCTGAGCTGAAGTTTGCAGTCAGGCTTGCTGCATTGACCCATGGCTTTCCGAACTCTTCTTGCATCCTTTCTTAGTGTTCAAAAGAAAAATGAGGATCACGGATTCAGGATAAGGAATATCTAAGCCCTTCCTGCCAAATGCAGGGAGGAATTTTTGAGCCATATGCAGTGGAATAAAAATGGAGTCATGATGATTTGCTTACAAAAAATTACCAGATCCTGATTTGGCGAAAGTGTTGTGAACCAAAGGACACCCCCCTGAAATGCGCAGTTACTCTGGATCGGCATCAATATTGCGGGAAGTATAGCACCTGGCCCTAAATCAAAGAGGGGATCTGGGAAAAGTAGCAGCCCTTGTTGCCCGAGTTGGGGGTTGGGGATCCGTATACCAGACTCTAGTGGAGTCTTTTGTATGTGTTACACAGAGGCGGATTGCCTTGTGGCTGCACTTCTGCACAGTCACTGGACACGCTGATGGCAACTTTGTTAGAAACAGTGCTGATGTTTCCTCAAAGTTTGCTGTGCGCTTGTACTTCTTCCTGCGGGGATTGCATATTCTGTGGTTCTTGGGGGAGCCAGGATTGGATTTTATTTTTGAAAATAAAATAAGGGCAATGCTTTAAGTTGTGGTGGATGGATTCGGTACTGAATATCCCTGCAGAGGCAGTGGGGCTTTTCTTTCAAACGCTGTGTTTCTGGGCCTCGTGCCTGTGATCGCTTCCTTTAGCTTTATTGTTTGCCTCAGGTCGTGAAACCATGAGAATCTTTGGAAGGAGCTCTCAGGGGTACATACAGCCTTCAGGATGCTTGGAGGCCTGCAGGAAAACCCACAGGAGTGGGTATCTGCAGCCATTTTGTTCATATCAGTGCCAAGGTTTTGTGCTGCAAACAGGTGGTCTGCATTTTTGCAGGCTCAATAGAGAAGAGAGACTTAAGCTTGCACTGTTTCTTGCAAGGTGAATACATAGACCATCAGAGGTAACGTTGCAGCCTGCCGTGGGGAGCGGTACAATGACTGGTATACATGTGTATGGGCAGAAAGCCAGACTTTCAAACTCTGGGTTTATATATGTTTTGTAGGCCTTTAGGGACCATGTGCAGCTGCCTGGTCTTGGTTGAGCCTCGTACCAGCATACTAATCGTTTAACAGAGCATGCAGTGCTCTGTCTTAGGTGTTGGGCCAGATCTCCTTGCAGGTGTGGACATGGGATAGGTGTCACGAGCAGTGAGTGGCATCGGAGCTTCCCGCGGCTGTACTGTGTGTGGACCCTGTGATGAGGCCAAGTGTCCTGTGCCATCTCCCTCTACTGCCCTCAGATAGTGTGGCACTGCCTTCTTAACTTCCTCACATCGGTCTGTGCCTGTTGCAGGTCTGTACGTAATTCTGGCGTGTGTGGTACCTGCATTATTTCAGAGGTCCAGTCTGCTGTCATTGGAACCTAGTGAAAAGTTAGTTGGGTGCGAGCATAAAAGCAAGTCTGTAGTAGTGTAAGTGGAGAATGAGCAACTAGTTTGGATAGAATAAAAAGTGATCTGCAGTCACCACCCAAACCAAAAGCTTTATGAGCTTTAAAAACCAGTGTACTTAGCTGCTCTTCTCCTTCATTACCCCCTTGATTTTGCACTTTGTGACCTTTGTTAGAAGTTCCCAAATTCAAGGCAAAGCAAGCTGCTGTTGTGTTTCTAGCTTGTGACAGTACTGCCATTAGGCAAAGTCCCAGGAGACTGTCCTTGGGTAAAGTGTCAAATCATTTTTGTAAGCTGGGGAGATTTGACCAACCTTGGATTGGCATCCAAGCTTTGGGAATCTTTTCTGGATGAAATTTCTGCCCATTGTAAAGATCTCATTTTGGTACTGCGTGTTCCGAACTGGTTTAGTATGGCTGTGATAGGTCTTCCTAGTCTTCCCCCACTGGGAGAAGCTGAGAGGCTGCCATTGCCTCCTGTAAGTGAAACCAGGAAATATGCAAGCTTTGGGTGTTGATGTAACTGAGTTTCTGTACTAATGTTGGTCTTTAGGCAGTTGACAACTAAGGCTGCTCAGAGGGCTTTGACTTAAGAGGTCTGCTGGTTTGTGCTGGCATTGCTGAGGCAGTTACTGTCCCTTTATTGCCCTTTCACCAGAAGTCACCATAATGGGAAGGGAAGGATTGACTGACTGACGTTTCACCTGCTGTTGGGTTAGCATGCACTGCCAGCTGTTTCTGGTAGGGGTGGCTGGGCTATGAAGTGTGGTGGTTAGGGTTCAAATTTGAACCCTTAGCTTTGGAAGACTGGTCCTGCTGACCTTGCTGTCTCCCCACTGGACGCTTGCGCCCCTGTAGAGGGGGCGGCTCAGTGGCAGCGTGTCTACTCTTGAGCTGTTGTGGTTCATAGTCCAGCCCGTTGGCTTATAGCCCTTCAGCTGCTGCAGCTAAATCCAAGAAAGGATTGTGAATTGGAGCCTTGTGCCTCAGCCTGCTGTTCCACCTCTTGCTTCAGTGGTCTGGTGTTATTTGCTAGAGATCAGGCCCAATTCAGAAACCTCCGGGTTTTGGCTGGCTGTTAGAAATCGAGAGCCAAAAGCAGATCTGACTTTACAGGTTAGGACTCTTCTTTGATAACAGCTGGCAATTGGGTCTGTTCCAGAGCAGATTTTCTGGGACAGGCAAGAAGAGTGAGAACAGGGGGTTGTCCCATACTGTAGTGAAATGCTTCAAATAAGGGAAGTGAGAGAGGCCTGTAACTCATGGCCTGAACTTTTTGTTGCTTGCCCACTATTACAGGCTAGTACAGTTTTCTGTTACTTTATTTCATAATTTTGGACTAGTAGCCCTGAGAAGTCCTTCCTGAATTATAGGTCAAATTTTTCAAGGAGCTCTTAAAATGCATATCCTGGGGTTGCATGTGGGTTTATGTGACAGAGTACTGGTATTGAGCCCTTAAAAGTACTATCCAACTGACTCAGTGAACTCTCTACAAATGAAACGTCTTTTTCATCCCTGCTACTTGGGACAGGGGTTTCTCACGCAAATGCATTTCTTCCAAATCCTCCTTCAACTCTTGTGCCCTTGCATATTTGTGTAGTGGCTGAAGTGTAGGTGTCCATTTCCCAAGCTTTGCCTGCAAGGAAGCTCTTTGGGGCAGGGAGCATCTGGTTGGAGCAAGTCTGTGCATTGCCAGTCAAACTGAGCCCTTAATTAGTGAACCTAAGTGTTATCAGAATGAAACAGTTGGATTGTGGTGTGTTTAAAAAATGAACTGGCTGGGACATGTAGCTGAAGAAAACTGAGCTCTATAAGGGTGGCAATTCCATTCCAACTTTGCTGTTGACACAACTAACTTTGGAGGCGATGCAATTGATGTTCTAATCCAGAAAAGTTGTTACATTACTTATGTACTTGGCATATTCCTTCTTGTACTGGGCAGAGGTACTTAAGACATGTTTGTCATTTCCTTAATGTTGATCAACAAAATGAAGTCATATGTAAGTCTGTTCTGGTAACGGAGAACCGCATTTATCTTTTTATGCTTGCTTACAAGGGAACTGTGGACTAGGCACTAACAAAGCCACCATGTCAGCTCTCTTCGTGCACCCTTGCAGCTTGTACATGTGCATACACAGTGCTGGGGACCAGCAAGTCATGTCAGTTATTTTTTGCTGGCATCTGCATCCGGAGTCAGCTATGAGACTCGGGTCTGGCTCGCTAGCCCTGATGAGTGACTGGGAATCGTCCCAATCCTTCCTATATGAAGGTGGTTCAGCTGGCTGTGCAAAGCAAACCTGGGCTCGCAGGCAGTGACTTCTGAGTCGCTGTCCTGGTGGTAGCTGGCTATTCTGCAGAGCCAGGAGTGTGTTATTTAAACTTTTTCTCCTCAGACCAAAAAAAGAGTGAAGTAGCATCGTTAATATTGATGCACAGCGGGGGTGCTTTCACAGATCTGTGTAAGGGCTTATGCTTTGCATGAATGAGGACAGATTAATTTCCTTCTTTCTTTGGGTTGACTGCTTGTCATGTGCTCAGCCAGCCGCTGGTCTTCAGGCTGACTGAAGACAGCTTAGCGAAGTGAAAATTTAGCTTTGTCTGTCTCCTGTTGTATATGTAGGCTTTCTCTCCTTCATGGGTTTTTCAGCACATCCCACCAAACTGATTCATTCCTCTAGGGCTGGAGGACTATGTTTTACATCAAAGCTGCTTTTCCTCCTATTAACACCTGGTAACATTAGATGCTTCTGGTTTGTCTTAATCTCAGTTGGGGGGGGGGCAGGGGGTGGCACAGCAAGCACTTGCATGAATGTAACTGTGTAAGTACAGTTTCGGCTATTGGAGTATCGGTGAATATGCCTAAAGTTAGGTTTGTGATAATTTGGACTAAAATTAAGTATGTTAGAAATGTTGTGATAGATATTTAGCTAAGGCAAAGAATAGAACAGGCAATCCCAGCTGCTCAGAAGCCTTAAGTTTTTGAGACTTCTGCTTGAGGCGTTGTAAAATAACAGGTTTGCAATTCTTTCTACTTGGCTTCTAAGGTTTGACTCTCCAGGGGTTGTCATCTTCCCTGTGCAGATGTCCAGCACCAATAATCTCCTGTAATGACTTAATTCTGGAGAGTGGGACTTCAGACAAATTGCAGATATTGCAAATACAGCATAATGGGAAGTTCATTGACATAGTTAATAGTTCAGGGATAGTTCAGTGAGACATCCTCTCAGCTGGCCTTTTTTATGACTGGTATGAAAATATAGGCTAGATTTTTAAAAAAGAAATCCACCTTCCAGTGTCACAAAGAAATCTCATTACTTTTCCTTATATTTCCCAATTCTTGATTTTTATTTGAATGAAAATTTGAATTCTGAAAATGTAATACTACATAATTAACTTTTGCATTTCAGTGAAAACCGATCCATTTTGCTTTGCTGGACAGTGCAGTTCTACTTCATTTCTTGCTGTCATGCACAGTCTTACAGCTCCTGAATTTGTTGCACTGTTTGGGATGCTAGAAGTTTTCCTGAGCAGGAAAATAGCTTGTATTTGAAGTGAAAATAGAAACCAGACCCAGGTCATAATTTATTTTAATTATGGCTCTTGCAAAACAGTGGGTTCACCTTTTTTTAAAGTAAAAAGCAAGGCTCGCATCCACTTAGGGACATTTCTGTGGAGTGGTGGGTGGGTAGGGCACACTGCTGTGGCATGCCAGTATGGCCAGCTTCTCTGGCTCTTCCTGGATCATGCTTGGGGTCACAGAAGTGTTGTTGGGATGCCTCAGTATGGGAACCAAAGGCTGTATTCCCTTTTCAGTGGGAAATACACTCCTACCCGCAGTGTAGGCAGCGCCAACCCCTCCTACCACATGCACTTATCTGTAGCCCCTGTTCTCCTGTTCAGCGGGATTCAGGTTGCCGGGTGACCCAACTCTTCCTAGCAACCAGCATCACAGGTATGTGTGCACTCAGGGCTGTTTTCTGCAGCAGTAACTGTTGTACGTGGCCATGGGCAGAGCCTGTTTGTCCTCTTGCCACCGTTGACCCGCAGGTTCAGCCAGCTAAGCTGTTTTTGAATAGGCACCAGCACCACCCACAACTGCTCAGCATGAACACCCAGGCCAGGATTTAGAGAAAAGCCAATTAGTTGTGACCTTTATCTGCACAGAAAGCATTCCCTGTGCAGTACAAACTCTGCTGTGACCCAGGCCTAAAAGTCGATGTAAAGGACGTATGGCCCAATGTGACCTATGTAGAGCTGTCTCCATGCCAGTCTGGGCACAGGCCTGCCTAAGCTGTGGGGACATAGCACACAGGTGAAGCACAGTTCAGTGAAGTCTGGTTTCTTCTGGACCAGCTTGGTCACTGCTTGGGGGTGGACAGCTCAGGGTGCTTCTGGGCATTTCTGCCCTCTTGTGCTATGTTCTTCTTGCTTTTCAGACCCATTATAACCTCCCTGCCGTGGTCTGGTCTGTTTGGACATTGACCTGACCTCCATGTGTACCTTAGTATAAACATCAGACTGAATTGGTCAGTTGATTTAGGACAGGCATTTTGAGGCTGGGGCAGCTTGGGAGCTGGCTGAGGCAGAGGGAACAGATCTTACATGGTGAGTAGTCTCTCTTCCTCCTCTGTAATTACTACAGCACACTAAGCACTTGGACAGGTGAACTTCAGTTGTTTGACCTTTGAGACAGCCCTAGCAGCATGGGGATGCTACAACAGAATACCCTTGTGTGGGTACATCATGTGAAGAGCTCACATGGTTGCCTCTCTAGTCCAGTCTTGATAGCTTCATGGAGGGTGAAATACTGAGGACATCTATGGAAACTTTTTAGTGGACCTGGATGCAAGAAAGTATTGTGAGTGGAAGATATGCACCAAAGCTGCCACATAGCTGCATATGCTATAGTCCAAATCCTGGGTCTTCCTAGTTATTCTGGGTTAGCATGGCAGAATGTCATTTGGGGGTGGCAGGTGCTAAAAGCCTAAAGAAGGTTCTGTGAGTGACTATCAGCTTTGCCAGCAGCTGGTGTGGACCAGTCTTTGTTTTCAGCACTCTTAGCCAGCCAGCCAACCCACCATCCAGGCTCACTGTAGAAATACAGTCCCGCTGCAGAGCCCCTTGCCGAGACTTGAGCTGTGGTGGTGGGAACAGAGATTGATGCCTATGCCCTGGCACGTACCTTCTAAATGAGTGTTGTCAGCAAGGAGATTATGTGAAACCTGGCGAGGTGTCCCTCAGGCTTGGTGGACTGTGAGGCTATGGATTGCCCTCTTCAAGTGAGCTGTCATTGTGTGGGACTGGCGTGACCGGGTTTTTGGTTGTTGTACCCAGCAACCACACCTGAGAAAAGCCCTTTACAGCTCTGCCAGGGATCACCTCCCAGCTGTTGTTCCAGCATCAGCCCATATGAGAAGATGTAAGAATTGAGGGCTGGAAACACTTTTGGAGGAAAAGAGGAAATCAGTGCCTGAGCCTAGGTGGCCTGAGGAGGTTTTTATTAGTCATGTCTCCCATTTCAGGGATGGGGTGACCTGAGGCTTGTTGCCTGACTGCAAGGTAGATAGTCCTTATCTGAATCAAGATTTATGGAAGGACAGGAGATGTCCAGATAAAGTACTCCCAAATACCTCAATATTCATTAATGTCCCCAATGAGAGTAGATGGACCTTGGTTTCTGACATTTCTAGGGAGCAAACTATTGATTGGCCTTGTGTAGCTGATTAATTGATTTGACTGGGCTACAGACCTGGTTTTGAGCCACTGATTTCAAGGAGATCACAGAATGGCATAAAGATCCTATCCCCTTCTTGTTCAGAAATCTGTCTCATCTTACTGCTTCTTAATGAGGTCACATTGTTTCCATGATGCAGGCTATATTTTATTTAACTGATGTCCTTCTTGGCATCAGAGGCCACAATCTGCTAAGCTCTATATGGCCATAAGATGAGAAGAAAATTTCCTTTGGTTGATTGGGGAATTTCCCATCTTGAGGAGAAGTGCCAGACAGGCAGCTAGATCCTTCAGTTTGCTGAGAGTGTGTCTGGATGTAAGCTGGGAAAATATAAAATAATCCTTCCATATCCTGTCACCCAGTTATTACACACAAAGCCAAGTGGTTGTTCCAGACAGTTGTCTGCAGCCAGACTGTTTCTGTGTGTGGGTTTCTTTTTTCTTTTTTTCTCTTTATTCTTAGGAGTTGGTTATTCTAAAGAAATAAAAGTTCTTTGGCCAAAGGCCAATTAAACAGGGGGGAACAGTGGTATTTGGTGTGAAGCATATGAAGTGACGTAATTTAGAGGCTTAAAAGTTCAGCAGCTTCCATGTATATATTTTTGACCCTTTATTCTGGCTTGGACAGAACAAGCCATTCTTGGGAAACCCCTCAGTGGTATTTTGCAGAGAGCTGCAGTGCAATTCAACTTTTCCCCATCTTTCACCTGAAATGGTATGTGGTGGTGCTTATTTAGTATGTGATGCTCGGGCACTGTGTCAGTAGCTATCTGTGGTAAGTGAGGTGAGTTGGATCTGCAAGAACACATTTGGGTTTTGTCCTGTGCGTTCCCTTGTATTACAATGCAGCAGGTAAATGCATGTTTTGTGTGGCCTGCTTCCATGAATGGGGCTTAAGAGCTCCCATCCTGTGTTAGACCTACAGTCTGTTTCCCCCGGTGTCCTATCTCCTGCAGGTGCCAGAGGTGGGCACCTAGGGAAGGCTGTAAGAGCAGCACATACTTTGGTCTCAAGGACTTCTTGAGACAGAACTGCAGTCTGTGCATTAGCAGCCCAATAGACTACTTTTACCTAAACCTGTCATCTTCCCCACACCAAAATCTATGTAGGGTCTTTGCATCCAGAACATCCTCTGGCAAAAAGTTTCATACCTTAACTACATCTTGCTGATGTAGTTGGCTGTTTAGAACCTGCCTCTTACTAATTTAATTTTATACTTTCTGGCTCATATATTGGAGGAGAGAGTAAACATTCAAATTCTGTTTCTGTTCCTGTTCCACTCATCTCTAGCCCATCCCTCCAAGTGCAGGGTGAAGAGACCACCCCTTTGGCCAGATTCTTCCAACTAGGAACCACACAATGCCTCCCAGGAAAGGATCTGATGCAGTGAGAGCCATTGCAAATTTTTACATAGTCCTAACTCTTACTTTAAAGATGCCTGACCAAATGGATCAAATATGTTGTCTTGAAGGATTATCCTATATTACTGGCTTGCTCCATGATAAAACACAAGAAGTTTGGTGTAAATCCATAGAGATGAAACAGCTCATGCCTGCTTGCACTCAGAAGGGTTAATGTGGGATTTCTTAGAGGAGCAGAAGCCTGAAATGTCTCATGTGCTCCAAATGATTTTCCAGCTTGACTGGAAGGCATTGTTCCTTGTGTTTGCAAATCTGGCTAATGTAGTTCTTTATGGCTGAGCAGAGGTGAGTGTCGAGTGAGGTCTCCCACCACAGGCAGCTTCTCCTCAGCTAATGAAGTATCTCAGGGCAATGGCAGTTGCCCTCTCTGGGTCATTTGAGGAGGGAATGGAAAAACTGTTACCAGATGTGTTGTTTATGCCAGCTGCTGTCAGCTGTACTTCCCTGGTAGGGGGGACCCATGCATGCTGGGGAGTTGCTGTAAACTGTCAGAGAAGCTGGCCTGTGCAAAGGGACCTTTTCTCATCACAGTAATGTAGTGACTGAGCTGGGCCAGCGAGGACGGGGTGTGTGTCGGGAGGAGTGTATTTAAATCCCTGTGGCCTAAGCAGGAATGGTTGGCACTCGTGTGAGCAGCCATCTCCCACCCTCCCCTCTCTCAGTACATCTGTTACAGATAAGATCAGCTATGCTATAGGTGTCCCTCCAGTTCTAGGTGTCCCTTGTACTGTCTTCCCCTTATGTCTGAGAGGGTTGTTAGCCTGTGATAAATAGTGCTGCTTTTAATCTGACTCGGTTTGAAGCTGAGGTTCAGCAGCAAATGGGCTGTAAATTACAGATGCAGCTAAATCACTATGTTTTAACGCAGTGTAGGTGAGGCCTCCTAATGAAGGTCTTTAATCCTTCAGGCTGCTTCTCCTCTCCCTGGACTGCTGTGCTTTGTGGTGTTAACACTGCTCCTGCAGGGTGTGAGCCAGGGGAGTGCTGGGGCTGTGTGCTGTGAGCGGTCAGAGGAGCTGATCTCCTTTGCAAAGGTATCTCTTTGCAGCACAACCGTTTTGTAGGTTGCTGCTGCTTTCTGATGGGTGTTTCCTGACACTTTACCACTGTTTTCTTTGATAATTCCCTTCTGTACTATGTATGTAAAATGCTATCTCCCTGCATAGGATGAGAAAGTTAATAGGTGAATGCTAGTCTTCCAAGGGAATCCTTGAAACTTGGATATGAATTAGCCATAACTCTTCATCACATCAGCAAAGCCATGAGTAGAGTAACAGAGCTGGCAAGAAACTTAGTGTGTGGCTCCCTCACATGCAGGTGACTGCTGTGTGAGGCCGGGCTGCTCTGGGTATTTGCACTGAGCAGAAACTGAGTGGTGGGAGGAGAGTGGGGGGTGGCACATCTGCAAGCTTTACTTGCAGGTAGAACTGGAGTTGGAGGAGTGTATGGTTTCTGTCACTATAGTAACTGCTATAACCTTAACCAGCCTCTTAAGCTACCAACACTGGGATAGCTTGAGAATTTTGTAAAAATTCTTGCTACCAGAAAGGATGATAACGTATCACAGCATGGAGCTGCAGCATTCTCCTAGCTCCCGTACTGTAGAAGCAGTCTTATTTCATAAAACATAGTGGTCTGGGAAGGCAAGGAGGGAACTGGAGGATTAAAGGCTCTACTTCAGTGGTAACACCTTTGTTACCAGACCCCATCCATCTGCTGAGTGAGGGCTGTAGTGACGACCTTGTTCCATCTAACTTCTGACATCATGACCTGTTAAATCATGGCCCCAAACATGACTGCAGCTATGTTTATAAACAGAGATTCTCGTTCTCACAGTGGCTTTGAAGATCATTACACTGAATGGAGTTCTTTAAGATTCAAAGTATTTTTGGGTACTAAGGACCAGAGCCTGGGTGTTTTCTAGTCTCTTTGCAAGTACTGCCTTCTGGAGGTTAATCTGGAGTGGAATTTAAAAGGATGACCTTGGTTTTGCTCTTCTAACAATATTTGCCCAGAGCTTTTGAGAACAGGCCCATGGTGGATAGGAGTCAATGGAAAAGGCTAATGTGGTGTCTCACCTGATGCCTGTGTATAAGACCTGATCCCTAGCTGATGTAAAACAGTGGAGCTCAATTGTAGGCATCAGCTGCATTCAGTTCCCTGTGATCAGAGACCATCAGGTGTCTGCTGTTTCTGGTGACTGTGGAATCCATGTGTTCATGCACTGTAGGCTCATTGCTGCTGTATACTGTACTGTCTGGAGCAATAGTAAAGTGTCTGGAGTTGCTGATTTTTTTTATTTTGCAAAAATCCCCTGGTGTGTTTAACTTTAGCCATCACAGCTTAGCCCTGGGAAGAGCAGGGGGAGATTTAAAAAAGAAGGTTTAGAACATGCAGGCTTTAAACTGCTGCAATAGAACTGATGTGGGGCAGATAAGAGTGCGCAATGAGTCCAGCTCTGCTCTGTGGGTTTAGAATGAACCGTATTTTAACCAGTCTCTGTGCCACTTGCCAGTGCTGAATCTGGCCCCACTGCACTTGTCTCTGCATAGAGTCCTCTAATTCACTCCACTTGCAAATGAGGATCCCCAAGCCTAGGGCAGTGCCCTGTCACCTCTGTAGTTCTAGCCAGGTTTGGCCACAGTTGTAACTTCTTTCCAGGAGCTGCAGAGAGTAGATAAACATAATTTTGCCAGGCAAACAGTACGTTCAAAATGCATGTATTAATTTGTTCGTGGAATTACAGAAGGATGAGGGAGAGGATTTAAAACAGTAGGAGGACCACATGTGTCTCCCTGCACTCACCCACCACTCATGTCCTTGCTGTTCTGTGCAAGCCTAGAGTTTTCTTCTCAAGATCTAGGTAACCCAATTTAAGCCCATGCTTCTGGAAATCAAGTTCAGTCATTGTTCCTCAGAACAGAAGCTTGGTTTCCATGTTCTCTGGTTAATGATTCCTACCACTTGCACCCTGAGAGTTGCCAGTCACCATGTTTGCCTGTGTCTGTAGGGTAAGCATTCAACAAAACCAACATCTGTATTGTTAAAACATTGTGGTCTTAGCTACCTAAAGTGACACTCTGCCTCCCTCAAATCTGTGAAACCACTGATGGTTAACTAGACTGAAGACCCACGCAGAAGGTGATGTGTCTGACTAAACGTGCAGCATTCCTACAAAAAAACCAGGCATTTTGTCTTCCGCATGGGGCAGGCCTGGAAAACGTGGGCCTTGAGGAGTGCTGTGTCCCACTGGCCCATTGCTGCTTTCACTCTCTCAGCCAGACAGCTGCTCTGTCAAGCAGGACAATGTTCAAGGGTTATGAACCCTGGGTTTGAATTGTAGCCATGTGCAAGGAAATGGGGAAAGGCGTTTGGAGGCAGAGCTATTATGAAAATTAAAAAAATAACAACAATAGGGAAAAAAGACTTAAGAAAGCTTTTCCAAAATAGGACTGTTCTGGCTGGAAGTTTAGCTTTTGAAGGACCCCAGCTGTAAAATCCAGATCTAGTCTGGGCAGTCATCTCTCACTTGTGGATGTTTGAAGACTGAATTGAACCTTTCCTCTAATCTCTAACTCTGCTGCTTTTCCTGAGGAGAGCGCAAACATTACAGCCTGTTTTACTAGCATAAATTGTCCCTGTAATGCTGAATATTGCTACAATAAAATTTAAAGTAGAACTTGGGAGAGTAGTTAGATGTTAATTTGGAGGTCTGTTTGACTCACTCCTTCCTTCTTCCTCGTGTTGTTCTGTGGCTCAAAACTGGCTTTCAGTGTCTCATAATCTCCCTTGTTTTCCCACTCTCCTAATTCAGAGTTCCTTATAATTGGGAGGATGGCACCTCCTTCATTCAAGATTAGGCATTGTCCCGTGGCAACTGCAGCAATTGTTGGTCTGGAAAAATAACAGTGGGGATGTTTAGTAAAATGTTTTTACTAAAGCCAAGGAGTTGGGAAGGAAAAGAAGCAGCAGCAGAGAGCCCTGTGCTATAGGATGCCCATGTCTCTAGCAGCTGCTCTGTAGGCAGTGTGGCAGGAAGAAGGTAAGCAAGCACTGGTTTCATTTCTTCCATCTGAAGAAATGGAAATTGGTTCCCCATAGTAGAGATACCAGTAGTTGCTGGTGAGCTCATCATACCTTTCTGCTTTTGTGCCAGGAACAAGTGAGTGAGACCAACTCAGCAAAGTCTCTTTCCAGGGCACATGGAAGGAGCTTTACATGCCAGGGCTCCAGTGAACAAGCTTGTGTCACAAATGGTCTTATATGTGGCAGCACGTGGCCTCTGCTGGGGGAGCCACCTCCCTGGAGGTAAACTCTCTCCCTCACAGAGGAAGACTGGGAATGATGCCCTCCAGCCTGTGTGCTTTCTTGGTTCAAGCTGGGAATGAGAGGTTGCCTGTGGTCAGTTGGATCTCTGTCTTACCTGCCCCTCACACACCCCCACACCATCCACTGCACAAAACTACCCTCTTAGTGTTTTAGTTTTTTATGACAATACAGCCATTAAGTGAAGTCTGTTGGGAGAGATTTGTTCTGCCTTAGAGGTAAGATTCCCTTCTCTCTTGTAAGCTCCCAGATGATTCTTAATGTAATTGCTTTTGGTCATATGATAGCAGGTTAATTTCCCTTCTGTAAGCAAAGAGCAAGAGGAACTTCACTTTACCAGGGTGGGTTTTTATGTCTGATGTATTTCAGGGCTTTAGACTCTAAGGGTGACTGGACCTTTTAGGACCTGGGCAATTCTGGCTGCAGCTAGTTATCATTACTCAGTTGACAAGCAGCAGTGTGAAGAGAAAGACAAAATTTTTTTTTGTCTCTAACTTTTTCTTACATCTGCTAGTTTGTCTTTCATGTTAAAACTCCCTCAAAGTTATAAGCTTTACACTCGGTTCTCCTTAAATACCATCTGATTATTCTGCACAAACCAATCTTTCCTTACTGGAGATTAATGTAAAATCAAGCGTATGGGGAAGTTTGTCCATGTTTCCACCTGGCACAGTGGGAATCCTTAGCCTGACAGAAGGCAGGTCTGGTGCTGGAGCTGAAGGCCCCAGGTGTAAGACTGAGATCCTCATCAACAGAAGGCTGCTGTCTTTGAACTCAGATCTGATGCATTTCCTGAAGAAAGACTGGAGGTTGGGTGGCTGCCCACCCTTTGTTTTCTGGCTTGTTTTGTGCCATGGCTTGTAAACATTCACACATCTATGTGAATTTTTCTTCCCTTTAATTTTGCACATTAAGGTACAGAGTGTACTGGGCACAGTCCTGGGCAACCTCTTTTAGTTGACTCAGCTTCAGCAGGGGCTTGGACTGGATGACACCAAAAGGTCTCTTCCAATCTAAACAGTTCTGTGATTCGTATGCTGTGAATGAAGCCATGATCTAGTGGGATCTTTGACATGGAGATTGAGTTTTCTGTTAATCGCAGTGCCACAATTCTGAGTTTGTGAGGCAAATAGGGCTGTGCTGCCTTGGACAAAAGTAAATCTGTGGCTAATATAAGACGGGGACTGTGCAAGGGAGGCTGGAGGCCTGAACACAATACCACTGTGTTTAGTGGGATGCTTTTGAAGAGAGGACAGTGTTACTCTTAAAGCCTGGGAAGAAGCAAGGGAGAGAGCATTCATCTCCCAGCTAGTCAGAGCGTTAGTCTTTGATTCTATATATCTGTATAGTTTCTGGAAATTCTTGTTATCTATACAGACACAGCCTTTTTTTTTGAATTTGCATTAATCTTTGCCTATATGGTATATTATGGCAAGGAGTTTCACATGTAAAACTTGATCTCTGCAAGATTAATGGTTAGTCTGCTGTGAATGATGGTTCCCTGTTAGGGAACATGGGAGCTAGGGCCTCATATATAGGAGCCTGAGAGACTTCAGTTCCCGCAACTGGGATATAATTTGTGGAAGGATTTACTAATAAAAAGAGAATGTAACAATACTAAAAAAGACCTTGATAAATGACAAATGGTGGGGAAAATGATGATGTCTCTGATTGAAAGATGTGAAGACCAAGCAGGAGGGTATTTGCCTGTATGTAACCCACGCAAAACCAGAGATGAGAGGACTTCTGAAATACAGTCCAGGTCATGGGACATCAGAGGCAATGTGACTTCTGAGTCTGATCATCTCTTTAGTTCATTCATGCATAAAATGCACAATTTCTAGTTTTTAAAGTTTTTTTGTGGTTAGCCTGTGGTGTATATTATGAAAATATTCTAATTTCTGAGAGTATTGCCTAGTAAAAGGGTATAATAAAACAGTGGGAGTAATGGGAGAAACAAAGTCTGAATGTTGGGGGAACTGTTCTTCAAAGAGAAAAGATGGGTGTCAGGAAGAGTGTCTCAATAGGTCTCTAATTGCCTTGTTTCTGAAAAGCACTTGATACGTTGCTCATAAAAAACATAGCTGATTCTAGAAGAGAGGATGCTTGCTTTTCCATGGCTAGCATCAGGAGGATGATCAGCAAGACTGGGAGCCCCTTTTTTCCATGAAGTGTTCTGTATTCTCCTACCACTTTAATTTCTTCGGGATATACTGCAGGACTGAATCCACAGACTTGGTATCTTCTTGTTTGAAAGAGATTTCTCTTCTCTTGCAGGCGCTCTGAGCAAAGCTTCTAGAGAAGTGTTCAAGGCAACTCAGAGGGGATTAGCCTTGGACTGCCTGTGGGACTGGGGAGGACTTAGTGGAGGCAAGTTATCCATACGAGCCAAGAGGCTAGCAAAATTGTACAGGGAGGAGTGATTATTCTGGAAGTCCAGGACCAGTAGAAACAAAGACCTTCAAAACATCAATCATTGACTCAAATCCAACTCCTATTTTAATTATCTCAAGCCAGTAACATTTTGCAGTACCTCTTTGACCTGCATGTGCTAGGTGTCATTGCCTCTTTTTTGGAAGCAGCGCCATGCCATGTATTGACATTTACACAGTACAAAAACTGGAGCTGATAGGTTTCCCACACAGAGCTGTTAAACCTTGCTGAAAACCCTGCCACGTCCAAATGAAGGGTTTTTATGTGGGAATGAGTCACAAACTAAGGTCAGTACCTCTCGGGTTAGTGAGAACTGGAGCCTTAACTTTTGTAACGAAGACAGGACCACTGTCTGTCTGTACAGCAGCTAGCACAATGGCACCTCAGTGTCAGCTGTCCCCTCTGTGAACTGCCATGGCACAAACAAGGTATTATACCTGTTCTGGGGATAACTAGACGTCTGTTAATTTGGCAGTGTTCCTCGGTGCCAGCTGCCTTTATTAAATGACTCATGTGAATACGTACAAGCAAATTGGAGTTGTGGTGGAAAAACAATCCCCTGCATTTACTTCAAGGATGTCAGAAATAGGGATAAATCTCTGCCACTTTCCCCATTCATCTTTTGACAGTTGGGAAGGTAGTTTTAAGACTAACAAGGAAGGAAATATTTTCTGATTTCTTAAAGGGCAATGTAAATATGGAAGGGTAAAAGGTAGCTTTAAAAAAGGAGGAAAAAAAAAAAGTGGCAACAGGCTTTTGGGGGGGACCCCAAACATAGTCCTGGAGGATGGTCATAAAATAGGTGGGTTGATTGAATAGGTGTTTGAGTCAGAATTTCTCCACTATTCCTGTTATTTCCCTGCATCAGCTGTATGTGTCTTTCATAGGCACCTAGTTAAGCATAGTTGCTCTTTCGGATCTCTGGGAGGCTGAAACACTCCAAGGGCGTTTCCCTAGGAACAGTGGTAGAGGCAAAATCCGTATCAGTGTAATAGTTGCATGCTGCCTTACCTTCTATAAAAGTCAAGCATAGCACCTCAGACACTTTTAAAATGGAAACACAGCATGTAACCTTTTGAAACCTATTGCTGCTGGATACTGTTGTGGATAAGTAACTTGTGACACTCAGCTAGGAATGATGGGAATGCTTCTTGTTCTGGATTAAAAAGTGTAAGGAATAATAAAGCTCATCTTGTAGTGATCATGTTATTCCAGAACTGTCTCTTGTAAAGGTTTCTTTGGAAGGATTGCATTTTCCTTTGACTCATTTGGTTTTGGCCATTGCCAGACATGTACTGAGCTGCACAGCTCAGAGGTTTGATCTAATATCTTCCAGGTATGCTTTATGCAGCAGAATAGAAGTCACTTTAGGAACAAGGTAGGTAGAGATTCCTCTGAGTAGGAAACTCCGTAGCAGTGGGTTCTCTGACCTACCAAAGTGTGGTTTCAGGTCTCTCAACCAGTCTTAAGAAGTAACTACCAAGTTTGTTCAGTGTTATGTCGGTCATGCTTTCTGTAAATGGGTATTTGGGTATACAGCAAGCGTTTGGTCAAGTCTATTGGCTGACCCAGAGCACATGCTCCTGATAGACAAAATAAGTGAATTGTCATTACTCTTGGAGCATTTAAGGGTGTTCGGTGGTACTGTAAGACTGTGCTGGCAGGAACAGCATAATGTTATTGTTTGCATTTCTGTGAAATCCTGTTTCTCTTATTTATTTTACGTTCTTCAGAGTTGTCCTGTAGGAAAGCAATATGAGTCTGTTCTTTTTGTGGCTTGTATGTGTGTGCATTCAAGGGGGAAGTGTGGGTACATATGTAGGACGGCTAAAGTTAACATGCCACTTCCATTTGTGGGTGCCTTGCAAGATGATAGTGCTGTTGACAGGATGTGTCTGTATTTTGGTGGTAGGTTTTGGAGATTCAGTTGTCCATGTGATGTGGATGTGGTAGGCCATGATGGTTATAAGCCGCATGCCTGGGGGAGCTAAGGGTAGGGTATGTTCATTGTGCTTGGTAAAGAGTTGGTGGCACAGTAAGGTGGAAACAGTGGTAGGCTGTGTGTTTTGTGTTGCTGCAAGTAAGGGGATATGATGGGAGTTTGAGGTCTGGAGATGAGGATGTGTGGACAGGGAGGTGCTACAGCCGGTGTGTGCAGTTGTTGGGGTGGACGCCTGCAGGATATGGGGGGGGGGGGGGAAGTGGCTTGGGCAGCAGCAGGGCAATGTTCAGTATTCACAATGAAACCTTTTCTTTCTCCTTGCCCCCTAGATCTCCTACCCCCCAAGTGATGAGGACAGCGATGACTCTGAGGGAGAGAACCAGGAACTTGCTCAGATCGACAGAGGTAAAGGAATGAGATAGGAGGGTCCTGGGATGCCACAGCTGAAATCCATTTTGCTTTTTGCTTGCGCTCTTGGAAGTGCCTCCTTCTCTGTCCCCAGTGTACCACAACCAAATGCATTGAGTCAGTCACCTTGAAGTCTTTGGGACCTCACAGGGAGAAGCTGGTGTTATCAGATGTTGCAGTTGCACTTTTCTTACCAGAGGTAGAAATCATTAACCTCATGTTAAAGCCCCAGTGCTGCAGACATGGGGCAGAGAAGGTCTACAACTGGGCCAGCAGCAGAGCTGGGACTAAAGATTTATCTCTTATTCCATGCTTGTGTACCTGCATCATTGTTGTTTCTTCTTCCTTGTTACTTCCAATTTTGACGTTCCCTTTCCTCATTCCCCTGACTCACTTGTCTTATTAGCTCGCTCCCTTCCTCCTGTACTGTTGGTACTGGGCAGCCCTACTCTTGAATCTAGCTGAGGATCTTTCATAGAGGAGAGGCAGGTGTTCTGTTATTGTTTTCTGGACCTGGTATGAAGTTGCTTAGAGCTGTCGGTGAAATCTATAGTTAATGCATCTCTTCAGCTATGCTAAGTCTCTGCCATTAGCGCATACCCTGTTTTTTATCGCAGTTTAGCCAAAATCAAGTGGATTCTTATGCAAAGGCGGAAGAAGTTAAAGTCTTCATGCACAGGACATGTCCTGTTGAAATTCAAATCCCTGCTCCATATGTTTAACATGGAAAGAGCTCAGCATAACAGGTTAAGTGTTCACAGCTCATGGCTGAAGGCAGGCTCTCTTGTATGGCAAGCCTTGTAATAGAAAGAGGACCTTTACCTCCAGAAATCAGATCTCTCTAATTTGAGTCACAGCCATGCTGCTCAGAATAATGTAACTAACTTACCTCCTCTGCCCTGAGAACTAGTCACTGGAATGAATTGTTTCTAGCCAGAGGTAAGTGCCTAACAACATGCTTGCAAGGTCATGTCTTCTCCACTTTCAGGGGATGAGGTGGGCGGCAGGTCCGTGTTCTTGCTCTGCAACTAGACTTTCAGGTGACAGTTTGCAAGGGGATGTCTAGCAGTCTGGTCTAAACAAAGTTCTGGAAACTTTCAAAGGGAAGCATTCAGCCAGGGGGGTGGGTGTTCTGGGAGGAAAAAAGGTGGAAAACGGCTCAACAGTTTTTTTGGGAGGAGGTAAAAAAAAAGAGGTCAGGAGAAAGCAGGGAGAGTTTATTAGGGTGTGGGGTGCAAATCTGCTCTGCCACTCCTCTATCTCCTCCTCCCACCAGAGAGAAGACGGAATTGTACCTTGACCCCTCTGGCCACCAACCAGCTCCAGAACCAGGAGAACCAATGCTGCAAGGTTCGGGCCTTCTTCCATGCCAGTCTTGACCGTCACAGCTCAGAGGAGGAGCTGGAGCGCATCAACCGGGAGTTTGCTGCTGAGAAGCGAAAGTGGTCCCAGGTCAGCAGGCTTGCCTGCTGCAGCGACAGCAACAACACCTCCTCCAGTGACGAAGAAGTGAAGAACTTGTGCGCGATGTCCTTCCGGCCTGTGGCTGAGCAGGCTGATGGCCTGCACGCCAGCCCAAGCCCCGTGCTGTTCAGTGCCTCCCCTCCCAAGAGACTCCAGCCCCTGGTGCGGAGCCCAGCCTCCAGGCCTTTAATCTTCACAAGTGTCGGGGCAGGCCTTGAGCAAGTCATGCCTTGTAAGAGACATCGACAAGGCTGTGGGGATAAGGTCAGCAGGCCCAGCCTTGACCTGGAAAAAATGCAGCAGGTAAGGCAGAGCTTCGTATGAGGAATGCAGCATCACTTGAGAGAAGGTGTTGTGAGCAAAGATGGAAAAGGGTTATTGAGGCAGGGTTCAGTAGTCACAGCATTGTTTCTTGTGATCACGTCTTCAGAGGCATAATCGGTACTCCTGCTAGGATAGGTACTGGCTGTCTAGGATAAACTAGGCCTAAAGCGTAGATACCTCTCTTGAGTGGTAAAGCTGCTGCTACTTGAGTGGCTTTTGCTACATTTGGGCTGTTGTCCTGCTACCCCCATTAAGAAGGCAGCACCCATACAGTCTGGTTCATTGCATGACACAGGAACAAAATCACTGGGGTTCATTTTTGTCGTTACACCTGCTGCCATGAGCTGACCCATGCTATTTACTCCAACATAAATTAATTGCTTACGGGTGTATAAAGAAATATGTTAGTGATGAAAGTGGTTGTAGACTTGATGATAGTAGGTATTTCCACAGTTGTTGACCTCCTTGGGCCCAGGTCTCTCTGTTTCCTAGATTTCCAGCAATGTGAAAGAGTGCTTTTTACCTTTTTTTAATTATTTTTGTAGGGTCTGGGATTGAGATATGTAAATGCTAGGTGTTTGCCTCATCTCTGCAGAGGCTGGGAAATAGGGCATACCTGGTACTGGTGGGGTGGGCTGCCCTGTGCAGTGCCCATCTGGTAACTTTCTTTCAGAAGGCATTGCTGTAGACTTAGTATTTTGGCTTGTTCTTCATTATTTGTTTTTCTTGCACTGGTATAGTGTCAGTTTGAAAGAGTATCTGCAGACACCTGTTGACCCTAGTAAATTGCAGTAAGTTAAAGACAGTTATTTTCACTTCTGGATTTCCTCTCATTCTCATTAGGGAAGAATTTCTGTGCCTCCGGTTGGTTGGATATACCAGTTTTAACCTTACTAACAACACCCCCTTTAAGACTACAAGATGGACACACTAAAAGAAAGGACTATGTATTTATTTTCCAAGATCTATAAAAGTGAGACCCCTCCATTTCCCCATTACATCGCTGCTTGTTCTCAGTCTTGCTGACAGCATACATCCCATGAATACATAATGCAGAGACTTGTGGTTTCAGTAGTTTTCTTCACCCCCTCTTCACCCTTCTCGCCAAGTTTCTACTCACAGAACATTCAAAAGGCCCAGTCTTGCATTTCACATCACCCAAATCTTCTACTGATGCTGACAGACTTTAATTAGTCTCACATCCTAATGAGAGGAGAAAAAAGCTGGTAAGCCTGTGCCCAGCTTTCTTTTTTTCAGAGTGCATGTGAGTAAATGGAGAAATTTTCCTTTTGGCCCAGCTGCTTTGAATCCCAGACATAGCATCTACCTGCTCTGCTGTGAGTTCCCTTCAGCAGTGTGTTTGGGAGTGTGTTGGCAAAGGTTTGAGGCTAATTAAAATAAGCTTTCCAAACTGTTGTGGTTTTTCTGGGAAACCTTGAGAATTATTTGCTTTCTGGTCCGTCTGCTCTCTACACTTATGGATTAATTGTGGCAAAGATTATTGCAAAAAAGCTGAAATCTGGAGTGGAGGTGTGGGTGTGTTTTTTAAATAAAATTTCTACTGTAAATGTCATTAACACTTCTAGGTTGTGGAATCCCTGTTATAAAGAAAGGATATTCAGCTAGTGGTTTTAATTTAAAAGTGCACTTTTTTGGCAGGGGGGCTGGGGAGGGGGGAAACATGCAGAGTGAGATGTAGCGTGAACTAGCGTGAACACTGTAACAGTGTTTAATCATTTGTATTATTTTTTTAGTTTTAGTTGGTTACTTTGCAACCAGTAACTTCTTGGAACTTTATGCTGACTTCTTGCTTGATCTAGTTTACTGCATTGCTTTGCTTGCCACTTGTACTTGTTGTTTCTGCCATGATTTTTATAGCAGAAACAACAATAGTGTTGTCAATTCAGTCTTCTACTGACATTTGGATTCCCATCACCTTAACTAAAATCAGTGATCTCATTTCTTACAACAGTGATCTGAAATCTGGGGTATATTTTAAGTTCTGCCACAAAACCCTTGGGTGAAGCTGGGCAAGTCTTTCAGTACCTCCATTTTCCACCTCTAAAATGGGACTATGGTGTGTGTTTCTTGGTCTGTTTTCATTCTCCAACAAAAATGCCGCTTACTAACTGGCTGGGCAGCACTTGGCATCATGTGGTGTTTACTCAGGTAAACAATGCAAATGAGAAATGATAATATTAAACTGGCTACTCTAAGGCTTCATCTGGGCTCTGAACATCAAGCTATTCTTGCTTTGAGATTCTTATCCTTACTATCGTGTTCTTGCCCCTGAGAATACAGCTGAAAAGCCTGATCAGATGGAACTTTTTCTGAGCAGCAGATGTGGTTTTCACTCTTGTCCCTGAGCCTTACTTCCCATTTCTGTGTCTCTGTGAAGCTGACAGATGAGAGTATCAGGCAAGATTAATTTGTGCCAGAAACAAATGTGTTCTGAGACAAGAGGATAGTTTTGGGTGCATGATGTGGTATGGGTTACTCAAGGGTGGGTGAAGAGATGCCAAGTCTTTGCATCAAATCCAGTTTATGTTGGATGATGACGAAAAATCGGTCCAGAGAGTTGTGGTATGGAATGGCTCTGCATGGGGATGCTTTATGCTATTCTTAGGGCTGAACAGACAAGGCAGCTTTTGCAGGAAGGCCATGGATCAGTGGTGTGTGGTATCCAAACATCTTCCTGTGTTCCAGTGATTTGGTGCCTTTTGGTAAGGAAGGGGGAGCAAAATTGGGAGCGACGAGTGGGTTGGGGGCAATCTGAGTGCTTTTAAGGGGTCAGGGAATTGCTGTGCTTCTACCTCCACAGCCTGTGGATAAATGGAAATCTCCATCATCTGGGCCTTTCAGTTCAGTTTCCCTCAGCAGAAAAGGCTGCACAGGAGCAGATTTTAAAAGTCCTGTTGTGGTTAGGTGCCAGGCCATGCCTTTCTGGCTTCACGGGGCAGTGTGATTGTGCCCTTTTGTGCCCCAGCCATGAGTTTGGACAGTTGGTGGATGTATTTCCCACCCTGGCTGGCTGGTCAGCTGGCCACCCAGCCTCTTCCCTATTGAGGCTGAGCGAGGGGAATTCAATACGCGCTTTTCTTCACTCCTCCAAAGGACTAGAAAATTAGCTCAGAAGACTCCTTCCTTTCTTTCCCCTAATTGGGCAGAAATACCCTGGCTCGTGCAGACACCCATGTTGCTGCAGTGAATGCCCTCTCCCAGCCACCCCTTGATCATGGTCCTTGGACAGCAACCTCATTACACACAGGCCCTGCTGCCAACCACTTGCTTTTTAATGAAGGCCCTGTATGTCCTAGAAAGACTGGGGCTGCTGCCACCCTGCTAACCTCAGCAGATCCGACTTTTTTTGGCAGTGAGGGCAAGAAGAGCAGGGACATCCTTTGATGGCTCAAGGTGAAGGCACCCAGGGCATGTGAGGGTCGACTGAGGTGTAAGGAAGTCCAGGGTGTCACAAAGATTCCTTAGAGCTGCTGAGCTCATTCCCAGGGGATGAGAGTAATTGGTCTTGGCACATTGTGCAAACAAATAGAGAGGAAGGAAAAGGTCTGTCCTCCTGTACCGTTTAGTGGGACTGGATGGAGCTTCTTTAAAATCTACTTTCAGCAGCTTGAGAAGTCAGAATGCAGCACTTGCAGGGAAGAGAGATCATAAGATATCTCCTGAAGGAGAGCAGTTTTGGGTTGGCAGGATGAGAAATCCAAATTGCACTCATTTATGTGTGGGTAGGTAGCTGGTAAGGAAAGCATTGCTTTGAAGAACAAGGTAGAGAGTTTGTGTACATGGGTATATTTCATGTTATGTTACTAAGTCACTAGGTATTTCTGAGCAAGTTGTGAAACCCTTCTGCCATGGTTTGCCCGCATGTATGAATAGACAATATCAAGCTTCCATTGACTTATGGAGGCTTAATGTATTAATTAGTGCTTTCAGATCCTAGGATGAAGAAGGCCAGTGCAGAAGAGAAAAATGCATCCTGTATGAGCATTTGGACACTAGTCCTTCTGCTGAATATTTGAATTGGTTGGACTGGGCCTGGTAGGGCAATTGGCACTGAAAGCTTTCTTTGGGCCAATACTGGTTACACAGAGGCTGCAGGACAGCCCTTGCCACATGTGACCACGGACCAGCGTGTGACCTCTGGTATGCTGGCGTCTGGGCTTTAGGCTGCTAATGGCTCCAGGGTGAGATTTCCATATCCTTAGCACAGCTGGGCTTTGCCCTTGCCTGTCTCTCCAGAACTTGACAAATGGCTTCCAGACAGAGAACAGAGAACGTGTGAGCTCGTGAGTCCTTTTCACCTTTTGGCCTCCCATTTGAATCCAGGCCCTGTGAGTTCCTGAAAATTGTTATCATCTGTTTGCATGTCTGAGCTTGCCTCTGTGCTGAGGGGGTGCCAGAAAACCCGCTGCTGGTGCTGGTGGTGGTTTCATCACTGTCTCTGCCCTGGGCCTCGCTCTCCAGAGTGACTGAGCAGAGCTCAGGGGCCTGTGCTGAGCGTAATGGCTTACACCATTTCCTAAGGGGCCCAGTGACAGAACTTGTCTCTCCCAGGTGTGAAAAGTTGGGCCATAGCAATTCTTTGTCCCTGGGTGCAGTAGAGTGCTTGCTGAAGCAATATACTAAGGAAACTGTTGCAGAAACCGATTGCGCCATTACAGAATGAGAAATCCTGCTTCTGGTAACCTCCTGCAATTTTGCTTTTATTTTTCACCCCCAGAAATATTCTACAACAGCTGTTCTTACAGCACAGAAGCCCCTGTCTGTCTCACCCCTGCCAGCATTTGGCACTGAAGTAGCCAGCAAAACAAATGCCATGCCTGGCTGCTGCGAGGCAATCCTAGCATGAGAAAGTTTGGGGATGAAAAAGATTGCTTAGATTGTCTGGTCTACTTGCCTGCAAGGATGTAGTTCTGTGGCAGGAGGCTCTGAGACTCTATAGGCATGTACCATATGAGTGGGTGATGGGGCATGGTAGAGGTGTCTCATTCTTTGTGCCTTTGGAGGAGCTGAGGAGATGTTCTCTTAGGGTTTGATGTCTGTTATAAAGACTGTTTGGCTTGGCGCCACCCAGATGATGTCTGGCTTGCTGATTAAGGCATTTGTAATCTGTCAGTGGCAGAGGGAGGGTGGGAAGGAAGGGTGCCTTCTGAGAACACCCAGATCTGGGAGGTAGAAAGAGACAGATTCAATAGTGAGGGAAGGCCTGAGGAACCCCACCCTGCCCGGAGGAGGCAATTATGACTCTGCCAGGCAGCAGATATCTCTTTCTGTGTCCCCTAAGTGTTCCCTAGATGGTTATCTAATCCATGCAAAAACGTGCTGTAATGGAAGTACCTGTGTGCTGCTAGGTGCTTCTTCCCCAGGTGCAGGGCTTTGTACTTTCCCTTGTTGAACTTCATGAGGTCCCTGTCAGCCCATTTCTCCAGCCTGTCGAGGTCTTTCTGGATGACAGCACAACCCTCTGGTGTATCAACCACTTCTCCCAGGTTTGTGTCATCAGCCTCACCCCATCATCCACGTCATTAATGAAGATGTTGAATGGGACTGGATGCAGTGTTGACCCCTGGGGTATATCACTAATTACTGGCCTCCAACTAGACTTTGTGCCGTTGATCACAACCCTCTGAACTTGGCCATTCAACCAGTTTTTAGTTCACCTTGCTATCTGCTCATCCAGCCTGTACAGCAGCAGCTTCTCTATGAGGTTCTATGTTCTCTGTACTTTGTTGAAATACAGAATTAATTTCTGTGCAAGTCTGCTCCAGCTCTGTGTGGCACTTCTGTCCTGCACCATGATGTCTGTTGATACCATGTTTGCCTTTCAGGTGTGTTGCTATCAGACTGTCATTCTGATCACGCATCTCTCCTTGGGCCTCTTACACCATTGAGCCAGCCCTGGCACAGAGTGTGTTGACTTGTCTGTTCCTAGGGCCAAACACTTCTGTTCTTCTCCCTTAATCCCTTCCTTCCTCGTTTTACCTGAATGCATTTTTGATCTGGTTTTGTAACACATGCAAAGGGGCAACAATTCAAGAGGGAAATGGGTGAGTGAGCCACTGTATGAGTGCTTCTGTCTGGAAGTACTTATCTATCTATTTTCCCTGGGTATTTGGCCATGTGCCTTTGCCTTCTCTTCCTGGGAGCTTTTGGACTACCACGGGGCCTAAGTACCATCTCGGCTGTCTCCAAGCATAAGCCAGTAGCTAGAACATCTGCTAAAA
This sequence comes from Gorsachius magnificus, assembly GCA_034008185.1. Taxonomy (NCBI): domain Eukaryota; kingdom Metazoa; phylum Chordata; class Aves; order Pelecaniformes; family Ardeidae; genus Gorsachius; species Gorsachius magnificus. Next base: position 28,246,063 of record CM067083.1, on the reverse strand, counting down.
CATCTGAAACCTGGTTCCTTGAGGTGCTGCTTTAGATCATGAAAGAGTAGGGATTAGGTGGGTCAGGGTGACTTGGAGTGCACCAGGGAGCTTCATTGAGACAAAGGAAGATGAGGGATGGAAATCAGTTGTGGCTGAAGTTTGGGAGAGTATGTGTTGAAGTCAGGAGAGATCTGTGTGGTAGGAAGAGGAAAAGAAGGATAAGAATGGATGGAGACAGAGCTAGAGAGAGTAATTTTTTCCCAAAGGGAAGGCACCAGTGGCATAAATTATGAGCCCGAGGTTAAAGCCAAGGGCTTATCATTTAGATTGGCAGGCTTGCTGGCTACCTTCCCAACCCTGCTGTCTGTCTTTTTTCTCTAAGCTCTAAAGCCTGGTAAGAAGGTATTAGACTAAAGCTGATTCTTTGGCTGAAGACCAGAAAGAGAAGATCAAATGGGCATATGGGCACCACTGGCATGTGTCCTTGGGTTGTTACTTAGGGAGAAGTCCTGAGTGATGCTGGTGATACTGTGTGAGGCTTGAACTCATGGTGTGACTCTGAGGGGTAGGTAGGCCTGGAACAAGCAAATTTTGAAAGGGCGGGGGTGGTGGTGGGGAACCAAAGGTGCTCCCACCTGGAAGTGGCTGCCAGAATCCCTGCATGTGAATGAACAAGGTTGGAGGTCTTGACTACTTTAGCATTTTTCTCTCAAAGCAGCACAGAGAATAATTCATATTGAACTAGTAAAAGAAAAAGCTGTCTCCCATATCTACTGGCAGTGGTTTATGGCGGGCTGCCAGCAGGCCACAAAAAACATCACTTGGCAAAACCTAGAGATCCTAACTGCAGCAACACAACTGGTTAAAATGTGATATGAAGCGGGGTGAGTGGCAGTCACAGAATGGACACCAAGTTGGATGTCCAAGGGTGGCCATCCTGCAGCATATCCCTGTTTTGTCTCTTGTATGTTAACTGTTGCAGGTCCTTTTTTGAAGAAGGTTTTCCAAAGCATGTTTGTTTCCTGTTTTGATGCAGTATAGTGCAGAAGGATAATGCTGGCACATTCTTTTTCCCGCTCTCCGAATTTAGCCCAAGTAGCCTCGAGGGCCTGGCAGATTAAGAAATTTTTGCTGCAACCTGTTTATACTTTCCAGCAAGACTGGTTAGTAGATGTTGCTTGGAAATGAAGGTCAGGACCTTCTCTACAGTGCTCTCCTCTGGAATAGGGCTGGATTGGCCTCACCACCCCCAGCCATGTTGTGTCTGGACTAGAAGGGCTGCCTGAGTTGGGTCCCAATGTGGCTTTTGAGTTGGCCAGATACCTCTCCCTTCCCTCTCCTCCCTCAGCATGTGGCTCATTGTGATACAAATATCTCATCATTGCCTGGTGAGAAAAGGAGCTCGCAGGCAGCTTCACCATATGCTGTCACTGCCCATGTTGTATTTGGTCTGTGGGTGAATGGATCTCACTTCAAGCATGATAAGTTACATCTTTTGCTTATGGTAGCAACCTCTGAGAAAAAGGAGAAAGCTTTATAGTTTACTACTTTGGAGGATCAGTGAGGTGAGCTTGAGGAGACTGGAAAGGGTAAATGACTATTTGAAACCAAGCTGGTTATTCCTTGTGTTGTCCAGAGAGTGTGTGATGGTGGTGGCAGTTTTCTGCTTGGTTTTCTGACTTTATTATATAGATTAATAAACTGAAATGAGCATAGGAGATAAATTAGGCTTTTTCTTTTGTTCCTTCACTACCATCACCACTAAGTGTTGAATTTCCAGCGTAAGCACTTACACAAATGACCACAAGATAACAGGGGCCACTACTGCTTAAAAATCAGATGGTAAGAGACTTGTTCAAAGTACTACACAGAAGCGATGGTAGCAAGGAATGGAAACCAAGAGCTTGTTTTTCCCTTTACTTTCTGCTGCATAGCCCCATATCTGAAGTAGGACACCTTCCTCGCCCAGCATGGTTTGGCACTGGTGTTTGGGAGGTGACACAGGTGTGCTTTGTACCCTGCAGTCTCCCCGTGGGGCAGTGCCTGTGAGAAGGAAGGAAGGAGGGAGGTGGTACTGTGGGTTAGGAAACAGCAGAAACAGCGTGGTAATGTGATGGTGCAGATTAACTATTAATGCTGGGCTTTTGTGCTCCAGTTTTGCCACCACACACTGAAAGCAAGCAGCTCATCCCTGAGCGTGTCTGAGACTTAAAAATGCAGCAGCCATTACTGTTCAATGGGCAGAAGCTGGCTGAGCTTTTAAGGCCAAGCCTGTGACTAGAGTAAACACTCTAGGAAATACTGGTTTTGAGACAAGCTTTGGTGTGGTAGAATAACCAGCCTGGCTGTCAACAACACAGCTGTCCTTGTCGTGGGCTGGGGTTTAGCTCTGATTTTCCTGCCTTAGCTCTGAATAGCCTCTCCATTGTTGGCTTACATGAGAACCGCACTGCTGGGCACTGCTTTCGCTTTCTTTCAGCCTGCTGATGTCAATTGGAGTTTTGGGCATTGGTCCACAGCTCATCTCACAGGAGGAGGCACTCAATAGAGGCATCGACTTCTTGTGTAGATGGAGGCTGAGTTAAACTGGAGCAGATTCACTTTTAAAACTCCCTGCGCTTCCTCAGAGCCATGTTCCCAGGTGTACACTTCTTGATGAGCTACAGTTGGTTTTGAGGAAACTATGACAGAGAAGTCAGACAAACCCTCCCTCTCCAAGCCAAACCCATACAATTATATTTTTTCAAAAGCATAGGTGTTCTGGAGGCCATAGGCAAATTAAAAAAAGCACAAATTAAGATACTTAAGTTACTCTAAGTTTGCTGGTTTTCTTCATTGAAGATGATATTTTCAATCTCCTGTTGAACTTTGCTTGCTTGTGCAAAGCAATTTCCGTAGGAGTGAATTTGCTAAACTGAGGATCCTCTAGAGTGTTAGGAACTTAATGTGAATGAGAAGTCTGTGGTCATGTCTTTAGGGCAAACTATATTTTTAATTCTAAAAATGTGCTTATGTTTTAAAATCCTGGCATATCCTTGCAAGCTATAATTTCACCTTCATGTGTTTGATTATGGAAAATACAGGTTAAGCAGTTATACAAAAGATGAAATCATGAATTGCTTTGCAAGTTACTTTGCGATCTTATTGTAAGCATGCTCATTTTTGACAGCACAGATAAGTCTTTTGCCTATCTGTGGAGACTTTATGAACTCCCTATCTTGCATATTGCTTCAGAGGCTCATCAGACATTCCTGTAGGCTCTGGCGTGACGGTATGTGGGTGATTAAGAAACAAGGAACAGTTTAACAAATCATTTTCCAAAATTGCAAAGCTAGTGGATCTGTGCAGTTGCTAGTATAGGTAGAAATATCCTTAAAATGGAGCCAGTCAGATGACTGGTTTTCTTACTGCTGTGAACCCATTACTTGTTATGTTACAGGCAATGTAATTTGCAGCTGGGGAAACCACCATAGGTCAGGGAATGCCCTGGGTTTGTTCAGGAATGTCTTGTCCCTGCTATTGTTTTCTGTATATGCAGGAAAGGCAGACAAGCCTCGCACAAGGATGTGGTGTACCTGGCTAGATATAAGACTGTATATTGAGCATACCTTAATGTAAGTCTTGAAACCTAAGCTGTGGTGCTTTGTTCAGAGCTCTGATAGAAACAGCATAGTGACTTCATGATATGTGTATTTTCATTGAAGTTCTGAAGTGCTATCAAATCAAGCTCTTAACTTGTTTTCAATTTAACATAATTTCCTGTCATTCTCTGAATACCATGGCCAGCTCTATTAGTTCCTAAGTGTTGTTAAAGGAATGAGTGTAATTATGAGCAGTGGAAGTGGTGCTCTTGGAAAATGTCTTTTGAGCAGAGAGACTTCTAGTATGACATCTTTTTAGTATTCTTGTATCTTTTCTTTCATCATACACCTAATATTCTTTTCAAGTCTGGCTGCTACAAGAAGTGTGACAGGCATTTTTGATGTGCTAATTCTTCCCATCTGCATTTTGCAGACACTTTTTACTATGGGGCAGTTATGCTAAACAGCCTATGGTAAGACCCTTAGAGATGAGTGAAACATAAAACACAAGAAGCTGAAAAAAATCAGATTGCTATCTCATGATGTGGTTGCTGGTAGGGTAACCACCGCTGCAATTGTGAGACTGGCCTATGTTGCTTGGCCCACTGTATAAAACTCTCTACTGAGTTGAGACACTGGTTCATCTGCTTTCCAGATGCAACCATCCAAATCACTCAAACATCCTCAAAACTATTCATATAAACATGGTATAAACTTTTGCTTTTATCAACCTTTCTCTTAATGAACTGGGATCTTAATGAACTTGGCCTTGAGACATTCAGGTCTGCCTTTGTACTCTGCTCTTTCTTCTTTTAATGAGATGATCTGAACTTTTGCCCTTCTCCAGTGTGGTGGGTGAACGACACCTCTTGGTCCTAGGACATGACCATTGCATAAGCATGAGATGGGGCAAAATCCTGAACTGAAAAAAGGAAACACCGAAATGATTTGTATGTTAAAGTTGATGTGTGTTGTGAGCGCTGGCATGTTATACAGGCTCTGATACGGATCTTAGAGGCTGTTGAATTGGTTTATTTCCATCTACTTGGAAAGTGGATCTTGATGCAAATAATGGAGTGGCATACATGAAGTCAGCAGTTCTCCAACTAGTTATTTTCAGGCACAACTCTAAGGGTTGCCATGCTCTGCTAACACCTGTTCAGTAGTGGCCTGCTTCTGTCTCTGAGCTGGCACATCGCTGCTCTTGCATAGGGGAGGTTCAAAAAGCTGGCAGGAGTAATATGTATCCTGTGCTGGCACCCATGGACGAATGGAGATGCTGAAGCTCAGCACAAGTGTCCAGGGAAAAGCACTGTTTGCTGAATTGGCTGTATTGCTTCTTATGTTGGGGAGGCTTCCCTGGACCAGCTTCTGTGCCGTCTTGAGCCATGAGCAGCCATGAGGACATGAGCAAAGGGGATGCAACAGGGTATCGGAATGCATGAGTGCTGATCACCAGTGCTGATAATATGCCTACTTAAGAGGAAGGACAAAGCACCAGGTGGGGGATACTGGCTCCTCTGAAATCCTTGCAAGTTGTTCACATGGGTACAGGCCTAGGCCGGCCCTTTCGAAGTTGGTAGGTCAAACCCCATCACAAGCTCTGAGCTTCAACCCACAACCACCACCCCAGGCCCTGTGTGCTGTATAGCATTGTGCTGTGAGGCAGGTGTGGGCAGGCACTGCTGCATGTGGGCATGCAAGAATGTTCTCTGAGCCCAGTGGTTAGTTATGTGCTGCATAAATAGATTAACTCCCTGGAGTAAGAGGCCTTTATCCAATTAGCTAGCCAACCACTTTGGCATGTTCCCCTGTCACTAACGTGTATGTGAGGTTCAGCAGGGTGAGGGAGCAGGGGGACAAGTAGGTGGTAGGGTGGGGAATGTGTGAACAGTTGGGTTATGTCATCACTTCTCTCTGTGGTTATTAATGTTCTACTATTTCCACTCCATGAATGTTTATCTGAAGACAAAAAATGGTCTCTCTGGTTTGCTAATCATCTTCTGGCCTGTAATATCCAATATAGTACTTATTCATGTAAAATTATTTTCGTGTGCTCATGCAAACAAACGGGATCTCACAAATAGGCATAGTCACGTGAAGGGAGAAGATGCTGAAATATGCTCCAGGGCTGTGCAGACATGACATGTACACGTGTGTGTGCATCTTGGGAGGAGGAGTGAGACTCTGCACCCTGCATTCAGACTCTGTGGAGCCCAAGCAAGTCCCATGGCTCGGGATGTTTGCTTGTTTGTATGAGACAGGCTTGTTTTGGCTTCCTAGAGCTGTTTGTGCAGTCATTCTGCATTTGGCTTTTTCAAAATTTCTCCACTGTCCAGAAATCAAAGTTCTCATCTGAAGATGTGACCTTGTGTATTTTCTGCTTCAAGTTGCCTTTGTGAGTGCTCCCAGCAGAACTGGCTGAACCCAAGGCAAGAGTTCCCATGGAGTAATGTCCTTTGCACTCAGCTGGAGAGAGGGTGGGAAGCGATTCAGAGTTATCTTTTGAGGTTTCCATTGTGAAGAACATGCCATGCCTGCCTTCCTGGCCATTGAAAAATCCTTTCCTGATTTAGTGCAACGAGCATACCCTATATTGCCCCATTTTTGAGAAGCTCCCCTGAGACCCAACCCTCTGGCTGAGGATCTGCTGAAAAGGTGAATATTCCGGGTTCTCCCCAGACAATCCCATTGATCTCCATTAGACATTTGCTGTGGTGGATTAGAGACAGATGCAGTGTGGGTTTTATACCTCCTGAAAAGTCCCTTGTGCTAACTATATCCTCTAGGGCAGGTTTTTGGCTGACAGGCATTTAGGGCCAAGAATTTATACCTTAAATACTTGATATCACCATCTAAAACATTCAGGTTATTCTAAAAACATGAAGAAATTGACTTAAAAATCTAGACTTGAAACAATTTTGAGCTTTTTTTCTTTTGCCTTCCATGCATAGTTATCCTTTCCTTTGCTGGGGTGAGCCTGTGCACTCTCTTCTGGAAACTGGTGTCCTGGATGCCTAGGCCGTTCGCTGGCTGGCTGGTACACACGAGGCTCTGTGGCTTGCACAGAGCCTTCAGGGTGTCTTTTAGGTTTTTTTCAGTTAGCTGAGAATGGTGTAAAGGAAACCTGGCACACATTCTGGTAGCGCCTGTGTCCTTTGGGTTTGGAGCAGCCATCTGTGGGTTCTCTTCCTCTTTGTGTCCCTGTAATGTTACAGCTGACAAGAGTCTGTACCTTTCACTGATTTTAATTTTCTTTTTTCCTTCTTTCCCGGGGTATACAGCTGTGTGACTTTCAGAGCCCCTTCTGTCTCCCTGCTTAAAGGAAACTATGTTTACTCTATTGCCTGACTTGTGCTAATGTCTTAACCCCTTCTTGGTGTGCTCGGGGACAGTGTTTAAACAACAAATGGTGGAAGTGTCAGGGGCTGCTTGTTTCAAGCCCCCAGCACCGCCATCTCCCATGTGCTGCTGCAGCGGCAGAGCTGAGGGGAACAGGATAAAGCTGCAGGAGGCAGCGTGCCTTCTGCCCTAGCTCTGCCTATGGCAAAAGTCAGTGGGGAGGGAAGGCTTTGGAGTCACGTCCAAGCCAAGGCTTCAGTTAACAGTTGCAAGCTGGGACTGCAGAAGTGAGGCAAACTATAGAGACATCAGATATGTTAGACTAGACTGGACGTTCCCTGTGGACAGCTTTGGAGCCAAGGCCAGGAATGAAGGGAGGAAACAGTCACGTTGGCAACCCTGAATTAAAACCTTGTAAGCTTTTTCTCAGGAGCTGCTACCATGCCTGCCAGCTGTGAAACTAGACCTCCCTGTCCCTTCACCCTTCCTCCCTTCCCAGACTCTAGTGAGCAGGGGGGGCAAGCCCAGCATTTGAACTTGTATAACTTTGGCATGTGCAAATGAGTGATAGGGAATTAATGAATCCTGCTTCTTCTTTATATTTTGTTACTCCACAGGTGCTGGAGTTTTTGGTCAGGTCTGTTTCCTGAACAAATGGAGCTTTGCATTTTTTCCAGGCCTCAAAGAAAACTCAGCGAGGGATTTGGGGTTGGCGAGGAGTGAATAGATGAACCATCTGATGTACCCTGCAGATCAGCAGACTCGGACTCTGCCAGACCAGCAGGGGAAGTGGCTGCTGAGCCAGAGATGCTCCATACAGAGTGTTCACTTCCTCCATCCCCAAATTCAAATCAAAGGGCTAGTGGTAAAAGTGCCAGGGCAAATCTGTCCTGTTTTATCTGTGCCTAGGAGGGACGGGGATTCTGTATGGATCCAGAGCATATCTGGGGACCATATGCCACAATGATGACAGAGGAGACCAGTAGAAAACTAGTCACCTATAGACAGGCAGAGAGTCTGCTTAGGCCATAACTGTGTAAGTAGGTAGCTGTGTCTGCATTAGCTGTTGCTGTAGGCTGATACTCAGGGAGAACTTCAAAGAGCAGCCTGTAATTTGAATAATTTTGTCTGCTCTCTGGGCTTTGGGGGTGGTGGGAATTCAGATGCTCTGCCAGGTAGTGGACCTTGCTGGCCAAGCTTTGGCTCACGCTCTTCTGTAGCAGGCATCAACCAGGCACAGCAGCCTGGTACCACTCTGGTGATCACCTGCCCATCCTTCTGGATGGAGATGTGACTGGCTTGTGCTTGTTTAGAGAGCAATCTCTTGTGCGATTGACTTGCCCTTCTGCCAGTTAAGACTCACTTATGGTTCAGGCCATTTTGTATTTGCTGCAGGCTCTTACCCTTTTTTCTTCAGCAGTGACATCTGAGCCCCTCCCAGGAGTGTACATAATGAGGTGACTAATGACATCATGTTGGAAGGGATTCTGGTGACCACAGAAGTTTTGTTGTGGTTTTCATGGTCCGTCATTTGCTTGAGTGTGTGATTCTAGGCAAGTCCCTGCAGTACACTTTTTTGTAAGGCCTTGTCTGTTTTTCTTCTGTTTTAATTTGAATTTATTCTCAATGTTCATTTAATGATCAGCACTTACTCTGCTGCCCTGTCCAGAGGTGCTAAGTGGTCAGTGTTTGCACTAAATCGAGGCCATGGATTCATGGCACTTGCTGGCAGAGGTGTTGCCTGGAAAACTGCCTGATAGGGATGGGAGGCCCTTTATGACAGCGCTGAGAGACCAAATGTGTTGATGTTTTGCAGGGGTTTTGGACAGATTGTGGATAAATGTGGCAAAAAAAAAAGTGTTAATGACTAATTCAACTGACTATGAAATAGAAATAACTTTTTCTAAAGAGTTCAGAGGCTTTTCAGGATATTCCACAGTATCACCACAGCTTACAGTCTTCAGATGCTGGGGTTTGTTTTTGTAGGAGGGGACTGCTGGCCAAACCACTTCAATTAGCCTGTATTTAAAGTGCTGTAAGGCTGTTTAACTTCTGGTGGAGCAGTCTGCAGACTGTGACAGATTATAATTGTGATTTAAGGCTGTGGCTGAAATACAGCCCTCCCGGTGCTGTGCTGCTTCAGGGGCTCGGCAGGATGCTTGTGTCTGTGTCTGGCACATGGACATGTTGGGTAGTGGCCTCGCACCCCTGGGCCCAGACAGTGGGTGCTCCCCTGGCATGGGGCATCCCTGGCTGAGGGCTGCACTGAGTCATGCAAACGCAGAGTATCCCCAGGTGACTGCTTGCTGGGAAGGCCAAGCCCCTTGTTTCTCTGCTGATTAAAGTCATGTGTGCCTGACAGCCTGAGCCTGGCTGGGGGGTAAGGTCAGCTGGACTTGCTTCAGCTTTAAAGCAGTAAGGAGGAGTCTGTGACCTACTCTTTTTTTTTTTTCTTGCAGTTTTTGTACTGCAGAACTAAGAGGTGATGCCCATGCCCTAGCAGCACTGCTCAGTGCCAAGGCATTTAAAAACCCAGTCCACAATCAACCTACAAAATAGCTTTAAAAGGGTTTTTTTTTGCTTGTTATCCTCCTAAACCAATTGGGAGGGCAGACCTGCCTTTGCCCCTTGCAGAGTACCCATCACCATGTTGGCAAAAGGACAGGAGCCATGGCCTGGCTCCCTCGTGCCCTGCCACTTGGGCATGGAGCACCGCTCCCCTGGGTGGGAGATGTCTGCAAAAGCAGAGGGCACTGGGCTGCCATGTTTTAGCCTGGAGGTGCCTGGAGCTGTTGGGTTGGGGGGGCACTGAAAGCTTCAACCTCGCTGCTGAGCTCTGTCTGGGGCCTCGTGGGGTTTCACACCTGCCTTTGGGGGTAGCTAGTCCCTTCCTTTAATTCAGCCTGTGCTGTAAAAAGGGTCCTGCTGAAATCCCCTGCTTTGATAGTGTGATGCTGCTGCTGGTTTGCCTGCATGCATGTCTCCCTGCTCTCTGGCGATTAGCAGCTGTGGGCCTACAGCCCCCCAGGCCGTCTGCCCCATGCCACGCTGTGGGATGGAGGTTGGACTCGGTCAAGCAGAAGCCTGCAGCCGCAGTGTGCAGCACAATAGCCACTTTGTGCAGTGCCCTGACCTCATCTGCCCACTGTGCTGCAGCTGCGCCCTTGCCCTGCGCCTTAACCCTCCCGCACACTCTCCCTGCCTGAGCAGTAGTGGGACAGGGGACAGATGTTGTTTGGCAGCCGGCTGGTGGGGAAGGCTGCTCTTCCTGGTCCAAACCTGGCTCTGGGAGCTCAGAGAGGAGGAGGTCAGGCAAGCTCCTTGCTCTCAAACACCTTCCCAGGAGAGAAGAGCCTGGGGCTGTGCTCCCCTGGCCAGCCTGGCATGTGCACTGGAAATGGCATTGGGCTCAAGCTCACACATTGGCATTGCCTCTCCACCAGCAATCTGTTTCACCACCTTAATGAGGCCCCTTCAGCTCTCTGCTTAGTGAACCATAGAGCTGCTTCACTTCCTTGCTGTCATTTTTTCTCTTTATGGACATGGCATCACTAGGCATGGTTTCTCCCTTCGCATCAGCCTTCTGCTATGACTTGAGTGCTGTTCTCACATTGTAATGTTTCTTCTTTCAGTTCTTCTGAACAAACAAAGTGATATCATCCGTCTGTTTCTGTATTTTCTGTGATAGACATTCAAGCTTGGTCTGCCTTGTTCCTGGCAGACTCTGGACAACTGGGAAACTGGCTGGGAGGGTTAAGAGCATGGAAGTAAAACAAGAGTTATGGAGCTGATGGCACTCCTTAAAACTCAGTCTGCTTAAAACTTTGTATCATGTCAAAAGCTTTAAGATGTCAACAAGTGACAGACACGTCCACACCTTCAGTCAAAGTGCACCAGCCGTTCTGTGGAGGGTCCTCAGCAAAGGCAGACTGCTTGATGTACTTCTGAACATCTGGTCTTTGAGTCAAGTTACAGCACAGTTACTGAATACAAACTCTTTAAAATTTTGAAATATTTTTCATTAAACAAGTGAAAATCCCTGCAAAATTATTAAGTTGTAACAAACTCATTATATGGCAGTATGTAGCATTTGATAAAGTGTGCTGATTTTATTGTAAATGAAATGATGAGTTAAGTTGAACTGAGAGTTCCTGTGCTCTCTTGCATGAAATAGACTAAACTGGTTTGAAAAAAAAAATGGTGGTAGTTAAACTGCATCCAACTCTAGACAGGCCCCTAGGTTTAAAACTATAACCAGATAATAAAATTAAAAAAAAATAGTAAAAATTTAAAAAGCCTCCACCTGTAGACAAACAAGCTTTGTCCTATGGAGGTAGTGAAAACGAAACCATTCTAAAAATAGAAATGTGCATGTAAAAAGCAGATGTAAGATGAAAGGTGTTTATTAATATACAAGCTGATATTTTGCATTGTTCACTGATTTAAGAGATTTTTCAAACTTAAATATTTGAAAATTAAGCTATGATGCCAGACTTTAAATTGTTCATTGCCAGAGTTTTAAATATTAATTTTTGAACTGAAGTAGTGTGACCCAAATTCATCCTTCTTGGGGATTTCACTATTCCTAGAATGACCTTGCATTAAGAATACCTATATTTTGTTTGTTAATGTCTTACAATCATCTGGATGATGCAGTTTGTATACAGTAGTTCCAGATACAGTAGCTTGTGTGCATAAGCAAATACATGCATGCTGCACTTACCTTCTGGGTAAGTAGTTCAGAACTGTGCGAGTCTGTCAGAGGACTTGGAGCCCTACTGCTTAATCGGAGATGTCTCCTGAAGCAAGGCTGGATGAGAGAGCTGTGCTCTGAGAGAAGCAGGGGTGGTGGTTCATCTCTGCTCTTAATGTGGTATTTTGGTGCGGCAGTGATGTGCATCAAAGCCACATGTGCCGGTTCAAGGGTTCATTACCACATGTCATTCAGTAACCCTCTAAGTGATCATTTCTAGTCCCTGCAACTTTCTTTTGAATCCAGGTCTAGGATGGAGAGTGTCACTTGGTTATGGGCAGAGAGTATTTGTGTAACAGGAGGTGAGACTGGTGGGAGTGTTCTTAGGCTGAACTGATTCTAATGTTTTCTGGGAGTTTAACCCTAAAACGTTCCAATTCAGCCTTATTTTTAGTGAGGCATAACTCTCTGTGCCCTCAAAAAGACTTTCCATATTTCCTTAGTCATGTCATTTCCTTCTTTTAAGTAGAAGCCACATCAGATCATAAAATAAACTTTCCTTTGTGCAAATAATAGTGCTCCCAAGCTGTAGGTTTCAGCCCTGATGCCAGCAGTTCTGCTGGAGACCAACAGGAGGGACTTTTTAATTGAAATAGGGAGCCTAAGCACAACGCTGCCTCTTTTTCTTCCATTTCCTTTTCTGCAGGTGGAAGAAAGTCTCAGAAACCAGACCCTTTGGTTTATTCTCAGCTCTACTACTACTATCTCCATGCTCTTTGGCAAATCTGTGCTGCTCTTGCCATAGCTCCCAAAAAATAACTCAAGGAAATAAAACTGCACTTCCAGATTGGTCTACTAGTTAGGAATCATCCTGGGGTTACTAAACTGAATGTGTCACCTTTATTATAGGCCATTCTCCCTGGCTTTAGGCTACTGCAAGCCATGTAGCCAAATAAATGTTATTTCAGCTCTGCCTTGTATCTATGTAAATAGGAGTTAATGAGTTGCTGTATCTCGTGGCTGGCTTGTGACGTGGAGATCTCCAGAGGGAGGATGAGGAGAGGCTGCTGTGGAAAGTCCCTGGCTGTTGCTAGGCAGCACTGTGTTTTAGCTTCCCCTTCCGAAAGCCTGCACTCAGGTTTGGCAAGGAAAGGGAAAACCAAGGGATAGAAAACCATACAAAGATGCTTGACTAACTTTTTGTAAAGCATGGCTTTACGGTGCTGGGTGCAGAGAACGTGTGGCTGCCAGTGAGGTGGAAGTAATTTGATTAAATCAAATAATATTTGATAACTGGCCTTCTATTTCTTCATTCTCAGCTGCAGGATCATGTGGCTGGCTTGCTTGCTCGCTCTCCCTCCCTCTGTTTTGTCTGTTACAATGATCTTGGACCCTTGCAGTGAAGCTGGAAGAGTTCAGCACAAGTGGTCTTGTTCCACTTCCACTCTAAGTGGAAGTAGGAAACCCAGCAGTTCCAGAGAGCTTCCTCTGCTGAGGTTTATGCTCCAGTTTTACTGCCTGTAGATGAGGGGATGTCATGTTTTCATTTTACTACTAAGTCCATCAAGAGGCACACCAGAGATTGCTATTAACGAGCAAAAATTCTTATGCTGCATATGCAACCTCTTTGAACCACAGCAATAGTGCAAATACAAGTAAGACCCTCATATGATTACAGCTCATCACATTATTAAAAGAGCACCTCTGCTTTCTGCTAGAAGCGTAGGACTTGGGATACAGCTGAGCACTTGAATTCTTCTTGGTAAAGTCTGGCTAGTTTTCCATCTACCCACAGGCTAGTTGCAACTTTTCAGCCAGTCTTTGTTGTTTTTTTGTTAATTGCTGTGTCTGTTGTTCCTCCCTATGTGTTTTAACAGAAGGCCAGGGTGAGTAAATTTAAGGTCTTGCTGCCTCTGCTAATTTATAGTTGGGAAAGAATGTTTTTTATTGCACCCCAATGGAGTCATTGGGGGATCTGTGGATGGGGCCTTGCTAGGGATTGGGCCCCACTGGACTGTACTGGAAGGTGTTGTACTTGTTCTCTGGCTGGCAGAATTGCATTTAAACATACTTTTCCCTTTTCAGCAGAGGATCCTATGGTGCTACTGAGGCACTGCTGGAATTTGGTGAATTTGGTGTCACAGCCTGGTTCTATCCTTGGGGGTTCAGCCAAGTACCACTGTAAAGCTCAGCTTTACAGCAGCCTAGAGCAGCTGAGACTCTTGCCCAAAGTCACACAGCTTATAGCAAATGGGATGTGGCAGAGTATGTCCTGCTATTACAGTGCTCTTCCCCTAAAGGATGGACTTGAAATCTGGAGTCCTGATTCTCACTTTCATTGCTTGACTCTACTTTGTCTTGCACACTTTATCTCACAAGTGGGCTTGAGTTACCTAGCTTACCCCTTCCTCATCCCCACCAGCCAACATTTTACAGCAGTCTAGAAGAAAAGCTTACTGAGACACCAAGACTTTGCAAGACCTTGTAACTCCTTACTTTGCCCTTCCCTGCACCCCTGGGGTTTTTCAACCCCACCAAGTTCTCTATCCTCCTCCATCTTTTTCACTGTGTAGTGGTGGGGGGTCTTAAAGGCAGTAACCTCACAGTAAATACTAGCCTTACAATAACTGCCTTGCAGCCCGGCCGGGAACGGAGCCCTATGTTGTTTTATAGGAATTCCCAGAGAATTACTTGCTTAGTCGGACAGCACAGTCTTGGGTTAGTTCAGTTCAGCAGTTCCCTTTGCAGAAACCAGGTGAAAAGACACAAAGCCCTGTTGGGTCCTTTTAGGTTAGAAACCTTGGTGCTGTGCTGACATGGCCCCCTGTGCTGCCAGGTCAGACCTAAGGGCAGAGACATTGGGCACAGCTACTGTTGAGCCCTTTAAATAACAAAGGCAGTATTAGGATTCACCTGCAAAAGGATTAAAAGGAAAAGCTCACAATCCTTGCAGCACCTCTTTTCTGCCCCATGCATACTTGGACAGTGAAATGCACTTTCCTCAGGCCTTGAGCTGCCCATGTACAAATTTCAAGACTTGCTACAGTGCCTGTCTTTTTTTTTTTTCCAGGTGTCTAAGTGGGCTGTGAGTGTGCTGAGGGCTGTATTTTAGATGCAAGAGGCTTGTGTATGTAGAAATGGTGGGTGGGTCTCCAAGTTTTGGGCAGCTCTGTGCATTGGCACTGCAGACTTACTCATGGGCTGTAGAATGACAGAAGGTGGTGGTGGAGTGGGACTTTTCCTCTCACCCCCCCAGCAGTACTTTCTACTGGAAAAATAATATATACTTTCAGCTGAGCACTGTCTTCAGTTTGGGGTTTTTTTTCTTCTGAGATTTTGGGGGTTTGTTTGTGTATTTTGTGTTTTTTAAACTTTCTGAGTTCCCAAGGCTCCCTTACTGTGTGGGTTTTATGTTGTCTTCTACTGGAAAAAGCAGGAAGACTACAAACAAAAGGAGAGAGGAAGTAGAAAGGTCTCACTGTTTACCATCCATGTTGGTAAGATGGTGGGATGGTGTTCCACAGGTCTTCAGTGTTAAGAACTTAATCTGAAAAACACTTCAGTTACTTTGTTAAGGGGGGGGGGAGGCAGGGGGAGTGTTTTCCCACACTTCACACAGCTTTCTAACTGAAAAAGGGTAGAAAAGTCAGGAGCTAGGAAAATCTATTATTTCTTTCAAAAGCTGAGACAGAAGTTTCTTCCTGATATGCCTCCACCACCAAGTTTTTTGCTATAAAAAATGTAGTTGAAATATTTTTTTTTACAGAAAAAACATTCTCTCTTGAAACCTTGTTTTTCCACTTTGAGTGGGTTTTTTGGAAATTTTTTTGAGGGGAAAGAATGATTTTACTCCCTTGCCAACTTCAAAGTGCTGCCTCAGAACTGGGATAGAGCTACAGTTCACCTGTTCATTTCTGTAGTCACACAATAATTTCTGTTTTAAGTATATCCTGTTTGCTAAGTTGTGTGGTTCATGTGTTATGACAACTTTAATGGCTCTTACACTATATGGCAAAGGTATTTAGGACTGTGGGCAGGTGCTTTTTACCTTGTTTTTAATTCTAAATAAATAAACATAATGCAAATAACTTAAATAATGGGAACATCCACATTTACATTAAATATAGTATTTTCTTTCTTCATAATAGGAAGATAAATCAGGACAGAGTCTAACTGCTAATTGACAGAAATTAAGAAGAAACTTCCTTTTAGGCAGTTGTTCCATCTCTCTCTATGGAGTTTCTTATACTCCCTTTCAAAACCTAGGGTATCAGAGACTGACAAAGGACTCTGTGCAGGTTGGGTGAGACAGTCTCAGATTAGGTTGATTACTTGATGACCACCTCTGGTTGTTTTTAGGCTTTCATATCTCACTTAACCATCTATCAGTCTTGTTTGCTAGTTAAATGTTGATGAAAAGGAACTCCCTACAACTTCCCTCTCTCTGTTCCCTCGTGCTGCTGCTACTAATCCCTGGATTCTACTTCTCTTTCAGAAGATGCTACTCAAGAAGAATTGTGGAGTGAAGACTAGAGTTATTAAAATTCGTGTAAGTTGCCCTTTTCTGGTGCAGTTCCTCCATCTTTGCACATATGTATCTAAATGTGGTGATTCTCTTTGAACATCTACACGCAGAATATTTCTGGAGGTTTCCTCTGGCTTGATCAGTTGCATAATAAAAGTTGCTAGTCTGGAGTATAGACTGTAGTTGCAATTTAGGTTAGGTGCTGACAAGGCTAATAATACATCGACTGTTCCATTTTGGAGACTGAGTTCAAAGCTTCCTTGGAGTGAAAGTCTATACCCCCTGAGCTCATACAATTATGCATAGCTGTCCTGTAGGGTGACATTTGGATCCTTCTTGACCAAGAGAAGTGCTGATCTGAAGTAACAAGTGGTGTTTGGCAGGGATGAGAAGTACTGGTGAAGCTGTGGAAAAGGGACTATACCTGTGTGGTGTGCTGTTCTCTAGAACTGTATAGGATGTGGGACTGGATGATGGCAGATGAGAGCTAGATTGCCTGGATGGCTTTGCAGCTGGGATGACACTGTGGTGTCTAAGCATCTCATGTTCTTGAGCGCACACATGCCTAGCAGGGCTAGGTTTGCTCAACAGTCCTGCTTGTAGTTTGTGCTGCCCACACCTCTGAATCTCTCTCTAGTACCCCATCCCCTGACTCTTCAGCCAGCTCGTCTCCTTTGTGTGTACCTTGGCTTTCTTTTGGTCAGCGCTGTATGGTGCTGCGGGAGATGCGTGTGTGACCTTGCATGCTGCAGCCAAAACTGCCTCAGTCTGCTGAGCCCCATATGATCCTCCACATATTTGCAATACACAGGCAAAACCAGGTCAGAGGAAATAAGATCCTTTATGATAAAAATACTGCTTTCACTTCAGTAATTACAGCCAGCAATGATGCCTTGTAAGAGGGATGAGTGGCAGACCAGGATCCTTCAGGGTTTACACCTTCCCCGGCAGCAAATGGGACTGAAGCTTTTGTGTACCCAGAAGCGCTACTACTTATGGGCATGCCATTGGGTGCCCCTCCTCATTGCTGCTGTATTTGGGAGGACGGGGAGCAGGTAGGGCTGGCTAGAGCCTGTGCAAAGCTGGATGATATTTCTCCAACTCCTCATATGCCTTCTGCCAGGGCACTTCAGTCCTGTCTTTCAGCAGGCCCACAATGACCTGATACTTCTGACTGCACAGTTAATCCTGATCTATTATGTATTCACTTATGCTCCTGCCTGGTTTGTTTTCAGTGGAGCTGTCTCCTCCTGTGCCCTGTGAGTTCTCCCCAGCCTGTGCCTGTCCTTCAGACCTACCAACAGTCTGATCCTGCTGCAATGTTTCAGTGCAACTTATCACCTTCCTTTATCCCTTCCCCATGTGCTTTCGCTGTTTTTTCTGTGTCCCTGGACTACAGCTATTTCCAGTGCTGCTTGGTGGCAGTCCCCCAGTCACCAGGGTTTCAGTGAAACCTCGGTGGTGTGGTTTCCCCTGACACCTTGAGCTCATTATTACGGCTTACTCTTGTGCTCCTCAAGAATCTGAGGGGCAGAATTATCTCCTCACTCCCTACTGAGCCTGTGTCAGCTCGCACTAAAATAAACAGCAGAAACTGAGAACAACATCCTTCTGACAGATGGCACAGAATCCACGCTTCTCTGGCCAACCTTGCAGAGCTGGGACAGTGCACCTCTACCTGAGGTGCTCGTGTGGTTTCCATGACAATAGCATATGATAGTTCACAGTCTCTTGTTGGTCTGTCATGGTGGCAGAGCTATTAGGTAAAGGAGCATTTCTTGCTTCCACTTTTCAGATGATTGTGAGTGCCCACTTTTGTGTATCCAGCTTAGAAAGGAAGCAGCAGGTCCCTAGCAGAGTACCTTGCTGAGGTGCCTCAGCTCTGGAAGCAGCTGAGAGGTTGATACTTCTGAAGGATGATGCTGTGCTCTCATCATATAAAAGGAAACCCCAATCCAGCCAGTAAGGCATGCTTGGCACAGGGCTCCTTCTTAGTGTTGCCCAGCAGCAGGACCAAGAGGTAATGGGCACAAGTTAAAATGCAGGAAATTCAGGTTGCCCAGAGAAACTGTGGAGTCTCTGTCCATGACAATAGTTAAAGCATGCCAGGACATGGTCTTGGGTGATGTGCTTTTGCTCACCCTGCTCTGAGGAGGGGGGATTGAACTAGACTATCTCTAGAGGTGCCTGCCAACCTCAACCATTCTGTGATTTCTGGCTCTTGCCCAGCACTCAGTAATGGAGTCAGGGCATACCAGGGACCTTTGTTCACTTGGGAGGGCTATTCTGAGGCCCTACTGAATGTGACCTTTTGCAAAGGATGATAGCAGGAAGCAAGATGAGAGGCTTGGTGGTCTTTTGCTGAGGGTCTGGTGACACAGGTTCAATGCTGGGACTTTGCCATTGTGGAAGAAATGAAGATGGATGTCTCATAGCAAATGGATAGGTGAGCTGTTACAGGAGGAACCAGGCAACTGTCTGCGTGTCTAAACAGGAACCATCACCATGTGAACCAGTTTGTTGGCGTTGCTGTAGCCCTGAGAAGCTCTAATGCACAAGTGTTCCTGTTTCAGCACAGGTAAGAGTGTGCAGTCTCTTTCTGAGCTGAGGTGGGCAGCAACATCCAGGCAGCATACAGCTGGATGGAGATGCAGTGAGTGAACTGATCTGAGGAGCAGGCAGGCTACCTAATGGTTTATGCCAGGGGTTTGATCCCTGCTTTCTGCCCCCGCTTCTCCTGCTGCTGAATAGCTCGAAAGAGAAAGGATTATGCTTATTCCCTCCTGTGTGAGGATGATGGTGACAGTGACCTGCTAGTAACATCAATGAAGCATTTTCATCCTGTTCTTGCTGAGGACAGTGGCTCATGTGGTTGTGAGATAATGTGTGCTTTTAAAAATACTCTCCTCCTGACCGATGTTTTGGTTGCCTTGATGTCTTGGGGCTTTGCTGGCAAGTCAGGACTCAAGGTGATGCTCTCATGTATCAACCCAGCTGTGCTCTTCCTCCCTCTTCTGATGGAAGTGTCTCCCATGGGAAGGTGAGATGGAGGGGCAGTGTCTTTGCCCTCTGGCACTGAAACAGTTTCAGCCCTTCAAAATGTTGATGGTCCTTGGGACTCTTTCTCAAACAGGTGACCTAGGCTGGGTTTTGCTTTTCCATGTGCTGTTTTTTCACTGAGGTGCCACCTTGTTGTTGTTCCCTGTACTTCAGCTTCCTATGGGCCAGCTCAAGCAGTGTTAGGCTACAACCTCCTACAACCTTTCCGCTTGCTCAGCAGTTCTTCTTAAGTGGGATGATGGGACAGCGGTGTGACAGGTCTTAAGAACCTAGACAGATTAAGGCAGAGAGATTAATAAACTTCCCAAATGTACAGCAGCTCAGTCATGTTTGACATGTTTTCAGGAATAGCAGCTGTGAGAAGTCAAGGCGTACAGTGAAGATAAAATAATATTAAAAAAATTTCTCTTCTCTTCCTGCCCCACTAGAGGCTAATGGAACGGGAGAATCAGCCCCTGCATGCAGGTGAGCAGAGATAAATTGGAGGTGACAGCTTGTGTTTGACATATGGATTAGTGCATAATACACGTAAGTGGAAGGTGAGGGGTAGGCATGGGCATTTGCATGGTCCAGTCGGATGTTGTGTGGAAACATTTCTTCAGTGCTGGAAGGAGGATGACTGTATGAGCATGTGCTTGCAGGTGTAACTGCTTCCACTCTGGACCAGGCTTGGTCAGCTGTAGCCAATTCTGAATGCAGAGACCTGTCTTCCAGAGTATTTTTATAACCACAAGTCTTTGGTTCTCCAGGCCCTCTTGGGATGAGGGTTAAGAGTCTGTCATCTTGTCCTACTGTTCTTCCTTCACAAACTCCTACGTGCAGTCTCTGAATGGGATCGGTGGAGTTGGGCTTATCTCAGCAGCAGTAGGTGGGTAGAAGACACAACTGACAAGCTCCAGGTATGTCGAGACATCTTGTTGGGGCAGGCAGAGAGGGAGTAAGGATTTCAAGGCCAATCTGATAACCTGGCTGATCAGAGAGATGTTTTCTGCTATGTAAAAATAAAATGAGAATTTTAAATCGGAACATAAACCTCTTGTGCTCTTGCCTTGATCTTATCAATGTTGAGAACGCCCTCTGCTTGGATAGGGGCCAGATCCCTGGAATGGCTTCCCTGTCTCTTATCTCTTGCATCTGCATCCTAAAAGGCCACTGCAGAAACATGCTGGGTTTTCTTCTCCTGAAACAAGGGACCTTTTCAGCTTGGAGCTGAGCAGGAGATATGCTGGCCTGAGACTTCTTGGCAGATGCCTGAGCTATTCACAAATGCAAGGCATACTAGGTGACAGAGCAGTATTGGTGCAAGCTTCTGGTTATGGCTGCAGAGCAAGAAGTAAAGATTTCTTAAAAAAATCAGAAGACTTTTTGTGTGTGTGAGTGTATCTACATACACACACAGGTATGTTGCCTCTTCCATCACAGGCTCCCAAGGTGCTTTGCTAGCATTATTAAATATAGCATCCCAGAGGCAGGTAAAGATCATGATTGCCATTTTGGAGTGAGTTAAACTGAGAAACCAGCAGAGAATGTGACTTGCCCAAAGAGGGGCAGCGTGAGAACTGAAGTCTGGGCTCTGATCTTCAAACCATGTTCCCTGAGCTGTGTCCTTATCTGTACCATATCACGCAGTTTAAACAGCTCTGACATCTCAGGCAGCAGAGAACCCAAACTGCAGCTTGCTAACAGTTTGTCAAACCCTCCTGGTTGTCTTTAGTGTGTGACTGAATGCCTAAACCTGAACCCGCCCTTTAGAAGCAACAAGAGAGACCAATCTCCCTGGCCAGTTGCATCCTTGGGTTACTTGCTGGGCAAAGGCTCCTCGCAGGGATCTTGGCATTCCAGTTCCCTAGGCAGGCTCTTGTCTCCTGTTGATAGGCACACCTCTGCTGAGCAAAATGGAGAAGGTCCTCTGCTAAGTGAGAGCATGAATATCCATTTGCCTTATTGGGGGAAAACCAGCTCCCCACATGCTCCTCCCAACCCAGCCACTGAGCTGCCTGCTGAGGTCCCTGTACGGTGATAGCTGGCCCTGAAAAACCACAGCCCTTGGTCTGAATTATTCTTGACAAAAGACTTTGTCCAGAGTTTCCTCAGTGTGGGGAAGGATCCAGTGTAGCCAAGGTGCGAATGCCTCTGTCTGTTAAACTATCCCAAACATCTGGCTCCAGACATTGTTTTATTGGATTTCATGGCAAAGGCTAACCAGCCTTCAGCTTGTCCACAGCAGCCTGAAGAGGGACTGCCATGTCTGTTTTCTGCTTCCTTAAAGAAAAGAATTTTTATTGCTGCCTGCTTTTCATAAATTCCTGCCATGTATGCCCTTGCATCCACTAAATAATTTAAGTGCTTGCAGAATAGACATTGTGGAATAACCAAAAGCTCTGTAATTCAGATAGCACCATGGAAGTAGTGAATGTCTGGTGAGCCAGGAGTCTGACATCCTATTTTCAGTGCTTTGTGGTCTGATATGGGTTGTGGGTCTGGTTTAAGAACAGGGGGGTTGGGAGGGCTAGAAAGGAGGTTAGGACTGAAGTACAGCCCAGTGACTGGCTGTTCCTCGGACAGCCTTGTGTGTCGGTGGTGGCTGTGGCTGGTGGCACTGTGGTTCAAGGGTCTGGGGAGTGGCAAGGCATGTTTCACAGAGAGGGGGAGATTTGGTAACTTTTGGGTCACACCTGGGTGATGGAGCACAGAGAGGGGTATAGGGGATTACAGAGGGTGACAGCAGCTCTGCCACTGTTTTCTGGCAAAGCTTCAAGTCCAAGATGGCAGGTCAGGCACATCTTTCACCACTGCATCCAGGCCTGCTGCAGTTGTTCCCTGTTCCCCTTTGTTTGTGTGGCTGTGGGAACCTGGCAAATGTTCCCTCTTCCATTCCCCAAAGCTGTAATCCTCTTTTCCCACACTCCTCTCCTATAATACACCCACTTCCTGCGCTTGGCTTCCATGGCTGGGGCGGTTTGTCCAGAGGCAAGCACACCGTGTCAGCATGCATTCGCAGCCTGCTCATGCCAGGGTAATTAATACTCACTTTGCAGTTTTAATTTGGGTTCCCTTTAAGTTGAAAGCAGTGTGCCGCTCTGTGCCAGCTTGCATGGCTGGAGGGAATTGGGTTGCCCTGGCCTCATGCAAACTGGAAGCTGCACATGCCCAGGTAAGCACCACGCGCCGGCTCTGTGCAAATTATGGTACCTGCGGTTCCCAGCCCGAAGGGAGGAGGGCTGTGAGGGCAGCCAGCTGTGATCCCTCTGGAGGGAGGGAGGGAGGATGTTCCTGCCACACAGGGAGGGCTGGAAAAGGGAAGGTGGGAAGGAGTGGACAAGTAGTGTTGCTTCTGTACAGACCAAAACGGCTAAGGACTCTGCTTGGGTGTAGTTGAGAGATTTAGGGCCAGATTGCACCTCGCCTGCATCTGTGCTTGCTTGGAGCAACTCTCGTGCCTGCTCCTCATTCCGCTCAGGCACACGCAGACCCTGTGGTGTGCGCAGGGACTGCTGCAGGTGTGTGCAGGGTAGCACAGGTCATTTTGTATCAGTAGGAGAGAAAGTGGGGACAAGACACAGCTCACTAGCAGGGGGATGTGGGTTCATTCTCTTGTTCTAAAGAGATTTATGTGGTCTTCAGAGCATGATCTTCACTGGAACCCTGGAGCGGTGAGTTCCCCAAGTTGGCCAGGGAGCAGTGACAACCTGCCCCTCCCATCTGTCCCCTTTCATTGTGGAGCCTCCTTCCTTCAGATTGTCAGGCAGGCAAAATCAAAGCTTGCAGTCAGCTTTCTCAAAGACACATCTCAAAGGCACGTGAGAGAGGAGAAGAAAGACTTGTTACGCTGGTGCCAGCAAGGACCCATGTCTGAAACTGGCCAGTTTCTGCTTTTGGGCAAGTGACCAGCAAGCATCTGCTAGGCCCTTTGAAGTACCTTCCAAAAAAAGTTCAGTGTTGTCTGTCTGGTGGCACCTCTCTAAGTCTGGTAGTTTCCATCTGACATTGCACACACATTTGCAAATGTTTGATAGATTTTTAATTTTTTTTTTCTTTCCAAGAGGAGCAGCGATGTGTTTGTAAACTATTGAACTCGTCTTTGCAATGTCGTTGCATAGAAGGAAGTAGCTATTAGGCAGCCTGATGTTGATGAAGGAATACAGACCTTTCATCCTTTTAGGGAAGGGTAATGGAGAACACAGAAAAACAGAGCTAGCTTTAAAGTTTTGCTCTTCCTTGTCAGAACAGCGTTTGGAGTTGATCTTTTTTTCTTGGAAGAGAAGGGAGAAGAGTAATCTTACAATGCAGTTCTGCCATGGTGTATCTTTTAGCTGTCCTGTGAAATTAAACTGCCTATGAACCTGGAGAAACTTTCAGAAGGGAAGGGGTTTGCCTTTGAAAAGTTATTCTTTGAGCTGCTTTAGGTCTGTGACTGGAATAAATTGTCAGAGGCCCTGTTGGAGTTAATGAAGAAGCAGTTAAATGTGAATTGCTGCTCCACTGGAGGAGCTGGTCCTGCTTGTCAGCGACTATTTCTTGAAAACTGCCTGAAGCGAGACTGTAATTGAAAGGAAATCACCCCTCATCAGAAGGTCACAACACCTAGATGTTAATTAGTTCATCCTGGCTGCCTGACTGTGGTGTACGTATTTATTATACATGGGAGAAACTGAGGCATAGATGGGAAGTGGTGTGGTCAGGACCACATCCAGAATTACAGACGTAGTTAGGAACAGGCATGGGGGTCCCCTTCCCTCGCTCACAGCTGATGGTTTCATACATTGAAGTGTCACCAGTTTCTTTTCTAACCACCTGGCAAGGGTGAAAGGAACAAGGGCAAAGTGGAATTAAAAGCAGTGTACCTGTAAATGCTCCACTGTGGAGTCAGACAGCCTTTACTGTCTCTTGTGCCCTGCCTGAATATTGGTACTGCCTCTGGCTCTGCCCGCTCCTGGGCAATGCGGCTGTCTCATGGACAGGCAGCATCGCAGGCAGGCGTCCGTCTTTGCCAAGGCACTTCTGGGGATTTATTCCTTTCCACGCAGGGTGGTGGTGGGAATCGGATGCGCCTTTACAACTTGCAATTACATGGTGCCTTTCATCCCAAAGGACTTCTTAACAAGTGAGTCTACAGACAGCAAAGGGATCATTCACCCACCACTGAGAGGCATCCACCACTGGAAGGCAGCGTCCTTTCAACGGAGCTCGGCAGCGTTTCCCAACTGCTCGGGTAGGAAAGAAGGGACTCCTGTGCTGGATTGGCCCTCAGTAGGGGATGGGTTGGCAGAGTGCACAAGCTGATCCGATTTTGAATCCTGCCGGGATACTAGAGCTCTTATGAAAGAGGACCAAAGAGTATTAAGCAGGGCTTAGTTTCGTGTCACCCCTAGCACACCGCTCCCTTCTAAGACATTGTTGTGTTAGGTAACTTCATTTCTCCCCTCCTGGGGGGATTGTCATTCCTACAGCTGAAAGCACGCTTGGAGCTGTGCTTGCCTTTGCTTTGTCTGAAGAAAAGAACCACACTTCTGTGGAATCATGAGTCCAAAATTAAGTTATTTCACAATGTGCGTTTGATATTTTCCCAGACTTCATAAGGGTAAGGGATGGGTTTCTAGGAGGAGTGTGGATTTGTATTAGTAGATTTATCCTTTACCCATTTATCTTCCTATGTACTTTTTCCTTGCAGAGACATACAATTATGTTACAGATGGATTTATAGAGCAGGTGCCCATTTCTGTTTTCTGAGGGCTGCTAATACAATTGAAATTCTGCTTTTCTGTGGTGGTTAATCTCACTGGTCTTGTTTGAGGCACCTGCATCCAGTTGCTATCTGTACCATCTTTAGGTGTGCTTCTTTGTTAATGTGTTTCAGATATGTTTCAAGCCTGGTTGTTTATTTACCACCTATATTTAATGGTGATAATGCAACTGGTGACCACAGTATAGGTTTGCAAGAGTGTATATGTAGGTGTGTGTGTATGAGGGAAGAAGTGTGTGTCTGGGTGCATGCTGGCAAGTGTGTGTGACTGAGGCGGTTTGCACATAGTTGCTTGAAATGTGTTAACACAAGCCAACTCCTTTAGGAGCTCATCTAAATCCAACGAAGGCGTGCAACAAGGCAGCATGGGTGTCTGCAGGTACTGAAACTACCTTCTGCTCTGGGTGGTTGCATGAGCAAGTGATGAGCTGTGCTCCCTTGGACTGTCCCCTGGATGCTGGTGGAGATTGGGCCCTGCTTGGCCTGAGTTACGATGTGAGCGGACAAGATTTGTATGGAGTGGGGACAGCTCTCCTTGTGATTTCCAAGTCAGGAGGAGGTCTGTGTGCTCTTGGAGGGGTGTGGGCAAGTGACCAGGGAAGGGTGTATGTACCGGGGAGAACCTGAAGTGTGTGAAAGCAGGTGAGCGTATGCAAGCGAGCATGGGGGGGTGTGACAGAGCGTGCATCCATGTGTGTGCGCCCTCCTGCCAGCAGCCAAGTGCTTGTATCTCAGGCTGTTCTCCAGCTGTGTAAATACATTGCTTAACAAATTGAGGGCTCTGGTTAATGATTGCCATTAGCACAGGGCCCATATTAGGCTCCATTTTGTGCGAGTTACCCAGCTGCCTGAATGCCATTAGAGTGAACGCATCAGCCTTTAATGTCAAGCCTGGAGTGTTTGTGTTCCAAGGAGCCTCTGCAGGAACTGGCCTGGGGTTGCTCAGCAGGGGCTGTCAGGCAGGTTTGTGGCAAGCTCTCCGGGGCCTGCTGCAGTAGCAGCAACTCTAACAGCCTGCCTTAGAGCGATGTCCTGGGTGTCACAGGCTGGTGCTGGGTGCTGAAGGGGAAGGGCAGGCTGGCTAGGACGTTTGCCCAGACTACAGGGAGGCAGCTGGCCCAAGCGACGGGTGGGAGGAATGTGTTCCCCTCTTTGGCAGCTGGCCCTATCCGTCTTCTTTCTGGGAATACATCTACAGAGCTTTGCCTTGTGCTACTCATCAGAGCCAGACCACCACATGCTGCGATCCCAAATGGTGCCATGGACTAAGCCAGATCAGGCCTGGTCATCCCTAGAGCAGAAAGTGAGCTCCAAAGAAAATATGCTCTTCTGCAGGAAGAGAGTGGAGTGCTCTGGTGCCAGTGTCCTGTCAGTCATGGACTGGGCACAAGACAGACCCGTACTGCTCAGGGTTATAAATGACTGCAGATGGGCCAGGGTGCTCCCATGAATGAGGGCGGTTGCATTACTGCCTCTCCTGTTGCTGCCTACAGTTGGACACAGGGGCCTTCTCACCCTGCCCTTGCCTGCTGTTGTGGCTCTACTGTTGAAAGCCGCTATCGTCTTGTGGCTGCTTGAGAGGTACCATGATGAAGAGGCAGGACTGGGTACAGTTTGAGCCTTACTTGCAGCTGCCTGACCACCCGTGAATCTTTGCATCCTCCCGTGTCTTCTCATGTCCCTGTCTTTCACCTCAGCCTTTGTTCTGTGCCTGTCTCTCTGGCGGTGCCCTGGGAAGGCTCTCTGCCCCACACGTTGGCCCTAGAAGAAGGCCCAGGGAGAAACCCCAGGGTGCCTTCCCACCCAAAGCCTGGTGAGTTTGGTGGATGACTTTCATCTGTCCTCTGGACCCATCTTTCCCCAGCCTCTTCTCCATCTGCCGTCCGCCAGAAATGAACTGATTCAGCTGCCTTCCCTAATCCTGTCTGGCATTTCAAAATGGAGGGGACTGCCAGGTTCTTTGTTCCCGTTCCCTCTTGGCGCTGGCAGGGGACCTTCTCTGCTCTGGAGAAGGACAAATGTGCTGATTTATTCTGCCCCTTAGCTTTGAATAGGGGTTGCTATGTTACCCTCCAGCTCTGAGGCTTGCCAGAGCACACACCATATATAACCCCACAGCAGGTGGCTATTGAGTAAAGGCCCTTAAATCTGCCTCTCTTGTTTCTTATGCTGCTGGCCAAGGTGTCAGGGGGATGTAGCAGGGTATGATTTGCTGGCTGAAACTCCAGGTACAGCTGATGCCAAGTACCATGTTGGCATTTTCCATTCTCAAGTGCCCATCTTAATTTGCAGAGGAGGTACCAACTAGGCAGGGACGTGCTGCCCATGCTGGCTTTTCAAGAGGCCCTTCCTGTTGTGAAGGCTGCCCCATGGGTCCAAGCTCTGACCACGATCCTGGAGGCAGAGGCTTCCAGATCCTGCTGCAGTGACTGCAGCATCTGGGACCTGGCTTGAACACTTCTGTACCACGCTTTAATTTGGCATGACTTTGGGTAAGCCTGACCATTTGAGCAGCTTTCTGGGCAAAGCTGCATATGCTTATTCTGTAATGATAAGTCAAAACCTTGCCAGGATGGAGGCTGGTGGCATCAAAACATCACCTTGCCATGCTGGTATGTGGTTGCAGCTGTCTGATGGACCTGACTTTGAAGTGCCAGAACAAACTTCTGCCTTAGAGGAGGCAGGAGAGTTGGTAGTTGTTCCTAAAAAGCCTAATTCTTTGAGGGACAGTCGCTTAGTGTAGACTGAGCAAGGGAAACCATGGCTCTTGCTAGGAAAGGCCCAGAAGAGGCAGCAGGGAGGCACATAACACCAGAGCCCAGGCCAGATCTCTTCTCACTGCGTTTTTTCCAACCTCCATGAAGACAATGGTAAAGCCCTTCCCAGCAGTGATGGGAGTGAGATGAGGATGGAGGACACTTGCATGAGTTTCTGCGCTGCTGAACTCTCCAGCGTGTGGCACTTGCTAGCTCACACCTGACCCTGGTGAATGAGGTCTGCAGGAGCATGATTAAACATTCTCCTGGCCAATGAGTGTCTGTGAAGCAGCTTCCCCACTGATGCTTCTGCTTGCCTAAGGAAAGAAACAAAACAAAGATCCCAAGAGGTAAATGGTAAACATTTCCAATTTAACAGAGAAAGCACTTCTTTGGCACTGTAATTCCTCTGGGATCCACAGGTCCCAGCACAGCCTAGTGGGTAGCAGTGTTTCTGTCCTGTCACACAGTGCAGGGAGTGCATGGGTGTTTCTGGCCTCCTTAACCTGGATCTGCTCTGAACACTGAGAGCAAAGGGGAGAGAATGGTCTTTGGTGGCTGTGGTACAAACCAGACTGTAAGGCTTTCAAGTGTGATCTTTTGCTCCGAGCATCTCCCAGCCATTCCTCATTGAACTGTGGAGTTGGGAGCCAAAACTCCGGAGAGTTTCAGTGTGTCTGGGACTTTATAGATTAAGAAAGGGTGTTTTGTAAAACCTTACTGGAGAGCTGTTGAAAAACAGGGCTGAAGAATGAGTCTTAAGAGATGACCTGGTTATCTCCCTGCTCTAAAAGCGTAGTAGGTCCTCCTTCAAGGCCAAGTGAATCTGAATTTAGCTTTTCCATGTCATACCTTCTGGCAGCGATGCTGTTCTGACTCTGAAACTCTAAATGCATCATGGATATCCTGTTTCACTTAGTGGCTACAGGTGCCATGGGTCCTGGTCATGTGGATCCCAGGGACCTCAGTCTTGGTGGGCGGGGAGGAGTGTGCATGCTTTTCTCTTGAGGGGTAAGAGCAAGGGAATGAGCAAAGTGCTTCACTGTTTATGTCGGTGCTGCTTGCTGCAAGTACACACATGACCACCCATTCAAGGAGGTGTAATTGTACCAGACAGGGTTGTGACAAAGCACTTGAGGCAAGAACTTCACTGTTGGCAGCTTATATGAGCACTGACTTTGTCCCTCTTCTTATTCCCCTGCAGAGCATCAATGGAAGCCGCCCACCGCCCCACTTTGTGTATGATCCATCCACCTTTGCCTTCCGTTCCCTCAGCACCTTGAAGCCGCTGAGCCCGATAGCTCCAGTGGAAGAACCGTCATGTGCCTACTGAAGGAGTTTCTCCAAAAACCTCAGGAACTATCAACCAACCACCTGCCTGGCAGGGAGAAGGGGAGGTGGCAATGCCCAAGGGGATGGGTGGGGGAAGAAGGGGACAATGACACATCTTTGCAATACAGCCTCTCTGGCAGCAGGAAACGTATGGCTTTGCAGCAGTGCCTGTTTTCATACTATTGCCATATCTGAATAGTGGCAAAGGGAGAGATTTTTGTCTTTCAGGGCAAAATAAACCAGTCAGGTCCACAAACTGCAAGGGCAGCCACCAGTGCAGTGTCAAACACAGGGATGGTGGTCGTTGAAGATACCCCTGAGGGGTTCAGGGGCTAGTATGGCCTACGTGGCAGCAGGGATGAGTGATCAGGGTGTGAAACAAAGTCCAGTCAGTTTCCCAAGAGTTACCTGGGTCTACAAATGCTTTGCTATAGACCTGACCCTTCTCCCACTCAGAATTGAGCTCAGGATGGGAGACAGGGCTGCCTGCAAAGCAAGAAGATCCTTCTCTGAGACTGTTACAATTGCATTCACTTCAAGCTCTCTTTGAGTGGAAGATCCTAGGATGTGGGAAGGGCTAACTGGCAAATCTAGCTGCATGTTCCAGCTGGTCTGCCAGCAACTCAGCAATATCATCTAAAATGGGGTTGAAAGGGATTCTAGATCAGGGGTTAGAATAAAATTTTAGAATGGAGGGTCTGTGTTCAGCCATCCAAGGAGATGCAGTGCCCACCCTCAGTCCTTTTAGCATCATCAAAGAGGAGAACTTGGACTGTGTGCTCTTGGGTCTCCTCTCTGCTGAGGCTGTCTGTGTTCTGGGATATGCAGCACTTCTCCACAGCATCCTCCCAATACCGTGCTGCCCTAACATGATGCTGAAGGTAACTGGCGTCACCAAACTTAACCAAATCTAACATCTCCAGCAGCTTTCTACTCCCCTATTATGCTGGTTATTAAATTCTTTTAGACCCCCCCTTGTACCAGTGGAACAAGTATTCCCAGATGTAGCATGGAGTGGGAGAAAGGGGTCTCTGTTTTGTTGGAGGAATAAACAGGAGGGGAATTTGGGTGAAGCTGTGGGACGTTTTTCTGTAGACAGTCCTAAGACAGTTAGGACCATGCTAGGCCTTGCTACCACTGGAGTTTGACTGGGATCTGGCCTTGAGGCACGTATGTGTTTTGTGCTACAAAGCAACAGCTAATGGGACGAGCTCTCACCTCTCAGTGAGGTGGAAGAACAAGGCATTTCCCCTTGCTGCACCTGGTGGAGAGCGTAACCTCTTTGTCTAGACGTTCCCCACCTTGAGCCCGTACCTGGCTGAGTGTAAGGGGGAGCGAGTAGTTTACTTTTTGTCTGGATCAAGAGGATCAACTGTGAGTAAACGAAAATAATTTTTGTATTTAAATCTGCTCTAGTGTGGGGGTCTGTGATGCCACTCTTCGGGTGAGACCAATGGTCAGTCCAAGCTGCCAGCGGGAGGCCACAGAGTGAACCAGTGTTCATTGGTGCTTTATGGGCCCTTCAGTGAGACCCTTGGGGAAAGCCCAAAGGTTGCCTAGGCCCAGGGACCTGAATCCCCCACCCTGCCCTCCTGGCTCCCCAACCTCCTCTCACTTAGGCAGGCAGAGCAGCTGGGCAAAGCAGTGAGAAGACATCTGTCCTGATGCTGCCCCAGCTCTGCCTGCTCTCTGGCTCCAGACTGTCACAGCTAGGCCACCCCTGCACCAGTGCTGCCTCCAAGGGGTTGCTTGGATTTGCTGGCAAGGTGCCTCCAGCAGAGCATCGTGGTTCCCTGCAAGAAGTCCCTTCTTCCAACAGAGGCCAATTCCTCTGCCGATTCCTCCTGCCCCTGTAGAGACTCTGCTTATCTTGTCTCGCTGGCAGACCTCAGCTTTTTAACTGCTGCCAGATCAAGCTGATCAGTGCAGGACAGGCAGCATCACCCCTTTGGACCAAACCCCTGTGCTCAGAAGGGACAGCCATAGCCTGGTACGTGTCTGAAGAGGTGTGCTCCCTGTGCAGATGGCTGGGGTGGCAGCCTCTGTGTGGCCCTGTGCCCCCAGGCTTTGCTCAGTGAGAGCTGCCAAGGTGCTCGGCTCCAGAGACTTCTGCCTGGCTTCTGCCAGCCGGCGGGTGCAGCAGGCTGCCTTCCCCTGGGTGGGAGCGGGGAACAGGGACATCCTGCCGCTATCGTTGCCTTTTAGTACTTTTGTAACTTTTCTGTCTTTTTTTTTTCAATCAGAAGGAAAAATAAAAAAAAAAAAACCAACAACAATGAAATAAAGTGTAACAGCTGCTCTGTTCACACCTCTGGTGGCTCTCATGCGTTTGCCATCTTCTGGGTGGTTGTGGGTAGGGGTATAGGAGGGGGTGGAGCAGAGTGAGCTGTGACCCAGCACTGCCACTCCTGAGCACTCCCACATCCCAAGCCATGTCTGCAAGAGAATGGCTTTGAAAGCAAACTACAGAGAGCTTTTCTGAAATGAATGCCAGGTTCTTTGCATGTAAAAGGAGCTCCCTCTGCAGCTGCTCCCTTTGAGGCTAGGCCTGGTATGGTATATTGGCCCTTGCTGGTGCTCCCCTCAGCAAGCACATGCTTTTGCTTTTGAGGACCTGCATATTGCTTGGGAGTTGAACGCGTCCTGGCTTGGGGTCTCCATCCTCCAAAACAGAAGGGTGGGTGACCATACAGCTGGTTTTTGGCTCATAATTTTGGCCTCAGTAAGCTTTACACCTGTATCCCAAGTTTCTCAGCAGCCCTTTTGCTCATGCCTAGAGCACTCATGCTCCTCTCCTCAGCAGGGTAACTCTATAGCTCACCCCTCTCTCTGCATCTGGCTCTAAAAACCCCATCATGATGGGCATTCCCCACTGCTTGCCATCTCCTTGAGCTAACTCCTGCCTCTCCGCCACACTCCTGGCTCTGTAGCTTAACCAGCATCTGATAAGGCTGTTACCCGTGCCCCCTTTTCCAAGGCCCCCTGAGAGATACCAGCTTAAGTTCCCTTAGCTGAGACCCATTTCCAGGAGGCCCTTTCTGCTCTTCCCTCCATGCTCTGATCTCCTCTAGGCTTCCTGCCATCTCTTATCTTGAAATCCTCCCCTCTCTGGCAGCTGCAGCTCATTATTAATTGGCCTTGGCCCATTTTCCAAGGGTTGTAAGGTGGCCTTGCTGGCTCCCCCAAGCCCTTTGCTCTCCTACCTCCTGTACAGAATCGCCTTTCTCTGTGATGTTCCTTCCAAAACAGACTGATGGTTCAGCGCACCCACCTTTGGGGCCCTATATGCCATTCAAAAATATGGAGGCTGCTATGGCTCCACAAACCCTGATCATCTGTAGGCTTCTGCCAGGTCCAGCTTGTTTATCAGAATGCGTTGACCTGGTATCAGCTGGGCTGTGGGTACGGACACTTATTGCGCCGAAGCCAGAGTGCAGCTGCTGGAACAGCAGAAAGCTGGCATAAAGCTTTGCAGCGTGCGGCCAGCTAATCGGCTGGGGTGAGCTGGGGTGCAGCGCTGCTTCTGCTGCCCCCAGGGCTCTAGTCTGGGCCCCTGGCACGTGTTTGGGTTACATTTGGTTGGCCCCCCTCCCCCCCCCATCTCTCCTTGCAAGCTGGGCCTCCGAGTTAACAACAAAACAGGGCAGTTTTGTGGTAAAATACAGTGATAAGCCTTGCTATGGCCACAACTCTGAAGCTAAAACAGATTGGTGGTGTTCATGCAGATCTTACAGGGTACTTTTTAGTTGTAGTTACCAGTGTAGCTGGCAAAGGAGGGTAAGGATGTCAGCCTCATTTGGATGCCAGACCCTGGCGTGGGCAAAGGGTTTGCCAAAGACCACCGAGGAAGGCATTGGCAGAAACCAGGGAAACAGGATCTGAGCTGTGGTCTTCTGAAGGCTGCTCCTTGTTGGAGCCGCTGCGCCCCGTTGCTGCCGCTGGCATCCATCAGTGTGGGGCTGTTCCCCTCTGCGGCTTGCAAAACACCCCGGGGAAACACGCCCTCCGCTGCTGGAGTGGGCAGGGGCGCCGGCTGGTGTGAGCGAAGGACCGTGCAAGCGGGGTCAGCTTGGTGTGGGTCCCTCGGGACCTCCGATCTGCTGGAGCGCCCGGCTCCGGAGTGAGCCTGCCCGCCAGGTTTGGGTCATGGCTCGGTGGGGGAGCCTGTAACTTCTCAGCTGAGATCTTCCTCTGCTCTGAGAGGATCTCGCTTGGAGACGTGCAGGTGTTTCCCTTCAGAGCAGAAAACAAAGAGCAGAGGACTGTTGTGCCAAGGCGCGCTGAACTCAGCTGCGTTAACCATCTGCAGGAGGGTGAATGGGGACAGGCGGCTGTTTGAAGGGCTTGGCCATGGCTTCTCGGTGATTTAACTCGGACTGTTTAGGCTTAATACCGTTCTCCAATTAAGTAAATTAATTAGGTTAATGCTCTGGCCTTATAAAAATATCAGAGGGGAACCAAGCTCACAGCAGTGGCACACTGAGCTGTTACATGCGTAGCCCGAGTCTCAGCAAGCCCCTTTGCAGCCATCACACAAGATGAGCTCTTCTTCTGTTGTCCATTTTCTTATACATATGTATGCACACACATGATATATATATATATTTATGTCTCACTATGCTTCATTTGGGCAGAAATCTCTGTACTCTTACAGGCACCCGCAAGCAGGGTGCCCTGTGCCCACCTGGGTCTTTGTTAGACGGGGTTCAAGGCGAAGCCTGCCTGCAGCGTGCTTACCATCTGTGTGCTGCAAAGCACGATGGTGCTTGGAAAACACACCTACCACCCCGTTTCCCACTGTGTGCTGAGCGTTGACCTGCCTGCCTACCTGCCTACCTGCCAGATTGACTAGGAAAACAGGTGAAATCAGCAGCACTGCTAGGGCTGGGGCTCTCACCCCAGGCTAGATGGACGCCACTGAGACACGGCTTGGCAGAGAAACAACTGAGAAGCAGAATTTCCAGACGGACAGACTGCCTCCTTCAGACAACTTAGGGCTTTCCCTTGCTCTTTCTGAAGTTGCGTAGCGTGTTGTGGCAAGACATGGGGTGGAAGAATGCATTCAAGGGTGTGTATCAGGTTAGGGTTGGATGGGGTATGTGCTGATACAGTGTGGGTGTATAGACACAGGGTGCATTTATATGACTGTGGCATTTTTATTTATGGCATGTCATTTTATATTTTAAGTGGAAGGAAGTCTTGGAGGAGTAAAGGCAATGTGCGTGCACGCAAGCAAACGTGGGCCCGGCAGGATGGGTGCTGGTGGGTGCACATCTGGGGCATGGGCAGAAGAGCTTGTGCTGGGGAGAGGCATGAAGGAGGCCGTGTGTTTGCAGGTGTCTGCAGATAGTGATGCACAGAGGATGTACAGATAGGTGACACATGCCAAAGCAAGGGCGGTGAGTATTTCTTTGCTCTTTCTGCAGCCTCAGCCATTTGTGGTAACAACTGGCAGACTTTTGCAACGCACTGCGCCAGTGATGTTTAGGAAAAGTGAAGGAGAAATTACAAATGCCTGATCTGTGTCCTTGAGGCACTTGGGACCTTTCACCACTGAATTCAAAAGAAGCAGGCACCTGGACAACAGTGACTCAAAACAAAGCAACCCCGTTACAAAATAGAGAGTGATAAAGGGTTCCGGCACTTCAGGGACATCAAATAAAAGTAGCAGGTGGCAGGTTTAAAGCAAACAACCGGAGGCAGATCTGCACGGAGCACGGGGTTGCACTGGGGATCCCTGTGCCACAGGACGCTGTGGCTGCTCAGTATTTACATGGCTCCAGACTTGAAAAGAAAGAAAAATGAAGAAAAATACTCCCCAGGAAAGACTGCATGCACAAATGCCAGCTCCGATTGAGGAAGGTGGTGAGGTGGGAGGGTTTTCTGGGATAGGTGCTGTGTGCCAGCCCCATGTCACCCTTCTCTGGGACAGAGTCTGCTCCTGCCAGGGTTCAAGGTGGGCTACTGTCTCCAAACAGACGTGGTCATGCTGATTCCTTACAAAGTGTGCTCTTCTTGTTATTAGCAAAAGCAGTTTAACCTTATTTTGTTTTCTCAGACATAATGGGTTGGTAACAAATGGTTTGGATAAAGCCTAATCCCACTTCCATGGAAACTTGGGGCAAAACCCCCATTGCCTTTCCAGGAAGTGATATGAGGCCTCAGCAGTGACTTGGCCCTCATGTCTTTGATAGTGAGGTTGGGAATGACCTGGACTGAGCTGCCGGCATCAGGCATGTCCTGGTTTCAGCTGGGATAGAATTAATTTTCTTCCTAGTAGCTGACATAGTGCTGTGTTTTGGATTTAGGATGAGAATAATGTTGATAAAGCAGTGATGTTTTAGTTGTTGCTCAGCAGTGCTGACAGTAAGTCAAGGACTTTTCAGCTTCTCATACCGCCCTGCCAGCGAGGAGGCTGGAGGTGCGCAAGAAGCTGGGATGGGACACAGTTGGGACAGCTGACCCAAACTGGCCAAAGGGGTATTACAGACCATATGATGTCATGTTGAACAAAAAACTGGGGGGAGTTGGCCGGGGTGCAGCATGGCTGGTGCTTGGGAACTGACCGAACATTGGTCAGCGGGTGATGAGCAATTGCATTGTGCATCACTTGTTTGGTATATTCTTCCTCACCTGGAGTACTGCATCCAGCTCTGGAGCCCTCAGTACAACAAGGACATGGAACTGTTGGAGCGGGTCCAGAGAAGGGCTACTAAAATTATCGAAGGGCTGGAGCACCTCTCCTATGAGGACAGGCTGAGAGAGTTGGGCTTGTTCAGCCTGGAGAAGAGGAGGCTGTGGGGAGACCTGATTGTGGCCCTTCAGTACTTACAGGAAGCCTATAGGAAAGACAGGGAAAATCTTTTTAGTAGGGCCAGCTGTGACAGGACAAGGGGTAATGGTTTTAAACTAAACCAGGGTAGGTTTAGACTGGATATAAGGAAGAAATTCTTTACAATGAGGGTGGTGAAACACTGGAACAGGTTGCCCAGAGAGGTGGTGGAGGCCCCATCCCTGGAAACATTCAAGGCCAGGTTGGACGGGGCTCTGAGCAACCTGATCTAGTTAGCGGTGTCCCTGCTCACTGCAGGGGGGTTGGACTAGATGACCTCTAGGGGTCCCTTCCAACCCAAAACATTCTATCATTCTATGATTCTATGATTCTATGATCATTATTCTTATTTTCCCTTCCTCTTCTGTTCTATTAAATTGTCTTTATCTCAACCCACAAGTTCTATCTTTTTTCCGATTCTCTCCCCCATCCCGCTGGGTTGGGGAGTGAGCAAATGGCTGTGGGGCATCCGTCATGTCCCTTGCCACAGCCAGGCTGAGCCTGACCCCTCGGTGGTTGCTATGTGCAGGGGCTGGTTGCAAGGGCACAGGTCAGGCTCAGGTGTCCAAAGCACCCCCCTCTTAGAGGGTCAGGTCTGTACGGGGTGGCGGGCTGGTGTCCGTGTGCCATAGGAACAAAGTGAGTTTGTTTTGAGCACTGTCTCAGGCTTACGATATGTATATTATATATGAAACATATTTTTGGGGTGTAGAAATGAGTTAGGAAAGCAAGGAGAAGTGTCCTCCCGCAATTAGTAACCCTCAGACAGGAGCGAGCAAGCCAAAGAGGACGCAGCTGAAACAGCAAGGCTCTGCAGAAGAAGTAACATCAGCGACAAGGAGGACATTTAAGCATGTTGGTATCTCACCATTTCCTGAGCTAGATCTTAGTGGGCTTATTCAAGCAGGGGGATGGGGAAATAGAAGTTGTAGATGCTTTGAGAGCTAGCTCTGGCTGTAACTGCACGCCAGCCTGGCAGGACTTGACCACATGTTTTCAGTTAACCCGGGACAGGATGTGCAGATAGCTCCGGACACACGAGGAGCCCAAAAATCTGTTTTCCTTTTTGTGGCTGCTCACATCAGTGCCTGCTGCAATAATAGCTCAGTCTGTTAGTGGGTTGGCCAGCATCGATTGCATGTTCCTGTCTGACGTGTTCACAGCTCTGAGGTCAGACGAGTGGAGGAACCGAAAGTGCCATGAAAGCAGGGTGCCAAGTGGGGAGACGAATGGAGACAACAAAGCCCCTTTGACAAGGAAAGCGGTCACCGTCCGCAGGAGGAGGGAAGTTGCTTTCTACCAAATGGTCCCCTGGGAGCTCTGCTCTCCATGCCCCGGCACGTCCCACAGGCACCCCGAGGTGGGCTAGCCAGCATCTGTCCTCGGTGTAGCACTGACACACTACACCCGTGGGTTTCACAGGCATTTGCTCCCCACTGAGGGGTGGTGGTGCCCTGTATTGCTGGTGTGAGACCTGTCCTTGTGTGCCCACAGCTCTCCTGTTTGTCCACCCAGACCTGCTCCTCTTTTCCCCGGCCTCTGTGAATGCCTCTCCCCCGTCTGACTATGTCTTTTTCCAGGCCTCCCCTGTTTCTTCACCCTCTCTCCTGGTTTCAGGTTCCTCTAAGACCCTGCACGGAGCCAGCCCAGAGGCTTTGGCGCTGGGGTCTTGGTGCCATTTCTTTTCTTTTGCAAATTTTCTTGTCCCCTTTTCCTTGCTTGGCCACCTTGCTTCAGACTTTAGTCTTATCAGCAAGAAAGTTATAATGTAGACAAAACTACGTGCCACTCCTGGAAATGGTTGAAGCATCTTTGCCAAATTTTTCCAATAAGGATAGCCAGAGTCTTCCACCCTCAGCAGTTTCATCACCAACGGGTGACATTTGGCAAGACGTCGGCAAGGGTCTTGCCCATCAGAAGGCTGCTCGGCAAACCCAGCCTTAGGCAGTGCAACCAAGCCAAATGCAGCAGGGCAATACCTCAATCGTACGCAGCTCCTTCGAATCCTGAAAGTCTTCGTCAGATCTTCATCGCAGAGTCTCCACAGGCCCTGTTTTGAAGAGAGATTTTTTGTCCTTCCCTGGCTTTAAACAGTTCCCCAAAATAAACCCTCTGCTATTTACCGGCATTGTTTTCTTTCTTGTGTTGAATGCTGATAAATAATCAGACCCATTATATTGTATTTGTGTCTGCTCTGGTAGAAAACAATTACAACCAAATCAAAATGCTTCTGTTTCTCCTGGTGTCATTAGCATGTCCCAAACATTTTGTTCTCGTGGTTTAAAGCACAGTAATAACATCGTCGGAGCGCAACGGAGCTTCCCAGCACAGCAAGCTTCCCAGCCATGATTGCCTCTGAGATGCTGCTAATTTTCAATCACGGTGTCAGATCCTCTTCTACCACAGGGAGAGCAACTGCTTAGCCTGTGATTTACCCAATTTATTCCGGTAATAACTGGGCTGGCTGTGTAGCCATCTGTTTGCTTCACATGCTCCTCCTGGCCCCTACCCTGCGCCACCGCACGGCCAGAGCCGTGTCTCCGTCCTTGCGACAGCAGGGAGAGGAGGCACCACTTCTCCCTGGCCGTGACGTGGGTCTCCCTGTTCTCAGAGAAGATCCCTTTCTAGGTAGGGCCTGGTGGCTTATCGAGGTTTCGGCTGCACCCTGGCCCATGCCAGGGGAGCTGTGGCCAGTTTGCAAGGGGGAAACAAAGGCAGGGAGTGGCTAAGGCAAGGACCCAACACAAAAATAGTGGAAAGCTACACATGAGCCTGAAACTGCGTCCACAGATATGAAAACCATGGTGGTCACATGGCTCTGTCTGTGAAGAAAAACACTATTGACTGGATCATCATAAAGCCTTTAATCGAAGAGCCAAGTCCTCTCTGCCCTGTGTAATGTTATTCAAACAGACCTGCACGCAGCTCCTTCAAAGCAGATGTTAGCCAGGGTACAGCCCTAGATCAACAGTCATTCAGGATCAGAATTGCTTGAAACCACTGGGTAAAATCAAATATAAATAGAGCAGAGAGCATTTGAAGCAATTACGGTCTCGGGGGAGATTCATTCCCCGTAACGAAGCCAAGAAAAGAGGAGACAATGCATCATTTCTGTAATGCCGCGAGGACATGCAGAAGCTGGATTACTCTGAAAACTGAGCAGCACGTACGATTCATATTAAATCACCTAACCTTTTTATCTCCAGTGGTATTTCTGTGGCTTTCATTACCATGGTGCTGTACAAACTGTAGCCTTGTGATTGCCTCTGGGAGACAGCGCAATATCCGAGGTAAATAGGATTTTACTTCTTGCGCACACCAAAATACTGAATTTGCCTGCTATTTTTGAATGGCAGTGGCACTGCATGGAGGAAAGATCCTCACTTTGGAGCTGAAGCTCAGAGCAGAGTAAGCAAATCATTTAGGTCCTTAGAGAAACTGTTGGTTGCACAAAGACTTTGCCCTGCACCTCTGGAGTCTGTCTTGATGGTGTCTCTGCAAGGAACACCTTCCCTCCGAGGTACAGGGTGCAATTCCTTAACTCCCAAGGTTCTTTGTCCAAAACCAAGGTATTTGCTACCAAACTTCTCAACTCTCAGATTCCCTCGGTGCTGGGGATAGGGAGGTTCTGGCTGTCCAGGCTTGGCTGCAGGGCAGCTCGGCCAGCAGCTCAGGCACAGCGAAGTGCCAGCTGACCTCTGTCTAACACCGTGCATGGGTTTTGCCCAGAGTCTTGGCTCCCTCTCACGTTTCCTTGCCACCTCCTGTTTGTCACCAAGCTGCTCCCGTGCCCAGGCAATGCGGAGGCACCGCTCCTCCCCACACTGCAGAGCACCCGGGGCGCTCTCCTTGGCATGAGGTCCCTGCAGAGCACCAGCAGCGGGTGCTTGGCAGGACTCGCATGGCTTGCCCGCCCCAGGAGCATTGCTTTTCTTCCGAGGTGGATGCCGCCCCGTGCTGCCTGCGGCTGCTTGCAGACTGACTGCAGCAGTGAGGCTCTTCAACGGCTGGAAGGGAAATCAAGTTTTTTCTGATGCCTGAAAGGAATTTTTCCTGAGGATCCACAGTGCTGGCTGCATGTGGGGCACAGGGGGACAAGCCTGGGAGATCCCAGGCTGACGTCTTCAGGCTGAGTTTCCACCCAAGTCTGATGTGGGCTTTACAGCTGTGGCTGACATGGAAAGGGAAGCGGGTGGCCAAAATGTCTGCACTGCCCAGGGTGCTTGAGGTAGATACTGCTGAGTGATTAGCCACCCAAACTGATCCCAGATAACTACGATCATCTGAAGCACAGTTAAAAGACAAAAACATGACCTATAATCTGTGGGTCATGGAAATCCAATCTCTGTGTGCCTCTGCCCACAAGCAGTGCAGCCTGAGTGCATGAGCATGAACAAAGCATTTGGGCAGGCTTCACACTTTGCATCGCTCCTTCAAGGAGCTTTGTCCATGTGCCAACATGTGTTGTAGCTGCTCTTCAGCAGAGCAAGGAGGGCTTTGCCCAGCTCCGGGTTGAGCTATGGGAGCCTGGACTGCAGCCCTATCCGGGGTGTGCAGGATGAGACCCGAGAGTCCCTCCATACCCCTCCAGTGCCTCTCATGATTGAGAGCAAACCTGGGAGAACAGGCCAGGAGGGAGCAAGAGCAGCTCCATCCAGCTCCTCCCATCTGGGCTAATCAAGGGGACCCAGCACTTTGGCCCACCAAAGGTACCTGTTGGTGCTGAGCTGGGGATGCTACCAAAGGCTTCTTGCACAACCAAACCTTTGCTCTATGAGTGATGCTGCTGC
This sequence comes from Gorsachius magnificus, assembly GCA_034008185.1. Lineage (NCBI taxonomy): Eukaryota > Metazoa > Chordata > Aves > Pelecaniformes > Ardeidae > Gorsachius > Gorsachius magnificus. The sequence goes on along the minus strand of CM067083.1, from coordinate 28,205,427 downwards.
TCGGTGGAGGTAAGGCTGAGGAAGGCTCCTGGGCTTGTTGCAGGGTGCTGGGAAATGCTCTGGCCATGCACCATAGGCCTTGGTCTTCTCACCTGCTGCATGGTTGCTTGCAATTGCAAGAGGCTGGGACCGCAGACTGGGTAACTCCTCATCCCACCTTCCTATGGCATCTTGCGGCTGCCGGGCAAAGTTTTAACCTTTTCCTTACAACAGGCACACAGAAATTCATCTTTTAAGACTTGTACAGGCTGGAAGCCCCATCACGCTTTGGAGATGCCAGCACTGCCTCTGGCCGATGGCTGTGCCTCCTACACAGAGCCTGTTAGTGGCCTGGCCTCGATGCTCCCCTGTAACATGAGAGAACAACACATTTTCTTTTGGTGCTGGCACAGCCAGACAGTTTATGTATGGCAAAAGAGCGGGGTAGTATTTATTCCATCCACCCCCTCCCTCTGTATCTGTTAAATAATCTGGGCTCCTGGGGCTTGGGCCAGGAAAAGCAGGGATTGAAAGACACAGGGTGTAGCTCAAGTCATCCTTTCTTGTCATGAGCTTGGCCAGGCCATGCTGCTGGGGACGTGCGGCAGAGCCCACAGTGGGGACAGAGGGACGGGTCCCATCCTTCTCCTCAGTGCTGCCTGCGTCCAAGAGTCCCACCACAGCCACCAGTGCAGACTCACCCCTGGGTCTGTGAAGGGCAGAAAGACCCCAAGACCAATGTCAGGCAGATGGGGATATGCCTGAGCTGTCCTGCCCTCAAACCTGGGATGTACCTTGAAGGCAGTGGACAGAGCACATGGAGCTGACCTCAGGCAGGTCCCTATGGTGTCCCCAGGTGACGTGAGCCTCCTGCTCCTCAGGGATTTGCCTGGAGCAGCCGCTTTCCTGAGCCTGGGGCAAAAAAGGGGAGGGCAGGAGGGTGGCACTGGCCAGGATGACAAACTGCTCTTCCCACTTCATCATCAGTTCCCGGAGAGGAAAAGCAAACAGCAAAGAGCCGCTTGATTTCTTTTTCCTTTTCTTTCTTTAATAAGACAAGAGGGAAGAGTGAGCAGCAGAGACCCAGCTCAGAGGTACGCGGCGAAGCAGCCAAAAGCAGGGCTGGCGGTGCTGGGAGGAAGCGGAGGTGCTTCTCCCTGCGGGTTTATCAGCTCTTGGCCCACAAAGCAGGAGGACAAAGTGCGTCACCAAAATGGCATTGTGCTTGATGTCTGGGTCAGAGAAGCTCCAGCTGGGCCTGGGCAGCCCCTGCTGCCTCCCCCACTCCTTGAGAGCTGGCCAGCAGCCGGGGGCCAAACTGGCACCTCACCTCCCGCGCTGATGGGAAGGTGAAGGGACCGTGGGAAAACCCAGCTCTGGCTGGCTGCTGTCAGCTTGGTGGCAGTCGCAGTGTACGAAAATATTTCTCCTCCTCCACACCCTCCCCACCATGGTCGGCCTCGGCTGTATGAAGGCAGCAGTAACTGGTGGACCAGGGGCTGATGGATGAGCCAGCTACCCCAGCGCCTGCGGGTGGGTCGCGGGGAATGACTATGGAGCAGATGATGGGAATTACAGCTGGGTGAATGCAATACTGCGTTAACCCCGTGGGGTGTGAGCAGGGTCCTGGCCGCATGGGCACGCACAGCGCCAGCTCTGCTCTGTCCTCCCTGAAGGCGGTGCCTGGCACTGCCGGGGCCGTCCCCCTTGCACCGGTGGGGTGATGATGCAAAGCCTTCCCTCACCTTCACCCTGGCTCTTCCCAGGCACCCTGCCATAAAAGCAGCCTTTCCCTGATTGCCCCCAAGTGCTGCCATTTATCGCATTACAAGGGGAGAAGGTGGGCCTGGCACTGCCAGGGATTTCGGGGTGCAATGCTGGGCTGTAACTGGGGTGGGCTCCGAGGGCGGCAGGACCAGGGGAGACTGGAAATCGCTCACGGTGCAACGCCCTATGTGCAATAAAAAGCCAGCAGCCCATTTTGGTCAGAGCAAACGGAGCCTTTTGGAAAAGCCTGCCCTAAGAGGAGGCGCTGCTCCCAGGGCACGCCACAGCCCCCAGGTAATAACGCCGCAGTCGGTGTCAGTGCACGCACTCAACCCCTACGGTGTTACCAGCTCCAGAGATTTCAAAATCCTGAGTAAGGCCCTGAATCTCACAGTGCTGGCTTAAGGAATAGGAGATTAAAACCCGTGCAGTTTGGAGTCTGGTTACTTACCCTCTAGTTTGGTTTTTAAAACTTTGAGATACAGCTGGGCCACATCTCAGCTTCCCTTTGCATTGCAATTGCAAGGTCACAATAATGACTGCGGAGAAGGTAGTTACAGGGTTGTTTATTTTTTGAAGGAAGCTGAGATTCTCATATATTTACATTTTACAGAGAGGAGGCTTTAACAGCTCTCTAGGCTCTGAGAGCCTGTTAAAAATTGCAGGAGCCACTGATACAACAGTAGGTTCACCTCAGACCAACTTATGTGTGTGCTTACTGATCACCTGCTCTAAATGAGCTCATCGCAAAAAGTGGACTTGCCTTTCCAAGGAACTCTGCACATTTGCAGATGTTCCAACAAAGCATCGTTCCCACTGGAAGCGTTGGCAAGGAGGGAAAAAGTGAAGTGAACATTGTTGTCTGGGAAGGCACAAAGGCAAGCTGATAAATAATAAGGTGGTGAACCAACTGCTTGGCAATAAGTGGTGAGGCAATCACAGTGCAGTGAAGACCAATAAGAAAATGTGATGTCATGCATGGCTCTGCTTTGCCAAAGTGTGCCACTCCCTGCAGAAAATTGCAAAGAACTGTAAAAACAAAATAAAATCATGTTTCAGCTGGAGACAGAGGCAATAATCATCATGGTGAAGCAGCCACAGAGCTGTTGGTTGGACATCTGTTTCTCTCCCAGGGAAGACTCTGCCACGCTTTAGTCAGGGAGCCTGGAAGCTGGGACACGAAGTGAATGTTGGCAGCCCCTTTACATGCCCCAGCCTCTGAGCTGCTGTGGGGCTGGAGCAAACCTAGGGGAGACCTTGAGGATGGTCCCACAGCGGCCACAGCTTTGGCTGTTTTGGGCCTGTCCTCCCTTTCTCTTCTTCCGGCTCCTCCATATCAAAGCAGAGAGTGAGCCCTCGGGAGAGGTGCAGTGCCATGTCTCCTTTCAGGGAAGTCAACAGCCGCATCTTGCTGGGTATTTATGGGTCCTAAGTACTGCTCTGGATTTGAATGGAGAGGAAGGGGCAGGAAGAGGTCAAAAGAAAAAAGCGAGGAATAGTTTGGGTGGGACAAAATAAGGAGTAGCCTGCATGTCATGTTGGTGCTAGCTGAAGGCAATGACCCATACCCTTCATCAACACCTCTAACCACCACCAGCCAGGGGGGTCCAGCTGGTGTTTCAGCTAGGGGGCTCTGGCCAAGCCTAGTCCCTGTCTTCTTCACCTGGGTTGCACCCTGCTGCCCAGATGTGCAAGTGTTTGCAGAGAGGTTCAGAGGAAGCTGTTTGCTTTTTTTCCCCTTTAAAAACAAAATGCATTCCCTTAACTACAACCATAGGAGGAGGCAGCTGCTCTTGGCAAACGGAGCCACGCTGAGTGCACTTGGTGGAAGTGTTTTGACTTTGTTTCTGAATATGACCTTAAGTCTAGGAATCCTCAGTTTTGCCCACTGGTGTGTGGTATGGTGAGGGTGAGAGGGGTTGGGAGGACATCTAAGGTCCATCTAAGGAACAACCAGAAAGGAAATTTCTGCAGCGGTCCATTGCCGTGGCAGGAAAAAACGTAAGTAGCAGTATAGAGAAGTATAAATATATGGTGTTTAGAGCCCTAAAGGTCAGTTTGCCATGCGCGGGGAGGGCGAGTGCAATTGAAGATATCTTCCCAATGTCTTTGCGGGGAGATCAGAGTCAGAAGCCCAGACTCACTGCAGGACTGAAAATGAAGGAGTGAGGCTCGCGAATCCCTGGTCCCATGGGATTTGCTCCTGATTTCACAGGCAGCCTATTGCCATGCAGGAACCCCTGAGCCAAGAGTGTTTCTTGCTAAGCATCCTCAAAAACGAAGCCCCTACACTTGCCAGCCTCTGGCAGCACTTCCACTCTTCCCAAATTTCTGCCGACCGGAGCCAAGTGCCCCATAGGAGCTGCCAGGCTCCACCCCAGAGACAGCCGCGCACACCAGGGGAGATGGGGGTTGTGTCTCATCAACACTTGTGAAACAGTTTGGGGTCAGTTATAGAAATATAATGATACCTCTGCTTCTGGGGAAGATTTCCCAAAGCTTCTGACTGATCCAGACCAACTTCACATTTCCCCTTTCACCACTTCTGTCTGGCAGCCAGCACCAGGGTGCTGCTGGTGGGGTGGCAGGGCTTGTTCATGTCCCTCATTCAGGGTTAAAAAAGAAAATTGGACCCTTTAGAAAGAAAAAAATCCTAAGAAGAAGAAAAAACCCATTGAGCATTGCATGTTTGAGATGGAATGGATCGCTTTTGAAAGCACTTGCTTGCCTGTGTAAGGATGGAGGCACCTTCCTCTAACAATGCTGCAGGAAAAAAACCACCGTCCCCCAAGTTCGGGGCGCTCTGGAGGGCAGCCACACTGAAATTGTGATTAAGTGTTTTGGGCCATGCCTTTCACTGCAGCCTGCCAGATAAATATTTACAGCTGACCACGGAGAAGCGGGAGGGAGGGAGAAGAGAGACATCTGTAAATTCTTTGGAGCCTTGCTGTGTTTTAATTTTAATTTAGTTCTTTTTTGTTGCATTTCCATCCACACATCATTATCTCTTTTTCTCAACCCACGGAGAGCTAAAGAAGAGATTTTTGAGAGAAAGAGGTTATTTCTAAAACCTCGTGGGACAGATCCTGGTTTCAGTGACTGTGGTGTAAAATCTGAAGCTGTGATAAACCAGCGCTGTGGAGAGCAAACCACAAACTTTGGTTTACTAATCAGTGTAAATCTGATGTAACATTATTGATCTCTGCAGATTTCCTCTCACTCTCATTGCCTCCTCCCTTGTTTTCTTCACAGTTGTCCTTACCCATGCAAAGTCAGTGCCAATGTGGCTGTAATGTGCCAGTAAATCACAGCGTTACACCCACTTCTCAGGGGTGTAAATGACTCCCTCCAGTTGGCCTCTGTTTTCAAAAGAAAGCAATTCCCCGTGCCCAGTGGGAGAGCTGGTTATCACCAGCCCAGAGCATCTCCTCCCACCGACCCCGGCCCGCCAAGGTGTCCATAGCTGAGCCCTCCGAAGAAGGGGCAACCAAGAACAACCCATATAAATGAGGGTCCTCAACCCTGGGGGCTCTCTGCATTTTGATGTAGGAGTATATACGTCCTGCTCAGAAACATATGCAGGAATCTGTAGCTATAAAAGCCACTGCACCACCCTGTAATCCAGCCCAGATGTGCCTGTCCTTTCAAGGCGCACTCAGGGGACCCCTCCGAGCCGAGGCAGGCAGGGATGGAAAGCATTGTTCAGATTTACTCACCCCAATGAAAGGAGCCCCACAGCAGACTGCTCGCAGAGGTCCAGAGCAAGAAGGCTGGTAGGAAGGATTGACTTTGGGAGGGGGACCGGAGTGTGAGCCAACTGATGCTGGCCTGCGCTGTCATCAGATGCCCTCTGACATCATCAGTGTGAGCTAGGAGCCTGGTGAGCTCTGAGACAGGCGTTCACATGTGCAGTGCAAACCTGATCTTGCTTGAGCTCCTAAAACTTGGTGCAAAGGTCTGTACAGGCAGCTGAGCCTCTGGTGATAATACGGTGGGGCTACTCACCTCCTTCACTTGTGAAACAGAGGCCAAGTAACGAGACTCGGGGGTGGACTTTCATGCTGATCCGTTTGGGAGAACGGGGGAAAGTCTTTAGGGTTTGTTGTAAGTTGTATTTGCAAACAAGCTACCAGGATCTCCTCCTCCCCTTGTGGTAGCAGCTCGCGCTTGAGATTTATCCCAGCTCTTATCGGTGACCTTCTAAGTAGCCAAAAAGTAGCACTTCAAAAAACTTCTGCACTGGCTGCAAAGTCGTCTGGGAAGTTGCTCTTTCTGTTAGCGTCACAAAGCTGCACAGCCCTAAATAGAAAGCACAGAGGCAAAGGTCTCGTCCCCAGGGCTTTGCAGGCTCAGCGCAAAGAGTGTGGTTATAAAGCAAGTCATGGAGTCCAGGAAGGAAATTTATGGCTGGGAAGATGGATAAATAATACGCCAAGATCAACAGTAGTGGTAATGTTGAAGTGTACTGAGCAGAGCTGCTCCGCTATTACAGGGCTGTTTCCAACCACTTGGAAACCTTGGACTGAAACAAACCAACTGCTAGAGAGCTGCTGCGGCGTCCAGGCCCTGGCATTGGCACCGCCAGCGTCCAACAACCTGAAAAGGCTGTTTTAATGGGAGGGAGCAGTGCCACATGCCAGTGACTGTCCTCCCTGACACGATCTCACTTCTGGGGTCAGCGCTGATTTGTGACCAAGACTGGGGCTTCACAGTCACGCTCTCACGCATCACCTCCCAGCGGTGATGTGACCTCATGGGGTGCTGACATGGCTCTGACTCTTCATTTGTAGACCATCTGGAAATCTCTTGGGCCTCCAGATGTGATGAGAGGAGGATTGGGCTTTGTGTTGCTCTTGGAGGTTTGAAGGAGACACGAACCAAAATCTTTGCAGATTTTTTACTGCTCCTCTCAGCTTTCCCATCCTTCTCCTTGCTTCCGTTTGACTTTCTTCTCTTCTTTTTGCCTGGAAAGTAAAGTCACTCCGGCGTTTATTTTCTCTGTTTCCTGCCCAAGCTGTTAAGAATGTTCTAGGTCATCCCTGTTAATGGATCACATAAGGGAATGGTGGAAATCCATTAGTGGAGGTGTCTTAAAGAAGAGGTTGGACAAACACATGTCAGGAGCAGCGCAGGGATAGATGATACCGTCTCGGGACCATTGTTGGACTAAACACCCTCCTGAGGTCTTTTTCAGCCCTAATTTCTGAGCTCCTCTGATCCTGAACAAAGAGCATGACAGCCAGGACCTGGGAATGCCCTTAGGTGTTTACAGTGGTGGCAGCCCCACCATACCTCAGAGTCTGCTTTGTGCTCATGGGCATCATCATATCCATGCTGTGCGACATCCAGTCGCCCCTGTGCAATGGCTTGGTGTGCTGGTGTGGCATTTGGGGGGCAAACTGTGAGCAGGGAGGGTCAAAAGTGACATCCCCCTAAATTCTATGCTGCACAGAAGATGTAGCCAGTGTTTAGTCCCATACTTATTCACCATGTGAACTGTCCGAAAGCAGAATTAACTGTTTGGAGGAAAATACTGGCCATCCCCAACCTACCCCAGGCACTGCACATCCAGCCCCAGTATGTGACCCGAGACACCAGAGACAAACTTACTCCCCCTTTCCTAGACCTCGGGCTCTGCTCTTTGAATGCTCTTGAAGCTCCAGCTCTTGGAGTGCTGTGATGACATGTGTCTCTCATCTCTCACGCCCTAAAAGCAGTGACAACAGGGCTCCTGAGGGGAGAGGAAAGCTTGCATGTAGCCTTCAAAGCAAGAAAGCAAAACAAAGAACTCAACCCTTTAAAAAAAAAAAAAAATCTCACATTTTAAGAAGGATCTTCTGATTTTGGTTGGGAGAGTTGCCTTAACCTTGGCTTTGACAGTCCTGACAGTTAAAAGACCTAGATCACAGTCTGGACTTTCTCTGCGGTTTATCGGGGGTAGTTTACTATGGGGGTACACCCAGGTTGCAAAATTCAGTGTTTGGGCCCTGAAGACTGCCCCTGAAAGCAAGATGGAAAAGCCTGAAATGCATTCCTTTAAGACTTTGCTGTCTGTAGCTCCTCTCCAAAGGATCAGAAGGCTAGCCAGGGCCTGAATCACTTTTTGTGAATGCCCTGGCAAATCAGGGGTGTCCTCACTGACATCTGCTGTGTCACACCAGGGCAGGACTGGTGTGAGGGGGGCCTGAGAAGCAGCTGGAGAGCAAGCCCTTCCGAGACAGCTAGAAGGAGCCTGGACATTGTTATAGAGGGACCCATAATGGGCAGCAGGGGACACAGCGTTTTGCTCAGCCCTTCTGCCTGTGGCACAGACCTGCATCTGCCCAAAGACCAGAGCTTCCCTCCGCTTGCCGGCTCGGACCAACAAGGGGGCAGGATGGCTTGCATCCATCTCCTGCAGGGCCGGAGAGCTTTCCGCATCCCCCCGTCTCAGACTTGCTTGCCGCAGCTTGCGCCGGGTCAGATTTCAGGGTCTGGGCTCTGCATGTGTGCTTTTAATTCACTCTGCAGTCTTTCCAGGAAACTAATTTGTGTCAGATGATTGGGTTTTGTCCTTTATTTGCTTTTTGGAGGGCAGGGGTTGGAGGATGCTGTTGAGTCAATGAGCCGCAGCTATTGCCCTGCTCCTCTGGCCCCACAGCTCTATGTGCCTGGTGCAGCTCTTCCCCAGGCGGCAGGTAAGTGAGGGGAAAACTCCTGGTGACAAACCCAACCATTTTGGGCATAGGTGGCAGGAATGAGCCCAAAAAGCACCTAGGCTTTTGCCTAGATGGGGTTTGGGCATCCTTCCCTCTCTCTCTCCTCCCTGGCCCCCTTCACTCCTTTGGCTGGGTCCATGTTTTGCACACTACCAGATAGATTCACTGGCAAACTCTATCTCCATTAAAAATCACAGGGAAGAAACTGAAGATCTTGTTACCAAACAAAAGGCAATTGAGCAGGCAATTGAACAAAAGGCAATATGGCAGCAGGGAAAGCATAGGAGATTATTTAAGTCCTGGCATGGACATCTAAGCTGGATATTTCTGCTAAAATGCTACTAAGTCAAACAGTGATCAGTTGTTGTCCCTGAATTAGGAACTTAATGTGGAATAAAGGCTTTTCCACCTCTCAGAGCTGTTGTTTCAGGCTCTCTTCAGACTCAGGAAGACAACATTGCTTTAATTAATCTCATCTCACACTTTGTGCTTTCCTATAGGCACAAGAGATGAACTCTTCACCTTCAGTAGAAGCTGGTATCCTGGAATTTGCATGGTTGCTTGCAGAATGGCAGGACAGCATGAGACTGGATTATCAAGAAAATGAGTAAGAATGAGAGGCAGTGACCGTCTGCCTGTTCCCCAGAATTTAACACCATGCTTTGGTTGCCAACATGCACATCACACAGCAAGGGCTGTAGCTGATCTGTTTGCAGCTTAGGTGGTATGCTCAGGGACCTCCTCGCTCCTTCTGTGATCCTGTCAGCTCAGGTAAGTCAAGAAGGTTCAATCCAGGTCATGTCTTGGTTGAAAATCCTCAGAGGAGAGGCCAGGATGTCGCCAGACGTGACAACCTCTCCTCTGGCTCAGCAGGGTTGCTCACACTAGCCTACTGCTACAGGGCTCTGTGAATATTGACTCCCAGAGACTGCTCTGATGAATATTGACTCCCAGAGACTGCTCTGATGAAATGGGGACTTCACATCACCACGACCAAGAAATTTGAGCGTGGGTCATGCATTCCTCTCACACCAGATTTCAATCTCTTTCTTTGAGCCATGGGTTTTTATTTATTTATTGCCCTAAATTGCTGTGCTTAGAGGTCTTGCTTCCCTGCTAACCTACAGCCATATTACTGGCCCAGGGGAGCTGCATTTGGGGAGTAGGTGGGTGACGTGCCAGTGAGGAACATGCAGTTAGTTCATGAACGCTTTGCATCCCTTCAGCTCGACGGCTGTGAGAGGCACGTGGACTCAGACAGACGTATGGCTACTGGAGTGGTGAAGTGATCGATGCCTCGTTATTTTTTCACTGTCAACAATTGACTGTGAAACCCACAGGCAAAGTGTCGGGAGCAGGCTCACACAAAGGATGACAAACAGCTATTGCCCTTGATTACTCTGCTAGCTCAGGGGCTGGAGTCTGCATAGTAGATCTCATGGACGTGACCCTGCTGATGGTCCCTGGGGATAGGAGAAAGACAACATGCAATAAAGTTTCTTTCCTTTTCTCTCACTGTGCTTTAAAAATAAACAAACTCTTAAAATTGCTTACAACCACTTCCTGCCCCTACCATTGAACAATTAATTCTTCCACTGTGACCTTAAATTCTACTGTTTACCAGTTTGGGGGCAGTCGCATCTTTCATGGTGTTCTTTTACCAAAAAGGCTTTGCTCACATGTGTGCCTCTGCAAGGGTGTATATTGCGTCTTACATCCAGCTATGACCTCTCTGATGTCCACCGCCTGAGACAGGGGACGAGCAGACTGCAGCATGGTGGGTTCAGCAGGATGCGTATGTGCATCGGTGTGCACGTACGTATGCCGTGGAGGTACCATGCTGCAGATCAAAGGGAAAATGAATCTTTAAAATGTTTAGTTTATAAAGTATGTTGTTGTTGCACTGCAGCCCAAGGTCTTCAAAGGGGCCCAGATTTATTGTCTCAGCACAGTTCAGAGATATTTGTTGTAGATTAAAAATGGAACAAATAGGAAGGGGGCCAGGCGTGTAAATTACGGAGTAAAAATAGAAGCTCTTAACATTTGTTTGCTGTATGAATTTGGGTTTTGTTGTTTTCTTTTCCCCTGATAGTGCTTTCTCCCCCCCACTCACCCTGCCTTACACTCGTTCCTGAGAGCCAAGGGGTCACGTCTGTGTTTTCTTGTGTGGCCACATGGAGTATGTCCTGACAGCTCTGCTATCTCTTAGGTAGAAACTGAGATTATCCAGGCATGGCTCTCAGAAAGGAAAACTCACTACAGCAAATCTGCTTCGCTTTTATTACTGGAGGTACCATTTAATCTCAGCCCCTGACTGTTCCTCTCCCCACAAATCCTCTGCTTGGAGGAGAGTCATCAACTCAACACATGACAAAGAAATTAACTCTCCTTTGTGGCCACAGATTTTAAAGAGAGGAACAGTCATTTGGATCCTGCTCAGCTGGTTGTGCAAGGCAGCCCAGAGCCTGAGCAGTGGTGTCCCGCTGACTGGCACGGAGAGGTTGACACGCCCCTGTCAGGATGTCCCCTGGCGCCGGCTGTGATGGAGCCCATGGCAGGCGTTGCACGCACCCATGCCGCCGGGGAGCCCCTCTGCCTGGGTCCATGCAGGGGGTTTGCCCACAACTTCATCCCTCACTTAGGCCTCGTACACTGACCTTCCCCACCAAGCCCCTGGGCTGAGGCTGGAGGAGGATACCCCAACTGGGCAGTCTCCAGTCACTCCTTCCTGCAGTGTGGCTGGGATGAGGATGGGGGTGGCAGGGAAAAGCATGGGCTGCAATGTGAAGAGATGAAAAGTATGAAAATATGACTTCTTTTCACCTTTACTTGCCTGCATTGAGCTCTTTCCCCCAGTTCCAGTGGAAGGCCCGAGGTTTGTTCATGCCATCGTGATCTGACTTTGCCCAGGAACCGGGGCAGGGTTGCCCACATTCAGAACCGAGGGAAAACGTAAGATCTCAAGATACTTCTCCTCACCACCTCTTACTGATTATCTCCTAGGCAAAATGCACTGGCTATGTCCTGACTGGGGCCCTGGCTATGACTTGCTAGGCAAAATCTCTGGGTCAAGCATTCAGTATCAACAGAGCTTCTTTCTCCAAAAGCTCACACTGAAGGTGGAGAAGATGGCCATGAGGTGGGAGATACAAATCCAGAGAGAGAAAGTGAGGTGCTGAAGGTTTTTGGTACTGGAACTGGTACTGAGCCACTTGTGTTTGATTCATGGCAATTGGTGCTGGGCCACACTGTCTGTCAGTCCACTGAAACTCTCTCTGGTTCTCCAAAAAGCTTTACTCCACAATGTAAATTCCTCTGTGCAACTCTGAGCCCTTTCTGGCAGCCCTAGGCAATTTTAAAGGGCTGGGTTTTGGGATCCTAAAACCTGTTGCTTGAGGGGAGCATCATCTTCATGCTAAATGTGAGCCCTGGTTGTGTGAAGCATACAACCACAGCTATGAGGTTATATACTTCATCCACGCTGTGACCCTGTTGGGTGACAGAGCATCCCAAACTGATCTCCTGCTAGTGCTCATCTTCCAGGGATTTCAGCTAGCCATGGGCTGGAAGCCATGCCCATCTTGCCAGACACCAGGGACCCCACTCAGCTGTGTTTGTGGTGTTGGTTAATGTTATGGGTGCTTCAGACTACATCCATCTTGTCACCTTTTACCTCTGCATCCTGCTGTCAGTTGCAAAGACCTCCATACATTAAAAGACCGTTGTCTCCAGTGAGGTTTGTGTATAGATTTTAATATCATAATTATGGCATGTAAACTAAATACCACTTGATTATTGAAACCATATTCACTGAAGCTGAGCTCCCATGCGAGAGATACATATGAGTTTAATTGTTGTTAAACCTTCTGCAAATGTACTTCCAGTAAGGCACTGGTATTATTTAACACATGGATGGAAACAACTACTGAAACCTAGAGCTGATGCTGGAGGGTAATCAGTGTGGGCTTTGGCCATTTCACTGTACAACCGATGCTTCCCACATTTTGGCAGCTGGCAGGACTGTGCCATGCCCGTGACGTCCAGATGGGTCAAACCCTTCCAGTGGTTTCACTGGAGCTGTCCTCCTCATGGGAGATCAGATGAGACATAGCTCCTCTTAACAAGCGGGGGCCGGGCTGTCTTTCACACCGACAGAGCCAGCGCTGGGAACAGCCTTGCAAATGCCCGCGAAGCCTGGGTGCTGCCCTGGGGGAGAGTGAGGGCGATGCCACCATCATGTGGGACACCCACCCTGCCTGGTCAGCCCTACCACCTCCCCGCTGGCTTGGTCACCCACAGCCTATCTGCTCAGTTCTCCTGCTGACATCTGGAGCAAAAGCATATATGAAAGACTATACAAAGCAAAAACATACACAGAAGAAGGAGATTAGGTTCTTTTAAGCCTCTTCCAGGCCCGGCGTCCCCCAGAGCTCTTGCTATGTTTTGCTTTGTATGTTGGGAGGAGAAGAGCTTGATTAGAGAAAAAAAGAGGGGGATATTTGAGAGATTAATGAAGCCTAGGTCTGACACAGGTGTTGCTTCCCAGGTCTTTTCAAACTCTGGTGACACCAGAAGATGTTTTGTAGAGCCCAGAGGGTGGTGGGGAAGCCTGGGACAGCTTATAGACGAGTGATTTCCCTGGCCTTTCCAGCCTGACAGCCCAGTGATGGCTGACTTTGGCTAATTGTGGCAGGACTGGTGTAAAAGCAGCGAGCTGGAGCAGGAAGCCTTGTGGCTTGTGGACATCCACGGGAAGACGTCTGGATGGCAGGGCGGCAGCAGAGCGGTGGCACTGAGCCTGCTGCTGGCGTCCTGGCTCGGGAGCTCCTGGAGGAGCCAGGGCAATGCTCCTACAGCAAACCGGGCTGTGTCTGCTGGTGCCTGCTGCCTCACCTGCTGGTGTCTCCTCACAAAACCTCTGTGCAAGTTTGAGGCGCTATTATCCTCATTTTACAGACAGACCCTCAAAAGTATTTAGGCATCAAACTCCCAGTGAAGTCCAGGATAATTCAGTACCTAAATGCCTATCTGGATCTATGCAATTTGCTGATAACATGCTGGAAATCAAATTTTGACCTTCCAAACCTTTATCTGGTGGCCTAGCCCCAAGGCACCTTCCTCTACCAGAGGGCAGGTCCATGCTCCCATACCAGGCAGCCAAATAGCTTGTAGTGGCTTCTCACCCCTGCCTCCAGCCCGGTCTGTGCTCTCCTGCGGCACCCAGAGGGCCTGGGAGGCTGGCAGAGGGGGAGCTGAGGGGATGTGCTCTCAGAGGCGATGGGACATCAAAGTCCTGGCCACACACAGCAGTAGATATTCTACAACTTTTTTTTTTTCACAGCAATGGGGTGCCACTCTTGTTGGTTTTGGTGGTTCCCAGTGGGAATAATTACATTGTGCATGCCTTAAATTCCCTCTTTTGCAATGACAACTGGATGCAATTTCCTTAGGAGTCTCGCAAATGAAGCTCTCACATTGTTGGAAGCCATTCAGTGAGTGCTGCAATGTGTTCAGAGGTGGCTGCTTCTCAGCAGGACTCCAAGTGGTTTCTAGAAACCTTTCTGTAGCCTGTCATGAACTTTGGGACCCACTCAATGGGTGACACATGGGAGTCCTGGGCAGGGTCTTTCAGCTAAATGCAAGCTTGTTATTTCTACACTGCAGAATACCAAGATAACATGGTTGGAGGCACACACTCACATAAGACAGAGCGTGAAATGCAAACCTGAAGTTTTAGAGAGTTCATATGTTTTTGGGATTGGGCTCAGGAAATGCCAAGCCAGAACCAAAACTTGCACTGGAGGTTTGATTCTGGTTCATGCTTAACATAAATATTACTCTCGCTAATCAAACATTCCCCAGAATAGCTCCACAGAGCTCAGGATAAGTCTCTGCAACGGATTTTATGACCTAGTTGCCTGTGATAGCAGAGGGTTGGTACAGCCCAGTTGCTGGTACAGCCCAGCAGGTCCCTTCCATTAACCTTATCCTGTGATTAAAGAGCAAGACTCACCAGAGTGGGTTGCTCAGGGAATCCTCCACACAGTGTCAAAAAGCTTCAACAGTTGTTTTTGTGGGGGGGCAATGACTTGTGAGACCACATGCATATGCATTAAGAAGGGCTGCTTGGCCGGAAAGGGCAATAGTCCTTTTGATCTTGAGACACGGAGAAAAAATAAAGATTTCCCCCAGTAAAAGGCTGGAGGTCATGGAGCAAAATGCCCTTCTGACAATGGAAGGTACCACCTCCCTCCTGCCTGCACACCGTGCAGAGCTTAAGGTGGACAGCATGGTGATGCATGATTATGCATGATGCATACATGTTGCATGGTGATGCATGATGGATAGCATGGTGCTACTTGCTTTTCAGATGGCTCCTGTTGACAGTGGCTTGCAAAGACCTTCATGCCAACACCCCACCAAAGCACTTGACCACTGAAGGACAGCCTGCAACGTGCTTCCAGCATGTCCCTGGGCAGCTAATGAAAGAGCACGATAACTAAAGAGACCTAATGAAGCCCCGCTCCTGCCAACTGCACAGTCGAGTGATCTGTGCAATGTACAGCAAGAGAGGAGAGGAGGGAGGATCAGGAGAAAAGACAACGCAGCTAGGACTTGAAAAGCAAGGTCCAGGGGAGGTAGATGACAGATAAAGGAGGCAGAGGAGGAACAATGTGTGTTGTGGTTGGAGGGAAGGGGTAAAAGAAAGAAAGAGTGAGCGTGCTTGTGTTATTTGTCACTGGGGCGGGAGGACTCGTGCAGCTATTTTATTCCAAGTGCCCGACCTTTGCTCTATCTGGGAACATAGGAATTAACTCAGATGTTAACCAAATGCTTTGGTCTGGCTGGAGAGCAGAGTGCAGTTATGTGGAGCAAGTGAGGCAGGAGGAGCAGATCTCCCTCCCCTTCTGCAGCAGGAGGTGGGCTGGTTGCAGGGACAACATTAATATTTTTTTGCCAGTTTTCTAATTCCCACAGTGCTTGATAAGCAGAGCTGCCCTTCTGACAGCTGGGCACAGAAGTGCCGTGCAGGTACTGTTGTGTTTGTGTCACTGTTTTTCCCTTTTTCTGACAGCTGTAGCACCTCAGGTGTCCTTACGGCAGGGCGGTCAGCCCTCCTCTCATGCAGCACTGTACTTGCCAGCCTGCAGTCCATGCAGTTGTCAAGGCATCCGAAGGTCCTCAGCAAATGGTGCAAAATACAATACAAACCATAACCTTCTTGCATGTGCAGTCCCATGTGTGCAATCAAAACTGGGGGGGATGCAAAGGAATAAACAGACATTTAAAGCTGAACTTAAATTTTATTTGGACCTGAGTGCAAATCACTGTGGTGACTGTGCCATGTGATGCCTTCAGTTTATTCAGAGAAGACTTTGAGTAAAACACATACAGAGATGCTGGTCTAATGCATACAAGGCAGAAACTAGAGCAGCAAGATGGGAGCATGGTAAGCACATGGTCCTGAGGTGATCCAGGTGCTCAGAGCCAAACCCTGCCCTGCCGCCTAAGACTCTACAGTACCTAAGGGCTACTGTTGACCTTTGAGGAGTTCATCAAGGCTGTACTGCATTTCTGTGGGTGCTGCAGGATCATGTTCTCTACAGCAGGCTGGTGCCCTGGGACACTGCTGGGTAAGGATTTATGGAGCACTGAGAACAACAGATGAATATCTCAACCTCAACAGATGTGGTAGAAACCCCCCCATACCTTTCTTAAGTACAGGGTGGGAGACGAAAGGTGCTGGCCACACTCAAACCCAAGAGCAGCTATGGGATATGATGACTTTCCAGTCCCTGCCCTAAGTCCTATCTGGTTTGTTTAGTTGCTGTGGAAAGAGGGAATTTGCCCGAAAAGGAGGGAACCAGGGGGTTCTCTCCCATATCCTTCAGTGATTGTTTATTTCTGGAGAGCATCACTACCCATCCAGTCATCAAAACATCAGGTGCTCATAGCCAAAGTCCTGGCCTGGGACCATCACTGCCAAAAATGGCAGAGTTCACTTTGCTGTGGCCCTCTTGGGTGTTGACAATATTTGGAGATACAGCCCCATGTTGATGGTGCTTGTGTGGTCTAATTACCCTTTATTGCTACTCTTGCCTGCCTGCTTACTTGCATGTTAATTTATTTGTCCCAAGATGCGCTTGCGCATCTGTTCCTTATTTCCTGTGTATGCATTTGTTTTCTTGCTAAATACTGAAAGGGAAGGAGATGAAATGCATTGAAGATCTTGATTTACAGCTTCAGCCTTTCTCTAAATCTGTTAAGAACTGTGTTCTCATCTCCCCCTCCTCTCTACCCTCTTTGATGGCAGGGAGACATCAAGTAAAAGCATAGCAAGCTGTAATGCAAATACCAAAACAGAGACAGACCCCTGTCACTCCACTGACTGCGGCAGATCAGGCCCCTGATCCTGGGTATATTTTTTGTGATATCCTGACCCTCTCGTGCAGCATTGTATACTCACCGTTTGGTTCTTCCACCAACTCTCCTATGCCATTTTGGAGTTGATGACAGCACTGGTGGCAATGCACAGGAGCTAGCCCAGGATGCAGCTTGTCTAAGGCAAGGAAGAAAAGATGGGAGCAGGACAGAGCAGCTACGTGAGCGGTCATCTCAAACAGCCACCAGTCTGCCTGCCCCCGCGGCCACCCAGCCGCCTCTTCCTTGCAATGCTCCACTACAGGCGAGCAACTTCTGCCAGTGGAGCAGACCTAACCTGACTCCATGACAGATTTCAGCATGTTTCTACTCCTTCATTTGCCATGCTCTGGCCGATGATGGCTCACGTGTGCATATTTCAGAGCAAACATGTGCCACCAGAAGGGAGGGGACAAGTCATAAGCAAAGGTCAGGAGAGGATGGTTCCCTGAACAGATGTGACACTCAGACTGCTCCAGGAGGTCATAGCCCGGACTGGACTCTCCTCTTTACCAAACCTTCTTGTTTGGTTTACTCAGCCCAGTCAGTATCACAGGGAAAAGGAGGGATCAATAGCTGCTGGTTGATCCAGAAGGTTGGTGTGTCAGCAGTTGCTGAGGAAAAGCTCTATCAGTGTCCAACTATCTCCCAGTCCCTTGAAAAGGGACTTCTTTTGGTAGCAGTTAATGCCCTTCCCGGTTCCCCAACACCACATACTTGGCAATCCATGCTGTCTCCTGGCTCAGCAGTGCTGTTGTGATGAGAGGGGTTTGAATCAGCTGGGAAGGGGCACATCCAAGAGAGGTCACTGAGATAGGTCATCCCTTCTCACTGCTCCTGTGTGACGACTAGCAAGCTTTCCCTAGCAGGAATCATGCCACCCTGGAGCTTACTGAACCATCGCTCCTGTGCTTACCCCAGGCCTTTCCTCTCAATGACACTAAAATTGCTGAAGTCATGGGAACAGTGTTTCTCATCTTCTGGAAAGACCTTTACTTGGGTTTGTGAAGCAGCTTGTTTGAACAGCCTGTGCCTAACCACTCACCTCACTTGACACCTGCCTGGGCTTGGACTGGGAGAGGAAAAACAGAGACCAGCTTGTACCCACCAACTACACTTAGCTGCTTTAAGGCATCCTGCCACTGCATGGGTCAAACCCACATGCTCACACCTCTGGGACCAGCAGAGGCTGGAGACGTCTGGAGAACCTCTGGAGGAGCTCTGGAGGAGGCAGCAGGACTGTCACCCTTGGCTAGGATCATTCCTGCCAGGGGAATGAAGAGCAAACAACCCTTACCTTTAATTTCACTGGCAAAGGGAGGTGACAGGCATGACAGAGGAGCTGCTGCCTTGCCCGCGGCACATGAAGGTTGCTGGCAACCACATCTGGGTGAGAGGAGGGACCCCATGCATCCCTGGCATCCCTCCTGGTGAAGCTGGTGCGAGCCACATGAGCTGAGGACCTCTGCAAGGCATCCTGGTGGCTTCCCCCCGCCCTGGCTTGCCCATGGAGGCTGTGCCATCTGAACCCAGCCTGCTGCATGGAAAACCCCTGGCTGTGCCACGGGACTAAGTGAAATATTGTTTCCCAGCTTAATGGACAGATTTGTTAAGTATACAATGAATTACCAGCTCTTTCACTGCAATAACTCTTCACACGTTTTTTTTCTCTGCCTTTCACTGTTTTTTATGATTCATGCTGACGGTTGCCCAGCTGACATTTCTAAAATGAGGTTTTTAAGCCCCAGCCTTTCCCCCCTCCCCTCTCCCCTTTTTGTTTGCCTGGTTTATGGGCCTGAGAGAAGTGTTTCCAATCACGATAATATCTTCATGTTTTGTTGACAAAAGGTCAACCTAGGAATAAGCCAAACTGGTTTTAGGAAAAATATTTGCTTATTTAGTAAGGGGATGTGTATTGGAGATCAAATTTATGAGGGTGAAATTGAGTCCGGTTATTTAAAGGATTCTGAAATAAGAGCTTCCCACCCACTCACAAGGGGAAGAACAAGAGCTATAAATTGCTTTAGGCTGAAGGGAATGTAGAAATAAACTAAGTTTCTGTGCAAAAGGTAATAAGATCCAAAGAAAGAACTAAAACCAGAGTTTAAGAGACAACAGCTTGTTCACTCCCTCACATGCAGCGCTCATTTCACACTATCATTCCTTACAGAAGAAAGGTCATAATTTTCCCCAATATCTGACCTTCCAGTTCCACAACAACCATCCTCATCCGTTGGCTGAACACTTACTCAGACTCACAAAAGAAAAATCCAGCAGCTTAGCTGGCCACAGAATCTGTTTTGCAGCATGTTTTCTCTAGCTTGACTTTAAATTATAGTTCTAAGTCAGATTTTGCAAACCCTTTCATGAGAATAGCCCCTGCCAGGAACTCTACCCAATTCAGGAGGAACGATCTCTTCATTGACATTTGCATGAGCAGCACCGCTGAACAAGCGTGTCTGGAGGATCATGTCCAAAAGTTCTTCTCTCTTTTCACTGACAAGACCTGTCAACAGTGCAACGGGTTAAGTTGCCCTTTTCCATACAGAATATGAAGAGGGAGTGTACCGCATACATACATATCTATCCTCGTATATTTAAAAAATGTGTATGCATATGTGCATGAGTATGTATACCATACATATTTATTAGAATAATTTAATCTGGAAAAGACCTCTGGAGGTGATCTGTTTAACTCCCAGAAAGCCAGGTCAACTTAGGTTGGATTGCTTGGCCCCTTGTCCAGTTGAGTGTTGAGCCCTTCCAGGCATGGAGACGCCACAACCTCTCTGGGCACCTGTTCCGATGCTGCCTCACCCTCACTGGGAAGAATTTTTCCTAATATCTAATTGGAATTTTCCTTCCTGCAGGTTGCAACTGTTGCCTCTCTCCTACCACTGTGCACCTCTGAGGGTAGTCTGACATAGACATGTATGTGTGTATATATACATATATGCATATGTGCATCCACACATGCATGGTTTCCTACACTTCTTCCTCTATGTATCCAACAGCTAACAAGCTAGGCAGAGCCTTGGTCTGGCCCAGTGCAGCTATTCCTATTTCTAGCAAACTCTGAGTGGCTGCGGAGAGGTTCTGGCATTTTCTCCCTTCTCCTGCTGTTGCCCAGCTCCAGTTCCTTTGTATTGTTTAGGCACATGCCTCCCTCGTGGCCTGGGACATGAGATTTCTTTCCTCTTTAAACATGATTATTACAAAACATAAATTGGAGCAAGAACTGTAGTTAAAACCCACCCTCTTCTAATGAAGTCCCCTTGATGCTGGATGCTTGTTAAAAAATACAACGGAACATTAAATAAGTCTTTGCAGCTAGTAGAGACAAAGACAAGTCATTATCAAAATGGTTTAACTGGTTTGGGTTAACCCTACAGCCATGACACATCTCAGCAAATTCCAGATAGAGGGGAAGCAGGGTACAGCAATGAAATCCGATTTGCTGTAAATTTTTTATTGTTTTTAGGCAAGATAACAATAATGTTTGTAGACACGCTACATCTCTCTCTGTATGTAGCCACCACAGATCAACTCTACGGGACTGGAGAAGAGCTATTGTAAAATGCTGCTGGACACTGGAAGTTGGGCACAGCCACATCTACCTTGGGCTTACAGTCCTAAGAAAGATGAAGCCAAATTATCTCAGTTTTTTGGGTTTTTCCCCTTTTTTTTTTTTGTCTTTTTTTGTTGGCGGTTTTTTTTTTTGTCGTTTTTTGTTGTTTTGTGTTGCAAAACCAAGGAAGCTGCTCGATGGCGAGGCAATCCTCTTGCTGGGGAAGCCACTCCAGATTTCCCAGTCGTTCTGTCCCCGAACATACCATAGCTGGTGTGATCCAGCCTGTGAAGGGATGATTAGAGAGAAATATATGGCCAGTGTTCACAGGCACAGAATCTATTTCTGATAGAGTGTAAAAGAGATTAAACTATCTGTACCTGTGGACCACCCAGCCAATTCTCTCCCTAATGGTTGTTTGAGGGTTTTTTCATTCATGCTTTTCTCATTTTGTAAGATGAAAGCGGTTATACAGTCAGAGCTGTAACCTCTAATCATCACTTCATGCTCTAAAAAGAACACCTCTTCACATCTGTCTTTGGGAAACAATCTGGGCCTAATCCGAGACAGGATTTTAATTACCCAGGTGCCACAACAGCTAACCACGGTAATTTTTTTGGCATAACAACATTGCATCTCCTGCCCATTGGCTGTCTCTCAGTGGCCCATCCAAGTACCTAGAAAGCTTTTCTGTAGTCATTTCAAGGATAGCTTGAATTCTGAATTCTGCCTTTCCCTACACGAGGGACATGCTGTCATCCTCCCCTATCTCCCTTCCACCCCAAACACTACCTCCATCTTCAGGGGGAGGAGACACTTGATGGCACCTTTCAATCCAGGCTAACAAAGCTCTTCACAAACATGGCCAAGTCCCAGACCCAGTGCCAGCATCTTTTAGAGAGATCAAGGCTTCACTCAATTGACTACAGCTGCACTTCTGTGAAATTAGCCACATTTTACTGCTGGGCAAATTGGGCAGCAAGAGGTAAATGCTGTAGGAAAGCCAGAGGTTGGGAGTGATTCAGGATGAAATCTCAGTAGTTGGTTCTGCTTGGGCTCGAGCCTAAACTGTTTAATATTTGTCTATGTGTTCTGAGCAACAGAAGAGAATCTGCAGAGCATCAGCACTTCATGGCACGTCTCCTTGTCTGACTGCTTCGCAGAGCAGATAACAGTTCTCAGGCAAATCTGCTAATTTGGAAAGAGAAAACGGTTTCATCTGTTTTGTGGTGAGACACCTGAGAAGCCAAGAGAGCTGTTGCAGGAGGAAGCACAGCAAAGGTCTGTGTACTTACAGCTGTGCTTTCAATGCTGGAAAATAAATCATCTTTCCACCACAGACCCCATTATAATTACCCTAGCATGTAAGAGCGATTAGGATGTTGCTGCCTTGCTGTTATGGAGCAGTCTGGATTGCTGTTTCTTGAAGAGGTGTAATGGGAATGGGATGGTTATTTATGGTTGGGGAATAAGGAGATGAATGAGTAAGTTATGAGATTTCATATCAATATTTCTCTGGCTTGTTGCAAAGAAATGTCATCCCACCCTTTCACGAGCTGATGGCTCTGCCATTTCCCCTCTGAATAAATTTATGAGAGCAAATCTCAGACCTTCCCTGACTCCACTCTGATTAGGGAGGACAAGAAGGGAGAGATTTGGCTACCCAGCTGCCTTGTGTTGAGCCTCTTCATCCTGCCAGTTTATAACCCAGCAGCCTGCTCAGCTCTGCTTGAATGGCAACCATCCCTCCTGTTCAGGACAGCTGTCAATTTGGGAGCCAACCCTCTCGGTTAACTCCTGGCAGAAGCAAGTGCACAGCCTACAGACTTGGGCTGGAGCTAAACCAGGCAACGCCAGGTTGAGCCAGAGGTACTGCCCAATTTGTTCTGCACTGGATGGGCCACCAAAAAAGGCTCCTAAAGAAAAGGGGCAGCTGGGAGACAGGCACCCAACAAAAAAGTATTTGGTTCAAGTTCTAGTGGGACTGGAGGTCCCACTCAAAACTTCGAAACAGAGATTCAGGTTCAGTTTCTCCTTCGGGGAGATAAGGGGGAGGGAGAATATTGTGGTTCAGACTGGTTTCTAGTTAAGTTCAACTCCCAGCAAAACCACTTGTGCAACTCAGGAGCAGGACAAAAGTATGAAGGGGATGATTTGGAGTACGGCTAAGGTTGGGCTTGAGGATGAAAATGAACAAAGGAAGCAGCTCAGCACAATGCAGTTTGACCCCATGGGGAATGATGAAGCTTGAACTGGACTCAACATACAGGAGAAGCAACGGCAGGACAGAGGAGCGGCAGCAGCAGCAAACCAGACCCAACCAAGTCTGGTGGGAGAAAAGATACAAGATGAAATGAAATCAGGAAAGGCTATTGTCAAGGGACAGCTTCAGAAGGTGTCTGCTAGTCCCTGGCTTCTGCATGGAAAGAAAATAATCGGTTGCCAACCGGAAGAAACTGTAGGAAGCCACTGGGTAAGTCTTTCCCATTTGGAACTGCCCTTTTGGAGCAGACTCTGCTCTGCTTGTATTACATATGCCAGCTCTTAAAGATTTCCTTGTCCATGGAGGTTTTTTACAGTTCACGTAAACATCAATTTCTGTCAGAGCCCATGTGTTCCATTTAAACCAAAGTACTGCACACATTGCATACTGACCATATGGTCAAGACTTAGTCTATCTTTACATACAGGGGTATAAATATTTGTCTCAGGTCTGGGGAAGCTGGCGAGCCTTCTACGGTGTGTCCGAGACCTCTCATCACTTGGGCCAGCACAGGTGGGTTTTGATCTGCTGCTCCATGAGCCAAATCTTACATAGACTTCCCTTGAGCAATCACCTGCAGGTGGATTCATATCATGTGCTATTCTTAGCCTCATTTCTTAGCCTCATGTCTCATTTCTAGGTGTTACAAGAAACTGCATTTGAAACAGGTACTCAGCATAAACAGGCGAGTCGCTCGAAATGCCCGAAGACTGCAGTTTCAGCAGACTGCGGCCAGCAAAAGCATAAACTTGAATTTCAAGTGGTTTAACAGGTCAATGCAGAGAGACAAAGCAATATATTCATGGCTGAAAGTGTGCATACACCTGCATGTGCATCCACACAGCTGCACAATCAACAAAACACTTGACAATTTAAAAGCATAATTAAGCAAATCAGGCTGATATATAGAGCTTTCCTTTACTTAAAGTTTTTCATATCTTACCTCATGTTCACTTTGAAAATGAAACTGAGAGCTCCTAAGACAGAACTTCATTTTCAGAAAGTAAAAAGTAAACCTAAAAAACCTGCCCATATCATGTCTACAGCTATGCTGAGTGTGTATGTACAATTCTGTGCCCCAGAACAGCAGAATGTGATGCTATAAAGGCATCAATATATATATTGCTTTATGCATAGAACTGCAAACCAAAATATCTTGCAGCCAGCTCCCCAAATATTAGGTGCTCATGGGCCTTAGGGCATTGATGCCCCATAAATTTAAGAGTATTTATTAGGTGAATACAGAACTGGAAGTTTTGTAGCAGTGGAAAGTAAATATGATAATGAGGTAAACACATGTTGCAAAGAAAATACCAACTAATCATGCACTCTGTGCAGGAAATAGCAGCTTTAAACAATCACTTCTTGAATGCTGGAGTGAAGCCTGTGAGCTGGCTACAGGATGGTCTACTTGTTAATGACATCTCTCTGCGTCCTGTAGCTTTTTACAGTGCTGTAAACCCTGTCTGACAAGTAGGTAACCAAATAGGTGTTATGCTCCTTTGAATGCTTTGAAGGACCTTAAGAATGCTCCTTTCCATTCCAGAAAGTGAAGTGCTACATGCATGGATGTAGCTTCAGTCTTCCTTTGATAAGCAAGAGGAAGCATTCTTCAGGGGACCATACCCACAGGTACAGCTGGGATCCCTTCCTTGTGGTCAGAGAAGACCTAAGGTATGGTCAGGACTGTGCATCATGAGCTCCATCTGGAGGTTGTTTGCTCTGATCTGTAGTTTTGAAAGGAATGGAGAGAAAATGCAACAGTGCTGGGTCAAAATCACCAAGCTCCAGGGGCATTTGGAAAAAAAAAAAGACCTTGCAAACCAGAAGAGCTGGCTGATGTGGAGATGTCACACTGAGAATGGCAGGTGGTAGGGTGAGCTCCATTTGCCCATGGTGTTGGGGGCCCTTACACCTACATGCCTGAGATGCAACCTTTGCTGTATGTTATCATATCAATGCAGCGAAGAAGAGGAAGAAAACCCAGCACGCAGTCAAGATTGTCCCATTAGACCACTTACGGTGGAAGCAGCTGCCCTCCCAAGTACTGCCGCATGAACCTCACAAAGCGCTTGTTTGGGGTGTGGGGCAAGTTTCTGACTTACGCCAGACGTTTGATCCTGGTGATTTTGCTCAGCTCTGTCTCGAAGCTGTCTGCATGCACAGCTTCAGCTAGAGGCTTCCACTGTTAATTTAATCACTACAAATTCAGAAAAAAGTTTCAGGCTGTGTCAGCACACTTGTACAAAGTCAGAGCAGGCTGAGATGCAATCAGACTTTCCGCCCAGCTACTCCTACAGTAAAAGCTGCTGGGAGTGGGGTACGCAGGACCCCACAGCCTATCTCTGTTCTAACATTACAGACAAAAAGTGGTGCTGTGTGACTGAGCTAAAAACCCACCAGTCATGCTTTTCTCTGAGGGGTCTGACTGATGCAGAACTGTTGAGCAGAGCAAGAGAGCTCCGTGGAAAAGCGGCGTGGTCAGTGCACGGGAAGGTCGTGCTGAGCGGGATCCCCTGGTTCGAGGACCTGCTGCACCTTAATATACTCATCGTCCTCCTATCTGAGCAGATAAAAAAATGCTGGGGGATTCTTAAGCCAAGCAACAGTCTTAGATATCCCAAGACCCCTTTCCTCCTCTGACACGGTGAACATCATTACGTGTTAGGGATGTCAGGAATGGTATTTGGGGCAAGAAACCTTTGTGAGCTTTGCCATACATGCTACAGTCACACCCATGGGTGTAAATATTATTGCCGGCTCTGCTTGATGCGTGACTGTGCACCTGACACTGCCAGGAGAAGAAGGTGCCCCAGCTGCAGACTGCTGCGTGGGCCTGGGGAACAACCCAGATTGTTTGCCTCTGATTTTATGTGAAAAAGCGCAAGACCTATGTGGAAAAGCATCTCAAACATAGAGGCTGGAAGCGCATTCTGTGTCATGAACAGACCTGTAACGCAAGCCAGCAGCCGCGCTCCATGCCCGTGATCAAAACCCCAGATGCGGGGCAGGGCTCTCTTCTCTACGAGATGGGAACACATGCAGGAAACTGGGCACATGGCCCAAATTACATTTTTGCTATGGAGTCAGTGCCAGATGCCCCGCGGGATGAAGAAGGAGTGGAAAGGAAAACGGAAGGAGAATGGGAGCTTAAGGGGACACGTGGAGTTTAGTCAGCTGCTCAGTGACAGAAAGTTTCAGGGCTACGCTTCTCTAATGCCAAAGGCTATGATGGCTGCTCAGTTGTCAGTCAGCTTCCGGAAGAAAAAATGAGTGTGTAATTAATCACTCAGGGTGCCAAACTGGTGTGCAAGTTTTCATTTTCATAGACTCTTTACCCATGAAACTAAGCAGTCTGCCCTAAGCGCTGGGAATCAAGGGCTGCAAAAGTTATTTCCTCCTTTTTTTCAATGCTGCTGAAAATCAAAGTCACGTAGGCCCTCTTCCACAACAGGATTATGACAGACTGCACAGCATGGTCCTTAAGTAAAAAAAAGCAATTCTTGACATGTACGCAGATCATCAGGAGATCTTTGATTTGGAATATGAACTAAGTTACTGTTGCCAGCAAGATGTAAAAATTTTGAGGGAGGCCTGCAGATCATACAGGAAGAGTATTATGGTGGCGGCCCGTCACACAGTGGATGAAAGTGATGAAAAGGTGAAGATTTATTGCTGTGTAGATCCTTTTCTGTATAATATGGTGGCCTTTACTTGCATGTCCACATACTGGTTTATGGCTATCATTGGAGAAAAAAAAGAGATATTTGACCAATGACATATATACTCGACCAAAAAGGAAAATATTCAAACCTGTCATGTGTTACACAGCTGTGAGTATCAAGTGGGAACCTACTTCTGGGATGGCTAAGTGATCATTGATGGGATGACAACAACTTTCAAATATAATGGCTGCTTTTTCCACGGTTGTATTGAATGCTACCATGAAAATAACTGGAACCATCTGGTGGGGATCACCTTTGGTTAATCATTTACACAATGCGACAAAAGATGGATGGCCTGAAGAGAGCAGGTTTTACCATCAGATCTGTATGGGAGCACAAGTGAGCTGCTATGAAAAGAAACAGATGGGGGGGGCTCATGGTCTTAGCCAGGACCAAACTGCCCAGTCCCTAATCCCCAGGGATGTGCTTTTTGGCAGCAGGACAAATACCATTTGCCTGTTCTACAAAGCAGCCCCTGATGAAAAGATACATTGCTACGATTTTGCTGGTCTCTATCCTTTCATCAGCAAAACTAAAAAATACCCTCTTCAGAACCCAGAAGTCTTTTTTTTTTTGAGAATTTTGACACACCTACTTTGGGATAGCCAAAGTAAAGGCATACCCACCTCGTGGGTTCTTTTTCCTCCTGTGTCTCATGGGCACAAATGGCAAACTATTATTTCCCTTGTGCTGCACTTTGAAACCTGCCAGGCCCTCTGCACCCACAGCAATGAACAGGAATCCCTTGCAGATGCCTGGTGCACCCTGAACAATGCTCTGGAAAAAGGCTACAGAGTCTGTGAAACCTAGGAGGTCTGGCATTTTGAATGGAGGGGCAGCAGCCTTTCCCTGGACTTCATAAAGACACTTCTCTGCCAGAAGCAGGAAGCTTCAGGCTGCCCAGCCTGGTGTGCAGATGCTGACAAAAAAAAAAAAAAAAAGCTAAATATGTTGAAGATTACAGGCAGAGAGAAGACGCAGCTCAAACACATTAAGTAAAACCCAACAAAATGCCAAGCTGCCAAACTGTTTTACATTCCCTGTGGGGTAAAATGGGAGTGAGCTCCATTGCTCCAACACTACCAGAGGAGCTGTACGGTTATCCCTTCCGAGTCATACAGGGGACTGGTTCCCCCCAGTTCATGACTATTTATGTGAGCTGACAAGTGATGACCACGTTACTGAGTTGGGGTCTTCAGGTCCCAAATCCTACCACTACTTGCAGCACCACTTAAAAGTTCAAGTGCAACAAACCGAAAAGATCCATTTTTCTCTGAGAGCCCAGGGGAGCTGGGCAGGGACAGGCAGGCCTGGCAGTGCCCCCAGGGCCCTGGCAGCCCCTTGGTGGCCTCCTTGGAGGGGTCGGTGGGAGGCATGAACCTGCCCTTTGTTTTGTTTAATTACTCCCATTCACATTTAAACATCCATTAGTCCTTTCATTACCTCTTATTAAAGAGTGTTTCTCCAATTTATACCCACACTTTGGACGTATATTTAAATTATAATTTTTTAATATATATAGCATATACACACTGAATAAGCACATATATAAATACATATAGGAAGTGGATCCACAAATAAATAACTCAAATATTTATAAATATTTGTATCCTCCTTCATATATATATATTCATATATGAGACAGAAAACCCTATGTTGTTATACTTGACCACTTCCTGGTCCAAAGGGAACAGGCAGCCAATCAGAGGGTGTTCTGAGATCACATGAGTAGGACAGTCTCAGAAGTAAAACAGCAAGCAGCCATTCACAGGGCAGTATGGGAAGAGGTGGGGCCCAGCCTCATGCTAGGAGGAGGCTGCCATTGCTGAAGCAGGAAGAGGCTTCCTGCACTGCTGTACCCTGGGGTACGGGGAAAGAGAACTAGGTCCTTCCAAAAAAGATCCTTCCTCTTTTTATAAAGATGTCTGTTCACTCTTTGAACCTCACTTTATTTGTAGCTCTAACAACCTTTGATGGCAAAGAATTTCATAGCCTAACTATACATTCAAAACTATATCCATGATAAATTAAGAGCAGGCATGCCTTAAATTGCATTAAGATGGTGCTTTGCTCTTCTGTTGTGACAGGAAAAGAACAGGCTTCATTATAAGCTTTCCCAGGATATGCTTCCATTGTTTCTTCTGTTGCCCTCTGATTCAAGTTAAACAGTGCCAGCCTCTTCAGTTTTTGGCATTTCTACACCTCTATAACAGTGTATGCTCACCATTGCCAGTCCACTCCATACCAAGTATTCCAGCAACTGCACGACGGAGAAGTGAAAACAGTTTTCTTTTCAAAATAGAAGGTTTTTTTCCATAGAAAAAAAACCAAAAACACCACCCTCAAGTTTTAGGTTGCATTTACCATGGCAGTATTTTCAAACAGCAGCCACAGAAGCAAACCAGTAGCGCTTCTCATTTTAATTGCATAAAACCAACATGAATAACTTTTATCAAGCCTGTATGGATACAGAGGTGTATTTTTTTTAAAAATATTTTTTGTATATGCTTATTTACAAAAGGAAAAGTGAGACTACAGTTTCAAGTCAAATAAAAAAAGGACAAGGCTAAAAGTGGAAGAAGAGGCAGAATGTGTGGGCTTTTACTTTTAAAAAAGTATCTGGAAGACAAACAGAGGACACACAAGGAAAACTAACAGCCAGAGTGGCTGCTTAAATTTGAAACAGCATCAGAAAAAACAACTCTCTTATCCCTCACTTAATGTGTGGTGAAAGAGTCCAAAGTAGAGCAGTCCTTCAAACCTCAGACATACTCTGGGGAGCTTGAAGCTTAGTAGCCATATTTTTCATTGAGATGCGTCTTGCCATCACCACTTTGACCTAATGGACAGAAGAACAGTTGCATTATTTTTCCCCCCTCATCCAAGATAAATGTGTATCCAAGTATGAAACAGTATCTAGGCAGCACCAGTCAAATAAGCACGGAGAGGATAAAAAGACTGGATATTACAATTCAAATAGTCTTTTGATTTATACTTTTAATTCCTCTTAACCTTACTAATAGTGTCAAGATTACATCATATATTCCTGGTGGCTTGTTGGTTTTTTGGTTTTGTTTTGTTTTTTGTTGTTTTTTTTTTTTTTGTGTATGCCAGCATAGAAGATAATTCTGATTATTAGCAGGCAGAGACAGAAAAAGGAGCTCCCTCTTATGGACACAGCTCACTTGGCTATCCCAGATCAGACCTCTCAGTTACTGAATCAGGTATTTTCTTCTGGTGGATTCATATGCCAGAGAAGTGCAGTCTTTTCATTCGAGGATGATTCACCAGATTATAGTTTTCTCCAGTGAAATTTGTTCTTATTTTTCTTGTTCCCTTTGGAGCCTACCTATATTATAAGCCTGCAACAGCCTTATAAAAATTATAGTAATGTCTACCAAATGAGAGCTAAGCTTTGAACTATGAAAACTTCAATGCATGAAAATGAAATTTTACATTTTAAAGTAACTGAAAATTCATTACACTGTTTAACAATAACCTCATTTAGCTAAAAACACTCTGCAACTAAAGTAAAAAAATTTGTGCAACTTTAACGTATATTGGATGCATGCCTTGATTATTCAGTGCCTTCACCAAAGCACTACCAAGATTTCTCTCCAAAATACATGACCCAAAGTTTGTATCCCAATGATTTTTACAAAAATCTGCGAAGAAGATTTTCAGATTTCACAGACTTCTATGAAAACTAAGACTGCTGGAGCATTTATCCCTAGTGAAGGTTTGAGCTTGTCTTTCAATTAGATCATCATATCCCTATGTGTGAATGGAGTTAGCGCTCTCAGGTGTTACAAAACCAAAAAACAAGTATCAGGTGTATCTGCCCCCTGAGATGAAGCTACTACAGATATTGTCTGCATTTCACTGCGAGACTTGCATGGCCATGCAACAAACATGGGACACAACATACCAGAAAACATCAGGTTCTGGGTGAAGTATTCCTGAATTACTTTTTTCTCAAGAAGTTACAAGGACACCCTGATAATTTATTAGGTAGATTCTTGAGTTATAGGATAAAAAATGCTAAGGAAGCAGTTCATACCTGCAGGAGGAATCCATATGCAGTAGTCTGGGTCATCATCTGGGTACTGTGAGGAAAAAAAAGGTTGTTGGACCTGCAAAAGGAGAAATAATTTTTAAGGTGGTGCACCCCTCCAGCAATGTGTCACAGCCACTAAATCTCGAATTAATTCAGAGACAAATGCTGAAAGGTGAGTTACTTCAGGGATGAACAGCAATACAGAGGAAAGAAGAAATATCAAACCCTCAAATAGATCCAGTTTATCCCCAGTAGAGTCACAGAATAACAGAAATGCTTGTTAGATGGGACCTCTAGAGCTCATCCAGTCCAATATCCCCCTCAGAACAGAACCATTGCCGACTTTTCTCTTCTGGACAGTTTAATCTTGTCATCCTAATGTTTGATAGTGCCATTCGACACAGAATTTCTTTATACAGGGAATAGTTTTATAGTAGGATTTTCAAGAAGTGCTTTACTGATTTCAATGCACAGTCCTACTGAAAACGTTGAGTTTAGGGTGACTTTCAAACTAGAGTATATAAACGTTTAGCTGTTACCTAAGAATAACTTAGTTTTTCAGGTCTCACTGGCATCACTGAAATATTTAAAGCAAACCAAACCAGGTCACTTGCAATTCAAATATTGACACAACAATGTCTTCTTGTCCCTAAATTTTTAAGTTTTGACCCATCAGCATCATTTTATCAATAAATTTTGTTTTCAACAACTGCAGGTAGCTATCAAAAGAAATTCATGCAACTGTAGAGTGCAAGACTTAAGAGCTTGATAGTCCCAGCTGAGCTCAACTGATGTAGCCAAGTTACTCAGCACTGATTTGCATTACTCTCTAGTGTCATGACACAGTCTCAAGTTATGCAGTTGAAGCAATTTTTCATTCCCTCAAAAACTTTCCTTCTCCAAATTAACCTCTAAAAGTTCTTTTGGAAGACTAATGTTTTCCAAAACAGGGTTGAACAGTTTTTAAATATGGCTTGTGAACAGTCACTTTAAAATTGTTTTTCCAGTTTTACATGATTCAAAGTTATTCCTCAAATATTAGAAGAGAAAAAAAAAAAGCTGACTTCTAGTTGATATTTTCCATGCAAGATCTCAGCCCAAAGGCAGAGACAGCATGTGGAAAAAGTGATTTGTGATGGGAGAGAGAATACAGCTAAGCCATCTGGCATTTGGAGAATGCTCAGTGTTAGTGTGAGCTCTGGGCTGATGAGAGATGCTGACTTGACTGCCTCAGCATGAGAAGCTGCCTTGTTCTCCCATATTCATAGAAGTGGTATAACTTGGGCTTTAACAGTGTAAATTTACTCTTGCTTTCTTTACCAACATGCTTTATAGGCCAGCAACAAAGGACAATTCTAAAGGCTATGCCTACCCAATCCTTGGGTCCTTAGCCAGGACTAACAAGGCAACAGTTAGCACACACAGCCTGCAGGGAGTTACGTTTCTTTAAGTGGTGCAGGGCTAAAATTAGATGGCCACCACAAACAAATTGTCATAACGGTCAGAACTCGTGGCCCACCAAGTGCAGTAATTTTCTCTGATGGCAGTCAGCAGAAGGGTGGGATGCACTCTAAAGGGAAGAACCTCACAATAATCATTAGGCTAAGAGCACGCTGTCAGAGAAGTTCCGTCCCAGCTCCATGAAGGCAACGATTGCCTGCATCCCAAAACATACAAGGCTCATACGCTTTACATTTTAATACAAAATCTTATGCGCAAGAGGAACATTATCTGGTACATCCACTCAAATTTCGTAATAATTTGGTTGCAAAAGACAATAATCTCTTAGACTCATCTCTTTCCACATCTTACAGAGGAGGATGAGGTTTGACAATGGCAGCACAGACTAGCTACAACTTTATTACAGCACGTTCTGTGGCTTCCCAAGCTACTCTTTAAGACAAGTTTTGCAATGCCATTCCAAAGCGCAGGGAGCACTTGCATTCTACAACACTTGTGATACAGAAGCAGCAAATAGCAGAGGCTAACTGCCAAGTGAAAAGGTAGAAAAAAAATTTGTCATTGAATTGAGAGCCTCTATCATGCTTGAAATGCTGCGCTTTACCCTTTTCGTTGAAGACTTCAAAAATCTGTGTCCAATGGCAGCGTGTGATTCTACATTTGGGTCTTAAGTCAGCAGAAAAGCACTACTATCACCAAGTCATACATAATCAAATTGTTACTATTTCACTAAAGAAGAGCCTACTAAATGATTTCCTGAAACTCTTAAGCTGGAGGAATTATGGTGTCATAACTGACCTTGCCTGAGCTATTGATTTTCTTAACTTTCTCAGATGTCTCTTCAGGTTCCTTATATACTTCCTCAGCTGCTGGGAAGAAAGAAGATTTTTTTTTTTTAATGACACATCATAAATGACCAATTCTATCAGAAATAACTTATAGGAAGTCATAAAAATGGATATATCCAAAAGGAAACCCAAGACAGCTCACAGCAACAGAACTCATACTTAAGACTGCTGAATGTCTTTTTGTTTTTCATAGTTTTATTAACTTACATTTAATACACTGTCAGTCACCTACCTGAATGCAGTTTAGTAAGGTCCTCTTATTTGGGATTCTGTAACACCCTTTAGTTAATGGCAGATGTTTATTTTCTAAAAGATATTCTCTATCTGTAATCACTGCAGTGACTGATTTAGAAGGAAACTAGGAAATGTGCAGGACCAAAATGCTTTATTTTTTAAAAAAAAGAAAAACCAAACAACTCTACAGTAACATAGGTGAGAGGAATACAGAAGAGGCAGAAGTATGCCTTGGTTTTCTGCCACTTAATCTGTGAAATATTGAGACTCTTGTGGCTTAAGTCCATAGGTGAGATGATGCGGACATGATGACATTCTTAACAGTCTGAGTTATGAAAAAAAATAAAATTCATACAGATGTCCTCCATGTTCAGTACACTAGTCTTCATTTTGAGGATCTGATATTTTTTTTTGTGTACATGTAGAGGGGTCATCTGGGTGATTAACAGATTATTAGCTAATGTCATATAGTATTTGTCACTTTATAAAAGACAGTTCTGTCCTGTAGTGTTAAGAGCTACTGCAAGAGCATAGGGAAGTGAAAAAAGCACTATGCTTATGCTCCTAAATGAAAATATTTTTTCTTCTCTTTTCATGCTATTTTTATAAAAGAAAGGATCTCAAAGCAGTTAATGACTATAAAAAGCAAGAAGAACTGACACATAGTTGAAGTGACCTCTCTTCACCATGCACTTACCATTTCCCAAGCAAAATATAATCCTTTGTTTCAATTCTAGATTCTTTAGGCTCTAGATTAGGCTGTGTTTCCTTCTGCTGACAGAATACAGTAAGTCCTTTAAACAGTTTCTAAACCCACACGCTACTGTACAATACAGTCTAAATTGTACTGCTCACCTTGAGATTTCTCTTGTGAGGGTCCCATCTGAGATTTACTCCTTAGTATCTTTGGCTCAGGCAGAAAACGAGCCCCTGTAAAAGCAAAAAGAGCGAGCTAGGTGAGCACTCTGCAGTAACTCTAGTCAGAGCTAGCTACTTTATCTCAGGAAGAACTCTTCTCTCAAAAGTTTTCCAAATTATTTCAACCACCAAGTCCATTGCGATACAATATTACAGAAAAACTTGTGACCAGTTAAAACATACTTTTCAAGAACAGTCTGTCCAGCATTAAGACAAAAACTTAGAATTAGGTTTCTGTCATCAAACACATAATTTACCGAGAAATGGCATTACTGAGTTTTCAAATGCATCAAGCTGACATAGAAAAGGAGGGATTGGAGATAAACCACATTATTACAAGGAAGTTGCTTCTCGATTACTACTTCTGAAATTATTTTTCCTCCTCACAAACAGATCTGAAGCTTCACAGACATTTGTTTTCTTATTAAGTCACTCTCCCTGCCAACAACACATTGTAGTTGTTTTCATATGGATGCTCAATCTAATGAAAGCAGGGCTTATCAAAATAGGACCTTTCTTGAGTCCAAGAGATTTCTTCTATTTCACCAAAAGAATGAAAAACGGACTGCCAAGCAGAGTTTCAGCCAGAACCACAGGAAACTCAACTGTTGGCGCACAGACTCTGGACTCGTGGCAAAAAAATATATGGAAAAGAAATCTGCTGGAAAACCTGTGACTCAAATCTTAGGAGATTCACATAGCTCTGAGAAATTTAGCAGTAACAGACTCAGCTCCATTACTGCAAAAATCAAAGCCAACGGTTTACCATCCTGAAGGGATTCTAGATTCTTGTTATTGCAAGGAGACTCATCCGGACCATTAGTTTCTTTCCTTGTTTCTTCTTCTGTTGTCATTTTCATTTCCAGGTTTGACGCTTTGCTGTTTACTGCATCTACTTCTTGCTCCTCTTCAGTTTCTTCTTCTTCCTCCTCCTCCTCTGGTCCATCATCTTTCATTTTTAACAAGCTTTCAGGGACATCTGGACGCTTAACAGGCAACTTCTGCAGGAGAAAGACTTGTGCATCAGTGCTAAGATAAAGGAGGTAGATGTCACAGATATTCATTACAGAAGAAAGCGCACATATTATTGTCACAGCGACAGCTGGTAAGGAAATGCTCTCAGCATGAAGAACAGTTAGGTTTTAAGGAAAAGTTATTGGTAGAGATGGAAGATGGAAAAAAAAGTGTCCAGTCCACAGACAAGGAGTGCAATCTTTTTGTAAGAGGGACACTGGAAACTGAATCAATATTGGATATGATCTTAGCTATAGGGATCAAGAAAAACAAAAGAAAGTAAAGGACCAGCTGCTGAGGTACAGCAGTGGTTCAGCCTGATGTCCCCAGACTGCCTCTACTTGATCCGCTGCTTTTCGACTGCAGCTGTGCCCCAGGAGACTGGCTGCACAAGGGTACAGAATGGCAACTGCTGGCAGCAAACAACATCCAACAGCCACTGCTCGCTGCCCCGTGCGCCTCCCACTGCAGCGGGCTTGTGCCTCCATGCTGTTTCCATGCACGTGAGAAGACGTGGTTGCCACCTACAGTTTCCACAGCCTGAGAAGGTGCCTGAGAAATAGCCTCTAACTGGCAACACTTATGAGTCCAACTTACCCCCAGGCTTCCAGTTTTCAGCTTGAATTTGCTCCCCCCTTTCATTGCACCAAAGAGAGGCAGGGTAATCTTTTTAGGCTTGCTCTCTGCTTCCAGACTGTAACTCCCACTCCTAATAAAAATTAGATACAAAGGAAAGCAGCGT
This sequence comes from Gorsachius magnificus, assembly GCA_034008185.1. NCBI lineage: Eukaryota > Metazoa > Chordata > Aves > Pelecaniformes > Ardeidae > Gorsachius > Gorsachius magnificus. The sequence goes on along the minus strand of CM067083.1, from coordinate 28,169,732 downwards.
ACAAAGTATCAGATGAGTCTTGTATTTGCAAATGCAAAAAGAATCTGCAAATTAGAAGTGGATATATAAACCCCCTTTATTTCTCTCTCATGTGCAGCATCCAAGGAGGAAGCTGCAGGAGATGACTCCTCCATCCTACATACATGCTGTAGGATTCAGACACTTGCCATAACAGGAAGCAATACATAAATAAATAATAATTTAAAAAATCTGTATCACAAAGATTCCCTCAAATTCAATTGCACACACACACACTGACATATGTATAGAATATATATGTATACATAAAAACATACTCGTAAGCCAAACCTCAATTGAAGTAAATTAAGTAATTAAACCTCTAATCAATCTGCCACCAGCAAATGATGAACCCAGCACACGCCCTGTTGAATTGAAGTAGTGCTGCTAGGCAGTAGCTGAACAGCCACTACACTTAACATCCAGGTACATTTCACATAGTGCAAGTGGGTTTCATGTTGTACATAACACCTGTAAAATTCTTCAGTTCCTTTTGGAAGCAGGTTGGGGGAAAAAACAAACAAACAAAAGCTGACACCATGTTCCCATCTCTTCCCTCTCTCATCCCCCCAGCGTGGGCTTATCTTACTCCAGCATTGTGGTGCATCTGCCTCAATCATAGATTCTGCAACAGCCAAAAGGCATGGCAACTCTTTAAAGAGATGAGCCAGAAAGCTTGGAAGGCCGTCCTGCTTTTGCATTTGGAAAGCTCTCTGTTTACTAGGCTTGCACAACAGCCCAAGGATAACAACAATGATAAAAGTAATTGTTTTACACTTTAGCCAAGACTTACTGGGGCTTCAGCTCAGGCAGTTCTGCAGGCTTGACAAGCTTTATTAACCCTTTCAGTCTCTGTTGCTCTTTCTTCAGTTCAAACGTCCGCAAGTGAAGCTTCTTTCGTGCCACACTGTCTAAGGTGCATCCTGATTTTATTTCAGTCATGAATTCATCCAAGGAATCTTGAGCTGCTGGCTGGGACTGGACTAGGCAAAATAAAGGGAAAATACATATTGTTACAGGTGGGGAGATGAGAGCTGTACTCATCAAGTCCTACCTTTACAGAATAAGGTATATAGGAACAGCTATCCTCTCTGCAAGTTTCTGTTGAATGGCAAAATAATGGAGGTGGTTAGTCCAGGAAAGATGAAAGCATTTCTCCTAACAAAAGCCTGACAGTAAACCTTAATCCACTTACATAATAAAGCCTCTCTGAAAATTGAATCTTTCTTTACCAGTAAGTGTCTCTATTTTCATCTCACTTTGAGATCTGCTGTCCCTGAAGAAGTGGCTTACAGGTTCTTTTTGTAGTCACAGGCTAAAATAAACACAGCTACAAAGAATACCACACCACTGCATGGGGAATCCCATTCTGGCTTTGCTGGAACGTTTATGTAATAACATTTGCAAAGCTCAGAATGAATCAACACCTGATGCTGCCTCCTACCCCTGGATGACTAAGTGCATACAAGAATAGTTTCATATGTTAGGCCAATCACAAAATTTACCTTTGTTTTGATTGGATTTTCTAACAAGAAAACACTGCTCTGTACTTGAAAAAAAGAGTAGCAACAGTCTTTCTACTCCACCTGATTTTGAGTATTAATAATGCTATGCATATTTGACTAATTAAAATAAAACTCAGGAGGAAAAACTAAAGCTCTAATGACTAAGAAAAATAAATACAGAATTTTAACACATGGATTTCAAATAACCAAACAACATAAAAAAACCACCCCACCCAGGAAACCTCCTTTCTTGGGCTTGAACAATGCTTCAGAAGTTTTTATATGGTGTTCAAAAATAACTTGGAAACAAACAAAGAAAAATGTTGTTGCTAGAATTTTTGACAAGCCTTTTGACCGGCAGTCTTCTGCCTTTAATATTATATGAAAAGTGGCAAATCTGACAATTTGCTGCATTATAAACAGTTATGTATACGTGCACAAGCATAGTGACCAATGAGTTATTTTCAGTTCAGCTTGAGCTAAGTAGCACTTGAAATTTTAAATGTGTACAAATAATATAGTTTAAGTTATTGCTAAGAGTACATATTCAAGCAGTTTTACGTGACTTAAATATTTGAGAAAAGTCTAGTAAGACTCATGTTTACAAATTGACTCAATTGAAAAGGATATTTCTGATCTAGAAAAAGCACAGTTTACAATTTGCAAGTTTTAAAGCCAGAAGAATAACTGTTAAAAGATATACAGAAGTAAGAGGCTTCAAAAGATAAGAAACAGTTGTAGCATCCACCTCCACACAAATATAAATTATGACAAAATATGTCATAAAAGAAATTCAGATAGAAATACTGTTCTTTTTCTTCATAACTATTTATATGTACCAAGACAAAAAACATCAACGAAAAGGTATTGTTAACAAACAATCTAAAACTCCTAGCAGGGAGGGGCTGAACAGAATGGTCATTTAATTTAAACATCAAATTTCAAAGATACAGTTTAGTGTATAGTCAGGTATTTCAGAACAATTAAAGGTATAGTTCCACAGCTTGCTTCTTTAGCTGCAGAACAGTGTAAATGCTTCAGTCAGTAAGTTATCTTCAGTGAGTCAAGATCACCTGTTCATACAAAGAGCATTCTCTGCTTGATTCCACCAATAGTGCCTAAGATCAGGTAGTTCAGCTCACAGGGTTACTGTTAGCATTCAGTATCTGTTGCAGCAGTTTTCTACATTACTGAAGTAACATTTGACATTGCTAGGAGGTGAATCAATCATGGCTATTATACTTTACATTCCAGTGAAAAAAAGCTATTTACTGCACCATCAACTTATTGATAATTTTCCTCTGAACAGACAACCAAAGATGAGACTCAAGGGCTCTATGTATTTGATTTTCATTCAGCTGCATCAGTGAATGAGAGAGACCAAGTCAGTCCATCAGTAATTAGTTCTGAAGAACTCCAGAGAACAATTTGTGAACTTCTACTGCGATTTTTTTAGACAACCACTTAATTTCTCCAAGTGCTTGGTAAGAGGTGCTGCAATTTAGCCTGTCATTCACCCATTGATCTCTCTATAGTCTTGCCCCTAGGCTACAAATAATCATTTAGAGCAAGAAAAAGTATGTTAAGGTTTCAGAACTGTATGTAATGCAGCAGCTTTGCCAGACAGCTCACGCCAGCGGTAAGAATCACCCATGATCCATACTCACGCTCCTGGCTTACACATGTACTCAGCATCTGTGTTTAACCTGAAGCATCCAAAGAAATAAGAAAAACCACAAGTATCTAGAACACACACACACACACAGTAACTGATGGTGTGATAATTGCTATGTTTTATCCTGCCCTAGATCTAGGAAATTCCCATCCAATACTGAATTACTCTGTATTGCAGTAAGTGCTAAGGCTGCAATTTTTCCAAGGCTCTAAATGAGCTGTGTAACCAGTTATAATTTACCAAGCCACGATAACATAAAATCAGACGTATACGGTGTTAGTATAAGTCTATAAATGAACTGATTCTTCCTTCTCCCAGCCTCTAGTACAGTATGCTTAGTCTTGTTGAGAAACAGTATCAGGAGAAACAAAAGCATCATAACATATGAAAGCTTAGAATGACACATCTCAGACAATACAAAGCATTAGCTTCTCTTGCTAGTCAGTCGTTAACTACTTATCAGAACAGTCATGCTGAAAACAATTCCTTCAAACACACTGAACCAACCCATCAGTTAGAATGCTCAGTGGAAGAGTACTGTTTTCTGAAGAGTGATCTGGTATAATCAATCACCAATAAAAATGTCGATACAAATGAGTTTTGGTGTGGAGCTGAATTACTAGAAAGAAACATACCTGTATTATGCACAATAGATAGCCCAGCTGTCAGGTTGCTGCCAGGCTTCTTGGAAAGATGCTCTTCAGACAAACTGACATTGCAACCCTTATTAATATAAACTCTTTTATGTTAAAAAGGTTTTTGTATGAAGAACCAGCCTAAATGCATTTCCTTCATGCCTTCCTTTTATTCCATAAGACAACATCAGTAATAGAAAGTAAAATGCAGCTATTTGTATTGTATGCTTTTAAATCTAACTCGCTACCAGATACAATGACTACTTTGGAAAGGCTCTGCCTTTGTACCCAAAGGCGTAATCCTAGAACCTGAATGGCACCCTCATAAGCTAGCAAGTTCACTGGACATATGGGCTAAACATCAACTGCTCCGACTCCACATTTCTCTTTTCCCACCTTTCCTTTTTAAGGTGCATTTACAGTGAGAGAAGGGAAATAAAAGATTTTGTCTTTTCTGTCAGTTGTTAGCTCTTCCCTTATAAATGGTTTTGGAGGGAGTGGGGAAAAAAGCATTCCTCAAATTGGGTCAGTTTCACTCATACAGGCAGATAAACAGTAATAATGCTCACCCTCTTGAGCTCCAGGAGCTTGTACACTCACCTCCTTACCTTTAATTTAGATGTTGCTTGCTTTGTAAAAAGCTGCATTCATTAGCAAGTGACTATACACACAGAGTACATAAACTATTGGATGAAGAGCGTAAGTACCCTCTCTCCAGTTAACTCAGTGACCCACAAATCTTCCTACTCCTTTGTAAAAAGTGGACACTAAAAAAAAAGTACTTAAGACAGCAATCCGTAACATACATTTTCATCTCTTTATTGTTCTTCATAGAAAGCACTACAATGAAATAAAGTTCGTGCCTTACCTTTCCCTGAAGCCTTCAGCTTCTCTGTTATCTCAGAAAGCTCATTTTCAGCTTCATTTAGCTTTGTGACCTATGAAAGAACAACATGCTTAGAAGATCTTCTTATCTTCTTAAAATCTTCTTTTAAGTGTTACTCAAATATCCTACCAAATTACTTCCATTTTTCTACTTCTGATCTTTGACCAGGGGTTTCTGGGCTGAAAAAATCATACCCTAGACTGTTGCTAAACAACTTATCAGTCCTTTCACGTACTGTTCAAATAATTATCTTTCTGAAACACAAATACATATAATGCTTCTGCAGAAATGTTATACCACCACTGTGATTCTCCAACCCTCCCTATCCCTGCTCCCCAACACCTTATTGTCTGTGTAGGACTTTTAATTCTCATATGCCTACCAGTCCAGGCTTCTTATTCTTTGAAGCAGAATGAGATCCTTCTTTGGGATGTGATGCTTTAAAACTATTTAAAGGTATCCTGTTCTGGTATTAGTCACCCACTGCTGTGATCCACCAAGCAGAAGGCAATACTACACAGGCAAAAGCAAAGTAGCATGCTTCCACTAGAATAAAGAAAGCAGTATTTTCAGGTATTTATAGATATTGTCCACAAATGAAAACAACACCATTTTATCCTAACTTGGCCAACTGAAAGCTAACTGTCTGAAATTATATCAGCGTTCAAGCTCACAGAAAAAGATCAGGAAGTATTTTTATTTTCCTTCTTAGTAACCATACATGCATGAGAGAATAAGCCTGGCATGCCATTACGATTCTTCTTACCAGGGAGTCATAAGTCTCTGGTTTTTCTTCTATTTTACCAGCTTTTTTCATTCTGTTCAGTCGTTTCTTTTCTACAGCACCAGTTCGATCAAGGAAAGTGTCATCATCACTGTCATAAAAATCCTCATCTTCCCAGTTCTTTGATTTCCTTTTTCGGGATACTGGGAAAGGTAAGGGAGAAGGTGAGAAACAAAAGGATTTGTATACCACTGAGCAATAAAACAAATTCAAGACAGCAATCTCAAATCCCTAATTTAGGGCTTTTAGAACTATTACAGCATTTGACTAGTTATTCACCTGCTTCTTGCCTCAGTACTCCCCGAGCATCGAGTAGCCTGCAAGCTTCCAGTGCGCACTGTATCATTGCTTCCTTCTTCTTTCCTGAATGGAGAACCTCTGCTACCAGCTGCTTCCCTGACGCATCATCCACAGGCAACCTGTTCAGTTTGAAGGATCAGAGAACAGCTCAGACACAAACAGCTTTTAATGGATGCTACTCGGATATTATACTTATCACATTGGCATTGTTCTTTCCATTTCACTCCAGCCTTTTTTTGTGGGTTAAATATTTTCATTTTTCATTTCATACAGTACTCATGAAAACACAAGCATGGATTTCCTAAAGCATGCATGTAAATTTTTATTTCACTAGTCCAAACAATAATTCTTCCTATATTCATTCCATTGGGAATACAACAAATTAAAAGATTAAACGTCAATCGCTGAATCATTTTAAGCACCAGTATCCTGCATCCATGCAACACCAGTAACAAATATTTTCCATGCTGAAGCAATGGTTTCTTATGTAGTACAATCACTGCAATGCTGCACCTATCCATTTAAGACCCATCCTCTTGACTCTAATTTCCACCTCACCCTCTCCTGTCTTATAAGAGAATGTTAGCAGCCTCTTGCAGGAACCCATAAAAAACTGCCTTATACCATAAAAGAACTGAAATTGGGTACACAAAAGAATGAATGATCTTTTTTTTCTCTTGCCCATTAGGAATTGGAAGATAGTTTCCTAGTTTCTTCTCTCGTATTTCAATTTCACATACTTTTCAAAACAAAGGGAACTGAAAGAACCTACATTCTTCCTTTCCCATTTTTCATCTCTAAGGAAAACCAAATGCTGCCGGACTAGAAAGGAGCACAGACACTGAACTAGGCACTGATCCTTGAACTTCTGTCTCAGTATCAGGGCTTAGGTCTAATTCCAGCTGGCATTCTTGCCAGGTGTGACAAGCCAAGCAATTCCTTCAGCTTTTATTCATGAATTCAACAAAGTCAGCTTCTATGTACGGAAGTGAATGGAGACAGACATACTTGATCCTGCATAGCCAGCTATTGTGCCCACGATCATCATATTCATATTCTAGCTCTTCTCCTAGAGAGGAAAAGAAAGTTGAGGTAGTAACCAAAATTGAAATAATCAAGAATAATCTTTACAGCAGAGAAGAATGTCATGGTTAAACAAAATGCCTTTGTTACATATCAAAGGACTGGATTTGCCACCTTTTTTTTTTTTTTTTTAAGCCATGGGATCCTCAGTTGATATTATGCTCATTTGGTTGTTTTTCACAATCAAGGCTTTTTCAGATCAAAAAAACCACCTCTAAGCAGCCTGTTCAGGAATATGTAGTTCAAAGAAAAAACAATCTAGCCTCTGTATGCATTAAAGTAAACAACACTGAAGTAACAATGATTTGCAATCTGGATTCACAGATACTGTTTATCTTGAAGATTAATTTTTTACTTTAGCAAATAACCGAGTCATCTGTAAGTTTTGCTAGCAACCATCGAAAGTTTAGACCAATTCATTATTGCCATTTGTCTTTTTATACTTTCCAACTCTATCTCACAATCATAGCCATCTCCAAACAGAACAGTCTGGAATTTGATGGGTTTGGATTTTTCAGCATCTATTCAAAGTATGGTTGTGGTTTGAGCATCACTCCAGAGGAATATGAGGTGCTCTCTGCAACTCCCAGTTTAGGGATTAGTAACTAAGTCTCAGATATCCAATAGTGAGCTAAGTTTTAATAATAACCACCCCCCTCGAACCAAAAGCCCCCTTCCCCCCCAAAAAAACTTGACCAAACAAAAAAAACCCCAAACTTACCCACAGTGTAATAGAAAAGTTTAGCTCCCACACCTTAATTCCCAAAGATAAACATGAGCACAAACATCACACTTTGCTAAACAGAAAAAACTACATTTAATTTAAAAAAAAGAAAAGAAAAAAAATCACCTTCTCTGTCAAAAAAGCCTTGTAAGGCCTTCCTAGGATCTTTCATATAGAAGGCATCTTGTACATCCTGAAAATCAATAGCAATAGGGTTTTCTTCAACCTCATCCTCCTCAGCATCCTCCCCTAGAAGAAGACATACAAAGTGCAGAACAAAGAGTGAAATGTTAGAAAGAAAACACCAGCATATTTCAGCTTTCGTTAGTTTGAAAGAAGTAGCAGCTACAGCGTCCTAAAATTATTTCCCTGAACTTGAATATTATTTCTGCATCCAATCAAAAAAACCACCCTGCTGCTTTTTTGCTATTAGTTATTCCATCATCAGATACAGTTTTGCAGATGAATGTCCCTGCAGTTTCAGCACTTTCAAGGGTTTATGTGCTTATACGTTTCCACTCAAAAAACCAACTTATTTTGTACTGGAAAGCTCATTAATTACAATTTATCTAGCTTTAAGATGTGAACTTCTTGCTTAAACGTAAAGACAGCTATACTGCGTAGAAGTCTCAAGCAATTAAATTTCACCTCTCGGGCAAAAGTGCGGACATCATCGCAGGAACAAAACACATAGCATCAACCTAAACTCTCAGTTTCACAGCCTTTTGTAGGCGCTGGCAAATTACCTTCTCCCTTTTAGAAGGATCTCCAGCGTACTTCTCACCAGATATAAGCTTGCCTTGTCACAGCATTCTTCTTTTTAAAATGAAAAGGATTAATTTGTACTCAAGAACTTCCACTGGACCGGGACACTTGGCATCCAGCTGGAATTTCAACCCTAGTATTCACTGAAAAGTGGCTTAAAGACCTTCCAAGGTGTATCAGCTGATTTATACATCATCACTTACCCATTCCCCACGAGCAGCTCATATCGCTGTTCTGACTCCTCTCACTTCTCTCCTCTTTTTCATCTTCCTCATCAGAGTCCTCTCCCAACATTGTCTTTTCTAATTTTGCTTGCTGCTGCTTACGCAGTGCCTTCAGCTGAGTCACAGTTAGTTCTGACTCAGACTCCTGGTCCTCTTTGGGTCCCTACGACACAAAGAGTAACTTAGCAGAAGTGTTTTTTAAAAGAAAAAATGAAGAGTATTTTCAACACGCATGCAGACTCTGTACAATAACATAAACAAATCATTATAGTGCTCTTCAAAAGTGGAATTATTAGACCATTTGTTATGGCTTGTGCACTCAAATATGTTAGTTTTAACACCCTTTCCAAGGGGGGGGCGGGGGGGGGGGAGAAACAAGCATTATTGTGTACTTGTAGTCAGATCTATCTCAAATGTAACTGTATTTTAAAGGCAGAAAGCAAAACTTTCCATCAGTGCCACATGGGAGAACTTGATGAACGAGCAACTTCTGAAGCGCGTGTAGGGCAAGCCAAGGGCTCTCTAAGTTCCTACTAATAAACACTCCCCTTGTTCACAAAGAAATATTAGTGCTTTACTTTCCTGATGCACCATACTGTCAGAGAGACCTTCCTGATACATCATACCCTTGGGGAGGAACGCCTTTTGAGCTCATTACACATCGGCCGAAGCAGCCATGCCCGTTCTCACCGTTAAGCCCCCGGCAGAGCTGCCCCGTGCCCAGCGCACCGGGGCGATGCAGCAGCGGGGGGACCCCGGCCCTGCTCTGTCCTTCAGCCCCAAGTCTCACCGCAGAGCCGGCGGCAGATACCTGTGCCTGACTACTTTTCCCCAGTAAAACCGCCGCGGCAGCACTGGGCTGCTGCCAAAGCATCCAAACCACCTCACACCGCGGAAAGCAGCTTCCACCCCGAGACGCCCGGGAGACGCAGATGGAGCCGGGTAAATTCCCGAGCTTGATCCGGGGAAGCCTTTACCACACAAGCCTCCCGACACAGGCCCCGGGGAGGACTGAGGGGCCGCCCGGGCCCCGACCCACCTGCAGGAGGAAGAGGCGGGAGCTGCCGCCGAAGCGGAGCCCGTGGCCCACCCGCACCCGGCAGTAGGTGCGGGGCGGCACCCGCGCCTTGTTGAGGAAGGTGCCGTGGGTGCTGCCCAGGTCGTACACGTAGAAGCCGGCGGCGTCGGCGCCGTTGGGGCCGTCCGAGGAGCTGCCGGGGCCGCGGTACTGCAGCACGGCGTGATGCCGCGACACCGAGGGGTGCTCCAGGGCCAGGGCGCAGCCGGGCAGCCGCCCCACCAGGAACCAGCTGCCGCCCTCCAGCCGCACCGAGCCCAGGGCCACGCCGCCCTTCAGCACCTCCAGCCCGTAGCCGGCGCCGGCCGGCGGGTGGCTGCCCCACGGCGGCTCCTCGTAGCGCGGCGCCGGCGGCGCGGCGGCAGGGCGCGGGGGCGGCGGGCTGGGCCCCGGCTCATCGCGCTCCGCGGCGCGGGGCGCGGCGGGCAGCGGGCGGCTCGGGCGCTTGAAGGCGTCGGGCTCGGCGGCCGCCTCCGTCTCCATGGCCTCCGCCATCTTCCCGGGTCCGCGCCTAAATACAGTCCTCCGAGGACAAGCACCGTTGCGTCTATAGTACCGGGGGTGGGACGCAGCTCCAGGGGGTCGCGCCACGCCTCAGCCACGGCCCAGGGTACCGCAAGGGGAGAGACAGGGCGGGAGGCAGCGGCGGGGGAGGCGGGAGCGGCGGCGGCCGTCGCTTCCCGCCTCCCGGCGCGAAGCAGCGCTGCTGGCGGGGGAGCCGCTTCTGGTGGCGGACCGGGGCCGACTTCCGGCGCGGCGGGGGGGGGGGGGGGGGGGGGGGCGAGCCGAGCGCGGCCCCCGGAGTTTCTCCACGCAAATCAGGGCGCGCTGGCTACGGGTCCCGCTCCAGGTGGAGCCACACCGTCCCCTGTAACAAACAGAAATAATTACCGCCTCACGGGTGCGCTTCTTTCTTCTCCCCCCTCCCAGGAGAAGCAGCAATGTAATCTGTTAGACGCCAGCGTTGCGTCCTGATGCCATCGTGGGAGCTGCGCTGCTCAGCGAGGCACCGAGCGACAGCTTTCTTGGCGGTCATAACTTGCTTTATTCAGAGCGTCGTCCCAGCTCCAGTTTCTGCTGCTGCCCAAAGCCTAGCGCCTTCTCCTGCGACAAGGCTCCTCTCTACTACACTATTGGGTGGCCGCCTTCTGGGCTCTGAGGACAGTACGTGACCTGTGTAAAAATGCTGCGATATTGGGGTGAGATTCCGGTTTCATCTAGCCAGGCCAACCGCAGCTCCTTTGACCTGCTCCAGCGTGAGTTTCGTACTGTGGAAGTCCAAGATCCTCCATTGCATCAGCCATCTGCCAACAAGCCCCGGCCGACCACCATGCTGGACATCCCCTCGGAGCCCTGCAGCCTCACGATTCACACCATTCAGCTCATCCAGCACAACAGGCGACTGCGCAGCCTGATCGCCATGGCTCAGGCTCAAAACCAGCAGCAAGCGGAGGGCATAAAAACCGAAGACAACGAACCTCTGCCATCTTGTCCGGCCTCTCCACCTCTCCCTGATGACCTGCTTCCTCTGGATAGCAAACCCCCCAAAATGCCGTTTCAGCTGAGGCACAGTGACCCAGAGAGTGATTTCTACAGGTGTGTTGGTATTTCTTTGGGTTAGTTCTTGGCTGAAGGAAAGCTGAGTGGTCTTAAATATGTACGTAGTTATGTCGATTCCCTGAGGCTGAAGGGTTTTATATGTAAAGTATAAAACAGGCTTTGAAAAGGAAAGATTTAGATTTCTCCCACGTGCATAACATGCACATTGTTTAAAATAAATGTGCTTTTGTTTCCTGTCTGTAAAATGTGAATGTGTAGTGCTGATTTCTGTCTTGTTAGTGCTACGCTAAATGTTTGTGAATGGTTTTGCTATCTTCAATGGTATTTTGACAAGTTTAGTTACAGGATGTGAAGTCTCTTCTCACAACTAAACTTGCCTTATTGTAACTGAAAATCCAGAAGACGCATGACTAGGTTTTTGTTGTTTAGTTGTAGGTTCTGAAAAGATGATTTGACAACATTTTTGTAAGGTTTCAGTGGCCAAGGACCTGTGACATAGTAACTATCACATTTCACCCTCTTTGTTGGTGTTATTCTGGTCAGAGGTGGTGATGAGTATGGGTGAAGGGAATTCTTGTCTCTGACACTGGCTCCACCAGCCAAGAGCTGGAGAAAATGTAGAGGAAGGTTGCTTTGCTTCTACCTCTGCAGCCAATCTTTCGTTAAATAGTATTGCCACCACCTCCCTGTTTACCTCTCTGACACACACTAAATCCACAAGGAGGTATTGCATTTCTTGCAGAATCTCACGATACTTTGTAGGTTATGTGCATTTACATTCAGGGATTAATCCTCACTATTACAGCTTTCTGTTCTTAGATTAAAGACAGTGCACGAATGAACATGGTGTGGGAGGGAATAATACATTTTAGTTTTTAAAATGGGGAAAATGTGCATCAGTAAAATAGAATGTATTGGTTAAATGCCACTGAGATCTTTAATGGCCTGTGGTTGTATAAAATGCATTTAATTGAAAGATGTTGCTTTTGTTGATGTAGTCTCTCTGAACAGCAGAGCGATTCTTTAGTGCTGTTTGTGGAGGAACACCATCATCATTCTGGGAAGAAATAAAGTATTTAGCCTAGAGGGGTGAAGAGAAATCCAGTCCTGTGAGGATAAAGTCCTGTGACTCCTGCTCTTTCTGGCCCTGTGGTTTGTAGAACTGAACAGTGTTTTGCTCTCTCCTCCCCAGTGGCTTCTGCTTTACATTCAATTTTCTGTGTCTCTGTCCATGTTTTGGGGGCTGCTCTGTCTTTTTGTTGTCCCTTGTGAGTTTCTGGGATGCGAGTGAAGAAATGTTATTTAGCAGTCAACCACATGGGGGAGTTTAAGGACTAGATTGTAAAAACTGGATAGGCAATTTTGAAACTAAGTGTTTTGTGGCTGACAGAGAGTGGATTTATAATAAGCTGCAGTGTAGACTAGAATTTAATTGTGTGCTTGCTAAACCAAACACACTTACGCCTTTCCAGAAGGAAAGGTTTGAGTTTGTTGTTGCATGTTTGTTCTTAACTGTTTTAAGACACTTAGATGAATTAAGAATAGCAGCTGCTGTTATCGTAGTAAAAATAAAGTTATATGATTTGCCAACGCTTGTTCTTAGTGTGTAAAAACAATTTAATGAAGACCATTGTTCCCCTTGGTAAAACATGGTAGTGCTGCCTTCTGAAGTGCCATTGTCTGAGTTACAGTATTTGACTAAATCCATATTTTAATTCTGTTTTCTTTGGCTGTAACCTGGGTCTGAGAAGCAGTGTAGAGGTATATTTAGACATAGGAAGAAACGAAGATAAGACAGCCAGCCTGAATCAGACCACAAGTTTTTTAATTATAGTTCTGTCCTCTTCTTGTTACTCATTTTCATCCTTTGACCCTATACCCTTTTCTTTTATTTTGTTTTTCCCTGGATTCATTTTGGTTTTCCTCCCCTCTGCCCTACCCCGAGGCTGTAACCCATACCTCCTCACCCCTTTTGAGATGAGGAAGAGGCAGAACCTTATTTTCTGCCATTTTTCAGTTGTTTTGGTCTTTTCAACCCCCAAAACTCTGTACCACCAGCAGTTTTAATCACAACGCTATTCCTCTCCTCCATTTTTCCAGACTGTTTATAAATATGTTGAAACAAACCTTGATTCTGGCACAGATCCTTGATGGTAGATGACCTGGGCTCCACAGTGGAGGTCTCTTATCTACTTGTTTGTTGATGGATTTGGAGGACTCTAGTAGGTCTGTGAAGCAGGTTTTCCATTTACAGAAGCTGTCTGGACTCTGAGTGTATCATATTTACCCATGTGTCCTCTAATTCTGTTCTTATCATTTCTTTGAATTTCCCTGATGGACCAGAATATATCGGGCTTCCCAGCCTGCAGTATTTCACATCTCTTATGAAGCTATTAGAAGAAAATGTTTTCACGTTTTCTGTCTTCTGGTCCTCATGGGCCAAGGCGGTTTAAAGGAAGAGGTGACTCACCACAGCTATTTAGCTATTTCATCCTTGAATTCCTTTAGTATTCCTGGATGAATTGCCATCTGGTCCTGGTGATGTGCAACTGTTGATGTTGCAGTTCTTGTAATACACAATAAGGGATTAGAATTTGGTTTTGGTTGGTATAGAAGCAGAAGGTAAGTTTAAAACATAATCGATGAAGAATGAGCAAGGAACTGTAGACTTGAAACTATGATTTGAACTCCTGTGGCTCTTACCACAATATGGCTGCTAGCTTTTCTTTCTTTGTTCAGCTTCTGCCGTTTAGCATGGATCTGTCTTCAGAAAGAAACCTAACCTACTCATTATGTGCCTATTCAGATGCTTTTTCTTGTGTCTGCATGGTTGGTTTCTTAACAGATTTCTCTGCCATTCTCTCATTTGCGTTCCTGAGCACATTGGATATGTGCTTTGCATTGAAAGATAATTTGTGAATGCAATGGGGAGCTTGCAAAGGGAAGACAGTTCATGGCAGAAACGTCTGTATGGAAGCAGGGAAGCACGTGTCAATGGGATAGCAGGTTTAACATTGGGAAGGATTTGGAGCCATGGAAATTAGAGCAGGCAGAACATACTTCCCCTGCTGGACTAAGCACTTCGGCTTAGCCCCTAAACTGTCCGGTCTTCTTGGTTAGAATCATAGAATCATAGAATGTTTTGGGTTGGAAGGGACCCCTAGAGGTCATCTAGTCCAACCCCCCTGCAGTGAGCAGGGACACCGCTAACTAGATCAGGTTGCTCAGAGCCCCATCCAACCTGGCCTTGAATGTTCCCAGGGATGGGGCCTTCACCACCTCTCTGGGCAACCTGTTCCAGTGTTTCACCACCCTCGTTGTAAAGAATTTCCTCCTTATATCCAGTCTAAATCTACCCTGTTTTAGTTTAAAACCATTACCCCTTGTCCTGTCACAGCTGGCCCTACTGAAAAGATTATCCCCATCTTTCCTATAGGCCCCCTTTAGGTATTGAAAGGCCGTAATCAGGTCTCCCCGCAGCCTTCTCTTCTCCAGGCTGAACAAGCCCAACTCTCTCAGCCTGTCCTCATAGGAGAGGTGCTCCAGCCCTCGGGTCATTTTAGTAGCCCTCCTCTGGACACGCTCCAACAGTTCCATGTCCTTCTTGTGTTGAGGGCTCCAGAGCTGGACACAGTACTCTAGGTGAGGTTGGGCCACTGTGACCCCATTTATTTTCCAAATGTTGTCTATTACCTCTTGCCATTATCTATCGAGCAGTTTCTTTTTATACCTGTGCAGACTTGTGTAGACGTAGCAGAGATGTTTAAAGAGAGGTGGAAAGAGGCCCTTTTCCAAAAGGAAAAAACTTTCTGGTTTGAGTTAGTGTGCTGTGTACTGTGATGCACTCTCTGACTAGCAGAATCTTGTTTGTCCAATGTTCTCCTTTATTTTACTGTTTTGGGGAAAATGGCTGTGAAGCGACCTTGTTGCACCTCATTTGGTAGAAATTCAACTCCACAATGTAGTGTTTCATAAAATTGATGTGTTCATAGGAAAAACAATCCCTCCCTCCATCTGCTGCTAGCTTATGCTCACCTAGGAGGGAGCAGAGCACTTCAATCTGTTACTGCAGTTGAGTGAACCTCAGCTGTTGATCCTTGTACTGACTTAGCCTAAACACTTTCCCCTGAAGATAGCTGCATGGGAAATAAACCACGAGATCTCCTTCCCCATAAGAAAAACAGCCTTGCAGGAGAGGAGCTTGGGTAAACGGATTGCGGTGCCTTTGGGGAATGTCTTGTTGACACAGAAAATGGGCCTTTTGTGAGTTCTGAAATCTTATGAATCCTGAAAATAAGCCTGTTTGGTGTAAACGGACACTTCTTTCTGTTGTGAATTTCCACATGTTGCAGGTTTGCTGGCAGCAGTGGGAGAAGGCTGGGCTTTGGGTCTGATGAATTTGTGGCATGGCGGGTAGGTTTCTCTCTGGAATATCATCTAGGATTGGTGATCCATATATAAAAATAGAGATCCTGTTGGAAATACAAAATTGAAGAACAACGATTCGGCCAGTATTTGTGATAAATTTCATACTATGTATTCTGTAGCGATGATCACCTCCAAGTCACAGGCCTAATTGCCAGTCTTGTTAATCTCTGGTGACAGAATTCTAGGGATTGAAGTGCTCTTGTTTACTTGGAGCTATATGACCCTGGTAATATGTTAAATAGGCTTGGCTTTGGATGATCGCTGGATGAGGAGCCTTTCAGAAAAGCAGTAAGTGCTGCAGAAGGTGGCATTCTGCATAATGATAGTACCTGGAAGGGTGCTAGGTATCTGGATGAGATCTAAGACCAAGGCTCTTTGGCTGTGATCATCGGGGAAGAGAAGAAATTTGCTGGTCCTTTTTGGCAAGGCTTGACATTAAATAGCTGCTCTCAACTCAAATGTGTCTGTATGCTTGGTTTTGTTTATGTGCATTCTTATCAGACAGTACCTGAAAGTTAAAGGAGATGAAGAAAAAAAGATACTTTCTCATTTGTTGGTTTCCATTCAGCACCAGTGGCAGAACTAAGCTAACAATTTCACCCTTCCATCTACAGCAATATTTCATTTTTTGCTGTCTAATCAGGCTTTTAATCATCTTTCTCTATTGCTTAATGTTGGAAACAGGAGAACAAGAGAAGAAAATGTAAGAAAAACAAAACAAAATTGATTGACCTTACCAAGAACAAGAGGTGGGGATTTGGATTTGAGTACAGTACCTGAAATTTCTTTTCTCTCTGTCTTTAATTGATTAGATTGCAGGTTGATTAGATCCCTTTCAGCATAGTGACCTAGCTGCATTTTAATGCTGGCAATTAGCTTCTTTTCCTCTAGGAGTTTAAAAGAGATGTAACATTCTCTGCTGCTTCTAAGCAGCAATATGCGTTGCTACATGGTTGTTGGGCTGAGTACCCTGCTTGGGCTTGCCAGTTTCTGCGTCTACTTTTAAGTTTGTCCGTAGTGTTTTGAGTGAGTGACAGAGCATCAGTATTGGCTCTTTATTTGTCTCCATATTAATAGCAGTCTGGTCTTCGGTGGTTTTGGTAGCACAAAATGCTCTCAACTGATGGCTGCTGGAGAGCTAGGTATGTTCTTTATATGTGTTAAAAAAGCAGAGATTTTTTTTTAATGGCATAAATTTTGATGGTTTTTTCTGTTTGGTTTTGTTCAATGGTTGTTTTTTTCTGTTGTAACCTCCTGGTCCCAGCGTTGTATGAGACATATGGCTGTTTGTGAACCGCAGAAATCTGTGGCTGCGAGGTGGAGGGGGGAGTGAGTGAGATGTAAAAACGGTATGGGTGACACTTGGTTTATAAAGGAACTGGTGATCTTTTAATTCATCTTGTCAGAGCACCTGCTGTCTTCTCTACAAGGTAGTTACATAATTGAGTAGGAATTGGGATGTGAGTCATTTTCCAGCAATTAATAACTGGGATGAATCCATGACCTGAGATCCATATGCTGTTCTTATATCCACTTAGAAATACCATCATCTGCAGCTCTTAACATAGTGTGATAGCCCCCCTTTATTTGAATAGTCATAAAGTGCTGAGCTGGTGTTCTTGAAAATGGATGATTTTAGTCCTGGTACTCTGAGTTTAACCTTCCATTTTCACTCCCCTGAAATGTCTGTTTTTCCTGCTGTGTTTCAGTGGTCTTCTATGGGTAAGTTCTGAAGGATCAGGGGGAGCTGAGGCTCTGTGACCCAGCGTCTCAGTGAGACTGAAGGGTACCTAATGCACTCGCCAGAGAGACAGGGTAGTGAGAATTTTATCAAGGCATCGGTGCTGTCTGTAGACTGTCAGGTCTTGTTACTGGCAAGAGTGTGTGGTGATATGCAAGTAATACAGGGTGAGAGCGAGGGGAATCTTGGGGTGGGCTGCAGAAAAGGTTGGGAGGAATTGATCAGAAACAAATGAAGGGTGAAATTGTTAGCTTAATTCTGCCACTGGTGCTGAATGGAGTATAAAGAAGTGTATAAATACCATACTTAGCAGAAAGGAAATTTGTTTTTTTGACATCAGCATTTGAAGTCAGTGTTACCGATGCGGGCAAATACATCGCATGCGTTTAATTGTGAATTGAGAAATCTGGTGGAAATATGTTTACCTTTCAGAAGCCTTGCCTTATCTCACCTTCTCTTCTTCTGATGTGGAATTTCTATTCATTAACTCAACTTGATGAAAAATTTGGTTGCCTGACTGTAAATGAATGATGATTGAAGTGCTCATGTCAGCTGTTCTCCCATCTCCTCCATCCTCCGTGGTCATTCCTTTCTGCATAGCAACACCGAGAAGGCAGGTCTCAAACCCCAGGCAGGGAATGATGCTCTACCGTGGAACATCCCCAGGCCTCCTCCCAGGGCCTGGTGTTGACTTCTTGGGTTGCCTAGGGGGATACTTCTTTCAGTGTCGTGCTTCGTGACTACTGGAAGTGAGGGCAGGGAAATGACCTTTTTGGCTACAGTGTACCTTTATGAAATCTAGGTGTATCCTGTTTCTTGTTTTTTATGTGTGTCTTTTACATTATAAGTTCAGATCTTGTCTATCCCAGAAACCTTTGTATCTGACAATTAGGCCTGTGATGTCAGAGATAATAGGGAAGAGAAATGTAATTATCTGTGAGGGGAAGTGACTTGCCTTCATGTTATTTAAAATGCCTTGTTTTGTTTGTGCCAAGGACCCATTTCATTCACATCCCCAGGAGAAAAGCTCTTGGGTGGGAAGGGAGTTGCTTAAGGGTTCAGAAGGTTTGCATCCCACATTCATCAATCACCCAAGGAATCTTGTGGCGTTACAAAGGAAAATGAGAATTGGCAGTGCTGATTTGGAGGGAGGAGAAGAGGGGAAAGCAGATAAAACATTACTAGGTAGTGTTCATATGTAATGGAGAAGCTGTGGAGAACCTCCAGCAATCTGCTTTCCCTTTGTACATCACCTTATTATTGACAATATCTCTTTAACTGATACATTCCTTTCAGATTTTGGAGGTGTGCTATTTTTGTCTTTTCTGTTTTTTAGGGGAAAAGGGGAGCCAGTGACTGAGCTGAGTTGGTCCTCCTGCCGGCAGCTTCTCTACCAGTCAATGGCCACCATCCTGGCTCACACAGGCTTTGAGTGTGCCAATGAGAGTGTCCTGGAGACCCTGACAGACATTGCCCATGAGTACTGCCTGAAATTCACCAAACTGCTGCGCTTTGCTGTGGATCGAGAAGCTCGGCTTGGGCATACCCCTTTCCCTGATGTCATGGAGCAGGTCTTCCATGAAGTGGGCATTGGCAGCGTGCTCTCGCTGCAGAAGTTCTGGCAACACCGCATTAAGGATTATCACAGTTACATGCTTCAGGTGAGAAGAGCAGTAGGGACCTGAGAGCACCAAGAAATGTACCCCCAGTACAACTGATTATTCCTATAGCAAGTAGGTAAAATCTGATTAGAAAAACTCTTGGGTGTGGAGGGGAGTCATCAAGGAAAAGAGAAACAGGATTTTTTTTACTTTGTGTCCCTACTGAGGCTAAGAATGCTCTACTGATGGTTTTTCTGGGTTTAAGAGGAGGCCCCCAGCTCTTGAATGGCCCAGACAAAAATATCAAGCAGAGTTAAAATCAGTACTGATAGATTAACTGAATTTTCTGCTTTAATAGGGTATTTGGTCGCTTACCATTTCAGAAAACAAGTAAGCAGACAAACAAAAATTATGTTAGTCTTGTGTTCGCTTAAGCAAGGGGTGACTTGCTTAAGCTTTAGGAGTGTAGGGTACTATTGTGCTGATCTGAGTTGTCACACAGGTGCTACCTTCCACTCTAGAGGGGACTGTGCTTCTGTGGAGAAAGAATAGAAATTGTTAAATTCCTTGGCATATGAGGTGTCATATAAATGTCGGTTATAAGAATAAGGGTGTGATTTCTCTTGGTCCAGGTATTCTGTGAAATTAAACATACGCATTTTATTTGAATGACACAAGACTGCCTGTTGTGGCATTAGAGAAATGCAAGGATTTAAAGTAGGGATTGTACTCCTGCTCATCAAAAAACAAAACTTGAATCAAGTAGGTAGCCTGTGACCAAAGGCAAAACCTGCCATCCCTTCCTTCTTGTCATGTTATCTGAGTGCCAGCTGACTCATCTTGGAGCAGTTACCTTGTGATCCTTATTTTCCCAGGGTTGGCACCTTGTGGCTTTCAGAAATAGTGTAAATCAGAGATACCTGTAAGAGCATGTAGTATGTAAACTGTGATGGACTCGGAGGTTTGTGCATAAAAATAACATCAGCAAGATTTGTCTTCACTAAAAACATTTTTGTTGAAAACCCCCATTCTATTCATTTTTGTTCAAATGGTTTTTTTTCAGATGTTGTCTCCTTTTGGAATTTGGGTTTTCTGCATCAGTCTGCTGATGCAGTTCATTCTCATCCTGCAGCTGGTCATTGCCTCTTATTTGTTCTGTTCTTTATGCAGGGCTGAGGTCCACAGTGGCCTCTGTATTTGGAGGTATATCTAGAAGGGGAAATAGGCTTTGCTATTCTTTTTCCTTCTTACTTCTGCTGTTAAAAAGCCTTGGGCTTTTCCTGAGCACAGTTCACTGGCTATTGGGATTCAGTGGTATAAACAAGCATTTGTTAGAAGCGGATGAAATCTGAAATTTTTAATGTAATTGCTTACAGTTGTTGAGTTTCTAAAAGTACAGCATAGTTCTAAATCTCATTCCTCTATTTGTTTCACTTCTCTAACTGGAGAAAAAAATCAGTGTTTTTTGCTGTGAATCTGACAGAAGGTACCCAGGCTTTGCCCAGTGGTGACTGCAGAGCTGCTTGTTTTCTAATGCTGGAGTAAACTTGTTACTGGGGGATGGGGGACAGTCTGATAGGTAAAACTAAAGAGTGAGACTGAGACACTGCTTTTGTTTTGTATTCTGTTTAAATTTCTGGGTCTCTCTCTGTGAAATAAAGGTGCTCATATTTATCAAGCAGATGTGTTAATGGATTAAACTTCTTATTAAAGTCCCTTGTTACATGACAGAAAGGGTAAAAAAAAAATCTTTCCTGTGTAGCTGGTAACCTGTTTACTTGTTCATTCAGGTCAGATGTTAATAATATTCTGGGAACAGAGCGCACTGCAATGTAATTGCCATCAGAGCCTCTGAAGTCACTCTGACCTTTCTGGCGTTTTTTTCACCCCCACTGATCTTTGACAGGTTAGCAAGCAGCTCTCTGAAGAATATGAGAAGATTGTCAACCCTGAAAAGGCAGCAGAAGACACAAAGCCTGTGAAGATTAAGGAGGAACCTGTTAGTGATATTACTTTCCCCATAAGTGAGGAGCTGGAAGGAGATCTGGCTTCTGGTGACCAGTCTTTGCCCGTTGGAGTCCTTGGAGCTCAAAGCGAGCGCTTCTCTGCCAACTTGGAAGTAGAAGCTTCTCCACAGACTTCAGGTAGGGGTTCCTTGCTACTCTGGAGACAGTCCATCAGCAGTTCCATGTGATCTTGTTTCCATTTTTAATAGCAGATCCCAATGTGAGGAAGGAGAGGGAGAAGAAATTTTTAGGTTTTAGTAAAAAGATTTGGATGGGAGGGAAACCCTTGCTTGCTTTCTAAATACAAAACCAAAGAATCAAAGGTATCAATTACTGCGATTTGTTAAATATTTACTCCATTTGTGGACCCTGTAGAACACAAAATGCTTTATATGGTGTTTCTTTTTAGGAGATGGTTAAAGTTCTTGGCTTTGTTATTGGTGTGAGGTAGATTGTTTTTCTACAGTGATGGCCCAAAGGCTTTATTGTTGTTTTTTGAACCTAGGGTATTTGCTGCAGATGTGAGTACCGGGGTTTTTTTTTTTTCCAGTCTAATGAAACAAAGACCAAAATAACTTACGGGGTTTTATCTATGTATATATTTTAGTTTAGAAGGGACTAGAGTTTTATCCTTATTTCTAGTAAGGAGAGTGCTGATTTTTTTTTTTTTCTGGGTAGTTTTGGATTCTTGTCCAGAGATTACAGTTACTGAAAAGTTGAAGACCATGTTCCTTGTGACTGAAGTAAATTCAAGACCCTATATAGTTTAGGCACTGAATGAGTTAGGAAATACTAATGATACTTGTTGTGGTCCTCCATATTCAGAAGTGACCTTGATAGTGACAATCGTTGTTTCATGAAAGCTTATCAGTGGCTTATGTGAAATGGGCTCGTGGGAGTCTCCTATACATCTCTGCCCCAAAGACTTCTGTAGTTAGCTGAGGCCGTGGAAAGCGAAATGGTGAGTGAAGTAGTGGGGTTATGGAGACTGCACTCTTTTCCTCAAAGTGTCATCCCTTGACATTGGTGTTGAAGCCACACTCGTGGCCAGCATGGGGGAATCTGCTACTATTGTGCCTTTTCTATATCTATATTCAAGTTTTATTCTGTGCACCATTTAGCTGTGCTAAATTTTCTGGAAAATGAAGACAACATTCTTCTCCCAAAGAAAGCCAGTTTTGATTTTTATATAGAACCTTCTGAACTCTGGAAATCCCTGCAGTAATAACTGTTTCACTTAAAAATCTGATTAAAAAACAATGAAGCCTGTCCTCCTATTAACCCTAAACTAAGTAGCATATATAGTGAGGTTAGAGTGTACCTCTGAGTCCATTAGTTTTGGGTTTTTTTAAAAAGCACATTCTTCTGAGTTTTAAAAAAGCACAAATCCATCTGATGTTTTTCTGGAAGGTCATACCGTTTTCCATAGCACCACTGAAATGTGAAATGCTGGCATTTTTGTGGGAGAGGGAACAGCAGACTCTGCTGGCCCATCTGGGGTTGTGAGTGATTCATCTGGAAAGCTTTGTATTAGCATCTACCACTTGAGACCCAGAGGTTAGCATGCTAGCTGTATATTAAATGCCTCTTGCCTCTCTGATACTGAATTGATGTTTTCTAATTAAGAATAAAAGTGCTCTGTTCCTCCCTGAAAATCCATCTTCACTTCTCAAGGGCCTTTGGAAATCTCATCACTGTGAGAAGTCCCAGTCTAGAGCTGGGCAGGCTGGAGAGCGTAATATCTTAAGGAGCAAGAAAAAGCTGCTGCAATTAGGACACCACCATCTCGAAAATACAAGTGTGAGGCCTGTAGAGAAGGCAGCGAGGCTTCAGTGTCTGAGGGCAAAACTCTTGTTACAGCCTTCCATGTTCTGCTTGTGTTTTTGCTTATGCCTGATGTTGCAGTTGCGGGCTAGCTGCTTAATTTCATTGCAGGTAGGGAAACGGAGGCAAAACTGGGGACCTTGTTCCTCCACCCAGCAGGATAACATGAGGATTAGCTCATTTGTAAAGTACTTTGAAGTTAAAGTGCTTTGAAGATGAAATGCCCTGTGTCAGTGCTTAAGTACTTTTAGTCATTAGTGACACTCTCAATGACAGGTGATAGAGCTGAAAGAAGTAAGGCTGAGCAATGAAGAGCAATTGATGAAAGAAAGACACAGTTAAGTTTAGTGAGCATCTTTGATTATTGTGTAGACTGGAGCTGCCACTCTGTGGAACGGGTAACGTTTTAATGATGGGTCCATTGTTGTTGAGAGCAATACATTTACTTACAATGAACATAAAAAGGACTTTTCATTAAGGCAACTGGACACCAGCAAGCACTTTCATTCTGGCTTGCTGTCTAACTGCTGAGCTAATGTAGGCTGTTTTACCACAAAGGTCTCCTAAACCCTGGTTTGGGCTAAGCTGCTCTGGAAAAGACTCCTGACTCCTTCATAAGGGAGAATTCTCAGTACAAACATGTGATGTGAGATCTGTTCTCTGTGTAATTGCTAGTAATAAGGGACTATTGTCAGTAGTATATTGATAATAGGGAATAGTAGTAGGTTTGGCTCAGTACAAAGGCTTGGCTGTGCTTTTAAACTGTAGCCAAAGCTCCTTGAGACACAAGGTTTGGAAAACTTATTCAAACTGGTTTCCTAGGTTTTTTTTTTTATTTTTCATGTGAATTTAACCCCACACAAGAGGGACCAGATTTAAAAAGTGAGAAGATTTCAGGCTTTGTTCAGTTCTGGGCTGTTTATGCCCATCTCAGCAAGGAGCCCAATTAGTGTATTTTTAATAGGATTTTTGTCTGTCTTAAAACTGTAAATAAGCAGAAATAACGCAATGTATAATTACTGCTCTTGGGGAGGTAAACATTTGCTGTTATCAAGAAATATGGTTTCATAATCTTGTACAGAAAATCCTCAATCTGCTCAAATTGCCCACTAGTCCAAAAAATTTGGAAAAAAAAGGGGGGGTAGGGGACAGGGGAGCTATCTCCCAGCAGGTTGTCTGCAAAGTTGAGCCAGGAAGGTTTCTTCTCATTCTGCTGAAGGATGGGATGAGACCTGTGGGTGTTGAGTACAAGGAGGCAGGCAGTTGGGTAGCTGACTGCAGCTCTGATGTCCCTGCATTTCAGTGCTGGAAGTGGTATTTGAGACTGTTCATCTGCCTGCTTCTCTGCCCTCTCACATCACCTTTCCCTGCAGAAATCCAGTATGTCTGACATCTTAAAGGAGGTTGCAAGGTTGCAAGGACCTCATCACCATGAATAACTTCTGGACCACCTCTGAACCCTGCCAGGGTCTAGTCCATGTGCTGTTGGTGTACTCATTGTTGCTGAGACACTCCTTCTGGAGAGTACTATAGGCTCTTTAAGTTGTTTTTCATGAAGAAAACCACGTGGAGGATTGCTGTGAAAGGATAGCATTGTATTTTTTAGAGTGGCAATTATTCAGCTGTTAAAAAAAAAAAAGCCACCAGATTTTTTTATTTATTGTTTCACAATGCTTAGTGTGTTTTGTTTGTTTTTCCCCCAGCCTAGTTCACCTGTAGCTTTACTTTTGCTCCTTCTTTACCAGCGCTGCTGTCCCTTGCATCCGCATGCTGTTTGTAATTTGTCTTTTTACTCAGTTACTACTGTGTGCTTTTTCGTTCTCTAGGGGCTGAGGTGAACGCTTCCCCACTCTGGAACTTGGCACAGGTAAAAATGGAGCCACAGGAAAATGAGGAAGCTAATGTACATGGCCACGGGGTCCTAGGCAGTGATGTCTTTGAGGAACCGATGTCAGGCATGAGCGAAGCTGGGATGCCACAGAGCCCAAATGGCTCTGAGAGTAGCTATGGTTCTCATTCTGCTGACAGTCTGATGGGATCCTCACCTGTCTTCAACCAGCGCTGCAAGAAAAAGATGAAGAAGATGTGAAAAGAGGCAGTCTTTTTACTTAGTCCTGATGGTACGTAATAGACTTGAAACAAACCAAGAGAGTACTGTGATGGCTATGATTCATCATGGCTGGCCCTGGTGTATGAGGGGCCTTGCATAAAATTATTATGAGAGGGTTGATTCAGCTTCCCTCTTTGCTGGCTTCTGTACTCCATCCTGACTCATGAGATTGAAGATCACCCTATACATTTGATGGTGGCATGGCTTGCTTTGGCAGGTTAATGAGGAAGTTACCAGTGGAAAGTAGTTGTGAGCAGATTTGCTAAGTCATAGAGTCATTGAGTAACTTGGGTTGAAGGGACCTCTTGACACTTCTAGTCCAGCCCCCTGCTTGAAGCACAGCCAATTCTAGCAGGTTGCCTAGGGCCTTGTCCATTTAAATTTTGAGTATCACCAAGGATGGTGATGCCAAACTTCTTTGGGCAACGTTTTCCCACGTTTGACTACCCTCATAGTAAAAAAAATACATTCTTGCATCTAGTCAGAATGTCCCATGTTCCACCTTGTGTTCATTGCCTCTTGTTCTATCACTGTTCATCTCTGAGAAGAGTCTGACTGTCCTCTCTGACCCGCCCATACAAGTGGTTGTATACAATGAGATCTCTCTTTAGCCTTTTCTCTTCTTAAGTGTGGAGAAACCAAGCTCCCGGAGCCTCTCCTTGTACATCCTGTGCTCAGGCTCCCTAACCAGCTTTGTGGCCTTTGACTGAAATCGCTGCAGTGCCCTTCTTGTAAGAGGGAGCACAAAAGTGGACGCAGTCCTCCAGATATGCTGAATAGAGCAGTGCTGAATAGAGAGAAATAATAATTTTCTGCAGTGTGCTGGCTACACACTTGCTGACTGTTGTGGGCAACAAGACAGTCTTAAGTCAGGATGTTTCACTGCTTGGGGAGCTGTCACTGATTGTTATGATGACCTAGCAAAGATGCTGTAGAGTGGCCTCACAGTGCCATCAGCCAGCTCGTTCAGTGCCTTCAGATGCATCCTGTCTGGTTCCATGGACTTAACATATGTCCATTTGGCTTAAGTTCTTGCTAACTCAGTCTTCCTCTACTTTAGATAATGCTTTATTCCCACACACTCTGCTAGAAGACCCAGGGACCTGGCAGACCTTACAGTGAAAACAGGCAAAAAAAGTGTTGAGTACATCATCTTCAAAGTACAAAGGACGTCCTTTGTCACCACGTTGCCTGCATTGTTGAACAGCAAACCCATGTTTTCTTTAAGCTTTCATTTGCTTCCAGTGTACTTGAAGAAGCCCTTCTTCACTTTTCTTACTGGTTTCAACTCCAGATGAGCTTTGACTTACCTAACTGTCCCTGCATGCTTGGGCTGTGTCTCTGTATCCCTGCTGGCCAGCCCATCCTCACTTCCACCTCTGTGTACTTTTTCCTTTGTGTTTGAGCTCAGTCAGGAGTTCCTTGATCATCTGTGCTGGCCTTCTGTCATGCCTGCTTTGCTTTCTGCTTGTCAGAAAGGAATGTTCTTCTACTTTGAGAAAGCCATCTTTGAAGATAAGGCAGCACACTTGGGCCCCTTATGGGAGGCCAGGGCAGTCCCTTATGAGATCCTGCCAAGACATTCCTTGAGTAAACCAAAATATGTTGTCCTAAAGATCCAGGACTCTGTCTTGTACACATTTCTCAGGATTTTAAATGCCACAATGCCATGTTTGCTGCAGCCAAGACATTCTCCACCAATTCTTCCTTGTTAGAAACAAGTCCAGCAGAGCTTCTTCCCTAGTTGATGTCTTGATCATCTGGTCAGGGAAATTGATATGGTTTTCTGAGAATGAAGCAGTGTTTACTATTGGTGTGAGCCAGTACTGGCAATGCAAACTTTTCCCTTGCTCTCATTGGATCAAGTACAGCAACTGGCTGGTGTTAAAGTTGTTATCTTGACAACTTAGTTTGAAACAGAATCTATTTTGCTGCTTGCTTTTATGGTGCAGCTGACTGATGGCTTTTTTTTTTGTTCTGCACAATCCTCAGTTGATCAACTCAGTCTTTAACTTGATTCAGTGAGTGTCTCTCTCAAAAAAGCTGGAATGAACATGAATCAAGAATGAACAGCCACTTAAACTGGCTTTATACCTGTAACCCATTGGGATGTTTGAGGGAGATTTACCAAACCTCCCATTTGTCCTTGCAATTGCAAGTTTATCTTTTGAAAGAATGAGCTCCAGGCATAGTATTTTTGTTTCTGTATAACATGCCTAGCCTTAATTCTTTTTTCCTGACTGTATTTCTCTTCCACTTTATAGAAGTGGAAGCTAAACATAAAATTCCTCAATGTCTAGTAAGAATGTGTGACCACAGGCTTTTATGGACATTGGAGTTAAAATTGTCCATCACAGTTTTAAAGGTTTCTCCTGGGGAGTAAATTCTGGCTATTTGAAGCCTGGTCAGTAGTGGAAGAGTGTACCAGTGTATCAAGAAATCTTTATTTTGATTCCCTGTGAGTCACCACTAGGCAAGCTGCAATGTCCCTGTTTTCTCATCTGTAAAAAAAGAATAGTAATATTTGCCTCTTAGAAGTGTGTTTGAGATTAAGTTACTGTTCAGAAAAAGTCACTGTAATCGTTCAGAGAGTTTTGTGAGGGTTGTGAGCTTTTCTTCCATTTCAGTAGGACTGTTGCTGGCTGGAGAATGCTTAGATGAACACTGAAATGTTACAGACCTGTATGATACTGTATGATGGCTTTAAGCAAAACTGCTTATCGAGAAGAAGTACAGCACAACTATGCTGTTCCACTGCCCAGGTACAAGGAAGGCATTTGGGTTGGTATCTTCTCACTCAGCTTTAGATGTCTGCATCTAAATCTGTTCCTGTGGGCCCCATTTGCAGCTGAAGAGAAATAGTCATTCTTAGGTCACTGTTCATCTGGCCTTGAAGTAGAAGTATAAAGTGTGTCAGGTGAACAGCATTTTTAGAAGTGTCTATTTTTCCTTTGTGTGCCCATAAAGTGAGTTCAACTTGACTACCTCAGCTGAAGACATCCACACCATCGCTGAGTGAAGTGACCTGACTGTAGCCCTTCCCATATGGGAATCAGAGGAGACTTCCTCCTGCTGGGCCAGTGCTTTTTCTTTTCTACACATTTAGTAGAGCTTGCCGTTCAAATAGTAGTACGAGGCTAGAAGCAGACTGCCCATCTTACCCAAACCAGCAGACCCAGTGTTCTCAACACACAGAATGTGCTGGGCTGGGGCCTCGGGACTCAGCCTGATTTGGCCCTTTTGTCTTTGACACTGCATGAGAACACCTGTCGTTGGGCCTTTCTCTGTAGATGCTTTGCCAAACTGTTTTAGTAAAGTATTCTTGAGGCCGGGGCACCTATACAAAGTCCCTTGTGCTATTTTCAGGAGCTAGAGGACAGAGTGACTGCTGCCAGCATCACTTGCTCGTTTGCAAGATTTCAGGTGGGCTAAAAATGAAAAGCTAGTGTTCTCCAGGGCTTTGGTTAAACCTCCTAAGCATCAATCTTAAGTGCTTTATATTGCTCATGTATAGATGTTCTATCTTAATTTTAATCGTGGTTTTTTTTATTTCACATCCCTTTTCCACACCGTTTTCATCCTGTAATGCACACTTTGCAACAAGCCAAACCTGAGTGCTTCAAGTGTTTTAAATACAGTGGAAATCCTTTGATTCAGCCATGTCGTTGCAGTGTAAGAGAGAAGTGTTATCGATTCTCTTTGGGATGCATGTTTATGCAGAGATGAGAAACGCATCGGCATTGCTTGTACATTTAAAAATGATGGCAGAGTAAATCTGCGCCTCCTGTTCCCCCATTATGCTAAGTGTTTCTTCTGACATTTGTGTGCTTGACGTTTCCTTTTATGCATGTGGAAGCTTTACCTTCTGCATGAGCCCTTCCCCTCTGAACGTTTACAGTCCTTGGATTTACAGTGGTGTTCACCATGCACAAAACAGCGAAATTTCAAATCTCTCTCACAAAGTCAGATACAGACACTATGTTCTCTTGATGAATCAAATAAGATTTTGCTAGGTGTTTAATGCAGTCTTGGGCAACTAGTGAGGAGTTCATTGACCATGTAATCCCCACATTTTAAGCCACAGTGAAATTATGCAGTGGGTTGGAATGACGCTCTGCTCTTGCAGTTGTCGTTTTTGCTGGTTGCTGGTAAAGCATTCTGCCGACCCACCTGCTTCAGTAGTCTGCAGTTTTGTTGGTTCTTTCATCTTTCTCCCTTCTCTTTCCAAAGGCGGGCGGATGGCAAATTGAAATATTGAGTATTGACCACATCCACATTCAGTAGCGTTGATGTCTTTATTGATTTATTTTGCCATGATTCAAATTGGTGGGAACTTTGATATCAATTTGGAGAGCAAGAGCTGTGAATTACTTGGCTTTTGAAGTGTTTTGCATGGGAGTGGTTTTAGAGAGCGCTGTGTATCATATTCCTTTTTCCCTCTAGCAATACCTTTTTATTCCTTTTGAAGAGTTTTGCCTGATATCCAACAAAGTTCGCTGTATAAACGGCAGTGTAACAACTTTAGTGTACAGCTATATGTCAGACTGTGCTACCTACTGATTTAATTCCAAGACCATCCGTGCTAATTTGAATATGCATAATGCTGTGCAGAAAAAGATGTTTCCTGCATAGAAACTTACAATTTAAAAAGAAAACAGGAAAATAAGATTAGGTAGGGTAGGTGAGGCCAATCTGATTATGTGATCAATTCTGAGACTAATGCACACGTTATGTGTGAAGGATGTTTTACTTAAAGTGGTTTTGTACATGCGTGTGAATGAAATATGTAACTTTGCTTGTGTTTATATGGAGCAAAATTGCTTGTAAATATTTCAGGGCTGGATTTTTTTCCTTGCTCTCCTGGAGAGAGTTCTTTGTAATTTCTAAGAAAATAAAAAAAAATATTCAGAAATAAAAATCCTAAAGGTGTCGTGTGGGGTTTTTTTGTTTGTTTTGAAGAACGGTGCTGTGAATGCAAAGGCCAGTCTTGTGGTTCTGTCTACCTGTACGTGGGATCTGGAGTAGACCTTTTGCAGGCCTGAATAAGGTACCGAGATGGTATCAGTGTTAATGTCACAACTAGGGAGACAAGAGTGGTTATTCCAGGATGTGGCCAGAGAAAATGGAAGTCTCATTTTTCACGGGCGCCAGTGCTAGCAAGCCCCGAAGTGATATTAGTGCTGCAGTGCTAGTATCAGTATTCATTAGCATAAGCAAGTGCTATTTCTGAAGCAACTACTAATATACACCTCTACTACCTACAGTACCAGACTACCTAGTAGCCCTGCTCCAAGCCTTGTGCCTTGCTCTTTTAGGTGCTGGTCTCCTTGTTCTCCGTGCTGCTTTAGACTGCAGTGAGTGAAGCACAGCGTGTTTTCCCCTCTCCTCTGCCTGTTGTAGTAGAGTTGAGCGAGGATGTTTGACGCTTGATAGCCCCGCTATGCAATTGCAAATAGCACATCATGAATCAGGATATAGGCCTGTGTTGCTTGCCGGGAGAGACGGAATAATGATCCTAGTGCTTCCCATCAGCCCTGTACAGGACTGCTGTCCTCGGAAGCCTGTGCTACTGAATTAACGTCACGGTCCGCGGGCGAGTCTGGGGCTGTGCTTTTTCCCCTTCCCTGGCAGGGCCTGGAGGAAGAGGACAGCAATCACCCTCATGGATTGCACCCCACCGGATTAAAGCCTGAGCCCAGTTCTACCTCCCTCTGCTCCAACAACCTGCAGCGTGCCTGTGCTGTGGCAGCCTTGAACGCGCGGGCTGCCAGGACCCTCAGAGGCAGGTGATCTCAGTGGGGGGACCCTGCTTCCCTGCGCCAGCTCCTGGGCTCGCTGTGACTCTTGACCCCCGTGGTTGGGGCTGGTGGTCCATGGGATGGGGCAGGGGGTGGCTGTGGCCGCGTGGTGGTGCTGGCCACACACCGCTGACGGGGGGCTGCTGGCTGGGGGGCTGCTGCAGCCCAGGGAGGGCTGCTTGCAGCTGCAACAACAACCTCTCCCCTCCCTAAAAACGCCCCAGACCCCAAACCATGTCATTTTCACTGCGTCTTTTATACTGGAGATTAGAATCGCCTCTTTGTTGCTATGGAAACACTTGCGTGAAAGAAGACGACCTCATTATGAGTTATGATGAAATCTCCATGTCGGCGCCCAGCACCCTTGCAGCAGAGAGAGTAGGGCTGGGGGATCCGTGGCGGGGTGGGTGGTAGGGCAGTCACCCCTTTGCGCTACTGCTCAGCAGTTTCCAGAGCCTGTGGGTCTTTTGTTCCGGGCTTGGCAGACCAGAAACACCCTCTGCTCCTTGGGAATTGGCTCGGAAGTCGTGGCTGCATCACTTCTGTGCCCCGGCTGCATGTGCCCTTGCTCTGGGGTGTGTGTGAGATGTCACTGCAGCAGGCAGCTGGGCCCCAACAGATGAAAGGCTTGGGTGTTGTGAGGGGTCGTCTTTGCTTCTGGTGCCTGCCAGGGCCCTGCCATCCACTCTGTGTGCTTTTCCCTCAAATCTGGGCTGCTGCCTCTGAACCCAAACTGTCCCTATAGCTGTGCCTCACTCTCAGCTTCATGCCCCATCCGAGTGTCCCGCTACCTCTGCTCACCCTGTGCCACCCCTGGCTCTTCACCTAGGTTTTCCTCCATCCCTTCCTTGACCCACAGTGCTCATTCTCCTCTCAAGCTCCTGCTGGTGTTTCCGTGCCCTTGCTGCCCAGCTTCTCGCGACACACTGTCGCTGCCTGTCTTGAATTGCAATGAAAACTTAGGAAGCAGCTTTTTTCTCCAAGTGAAAAAAAGATCTGATGATATTATCTTAGTTTTAGCCAAAGTTGTCTTCTTTTTTGGTGAAGGAAAGGGCGTTGGAACTTGGATATGCTTTGAAGGAAGGATGCTCTCTAAAAAGACCAAGTTTGGTTGTGGTGAGACTTTGGGGAGGTGACCCTCTATCCTTTTGTTAAGACCGTTACACAGTCCCCTGGGCTAATCTGTCCCCTTGCCCATGGAGTCCCTCTGACTGGGAGGCAAGGGAGAGATGGGATACTGGACTGTAGGGAAACTATGGATTTTCAGGTCATGTGCTGAGATAATCTGGGCTGTTATTAGTGTAGAGGGAGTGGTAGTGACTTTATGTTCCCCTGAGAAGCTGTGGTGGTTGGTGAGAAATGACCCTCTTGTCTCCGGTATAAGTGCTGATGGCACTTCTCAGCTGCTCCATCGTGTTAACGCCGGACAAACTAGTGGCCCAGCATGGAAGGCATGCTGGATTCCCGCTCTGTCATAAAGCTCCTCCATCCCTGATGCCTCCAGGCTGCAGGAGGGGGAGAGGCAGGACTTGCGCAGCAGGAGATCAGGCAGGGGGGTCTCTGCGGCAGCCTGGGCCGGGCATGGAGCATGCCTGGGGGTCTGTGTTGCCCTGCTTTGCCAGAGCTGGCATTTGTTAAAAGGTGACCCTATGAAAGTTTTTGTGAAAGCTTTCCCTTTCTAGGTATCAATTTCAGAGTATTTTGAGAAAGGCTGGAAACAGGATAGTGTTTGCTAATGCTAACACAAACAAACAAACATGAAAAGCAGGCCTTTTTTAAATTTTTTTTTGCTTTTTGCTTTTCATTACATTTTCCAAGCATGGAGCAGTCACGTGTTGGTTTTGGTGTTCCTGATCTTGCTGGAGGAAATGTAGTGTGCTTGGTAAACAAGACGTGGCTGCTCCCGCTGCAGCTCCTTTAAAGACAGTGATGCTGAATGTTTAGCAAAAACATTCCTTTTCATCTGCAATGCCCAGTAGTGAATGGACTTAAATGAATGTAACCATACCAATTTAACACTCTCCATCTTCCCCCATTGTCATTCTTTTGACTCTTGTAATACCATAATTTTGCTATTATTTGAGTCAATATAAACTCTTTTATTGTAGAGCAGTCCTGGATTTTTCTCCTAAAGAAAAGAAGCAAGGAAGCCAATTGCTGGTAACTCTTAATGCCTAAAGAAAATTACTTGAAACAATTCTAATCTAAAAAGCTTTACTATCTAAACTATCTGAGACTTCCTCATACCCTGTAAAGAAACAAAGGCACACGTCCACTTCCTGGCTTCTTTGGTGGTCACATTGAAAGCAAAGTAGTTGCATTTATATTGTGGTATCTGAATTAAATTTGTCCGATATGGCTGAGACGTCACAGCCCTATTAACTGCAGGTGCCCTATAATACAGTGTATTTTTAAACAGACAGATAGGATACCATATAATTGACTACTGATTTTCTGTGGAAAAGAGTGAGCAAACTAGTTATATCCGAATCTTCCACCACAACTTCAAAGAAACCGGAGAAATTAAATTAATAAAAAGACACTCTCCTTCATGTATTCAGCTCCTCTAGCCTAAAGCTCAGAGACCTTCCTGCACTCATTTCCAGTTTTTAAAAAACGAGCTTTGCACAACAGATCAGTGGGAGCTCTACAGCTCTCAGCACTCATTTCTTTTCCTCTTCTCTCTGTGTCTTGCAATTCTGTTTGCATGTCCAGTTTTGATAAGCTGTGTTCTTGGGTTGGCATATAATAAGGTACCTTATAAGATGCCTATCGAATAAGACATCTAATTAGAGTCACCCTTTGAAAAGGTGCTAACTAGTGGCCTGATCCTGCCCAGTACTCCTAAAGCAAGTGGGGATTAAAGGTGCCTGGTCTTGCAATTGCGGGCCAGAAAGGAGAACTCTTGTTGGCCTGGCACAGACCCTTATGCATAGACTCTGTTTATTTCATAAATTCTTCATGAGTCTGGCATCTTCCAGAGTCTTAAGCAGTTTCAGAACCTACAGACGTAGATGCTGGTGCTGTTTGTGGGAGTTTCTGGGGTGCTTTAATGAGGCACAGAGGTAATTTTGCAGAGTCATGCTGCAAGTAGATGTGTACCCGTGAGCGCCAGTGGGGGACTGTGAAGGAGCCGAAGTTTGTTTTTGGAAAGGCAGATGGACGAGGCGGTGACAGCCTGCGCAGAAAATCTGTGAGCAGCCTCACCCGGAGGGAAAGCATGAGCTCTTGGAGTGTTTATTGAAAATTCATACAGGGATGAAGGATCTAAAAGTGAAAGGAAAGGCAGAAGAAAGAGAAAGGTGAGACAAGTTCTTCTAGGAACTGCAGAAGTTAAAAATGACAAGTCTTGATTCCTCCTTCTCCCCCTGCCCTGAAATCCTGTTGCATCTGTGAGAATTCAGTGATTCAAAGTGACTTAGGAAAGGCTGAAGAGATGGAGAGGGCAGTCTATGTAGGTATGTCTTTGGGAAATAATGATGTAGTTAGTATTTGTATGTGTGTTTATCTATGCAGAGATGTACAGAACAGTTACATATGTGGCTATGCAGTTCCCAGTATATCATTTGCAGTTCCCAAAGGATTGTGAGCTGTTCCCATGCTACTTGTCAGCATCTTGGCTTTGTGGGATGTGCAACCAGAAGAGTTTTGGGTGCTTGAGATGATAACCATGTAATGCTCTTAGTCTTTCATCTAGCAATTCAGATAAGCAGTCTGTAATTTTAACTATATGAGCAACAGGGTGTGGATGTGCTTTGAATTATGCATACACCTCAGTGCTTTGCTGGATAAGAGCAGTACAGCAGAGTAATGAGGAAAATTAAAAAAAAAAAAGTTCATCAAGCTAAATTTAGGTCAAGATCTGCAGTTCATCCCTCTGGACACCTGATGCCTCTAGCAAACTGGCATGACTGGGCTGCTCCAGGAATAATTTTTTATTCCACTGATCTGACAGCACCCGTCATTTTCTTATACACAAGTGTCCATATCACAAAATCACCTCTGCCATCGTTAGTGCTAATTGGCTCCCTTGCTGTACCCTCAGAGGAGCACGAAAAGTCTGAATGGAAGCTGAAGGCCCATCTCCCCACAGAACGGCACTGGGACAACCTGTGAATATATAACAACTTCTGCTTTCACATTATGCTCCCTGGTCTTGCTATGGAGAGGCTTGCAAAAGCCTAGGCTGTTACTCTCACTGTTTTCTGTCAGGATGGAGTTTGCCCCCCCCGAAGTTAGCACAAAGCACACTCGCCTCTAGTAATCATTTGCTTTCAGTCGTATTTTTCTGCTAGCAGATGCCCGTGTGTGCAGCCTGCTGCTCTGGGTGGGCTCCAGCCCCTGGTAAACAAGAGAGACAAAACGGGACGTGAGCGGAGTGGGAACGCAGATGGGTGTTGGCATGAGATCAGTCGCTCTCACAAAATATTTAAGCTGTGTCATGCTTTCTGATATAGCATATCTTGTGGTGGATAAGCCAAAGCTAGTAAGTTTTCAGCAGGCTGAACAGAGCTCATACAGGAGTAAGTTTTTTTACAAAAATTTCTTTTTCGGGACCCTTCTGAGAAATCCCTAATTGTCCTGGTAATTCTCTGCTTTACATGTAGATGTTCAGCGTGTAATCCTGAAACAGATCTTCATTTCTGAGCAATAATTCTTCGAGGACTAAGTAAAAATACACACTCGGTCTTGCAAAGAATTTTTTCTATAGTTTTCCAAAAGGAGCAATGAGCTTCTCACCTTAATAAGGACAAGAGAGAGGGAGAAGGGGAGAGGCAGAGCTGCCATCTGTAGTCCATGCATCTGAATTGGATTCCATTATTTATTTTATATAACCAGAAAATCTTGAAATCTGCTTCTGAGAAAGGAGAAATGGAGTGGGCTGTGGAGAATGGAAGTGTCACGATTTCGTTCCGAAGAAAACGAGGGAGGAAAAACAGAGCCCTGCCAGCAGAAAACCCGTGTTCTCTGTCCTCTGTCACTTCTAATGCCACCCCACCAACTACAGTGGGGTCCCTAAGGGAAACAGAAGTATCCAGAAGGCACAGAAATAATTTCACATGTTTCAAAAGCCTGTTCTCAGTTGAAGATATTTACATTCTCTCTTTATCTTGTCAGTTCTAGGCCCTGAGGATCTTCCTGTCCTTTTCCTTTCAATGTGTGTGGGTGAATCATGGCATCCTTTCTGCTCTCCTCCATCTTCTTTAAGGTCTTCTCTTGATTTCCCGGTGAGGTGCATGTAGGTTTGCTAGCTGGCAAAACGCAGCATCACTTTTCCATACTCCGCTCTAAACCTTACGTGTCAGTCTCCTTCCAGCTTTGCAGGTTTTGTTTGCATAAATGAGCAGACCACTACCAAGAGAATCTGGACTGGCAGCTCTGAAGACTGTAATCCTCTTTTCATCCACAGAGCAAAAATAACTCACCAGCAATGTGACAGGGTCGACTGCCACGCTGGCTAACACCAGGGGCTGAACTGGGGAACTTCCAGAGCTTAAAAGTGTGACCCTCTTTATAACCTGAGCTGAAGGTAGGAGGTCTGTAAGAGACCTGTAAGCTCTAGGGACTGGGCATGCAGAGGGAGAGCTGGATCACAGCCCGGCTGCTCAGCTACATGCGTTTCCTCTCAAAATGAACTCCTTCCAAGTGTCTGGGCTTTACAGCGTTGCAAATCCTGTGTGAGTCACTATCTAAGTGATGACAGTCATCTTACTGGCCATACCAGAAACTGTAGTTTGGTCTAAACTAGATGGAAAATAATTCTTAGGTCAAGTTAATCACAGATTCTCTGCAGATGCTACTGGCAAATTCACTGGGCTTGTTCTACAGTAATGATTCTGTCATCGTGCCCCTGGCTGCCCCAGATCTCAAGCTCTGGCCATCTCCAGGCCTTGGAAGAATGGGGTTTGTCCTCCCTCTCCTGGGGCCTGGCTGGAATCCCCTGTGTCCCAACAGGTCTAGCTCATAGCTCCATAAGAAAAATAGAGTTGGAAGAGGTGTAGGAAGGTCCTGTAGACTATTGCCTTGTCTTATTCAGGATCACTGGTACGCAAATCATTCCTGACTGACATTTGTCCAAATCTCTCCTTGAAGCTCTTGAGTGTGGGAGTCTCCACAGCTTCCTGGGCAATCTATGTGACCAAGATACTTTCCTTCCTTTTTAAAAAGTATTTTCTAATGAGCAGCCTGTAAGCTTCTTGCTGCAGGTTAAGGTACCATAGGGTCTGTTGCTGATTTTCTGTAAAACTCTTATCCAACCCATACTTTTCCATCCTGTTTTTGTGCTGCTGGTTATTCAACAGTGTAAAATCTTGTGCATAGCCCTTCTCTAACTTGTTCTTTCCCCAGACCATTTCTACAGCCCGTTAAGGTCATTCTGAATCCCTACCCTGTCCTCCATTGTACATGCAGTCCCTTGCAGCTTAGCGCTAGCAAATTTAATAAGCATAATCTTTCTTCCATCTGCATCTGTAGTAAAAAAAATGGATAAAGCAACCCGAGGACAAGATATGCAGAACAGTTTTGGAAAAACAACAATGGCAAATAATTGAAGGCAGGGTTTAAGAATTCTCAAAGCTAATACTTCCTGATTTTCCAGTAAGTGCTAGGATGTCTTTATCTGGGAAATCCTTATTTGAGTTAAAGATATTTATTAATAATATTTTCACTAGCTGTCGTATCACTTGGATCTCAATCACTAGGTTACATTTCACTATTCTTAAATTATTGCACAGGACAACATGGCTCAACTCATAGCCTGGATCAGCCCTTGGGTCACTTCCATCCAGGTGGCTTATCTCTCCCTGGAGCGTGCTGCATCTCCCTGCAGGAGGGATTGCACGGGCTCCAGGTTGGCTGCGCCAGCCAGGCATCACGCTGCCTTCACCAGCCAGAACAGGGACAGCACATGGCAGCTGCCTTCCGAGAGACAGAGCCAGTGGCACAGGGTCTTCCCTGGAAAGGGGGAAGCATGCCACGGTGGAAACCTTGGCAGAGTTCAGCCCCGAGGTATCAAAACCGGTCTGGATGGGAGATTCCACTTTGAGGAGCTCTGGCACATCAGTTTCACAGCCATAGCTCATACCTGCTCATTCAGAGAATAAAGCAAGCTGTGTTAAAGAATTAGTAAATTCACAAGGAATTTTTTTTTTCTGGGTGCTGAAGTCATTCACTCAGACCTTGAGAAAAGTATCTGAAATAACTACTTGTAGAAAACTACAGGTAGGCATGCAGCTTCCTCCTTTGTCCATCTCTTCCTTTTCCAAACTTGAGGGCGGGGGGGTGTGAATATATAGCTGGGGACCCCCAGGGGAGCTGCTACAAAGCAGGGATCCTTTGGTTTCTCCTCTGCCTGGGTCATTAATTCTCTCCATGAATATAAGCAAATGTCTTATGAGTCTTGAGCCACAGTAGTAAAATAGTGGTAAACATCCATCCAGCCCTCAAGAAATTACTGGCTGCTTTTAGAGCCTCCTGAGGAGTTCAGAACCATCCCACAAGCTCGACAGCTCCGCAAACACAGACCTTGTCCCCAGCCTGTGGCCAAAGGTTTTGGCAGCCCTAAAAGTAACGGTGGCCACCGGGCCCTCCTTTAGCTGGTAAGAAGAAAAAAGATGCCAGCGATGCACATCTCAGCCCAGATATATGTGAGTTGTCGTGCTTATCATTACTATTGTTCATTTGCTGCAAAGCAGGTGTTAGTTCAGAAAAAAACATAAAAGCTGCATTCTGGATTGTTTGTTCCTCGTTAAAATGATCTGGGCCCCTGTGGGCATGTGTTGTCTTAATATTCTGGTGCTGAGAAGTGCCGCATTTTCATAATGAAAGCTGTTGCAGGAAAGCAATTCCGAGTGCAGATAAAAGGAGAAGATTACACTTGCCACTCGAGTTATGGTATTAGAACAACTGATTTTATTTGTTTTCATTTCATTTTCCCTGTCAGCTGCTGCTGAACCTCTGTGCAACATTCTTCAGAGATGTTAATTGTATTTTGTGTGTCTGGATCCCCCTAAGAAATGACAAACGTTTTCACTCACAAATTAGATGTCTCTTTTCATTTAAACACCAACAAGGAAAGCTAATTTAAGAATGGTGGAGCCGTTGTTCCAGCAAGGGCCCTGATGTGTGATAGAAGCTGACAGATAGATTTAGGGACATCGAGCAATAAACTCTGTGTTGGGAATGTAGATCTAGAAGATACTCATTTAATTTTTCCCTCAGCTGGTTCACAAGTGAAAAAAAGGGTCACGTCTATGCAGTAGGACACAGCAATAAAGTAACTTCATTCAGTTTTCAAGGGTACAGTCACATAATTTATGTCCAGCATTGAAGCGGACACAGCAACCTTTGGACAGAGTTCCTGGGGACGCCTGTAGGTGCTTTGCCTGAAGAAAGACTTGAAGTCTTGAATGAATAAAAAGGAGGAAAGAACTGGTAAATAACACAAAAAGAGGCGGGGAGAATGCTGAGTATGTGATTCTGTGCAAAGTGGGACATAGGGAATATATTGGTGATACTCCCACCAGTTGAGCTGCTGAATGGAAAGGGAAGATGACCAGAGCAGACCCTGCTCTTCTGGCAGAGGCACCTGGGGAAATTCACCCAACATGACCAAAGTCATGCTAGAGTTGTACCTGAGTTCCTTTAGCTCTGGGAACGTGAGCCCCGATGTGAGTCTGACAGCAACACCAACAGGTATATCAGGAACAGCTCCCCTCCCCATGCTAGGTACTAGGACTTCACAACGGCCAAACAGAGATGCAACACAGGTGCTCAGCAGGTGTTGACAATTCTCTCGATCACCCTGGAGAAGAAAAGACACCAGCACAGGATGTGTCCCTCTTTCAGGCAGCTCTCCCTTTCCCCCTTCTGATTCTGTGTGGCCAGATTGCCTGTGGAAGAAGAGCATGCGAACATCAGGGAGGTGGTGGAATATCTCCCCCTTCTCTGCAGGTCAGTGTCTGGTTCACAACTGGAGTTCTCCTCCCACATGTTCAGGGTCTGTTGCTCATTGTTCTCACTTTTTCTAAGCTAGTTTGGGTGTGCTTGGGGCAGAGGCAGCTTTGCAGCATTTAGGCAGCAGATGCTTTCTGATAGCCTTTGTGCTCTGTTGTGAAAAGTGCAAAAGTACAAAAATCCTTGACCAGAGTCAGTCACTGTGTTCATCAGTAAATTCTTGAAGGTGACTCCAAAATGCATGTCTTAGCCATATCTTTCTTGCTCTGGTGAAAAGAAGTCATCCCGCAGTTCTGCAGCAGGACTGCCAGCTGCTGTGGATCCTGCTGGACCGCGGCCTCAGCTTATCCATTGTGGAGCGGGCTTTCTTAGCTGTATGTTGGCCAAATCAAGTTTCCAACTTCTTTGTCTTTCCCTGTGGCTCCAATAACTTGCCAAAAGGGAAGCTCAAAGGAATTCAGAGCAACCTTGGTCCTACTTTTTGACTTTTGCCAAGTGTAACATAGACCGTTGTGGGGAACAGTGGCCTGTTAACATGGAAATTAAATAGCCACCAGGCACCTTGTGTCAGCCACCAGCCAGGAGGCTGAGGGGACAGGGACTGCCACACTATGAAGTCTTTCTGTAACAGCTGCATGTTCAGCCCATAACATAAGAGAATCGCTAAGACCTCCCCTATTTATTTCCTAATGCCATTGGACAATAGGCAGAGCTGCAGGGAAGCTAACTGCCAGGGGAGATGGCTCTGGCTGCCCGCATCCCCCAGGGTGTACCTCCTCAGGCACTGAAAGCGCACAGCATCTCCCAGCACAGCCTATGGACTGTAAGCTGGGTTTTGGCAATTTTACCTGGGCTAAGTAGCATCTTCCTCCATAAGTGGTCTTACTGCAATCAGTGGAGTAAGTTCCTACCTGAGTGAGGAAGTCAGGCAACAGCTGGTCCTCAAGAGCTGTGAGTTAAAAGTGTAGCAAGCAAGCTGATTTCCATAAAAATGGAAATGAGTCAGAGAGGGGAGAACCATATTTGAGTGCAAATGCAAGCAATTAGCTCAAAGCCATTACTGTAATGGCTAGAAAGATTTTTTTTATTATCATTACTGAAATGCATTAGCAATACCTTTTTTAAAAATGTAAATATACACAGTACAATCCCATCTATCTGCCAGAACATGAAGTAACCCTATTTCAGTGGTACGTGCAGAGGAGTCTGTGGAGGCTCTTAACCACAAACACAGAATGGTACAGAGGATTATGAATTAAGGCATTACGAGGGAGCACTTGAGAAAGGCAGCTGTGATTTGGTACCAACACAAATATTTGCTGAAATGGAAATCTGGACTTTCACAACAATTTCTAGGAATACCTGCCTGTCACTACCTGCCTTCCTGGCCTTAACCCATGCTGATGCCCCCATTCCCTAGAGTACTGTTTTTCCCTTGCTTGCTGGCAGGCCCTTCGGAGGTTGCCTGGCTCATGTACGGGACTCGCAGGTCCCATTGTAGGGTACAGCAGCACTGGGGACTTTCAGGGTCCTGGTGGTATGGGGAATTGATGTCAAGTGCAATGGAAGTCACCTATCAGTCTCAGGGTACTCTTGGACAGCCTTGGATTTTGGTTCAAAGAGAATTTTAAGTCCTACCTCTCCATTGAGTCTTGTTGCATTTGTGAATATGTGGTTAAAATAGATGGCAAATTAATTCAATGACTTTTCTATGAAAAATGTGATGAAAGTGAAAAGGTTTGGTTTTGTTCAAGCTGGGAGTATGTGGAGGACTTTTTCCCGATTGTGAGTAGAAGTGGGTTGATTCTTAGGTTGCTTTTCTCTCAATCTTCTTTTTGCCCTTGAAACAAGAAAACAAAGATAATAAGAGGAAAACCCCCAAATTATGTACTGTAACAGTTGTTTTGGCTGGATTCAAAGAGGGCAGCTCAAGATTTTGGAACCTTGTTACATACCTACAAGGTGGACAGTGCAACCCAGTCCCCTGCAAACCATTTTCACATCTCTCTTGTCTGTCTGAGGGGGGAACTGTAGCATCAGACTGAGACAACAGCATGAAGCATT
Organism: Gorsachius magnificus; assembly: GCA_034008185.1. Taxonomy (NCBI): domain Eukaryota; kingdom Metazoa; phylum Chordata; class Aves; order Pelecaniformes; family Ardeidae; genus Gorsachius; species Gorsachius magnificus. Next base: position 28,127,968 of record CM067083.1, on the reverse strand, counting down.
ACCTGTATGAAACCAACCTCAGACACACAGAGGAGGTTCTCAAGTATAATTCAGAGACATTCAGTCCCCTGATGGGGACGCACTGCCCCATGTGAAGATCAACTCGGCATGTAACTCAATCCAGTAAACATGATTATGGCCATTCATGTTTTTCCAGTGCTGACAGAGCCTAGGACATCTAGGAGAAACATTCTCTTGGCGAGCTGGGGAAAGTATCCATGCTTTCTAGGCCCTGAGCATCACTTCTTCAGTTTCAAGTTTGGGACCTAAACTGTGCTTTCCTTGACAAATATTTGCATTTGTAGGGTTTTGCTTGCGTGGCTACAGTGGTCGGTGGCGTGGGGGTATTGAGCTGTGCTCTCAGCTCTGCAGCCCCGCTGTGGTTCTGGAAGAACTGCCCTATTCCTGATGTAATTTGGTAGAAAAATACCTGGGAAAGCATAACATTACCAACAGGTAAATCTTTGCTAGCAGTCCCTTGTCCATGTAGAAACACTGGATGGCTCTTCTGGCAAAGTCACAGTACACAAGCATAGTTTTATTCACAGCAGTAGCTCTGCTAGTACCTGAGCTGTTAGCGTGATGAGAAGGCAATGATGCGTGCTAGTCAGCTTGTTCGAAAATACAGGGTTTTGCTTCATTAGACAGGTAGGGTGGAGACTCACAGGCCAACCTCTGCCTTTAAGTACATGTTCATGGTCCTTACTGAAGGCAGTAGAAAGAAACAGGCAGAGGTGGCTTGGGACTGGTTATTTAATCCTCCATGTGGTAGTTTCCCCTACAGGCAGGTGGTGAATTCACTGTTTGGTGCTCGTGGAATTACTCCTGTGCATATGTCTGCATGTAATTTATACCTTCCTTCAGGGGCCTCAGTGGGTCTGAACCTGGCCCGCAGGTGATACGGGAGATGCTGTCTGCTGGAGAAAGATGTATCATATTTTATACTTGTTGCTTTGGATTCAATGAGGTGACAAATGTAAGACTGTTTTTTATTACCGTGTGGCTGCTGTACTTCTCACAACTGCTTATTGAGCGTTGTCTGACAGAGACAGAAAGTCCCGGGTTGCGCATTTCTGTTATTTATATGCAAGGCCACTCTTTGCAATTCTTCCAGAGAGATGACTGATGCCCTTGGCCCTGCCAGCTCAGCCTGGCACTCATTTCTCTGCAGAAGGCGCTTCCATCCCCCAAAGCGGTGTGGGGTAGGGGTATTTTCAGCTGAGGCCCTCCCCATGTCTGACAGACCCTTGAATCAATGGCACCTTGAATCAATGGCACCTTGAATCACGTGCTGAATTTCAGGTGTGCAAGCAGCCCTACCAGTTTGTGGTTCAGTTCATGGTTGTGGCTGTTTCCACTGGAACGTGGTCCACGGTGGACTGGCAGAAGAACTCTGGGCAGCTGCGGTGCATGGCCCTATCCATGCCCATGCTGTTGTTTGAGCACCGGTTGGACCCGCTGGCTGTAAGCGCAGAGGGCATCCTGTGGCCCACCATGAGCTACCCCCCAAGGTGGGTTTGAAGTCATGGCACCGTCATGCTTTGGTGATGGAAAGCTGGGGATGACCTCCTGGAAGGATCTGACAGCTGGGAGGGAAAGGAGAGTTCCCCTCCTTGCCTGTGGGAGCTTTGCTGGGATGTTTCCGCTCAATTTACTCTCATCTCTGGACTCTGGAAAACTGGAGCTGGTTTCTGGGATGGGTCCCAGAGAGCCAGTGGCTGGGGCACTGGCTTGGTGGCTGGACATCCTCAGTTGTCCTCTTTCTGATTTATCTTTGTGAGAGTCTGTTTTCTGTGTGGAAGTGGGAGAAGTAGCAGAAGGAGGCTGTTGCTTCCCTGTGCTACTCCAGCAGAAAGCATCCAAATGGACGTGAAACACTCTCTTCAGCCTCTGGCTGGGGATCAGCTGCCCTGCACTGTTTAAATGGGATAAGGAGTCTGTGCCAGGTGAAGGAACTGCATCTGCTCATTGCATGGACCAAAGCCTCTTGGGGAAAATAAGTGGTGGTACTCGCTTTGAGAGGGGACCTCTGCGTGAAGCAAGCAGAGAAGGATGCAGTTCATTTCAGCTCAGGATGGACATAAGTTACTGACACAGTCCATTAGTGGAGCTGTTTGTTGTACCAACTTAATCATGTTTTCAGAAAGAAAAGAGGAAAAATAATCAATATGCCCAGTTCATTTTAAAGCAATAAATAACCAGAGGTCTCTCTCCTGCCTCATTTATAGTATCACTCTCAGCTGGGAGAGCGAAAGGTGCTGGGCTGTTCATCCAGGAGAAATGGGCACTACAGCTCTCTGAACCATTTCCCTGCCTCCGGGCACTGGAAAGAGATCCTGCTTCTCAAAGGTGATGCATGGAGCAGCTGCAATACCATTCTTTGACCCAAGCTTTCACATCCATCATTAGCCCTTGCTGCCATTTTAGCATAGTGGGTCCCAGCACTTGCTGCCCCAGTCTGTGGCCATAGAAATGATTTCCACTATTCATTATGTCTAAAAGAAGGCTCTGAACCAGAAACTCCAATGCTTGGTGCAAGGACTGTGAAGGCAATAAGTAAAAATCTCTCCTAGTGAGCACAGTCCTTGGGTCGTTTTTAGCTTTGCTGTGCATGGGGACTACATGTGCCCTGAGATACTGTGCTCAGATGGAGAGGGTGGGCAGGAACCACACTGAGCCCTGACCCCCAAATCAGAGACTACCCAGGGCACACATGCGCCACCCATGTAGTCTGGAAGGGATGAAAGAGCATTTCTTCTGTATACCCTCACACAGCGCAAGCCACAGTATAGGAATCATGATCACATGTATAAAACATCAGGTATTTCTCTGTGCTTGAAGAGTGTGATTTTTACCACCACAGGCTTTCACCAGGTTTTCTCACAAGTCTTCTGTAGTTCTTGAAAATTCATGGGATTGGCTGGGAAATCATATGATTAATAAGAAAACACTAAAGGTGTGTTTTGGCTTTTTTTTTTAGACCTGTTAGGTTTCTGAGTCTGTTTTATCTCATTGCAAACAGAAGGAGAGGAACTGTTCATAAAAATAAGAAGAAAGCGTAAGATCTAGGTGGTAGACCTTTAAGACATACTGTAAATATTGCAGAAATGATGATGAGCTCACAGCAGTTTGAGAAAAATCTGTCTACTTGAAATACAGCCTCTCAGAGACTGGGATCATAATTTAGTCTTGTGTGTGGAGAAATATTCTGTAAGTGCTTAACAAATTGTAAAAATAATAATAACAATTAATAATAGATGAAACCTGAAAAAAGATGAATCACTGCATTAGAGGACCCAGTAAGAATCTTTTGTTTCTTGTCAAGGATCCTGTGCTGACAACCGCATCTACTATAGCATTGTATGCTGGAAAAATGCTCTGAGGTAGGGCTTGGTAACACAGATTTACAAACTGGGCGATGAGAATCTGGGCTGTAGCATGACAGTCTTGCGGGTCAGTGACAAACCTCACTCTGCGCAGCTTGCTGAGCTGTGAAGCGAGTGCCGTCTTTGTGGGGGTAGAGCATGGCCTGAGTATGTGCTGATGGAGTGACTGGTCCTGGGGTGGATGGATGGAGCAAGGTGTGTGGAAAGGAGTTTGGAGAGACTGGTGTTATAAAGCGGGGCCTGTGATGCCCGTGTTGTCAAACATGGAAAAGACCAAGTCCTGATCACCAGACCTGTGCAGGTAATTGGACAGAGAACTGTTTCCCCAGTGTTTTCCATGGGAAAATGAGCAGGCTCCCTGTGGACTTGCCAGCAGCTGTAGGTGAGGCTCTGCACCCCTGCCTCTGGCCGGCTGTGGGTGCTGCCTAGTGCTGACCGCTTGTCTCCCAGGGTGTACAAGCAGATGCCATCCTGTGTGCTCACGTTGGGGTGCATTTGTCCTCAGAGGGAGTTTATCGTCCACGTGGGAGCCCACAGCAGGTTGCATGCATAATGCAGGTTGCTCCTTGCCTGGGGCTTAAGGTCTCCATGCACCAGCCCCAGAGAGAGCAGCACATAGTGCAGATGCTGAGCAGAGAGGGCATGGCTCAGCTTTCCCAGCAAAGCAGAAATCCCAGATAAATGTCTAGAAAGTCTGCCCAGGGCACACCTGAAGGCAGAAAAAGCCAAAGGGGTGTGGAAACATTGGATCTATGGTAGCATTTCCCTTTCCACTTTAAGAGTCCTTTTAGCAACACGTTTCTGCTGGGTTGTTCGCTCTGACCTGAACAGATCTGTACATTGGAGATTTGATTTTTAGTTATAGAAAGTTTCTTTTTGCTATCTTGAAAATGTAAAGGAGCCATAAAATAATAAATTGCATTTTTTACTATGTGAAGTGCTCTTTACTTTGCCCAAGTGATGAAAATTGGCCTGAGTGTAAAAAGAGACTTAAACCTGAATTGCAAATCGTTGTTCTTCTCTTAACCTCTGTCATCTTCTCTCAGAGTACGAGATCTTGAGATCTGGCTCCATCCTTCTTCAGTATTTGGAAACTGCTCAGCATACATGGCGGGCTGCTGTAAACATGTGACGGGCTCCAGCTTGGGCTTCAAGTTGGTTTGAAGAGACAGTGGACATGACGCCCAGCTCAGGGCTCCTTATCTTTCAAGTGGACAGAACTTTTAATGAGAAATTATCAATACAAGAGGTACTGCAGAAAATTTCTAAGCTGGCCAGTGATGCAGGGGAATTTCCTCAATTCCCCTCTCTTGTTTATTGATGAAACTCTTCCTTCCCCTCCCCCCCCCCTTGGAAAACCCTCTGTTATTACATTAATGCTTTCCTCATTGCCTCAGTGCAGTCCTTATGCTACTTTTCAGCCATGTAGGAAGAAAAGTATTTAAGTATTTCCACTGCTCTTCCACCACAGCTAGACAGAAAGATCTTTTGCCTCAGTTTTTGGTGGTATTTGCATACAACAAGGTGTTTAAGCCCCAGTTTCATCCTTTCTTCATAGAAGTGGAAACCTTTGTTTCCACTTCATCTTTTCCTTCTTTTTACGCAGAAGAATTTCTTTACCATCCCACCCCTTGGGCTGACCTTTCCATTCGGATCCACTCCAGGCTCCACTCTTGCTCAGTTTTTCCATTCACAGCCTCAGAGACTTTTAGCTCAAGGTGGTGAAACTAGTAAAAGAAGGGATATAAATGCCCATCCCTATTATTAATGTTTACTGCAATTTCTCAGGATGATGAAATACAGCTGTTGGCAGAGCAAGAGCATCCAGGAGACCCTGTCTGTGGCCAAGGTCACTTTGGCCAAGCTTTGCAGAGGCACAGAGGAAAATGCCAGTTATTGCTCCCAGGTGCAAAAAATCTCAGTTTATACTACATGGTACAACATAGAGAGGTAGTATGATGCAGCAGATGTGGTCAGTGTGGTTTTATCATGGCAAGGAGGAGAGAATCCCCTGTGGAAGGACATTCCCCTTCCCAGCTGAAACCTGGAGCAGAAGTGGCCCATAATGGACTGGAATGGAAAATCAGCTGCATGTAAAAGTTGTCTGGATTTAAAATTGAACCACACTCAATGAGAGCATCTGTCTCTCTCTACCATCGCTGTGCTCGCCCCAGTCCCAGTTACTCAGGGCTTTTAATGTAACCTCTTTGTCAGCTCTTAACTGTACTTGAAGGAAGAAGAGAGAAGGGGAAAAAATTCTAGGTCGTTTCCATAGCTATATCTCCTTTCCCACAATCTGAATGACAACCTGCCACCAAAGTTTCTATTGTCAGCTGTTCCTGAGAGGGGATGAGGGAAGAAAAATTTCTTGAGGTTTCCAATTACAAATGTAACGATCTCTGCAGAACAGAAAGCATTATCTGTCTGTAATGCAGAAGGGGAATAATAGAAACAAGAGTGTCACACACATACAGAGATGCTCTGACACCTACCCCCCAATGATCCTCTGTCATTATTTGCTGAAAAACTCAATTTACTTGTTTTGGGATAAAATAGGAAAAAAAACCCCAAAAAACAAAACACAAACATAAAACCCAGAAACAAAGAGCTATACAACAGGAGAAGGGGAATGGTCGTCTTCCCTCCTACCATCTCCAAGATTTTTGGAAAGTTGATCCCTCTCACACAGCTGGAAATCCTTGTAGGTATCTAACAATAACAAGCACCTAATGACAGGTAGCAGCTGGTGTATTTTAGTTTTATCAGAATGTTGATATTACTGGTTTTGTCAGCTCTTGGATCTGACCCCTGTCTCAGTTACACTAGCGAACTCAGGCCCCTGCTCTGCACCTTCTCTGGGGCTGCCAAGGAAAGAACCTGGTTCACTTTGGGCAGTCAGGTCATGAATCTCTCCCGTTTCTCTGACTGCAGGAAACATTTGCCCATGTGTGGAGGGAATATGGTCAGTGTGGTAAAATCAGTGCCATGCAGAAGGTTGGAGGTTCCTTGTTTAGTCACCTGTGGCATTTTTGGGCTCCTGTTTTAAAAACAAACAAAATCATCAACATCTTCCTCTCTGCTAATTTTGCCTTAGTTTATTTGTTTTCCTGCTTCCCAAGGATTTTGTAACCAAGCATTACAGGCTGTTTGACTTATCAGATGCTGTTGTAGGTGATAAGCTGATGACTTATATGAGCAATTAGTGCAACCAGCAGAGACACCAGGCACAGTATGGTTTTTCCAGGGTGGCTTATGGAGAAATGTTATCTACTTAGATGCTGATCTTCCCTGAGCTTGTTTTAACATTTCTTTTGAATTTTTTTTTCTCCTAAAAATCCCTGATCCTGGTACCTCTCTGTGGAGTGGCTGTCTCTACCTGTGCTGAGAGTGTCGGGGCTATACCGTGTGCCTAGGGACAAGGGCAACAGGAGTCCTTCAGTTAACCCCATAAAGCATTCCATGCTCCATTTCTTGGCTGAGAAACCTGAGATGAGCTGAAGGTAGCCCTCGGGTGTCACAGAGCTGGGTGTCGGAGATCAACGGGTTCTTCACAGAGCAAATTGCCTGGAGCTGCCAGTTAGGTCTCTGTGCGCTGGCAGCCTGGGTACAGCCTTGGTACTTTGCAAGCAGTGGGTGATGAGAGCTGGTTCCAAGAAGTAAAACACATGCACAGATATGTCCAGCCCTAAGGAAGGGAGGATAGGGTGACCATCAGCTACCCTGATATCTTACCTGTTTTGGAATTCATGGGGTAGAAAAGGCTCTGGCACTAAGTAAATCAATTCCCTTTTTTCTGTCTGGCTTGGTCCTGCTTGGTTTTTTTTCCTGCCTCTGTAAAAACTCTCTATGGCACTGTAAAGTGGCAGGATTCACATCCCACTATGGGTCCACCTTCCGTAGCAGCTTTGTAAGGTGGCCTGTTCTGCAGTGGCAAAAAATGCAAAGGAAGGGCACTGCTTAGTTTGCTTCTCCTTCAAGGTTATTCCTGCTTTGAAGAGCTTTCCAGCTTGTTTCCTGAAGTGTGGGGAATTCCAGGCATTTTCATCCCTTTTCATCATCTCACAGGGACCTGCTCTTTGCCTGTTGGCTCTGTCCTCACGGCCAGGTGGGGAGGGGGAATCAAGCCAATAACACTGTTCTGACAGTAAAAAAAGTAATTTTGTAGACTTTGCTGCTTACTTTAATTTGGTAACTGCTCTGAACCAGGTTGACAAAACCAAAGATAATCTGTATTTCTAGCAGGAAGACTTGCCGGGATAATTAGAGTTCTGTGGGCATGCTGAGCAGCCCATTTTGCTGCACAGGCAACTTTCAGACGTGTGGAGCGACAGCTTCTTTGGGCTCTAGCCAAAGGACTGGGCTGCACATTTTCCCCCATGTTTTGGTTAAGTGGAAGAACGCAGCCTTCTCTGCATGTAGCGTGGAATGACGTCTGTCTTCCAGGAACTATAAAAGCCAGGGTCTGGGGTCTGTCTCTGGTTGAGCATTTCAAATGCTGACCAGGAATATACATAAATCCATGCTAAAGCCCTAGCAGTGACTACCTGGTTGTATTCAGGCAGGCTGTGGGTGCCAGGGCCCAGGAATGATGCACAGACACGGACACATGGGTTTGGCAGCAAGGAGGGGGCTGTTCAACCACAGGGCTCACAGCAGAGCCTGACCTGTTTTTTCTGCTTAGATGAGGTCATGCACCAGCTACGTTGGTTAAAATTCCGTTTACTGCATCTGAGGCAAGTGCAGCCTAAATGCTCTGATCTCTAAGGATGGCATTTTGGCTACAGCACGTAGCCTTGGTTAAAATGCATAGACTTTTGGGCTGGCAGGCTGCTGCTGGGAACGAATTTATTTCAGACTTTGTCCTGTACTGCTGTGAGCTCAGTGCAGCCACATTGTCCGCTGCCACAAAACCAGGGAGGATTAATGGGAAGTGAAAGTGATTCAACCCTGGGGCCTGAGAAATTCTCCTCTAATGCCAGTTTTCCAGCTGAGCAGTACCTTGACTTTAGTGGAATTACCCCTGATTCATACCAGTGTATGTACAGGTCCTGGAAACAGATGAAACAGGGGAGGGTTTTGCATCGGACTTAGTTTGCTGCTCACGTTTTAATTTTCCAATACCAAGGGTGACTTGGATGCCAATCCTATTTTCTCCCAAATCCCAGAACGCAGGTCTGTGGAAATATGGTTTGGATTTGGGCCCCATCTCTGTCAGCCAGTCCTGTCTAACTTCACCGTCCATCGTAAAGAAAGCATAAGCCTGAACAGCTGGTGTCACCAAGGAAAACAAATGAAATTTGAAGAATGTGTTAGGTTTAAGATCAGAGATAGAGACTGGAATGATGAGAGGTTTACAAGCCCAGCTCGCTTTATTAATAGCTCAAGAGAGGAGATATCAATTCTTCTAACATGATTTCTGTCCTGGTAATGTTCCTTTAAGAAGAGCAAAGCATAGTGAGATACTGTAAGGCTTCATCCCTGCTGATGGGGTCTTTGCTTTGAGCGTTGTTATTCTGATCAGATTTGACATCATATAAAATAGCACTTATTCTCCAAGTAATCTGAGAAGCTCTTCAGAATTCATGAGGTTTAAGGCCAAATAATTACATTTATTGATCTCTGCTATGTGAAGAATGTTTCCAATTTATTGCAGACCTTTGGTGTTAGACCTCAAATTAGGCCATGTCAGGAATTTCTCTCTTTCTGTCTCTAATTTTGATGCTTTTTTGACTGTTCACATGATAATAAAGGCTGTCAAAACTGTTGTCACTGGGCAGGTAAACTAGGACGCTTGGTGCTGGCAGCAAGCCCTGGGCCAGGTGGACCCTGCAGTGGTCCAAGGGGAGTAGGGAGAGATTCATGTCTGCAGCTTGCATCTCTGATGCTCCGCTCCCCACCCTGCTATGGCCTCGTGGAGGGAGGCTGGGTGCTAACTGCTCTCCTTTCCTCTGGAGAATAAAACGGGGATAGTGCTTCCTCCAGTATGGTGAGGTTAAAGCCCAAGCACTTGGAGATCCCCCCAATGCACCCTCTGCCCAGAGACCTCTCCTCTAGGAAAAGGAGGCTAGTCCTGGTCATGCCAGAACTAAAGGGGAATCACCAGTATGGCTTAGCAGTTGCTAGAAGATCAATCCATGCTACATCTTCATCTGAATTAATTCCTAGGGGTACCAGATCTTAATCTTTGCTGGTCTGGGGCTTCTTTAAAGCACAAGTAGATTCAAGGTGTTTGCAGGTAGTCTGCATCCCCGCTTGCCCACTGCTAAAGGAGCCCACAACCACAGTGAGGAAGAGGAAGACTCCATATCCGAAAAGTAAATATTGTTGCAGATCAGCCAGTGCTGCAGGTGTAGATAAGTGTATTCTGGAAGAGATGAAGTCAGGCATCAATGGATTTATCTGGGCAGCACAGTGCTGCCAGGACCAAACTTTGGGTTTGGAGTCACCTACAAGAAACCAGCCCAGCACATACTTGGGGCCTGGAATGGATGGTAGGGTCTCTCTGGAGGACTTGCCTTCTGGACATACACTTTTCCGCTTCTGAAGGTAGGTCAACAGGTCCCTGACAGAGCAAAACACTTACTGTGAGCTTTACCTTAAGTGAGGAAACTTCCTGGGTGCTTAAAAACCCCAATGTTTTACAGAATTTCCCAGCTCAGATGTTCAGAAGCCAAAGTTGATGCATTAAAAGCCGTAGCAAAGTCACGGGAATGTCTTAATATATGCCGCATCAGACACTGGCTTGCTCCTGGGGGAAGCAGGGACTCCACAGCTTGCTGCTGGCCGTCTCCCTTGCTGCTGGGCTCTGCACCGAGCCCTGGGGCAGGGAGGCTTGGCAGGTGCTCCCTGTGCTGGGGGCACTGGTCTAGCCTGGCTGTGGCCACGGGAGGACCGTCCCAGTGCCCCGGCGCCATGCAGCTCCCTTCCTTTCTGCTTTGGCGGGTAGTGCAGGCTTTGCTGGGCTGGTGAGGGATGCAGCGAGGCAGGAAGGGGATGTTTGTGCTGCGGGCGTCCTGCGAGACTGGGAAGTGTTGGCAACAGTTTAATAAATGATGCCTTTCCCCAAATATGCCTTTAAATTTAGATCTCAGTTTAATAAGGCAGTCCTCACATGTTCTTTCAGGGCACATGTATTATTTAAAAAACATTTATAAAGGATTAATGTACTCTGGAGCCCCGCTGACACAAATCTCTGTCATTTTCAGTGCCAAAAGCCAAACCAGTCCAGCTTATTCTAAGAAACCCTTTTCATCTGTATGTTTATCTCTAAATCTGACAGTGGGAAAAGTGCTAGACTCACAATCTTTTGTTTACCTACAGGAGTCCCTTGTTTACCCAGTAAACAGGGACAACTCAGGCAGTGGTAATGCCATCTCCTCTGGTGCTCAGCTTAGCCTTTCTGTTTTGCACATGGTTTGTATATTTGCACAGAGGATCTCAAAGCTTCTGACAAATTTATGCTGACTTCTGTCTTTGACTGTGCTGGCTGGTTGCCTGTGCCGCCAGTGTGCTGGGGGTAACGATTTGTAAATCAGGAAATGTGTCTGTCTGTCTTCTGCGAAGCATTTGTGTATCTGCAGGTGCTGACAGCTAGAGGGCTCTTGCAGATGGAGCTGTTATTTTTTATGTGGCAGATAGGTGCGCACCAGGGAGCGACAGCCTTGTCTCCCTCTGTCACCCCGTGGTGGGCCCCGCTGGCTGCCCCCTCTGTCCTGACAGCAGCAAAGTGTTGGCCAGTTCTGTTGTTCATGTAGCTGGAGCAGGCAATGTTTCCAAATGCAGCTCGGTTTTTGCATCCTTAATCTGTGGAAGCTGCAATGGTGGAGAGCAGCAGCTCCTATTAGGAGATGAGCAGGAGGCTTTCATGGGACCTTAAACCTTGCTGCTCTTCTGACATGCTTCTGGAGGGTGGGCTTGTGTCAAACCCACCATCTTCAGTTGTTCTGGGCCAGCAGCAACCTGTGTGGGCACCTTCCCGGAGGTTGTCTGTCCATATCTGCACATGGGGAGGGTGACGTCCCCGAGCTGCTGGCTGGGCTCTATTGCAGCTGCCTGCCTGGCTCCATGTGCTGGGGAAGCTGTGGGGCTGGGAGCCTGGAGAGATTTTTCCTTGCCATGGGCACTGCAGAAAGCAGCTGGCCATTAAAAATCAAGGTTTTGCTGGCACCCAAGATCTTTGCAAATTATTGTTGTGCGCTACTTCTCTCCTGCCCTTTCCTTTCTCTGTGCTCCTTCCCCCGGCCTTTGATTCAATAAATCAAAGCTTAGTGCCAAATCTTGTTAAATTCCAACTTCCGTGTTATTCCCTCCCTGCCCTTTGGGAGATGAAAGTTTGGAAATGTGTATAATAATGAGGGTTGCGAGACGTGAATAAAAGACATGAGAAATGTAAACTAGGAGGATGATCAAAGATGAGGCATTAGCTCTGATGAAGAATTATATCGTTGTTAATAAGGTGGCCAAACCAATACAGAGAGATGGGGGGGGTACCCTACTGTGGTAAAAGTAAAGCCAGTAAAGTCTCAGCCTGTACTGGGAGGAAGTGTCACGGAGAGGGACCTGTGATATTTGCATTTGTCTTTGGTGGCAGAGGTGGATAATCTCAGCTCTAGAGGCAGCTGAAGGGCTAAAACAACCAGAGTTGGTGAAAAATATCTAGTTATGTTTTCACAGAAAATAATAGGAAGCGTTCCTATTTCCTTCATACTTTTTTAATTAAGAAAGAAGAAATAACATTAATTGTCTTGATTTTATCTTTTATTGTTTAACGGCCATCTTTGAAAATTGACAAGATAACAAGTTTTAGTTCTAACTTTTTGACTTTACTCTCTTGTTCACCTGCTCTTTTAATTTTCATCATCCTATTTTTTTTTTTCCTTAGTAGAGTGAAAAGGAAGTAATAGAGGAGTGAATCCAACCCTCTGCTAAGGCCCACAACAGATATAATAAGAGAACATGTATTTATTTATTAAACATTAAAACCCCCAAGAGGGGGTGTGTGGGGGAGATATCCATTTCCATTGGAAATCTTTTTATAACAGCTTTTTCTAAAAATTACCTTTCCTGTTTTCCAGGTCAAACAGTGCTGTGTTCACCATCTCCTCTGGTACCATGCTTCCTTAGCCTCTGTCTTGCCTGCAGCAGTCTTCTACGTTTTTGTCTGCTTTGATCTGGCTACCAGACACCAGCCCAGCCCTCCCTGGGGTGGAGTAGCAGAGAGATTTCCTCATGATTTTTGTGGATGACACTGAGAGAGTTGCCAAAATGAGACTGGATTTACCTGGAGTTCGCATTTCACTGTGTCCCGAAATGCATGCTTCTAACTTATCAGTTATTCCCTGTCTGATGTCTCAGCGTTTGCCTTCTTTTTTCCTAGCTTCCTATTTTGTTGAAGGCTTTATTGATTTGTGACTTGTTGATTTCAGACTGTTTCTCCAATTTATTGAGATAATTTTGAATTCGGGTCCTGTTCTACATATGTGCTCTTAACTGGGAGTGATCTGCAGATTGTATAATTCTCACTCTCCTCAGATGTTCAAGGTACTGATGAAGAACTGGAACAGATCCAGGACTGGGACAGATTCTTTTGGGATCCAGATGAAATCTCAGACTGGTAGTTAATCATTGACACTTTTGTTTTTGTTTTTTCTACCTGATTGCACTTATGGGCAAATTCATGTAGGCCAGTGACTCCCACACCATCATCTATGAGCTGCTGATGAGCCACAAAGGCCATAGCACATGATCTGCAGGTGATCCAAAGAAGCATTCTTCCTTATGGATGTTTTCCTATTGAAAGTTTGATAGTAAGGCCAGACAGCAAGGGATTTTATGGCCAGCTATGCTCAAGGGTCCAAAAAGCTGCAGAACTGCTAAGCTAGACTGTATTTCCTTGCTTTGCTTATGGCCATGTGGGACAATATAGAGCTTTGCTAAAGCATATATTTCAACTACTTCTTCCTTACCCACAAAGCTAGTTACCTTGTCAAAGAGGAAAATTAGTTTTCTCTGGAATGAACAACTGATTTGATGTACTGTTTGTTGCAATGAACAACAGAAATGATTTTTTTTCCCTGATAAATTCATTATGCTGAGCTGTTCTTTATCAACTGGTTTTCCTGTGGGTTTTATATATTGATCAGGTAATAGTCTGTTCTAGTGTTGTGGTTTTTTTTTTCCAGTGAGACTGACTAGTCTACATTTTTCCATGTTCTCCTTTTCCCTCATTTTAAATAAAGACATTGTATTTGCCCTTCCTGTGTCTCCTGGGATCTCTCCCATACCATGAATTTCAGGGACGATTTCTGAACAGATCAGAGATTTCTACAGCTGGTACCTTCAGTGCTTGAGGGCAGATTTCAGAAGGCACTGATAATTTGACCATATATCACTTATCTCAAGATTTTTTTCTTTCTGTGCTCTGGCTTGCATTTCTGTCCCCTTGTTCAAATGAATTTTTGACGTATGTTATGAAGCCTGAAGCAGAGATGGATTAGGCTACTTCATCCTTCCCTATATCAGCCATTGTTTCCTCTTTTTCCATTAAATAATAGCCTGTATGTTCTCTTTTTCTGCCTCTGCTGATACGCTAGCACTTTTACTTGCGGCCTTATGTCCGTTACTAATTGTAATTAATTTTGTGCTTTAGTGTTTCTGAATTTTATGCTATTCTTTTATGCTGGTCTTTAGCTTTGTGGTCTATTTTTCACTTTTTCTGTAATTTCTTTTTGATTTTCAGGTCCCTAAAGAGCTCTCGACACAGCTGTAATGGTCTCTTGTTCTCCTTCCTATCTTTCTATCACAATAGGATAGGTTGCCATTGTGCTTTAACATGGTCTTTCTCAGTAACTGCCAATTTTCTTGCTCTCCTCTATGCTTAAATTCCCTTCTCAGGAGACCTTATTTGCCATGTTGCTGAGTTTGTTGGAGTCTGGGAGGGAGAATCTGCATTTTCCTTGGGCTCCTGCTTATTCTGCCTCTCTTTCAAAGAACAGAGGGTGCCAGCATGTCAGAATGACTGTACCCAAATGACTTCCCAGCTGAGATTAACTAGTAGCTACCCACTGATTGCAATCCAGCCTAGAAAAGCTGTTCCACCAGCATCTTCCTTCACTCTTTGAAACAAATCCCCCAAACATTTGAACAACCTGGCATACTGTCTGTCCCGGCTCGACTCCTTTTCCAGTGTTTCTAGTGCCAGATGGATATTGTTGCTCGCTGCCAGCCACAGTTCTGCCCTTTTGCTGCCTCTGTTTACTTGTAAACATGAAAAAGCCAAGTTTTAGCTTCTCCTTGGTGAGGTGGGGTGCAGTAGCGCAGTCTCTTGATCTCAGGCTTAGTCTTGACTTTGCTTCACTTAAGAAATTTTTTTGGGTTTGTTTTGACTTCAGAGTCAGGTCAAGTGCCATTCTCCATCTGTTTTCATTCTTCCAGTCTTTTCCTGGGCAGGCTGCACTTTCCCATCCCAACATCCCAGCTCTAGAGCCCTCAGCACAAGAAGGACATGGAACAGTTGGAGCAGGTCCAGAGGAGGGCCACAAAAATGATCTGAGGGCTGGAGCACCTCTCCTATGAGGACAGGCTGAGAGAGTTGGGCTTGTTCAGCCTGGAGAAGAGAAGGCTGTGGGGAGACCTGATTACGGCCTTTCAACACCTAAAGGGGGCCTATAGGAAAGATGGGGAAAATCTTTTTAGTAGGGCCAGCTGTGACAGGACAAGGGGTAATGGTTTTAAACTAAACCAGGGTAGGTTTAGACTAGAAATAAGAAAAATTCTTTACAACGAGGGTGGTGAAACACTGGAACAGGTTGCCCAGAGAGGTAGTGGAGGCCCCATCCCTGGAAGCATTCAAGGCCAGGTTGGATGGGGCTCTGAGCAACCTGATCTAGTTAGCGGTGTCCCTGCTCACTGCAGGGGGGTTGGACTAGATGACCTCTAGGGGTCCCTTCCAACCCCAAACATTCTATGATTCTATGATCCTGGTGGTACCCCGCCATCCATGACCTGTGGTGCGACTGCCTACTAGGAGCCCCCATTCTTCCTTGCTATCACCTTGCTCCCTGAGCACCTACAGGCCACTCACCTGCCCTGCGGGCTGCCCTTGTGCCTCCCTCATCTGACGTTTCACGTCTTCTGTGCAGCAGGTCCTCTTCCTTTTCCTTGCCAGTAGGTTTTGATCCTGCGTCTTACTGACTTGGTGAAAAGCCCCTGATGCCCAGAGGTGGGCAGGCGAGCAGGCAGGAGTGTGCTTTCGCTGCTCACCTGATGGATGCACCCCTCCTGCATCCTCTCGCATGGTCCTGGGAGCAAAAGTGGATCCTGTAGACAGCTAAAGGACAGCATATGAGTCAAAACTGTTAACTGTTTTCCACACAAAATATAAAAAAACCCCCCAGCATTTTAGTGTCTGCCATGAAATTTATTGTTTTCCAATAAACGGAAAATGCTTTGGTTTACAAAACAACCACTTTCTTTTTTATTTTTCCTTCTTGTCTTCTGGAAATTGTCCAGTAGTGTGGGTTTTCTTGGTGTGTCTTTTTTTTTTACGATAACACCCTTAAACATAAAGAAAAGGACATTTCTCTGGACAAATGTCTATTTTTCTGTAAAATGGCTTTTATAGAAAGTATTTAGCTGGCTCTAGAATTTAGTGATTTCCCTCTGCTAAGTGAAACTTACCCCTCTTTTTATCTCCTGTCTCCAGCTTCCCCAGAAGGTGCTGGGAATCCATCTGGCAAATCCTGTGATGCTATCGGGTGCATTTACAAAAAGTCAGGTAAATATATTTGCCCTTCATTCTTAGTTTAATATTATCCCTGCTTATATTAATATGAGCAGTTCTCTTTATCTGGGTGTGGGAGGAAGGAACTAAGAAAAGAAGAAATAAAAATCCATACCAAAAAACCCCTACTAAGCAGGGGCATTACCTTCTCCTCTCCTTGTCTCCTGTCTTCCCGGTGCATATTTAAGAGAGCTTTAAACAAAGCAGAGCAAATCCACTCTGTTCCCAGCTGAAAAGTGGGAAGGGAGGGAAGTGAGGTGAAGAGAAAGATGGAAAGAATGCAGAATGAGGCAGGGGAAAGGAAAAGAGTATAAGAAGTGAGAAGACAAGAGTGCAGAGAGGGATAGGATGAGGAAAAAGCTTTTAAAACTCTTAAAAGTTCATGTAGAACAGCCTGTGAGACTGTAGCTGATGATTTTTTTTGCCCTCTCACTGTTCAGCTGATTTTTGATTTCACACAAATGTCTATGGCAGTGGTACAGCTGCTGGAGAGGCTGGAGGAGAGGACAGAGAGGGGAGTTGTGCTGCTGTGGCCAACTGCTGCTCACTAGGAAGCACTGGGGAAATCACTGCATCCTGTTGTGTGTTAGGTGCCTCTGGAAAACGTAACTCCTAGAGGTTTTTCAGACAAGAGAGATGAGCCCACAATGTATTGTGGTGGATTGATGACACGGCACCAGCTGGGCACTGGAAACAATTTCATGACTGTCTGCTGGGCAGCTAAGGGACTCCAACCACTTGTGTTGACTGATTACCTCAATTTTCAGAGCCGTATTCCTGCATGCCCCAAGATTGCTGCTCATCTTGCTTAAGAGGTCCTTGGTTTGCTTTGATCCCATCTGCCAGCTGTTACCTGACAGCAGTCCTGCCCCAAATCTGACTCTGCTGGGCATGTCAGATCTGTCTCCATCCCCACACCTGGTTGTCAAGCACATGTCCTTTTGCCAGGCTTCACCACAGCATTCGCCACAGGACACACTGCAACAGGAAGCCAGACAGTGTGGGAGGCAACCCCATGGACAGGGCTGCAGCTTAGGAGCAGGTTCCCAGGGCTTGTGTGAGCTTGGGCAAAAGCAGCCTGTGGTTTTGGTTGCTGAGGCTTCTGGTGGGGTCTCCAGCATATTTGCTGAGGTGCTGTCCATGAATGGGGCCCTGGACAGGGCCTTGAGTTGCAGCTGCAGTATTAACAATAGCTACAGGGAGCATGGATTCTCCCTGGGTCCTTTTCCAGCCTGGAGGTGCATGGAGAATTCAAGGCAGCTGAGCTGGCACTGCAGGTGTCCTGGTGCTGCCATGCTGCTGTCCTGACTCAGACCAAGAAACACAGCTGTGACAATGAAAGTGCTTATTATTTTTCATTTTTATTGCAGATATAACTTCTTCATAGGTTAGTAAAGTCTCATTTTGGGGTCTGGTGATTAGCTCTAATCTGGCTGATAATCAGCTTGCCACTGTCTCTGCCAGTGACACTCCCTTAATGCCTCTGAGAGATACTGGCCATGGGGTCACCTCCCTGTCGAGCAGCCCATGGAGAGCTTTGTGCTTCCTCAGTCTGCAAATTAAACATTTGGATGCTGCTAGCTGTTCTGCTGGCAGTCTTTGTTAATGATGAAGAATTACCTATTATGCCAGAGTTGGGTGACTTTGACAATTCCATTACATATTACTAATAGTGCTATTAATGTATGGCAGCTTATCCTTGTCATTTGTGCGTGTATGTGCGCACATATATGTGCGGGTGTATGTGGATGCCCGGTGGGAGGCAGGGATGGAGACAACAAATGTCATGGCAGAATGCAGCAGCCACTGCTGTCACCTCTCCCCTCCTTCCAGTGGGACACCATGCTGACAGCAGCAGTCAGTCTTGCAGGGCAAGACCTGGCTCTGCCTCTCCTGGGAGCAGAAGCGGGAGTGAAATCAACTGATGGGAAAGATGCTGATGCCTGGTGCTGTGGCATCCTCCTCTGCTGCATAGTCTATATGTGACTTGGGAAACTGATTCCTGGTCCCTCCTATTGTTCGTTCTTGGTTTGGCTCTGCTCCCCTTTGCTCCTGGTCTTTACACTTTAGCCTGCAGCCAAGCAATTCAGCTTCTGGAACCTGCCTATGTGTTAGACCTCCTCCCAGGCACAGTCTAAAGCAGTGGTACAGGGCTGACCAAATCATGGAGGTTGGAACTGCTTTGCTTTCCCGTGTCCTCAGCAGCAATTTAGCTTGTAGGATTAAAGGAATTAGACAAAATTCTTGTTGTTCTATCATAACATAAAAGACATTGATATGACATTCATGTGACTAGTGCAGAATTGCTCTCCATTTCAAAGTTCCCTGGAGATCATACATGTGCAGCCTTCACAAGGGGGACATGGGATTAGGGGGACTACTAGCCAGGATGATGGGGTTTTGGGTCATTTCCCACAGGAAATGTAAGGACATAGGTAATCTCCTCCCAGGCGCTGAGTGGGTGGGGAGGGGTGGCTTGGCTGCCCCAGGGGCAAGTTGCCCTGCTTACCTCCTGCAGCCCAGTGGCCTGGGGCAGCTCCTGCCCAGCAGGTGAGTGAGGTATCACCAGTGCTGAGAAGAAGGGAGGGTGGCTGCTTTTGTTTTGTTTACCTAAGGCAGTGAAAGACCTTGCTGCAGCCCTGCCTCTAAGCATTCTTGCCTGACTGGAGTTTTTAAACTCCTGTTGAGGCAAACAGCAGAAGTGTGTGAGTGCGTGCCCACCCTTCTCACCCCTCCAGCACCTGGACAATCTGATGTATTTAGATTTATTCCAGTAAGAGGGAGAAAAGGTGGAACACGTCTGCTGTCCCCAGAGCACTTTGTTTATACAGACCCCCTTCTTTTCCTCTGTAGCTGCTTAATTTGCAAGATGTTTAAGAGCAAAAGTCTCCCATACAGTAGGATACTGAGCAGCACCAGGGTATTCCAGTCCTGGCCAGCACCTCAGGGTTTTCTACGCTGCGCTATGAACCCTAATGTCAATACTTTGCCTTGCTGCCTTCTGCTGATCTGGGAGCAGAACTTCTCTGCAGTGCAATATTGGGGGCTATTGTAAGGCACAGCTGCTATCCCGGGCTGCCTTTTGGGCTCCAGCAATTACTGGGGTCATCACAGTCCTACAGAGGCCAAAGATGCAGCCCTCACCTGATCTGCTGGTCTTTGCATCCCTCTTACAAGGAACCGTCTCCTGCTGTCTTGTGAAGTGTTGGGAGTAGGTGTGAATATGTCAGATTATTTAGCTCCAGCCTGGCCTTTTCTCTTCATGTCAGTGGGCCAGAATAGGATGATTATTTCATGCTTGCGCCACCCCCCCCCCCCCCGATTTGTCTCATCATGAAATACATGGAAAGAAGTTTATGAAGCTTCTGAAAAAATACTTCCATCTCTTGTTTTTTTTTTTCTTCCCACTGTTTTGATCTCGAGCCATCTGCAGAAGAAATATGTTTAGAAATAGCTTGTGCATCTGTGCAGGTGAATTTTTGTGTGTCTTGAAAAATGGAACAATACCTTCCTACAGCTATGGATTGTCATTCCACATCTATGCTGTCCTCCTAGCCTCAAATCAATTTGTACTTTACCAAGCTCTTTGATATCATCTTATGACAGAATGCTAACTTTTCCCCTTAAAGGCTATTTATCCCTGTCCCTTTGTAAGGTCAGTGAAAATCACTGTACTCTGCCCCCTCCCCCCCCAAAGTAATCCATCTAGTGGAGGAAATGATAAGGTAGTATTATGCCTGGCAGTCTTTTTAAACAAGTCCTCAGAAACATCAAGAAAAACCTGATAGGCTTGGACAGGGAGAGGGGAATTGAGGAAGCTGCAAGACTCAAGCTTGAAAGCAGTCGAGGAAAAGCTCAGAGTTTATATTCTGGAAATGTCCCCTCTTCCTGAATCTATTTACAGATATTTTCTGCTGCTACTGAAGGGGGGAAAAATTAATAATAATCCAAGCAGGCTCCCAGGTGGCGGATGGCCATGAGTCTGAATTGGAAGGATAATTTATCTCCTCTGCCACTTAAAGACTTTTAGCTTGGGGGAGATCCCTTGTCTAATGAAATTAATTGAATGCATCTGCAGTCTGGGTACTTCATCTGAATTTCAGTTTTTACCTCACTTAGAAATTGCCAGGTATCCTCTCACCTCCAAAATGTGCAATGCCAACATAGCATGCATTGCACGCTGCTCAGGCTCACAGAGATAAAATCTCAAGTACAAAAACAGCCTCCTGCTGTTTCTACCACTGCTTGTCTACTCTGCCACTAAACCACATGCACTGCATTCAGTCAAATGATCAAATGCAGTTAGAAAAAGTTACAGAAGAAATTCTGTCACAGGCTATTTTTAAGTGCAGAGCGATAACGTCACAGAAAAATTCAGAACAGCAGATCGCCAGAGGGTAGGAGAGTGTAACTGGGAAAGGATCACTATTTTCATCCTCCTCTTATGCTTTTCACCTCGGTGTTAGTTATTGACACTTGTTAGAGGCAGGGCACTGGAACAGTTTAATCTTTGCCCTGATTTAGAATAGCCATTTTTGCACCTGCTGCTGGCTCAGGAGAGTCCTAAGCTCTTGGTGGTAATGATGTATCAAACATAAACCTCTGAAGCCCAATTAAAGTATCCCATGCACCTCTCCCAAAGAGATTTGCAACTTGCAGATTGATTGGACCCTGAGAAAATGAGGAACTTAAGCCGTAGGCATCACATGGTCATGGCCGCTTCTGTCGAAGTGAAGCACTGGATTGGTGTGGGAACCCCCCCAACTCGGGAGCTGCCCCGCCTGGTGGGTAGGACCATCGTGACTAGGTCCCCCCAGGAGCAAGCTGGTTAAAATGTTGAAGATGTCACTGCAGAGAGCAGTCCTGCTTTCACGTAGGTCTAATAGGGAATGGTGTAGGATTTAATTGACCAAGAGGAAATGGGGGAAATTGGTGACAGGCGGTATAAGTTACCATAGGCGCCTAGATGCTGTAGATGGGATGGTGTTATTTCTTCCTTTTGCTCCTGCTACAGGTCCAGAAAAAAATGCCACAGTCATTTGAATATGCTTACACTTGTTTTGTGTTCGTTTCTCCTGCAGCCTTCGTTTCCCTTCCCCCACCAAGCTGCATTCGATTTCTATGCTTTTCCTTTGGAGCGGATTATCTGATTTTACACAGCTTTAGTTCTGCGTGGCTCTGAGATCGCATAAAAGTGCCAGCAATATGACAGTGGTTTGCGTAGGCATGAATGCTGTATTATGCGGATAGCCAGCAGCCTGGCTTCGTTGTGAATAGATGCAGATTTGTTACGTATAAATGTGTGCTTATTTGCCGAATACTTATGCCCGCTCAGCTCTGGGAGCTTCCAGGAGGCAGTTGTGTTTGCGTGACAATCTTGTTCCCAGGGAAGAATAAAGTGCTTGTGCAGAAGCGCTGGCCCTTAGGCTGTCAGATGAGGGAGGTTTTTCTTTTCTCATGTAGGTTGCACTGAAACCAGTACTGAGAAAGCCAAACTCTGAGTAGCAGAAGCCTGATTTTTTTTTTTTTTTGGCAATATTTTATTTATTTATTTTTTAAAGGGACCTTTAGCCGGTATGCTTCTCTCCACCAGTGAAAAACAAAATGATATTGATAGCAGGCTCCCGTTAGCTTTGGTGCGAGTCTGGTGCACTTTGATGCAGTGAGGTAGCTAGGTGAGTATCTGAACCTGCACGTGTCCGCCTTCTCCTGAGGCTTGAAGACACATGCTCTTACCTCGCTTGCTGTAGGAGGTATTATGCTGTGCCTTGACTATTTGGTAAAGATATCTGGCCCCATTCCTGCATAGAGATCTAGAAAGAGACCCTCAGGACCCTTTGCAAGGGGTGGTACAGGGAGCATTGCTATGGCAGGGCTTGGCAAGCAAGAGGTGGCCTTGAATATGACATATGCAAAGAAATATCCCTAATGGGAAGGTAAAAAAAGTTTCTTATTGGAGTAGTTCAGGAATTCATTTCTCTGGGCTTGCATTCAAGTCCTGTTAGTTCCAGCTTAGGTCCAAAGTTTGTGAGTCTTGTCCTGGTGCATCACATTGCAGGCATTATTTTTTCATTTAGTAAATCTTTTTTCACCTGTGACTCCTTATCCCGTTCCTCATCCCAACCGGCACCACTATTAGAAGCAATTGAACAGCAGCCCCGTTTTCTGTTCCTGTATTCTGTAGCGCTCAGAGCAGATCAATATGGATGTCTGTTCTGTCTGCCCTGCTCTCCCTAGGTGAAGAGGCCAGCAGCAGCAAGGTGTAGTAGACTGGACTTTTTTTTCAAACTCATCAAGATTATCCTTGACATTTGCTAAAGGTCCAAGAAAATGTGACACACACACACACACCCCTCAAACAAAACCCCACCTCTTTCACCTTTTTTTTGTAAGAGATATAAACAAGATAAAATGATGCAACACTTTTCCATTATCTGCACCCCTGTTTAAAGCAAACATGTTCTTCCCCAGATGATGTCTAAGCAAAAAAAGGCCACAGAGAATTGGCTTTTATAGCAGACATAAAAGGTATGCCAGTGCCCTCTGTAAATACAGACGGTGTTTGATCTGTCTGGATCTACTGTGCAATGAGTGAGACAGCCTAATGACAAAAGACTATGCCATCCTGGAGAACTTCCAGTTCCTAATCCTGAGGGAGAAAATGGCAAGCCCACCTCAGCTCTGCCAGAGGAATTTTAATGCCCTCTCACAAAGTTGCTTGGGGGGAGGCTGTGTTGATCCCCCCTGTTGCTGCAGGGACGAGGGCCTGGGAGGAAAGGTTCGGGAAGCGCAATGGAGGAGCCCTCAGAGGCTCTGCTGCCCCATCTATGTCAGAAGAAGCTGTGGGAGGTGTTCTGGGTGCATTTTTCAGGCTGAACCTTTTTTCCCCTGTCCTTCCTTTTTTTTCAGCTGCTGCAGAGGATGAACTTCTATCCCCTAGGGGATGGCTTGTAATTGTTCTTAGGAGGTGTAAATCCAGTTGAGTTCCTGGGAAAGGATGCTCCTCTGTCCTCTCTGAATGCAATATAACAGTGGGATGATGTGGGAGTGCAAGGGAAGGATCTACGTATTGCTCTCTGGAAACCCCATTACAAAAGCTACCTTGGTCACACAGGAAAGGAGTATGATCTGACATAGCAGGGAATCCAGCTCATGAGATGGGGATGGTGCTGAGCAGACTCAGACATAGTAATGGTCACTGCACAGCATGGGCTGAAGGGCATCAGCAGAACTGAAAGGAAGAGGTTGCAGGGTTTGTCGTTCATATACAGCTGGATTTCTGCTCCAATAAGCAAAACTGCTACAAAGTAATTCCAGCAGAATTGTATTTCTGTTTGGTAAGTGGGATGAAGGCTGACTTAGCAAGGAAGGTCTGATTGACACAGAGCTGACAGCTGAGCAGCCTGTCCAATACCTGCAATCAAAACTGATGTATCAGAAAAAAATCTTTAAAAGGAGGCTTGTGGGAGTCAGACTTCCTTTAGGAGAGGTGAAGTTTAACCAAACATTCTCCAGCTGTGATTGTGGCTGTTGGTGCTCCTGCCTGCCCAGGTAGACCTGCTTCTACAGATTGCTTTCACATCCTTCTTTTAGAAGCTAGAGCTGAATATGAAGGACCCAGCTCTTCAAGACCTATAAATGATGTAACATCTTTTAACAGCTTTGCTTCTGATTTATGCCACTGAAAGGGCCAACCTCCCAGATGATTTTTGTATAATACCTGCCTGAGCATCATTCTGTGATTTCTTTGTGACAGGCCAGAGGATGGAAAGGCTATGTTCATTATTTGCCAGATTTGGCATAAAACTAAAATTAACAGTAGTCTCCTTTGCTGCTTGAGGCATCTGGATTAGTCTCTTAAGGAAGAAATGTGACTGCTGTAGAAAACTTGAGACAAGTGCTAGTCTAGGAACTGGGCTCCCCAAAAGATCAGTAAAAGTTGTATTTATTCAGTTGTTGTCTTCGGTAACATTCGTGTAGGCAGAAGGAATACAGGAAGGCAAATTTTGTTATAATAAGTACAGAATATTACGATTTCCAAAGATGGGGCAAATAAACTCTATACATCATTCATGGGGTCATAGAACAAAAAGCTGACATTGGTCAAGCTGACTTTACTTCAGTCTTTTCTCCTCAAATCTTTTCTGTTAGGTTAACTTTTAACATGACTGTTCTCATGCAATCCTGTGCATGCCGATAGGGAACACGAGACTGGGGATGATGGTGGCAGCTGAGTTGGGGGATAGCCTCTGCTTTCCAGAAGCACTCCATAATGATCCTTCCTGGTCAACAGTGAGAGGTCTTCTGGGAAAGGTGTATGGTCAGCAAAGGAAAGCCAAGAGGGGAGTTTCCTACGCAGACCAGGGCAGTCCTATGGTGCAGGACAGCCATGGAGTGGTACTGCCAGGTGCCCCTGTTCCCCGATGTCTCCTCATACTTCTGTTGCCCTCCCTGCTCTGCACCTTGCCAAGAGCCATGGAGCCCTTGTTTCAGTCCTTGACGCTCCTTAGCTAGGAGAATTCCCTGTGTTTCGCTGCAACTAATTCACGGCTTCCCAGTGTTGCTGGAGTGATGGAGGGGTGGGAGGCTCTCTCTGAGTGAACGACGTGGGATGACTAGGCCCTCTCCCTCTCCTCTGCCACAGCACCGGCTCATGCCCCTTCATCTGGTCTGCCAGGAGTCACGTTTTTCCTCTTATTCAGGATAATCTTGCTGACCCAGACCTGTATAATCCCCGCACTGGGTGACTGCAGTGAGAGTGCGTCCAGCTGCCTGGGAACAGCAGAAGGGAGGTGTTTGCCCAGATAGTGACAGGTCTCTGAGCTCCCCAGACTACATGGATGGTCAGTTCAGGTCAAGGTGATGATTTCTGTCTACATGAATTTTTATGCTTTGGCTGCTAGGTACCTGAAGATTTCAGTAGTCAAAGTGACACAGGGCTTCAGAAGCTGTTCTCTGGACCCTGCTCTCTGTTCCCCTGGATCTTGAACTGTCTGGATTTGATCATCTGCAAGGATATTTGCATGGGTATCTTGGAGATGTGTGACCTGAATGGGTATCCAGCTTGGTTTTGAAGAGATTTCTCTGGAGAAATGAAGTTTGTTTCCTACGTCTATTACTTTTGTCTGCTGCAAGTGTCTCTAAGCTGCCATTTAAAAGTGATGTTTCACTGTTTATTACTGCAAATGTATCCAGAGTTTAAAGAAAAGTTGTGTTAGCTGAACAGCAAAGGAACAGCAGAGATCTGTGAACCTTCCTGCCTGCAGTCCCCCTGCTCCTTGCTTGGTAGTGAGATGGTCCAGCAGAAGCAGCCCCCACCAAATGCCATGTCATGAGTCGCCATATGGAGCCAGCGGGAAGCCGTGACACAGCTGCTGGCAGCCACAGCCTTCAGGAGAGAGCCATCTCATGGAAAATGATGATGAGACAGGGTCAGGGCGTGCATCATTTTTGTAATGTCTCTTGGTACTTTCCAGCTTTCCAGCAGCCAGGAAAACAAATTGCCTCTGGGCACAGCAAAGGTCAGGGTTGCCATCAGCTAAGCGAAATCACTGGCGGTAATGGTCCCGTCGACATTTCCCTCTGCAGCAGCTGCTGTCAGCACAAGGTGCTTTCATTAGCTGTGGGCTGGGCTTTCGTGGGATCATTTTGTATTTCATTTCAGTGAGAGATGCTTCTTGCCTGTCATGGTCCTGGTGAGCTGCTCCCCACGGTGCAGCGAGGATGGGGGAGAGAGGCTCAGGGAGATAGCACGCATTGCAGTGAGGTGTTGGAAGTGGCCAGGCATGCCATTGCTCACAGGGTGGCAGGAGGGAAACCCAGCTGGTCCCAGCAACCCTTTAACTCTACAGGTGTCTCTCTCACTGGTGCAACCCAGTGGAGTTAACATCTCAGAGTAGGCGTTCATGTTACAACTTCTCTGATGGAAAAGCTGATTTAGTAGGTGTCTCTGACCCTTTTTCCTCTCCCCTGCTTCCTACTTCTCCTTTTCTCCATTGCTTTTTATTGCCATTATGGTTTTGGTATTAAACTTTGGTTTTAAACACCCCCCATTCCCAGGGCTCATTACTGGTGGGTGCCAGATGCATTGAAACATCAATAAAAGGTCCCACAGCACTGCTGGCTGCTGCTACCGCCCCCAGTCTTGCTGACTTAAACTTGTAAGTGTTGACCTACTTCATGGGTCAAACCAATGTTTATCCCCAAAGGTAGCCTCTATTTGGTAGTAGGTACGTAACTCGTAACACTGCCGCTTCTCCAGAGAACTGGAGCAGATAGGCAGGAACCTGGATGATGGGATGAGAGGCTTGAGAAAAGGGGTGTGAGCCCGACCTTTTCTTCAGTTCGTGGCAGAAACAGCAGCAGCAGAAGCTGTGCAGGGGAAGAGGAGGGCTCTGGGGCTGGCAAGTCAGCTGCCGGAGTACAGCTTCCCTCTCACCTGCTTTGCCACCAAGATATTGGCTTTAACATCTGTAAACGTGAACTGTGCTCTCGGAAAGGGAAACTCTAAATCCTTCTATGGCTGCAAAATGCGGAGTCGGGAGACATGAGTTCTTCCTTGTTTTCTCGTGGACTAGATAGGCTTCAATGAATGACTTAGTTGAATGACTTAGTATGTTGTGCAGTGATTTGCAACAGGGCACAGTGTGAGTCAGGTACTGATGCTCTGAGCTTGTAGTTTGCTGCCTGACTTAAGTGACTACACAAAGTGCAGGGCTGGCATTAGCCCCCACAATTCTTATCACTTTGGAAAGCGGCTATCTGCAAGTAGAAACTGGATAATGGCAAACCTGTGGTACTCTGTGCAACTCCTTTTACCTGCTATTTGAGAACATACTTTCCCTGCTACACCAAATTCTGGGGTTCCCTTAATGTCAAATAAGAATTTCTTACCTAATGAAACAGCCCAATGACTGGCGATTGTGTATTTAGCATCTAACTGAAGCATGGCATCCAAAAAAACCTTATTTAAATTTCTCCCTGCATCATCTTCCCTCCTTTCCTGACATCCCTTACCCACCCTTGCTGCTATGCTGTCTTTCAAGTAATTTCTTCTGATCTCTCCACCAACTAATTAAAGAAACAACCCTGAGAGGCATCATGGATCTCAGCTATGTGTTACAGCCGTGTAAATTCGCTTTGACCTTCAGACAGCCTCAATTTCTCCCTGCCTGCAGTGGGAGTTGGTGAGCTGGAGAAGAGGAAATTGTTGGCATTGTGCAGCCATGACAGTGAACCAGCACGAGCCTCGTGCTGCAGCAGGGAGTGCTTTGCGGTTTAATTTAATGTCTGGAGGAATGGTCATCTGGTTAGGCAGCAGCAGGCAGCATCGCTGAAATTTGACTTTGGAAAAGGCGATCCTGGAGTGAGTGTGTGGAGGGTTTGAAGCCTGAGCCTGTGGCTTCCAGTCCCACAAGACTCTGCTGCTTCCCTTTGAAAGGGGCCAAGCAGTGTGTATGAACTGGTTTACCTAGGAGCCATCTAAACTGCAGTGATGAAAACTCAAAGCCCCTAGTCAAGGATGAGAGGGGATTACCGTAACTGCACATAATCATAGAATATCTCAAGTTGGAAGGGACCCATAAGGATCGTCGAGTCTGACTCCCAAGACCCCCACACTGATATGTTTATGACAAAGCCAGATGAGGATCGTGCACTCCCCACAAAGGAGGCATTCATTATTTAGGATGCCCTGAACATGGCCATTCATTTCTAATCACATTCATTCATAATCACATTCATTTAAGTAAAACTCTTTGGTCTGTTTTATTTGACGAATGATCATAATTGCCCCATTTGTTGTAGAAGCTATGAAATTGTTTCTTAACTATGTTCATCATTCACCTGTCGTTAGGAACCTCATGAAGACGGCATTGCCACTACATTTGTAGACAAAAGCTACACACGCACATGTGTGCCTAGGCATAAGCACGCCTATGGTTGGAGAATATGAACAGGATTGCAAAAGCAGACATTCAAAATGGAAGCAATGCCCAGATTGACACTGCCCAGGCAGCTTCCTTTAGTGGTTTGTGCACCTGTGCTCTGATAGTCTTTAATTACATTTTCTTGTATGTTTTATGCCTCTTTTCAGGGCTCAGGATACACAGTGTCCATTTAATGAGCAGCTGCTCAATATTTTGTTTTGCCATCACTGACGAAGACTCAACCCCTTTTCTTATTACTGGGAGCTAATCAAACCCCGCTCTGAGGACAGCATGAATCATTTCCACTTGTTTTTTTCCTGCGGTGCTTGCCACTGATGCATCTGAACACTTCCCCCTTTCACTTGTCTTCAGATGCCGTGGTGAATTGAGCTGGGGTGCTGCTTTCCACTCTTCGGAGCAAGGGAGCTGATGGGAATAAGTTGAAAGGGGCTGTTAGTTTTGGATGCCCATATGTGATACCAAGAACACCTTGTAATGTGAGACAAGCTGTGTTCACAGTGCGGCACCGCTGTTGTCTGCAGCTGCTTTTTGTGTGCTTTTGCTAACCAGACTCCAAGACAACATATCAGGGAGCCAGAAAATAGCCACATGAATAAAGATTACTTTAAGTTGCTTGTGCAGTGTTCAATGCCCTTTTGTGTTTGCAATCACCGTCTTCATTCTCTGCAAATCTTTCAACTTTAAAAAAAAAAAAAAAGAGGCAAGACTCTGGGATAAAAAGTAAGAATGAAGGAGCATAAAAGACATTGTAAAAAATCCTTAGGGAGCTGAAAAAAATCAAATTAAATTAGCCAGCTAGGGACTGTATTATAATTGCACAAAAATGTTGCATACGCATCTTCAGTTCTAACATTTCTGTCCTTTGCATGCTTTTGCTGAATTTGAAACAGCAAGAATGTCCTTTGCAAGGAGGTGTGCACGTGTGCCTGAATGTATGTCTGCAATTTCCTAAATTTAAAAACAAATTAGCTGAAAACAAATTTTCCATCATGTAGCAAAACAGGACTGGGCATGGACCATCACAAGGTTTGAAAGATTTCAGTTGCACAGCATGGACCTCTGTCCCCTGAGTTAAAGGAGTGTCTGATGGCAGAAGAAGGTTATCATCATCACCTTTAATTCTCTGTAGGAGGAGAAAAGACACCCACTTTGCCAACATCTATTCACAGATCCTTGACTTCAGCAGAAGACTAGTAACAGTCGGGAATGTGAATCTCATTATGTATCTTCTGTTTCTTGGAGACACGCTTATTGTGGAAAGCAAAACCGCAAAGAAATTTTTTTCGAGGAAGCCAACCACAAGATCCCAGGACCCATTTAGTGTTTTGCACAGTCACTCTTTCTCCTACAAGAAGTCATCTTTCTTAGCTGCTCTGCAAGCAGTCTGGACAAGCAGGAAGAAGGGGACCACTCTGCTACCAGTAATTAATAGGATGCCACAGAACAGAAGACCTTGAATCTCAATGTGATTGTCAGGTTTGCTCATTTGCAGCTAAAGAGCTTTGAAGTTTGGTTGGAAGGAGCATCCAAAGCCTCCTTTGTGCTTTACGAGCTTGACAACCAAAGCTGGCTACCAAGCTTACCCTGGCTTCAAGCACATGGTGAGGTAACCTCAGGGAAGTCATGGCTTTCGACATGTCCAGCCAAGGTTCTCTGTGTGTCATTGTACCACTGTGTTGGGTTCAGACCACCAATTTTTTAATCTCTAGCGTAGATAAATTTTCAGCTGTCATACTGCATTGAATCTGAGTCTTGAACAGGTGGGTTTTGCAGAAGTTGCCTATAGTATCCTAGATCTGACAAAGTCAGTGAACTCTGGACAAAGAACAGTTTGCTTTGCAAAACACAGTCAGCTGTTCCGGACACATCTAAAGTAAAGAAAGAAAATGCTGTGTTTTCATATGCATATTTCAGTCAACTTCCACAGTTTTAAAATACTAGTACTTGAAATAAATTATCAGGTAACTCTTTCCTGTAGAAATTGCACCTTTTGAAAAAAGGCACGATAAAACAGTCCAAGGTCAAGAAATCAGAGAAAAGGGAGTAGGCTATGGGTGAACTTTGGAGTAAACTTCCCAATGTTTCCTCCACACATAAATAACCCACAATGGAGATGAATCATGGGGAGAAGAATCTTCTATGTTTTTAATGATAATCACTAGATAAGCATATGAAAATACAGGTGCACATTTAAAGCACCATTGGTCTAATTTTCAATTTTACTTTGAGTTTGAGCTGAGATTTTCCCCTTTTTTTTCTGTTAGCTGTTTCTCCCCAGCCTAGCTCTGAAATACTTATTTTGGAAAGTTCTGTATGGGATGCCTATCTCAGCTTAAGCAGAACTCATTAATCTTCTGTGGCACTGAACTGAAAGGATTAATGAAAACCCCTCTTCTGGATTTGTAGTTATTTTGACCCTTCATTTTTATTTCTAATTTCCAGTTTGAATTAATACTAATAAAACCCTTGGAACTCACCACCTGCTGCCTAATTAATTAATGATAATTTTCCAGGAACTTGATTGCTCCATGGATTAATTTTTAAATCACTGGTGAGCTTAGTGGGAGCCTTGTGATCAGCAGGGTGCCTCTCCAAGCCACAGCTCCTGGAGAAAAGCCATTACATGAGAGCCTCTGCTCTCCTTTAAAATAAAACAAAAATTAAGGTCTGAAATTCTCAGGTTGTAACAGTAAGCTTGAAAGTCTGATACAGCCATGTGCTCATTCTTACAGTTCAGAAGGGAGACAAAAAGAGACCAGCATTGATTCATAAGTCTCATTATTTTTACAATTGTGATTCCTGGGTATTTGACTTCTGATTTTTGAGTTCCTCAAACTGGCACCCTCAAGTTTTATTCAACACTTTGGTCATGGTGCTCTTCCAAGCTAGGCTGCTAATGTCCTGTGCAAAAGGACATTAGGGAAGGCAAAAAGGAATAGGAGTTCTCAGTCCAAGTCTTAACCACAAGGTATCCACTTATATTTTTTAACCCAGGAGCTTCAGGAAGGTTGTATTTGCATTGCAAAGACAGCAAGTTCTACCTATTTACAGGATGGGGGGAAAAAAAAGTAAAAAAAAAGAAAACCAAGAAGGGAAGGATACCTCTGGTGCAAATTAGCTCATCTCTAAACCAAACTCAGTTGTGCCAGCTGAGAAACTTACTCTTGGCCCTCACTGGAATCAATCCGACCCTTCTCCCTTGCACTGGGTGAAGAAATTCTATTGCAAGGAGTGGTTATTAAACCTGATATTTCAAGAAAGCTGGCTTTTCCACCTAGTAATAGCACCTGCATATTTTCAAAAGTGGCATTCTTCAAGGTTAAATGCTGACTATGATTTTACAGAAGCTTGTATTACGGTGGCGGCTTTGTGTGCAAATATTTGCAGTTAATTGCAGGAAATCTGAGTGTAGTGCCAAGGCTAAAGAAACAGGTACAAGTGATTTACACTTTAAAGATTTCCCAATAAATATCAATCCAAGCATCTTACTCTTGATTCCACTATAGCTTATATAGGTGTAAACCGGGAGTAATTTTATTGAGGGCATGAACTGTGCAAGGCTAAAATGTCACAAAGCAAGCTCCCTAGAGATGTCTTTGCCTTAGCAGAAGCCTTACTAGGACTCTTTATGACTGGAAATAAACCGTTTAACTTAATGGCTCACACTGAAACCTGTGCCAATGTGTTTGTATTTATTTGATGATGCCCCTTCAAACAACTGTGGCTTTGTGGAGACAGTCTGACCATATGTATGATTGGGATAAGGATTTTTGAAACAGGCATGAGAATATCAGTTTTCTCTGTAGAGGAAGACCTGGCTGGGGAGAACATCAAGTCACTACTTAGTCTTCTTGTTATTATATTAAACAAAGACATTCTTCAGCTGAAGTGAAAACAGAATTGAATGGAAAATGTAAAATAAGATGTAAACCATTCTCATAAAATGAAATCAACCTCTAAATTGTGGGGTGTGCCAGTCAATGGGTGTTCATGTTTTAGAGTTATCATGCTAAGTTCCACAAGCTGCAAAACATTAACTTGGATATATAAATTTTGATCTACTACCTGTCGCAATGATTTCAATAGCAAGGGCATGACAGTGGTGTCGGGGAAAGGGGAAGCAGACCCACACTGCGTCGAAGGGAATTCTTCAGCTGTTCAAACAGCTCAGAAATCCCAGCACGGGACGACTCAGCCTTCCCTTCCGCCAAGGGATTTGAGCGGATCCCCAGCAAGCAATTCATCTGCAGGCTGATGCTCTTCATTGCCTAAGAAGTTGCCTTTCACTCTCTTGTGTATATAGCACGTTTGTGGAGCAAGTCAGGAGTTCTCCGCAGTGACATTGACGTTGCAGAGTAGGATATTATTATCTGACCTTGTCATTCAACATTCAGGGAAAACATCTGAGTGTGAGGGATTCATCTTAAAATCAGAAGGACGGGCTTGGACAGTCTATGCATGATTTATTCTTTCATTATTGGACTGGTAAACACTGCCATTTTTGTTTGCAAATGCAATAATTGTGTGAGCCCGAGGTTTCTTTTAGGACAGTTCTTGAGAGACAACATTGCAAGTGCCTCAGAAAAAGTCAGTGTGTGGAGATAGATTTTTAGTGGACTTAAAAACTACTTACTCTAGTTAAAAAACATTAACACATGCATGGACACACACAATTTACGTCTGAGAGACTATCTGTGATATTTACTGGATTGCAACTCTGCCTGAACAAAGAGACAAAGAAATTCTGATCTTCCCTTCTTAATAGTAGTAGCGCAACAAAATGGGAGTCTGGCTGGCAGGGATAAATCTTGTTTTATTGTACAATTTGATCAGTTTAATCTCATGAATAGTTCAGCTGATGAGTCTTCTGCTAGTTACTGCAGGTAATTTGAGCTGTGTAAGTTCAAAATATTTGGGGAAGTTGTGAGCCCATTATTTTTTTCTGAACTACACCTTGGTCATTTTGGCTGATTGTCTCAGAGACATCTGATCACCCGGTACTGTCTCGCGTGTCAGTGAAATATCTTTTCTTCTCTTTGAGATACAACCTCATCACTCATGATCCATGGCAAAGGGGGGGGGGGGCAGGGGTGTCAATCGAGAGGGTGGGCACAGCTTTGGAAACATCATGATGATACTGCAGCTTCTTTTACCCCTCAAATTACCTGTGACATTCCATTTAAAACTGAAGGTGCCATAAAAGAAAAAATCCCTGGCTACAGTAGTAGAGACAAATATGCAGGACAAGCCTTGTGACAGACAGATTTTAAGAGTTAGTCCTGGGAACAAGAGAGCTGTGAGCATGGTGCTCCTCTTGGAGGAGGGAGAAGAAGGGAGGGGAGGTTCCCAGGACCTCTGGTCCTACTGGTGCTGGCTCTCATGCCTGTGTTTGTGCTCCTGCCTCGAAGCGGAGCCCTCCTGAGCCACCGCCAGGATTACACCTGCCCCTGCTTCTTGTTGCACCTCTGTCAGAGAGGTGATCTCACTACTTCTATGAGCCTGAGGAGGTGCAGGGGGAGTTCACGAATAAAAGCCCACCAAGGGGGGTTGTGGAGTTGAGGGCTGGTTTCAGGGAGGAAGAGATACCTGAGGAAGTGATCAGAGACTGCTATGGCACTGGTGCTGCCATCTGACAGGCGCGATAGCAAAATGAAGCTGCGACTGGCTGAGTATCAAATTTAACTTTTTATTAATATTGTACATAACTCAGGTTATTTTCAAGCTGCAAGCTGATTAATCATATTCTCTTCTTACTTAAAGTTTCACCTATAGTTTTCAGACAGAATTGGTATCCTTAGTTCTTCCTCTGAATGTGTGCCAGTGCATAATGCTGTTTGTACAGCAAATTGGCTGAGGCAGCTGCATTTTAATGCAGAGGTAGGACCCTTCTGTATACGTACAGACCGTCAGTCAGTGTGAGCTGGTGCAGTCTGATTCCCCTTCCCTGAGACTCTGGTCTCCAGGCACTATACTGTCTCTGAAGCCTTCAGGCCAACAGGTTTTCTTTTCAAGCCCTTCATTAAAATTCACTTCTTCCCGGGTTCCTGCAGCCCCTGCTCCCTCCCCAGAGACACACTCGCCACTGAATGACACTGCCTTGGTACTGCTAAGTAGAATATAAAGGAGACGGAGACTCATCCTTCCAACCAGGGCACTTCAGAGAGCTCTCGCTCTCATACACTTGCCACATCCTCCAGCCACCCGCGGGTAACCCTGACCTGTGGCGCTGCTTGTGTGGAAACAGGACTGTACTCGATATTGATAGACGCCTTCAGGACTCAACGCTCTTCTCTTGCTTCTCTGTGAAGCAGGCAGCATTATTTCTGCTTTGTTAACTGAAAGTATATATGCTTCTGCACACGCAGGTTTGTTGCCGTTGCTCTGTGCAAAGTCAGATTCATGATTACTGCAACATCTTCCGTCATGTTGATGCTGCAGAGCAAAACCTGCCTGTCCCCTTTATTGTAGAATAGGGATTACAACATGTAGGCCTGAAGGAACTTTTTAAACATGAGCAAACACAGGACTGGAGCAAACATGTGCCCTGTTACTGACTCCTCAAAGGTCTTGAGAAAGTCATCTAATCCACATCTGCTCCTCCCCTCTGTACATATGGAGACTGTACCAGTTCTGTCCCTAAAGGGGGAGCAGTGTGGGCTAATTAATGAATATTTGTAAAGTGCTTTGAAGAGGAAACCTGCTACATCTTATAATTACTTGATACAAGCCAGACCCCAGGGGAGCGCTCCAGATGGCTGGTGCTCCATCCTTCACCCCCGCTGCTGAGGCTGGTATGGGGAGTGATCCTGTGTTCCTCCAATGGAGCAGATGGGGAGCTCATGGGGGATGCGCATCGTGGTTTCTTGGAAGTGAGATTTTATTTTTTAAAATGGAAGAGTAATTTTGTTATTTCTGCAAAGCTAGGTGTTTGAAGTCTGACTGTTTCCCTTTGATCTTCACTGCCTTACTTTTTTCATTTGCTGATAGACCACTGGGCTGAAAGGAGCACAGAAGAGGGGGCAGTTGGAAGGAAAGCTGAACAAGTGCTATCTCAACCCTGCTTTTCCCATTCTGGATGTCTTATGGAGAGGTGATCTCCTTAGTTGCCTTGTTGTAAAAAGCCAGCAAAGATTTCTGGGTATTTCACATGCCTCTCTAACCTTCACAGGACTGCTTGCTTGGGTTTTAAAATGGAATAAAAATCTATTGATGCAGAATATATCATGTACAATACCACAATAAGTTGCCCTGAGCACATGGAACCTGGCTCGGGTTCCTTGCTGGCTTTGGTGTTATTTCTTAAGCCATGCCAGGACCTCTCACCACAATTGCCTTTGCTACAGCAATATTTTTTTGTTTGCCTTAACTTTAAAAACTGTCTCTTAGTGAGCTATCTGTGTTGCCCAGAAGGAAAGGAAACAGGTTGCATGAAATCTGAGAGATTCTGTGATCAGTGTGTTTTGTAAGAAAGGCGTCCAGCTAACACAGGGATAAAAGTTGGGAAGGTGTTCTGAGAAGAGCCGAGAGGATGATTAGAGAAAACAGCCCCTCTGGGAGCTTAAGCTGTTTTCTTTTTCAAGAGAGAAATTTAAAGTTTGGCTCAAGCAGTCTGATCATGGCATTCATTTAACTTTCAGTCTCTGCAGTTCAGTTGTCCGCACAGATCATCTATCTGATCTGAGCTGAACCACGCTGAAGGAGGGCCTCTTTCTCATCCTGACCACAATGGTGGCTCAAGCAGATGCACGCCTGTGGTCTGGTCCACTTCCAGCTGGGTCAAGGACTGGGAATTAAAGCTGGTCTGGTTTATGCTGGAAATATTAAGCAGATTTATTACAATTAGAGTAATTAAAAATCAGAATGATGTAAAAGGCATATGGCGGATTCTGCTCCTCTGTAGATTGGAAAATCTAGGCAGGATGTTTATCTGAAGAAGTCCTCTGTTTAGTGTAAATAAGAGGCCAGCTTAGATGATTTGGATGGAGCTTTCAGGCCAAATGAATCCTTGTGCTGTCAGTTCCTGTGAAAAGACCCCAAACCTCAAAGTTAAACTCAGTAACCACCCAAATTCACATGGCTTCCCACCAAAACTGTGTGGGTCAGCAAACAGAAAATACTAGTAAGAAATGATGCAGCAGTCTGGACTGTCTGAATATGTTGTAGACAAAAGTGGATGGGACTGTGAAAGTGTTTTCTTCGGTATTTTGGGAACTGACATGAATTAGAGTCTCGTGCACGCTTGGAGACATGTCCTGCCCCAGCAACTTCAGGCACGAGGGAATGCACTAGTTTTTATTGTTTCTCTGTGCTTTCCTCCTGCATGGTATCATGTATGCATGTGGGCTGAAACACAGAATCTGACCCAAGGAAATGTGCAATAGTAGCTAGAATCATCAGAACTGCAAGACATCCTGCTCACAAATCAGAGACCTGATGATTAGTGAGAGTAAAGATCAAACCTGAGAAAAGTTTCACTCTGGGTGTGAAACAAGAGGAAAGAACGGGGTCCAGACACTGGAAATCACCAGAGAACGACGGGACACCAATCGTATCCCCTTCCCTCTTGTATCAAACATGAGCTTGTCTCCTCTTTCAAGCTGAGAATTTGCATGTTGTCTCTGATCAGCCCTCAAAGACAGTCTCTTCTCCTGTTAAGTTTCTGGTTAAGAGACTCAGCAAGGCCCTTTTTCCATGTTATTCTTTGCATTTGGGGAGGACTTCATGTAAACATGCACAAATACCTCATTATCCTCTGCTAGGGCTCTCATTATAGCTCCCCTTTGCACAGCCTACAGAAAGGTTAGGCTGCCAGATTTGCAGAGGTCTTCCACCTCTCATACTGACCAGTATTACCTCATTATTTCCTTGTGCTCACTTGGGCTTGACCTGTTGTTTGCTGTCTTGGATAGCTTGGAAAAATGTCCACTCTCCATGTAAGAAGCTTTCAGAATACTGTATTGAATTATTTATTACATACTGTGTGCATACATACATCTAAATATATATATAAGTATTCATCTGTACATAGAATCATAGAATCGTTTAGGTTGGAACAGACCTTTAAGATCATCAAGTCCAACCGTTAACATAACCCTGCCATTCCACCACTAAACCATGTCCCTAAGCACCTCGTCTGCCCGTCTTTTAAATACCTCCAGGGATGGGGACTTGACCACTTCCCTGAGCAGCCTGTTCCAATGTTTGACAACCTTGCAGTGAAAAAATTTTTCCTAATATGCAATCTAAACCTTCCCTGACACAACTTGAGGCCATTTCTTCTTGTCTTATTGCCCGTTACCTGGGAGAAGAGACCATATGAATATAGAGTCTCTTTTGCTCATGCTGTTGTGTAAATGGTCTTATCCTGAAGATGTGCAAAAAGAAAAAATCCTGGTTCAAACCTTCTCCCTCATAAATTCCAGAAAAGCTCTCTGTTTACCCTGAGACACTTTGTGCATGTGTTATCACAGTGTATCATTTCAGTCTTCTCCTCCCAGACCGAATCTTTTCTCTTGAACCCTCCACTCCTTTCCAGGGCTAAGTAGACTTCCAAACCAGGCTGTTAATTTGCACACTTCTTCCCTCATAGAACCTGCCTATCTGCCAAACATTATACCCAATATTTTAGCTTCTTGGGCTTTTATCATCCTGTCTCACACCACCTGCTGTATACAACGAACTTGTCTACTTTAGTGTGCTCTGTTAATTTTATGTTCACAGGCCACAATAATGCAAACAATATTGGATCGTAGCTATGCTGATGCAGGTCCTTGTGGCTCCATCTTCTTCCCTGGTCTGGCAAGTGCTCTTGGCAGAAAAACACTCATGGATCAGCTGAGATGAAGGGGATGGGGAACCTTCCTCTGAAGTGCAGGGACTCTAGCTTTACTATCTGAGTACTAAACAACTTCTTCTTGAGGCTATACATAATGAAAAAGCTCCAATGGCCCTCTTCAAGAAGGGCAGTGGTGGGTTTGGCACTAATACTGTCTGTCTTCTTGCTTGCCACCAGTGCTCCATGGCAGGGACACAAGGCTTCAGTTTCAGAAGCAAAGGGAAACATTTTCTGCAGTTGTCTGTTCTCATTACAGCCTTAAAGTTGTCAGAGGAAGAGATTAAGGCTGTGTCGTTTTCAGGTTTTGTTGTTGTCTTTGTCAAGAAAATGAGTTGTCACAAAATCTCAAGGCCTGATCTCTTCTCACTAGGTACTCTTCTCAGCTGGAGACTT
This sequence comes from Gorsachius magnificus, assembly GCA_034008185.1. Taxonomy (NCBI): domain Eukaryota; kingdom Metazoa; phylum Chordata; class Aves; order Pelecaniformes; family Ardeidae; genus Gorsachius; species Gorsachius magnificus. The sequence goes on along the minus strand of CM067083.1, from coordinate 28,089,625 downwards.
AGGGAAGTTGTAAGGAGAACAGCCATGGATGCAAAATGAGCATGTTCCCACCAAGTGGCTACCCCAGTGGCAATCTGAGTATTTCCAATTCTTGACCTTGCTGGAGCTTAGAGATATGTTTGTACTGAATGGGAAAGGGGGGCATTCATTCTGGATTCAGTGGCCTCCAAATATTGCTTAGGACAAGACATAAACGAATGATATAAAAGCCATTAAGCAAAAAGACAAGGTCATGAATGAGGGTTCACCTCATTTAGGTATAGGCAATGTCTACCTGAGTGTGTGGACAGAGAAAACACATCCTTAAACAATTCCTTTGAAAATACATTGGCCAGATACCAAGAGGCTTTAGTCATCACTAACTGAAGATTGGAATGGTATCTTCAGTGTCAACAGCTCCTGGTGCCAAAAGTGATTCTTAAAACTCTGAATCCCACCTCTATTTGGGAAAAAAACAGGTATCTCTCCAAGAGGTGTGTGGAGGGAATACTGTCAAAGTCCAGTGCCTAGAAACCTCAAGCCTGAGCTCTCAGGACTTGCTATACCACCTTTCATGCATAAGATGTTGTTGCAGGACTGTAAATTAATTGCTTATAATGTTGTCTGAGACTAAAAATTGGTCAAACAGTGGGCTGGGACTGCCCTGAAAATCTGTAAGCATGGAAGAATTTGCCATGTATTTCTGAGATGTGTTTAGCACTCAGCTGCCTTTATAGTAGCCCAGGGATTCTTGCAGATAGAGCAATAATATGTCTTCTGTCATTCATTTTCAGTACTCTAATTGCAACAATAACCTGATCTGTGGTCATAAACAAGCCTTTTTAACTCCAGGTTTCTAAAGCCTTCATCTGAATGCACATTGTAGCCTCACAGGCCTCAATAATGACAGCTAGCATGATATGAGTATGCTTGCTCTTTTGAGATGGTAACACATGGATGCCTCCATTAAGGTGTTAGCTCAAAACTACATCCCACAGATCAACACAAAGCTATATGATTTCTTATGCTTTTCATAAAGTGATCAAAGCAAGTCATGTTATTCAAAAAAGTTAGTACGACCTTCTGTATGCACCGTCAATCATCCTGCATCTTGTGTTTCACCTGCCTCCTGATTTGGGTGTTTAAACTCCATTTTATGATCTTGTTAGGATATTTAAGCTGGTATAAACAGTGCATCTATCGTTAAAGCTTCTGTAAGGCCTATAGCATTTAATGCCTTGGCAAAGCTTTTATCTGAGTAGTATAGGGACTGATCAGTGCCCCGGCAAGAACAGCAACTTGTTAGCAGATAGGAAGGGACCTACATTAATTTTAATTTTGCTAATGCTCTGTTGGCTATGTGCTGTTTTGACTTAGTGTTAAGGCTTTGAAAGCAAAATGTTTAAAACCGCTAGTTTCTTGCTGGATCTTCAAGTCCAACAGGCTGAAGTTTAGGGCACCTCATCCACCAAGGGATTTTTTTTGTGTGTCTATATTGATCATCGGACCATCGATATATTTTAAGCAAAGATGGAGATTAGATTTAAGGTTTATTTAAGAGCAGAGAACAATAGCAAGATGAAAATCCACTTAATCCTTTAGCCTTTGCAAACATCATCCCTTATTCTTGGTGCATGTTCTGAAGAAGATGCAACATGAAACTGGGCTCCTCATTTTGTAGTTTTCAGAGCTCCAGCCCTTAGCCTAGGATATGCAATTTTGGAATAAGCACCAAAATTGCAAAGTTTCATTTAGGCCCTTCAGATACAAGTGCTCACCCTAATCCATTGGCATCAAGAAGATCCATCGATAAGCCAAATTAATTGCCCTTTCATTTTCAGACTATAGACTTAGTTTCCACATTAACTACAGTCTTGGATATAACTGCAGCATCGGTATAGTCAGCTGAAATTCAGTAAATCTTAAGCTCTTGCTAAGCATGGTCATGTGTACCACAGGCTAACAAGCAGAAAGCTGGAATCCCTCCAGCTTTATTTTTCTATCCCCTTATGTGGGCACTGACACCATTATGAGCTGAAAGTATGAAACAGGTGATGCTGGCTGCTCTGCAGTGCCTCACAATACATCAAACGTGTAATTAATCATGTTTGATGGATGAAAGCAGGCACCACAGAAAATCTGACAATAAACTTATGTTTTTAGATTTATTTACCCTTCTGCGTCCTCCTATCCCCCATCCTTAATTAAACCTAAAAATGATAGCTCAGTGGCTGATAGCTTCACTGAATATACTGACCTTGACATGAATTTTGAACTGAGAGAAGTAAAATAAATTTTAGCCCCCAAAACAAGTACTCCAAAAAAATAGGTTTGAAAGACCTTTAGTCAAAAAGGTTAGCTGTGGAATTCAGCAGGTGAATAAAAATTTGCAATAGAAACTTTATATGCTATTGCATGCATATGTATGGATACATTCCAAGATGTTAAGAAACACTGAGAGGTAGCCTGCCTAGCAGGAACAAATATTTCCCAGATTTCACCAAGCTTAGTGATGGCTGAAAGTAAATAACTAGTGTCATCACCAAAAGGAAATTGCTGGTCCTTGCTGATAGCCATCCCTACTTTGGGTAAGCAGCTTCTGAAAGTGCGAGGTGAATCCTGAGCTACTCAAGCTTGCTTTTTGTGCACCTACCATGGAGTTCATTCTTTGCTTGTGCTGTAACTACAGGTAGGTTACCTGTGCCCGTGACAAAGGTAAACATGGTAAACATCCCTGCTGACTTCAGTCCTTCTAGCTCAGCATACCGTGAGATCTCCAATCAACCATCATTTCCTCTTCTTTTTCAAAACCTTGTTTCAAAGTCCAAACTACAGTGAGGCGTACAAAATTGAAATAGGTATCAGCTGGACCAAAATAAGATATTTTTTCTAATTTGCTCCTATTTTTAGCCTGGCCGAGGTTTTGTAATCTATTAGTTTTGCAGGAGTATATATATGTGTGTATATATGACTTCCAGCTTCAAATGCCAGGGAGCAGTCTAGGGACATAACATCCTGCCCTATGGAGAGAAAGGCCCCTCAGAGTGAAGGTTGACAGGTCCTTCCTATCATTTGAAGCCAGGTCTGATGATCCCAGGAGGGTGTTTTCTTTCTGCTAATGCGGCTTTGGTGTGGGCAGGACTACAGTCATGTATGAACACAAAGGAGAGCAGAAATGTTTCAAAGAGAAAACCAGGAGTACTTCAGAGCCTCAGACTTCTTTTCATTTCCTTTGATTAACATCTTCATTGCACTGAAGCAATCAATATGCCAGTTTGGGGGGAAAAGAAGGACAACTTTCCCTTCAAAAAGGCTCAGGAATGAATGATGACAAGTTCAGACTGATTGATCCAACAGAAGAAACTTCCATCTTCCTCTAAATGTTGTCTTGCTTCATTGAGAACAGAGTGATACACATGCACGTAATTAATAAAGTTAATAGAACTTAGTGCCATTCTTAATATTAGAAACAACTTATTTATAGAGGTGACATTCTATTCCTCATGTTCCTTCTAATACAGGTACACAACTCATATGCCTGATTCTATAATGTTAACAACCTATTAACAGCCAGTGCAGTCATACAGTAATGTGGTTATAAACATTTATGTGGAATGTTATAGATATAAACTGCCATGAAAAAGTAGTGAACCAATAGCTGGAGCCTAAATTACACATGCACGCAGATAGACACACACAAAGACAAAACGAAAGAGAAGAGAGTTGCTTTTCCAAATGTTGTGTGCCCATGTTATTACTTATAAAATGCAAATGAGGATGTTGATAATGTAAAGCTATGTAGAACTATGTGTGTTTTTCCTGAATTTAAAAAAAATCCACAGAGCACCAGCAGCTCATGTAGAGCCACTTGTAAGGACTGTACACTTTACAGCCTTCCTAATTAGACTGGCATATGGCCATAGAGCTAATTCTCCCGAAGAGCCCTACTCCAGCCTCAGCCAGCTTTTCTGGCCAACTCCCATTGGAAAATTGGAGTCCTTCAACAAAACCAGAAGGGTAACAGATCCAAGCTGTGGATTAACTCAGCTGGGACTAGAAGCACATCTGAGAGACAGAGACTCTTTCCCAAAGTACCTTACTTAAGAGATTTCTTAAATTTCATCAGTTTTGTTAAAATTGCCTTGACAGAGTGATCTTGAGAGACATCTCCCAGGAAACCGTGGCCCAAACTATCAGGAGATTTAAGAATTAAAAAAACAACATCATAAATTCCCCCTGGCCCAGGTAGGGCTTGAACAACTGGCCAGTGATAGAACACCCAAAATCTTTGGGAAAAGCACCCACCCTCTAGATGAACGTCAGTTCCTGCTGAACAGAGACCACAGAGCGCTCCATCACCCAGCACCAAATCCAAGGGGCTTCTCTCCAAGGTCCAAGGTCCAAGGTCCAAGGTCCGATCCTCCCTCCCTCCCTCCCTCCCTCCCTCCCTCCCTCCCTCCCTCCCTCCCTCCCTCCCTCATTCTGCTCTGCTCTGCTCTGCTCTGCTGGATTCGACCTACTTAAAGCCAGCTCTAGAGAGGAGGAGGGGGAGCTGATGTCAGCCATGCAAATCAGGCTGATTTATATTCTGATGCAATCAGCCACAATCACGAAATCCACTTAGCTGGATGAGGACTCCAGCTACTTTGTTCAATTACGCAATTATCATATTCCATTTAATCCTCAAATCAATTCCTGTATTTAGAATTATTTAAGATGCTTCAGCAATTATACCCAATTAGGTTCTATCAGTAAAGTAAATAAATGATGTGATGTGCCAATCAGATGGCTGCAATGGCAGCTGAAGGAAAAGGAGCTCCTAAGTCTTTTGCTTCAGGTGAGGAAGCAAATGACTGGGTGTTACAAAGCAATTTTTATTGCATTGGTGAGATGAAAACCACACAAGGCCAAATCTGTTGTTAACCATTCAATCATTTCAGGGCTGTGCCACCTCCGACAACTGCAAAGGTAATGACCGTTCTTTTTATTGGATCACTTGGCAGTTTCATTTCCCTGCTTAGTGCTTATAAAAGGCTCTGAAGAGCTAAAACAGAGGAGGCAAGTCTGATTTTCCCATGATCAGGAACCTCCACCCTGCCTGGAGGGCGGGTGTGTGTATGTCAGGCTTCATTCAGAAGAATGTGGGCAAGCAAAACTAGACCTAGTACAAGTGAAGAAACCTCCAGTGACAGCGCAGGTTCCCAGTCCCCGCAGGAACACAGTGCAGGAGATCTATGATAGCATCCCCTCCAGCCTTGTGCAATCTTCTTTTTCCACAGCCATACTGGGCTGTTTCAGGGTCTCCTGATTCACTCCTGACTCCACTGAGCCTGCAGTCATGTACAGCCTGTCACCTGCAGGAACATGCTTTGCTGTAGGAAGAGCCACTGATTTTGCAAATATCATCTCTGCTTTTTGGCCATTTTGTTTAATTCTTGTAGCTTTTACTTTACATCAGCTTGGATATCTGGCTTTCAGGCACAGAAAATGATTTATTTAATGTCATCCCACGCTGTCTTGCAGAGCAACAGGTTTTAAAACAGGGACTTGTAATGCCAAAGCGCAGCTTTCTACAGCTTGAGCTGAAGAGCAATTCCTTCAGTTGGTAGCATGAGCAGGCTATTATCTCCCATGCAGTTTAAAAGAAACATGACATGGCATACAAAGCTATGACATTTCCATTAAAAAGAAGCTTTATTCAAAAACAAAGGCTATTTTATCATCTGTCCTTACCATTGCACTGAAAATCGCTAGACCTAAATGACCAGACAGCATCTTTTTCAGTGGCTGAGCACAAATACCGTGCAAATATACTCACCTACAGAGCTGCTGTGGGGGGATTACTGGAGAACACCATGTAATTACTAACTGCAGCAGTTGCAGTAACATGTTAGATTTGGCAGAGCCATTACAGCTGGTGGGTTTAAAAGTCGCTATGAGGCAGCCTTTGCTCACAGGCAGAGATCTTAAAGCATCAGCCTGGTAGCTGGGGTCTGGGGCGTTAAGCCCACAGCACCCACATGCATGGTCTGGTGGCCGGTGCTCAGCTCTCTCTCATCACTACTTGGCCAGGGATGGACGTTGGGAGAAGAGGCTTCCTGGAGCCCTTTTTGATCAGAAAAAATGTACTTGCTCCTTTTTGGTGCCTGTAGTTCCCCTGTTATAAAGCAACAGAAATCTGAAACTCTTTTCATTTAGGCTGGTATAGGTCAGGAACCAGGAACGACTCACTGGGCTCAGTGGGGCAAGTGATATCAGCAATCAATCTCTTTGTACACTGCCCAGAGCATGTAATTAAATAGCTAACGGTTAGCAGGCCATTGCATTTAATCTGTGTTCTCGCAATTTGAAGTGTTATTGTGGGGGAGATTGTCTTCTGCTCTCAGCCTTTCAATGTGATGTCGAGAAACATGTCCTCAGGCAAATGCTCAGCTTGCAGTAGAGTGGGCTTCCTGGCGGTGCTGTCCACCGGCTCCCACCAGAGCTCCTGCACAGCCCATGTGCCACAGCTGGATCCTTGCCTGCAGCCGGGTGCAAAGATTTGCTCCTGGAAGTTCAAACGCAGGTGGAGGTTCCTTCAGCTCCTGCATTTAGTGGAGGACTTACAAGAATATATATTTTTCCCAGGCCTTTGGAGCAATCTCCAAATTTCCTCTGATTGAGCTGGCAAAGAATGGGATTGGAGCCAAAAAAATAAATGGTTGGGCCGCTTAAGGCCAGGACGGTGTCTTGTACTTAGAAGTTGGTCCTCTGCAATCTGACTCATGGTAGGTCAGGGGCCAAATGTATTGCCTGTCCACTATTTTGGCTTTTGTTGAGCATTAACACAACAACATGGGGCAAACCACAGATTTGCTAAATGAGATTTTTCAAAAGAAAGTGTGAAATCTTCAAGAAACAAACAGGGAAGAGTCAGGAAGAAATTAAGGAAACTTTTCAATGGTCACTGAGTCATAATTTTGCAATCAAGATGTCCCTGAAGAAAAGCTGACCTCCTGCCCTGTTCCCAGACCATGGGGGAAAATCCTCTGTACAGCGGCAGCCTGTCAGCCATTCAGCTTGTTCCTGTGTACATCTGACCATGGTACAGCAGACCACCAAGCCACTGAACAGTGGTAATTTGCCACTACATTTTCACATCATGGATTTCAAGAAACAAATAGGCAAATTTTGGAGCAGGACATTTACCTACAGAGTTCCCATCTCTTAAAGCAAGCAGCTGGAGTTGGAAGAACTTTGTGATTTTCTGGTCATGGAGGATGCTGAGCGTTATGGATGATGTGCTGAGAAATGTATTATGCACTCATCTATGTCCTGTGGATGATGCTGCAGTCACTCTGGCATAGTTATTAAGAACCAGCCCAAATGATATTAATAGAAGTAAAACATTACTGCTTAATGATACTGTGCCATTAAAAAAGCATCAATAATGGCAGGATGGCATTACATATATAGATAAGCCATTGAGTGTCAGCAAACTAATGAGTTATATTTATATCCCTGTATGATAATGTTTATCGATGTGGTTGTGGAAAACAAAGGAGACTGTATGTTTTATGGCCAGACCTAATATTAGAACTAATTGGAGTTTGTGAGCCAGAACATCTCCCTCCATTAAATATGTCTACTGCAGAAATCAGATGCTTTCGATGGCTTTGCTCTGAGGCTGTGTGGGAAAGTCTTTTAAAGAAAGAAATACAGAAATGTCTGAGAAGTCGAAATTTAACCCATTTTCCCTACGCATATTCTTTCTCCACTTTGTATTACTTTGTTCTTCTGAAACAATGACTGAGTTAGATGCTTCTTATTTTTTGTGTGGCCTCAGCTAAACCACCTCATCTTTCTTCTTCCCTGTCTACAAAGTGTTATGAAGACCACTCCTGAAATGAATATGCTACTCAGACCTATGGACTTCAGGACTTTGTAAAAGCAATTAGCCAGGAAAAATGGCAGTGAAGCACATTGCAGAAGATGTTATCTCAGATACTCAGCAGCATCCTAAACTGGACACAACATTTCCATCCAGAAATCCTTTCCTAGTTTGTTAGGCCTTGGTGCCTCAGTAGGAAGAGGGTTCTTGGCACCAGGAAGGATTTTGGGTGCAACATGAATGTGAGTAATTTGCAAATGCCTCAGAGATGTGTGTGGGTGACTGGGGTTTGAAAAAAAGCTACGCAGTTCTTAACTAGCCACTGCTGAATTTGTAACACCATCACCTTAGGCCCATTCATTTTTAAATTAGAAACTCATTAGATGAATGCATGGCCAGCACTGGGGAAGGGTTTGGCCTTTAGGACACCTCTTTGGTAGGGAAGTGTCTCAGAAACAGGCTGTGGACTCTGGCTGCCTCTACTCTCTGTGGGAGCACAGGAGACACCTGGCAAGGACAGGGCCCAAGCAAAGGGGGTGTCTGGTTTTGCAGCATTCAGGCTGAGTGAGGAGAACTAGAAGTGAGTTTTCTCATAAGGCTTTGATCCAAAACTTGGCCACTGTTAACCACCATCTCAGTCTCCCCTGTTTTTCACAGTGACTGCTGTGCTTTGTGCAGATGACCACCCTAACTGAAGGTGGGACAGGAGGACACTTGATGGATTGGGTCTCTTGGGGGATGCAAAGAGATATTTGGTACCTGTTAGCCCTGGATGGCACACTTCAGGGAACCCATGCAGTTAGGCATCTAGGAAGCTCTGGTGATCCAAAATGAGCATGCTGATTGATTTTAAGTGTTGGAAAGAATGTTGCCTGTGTTGGAAAGTGCCTGTGTTAGAAAGAATGTTGCCTCTCTGAGCCTTGAATGCCAAATGTCCACCCAAACTGGGCTGCAGGTCAGATGATCTTGCTCTGAGGTAATCTGTCGTAATCTGAAGTCACTCAGGGGCTGTGATTTATATGAAATTATAACCTCACTCTGTCCAGAGGCATGTGTTTCCATGATAAGAAGTCACCTTATATCTTATTCTTGATAGACAGGTATAACCTAAACAGACAGAGAAATCTGCGCTGTTTACAATGCCTGCCTCTGGATGGAAACCAGGGGAAAGGCTCTGGAAATTAGAGCACTGAAGCAAACTTGTCTCTGTCATGGTGCTTTACCTCTGCAGGAGCTGGTGGGGCATCCACACGCTGTTCTTCTTGCTGTGCCTCTCCTGGGGCATGTGGGAATATTGGTCAGGCTTCTTTATCATTGCTGGCTTTTCAGTAGTGGATTGAGTGACTTCAGGGCAAAAAAAACCCCCAGCCCTTCTGACTCCTAATATCATCAGGCCCATGCTCAATTGGATTTATAATGTAAAGTAAAATGGCACCTGAAGTTGCAGTCAGATTTAACAAAAAAGCTGGGACAACCTAGCCATGAAAGGTTCCTGATGGCAATATCCAAACTGCTTAATTGCTCAGCTTACTTACACCCTAGCGCACCAGAGCAGCATCACCCTCTGAGGGGAGATAGAAACCCCTGAGCTGTTTCTGTGCATTGCTCTCCAGGCAGCTCATATTGTTCTCCTGTCACTAGCAGAGAAGGCTGTAGCTGGCAGGTATGTGCTTCCTGTGAAAGGCTTAAGATATACGAATGCTGTGTTTATGTCTGACCTTTATCTCTGTAATGATGGGGACATTTATTACAGCTTCCTTCACCCTCCACACATTTCTATAAAAAATAATGGGGCCCCGCACTGGCGCCTCTAGTTCTTCCTTGTATCTGAGAAGTGATTAACGCAACAAAGTAGCTAATTAAATATTTTGTCAGTGTGGCATTCAGAAATAATTGAGATTTCTAATGATAGTGCCATGATAAATGAAGGAGTTAATGTATTCCGATGGCACCTAGACAATGCAGATAAAACAATCAACCTGCATCTCAGTTCTTCTTCTGAGCATCCCTTTACCCCCTCCCTGAATTCCTATTGCTCCTCCAAGAAGAGCAGACCATGGAGCTGAAGAAACTGAGATCTGCCCCAGCTGGGTATCTCAGTAGAGACAACTTGAAAATAATAAATGTCCCATTGTCGTCCTCCTGAGCTCCTGGCAGATCCTGCACCTGGAAAGAGGCTTGGCCCCATTGTACCTGCAGCCTCCAGAACCCCTCTTCAAAACCCCTCTGTATTAGAGCGTGCAGGGCAGGTGGAGGAATGGTAGAAGCAAGAGGAGAAGAGGCACAGATACAGGCACACACATGGATGTACAAGCACAGCTCACCACGCAGCCAGCTAGATGGGAGGAAACAGAATCGCCATCTGGCTGGAGCAATATGAGGCTTTTATTGTTTTCCTCTGCTGCTGACAAGCTAAAAATAAAACCCCAACCATGGGATGAAAAGGATATCTGATGAACTTTAAGGTGACAGTGTGCCCTGCTTTGCGCTGACCTGGTGTAAATACTTGCTTGGCCTGAATGAGCCACTCTGCAGATGCACCTACTGCAGAATTTGGCCCTGGAAGGCTGTAGAAAACCAGATTTTGCTGCAGATGCGGGGTAATTCTGTGAAAAAAGTATGTTAATTAAAGCCTGAATGGCAGTTTTATTAAGAGTCTGTGAGTAAATGTGGTACTTTATCTCCCTCCTGGTGCGTGCATGAATTTAGTGCTTGCAGATTGCGTTGGCAGAGCTGGAGGCTGAATTCTGTTTATTCATTATGTTCTAATACCACCGTCACCACCACTGCTGTCCCCCTAATGAGCCCTGTCAGCATCCCGGGACAAAGACGTTTACCCACAGAATGGACGTGGCCTTGTGAAGTCAATAGGATTGTAATCGTGCCTTCTCCATCCTTCCTCCTCTTCACCTCCCAGACACTGATTCTAGATTTCAAAAACATTTCCAGCCCAACACTTTGAGAATTCAAGCCTATCCCAAGAAAAATACTGTTTTTGACAAATCAGTGTTTTCCAATGAAAAGCTGATTGCACTGAAACATTTCCAGACCAGCTGTAGTGAGGACAAATTCATTAATATATGCCTTTGAGCCTGCTTTGTTTCAGGTGTCATAGAAAGATAAATGCTCTAAAGTTTCCCCCACTTCAGGTGATGTGCTCAGTTACTATTCCAGCTGAGCCACGTAGGAATTGAGACAAAATGTGATTATGGATATCCGGGCGGGAGCTCAGTAGCTGGAGGTGGCTGACAGTCACTGCTACCCTTGGTCAAACACATGCTGGAATTGCTGCTGCTTTCAGAGGCAGCAGCTGCGGGGACTGTAGGCAGTGAAGGGGTGGTGCATCCTGCTTCGAGCAGGGCTGGTTCTGCCTCTCCATGCCTTTATCTGCCAGAGGTGGGTACAGCTGCTGCCGTGATAGCTGGCAGCAGCTGGGAACTGAATAATGTTGCAGGTTATTTCTGCAGGCTTTCCTAGTAAAGATGAAGGTAATGGGCAAGGATTGGCTCTCCGCTTGGTCTTCAGGAATCCCCAGAGATCAATGCAAGCTTGTATGTTGTCATGGTTTGTACATTGTGAGCTTAAAAAGATAAGATCATGGGTGAGAATTCACCCTTCTCCTCCCTTACACTTATTTCTAAAGATACTGTGGTTATTGCATGTTGTTACTAATTCTTTGCATTTCAGATGCACAGAACAAGAACAGCAAAACCCAAAAAACCAGAAAATTAGTTGCCAGGTGTGGACTCTTAGAATTTAAGCATAGCAGTCTTCACTGCTTGCTGGTGTTTGTTGTATTTCACCCAGATGATTAGCACACAGCACTGCACAGTTGAACACAGCATCTCAACAGAGGGTTTCCACCAAGCCTTGGACTGTATGCCTAGGTGAAGACATGACCCTGAGTGATCAGGAGGAGACAGTGTTTGCAAGGTGTCAGGTGAAGGGCTTTATTGAAGAAAATGCCTTGGCAGAAGCAACATGAGGGGTCCCGCTGTAAGCTTCATGGCAGGAAGTACTGCAAACATGCAGTAACACTACAGGCCAGCACTTATTGAAGCAACAAAAGCCTGTGCTTTTGTTCCACAGTACATAACAGACCCATGGAATTAACTGCCACAGGATAGATAGGCAATAGGGTTCAAAGGATGGGTAGAGATATCTGAGAAAAATAGTCCATTTGCCAGAGTTAATTTCTGTCAGAGGTAGCATCCACTGTTTATTAATCATTTATCAATCAGCAACTTCTGTCCTTATCTGGAGCTTCACTGCAACAGATGCTGTGCTGATGCATGGAGTCAGTGTCAGCTCTGAGCTATTAAAAATCTACATACACATTCAAGGAAGGGACAGGAGTATTGGTAACCAAACGTCACTGTAGTCCCACATTTTCTATACTGTTGTTTTTGCTTTTTTTTTTTTAAAAACAAAAAGGGTATTGGGAAGAAACTTTCCTGAAAGAGAATGGGCAAATAACATATCCAATGGATATTCGGGAATTAGAGAGCAGGGGAAGGACATTACTTTTCCTCTGATCGCTAGAGACTGGGCAAAAGGCATTGTTGTCCGATAGAGAAATTCTTCTGTTTCTGTTGATAGAAAGTACAACATAGGTGAAAAGTGGAAAAAACAGCCATGCAATGCTGACTAATCAGACATTGTGAGACTAATCCTCCATAATCATGAGACTAACTTTAAAAAACCAGGAGGCTGTGAAATGATAAATGTTTGCTTGATTTTTTTCAGTCCTTTAATCCTTTAGGGCTCACACCCTAAAAGATTTTACCTGCACTCTGGGTAAAACCTGGTGCAGCCGACCTTGCTTTCCTTTGCAGCCCCCCTATATCAATGCCCCGTGTGGGGACCAGCTGTGCTGCATCCTCGGGAGAAAGTCAGCCCCACCAGAGCTGGGAGAGCACCAACAGTTGCTCCATTTCCAGTTACTGCTGAGAGGAGCCCATTTTGGAGCTGAGGAAGGCCAAGCTGTTCATCCATCCCTTTTTAGCCTTCAGAGCTAGCCACAGCCCACCACAGGGATACCATCCATCAGGGTACGTCTCACAAAGGCTATTTGTTCAACGCGAGCTGAGAGCAGGCACTTGTAAGGGGTAAACAACTTCAGGTTGTTTAATTTCTTTGCAAGCAGAGATAATACCGGAGTGAGTAGGGAGCATAAGAGTCAAAACCTGAGGAAGGCGCAGAGGGGAGCCAAGGCAACTCATCTCTGCCTGGGACAGAAACGAGTCCCCAGCATTGACATCTGACTGCTATGTGCCATTGGCAGAGCTGAAGTTGTATTTTCCTCTCACAGTGAGGCGGTCTCAGCAGAAAAGTGCCAGATGCCAAGATAATTTGAAGAAATGGGAAGAATCGGGCTATTTACTGGCCTGCAGATGCTTTTATTTTCAACTGCTATAATTTTCAGCTGTCTCAATGAATTTAGGTCAAAGAGTCTGCTATGCAGCTTTGTCCAGACAATATCAGGGTGTAGAAAACACTTGTTGGGTAGCATCAAGTTAAGGGTGATGGCATTTACTGTATTTCTGCTGCCCGGCATCTTGTGTGCAGTCCCTCTCTGAGGCAGGATGAAGTCTGACAAAGCATGGCCAAGCGTGACCGGTAACAGCCCAAGCTCTGTGCTCTGGCTACTATCGAGCCTCTCAAATTGGCCATCACTGCTTTGTTTGCTCCCAGTGAGTGTGGGGAGAAAGGGTTTAATTCCTCCCGCATTAATGAGCTGTCACAGAAGGGGTTAAACAACAGTGGGAATAACAGAGAGAGGAAGAAGATTTTGGTGATCTTACGAATGGGGAGATTGTGCTTAGTTTTAGAGCTTTGATACAGCAGAATTTAGAAGTTGGCATTAAGACTGGGGATTTGCACAAAAGGCTTGTCAGCAGAGACAGAGTTACTGGCTGCCAGTGGTGCCTGGTAGATGGTAAGGTCTCTGTCTTACCCCTGCCTGGGAAAACCCTCAGCTAGAGGCTCTTCCTTCCCTTAGAGGGAGCTCCAGTGTCAGGTTCCTCTCATCTCCTCAGAGGACAGCCCATGTGAATAAGCACATACGAATCTAGCAGCTGCCTTTCCCCTGACCTGAGCCTCTCGGCTACCACCTTTTCTTCCCTGGAGTCCCCATCTATATCTCTGCCTTGAAATCCTCTTATTACAAAACCCAATCCTTTTCCTGTGGTTCTCCTGCCTCAAGATAAACCAAGGCTCTTAGGAGTCACAGATGCCTCAGACAACGATCTGGTCTTATCTCAGCTGGCTTTGAGGACCTCTCTGTGAAGACCAAGTACAGTGGATCTGGCTTGGAGCAGCATGGAATTAAACATGAACCTTGAAGGCACAGGCTAGCTTGGCACAAAAACCCCTTAAACATGGACACACCTGTGTGGGCACACACATCCAGTCACATACATGTGTTTTTTTAATCTTGACAAATATTTTAGTCTTTTTGTGTAAAAAAAAAAGTGTCTCAGGTGAAAAAACACCCAACAAAAAAACCCCAAACCCAAACAAAAAAGCCCAGATATTTTTCATATAGAAAAGATGCTGCACCAGAAACATAATTTATGTAAGAAGACTAATCCAATGGGAATTTTTTTAGCAGCTCAGAGAAGCTTCCTGGCTTTATACTGACCCTTTGAGTGATCAGAACTCTACCTCTAATTCTTTCCTTTATGCTATTTTTGGCTGTTATATATTGTCATTAAAGCACAATGGATATTGAGGATTAGCTTCTTGTGTCTGTAGTTCAAACTTCAGGTAGAGCCTTTCTCTTCCTTCAGATGTAATCATGAATATTCATGGTTGTGTCAAATACTGTCCAGGTGTTTGCCTATAAATATTCACAAATCATTGTTGTGTGTGAGCATAAATCTGCATTATCTAAGCAAGAATGTAAAATTGTCCAGATAGATCATAAATATTCATTGTCTAAATAGACTCTGAATTGCCCATAAACTGTCTCACATTTTAGCAGCTTGATCTAATGGTTCTTTCACAATGAGTCCACAGCTTTACAAATGACGGGTCAGAGTAGAGACAATAAAATTTATCATCGTGCGCAGTGGTTACTCATGATGTTCTGATCTACCTATGAGGCAAGCACAAAGTCATTCTGCATTTTCTTTCTCACTGTATGAAATGAGAGGTAGCATGGTCCCATCAACCTCCACTTCAAATTCTGTATTGTGTGTTTTCACCCTTGATTTTCTCTTGGCTCAGCTTGCTTCCTTTCTAAGTCAGGGCAAGCTTGTCTTTCCCCCAGAACCACAGGCACAGTGTATGTGGGGCTCTGTCACTTTTTGTTGCTGTAAGAGACCAGCTGTGGTGCCAAGCAGTGAAGAATTAACCCCAGGAAGTCTAGAAGAAGTGTAAGGTCCTTCCCGTTCCTGTGGTTGTGCTAGAGCTGTTATGGAAACCAGAAGGAACTGGTTTATTCCCAGACTGCTTGAAGGCTCTTTGGTGTCATCAGAAAAACACCAGGGACAATGTTTTTCTGCTCCATTCAGGACCCCTGTCTCACCTGGCAAACATCTTCTATCAGACACTCACACAATGAGGCAGGATTTATAGGAAGAAGATAATATCTTGTATTAGACTATTTGACAGAATCAGAAAAATCAGTCAAACTTTTGTGCTTTTAGAGATCTACAGTGCCCTAAAAGTACTTGTGGGGTTTTTTTTCCAGAAAAGAAGATAAGGATGTCTGGACCACATGTAAGTATCTACCATGTTTAACCTGTAGATGTCTAACTTTAAAGGAAGAACTCTTAACTCTCTGTGCCTGTGGTGCCTTTCAGTGAAGTGGGTAGTGTTTGTTGTCCTTTCCCATGAGCTGAGGAGGAATACGCTATAGCATAAGGTGCCCAGAGATGGAAATAGCAAGCATGAGAAGAAGAGGCTGATGGATACTGTAGATAAATTGATAGAATGACCCAAACTGCCAGGAACTCTGGATCAGAGCTTGGCCCAATAAAACTAGTGTGAATGTGACGCACTGCCCCAAAATCCTCATCAGGTTTGGACCTAACTTTATTTCCCCTGTGAAATGCTCTCTGGGTAGTGCGGGGCAGAAATCGCCAGCCAACACAGTGGTCAGGCTGGGTGCACTCTGTCCGAATTCTTCCAGTGCCCCATTACGGTGTAAGTGGAAGGGCAATTGTGCCAGACCAGTCAGGATACTGTGAAAGGTGGCTGTTGCTACCTAAAAACTCAAAGATGTCAAGAAATAAGCTGCCAGTGTTTGCTTTGATGGTACAATCCTTCTAACATGCTTTTTCCTTGATGGAGGGTTTCTTGTAGAGGAGCTGGGTGCAGTGAAAATTCTCAGAGATTGATCAGTAACTACACCGTTAATATCAGTAATAATAACAACATGTTAGAGTTCAGAGGAGCATTGTCCCACTGCTGGAGGAGATATGAGTTACACGGAAAATGAGAGTCCTTGACCTACAGGCAATTTAACTTAATTGCTAACGCCATTTGTTATGTTTGTCATTGCACAAAGTCAGGGTGCTGTATTTTTCTAGTTCAGCTTTTTGTTTTTAAGGAAGCGTAACCAGGCTCTGACAGACAGCAGGATGCAAAGCAGTTAAAATCCCTAGATCTTTGGTCAGATGCTTGTTTTGCTGCAGCCCAAATGACTTGTTCAAATTCTTTCCAGTTTTCACCTACAGTGATGCCTCTGCTTTGTGCCTAGTGATTTGCTGAAGACAAAACGTCATGAAAGCTCAGACAGAAAAGAGGCATGGGCCTCATGGAATAGAGGGAAGATATTGCTTGACAGTAAACAACACCACATTGTGCGGCACCTTTGGCTGACAAGAGAACAGAGAGTGGCCTAAAATCCCTTTAGGGGAAGATGAGGATTAGGGAGAAAGAAGGAAGAATGATCTTAAGAGCTTCCCAGAGCCAAAGCAGAGATGAACAGTTTACCAACTCACACCTGCAGGATGGTGATGTGCTGAATCACTTTTTCGAAGAGGGAACTCTAAAAATATGGGATAGAGATTAAAAAAAGGCCATGTCTCTGCTTCAGGAAAAAGCTAACAAGCTAAACCCCACAGGAACAAGGGTAATTCTGACAGGATCCTGCCCATGCCCCCGGGGGGCATTAGCTGTGCAGCTTGGGTGTACAGCAGCAGGATGGAAAAGACTGCATTTGTGTTAGGAATAGCAATCTGTTCTCAAGAGCCATACAAGACTTGACTTAGCTGTGAAGAAGGTTGTAATTACACCGCTCCGAGACTCACTGGATCTGAACAATGTAGATGCTAAGAAAAATACCATTGCTTTTAATAATGTTTCATATCCTAAAGCTGCTACCTCACAGGTCATTTCAATCATCTCAGGGTACTCATGGCTGCACTATAGAATTTGATAGCTCAGGCTGGCAGTTGAGAAATTCTGCATGTTCCCAAAAAAGGAGTGGGGCCTGCTGGCAGCTGGGTTGTAAGCTGCTGGGGATAGCAGGACTGGCTGCAAACTCTGGGGTATAAACTGAACACCAAAAACATGGCAGCATCACAACTTTGCAAAGCCAGGACTCATTAAAAGAACAATTTTATTTCCTGAATGCCAACACAGAAGCAACTGTTCAGCAAAGCCCAAAAAAGAGGACTGAGCCAGAGCCCATAATGGTTGAGCTGTACTTTTTCCACCTTAATGCACAAAAACTGCACAGAAATGTTGTTGTTCTTAGCTGTGCTTGAATAAGAGACTCCCAAACTTATCTTCTGGAGAGCTATATCTAAACCCATAGGCTGCGTGGGAATCATCAGAGACTTGCTAGTCCTATTGCCACAATCTTGTAGTGATGACAGAAATTGCTATCAAGAGGGAAAGAGGGATGCTGCTTCTGAACATATTTGTAAAAGCCTGCATGTGATCAGGTGCTGCTGTTTTTGGAGAATGTGTGCACATTTCCTTTGGCCCCTGTTTCATTTGCTGTGCTTTGTTCTTTTCTTTTTCCAATGGTACCCCCTTGAAGGAGTGAGGTAGCCAGTAATGTCATGGTCCTTACATAAGTCTCTGCCCCTGGAAGGAAATCCAAGTCTTTGAGTTTGTTGGTTGCTCCAGAGTCAGAGCATGCCACATAACATCCGTATTTCCAGAGCATTACACTGAATATGGCTTTTGACCCTGTTTTCATGAGTAAGTGTTTTCCTCTCTATGCGTCCAAGTCTATGAAGCTGTGAAAATGGATACGGATGGCCTTACTGCACAACAGGCTGTGATGGAAATGACCCATTTAACCATTAATCTAAAAAGCAGAAGAAACCTCAAAGACTGTTGATCTACATGTGTAGTGATGGGGATTACCCACCTCTTTCCCTAGGAATAAACTTTTACAACTTCAGAAGGTGCCATATACCACTAGCAAATATTTCCACTGAAGAAGTTGATGAGAAGTGGAACACTGATTTAACTGGGAGCAGGATGTGGCCTGCTGTTGGCTCAAGATGCTCAAGATGGTACTTTTACAAAGATAAACTGCCATGAGAAGACTTTTAAAAGTTTTTATTCTCTGATGTTTTTGGATGAAAATACCAGCTTGAGTTTTTTCAGGCTTCTGTGTACAGGGGCAGACCTTGTGTTGTCACCTGGCAAATAGCAGGATTGTAATTTGAACATTGTTTCTGTGTTCAAACCGATGGAGAGCTGAGGATGAAGCGTGACATTGACAATGTCCTTTTAACATTTTGATTGGCAGGTCTCTCCCTCCCACCACTCACAATACCCAGAGAGGAAACTATCTCATTGACAACAAAGAAAGAAAAAAATTAAGGCCGTTGCCTTGTGTTGTCTGAGCACGAGTTATAAGGCTTTGGTGACATCTGCAAGGTGGTATAAACACCTGCATTTCAATCACTGGGAAGAGAAGTCCATGTATACACTCATCGAGGTTCAGAATTCAAACAATCTGTGTGGGTGGTTCCTATTAAAAACCTAACATGTCAGCCTAGGACAGACAAACAAATACAGCCATGCAGTTGTGCTCTTCCCCAGGAAGAGAGTGGTGAGACACACGTGTTATGGGCTACCAGGCTCTATGGGCTACCGAAGCACAGGGAACATAAGGCAGAGCATCCTTTAGCTGGTAGGTAATAAAGGGTAGGTTTACATTGCTGTAGAGTGCATATATATGGCTTGAACTGGACAGTGTGGGTACCTAAAAGGAGCAGAGCCCAGCCTGATGCTGCCCCTTCCCCTGCAGGAGATGAATCTCAGCTCTCCCCAAGGAGCGTGAGAGCTTGAGGTGTTGCACCGTGGTGTGGGGCACATTGCTGGGGACTGTCTGAAAACAGCGGGGCTGGGGCATGCTGGGGTCGTGCAAGGGAAGAAGAGGGAAACCACCGCAGGGAGCAAATTAATTCAGATGCACTAGCAGGATAGCGCTTCCTGCCTGCCTGCCAAGGGCGATGGCAAATCCAGGTGCCCTTTGACAACCTCCAAAGCAGCACGCGGCACATAACAATGGAGAGGGGAATGAAAGCCCCTCAAAGTAAAACTGAGGAGCACAGAAATTAAAGTGGGAGGGAGAAGTGAGGAAGAATTGCTGAATAACCTTCTGGAGCTGGTACATTCAGACGCATGTTGCAATTCCGGGTGGCAAGCTGCAGGCATGGATACAGATAGTGGTCCGTGCAATGCTTTAATTAAGTTGCCTGTTTTTATTATGGTGCCCCAGATAATATCCTCCTTGCTCAAGTTTGCAGTGGCACTTTTCCATTTTTCAGCCCAAAGCAGATTCAGCTTTGTTGGTTTTGGTCTGGTTTTTTTTTAATCACCAAGTTGCATTTTTCCTTTGGGGGGGGGGAACACCCCACACCCCCACCCCTTACCTATTCTATGATTAGAATTTGGGTTAATCTTCCTTGGACTGCTGTTTTCTCAGGGACATGGTTTAGTGGTGGGATGGCAGTGTTAGGTTAGCAGTTGGACTTGATGATCTTAAAGGTCTTTTCCAACCTACATGATTCTATGTTTCTATGATTCCCTGCCTCTGTAAATATATATAGAATTATTAAGCAAGAAGCTAGAAGGCAGAAGGGTTTTGTTGCTGCTTTTTCCTGGTGCTGCTTTGCTCAATGGACCTTAGCAAAATTTTTTCAGTCACCATTCCTTCCCTCAGTATTCCCCTTCATCTGTAAGAAACCCAATGCTTAGGACAATTTCAGAAAGATTTCCAGGACGGAAGACAGCAGCATGAAAATGTTGGGAAAATAGCCCTTTTCCCCACAGTAAGAGCAATAGCGGTTTAAACTACCTCCTCCCCGCCTTACTGATGGTCCCTTTCCCTGATGCAGACAGATCACCTCTCAAAAAAATTGCTTGTCATTCCCATTTACTTCTTGTTCTGCACACAGTTTCTGAACAGCTTTCAACATCTTTGTAGTGGTTTTGTCCACACCATGCCGATGCTAGAGGGGTCAAACTGTGTCGTTATCCATTTCAGGCTGATATGGTTAAATGGAGGGCCTCGGTGCAAAGCTGGACTTGAGCCTCTATAGAGCTTTTGGGTAGCAGTGGTGATCACTGCAGCTGGGCACCTCTGCTGGGTTTCCAGCCCCTTCACAAACCTATATATATGATGCTTTTGCTTCCAGTTGGTTTAGGTGGTGTTATCCTCTGGGAGGGAATTAAGTCTTTCTGGGAGTGTGGTAGGGTGCTCAGAGCTTGGGGCTTTTGGCATGGCTGTGATGTCCATCCTTAGCTGCATTGCGTCCCACAAGCTGGTGGCCTATCACATGGGCATGCACTTGTTTCAAGCCAGATCAGCTCCTTTCCTTGTGCTTTTCTGAGCCTTTTCAAGCTTTTTTGTTTTTTTATTTTTTTGGGTTGTGGAGCAAGTGTGAGCCACGATGATTTCTCAAGGTCTTCTGCTTCTTTACTGCTTTATATTCCATAATAAAGTTCCTGTTCTCTCCACAGTCCTGCTTCTCTTGCTGAACCACAGGAGGAAGCTGCAGACAGTGCCATGGAGTAGGGGTAAATAATTTGTAAATTAATCCAAAAGCAAGATGACTGCAGTTACAACAATCTTTTCCACTCTTTTCTTGCTCTAATGCAAAATGAAAGAGATCCCCACCCCACTGGAAATGCAAGCTACTTTTTTGAAGGCACTAATACCATTTTGTGGTAGCATCCTTATCTTGACAGCTTAAAGAAAAGACCTGAAAAGTAGCTGTTGTATTAGCTAGCATGCTTTGCCCAGCAGCATGGGTTCTTCTTCTATTTCCCCTGGTTTTGCTTGTAAAAGAATTTATCTTCTCCTAAATAAAAGCCAAAGATTAAGCTAAACAAGCGCCACTTTCTGACCCTGCTCTCTAGCTCTCTGCAAGCCCCATGGTCCTAGCGTGTGGGTCTGTCCCAGATCTTAAGGCCGTCTGAGTCTTGCATGCTGTACTAACTAGATGATCCCCTGGACTTGAATACAACTGAGTGCTTAATATGAAACCTGCAGCAGGAGGGCAGGCAGGATGCACAGCCGTACTAATGACCAGCTGGCCACTAATGGCTGTCCTCACCGAGTAGAGAGAATAGCCCTTTTTTGGAGGTGAAAACAGTTATTTGGGTGAGAGCAGCAAGAATGAGAGTCCCCCCAGGGGTGTATCCTACTGTACAGATGAACTAGATACAGCGCCAAACCTTTTTTTTTTAGCAGCTTGCTATTACAAAGACAAGGGAGCTGCAGCTGTACCAACATCTAAAGAACATCAGTCCATGCAGCAGCATTTTATGCTTTTAATACTCTCCTGCCATGGTACAATAGAGACGCTGGAGAAAACTGAGGAAAAATAGTAAGGTCTCACCCCCACCTGCTGTAAACTGGGGGGTACCATTGGTTTAAAACCCTTCATGTCAACTCAGAGCGGCCAGGTATCTGGCCCCAAAGCTGCCGCTGCTGCGTCAGTTCTCCAGGCACTATGGCTAAACCTGCAAGAGGACAAGCACCTCTTGAACTTTCAGATCATGGTTATTGGGCATTGGAGGTATCTCAGGCAATTGCAGCAGAAGTGTTCATAAGATGAAACACAAAATTCATGAGCCCCTTTTGAAAACTTTAGCTTGGAAAATGTGCATACATGGCTGGGTGGCTTCTCCATTTACAAAGACAGATGGGTCTGGAGGAAGGGCTGTGCTTGCTGGTGGTGATGGGAGCAGGGAAAAGACTGGAGTATTTCCAGGATCACCTGTGTGTTCCCACAAAGCCAGCTTGGTGGAGGCTTCAGTGAATGGAAAATTATGCAGTGTGCTGGGAAAGGCATGGGCAACCTCTGAAGTCTAATTGAGCGGGTGTGAGCTACCCCGGGCTTCCTTGCTTCCACCTTCACCGGCAGAGAGAGCAGACATTTCTCTCCCTAAGATAAGCGGCTCTCAGCAGCGCATCCCCTTTCCTGTGCCATTTTTAGAGCAGAGCTGAGCTGGAATAGCTGGGGGGAACAGGCCATTTTCTCCACTCCTTTCCTATCTTTAGTGCCCCAAAGATGTCATGGTGATGTTAGCCCACTCACCTGCTCCACTTGCTTTAGGAAAGTGACTTTTGGTGTACCAAGTAATAAAGACCCAACCACTTTTTTTCCTGTATTCATAAGCTGTAACTCTTATCTTGTCACTTCCTGGGGTCCCATGGAGAGCACTGCAGCCACAGCATCACATTCCCCCATGAATCCACCTTTCCCCTGGTGACTGCAGCTGTTTCTGTGCTAATTACCCTGCCTAGCTCCATTGGTTGAGTGCTTCTGTTATTAAATAAACACTGCTGTTGTACCAGCCTCTGGTGAATTTCTGGAAGCGCTACCTGAACACTTGGAGCATCCTGCTGCCTCTACCTCTTGTGGGATAGATGTGGGACTATGACCTGGTGCATGTATGTTTTTATAATAACACGTTCATATTTTTACAATCACTTCTGTAGATGAAGGCTTTCCTTTTCTTTCTTTTTTTTTTTTTCCTTTTTCATTTCTGTTGGACATCTGTTCTTTGTTGCTGTTCAAACTTTCTTATTTCCTAAGGGTCTGTATTTTCTGTGTTAATGCTGCACAGCTGGAGAGCACATTAGGGACTCTTTCCACCTATGTAGGAGGGTTAAAAAGCAAAATATTTATTCAGTGTTTCTATAGGATAAAGAATGTCTCTGAAAAATCATGGGCTTCCATCATCATGTAAGTGGAGTTGTGTGCAGAAAAAGGCTTGCAAATACATGTCCTAATGGTTTCTACATGCAGTTTGTGCAGGCTCCACTTGAAAGGGCCTTGCTACCAGCTTTTCCCTTGTGAGTGTGAAATGCTCTTGGCTTGTCTGGCAGTGTTTGACTTTGGCTTTGCTAGTTAATTTTCCAAACACAGGGAACTGGGCTCAACCTCTGCAAATTGGACCAGCATCTGGTAATTTAACCCAGACTGTTTTACACATCGTTGCCAGTGACAGTCAACCTGCCTCTGGAATTTAGTGGATCACTATAGAGTTATTGTGTGGTACAGCTGGTTGAATAATGAGAGAACTTGTATGACTCTGTCCTCCTGAATGAGATTCATGGCTATTTGTGGAAGGACTGCAACTCATTATTCACTAATATCCCAGTGGCTGCTGGGAATTTATGAAAATGTTTGCAAATTGTAAATGTTTCAAGAATACATTCTGGAAATGAGTTATTTGCTATTTGTCATTCACTGGTCTCCTGTTTGGAGGCCTATCTCACATAGAAGTTTCAGTCATTGAGTCCAAGAACAAAAATTATGCCATATGACTACTCACACATCATGAGTGACTGGGAACCAAAGTGAGGCATTTGTGAACAAATTACATTTTGGAAATTATTTATCTGTACTAACTGGCAAAGATTTGTAAACATGAGTTGAATTGTGCGTGTTTGGAGCAAGTCAGTACTTTTCCCTGATGCTTTCTTCTTCTGTCCAAGAATCTCATTTTTCCATTAAGATACATGATATATAAACACATAAAATTTTAGTCTCTTGCGTTTGCCACTGGGAGAAAAATCTTCAAAATATAAGCAGGATATAACCAATACAGCAATATCTTCCTGAGCCCACAAATAACCCGGTTCCTGCAAGACACATGAACTGCCTCATTCATCTCAGCTGAACCCGATATCTGAAACTTAATGAGCTCGAGAATGATGATGACTGAAATATTAACATTAGTATTTCAGTGTTTATTAAAGCCTGCAGAAAAGGTGTGCATGGGAGATGGCCACATTTGAAAGACTAGGAAAACCTGGAGCAAGCAACGATTTACAAGTAAGATGAGCCTGCAAGACGAGTGGAGCTTGGGAATGTTTCCTTCACTTGATTTTCCTATCTTCAGTCCCCGCTTATGAATATTGAATGCTTTGACTAGCTTATGAATGATTCATCAACTCAAGCACACACACAGAGCAAAATTGGGAAAATGTTTGCTTTCATGGATTTTGTTTAACCACTGTTTTACTTGAGACAGAACAGAACTCAAGGTGCACAGAGGGATTGCCAACGAGGTGCAGCTGCTGCAAGTCTCATGGAAAGTTGGTATATTAGTTCTCCTTCCAAAAGTGGCCAGTGATAAATTTTGTGCCCTGAAGGACAGATCATGCAAAGAGATAGGTCTCATGCAGCAGGAGTCTGTTTTCCTTCTCAGAGACCTTTGCAGAGTGACACTACAAGGGATGTTGGTTTGCTCATGCATTTCTGTTGCAATGCAGTTGTATCACATCTCTGTCTTGATAATCTCACTCAGTATTTTCAGAAAAAGGTAGAGGTGCCACAGGATATGAGGGCAAGAAGAGCCTCCCATGAATTCTGGGCTGGGATAAAACAAATCTTTTAATGCTGGTGTATTTTTTCAGTCAGGTCTTGCAGAAACTACATCAGGCCTGCAAGATGGAAAGTCTCTCTGTCTCTCCATGCTGTCCAACTCTAGCCCACAGCAGTGCTTCAGTAGGACTGGGGATGTAGTGGGGATAAATGGGGGTCAGAACATGTCCTACATTCACAGCTGAGCAGAGGCGTAACTAGAAATAAGGCAAACATCTCATGCATCTTCTCTTCTGAGATGGAATCCACTGGTGAGGATGTATCTGCCACAAGAGATCATGCAATATGCAGTGTTCCCCTGGCACACGAGTGGTGTGTGAGACCATGGCATGTGAGAGCGGCCATGGCGGTGAGGCAGAAGGCAAGACACAGCCCCAGCTGCCAGGGAAAGCGAGGCAGGAGCCTGCCTTTAGAGGGATATGGTTCAGGCACGGCACTTTGCAGCTGCAGTAACAGGGCTGGTGCTGGGAGGTGGCAGAGCTGTGTCTGGATATCACTGCTGGTGGGCAGGAGCTGTGATATCTGTTCCTGTTCTCTGCTAGTTTAATGTCTCTTCCTTCCCCAACCCATCTGTAAGATGAGGGTAATGATAGTTACCCACCTTTTGGGAAGAGAGGAACAAGAATATGTGAAGAGTAAGAAAAAGAGTAGTCAGTCCAAATAGCATGGGGCACCTTATGAGGATATCTGTTAGTATAGAAGTGAAGCAAATAAGATACTAAGATCAGACACTTGGAGCGTATAAGGTCAGTTAGAGGAAAACTGGGAAATGCTGGAACAGAGGATGTGCAGAAAAGAGGAACATCCTTTCAGGAGACAAAATGAAGATGTGGATAAAAACCCATAAGGCTTCTCTGTCTTTAAAGTCTTTGATTGCCTAGGTGGGTGACTGTTTACCCTGCTGCTGCTGGCTCCGTTTCAGTGGTGGCCACAGCACTTCTGTGTGTAGCTGGGAAAAAAAATAATAGTAGAACCATCTGGAAGTAGTGAGTCAAGGATAATGTAAGATGACAGTAATTAATTCTTTGAAATAAAATTCCACAGGAGGGGGAAAGAAAAAAAACAGAAGGAGGGTTGGGAATTGTGCCAGCTGTGAAGCCCAAGGGATGATCCTGGGAGCATACAAACTTCAAATCCTTTGGAAATCCACTCATACACTTAGCGGAGGACCAAAGCTGGTCTGAAAGTTCTCAGTATAACATTTGGGTTTGTAGGTTAAGTTGCCTGTTTTGCCTGGGAAGCAACACTTAAGAATAGATATCTGCCATGTTTATCATCTTCCAACAGGAATGCTTGTTTGGCTGGTTTATAAAAAAAGGTTTTGGGGATACAGAAACAGAGCACATTTTGGAAAATGCTATACTGACAAATAGTCTAGCTCCCTGGTCCTGATCTCCTGATTGTTCATGTTGCATGTATGTTAGCTTCTTTGTCCCTAAATCAGTCTGATACCCAGGCTATTTAGACATCTTAAACTTAATTTGATTTCAAAAATTGTAACACATCTTTTTAATACAATGTTTTTTGGTGACTGTCTTTTTGGTGACAGTCTAGAGCTGCTAGAGCCTCTCTAATGGCCGGGTATAGAGGAGGTGGACAAATCCACTGAAGCACAGTCTCAGACTTTTCAGGATTTTGAGTGTTTGCAGGATCACCACCCATATGTTCTGCTGATCTTTAAGTTAAAAGCCTTCCTCTGTGGCCTGAGAATGGACAAAGGGTTCAGGGATTTCCATCCCTTTTAGTGATGGCTCAATTTGCCATACCTGAATGGGACCAATCCTGGAGGCTCAGGCTTTGCCATCTGTGGTCATGATCTGTGTTGCAGGTGCAAGAATCTGAGTCAGTCCTTGTTTATGGCTTTGGGGTCCTCATTGCTCTGAGATCATGTTTCAGTTCTCCATGGAAGAGGATGATGTGCACCTGTAGACGCTGAGGTCCAAACTCCTTCTGAAACTGGAAGAGCTCGAGGCAGTAGTTACAATAACCCTTACTCTGGATTGTCAGGAAGGCTTGGGTACAAGCCTGTAGCAGCCTCAGTATGCAGACCCCTGTAATTTGGACTAAAGGAGTCTCTCTCTAAAGGAGGGCTGGCAGCAGCAGTATGCTGTGATTTGCAATGGAGATCAGTTGCCAGAGGATGAAATTACATCACTTAACAAGCTATTTATTTCTGGCCCTCTGAAATCAAGACTCAGAGCTCACCTGATTTTATTTAGAAGAGGTTGCAGCAAAGAAGACAGATGCTAGAAACAGAAGGAAAATACCTAGGCTGTGTGTGTGTGCTGTGCAGTATGGGAAAGCTACCCCCAAAACCCACCGATGGGTGCAATTTGTTTTCCTCAGAACTGCTTGATGCACACTAAAGACATTCACGTGGGACTGGCGGGTATAGTGTGTGGATGTCTCAGGTACTGAAGGCACTGAGAAAACTATACTTAGGCAACTAAAGTGCTCCTGGTAAGCTGCATGGTGCTGTGCTGCACAGAGGTCTAAGCCATTTCCACACCCTGCGCAGTGTCTAGTGTGCATAGGCCTTCAAAAGATGCTGTGTTGCCCCAGCTCAGCCCCAGAGGAGCTGACAGACACTGGATTGGCTGTGGTGTTCTCAGGTCAACTGCTTCAGATCAACCCAGTGTCAGCTGCTTCCCTGGCAGTCCTTCTCCTCCCCTCTCTCTCTTTTGATCTCTGGTGTTATGCTCTGCTGTGCTTTTGCTCCCGCTGCAGCTGTGGTGGCCACAGGTTAATATTCTGAGTGCAGAAGTAAGCAAGGTCGTGTTGTGCTGCTTGCCAAGGATGGGGGTGTCTGAGATGGATGGTGGTGCGTGCTGGATGGCCAAATAACCCTGACCTCAGGGTGGGTCTGCAGTGGTTGTAAGGAGCTTGTCCTAGGCTGGATGGGAACATGGGCTCCGTAAGTTGTTCTCAAGGTCATGCTCACTCAACAAATCAACTCCAAATGTTGGAGACACGAAGATGACTTCTGGCCTTCTTTGTCCCCCTGTATTCCCTGGGTTGCATCCCTTCAGGCAGAGCACAGCTTACAGTTTCCCTCCTCACCCTGCCTTGTTTTTCTCTCCCCAACACCAGTCACCCACTCTTTTTCCCTTTCTTTCCCAGGCTATTTTAACATCAAGTTTTTAATGTCAACCTAGAGACAGAAGAACCCCTATTCCTCCCCCAAAACAGCTGGAAATATAGCCTCATCCCATACAACCTCTTCTTTCAAAATCATCAAAGCTGATAGCAGCATAACTCTCCTGCATCCTGCCTGCAGGTTTTGGTTCCCCGCAGATGGAGTTTTCATTTAATCAAGCTCAGACTGAATGAAAGCAGCACTATTAATTAAACAATAGCCCATCTGGTGCATTGCAAATATCTACAACACTGGGAGATTAATATCAATTATATCAGAAGCTGGAGAGATGCTAAGGTCTGCAGAGACACACTGTTTGGGTTGTGTTAGAAACCAGGCAGGGGAAGAGTGTGGTCCTGCGGAGGGATCTCTGGGCAGGGAGAAGGGAGCATCCGATCCTGTTGCCAGCTGTGATGCTGATATTCTCTGTGCACCTGGACAAGCCACTCCTGGGGAGCTTCCTTCAGGTGAAAGTCAAGGAGAATGTGGTGTGTCATTCCCAGTTGTGCCTTTGAAAATACATCCTGCGTTCCTGTACCCCATAATCCCTCCACTATAAAATATTGTAATAATATCCTCCTTGCTTCAAAATATGCTTTAGGAACTGCAGAGAAAAGTGTCTACAAGGACTAGGGGTAAAAAGATACAACATCTGGTTTCAAATCCCTATTTGTAGTGTCTCAGTTCAGCACGTTGTTTCCTGGCTCCAACTCAGAAATTCTCCCCTTATCAGTTGGACAGTTCTCAGTCTAAGCTCGTACTTTGGAGAATGCTGATTTGGAAACCAGATTACTTTTTCTACAAATCATACCCAAGCCTACTGGCATGGCCAGAGATGTCTCAGATTTCTTATGTGCATCATTCTATAACAGCAGCTATCCAGAAATCCAGGAAGGTAGAGGGACGGAGCTGATTTCTCTCTCATGTGTGGCGAGTCTGGCACATCTGGCACCGGAGCTGTACGGATGAAATGAAATCATTGTTGGATGTGGTGAACCTCTGCTTTTGACTGTGGTGGCAGTGGTGGGTTTGCGTGGAGTTTAATCACGGCAGAGCATGTCACAGGATTTGCTTATGAGAGCACAGAGGAATGGGACTAGAATTAAAAAAAAAAAGAAAAGAAAAGCAACCAGCTCTATCATGTTGTTTTTAGAGCAGCTGGCTTTATCAAGGCAAGGAGTTGTGTGCAGTAAACACTGAATGGCTGTGATGAATAGCTATTCAATCAGAGACGGAGAAGTGTCACTTCACAGTAAGAAAGGAAAGCCTGTGTCTGTGGGAGAAATGGTGACTGTAGATCTGTTATCAGATGTATGAGCTTTGCTATCTTCTACGTTTAGCTTTCAGGGACACTTAAAGGTCACAACAGGGGCTTCTTGGGCAAAAGTCCCCTGTCTAAGACCCCAGCTGACAGCTCATGCTGGGCCTTGTTTCCCTGGAAGGCAAAACTGATTTCCAATTGCAGGTCAGCAGACTTTTTGCTTGAATGGGAATTAAGTCAATCAGATGCCAATACTTATTTTTTTCTCCCTTAATAGATTTCATTAATTATTTTGGCTTTGGGCTAAGTAAATCCAATGTCAGGCACATTGGCCTGCTCAGATTTAAAGCTGCTTTGGCCAGATGGAATAAAGCAAGGGTGGGAGAACTGAGTTGGAACAAATAGAAACTGTCCCAGTCCTCAGACTTAATAACCAGCCTTGCTTGACAAGGTTTGGAGGCTAGAGGAATGCTTAGATGAATAAATGTTCTTTTGCCATTCTCCATTTCTGAAAGACAACTCGGATATTTCCTGTCCCAGGTGAGGCCGTAGATGAGTGGATATGTCGGGGCCCCTAATGGGAATGCTGCTCCCCACGCTGGAGAAAGTTTCATGAGCTGGTCACACAACTTTGCACTGCTCAGTGCAAGGATGGGGGCCAGATGCAGCCTCACATACACTTGTGAGAGGTATGAAAAGAAAGCGACTTTGGGCTTGGTTCTGCAGTCTCCAGCAGGAGATCCTGGATCCTGCTGCATGGGGGCATAACTCTTGTTGGGATGCAAATGTACAGCCCAGGGGAAGCTTCCTCTGGGAAATGGGTTATGGGAAAGTATTCTGATGCAGCTGTTCACATTATCCTGCAAACATCTTGCTTAATTTCCTTTGCTTCTCAGGGATTAAGGACACAAGGACAGCTACTCTACAACACAGACAGCCTTTCCCTTCTCCCTTTGTTGCAATTCATGGGGATTTGGAGAGAAGGATGGGTCATGTTTGTGGGCTGCAGAGCTGCCAGCCCTCTTGTGACATCTGTACACAGGAGAGAGGAGTTGTCCTTGGCCTGACACATGGACACTTGAATGTGGCTGGCTTGTTCCTGCAGAAGTCAGACTCCCTTCTCCCCAGTCTGTAATGGGAAAATCTCCCTTTTTGGTTTATTTTTTAGCCTTCTCCTCTGTGGAATTTATTTTATTTTATTTTTTTTATTTTAAGTTTAGGCCTTGGAAAGATGGGAAAGAACAGTTGAATGAGAACTACCTAGAAAGAAGGAACGGAAGGAAACAAAAGCTCAAATGCTGTTTAGCTGTAATGCTTTCTCCTTTGTGCTATGGAGTATCCCTGAGCGTAAAAACCAGAGCAGACAGCTGTAGCTGAGGAAACCTCCAGAGAACTGGCATCTTCAGAAGCCTCCCAGGTCTAGGACCATGAAGAACAAAGAAATAAAATTGACCTTGTAGATGCATTGAACCTGTGCAGGATTCTGGGAGATGTCCAGGTGAAAGCTCTCATAGATCTAATGCAGGGCAGGGGAAAGGGCTCATGTTTGCTCCAGGTTGATGGTATAGCTCTGAGTGGGTTAATTATTTTCTGCTGATCTCATCAATCTTAGGTCAAACTGGTGTTCTCAACTAATCAACGGTAAGGCTTCCTTGGCAGAGACAAGGGATTGTAGCCACCTCTGAAACAAGACTTGGGGATGGCACGCAGCCGTGTAGATCTTGTATGCCCATCTGTCCCCTTGTAAAATCTACACATTTATTTTTATTGATGCTTTTACGGTTTGACAAATACATTTTTCTATGAAGAGAAACATAATTAACTTAAGTCATTTATATTAATCAGAAGGGGAAAAAATAATGCAAAATGGGTAATTTTGTACTGAACAAGTTGGGTAACCTAATGAATATAGATGATGCTGATTTATGTGTTTACAGAAAAGTAACACTGGGCTGGGGAGGTGGAGGAAGAAAACAGGCCAGGAAAATGGACTGTTAAATGATGTGCTATGATTTCTGTGGAGTCCTGCTCAAGAAGTGTTTCAAATATAAATGCAACTTTTCAGTGTGCTTACTGGGACTAAATTACTCAGAACGACAAAGCAAGACATTATTAGATTCCCTGTTTCTAAATGATGGGCTGACCCTCAGTCCCACAAATGAGCCGCACTGATAAATGTTTTCACTCGTTTACTTGACAGGGATTTGTAGGGCAAAGCCATATTTTTACAGCGGAGATGGTGCATTTTGCAAGAAAGCAAATGCTGACATCAAACTCTGCCTTCTCTTTAGGACTTGCATCAGATTCTAGTGGGAAAAAACAGGGTTGAAGTGTCAACCTCATGTAATCAGTGACAAAACCCCTATGGGATTCAAAGGTGCCAGACTGATCTGTACCACACCAGGTAGCTGTATAGCCAGATGCTACATACATGGAGGGGAATTCTCCCTAATCTGATGCCCTAAAATGTGACTATTGAAGGTTTTGTGGTAAGTGAGTACTGAAAAGCATCTTGGTCTTTTAAAGACCCAAGTAGGAAAAAATGATTTACTTTCAAAGACACATCTCGCTTAGTGTCTCAGACCTGGCACAGGCACTTGAAGCCACAGGGGAAAGGTAAATAAGTCCTAATGTACCCCAGCAGTTGCACAATGGACTCTCTCATGTTTCCTCTTTCCTAAATGATACAGGGGGAAATCCAGGCGCCAGGCTTAACTTCACATCTCCGAGAGGAGTCATTACCTCAAATATTCAATGCCCTTTTATCAGAACCTGTCACAGCTCTGAACATGGCAGTCTCAGATTCACAGCTTTGTTTGCTCAGGTTGCCTAACACGACTAGATTTTGGAGTCATATTTTATTAATCTTTTAAACAATCAATAATTAAAAGCAGTAAACTTTGTTGGAAAACTCCTTTTATCCCAGAGGATTTCAGAGGGGTTTGCAGACTGCGTGCAGGGAGCACAGGGAGCACAACTTCTGTGCCGGTGCAAGGCAGCAGTTTAACAGGGCGTAGCTTAACGTGTGCTGGAAAGTAAATG
Source organism: Gorsachius magnificus (assembly GCA_034008185.1). NCBI lineage: Eukaryota > Metazoa > Chordata > Aves > Pelecaniformes > Ardeidae > Gorsachius > Gorsachius magnificus. The sequence continues at coordinate 28,057,514 of CM067083.1, read as the reverse complement.
AAAAATATCACTTGCTACTTCATCTTCAGCAGAAAATGTGGGGAGAAGAAATATAATGATTCTGTAATGTTTCTGCAGGCATTTGTCCAAGACTGCAGAACACTGATACTGCTATAGTGAGGATGGGACTTGGGTGCTACTGAAAGTAGATTCAGCATTAGCAAAACCAGCCTGTTTGTAGCTTTTAGTCCTTGTTGCCTGTCCTCACCTGTGTGGGGATACGGCAGGTAAGGGTGCGTTTCCTCAGTGCCTTCAGCAAGAGGCACCCGGCAGCACTGAGGTGGGGACCTCCAAAGATTTGGTCTGAAAATAGAGGAAACATTTTTACCGGTAACAGTTATTAAGCACAGGCACCAGGTGCTATGAGAAAGGCTTGCGTCTCCATCACCAAAACGTTGTGGTCCAGACTGGATGTTTTCTAAAGATCAAGCCAAAGAGAAATGAATCAGGTAAGCCCTAATGTTTCTGTCATGTGGAAGGCTGGACTAGGTGATCAGGCTGTTTTCTTTCTGGCTCTGCTTTTTGCAAAATGCTTCATAGTTCAGGCTCACAGTCCTTTTGGATTCCAAATTGTTTTGCTCCCAAAAGGAGGGATTCATGCCAGTAGTTAGTTTTGAATACCATTTGCTTTAATGTTGCAGTTCAGGCTTTTCTGCAAATACATACTAAGGACTGTCCACTTCTATTTCAGTCTCAAAAGCTGCTGAATAGTTTATTCAGAGAGTTTTAATGAAGAGTAAAAGAAAAGTACCACCCACAGGCAGAGAATGGGCCTGGAAATCTTAATTGGAAAGCTTATCAATATTATAAACGATTGAAAGACCTGAGGGCTTTAGGTAATTTCTTGCTGGGATCTGAGCCACCAGGACGTCTTTTCCTGTCCCAAGCCTAGTGTTGGTACTGATTAAGATTTACAGGGAGTTGTAAGAGGCAAATCCCTTTGCCTGTTAAGGTCTCTTATATACCTTGTGTTAAACATGGGGCACACCTTGAAAGAATGAACACAACTAGCATACTATGGGGTATAAACACTGGCAATTTGGACTGTTAAATTACCACGTGAGCCACACTCAATGTAAGCCTCTTTCTGCACCTCTGCAGGGTATCTTTATTGAGGTTTTATTCTGGTGCAAGCAGATAATTTCAGTTTGCACCTGTGAAAACCTTCTGAAACTATTCAAAACCTGAATTACTGCTCTGGTGCAAGTCATTCCACATCAGGCATATTGTTGTTATTATTATTAATAAATCTGTTCACCATAGACAATGACCGGCGGTTTGGAGTGTGAAGTTATCCATGGGGATCTCGGTGCCACCAGACCCTTGAAACAGAAACAGATGAAAGCTGCTCAACAGTAAACTCAGTGCTTTGTGATTTATGCATATTTGCAGAAGTCCCAGAGAACTGCCATTCTTTGCTTCGCTCTTTACCATCTTCAGGCAGAGAATAAAAGAGCCCATGAAACAGTCCCTATTGAATGTTGTCAGAATCGTGATGGGTATGTTTAGCTCCACGGTCATCTCCTTCTGCCCTTCAGTAAGCACGTAAGTGATGTTGCACTGCAGGTAAGTGGTGTCATCCGGGAGCATGCTCTGATCGCTCCAGCTCCGCAGCAGCCTCCCACGCACCACCACGGTGGCACAGTTGGAAAAGCGCGCTGCTTTTTTACACAGAAGTGGGGGTAGGAGTTAAAAAAACCCCAAATCTTGTTGGGTTTTTTTTTTTTTTTTCAGAATAAGTTTTGGTTAGATAATTACTCCTGTAGTGGCCCAGCTGCATTGCCTGAATTCAGTTTCATCTCTCTTTAAACACCTCCACCTATTTCTGTTCCTTCTTCCTCCTTATCTTGTGATCCTGGCTGTGGCTTTACCTGTTCTGTCCTTGAGTTTCTCTACAGATGAGAAAAACTCCCTGGTACATGCTACTCTGCATCAGGGCAGCCTCCTCCCATCTCAGCCACTTTCATCTCTCCTTTGAACCCACCTTTCCTCCTGCTCAGCTTTTGTTTCTCTGCTGAGCATCTTGTTATCCTGAGGGTCAAGGATGCTGGATAAAACCAAAGGATTTAGGCTTTCAGTTTCCTGTATGGAAATTTTCAAGGGGCTTTTGTGGAGCCTTCCAAAGGATATAAATTGAGAAGCAAAACACTGCTTCTCCTTTTGAACACTGGAGATCAAGGGTACGGGCACACAAACACCTCGCATCTCGCCACACGTCAGCAACTTCACAGCAGCTGCCGGTGTGTGTCCTCCTTTCCCTTTGTCTGCGTGGAGGACCGTGCCCCTCTTACCATGGGGAATAAGCTGCATCTCATTTACCATGGATTAAGAGTACACACACACATGGGTAATCATAACAACGTGGCTGGTGCACTGCAGCATTCTCTCCGCCTCACCGCATAACCCCTCGTTCATCACAAAAGTGACACCCTGTCACGCCGCTGATAGTCACCTGAAGCCTTGAACCCTCCTGTTCCTTCTCCTCTAGCCCCCACATCCCACTGACTCCTCCTGGTGTTTTCTATCCTCCACATTTCATCTTACAGCAGCCAGGGGAAATGGTCAAGTTATTTCTCATCTGCAGAGAAGAGCTAAGAGTGATAACCAGTGTACAGTGGAGCTTTTGATGTCCAAAGTGCTTTGCCTACACCCACAATGCACATGGCAGAAAGTTGGTAGGTGACAGCCTTTATTTTCCAACCTGAGGACGAACTGTCCACCGGTGCTGAAAGGAACACATCACCCATGGCTCGTGGGTGAAGTGCCATGCCAAGGGCCATGCTGTGCACAGGAGAAATGTTCTTATTTCTGTAGACATGCTGCTTCATGCTGTAACCAGACTAAGCAGTCAGGCATGATCCCATTAGACACAAGAAACTCTCGGCTGCTGGGAAAGCTTAAGGGCTGCAAACAATCTTTTTGTTGTCTGTCTTTTACATGTTGTACTTAGTTTTGCTCCTCACTGAACAGACTTGAGAAATAAGGCCCATTCCTGAAGATCTGGGATCATGAACACTCTGCTGGAGATGTGTCTAGCTTGCTAAATGTGCTGTCTTGGTTGAGTTTCTATTTAGAAAAAGATGGCAGATATTAGTCAAAAAGTTTGCCCTGAGAAAACGGTACTGCTTACACTGGGCTCATATGCCGTTTAAAATACATCAGGCAAAAAGGTGCAAACGATTTCACCATCATTATTTTATCTGATTAATTACTAAGACTTTACACTTACAGTCACATTTCATCAGTAATCTCACATTATTCTGCAAATACGAGCAAATAATACCATCATTTATGTTTTACAGATAAAAACTGTGGCATAAAGGAGGAAAATAAATAAACTCAGGATTAACTCTAGACTGGAGCACAGGCCTTTTGTTATATATCTACTCCCCTATAAAGCGCCCTTATTTTTTCTCTCTCTTTCCTCCCTGAATTTTCACTGCCTATCTTATATTTTTGTACACTCTTCTAATGCACTATTAAACAGCTAACGCATTCCTTCCCTGAGGAGTATCACTCAGGTGGTCAAATTGTCCCTGTGTTTTGACACCTATAGAACATTTTGAGACTTTTCCTGGAAAAAAATACGTTCCTGAAGTTATTTCTGGAGATAGGAGCATGCCAAAATTACCTTGACTTTGAAGGCACTTTCTGAGCCCAAATGTTACTGTAGTTATAATGCAGTAGAATAAAAAAGCAGCTGAGTTTTTGGTCAGGAAGTCCAAAACTTTGATGTTTGGCTCCAGTGTCTGCATTTGGAGTCCCTTTTTATCCAATTTCAATGCTGGGGATCCTGCTAGTACACAGTTGCTGTCCACAGAGTATGTGCCAGTACCTTTTCTTTTTTTGGGGTGGTTGTTTAATATCCAGAAAAGCTAATAAAAACAATGAGTATTTCCAGATAGTTACTTTCCCACAGAAATAATTGCTGTACCTGGCACAGTGATCCTTGGCAGTGCCGGAAGGCTCTGTGCGATTTGGACAAGACACGAGCCGTCAGTGTCACTCAGAAGATCATGTGTGACGATCTGCAACAACACTAGGGAAAAAGCTGGAGAAGTTGCTTTTTGGTTGGTTTTTTTTTTTTTTTGTAAATAGGAAACTAACTACTAAAATAGTCTGTTTGTGATGGAATTCAAATGGACCACACACATTTTTTGTTGCTTTGAGTTGTAAGGTTCTCATGACTACTATGACCCAAGCACAATTTCTGAGGTTATCAGGTATGCTTATGAATTTTTTTCTCATCTGCTGTTTTAAAACTCTACCTGCATCTAGTGTTTCATCCAAAAAGTGAGTTTTAACACTGCCCACTGGAAGAATAGGAGCAACAAAATTCTTATTGTTCCTGTCAGATGCCCTTGAGCAGCTGTAAACTCGAGGTCGGTCGGTGACGGGTGTGGGGCTTTTGCCATCAAGGAAGACAGGCTCATCCAAGACTGAATGGGCAATGCATTCATATTTCCATACCATCACTCAGATATTCTCAGACAATTAAGCAGGGGAAATGAATTTAAAATTGAATACTCTTTGGTTCGGCTTCTTGAAATTACTTTTATTAATCAACATTGATTTTTAAAACATTTTTTACATAATAGTGTCATAATTTTTCCTGTTAAAGAGAGTAGCAGGGAACCTGGCAAAGGCTTGGGAACTAATGAATCTGATTTTGTATTCCACGTGCCGTGGCCCAGAAGCCAGGCTGTGACAGATTTCTTTATTGAAGCTTCTGGCAGGCTCTTTGTGAGAGTAATTTTGTAAATGAGGGTTTGCAAGCCGTGACCATGGAAAAGGATCATTGTCCATAACAGTGGATGGTTCAAGGGCCTGATTAATAGTAGCGAACAAAGGCTTTCACCTTGAAGGTCACCCATTCAGATTTAGCCCAGTCGGGCAGTGACAGCAACTTCTTTGCTTCTTAGAACTGTAAGGGACAAGAATGATGGACAGAAACTCAGGCAGCAAATTGCACCACAAAAATACACACTGAGGGCAAGAGGGAGAATACTCACGTCTCTAGGGACAACACCTACTATAAGGCCTTAATTTGTCTGCTAATCTCCCCAGAGACCTCTTGTGTTAGAAGGCTTTGCAATGCCTGTAGGAGAAGCCTCTCTTTCTATGTGGTCTCTTTAGGGAGCCTAAAAGGACTAATTAGCTTAACTGGGTCATGTTAAGTACTGCCCCAGATGTGAGTCCTAGTGGCAGGCTTGCTGGGAAGGCTGAGAAGCAACTGGGTGTCACTGAGAAGTGCTTCTGCCCTGCTGCGTGTGTCGTGGTAAGCAAAGTTGTGTGCATGGAGAGTCCATGAGCTTTCATCACTTCCTTGGCACAGGTATTTCCTATTTCTCTCCATTTTTGCATTTCCTTCTGCCGTGGATTCCTCTGTAAGGTTTCCGGGAAAGAAACTGTTTCCTGCAATCCTACGGTGCCTGGATCATTGAAGAGAGCTGAACCTCTTGCTGCCTCTTACTGCTATTAAAAAAGCAGTATGTTGCGCGGCGGATAAGGAGGAGATAATTTCACTGGTTCTGCTTGTGCTGACTCTATTTTGTTGGACGATTTTGAGGACTGCATTATGACTGCCAGGAAGATGTGACTGGAGCAGTGATGTGCAAATTCTGGTTTCTTACGAACATCCATGTGAAGATGTGTTCATGAAATGAGAGGCTGACCCTGAGGAAATAGGAAGATTCCTTGCCATCTTTAAACTGATTTATATATACCTGCTGGACTGATTGGCCAGTTAAGAATCCACTGATTAGCTGGGAAAAACTAGATATTTGGATACTGTTTTGGATCGGTGATGTGGCTAGATATTAAATGAGGGGGGAAGACCAAATAAAGAGCATGCACTAAAGTAGATCTGTAGGATCAGAGAGAAAAGGTCAATAAGGCAGTTTATTGCTGATTAAACATCAGCTAATTGTTCCATTAATTAGAAAATCAAAACCAGAATGCTGGATGATTCGGTCAATTCACTAATTCTCGTTAGCAGCAAAGGGAAAGAAGGGAGAGTGGGGTGGCTAGTGTGCCTTCCCCATATTGCTTTCCAAGTAACTCGGGAAAAGAAGGTGTCAACAGAATATGAATGTGAAATAAAGTGTGAAGGATGGTGTAGTTGTGAATTCTAGGACAGAGGAGATGAGGGTTTCTGCATAGGCCTGAATGAAGTAGTAAACCCATCTCCCTACCATGGAGCAAGTTTGCGGTTGACCTTAGACGCTACTGGACCTATGCTTGGAGATGCACTTACCTTGGCCACATGTGTCTTTGCCCTCTGAGTGACTTGATGTCAGGAAAAAACCACTGTGAGCATTGTTATCTTAGTAACAGTGGAATAAATCCTTTATCTGAGAGGGTCATGGCTCTTGGATTAGCATTGGGGGCCTTGGCATCAGATGTTAAGATCGCACCTCCAGAGAGGTCAATGCATCCATGCAGGCAGATTGAATTTTACTTTGTTTGCAAAAATTATTATTTCTCACGATGATACTTCCTTATGGTTCCCAAAAGCTTTTTACTGGATAACTCCAAAGTGCTTTATAAACTTCATAAATTTAGCTTCAAAGAATTCTCTACCCTTCTTAGCATCTCCTCGTGTTCACCCTTGCCGTATTTTTGTATGCGATTATGGAAGTTAGGGCACGAGTTGCAAAATGTGAATTTAACAGTGCACCATTCACAACTGGAATGAACTGCCAACTGCTTATTATTCACTAGAAAAGTTCACAGATGACTGTGAATAACAGATACATCTGAAAGTTTTCCAATCTGCCCCTGGACAATTCATAAGTACAGAAATGGTAACATTCATTGTATGATTTATTTGTTTGAAGTGTTTACTTGGCTCTGCTCCCGCGTCTATAACACCAAGCCAACAACAGTAGGACCCAAACAGACTTTCTCGTGAAATACCCAGAGCTTCCTTTTCAAATCTGGCCAGAAAATACAAGAACAACAGCTTTTCTTCTGGCATTTTCGTATTTCCAGTCTCTGTTTGATCCAAGCAGCAGAAAAACAAAAGTGAATGAACAGAGAAGAGATCCCTTAGAAAAGAGCTTCCTCAAACAGAAGTTACTGGTACCCAGTAATTCCTTCATCAAATCCAGTCTGTGCCTGTGCGTTGCCTTGCAGGAAATCGCACTGAACGGTTGTAACGTTCCCTTTGGGATCCTGCGAATTTTAAAGCCTCTGACGAAATCTCAGGTGAACACCTAGGGGGTGAAGTGGAATCAGCACTGACATTTTTCCTGAACCATTTCTCCAGTGTGGCTGGAGATAAGTAAAATGTATGCTGTCGGGATCCTGCTGTAGCCCTGCAAGAAACCTGTATCTAAAGAGACCTGTGGACAGCCAGCACTGTGCTGTCAAAACTGGACCTGACCCCGCGTAGCCTAGCTGTCAGCTGGGTCTACAGATCTCCTCTTGCCTCTTCAGCGAGGACTGTCAGCTCGAGCTCTCTGGGGTGGCTTTCAGCGCTGTTGGCTCTAAAGTTTTAGAAAAGAAATTGTCCCCAAAATCCTGATTTGGGTTTATAGTCACAAATCTTAGAACTCCTGGGGATGTTGGATAGGGTTGTATGAGAACTGGCAAAACTTGTTCCTCTTCTTTCTCTGGAGCTTGGCCTCGTACAGCATTTCCCTCTGTCTTTCCAGGGCATGCTTGTCACAACATTTCGCTCTTCCTTTTCAGCCCATGCAGTGATTGCAGATGATCCCAGCTCCTCCCTGGCCTTGCTTCAGCTTGGAAAGCATAGCGCTTTTAGGTAACAGATGCTCAGCTGCCTAAAGATGCCCCTTATAATGGGGAAATAATCTCCTGGAATGGAAAGGGAGCATTAGCCTGGGCTTTGACATGTCAGGTCTGAGTGGAGAGCAGAAGGGTTCTGGCAGGGGCCTCGGGCAGAGAGGGGCTGGCAGGGTTGCCATGGCAATCAGCTTGTTTATCACATCAAGGTCCCCGTAATGAAATGGCAGAAGATGTAATTCAGAGAGCACTGAAAGTAAAATATATGTATCAGTGTGGATTAGGCTGCAAGAAAAGTGAGCAAAGAGATTGAACCGTCTCGGTGGTTTATGAATAAATGGAAAGGCTGAACCTCCTTTTGGTTTGAATAAAATAAATGACAGATTATTCAGTGACTTCAGTGTCAAAAGGTGATACTGATCAAAACACAGGTATTGCTGTGGCACAGGTAGAAACTGAGAGGCATTCAGATGTGCAAAATAAACTCATACTTAATTCACATGAAGAGTTACCCTATGTTGGTTAATGATATCTTTTCTGTTCCTCCCATTTTCATTGAAAGAAATGGTCAGGCAATCAGAAAGTAGTTTTAATCTGGGCCTTGGTTTGAGCTGAGTGAAATAACCCATAAAAACTGTGATGTCTTATTGTATAAGACTATAGAATATAGATCACTTTGTGGGAGGATCCAATTTTAAGAGTAAGAAGATTGGAGCTAGGGGACAGTAACAGATGGGTGCTAAAAATTTTGTTAATTCTTGCACTGTTATTGATATAAGCACAACCCTGTGCTATGAAAGCTCTTATACAAATTTAACTGGTTACAGAGGGTAGCAGGATCAGCTGCTTAGTTCAATTCAAAAGAAAGGCAATGGATTTGATTGAAAGAAAAGGGCAGCTCCAGGCATCGGTTTGTATGAGACGTCTGATGTAAGCGCTAACCTGCTTACCAGGCTTTGAAGGTCAGGTTACTGGAAGTGTTACTGGAGAAAACATTCCCCTTGGATTCACAAAAACTTCCCATGCTTAACCTGTGACTTCAGATTCAGTAGGTGTAAATGAGCAAAACATGAATATTACACATATATTTCCTTGCCCTTGAGCAGGGAAATGTGGGCAGAGACCCTCACCCTTCCCACAGGCTCCGTGACCCCGGGCTGTTTCTGCAGACTCTGCTTCCCCATGGAAATGGCCTTCAAGCAGCTTATTGACTGGGTGTTTGCACACATTGCTGCTTTAGTTTGCCCTGGAAAGCTTCAGAAACAGAGACAGGAGTGTTCATGGGAGAAACGGAAAGCTGACGGTCAGGGTCTGCTGTGCCACTCTCTTCACAAGGGAAGACAGAGGGGTCCGGAGGGGTTAATAAGCTAAATAAGTCTAAAGCATGCACCAAAATATAATTTTATAACTGACTAAATTATATGCTTCAAAAGATCACTGCTTACATATTTAGCCAGTGTTGGCTATGCATCTACTCACGCCGTACTGTGTATATTTGAGTGACTGGAACACTTCCCGAGGTTAATTACTGAACTAACCAAAGGCCTTGACTCATTTGGAGCTGATGGAGACCATTGCACTTATTCCTCAAATTTGTCAAGCAAACACAATTATGCTGGTCATGACACATGGCTTGACTAATAGCACAGGCGTATTGGACTAAAAAAAACCCCTGCCTTGGCACGTGTCTCTCAGCTGCGGGGAAACTCTCACATGCTGTAAGATGGGAGCTGATGCGGGAGCGAAAGTAATGCCCACCCACTGGGTATTCCCTCTGCTGCCTTGCTTTTGAATTACATTGCGTAACCAGAAACTACAGAAATACATGACATTATCTTCCCTGGAAGCTCAGGATATGTTTGCGGATAGTTCTTACTAAGCGGATTTCTGATTGTGGGATACAAAACAGTCTAGGTGGCTGTGACAAGTGGGTCAATAAGCAAGACGAAGGCACATCGCTGAGGTCTTGGAGATGGTGTCTGAACCAGCTGCCAGTGAACTTCCACCATAGTTTTCAGTGGGAAGAAGAGCTGTGAATAGCTGGAGAAGAATGGCTCCAAGCCATCTGAGGAGCCTGATGCAGCCTCCCGCTCTAAGGTCTGCTTATCAGCCTTTGCAAAGACTGGCAGATACTCAGCTAGTGTAACCCCGTGTCAGCGAGCCACGGCCACATGAATTAAAAGTTCCCCTCACTGGCTCACCTCCCCTGCAAACCAGCGTCCATGCTTCATCTCCTCACCTTCCTCTGCACGTTGCTGCACCCTGCAACACTGCCCTTCTTCAGAAGGTTTCTCCAGGAGGAACTTTATTTTCCTAAAGTTAATGTCTTTTTAAGTATACATTCTGACAGACACGCACGAAATCACAAACATGTAAGCAGGCATAAAGGCAGGCCAATGAATCTCTCATTTGCAAGGTTGGTTAGCTTATAATCTGAAAGTCTTTTCCACTTCTAAGGTAATGGTAATCATATCCTTAAAAAATGTGATTATGTTCCCTCTTCAACACTACCTTAGGTGTGCAGTTATGGACATCCCTACTTAATAAAGCCCTTAAATATATGATTAAATCCTAATAAAGCCCACTCTTAAGAGTTTAGCTGAAGTGGCACTTAATTCATTACAGCTTTAATAGACCCTCTACAAATCCTATCTAAATAGGAAATAATGCAGCAGGAAGTATCATCCGTAACACCAGAATGATGACATTTATTATAGAGGTTGCCTTGAGGGCTATCTACATTTAGAGTAGTTTTTCCTCTTTGCTTAATCGGGGCTGCATCTTGGCTGCCCTCTAAGAACACTGGCTGCAGCACCTTTGACGTTAAATTTCTCAGCCGCCTGTGCCATTTTTGCTGTGAAGAAGTCATAGAATGGGACAGCCCAGGTGTCAGGCAGCTGCCCAGTTTATCTGTTTTCAAGCAGGAAAGTAGGGAATGTGATTACAGAGCTAATGTGGGAAGACTTGACCTAAGACTTTTGAGGACTGCTGGTTTAGAGTAATATGTTTCTTGAAGAAAAAAACAAAACAAAACAAAAGAAACCAGCTTTGAAGCCTGGACAGGCTTTATGATGATCATTTTAGAGTTTGAACATGTAGCAGGATTTGGTAGAAAAGCCAGCCCTGCTTTATTTACAATCTCTTTATCTTCAGGAAGACCTGGTGCACTTTAGCAATCAAAAAGATAATGTAATTTTGACAATTGTTTAAAAAAAAGATGAAAAGGGGAATGGAAAAAAGTTAAAAGCTCTTCTTTGTTCTATTATAGGTTTATTTTTCTGTGTTTCTGTGATCACACGAACGCTCTGCCAAACTTGCCCTGGTCACAGATATCAGCCCCCCATTTTTGTGAACTGATGTGAATGAAAGGTTCAGTCATTCACTGGGGTGAGAAGCACTTTTTCTCTTTAAGTAGGAGCCAAATTGCAGGACGCGGTGTGTGCCAAGGAGAAAATAAGATGAATGAACCTCTTGCACCATGCCAGTAAGAAGTCAACGCAGTCTTTGAGGACAGGTTATCTAGATGCATACAGCTTATGACATGGGCACCAGTGGTGCTATAAAGTCAAGGAGCTTAAAATCAGGCAGATAGACACTAATTAAAAGAGGTCTTTCCCATGGAGGGCTACAGAGACACTGGTCTGCAGCAGCAGGTGGAAGATGGAGAGCTTGACATATATCTCTACGCTTCCAGGAGTGCATCCCCGTGGCAGCTGACACTACCTGCAGTGTGTTGAGCCACCTGCTCCTCTCCCTGGACAAGGTCTGGTAGCCAGCGTGGGGCTCGTGAAGGGACAGAGGACACTCTTACTGAGCCTCGCTTCATTACCTACTGGTCCCTGCTTTGGAGGGGGAGCTGCATTTTGCTGCAGATCATCATCACTGGGCCTGGTCTGCATGCAGGAATAATTTGCATTCAAAACACCTAGCTGTCCTCGTGTGGCACTGATGAGAGCTGGGATCACCCGTCCCTTCAATAAACTCCTGTGTGCCTTCACTGGCTACTGATCACCACTGGCCCAGGGAGCTGCCCTTGCTTCCCAGTCTTTGCAGAGGTTTCCTGGCTCTAACTCCCATGAATTATTCTCGCTGAGTCTGAGTTATTCCCCCAGATCCTGGTAAGACTTAGGGATGCTATGGCTGAAATACCCTAATGATTCAGAATTGCTATGATTTACAATCCTAATTAGATCCCTCTGTGCATTATGACTGATTTTCTACTTGTGGAATGTCCTGCTATGCTTTTCAACAGGATTTCTGTCTCATTCAGTGAACATGATTAGTCCTGCTCTGGGGGGTCCCCTCAGCTATATTTCCAGTCCTCAGGTGGCCCCTGAGTTTGTGAGTCTGAGTACAAACCTTGTGCCCAGAGTGCAGGTTAGGGAGACACATGGATGTGTATCACCAACCCCTTCTTATGCCCTGATTTCCCCAGTAAGGAAACCCTGGCACACAGCAAAGAAAGAAACCACTGTATGCTCCAAAAAAGTGCCCAGTCTGGATAACCAGGGAAATGCGGGTTTTAAGCACCTCCGCAGGTAGCACAGCTTATGTCACCTCTGTCTTTCCCTGTTATGGACATTGGGAGGAAATATTCACAGCAAATGCAGTAGGGACACAGAGAAGGCGGTGGACGGGGTCATCGTGGTTGAATCAGGGTGATGCTGCCTGGACAAATGGATTCTGTCTGTACTGCAGCTGCGGGGCTTGTGCGTGATGCTGGGCAGAGAGATACAGACTCTGTGTTTTCCATATCCTGCCTGTGCATGATGTGAGCTGTGGAGTCTGCTTTGCAAAACAGAGGAGAGAAATCAGCCACCGGACTCAAAGCAATTAAAGTGCCACAAAACCTAGAGTCCCCTATCAAAACAGGACTTTCAAATGAAACACCCAGCGCTGCTGGACATTTCAGATGTAATATCTCACTGTCTCAGCTCCCCATCTCCATGGGAAGTACCAATACTGCACCATTTCTCAAGATTTGTTTTGTACATCAATTAAATAGTTTTTGCAAACCACTCAAACACTGTAATGATGAATATTTTAAAGAACTTATGATTAATGTTGTCTTCAGATTAAGTCTTCACAGGGTACATAAATAAGGCCTGGGGCTGTACATAGAAAAACGAAGATAAAATGAAATACTGAACAGCTGCTTCTAGGGGGAGCAGATCCACTGTGCACTCCAGGTGGTGAGGGTGCTTGGAGGTAGCATATATGGGCATGAATCTAAAGACCATGACACGCACTTTGCCCACACAGGACTGAAGCAAGCTTGCACAGACCTCTTTTTATTGTTATCTTTGAGTTTGCAACTTTTCAACCATTTAATTCATTAAATGTGAGGGAGTTTTATGTCCTTCATGTACTGAGACACATACACAGCTCAAAGAGCTAATTTATCTGTGTCTGGGTACACAAGGTCATTTAAAAAAGAAGAAAACAGCCCTCTTACATAAATAACTATGACAAATGCTGGAAATCACATGGCTGGTAGTGACATGTTAGGGCAGCCTTGTCATGAATAGTGTTGGGGACACGGTCCTTATTGAGGAGCACCAATATAATATTCTTTCTTGGGTCATGTTGCACAGTGCCCTATCCAAACTCCTTCTGCCTCCAACTCTGGGCATCCATGGGGTTATCCTGGCATCCTGTATTCCTGGGCAAGGAGCCACCACTGAGCCATCTGCTGACTTGTTGAGGAAGGACTGACAATCCAGCTTTCCCCTCCATCTTGTCTGCTTCTGAATTTGGGAGCTAAAATGGTACCCTGGCTTTCTCCCCAGTGTTGGCAGTTTGGCTTCAATTTAGCGTGAACATGAATCCCAGGGTTGCCAGCAGCATTAAAACACTGGACCACGCTTTCTGGCTCAACGCAAGTGTCTCAGGACGCCTATGGCGAGTGCTTCCCAGCTGGGAAAGGCACAGCCACCCAGGAGCCGGTGCCAGCCCTGTCTCCCTGTGGTTTTAGCTCAGGGGGGACCATAGATGGCGTCCGAGCTGGTGCTGCTGGAGGAAAATCCCAGGGAAATAACTCAGAATAGCTCAGACTTCTCTGAAGCATGGTCTTGGCTAGTGATGAATTAGCAAACAGGAGCCAGTGAACTTCTACCCCTGAGGTTTAGCGTTCATCCCCATGGCTAAATTGGACTCCTGAATCTTGGGTGTCTTCTGTCCTAGCTTCCTTCACTCAGGTGCATGAAAAATGTGGGGTCAAATCAGCTGGTGGTGTCCCAGCCTCAAAGAGCCTCAACAGGACAGCAACCTAAGCATCTCACCTGCTGGGGGCTTCAGGCCTTTTTTCTGCACTCTTGCTTCTGCTATAGATCATCCTGGGACACCAGACCCAGAATTAGCAATGGTTGGTTTCTTCCTCTCACCCCCCTTCCCTGCCGTATGCATTGTTTTGCTGCACAAGATCTGAGCCCCCTTTTGCATAAACTAGACTTTGCTGAGGAGGGGAGCTGACCTACACTGAATTACAGCTAGGCCAATCAGAGCTTGCCAGTTCAGTTTAAAAACAAACAATCCTATTTAATTTTCTGCATGTATGTTTTTTCCTGCATATTCTTTAGCTTTGCCTTGGCACTTCTATAGCAGCAAGAGACTATTATCTTGTCAACAATGGTCTATTGCATTGACATTATCTCTTAATTACACAATTACTTTGTTATGTACTGTAGTATGAGCAATAAAACATTTGAAGTACTTCAAGCAAATATAGTTTTAAAGGTTTAAAAGAAAAAAAAGCCCCACAACCCTTGATTCAAACTATCTGCTAAGTGTAAGTACTTTTTTGTTCTCTTGATAGATTAAGGAAGCAATTGTACAATTAGTGCTAGAAAAGGTGTGGGTAAAATGGTATTGGTAAAAAGGTGCTCTTTGTCTTCTTATCCTGAAAGACCTGTAAGGAAACTGGGCAACTTTACTCATATCACTCCTTGTCCTATCGCCATGGGACACCTCAAAAGTGAACTGGGTCCAATCCAGCTCATGCTGTGTGGCTAGAGTCATCCTGACAGCGTACTGCATTGGCCGGTGATGCCATCAGGGAAGTGCTGGCTTGAATGTGGTCCTGGGTACATGTGGGGTTACATCCTAGCACCCGGTACAAATCTGTGACAACTCCACTGGTTTCTTACTTCAGAGAAGCTATGGGATGCCGTACTGGCACTGCTGTTGCCTGAAAGTAGGCTGGCAATGCAGCTTACAGCCAGGTACTCTGATAAACCACTGCTATGCCTACCAGGTTACAGCTCACTGGCCCCTGCATCATGCCCCAGACTTGCTCCCAAAAATTTACTGTTTTGAACTTCAGGCAAGTATTTTATTTCAGAAACAAATCTCCTTAGCCCCTTAAAAGTCTAGCACTACTGACTTTTAGACTTATCACTTTTCCCTACAACCCTAGCTTTGCCTCCTGACAAAATCAATATTCTAAAAATAAATAAATAAGCATACAGTGTGAGCATCTAAATTGAAAAGCAGCAGTTGGCAGAGCCATGCATCTTTAATCTGGATTTAGTCAGCCAGATAGAGTGAAGCTTGGCAAGACCCCTCAGGCAAAGCATTCAACAAACTTACTGTATTGCACTTAAGAAGTCCATCAGTCCTTTCCCCTTTATACAGGAATAAAGGAGGCACAAGCTGTGAATGCTTCCAGCCACCTCTCCCACATCTCCCCTCAGCCTCTCTCCTGGGATGATGGAGGAGGATGGAGGTGGCTGTTGACTAAGGCACTGTGTGTCAACACAAAGAAGGGGGTGAGCTGGGGAGTGGAGGTGGGGGGAGAAAAGGTGGGATGAAGTTGGAGGAGCAGGCTGCAGGTGTAAACATCTGTACCAGTTTGGTTGAGGTCTTTGCATTGCCTCAGCCCCTCTCCGAAAGGAAATGTATTTGCAGAGGAGGGTCTTGCAATATTTTTTTTTTGGTTTGGGAGAACCATACAGGGAGGATTTGGGGGTGGTGACATGAGCAGGACCACTTTTCTTGTTTCATCTGTAGCATTCCTAGAGCTGCCAGTCAAGAACTGAACAAAAAAACCCCAGAAAGTTGCTTCCAGCTGCTCAGCTTCTCACCCACTCCCATTGCCGGAGGATTTTAGCTGGGACCCTCAGCTGTTTATGGTAATCAAAGAAAAATATCATAATGTTGCATTACTGGAGAAGGAAGAGAGAGGAGAAAAATGTAGATGTTATACATCACCCAGGGAACTAAACCCAGCAGCTCTGAAGTGCTATCTGAATGTGGATATTGCAGTGATGGACCGTGAATAAGGCAGTAAGCAGAGCACGTAGGCTTTTACACAAGGCTGTTTGCATCCTTGGGCTTCTCATCGAGTTTGCAGCACACAGTTTAGCTAAGATGCAATGGCTGCTTTGCACTGAAATATTTACCAGAGCAAGAGATAAGTGTAAGCTGCACTGAGATCTCAGTCCCCCGTGACATATCAGAGATGGTTCTGAGCCCATTTGGGCTTTGCAAAACTGTGAATATGGTTAGGAAGGATTTTGAAGGCAGAAAATATTAGCATTTCTGGGGGAAGGAATCTTATGCATAGAACCAGCAGGGAATGAGTGACAAAACCAAGCAAGGAATGCTTTTTCTTGTGCAGAAGGAAACGTTTCCTGGTAGCCCCCGGATGAGTCAGAAAGCAGCGATTTTTTTGTCCTTTTAACATGTTTATGCCTGGCTGGCTGTGTGTTGCATGCACTAACTTCTCTGGCAACCCCGGTCTCAGGCTCTAAAAATGTTTTCATAACAGGATTTTTGCGTTTGCCGCTTTTGGCCTAATGAAGGTTTAATGACAGAGAAGTTCAAAGGCAGCAGGTGCTGAACCCCAACTGTTTTTTTTTTTTTTTCTTCCCCCCAGAGGGCTGCAAGTATCAGCTGTCAGCTAGAGTTTATGCAAAATAATTCCTTCCAAATGACAAGAATAAACACTTTCCAAACATCTGCATGAAGAAGAAAAACAAGTCGATGACAATCAGAAAGACGGAGGGGCAAGGACAGCATAAACATGTACTATGTCTGGGCAGCCGTGAAAAGAAAGGGGCATGCTTTGTGAGCCCTGTTGCCACCAGTGCTGTGTGCTACAGGCAAATGGGCTTGTTCTTCCCTTCTCCTCTTTGGCACTGCTGCTCAGATAGGGCCTGCCCTCCTGTCCCACCTCTGCAGCTCAGGGGAAGGTGATTTATAGCTGTCTTCTGCAACATCTCATTTTTCAAGCCTCAGATTCAATTTAGTTTCCAAATGTTCATCATAAAATTTGATATTTCATGGTTAAAGATGTTTATTCAACTGTAAAGACCAATGCTTTATTTTTTTTTCAAAAAAGCTATCTCAAATGAATTTAGATTATGGTTGTTGAGGTTTTTTTTTCTATTTAAAGGAAAACATGAAATATTTTGATACATTTTGAAGTTGTTTAACTTTTTATTCTAATTAAGAAATGCAATGAAAATACAGTTCTCTTGAGAAAAAAAATCCAGACTTACTCTGTTATTTTATTTTGCCTATTCTGCACATGTGCTGTTTTCCAGCAACAGCCAGCCCTGTAGGATGACAGCAGAACTTTGGTCCTTTCCTCTGCTCTGCCCTATTCCTCCTAGCTAGGGCCTGCTCTACCTTATAGCTCAAGCATTTCTTTTTCACTCTCTCTTTCTTCTTTCTTCCATCTTGCAGCATGCCTGCCTCACCCTGCTCCCACTCTTTTGAGTCTTTCTGCTTTGTCTGTGTTCCTGCAAGCAAATCATCTTTTTGCATCTGTTTTTGTGAACAGGAAAAAACAAAGCAAAACAAATGAGCTCTGTGAAATGTCAAGGAGGCTGTTAAACAACAGTCTTGAAAATGGCGCCTTAATTGCATCACTAATGGGAGTTTTTATCTAATTGAAAAGCAACGAAGCAGATCATTTTTTTGTTGTAGTTTCCATTAAACACTGGCTGAGAAGTGGAGAAGCGAAGAGAAACCACAAAACAAATCTTTACAAGGACTGGGGGTCTCGTTGCAAGAGAGAGGGATGTGTCTCCCTGGGGACCTGGCTGCCCACCGCACTTGCTGTGGGAAGCACCGATGCTGCCTACAAAACCCAGTGGGAGGTTTAAGCAGCCATGGAGAGGGGCTGGTGGGGAGTCACTGGGTGTGCATCAAAGCCATCTACTCATGGGTGGTGTAATAGCCACGCAGGCATAGAGGACTGTAAGTCTCAAACTTCTGGGGTTTGCAGAGTCCATTTTTATAAGAATTTTATTGCTTGACACCATCTACCCGTGAGTAGCTGATGTGGGCAGTTGCAGTATAAACCTTATTTTTTGATAAACTTTAATGAAACCTTGGACCATAGACTGAAGTGCACAAAAAAGGTACTCTGTACTTAGGGTACCTATGGGCTCCTATATCAGGCTTTCTGCCCCTCTGAAGACTGACTCGCACATATACAGGGGCCCTGCCATGTCTGTCAAGCACCGCAATTACCGACTCTAGGATGCACTGGGGCTGCCGTCCCCCTGCAACTCCGTTTCAGAATACATGCACAAGCAATCAACGTTTCTCCTGTGAATGCAGATAAGCACGTGAAAATTGATCTATACTTGCCCAGTAAGTCCTGCCCTCCCATCTCAAGAAAACCTTGACAGATTCGATCAATTCCACAACAAACAGCAAGCTGACAATAAAACTAGAGGCTGGTTGGAAACCAGCCCGGAGCAATGGCATCGTATTTACAGCCAGAATTTAATAATGTGGTCCTTTGGGCGAGAAAGTGAGATGGGATTCTCACACCACTGCTCTGTGCTCCTTTAGGAAAGAAGCGTTACTATTTTGGGGGCTCTCCAGGGCTACGGGGATGGGGAAATAAGGGACCCCTCTGGTGTAGGTTAACACTGTGGTGCCAAGCAGCGTTAGTAATCCGGCCTTGGAAAGGAGATGGGACTTCACCAGTAGCTCTTCTCGTTCCCTTGTAGGGGTGCAAATCACCACATTCAGTCCAGAGATGACGGGGATCGAGCTCCAGGGCTTAAGGCTTAACTATGTTTGCTTCTACCTGATCAATTAAAAGAAAAGCCATATGGTTTTCTTGCTCTTGGATGTGATTTCTGTTTGAAAGCAGATACCACAACAAATTGGTCTGGAGGTTTAGAGCTTATTCACACTAATATTTATGAGTGCTTCTGGTGCGTAAGTGAAACAAATAGTAGCCTAAATTGTACTGGGAGAACATGAAGGATCAATTCAGCAAACAAAACAGGCTCTGATCTTGTTAGCTATACAAATACACACAAAGCACATTCAGAGAATAATAAATATCTTCCATTTCGGCAGCTTCTTTCATTCCCTGAAGGTCTGCGTACCCAGGCAGAGATTGCACCAGGCACCTCTTTGGCTTTGTATAGTAACTAAGTTGTGTATATAGAGTCCTTCCTAGCAGCCTGTCCTGCAGGTGCTGCACAATTAACCCAGATCAGATATTATTGCAAATGGAGTAATTGAGTAGCAATTGAGTAGCAAATGCTGCTCAATTGTCCAAGCAAAGCAGAACAACCTATCCAGTGTACTGGCTGGGGAACGTACCTTGGTTGAGTGCAACTCCTTGTGTGGAGAGCTGGGGTAGATAATACTCTTCTTCATGCAAAAGTGCCAAGGGACCTTTAGTGATAATAGATAGGTAAGAAAACTCAGAATTTGTGTCTTGTGAGATACCTCTGTGCCAACAGTGGACCCTGGTCTGTAATGATACACAGGGGTGGTCGTTTGGTGTAGACTCTAGTAATAACACACTATTTACTTTTTCACCTGTACCTCTTCCCATGTCAGTGTGTTTATTTTCCTGAGAAATATTCTGGCCTCTGTCAGCAGAACCAGCTAAGCAGAATTTTGCAATAATTCATAAAACCAACTGGTCAAATTAATTTTCCTATTTAAAAAAAAAAAATCCTGTTTGGGATAAAAAGTCCCAGCATTGACAGTCTCCTCAGGGAAATTCTGCACAACTGCCTTTTGATATCCCTGCCATTTTCCAGCAGAAGAAATCCTGCAGCATTCCTCAAACAGAAGCTGCTGTGCCAGCTTCCTCCTCACAGACTGGTTCTCTGGCAGCTGCCAGGTGTGCTGCCAGGGGTTTTCACAGCTCCCAAAATTTTCAGGCACCACTGCTGAGCATTGTGCCCTCTGCACCACAGAGGGTCACTTGGTATTAGACAGTGACCTTGGCCATGGGACTGGGATCCAGGGGTGGTTTTCAGACATCTTTCTCGAGCTGAACATTATGGATGGTGATTTTAGGGTAACCTCTGACATTTCTGTGGTTGCAGCTTTGAGGCTCAGAAAGGGGCTGTGCTCGGGGCACGAACAAGGCATGGTGGTGGCACACCGGGGTATGCTACTGGAGGGCACATCTTCGCAGCAGCAGGTTCGCCGCCTTCCACAGATGGCAACAGGGGCACTGTGGCCTCTGGAGACTGAAGTCTTGGCACAGACTTTCATGGGCTTTTGAGGCTCCTGCATCGAATGCAGACAGAGTTTCCCTGTCAGTGAAATGGGGAGTCTTGGGATCCGATGCGATGTACTATGTGGGGGCTTGTGGCTAGTTATGTCTCCTTCTTCATTTTCTTTTTTTCTTTCATTATTAGTTTGACAAAACAGTGCAAAGGAAAAGAATAGTAGAGGTGCTGAAGCAAATTATTTTTTCCTTAATTGTGATGTGAGCAAAATTACACATTCCAGTTTAAATGAAAAGTACTATTTGAGGAAGAGAAAATGTCCTGGAGCCTGTTTTCTAGAAATGAATATCTATTTTTTCCTTCAAAAGATGTCTCTGGGAATGTGCTCTATTTTTGTCTGTTTTTACCAAGGATATACACAAATATCCGTCCCCCACCAAAAAAAAAAAAAAAAAAAAGAATAGAGAGAACTGAGTCTTTTTTGGGCACTTTCCATGATCCTCCTCTATCCATCACCTTTTCTGCTCCCCCCACATGCCGCTCATCGCTCACTTATTGCATTGCCATGGAAGCATCTCCATTCCTTTACTCCTCTCCCTGTGAAAGAGCATTGCTTCTTTCTCTTCCATATGGTGGCACTGTCCAGAGCCTCTGCCGTGTGCAGGGGCTGACTGTGCACAGGAGGAGCTCCTTGGATGGGCCCTCCCGCTATAGTCCATCAAACTCTCCTTTAATGTTCCTCTGCCCTGATTTTTGGGCAAAACTCGCTGTGGTTGAGGGGAGAACGCTGCTTATCAACCCAAGGCCGTTGCAGTGGTCCGTGCTCTTCTGGGGTGGATTTTCTCCTCGGTGTTGGCCCTTCTACTGGGCACACAAAGAACAATAATGTTTTTAATAGGCTGCCTAGGCTGAAAGCAATTTGGATCCCATGTAGAAGTGTCTTCAACAGCCTCTCTCAAGCTGAAGGGCTCAGCCTACAGAGGTGCTTACAGCAGAAACGCTGTTAGAAAGGAACTGGCAAGAGACTCTTGGAGCTAGTAATAATAATGTTTCAGAACGAAAGCAGAGGAGATAGAAGACATTAGGAATGAAGAGAGTTATTTAAGTAGAATAAGAAGGTATTTTAGAGAACTTGGATAGATTAGCAGGGGGAATGCTGATGAAAAAAATGTATCTACACAAATAGGCTTATGATTAAAAGCTGAATTAGTGAGCATAGTGAAGAGGATTAAAAAGAAAAAATTAAGCTAAATAGTTGAGATAGGAATAGCGCAGTGGCTTTGAGCAGGTTGTGGTTTATCAGCCTGCAACTTTTGGTCTGCAGAGAGAGAGCACAGCCAAGCAATGAGCCCTGTGGCACAGTGGGGATTACCGGTGCTGGGCATCTCCTGAGGACTTCTCCCACAGGCACACTTGGTGGTGAGGCTGTGTCTGAAGCACAGGGCAACCTCCTCTTGCCAGGGACACCCCTTCAGGTTTTGGAGGTGGAATTCCCTCTTTATAGGACCCGTTAATAACCTTCTGCTGGCTGTTGCATCTCTGTGAGTGGTATTTCAACATACACCAGAGACCGTATTTTCAAACATGAGGGTTTGCAGTTATTGCCATCCTTTTTTCCAGATAGATATTTGGGCACTTGTGATACCTGAGCATGTAACGATGGCAGCCTCCGCCTAATAGCAAGCAAGAGGTTATTGGAGCCTTTTGAAGAAAATTACATTACAGGAAAATCTGGGGGGCAAAACTCATGACAATATAGTCAGTATGCAACTCTTACTGAGCAATTTCTTGTGTCCTCTTCATATACTGCTCTCTACTCAAACTGTGCTGCTGGTATAACAAAGTGAGCTTTGTCAGTCCTTTGGAGCATCTATGTCCCAGTTCTCTAGCAACACTTAATTACTGTGGTTTAAATCTCTTTTTCATGATTTCCAAGTAGAGATCAGTCTGCCAGAGGCATTGCCATGACTGCAAACCTTGGACCCTGCAGTGCTTGTATGTTGCAGAAATGCCATGGGACTGGATGAAAGAAGAAGGTGCGAATCCCATCTCTTAAACAAAATGCAATACTGGCAAAAGTTGGACTCATTTTATTCATACCTCTTGGACTCAAGGTCCAAGCCATTAAAAGCAGAGCTTCGGGAGTAGTACCAGCAAGGAAAACTCTAGGTCTTTATGCATGTGATCTCTACACACCACATGCTCATACAACCTCTGTGATTGTTCGATCCCTGTGATAATTTAGACTATTTCATGATAAAATAAGGGAAAGGAGGTTTTTCTGCTCCAAAGTAACCTAAATGTTCACCCTGAAATAAAAGCTGTGATGCTTTGAATTGTCCAGAATTCCTAAGAAAAGCGATGGTGATTTCAGTCCTGTTATGGGAAGTACATGAGGGTATAAGACATCTCTAGTATCATACTTCCCCTTTGATGAATCTTACCCTGTCTATCTGCTGCAGTGGTTGCTCAGGGTTGTTCTAAATGTTTGTGTTAAACTCAGGGGAAATGAAGGGAGGCAGAGCAAAAAGGAGGACTCCATAGCAAACGGTCAAGAAGGAGAAACAGTCAGGATGAAGGGGGATGTGCAACTGTATCAGAAGATGGGGCTGAGGAATTGTGGGAAAGCCTGTGCAGAGGCCAGAAGGAGAAGAGAGACTGCAAGCAGTGCCTCAGGACCTCAGTGCAGTAAGTTTTCTAAGATTTGGTGGCTGGGCTTCATTGTTAATGCTGTAAACAGTTGGCAGCTGTGAACAAAGGCTGTCCTCAAGTTCAGCCCCAAATTTCAGTTTCTTACATGTCCTGGGTGTTTTCTGTCTTTGGGCATTGTTACTCTCTCATATGACTACATGTGGTTCCTATTCCTGTCATTTACTACAACTCAGTTATCCCCACAGGCATTGCAATTACTGAGGGATGGAGCTTTGCTGGTACTTTACAGCCTGTCCTAGGAATCTGAGGCACAGGGTTCAAGATGCATATGGACCTGCATGAAAAGGCAGCAGGAGATGGAAAATGCTGTTCTGAAGCCAACTTCAATGTCTCAAAAATAATGCTCTTTATTTTTGAGTGAAAACAAGGCTGTGTGAATACTTTTTCAACCATAACAGAACTGTGTAGGAACATTTCTTTTCAAATTGGAAAAGCTTACGGAGGTATTTTTATTTTTCTGCTAGACTCTATTTCCTGGTCTGATGGGAAGGTCCAACCTGCCTCTCAGAGATCTTCCTGATGAGAGACCCTTAGTTATGCCTAATGTTTCCATGAAATGTTCCAACTTTGGCAAAACACTGCACTTCAATAAAAATCCTTAATCAAAAATATTCTGACCAGCTCTACATATATGGTCCTTTTCATTAGCGTTGCAGAAAGAATATTTTCTGCTGAGCTACTTATATTCTTAAACTGTCATTATGCCAGCAGTGTGCGCTCTCCTCCCCCTGGCTGGCACTGCAGCCCAGATCCGCTGGGGTGTAAATCACAAAACCTCTGTTAGCTTCAGCAATATGCTGTAAGAAAATATTTATCCTCTGAGGCAGCCTGCCCCAGAGGAGAATCTGTCCCACTGATTAGAATTTCTCCTTGCTGTTCACTGTCCTGCATTCCTCTTCTGTCCTATTATTTATTCCTGCTCCTGTGCCTCCGCTCAAGGAGCAGCACGTAATAGAGAGTGGGATTTTTTTCCCCTCCTTCAGCAAGCCTAAGACTTCCATTTCTTGCCCTGCTTGTTGACCCAGTGGAGCTAAGCTCATACCTTTCATAATCCAAGGCGATGTGACAAGGCACTCTGTGGACTATCCTTGCACTCTACATAAATGAACAATCCTATAAATGGCCAAATAGATTTCCACTACTTTGACTTCTCGGTTGTGTTGCTCAGCTCTCAGAAAACGAAGATTACTGTGTTTCAGCCTATAGCATGTTGAATTTGAAGAGCTCTTTCGTCCCCTGTTCCTTTTAAGGATTGTTGGTATTGTTGTAGTAAATAATCTTTCTCATCCAGAGATGTCTGTGTGCTCTTACACTGTGGGAGATTCTGCTACTCCCATCTATGCATGGGGACACTCAGTTGGAGAGAAGTTACGGGTGTGGGTTTTGTGGTGCTCAGCACCGCTGTCTCCAGCTAAAATCGTGAGATCTGTAGCACCCAGTCATCTCCTCCCAGGCAGAGCCGGCAGCAACACTCTTTGGAGAATGCAGCGTGTTTTCCTACGACCACCGAGCGGGACAGCGCCACAGCAGTGAAACCCCAGACTAAGAAGCGATGCAATTTTCTTCGTCCTTCCTCTGTCCATCCAGCCGTTCGCCACTCTCACCTTGGTGTAAAAGGTCCCCTACAAAAGGATATTTGGGCAACCAGCAAGGACACGGATGTCAGAAGCGGGAGATGATTCCTGGGTTTTTAGTGCAGACTCTGGAGGCACGTGTCCCAGGTGGGTGGTCCCCTCCAATTTACTGGCATTTTGGTTCCCTGCTGCAGACCCAGTCTCACTCCCTGCAGTCCCAGCAACAGGAAGGAAACATTTTGAAGGGTCTCATCCAGCCAGAGGCTGCAGGATTTATTTCCCACCTCTTTAACTTTGTTGGAGCTCTGCTATCACATAAATGCAATAACATATCAAGGGGTTTTCAGTTGCATTCTGTGAGGAAAGCCTCTGCTTTTGGGATATTTCAGACCAGGGCAGGTGGTGTAATCTTCCAGCCCTGCTTCTCTATCCCCATCTCTGTGCAACCCAGGGACCCTGAGGGCTGTAGCTGTCAATCACAGAGGAAAAACGCTGGTCCCAGAGTACTCCCAGATGCTGCCTCCATGGTCTCCAGGATGTTTGTGATGAGGCCACATTTTCTGGGGCAATAAGGCTGAACCGGTGCCGCCTCTTGCTCCAGGCAGCTCCTGAGCAGCAATAGAAGGACCATGGTTTTCACTAGGGATAACATGGTTTGGACATGAACCCATATCTCTGCATGCTTGCCTCAGCTTACCCTCTTTCTGGGGGCAGTATCTCTTGGGAAAGACTGCCAGGGCCATTGGCTGATTTCCCCTCGAATTATGCTGTGCAATAACACTGAATGACTGTTTGAAGATGTCTTTCCCCTTTCGCAGTCCAGATCTATTCTTTCCCTTGCTTTTTTCTCAAGTATTTTCTCTTTAAGTGCTCTGTGGTGCTCCCTCACCCATCCACACACACCTGCCATGGCTGTCTTTCAACCAGGGGATTTTGGAGGGATTAAGCATGCGGACAATATTATCAGTGCCCTGTTCCCTCCAGAACCCTGAAAAACACTATCTTCTGGTATTTTCATATACTTCTCACTGCCTGCTTGGAGTGCCTGACCTGCAGAGACATTTTGGAAAAGAGGATCAACAGTTCTGTGTAGCTGCTGGCCAGGCAGCGAGTCCGAGATGAAGCTGGGGTGCTGAGTGGAGTTGCAGCCACCAGTACTGCTCTCTGCAGATGGACAAGCCAGCCTGGGTGAAGGGGAGCAAAGACATTCCCTCCAACCCAGAGCTGAAATAAAAGGAAACCCCAAGTTTAAAAATAAAAAAGGCTTTTTGACATTTGAACAAATTTAGTTTTACTTTCATTTTATTCTCACCTTCTGAGCTTAGACTAGGACAGCACATGGAAAGGATCAAAACAGACTATCCCTGGCCATGAGGACAAGTGCAGGAGGTTTGTACAGACAAGGTGTCCAGATTTAGTGAGGCCACGACTTGCAGGACCCCTAAAACCTTTACTCTGCCCTAATGGGAATTCTCACAGAAGCAGGACACCCAGTCACTGAATGTAAGCACCTCTGCACCTGCTAATCTTCTTTTTTATTAGTGAACCTCCGTCTGCCCCCCACACTTAGTATTTGACCATTCCTTCCGCTTAGTTTTGCGATGTTGCTGTCCCTCTTTCCTGTAATAGCACACCTGCTTTGTGGTACTTTTCTATAAGCCATCAAAGACAGCAATCAGTCTGGGATCTTCCTTTCCTGTAGTTAACTGCCTGCATTTTCAAGAAAGTGGAAATTTAGAAGGAATTCTTTAGGGCTGGAAATAGCTGAAAGGTCCTGAGCAGGGCAAGGACATCTAGAAAGGGTCAGCCTGTATTAACAGCAGCCCCATCGGTCCTCTCCTGCATTGCTTTTCTGTGGTAGGAACGAAACCTTGATTTACACCCAAGGAAAAGGAGGATTTTTCCAGCTGCCCCACTAATTTCCTGTAGTGACCTACATGTGGTCTCCATGGTCTTGAGCCTGTTGCGTCTCGCCTTCACCTCCCTCCAGCCTAATCACATCCATTCCTCTTCTCAGCTGAAGCCTCTTTCCTACCACTGTGTCAGAAGATTTCTTCTGCCTCTTTCAGTCTTCAGCAATCCTGTTCCCCAGCTCATCAGAGCAACAGCCACAACTGGCTTACAGCCACAACCGGCTTTGCTCCCTCTCCCTGGCTCCCTCCTGTAACTTTGCTGCCTCTCCCCGTACCCCGCAGCCCCCCCGTGCAATGCGCATCTCCTTGCTCTGTGCAGTGCGGCACCGCTCAGCTCCTGCTGCCTTCCCCAGGAGCCCTTTGGAGATGCTTTGTGATGGTTCCTGATGTGAAAATAATGTTGTGCAAATGGCTTCAACAAAACAAACAAATAAAACACTTTCTATTTTTACTGTTTCCGGAAAAGAACAGAGAAAGGGAAACCCAGGAGGGTCTTTGGGTGAATCTTGGAGGGTGTGGTTGTGAATGAGTGGAGGGTCAGATCAACCTCTCCAGTGGACAAAACATCTACAACAGTGCTGTAGCTGTAAAGGTCATAAAGGGTCAGAGGAACATGCCTTTCTCATCATCATCCCTCCCAGTTCTGCAGAAATCTCTCTATCGGATTTTATTGCTATTTTTTGTGGCAAATCGAGGTCGCTCTGCTGGGTGTTTTATAACGTACACAAGCGTGAATGTGGGCTGATGCTGCCTGCCAGCCTTTGTGCCCAGCGGTGATACAAGACCTGCTGCTGGTGTAACCTCCTGCATGTGCGAGTTCCTCCTCAGGCTGGATAACAAACATCCACTTCTTCCAGAAGTGAAGGATCATGATCTCAGCTGCAGCACCCAGCTGCTGCATTGTCATCATAACAATGGTGCTATTGTAACTGGAAGGAGGTGATGTTTTCCAAGGATTCATTGAGCAAGAAAGGCTCTGAAGTGTGTGAGATCTGAAGAGAGCAACAAACGACGATTCAGCATAAAGGCACTCTCTTTCCTTTGGGAGAGTGGAAGAGTAGAATAATATGGTCTCATAAAAGGTATTACGTTTCTGCCCTACATACCTTGCCTCTCCAACACAAAAACTGACTGGAACAACCTAGTTTGACCAATATAGATATAGATTTAGCAACTATTGAACTGTTTCCAGTTGGACAATAGGCAATTGGAACTGTTGGAGGCAGCGGAAAGGAAATGGGAATAGCTGTTTTCCCAGTCCTGGTGCTGTTAAAATCAATTAACTTTCTTCTCCTTGTGCCACCGTTGCACAGACCCATACTTTTTCACATGTTTAAATGTGCAGGCATGACTGCTTGAGCCAAGGGTTACCCAGGTATCTGTGTAGTTAATTGCATGCACAGCTGCGGTATTAAATATTCAGGCAAACAATTCCTGCAGCTTTTGCCTCCTTTTAAAATGTGACCCAGTAAACCCCTGCCAGCCGTCTGAACTGCAGTGACAGCCCTGCCAGTCGGGCACCGTGTCTGCCTTAAAGGCCAAGCTGTCGTGTCTTACACACCAAATCTGCAATTCAAGCAGCCCCGTCTCCGCATTCCCCAGCCTGCGCCCGAGACATTCACAGGCAGCCTCATAATCTCGCTCCCTCCTCATCATGTCGCCTGCTTGAGGGGCTGAGACCTGACACAGGCAGAGGGTGGCAGGGCAGGCTCCTCCTTTTTCCCACCCTGCGACACCACCCCAGGTAGGGTGTGACCCCATCTATCTATCACTCAATATGGGCTGGAAAAAGGAGAAAGCACCTGCTTGGCCTGTTGTTAGCTTAGAAAGAACGTGGGTCTTGTGATTAAGGAAAAAAATGGGGTCTGAGGGCTCCTGCCCTCTGGCTCCGGCTCTGACACAGATGCCCAGATGGCCTTGGGCAAGTCACCTGAATTCCAGGGGAGTCTGGCCCCAAGCTGTTTTCCTCCCATCCTGTTGCCGGCCTCACATCTTTGCATTAATGTGCCTGTGTACCCCTGAGGACCACTACTAAGATGCCTGGGCACCTTTTTTTTTTTCTTTTTAAGTTAAAAAAAGCAAGTGCTCTGGCACTAGGATCATGATGGATCCATCTACCATATTTTCCACTTTCACCAGAAAAAAACGGAGAGTGCCACAAAAGAAAACAAAAAGCAACAATGGGCATCTCTGCTTGAGTTTGTCAACTGTTGGAGCAAAGAATCATCCTGGTTATCACAGTGTGTGCTGCCTCATGCAACACAGTCCTGACCCCACGCTTCTGCAACACCAAACCAGAGACATTCCACTTCTGAGAATAGGTTTTGTCATTACACTCTTTTTAGGTTTGGATTCGTAGTTCCAAGATGGGAATACATTCCCCCTGCCCCTCACTCACCCCCTGCCAAGCCCATCATAATCTACAGGGAAGGTTGAAGAGAATAGTGGGGTTTGCTTGCTCTCTTTTTCTGTCTGTGATTTGAAATCTGCTCCATTTCTCTGCTGTTGGAGAAAAAAAGATCTCGTATATTAGTGTTAAGTCTGTTTTCACCCCACTCCTCCTTCCACATCTCCTCTCATTCCTTTTAAAGACAGCTTGACTGCGGGTGTGAAATACCGTGTGGGGAGTCCATACATTACTTCCCTTGAAGTAAATCAAGATTTTTGTTATTTCGCAGTCATTTTGCCTGAGCTATTTATGTAGCCTCTCCTAGGTGCAGGCCTGGGCTGTTTGCTGGGAGATTCAGGACCCAACTGAGCTGTCAGTCCCCAATTTCCTTCCCAGGGCAGTCGCTTCAGTGCAGCTACTGCCAGCCTACCCGGGTGCAAACCAAACCAGGTTTGTGCTGAATGAAAAATGCAGCCATTACAATGCTCCTTTTTCATTCCTCCACCTGATCCTCCGAGGAGAGCTCCAGCTAGCAATTATTTGGGAAATGGGAGCCATCTGTGGGGCACAAGGAGCTTTATCTTTGCATGCTGCGCACAGCAATGATATGAACCAGGAGTCCCATAGGAACAACACTATTATTATTTAAAGAGCTATCGGCTGTCATTGCTCTGCCCTCCACTGAGGCCTCTGCAGCTTTCTGATTGCCTGGCTGTTAGGCTTTATGCTGATTTATTGTACTTACATAAATAGTATGACTAATGTGTTTTCCAAATGGTAATTCCACACCCACCAGTAACCCCCCCCTCTTTGTTCTGCATGAGCCCTTGGGTGTTTTTTTCTTTCCCGTATCCATCCTGAATTGCCTTGTTTCTCTTGGGCTTCAAAAGTGTTTCCAGTATCTTTAGGAAGCTTTGCTTGCGTAGCAGTAGCTGCTCACTGCTGTGCGAAGGGTTGCAGTTTCAGATCCTGTGTGGGTTACTGAGCTGCTTTCAATCTGTGGCTGCAGAGCTGCAAAACTCACCGGCATCTCTTCCCAGCAGAGGTTGGGAGACTACGTCTGGAATCACCGTGTCCGGTTTTGTCCCCCCAGTACAAGAAAGACATCAGCAAAATGGAACAAGGTCCTCTTGGCAGATGACCACCAAGATGGTGAGGGAGCTGGAGCGCAAGATGTAAGAGAAAAAGCTGAGAGATTGGAATTGTTCAGCCTGGAGAAGAGAAGGCAAAGGGGGATTTTACTGGTCTTTTCACCTGGCTAAAGGAAGTTACAGGGAAGATGGAGCCAGGCTCTTCTCAGAGGTGCACAATGTTAGGACAGGAAGCAAAAGACACAAGCTGCAGCAAGAAAAATTCTTCTTCGTAAAGAAAAATAAATTCCCCAGGAAGATGGTACAGTGCTGAAACAGGGCCCAGAGAATCCGTGGATCACCACCACTGGAGAAATTCAAAATTCAAGTGGGCAAGGGCCTGACCACCCTGCTTGAGCTTTGAAGTTGCCCTGCTGAGAGCAGGGGTTGGAGCAGACAGCAGCATCCTGCAGTCCTTTGCAACCTGACTTATTCGGCGATTCTGTCCCTGTCTCCCAGGAAAACGCTGGGGAGAGGAGGGGAGCCTCACTCAGCTCCCCTTTCCCAAACTCACTCTGTGTGGCTACCCTCTGTAAAAGATTGCTGGGAAAGGAGACTATGAGAGGAAGGGGAATATAATTCCCTCTCCCTATTAACATTACCTGATGTGACTGTCTTTTCCATTTGACCAGAAAATTTTCTGTAGGGAAAAGGAGAAATTGGGCCGTGCCTTGCATTTTCAGAAGTCCCGTGCAAATGGCCTGACTGCCTGTGCCATTGCTGCCGAGCTGGGCTGAGCCAGAGGCAAGCGAGTTGTGGGGAAAAAAGCAACAGGTCAAACAAACTTGTTGTGAGAAAGTTTTCCCAGTTGTGAGTTCAGGGGAGAGGAGGGTGTTTATTTGTTGAATAAATCACTGTCTTGTGCCGTCTCTGTGTTTGTATGTGGCTTTATCTATTAAATGGAGCCATTAGGAGAACTAAAATGCTCCCCAGAGTCATTCAGGTTGAAAACACTTTCCCTCATGTCCCAGCTACTTCTTACCACCAGAAACAATTTCCTGTCTCTTGGAAGCCTTTGCTATAACAGCATGTAAGTGATGGCCTAGGACAGCTGAATGGTGCCGTCCTAAATCTCTGCTTTGTTGTGCATGATGAGTTAGAATAAATGCAATAAATTGTGGTGTGTCGGTAATGGGAAAAGCAATGAAGCAAAGTCCAAAACAAGAGCAGGCCACTTTGCAAATAGTAATTCCAGAGCTGATAGCTCAGCAGTGATCAGAAAGCCATGGCAGTCTGGTGGCCACTTCGGTCCCCTCATGTGAAACAGCCTGGGGCTTTGGGCCAGCCCCTTGCCAGAGGTATGTGTGAGGTACAAAAGGGCTACAACCAGCATGCCTGGAGGCAGATCC
Source organism: Gorsachius magnificus (assembly GCA_034008185.1). Classification (NCBI taxonomy): domain Eukaryota; kingdom Metazoa; phylum Chordata; class Aves; order Pelecaniformes; family Ardeidae; genus Gorsachius; species Gorsachius magnificus. The sequence continues at coordinate 28,026,255 of CM067083.1, read as the reverse complement.
AGCAGCTTCTGTTTCCTGCCTTTAGGTGCTGCATTTGCATCAGGATGAAAACACATGTTGTTGGAAATGACCTGGGGGATCTTGGCACTGGTACGAGGCCAGTACGAGCAAAGTAAGTAAACCTGCTCATTCTTTCTTACTGCATTGCAAGCAGAATTAGTGGGAGTATTTCATTCGATGTCAATGGGATTAACAATCATTTGCCCCTCAGTGAAAGTTTGCATGAAAATCTTTTGCTTTAGCAGGCGTTTTCATGCTTCCCCACTCTGTAAGGACCTCAAACCAGACTGAGAGTGGAGGGTGATCTGTCCATGCCTATGCCTTGTACTTATAATAAGCTCCTCCAAAAAGTCAGGTTGTTAAGCTCAAAAAGCCAGGTTGTTTTAGGATGCTGACTGAAGCAATTAACTTTCTAAGAGACGGAAGAAACTCAGATAAGGCAAAAGAGAAATAGAGGGCTTTAGAAATAAGAGTTCCCTGACTGTTGTGTCTTTGGCCCTCTACTCCTCTTAGCCTTGCCCAAAGTGCAGCTCCAAACCTGTCACTAGGTCCCACCTCCCCCCTTCCAGCATCTCCCTCTTCTTGTGGGCTCAAATCTTCCAACCCTTTGGATAATTGCCCCAGAGGGATCCATGTCCCTCCCATGTCCTCCAGCCAGCCTGGATGATGGGGTGAGGAGGGATAAAGTGTGGTAATGATGGAGCATTTTTCTGCTCCTGTGTCTGTCTCCTACACTGACCAAAATATTTTTGGTCAAGGGGCATATTTCCACATCAGAAATTTAAAAATTCAGAGAGACAGAAAGAGAGATATCGTCTCACTCTTCCCACAGCTCACATCGACAGCTGATCTCTCATTGTTCTGACTTGTACAAGACAGACAAACAGCCTTATGGTCAGCCAATACCTCTTTCAAAACCCAGTCAGAGAACCCAGGTCTGACCTACTGCCTTCCTTGCACTGCCAAAACCTCACAGGACTCCCCAGCCCTGTTTAAGAAATATGAAGCTGTGACCATGTTTATTCATCAGTAACACTGTGGGATTTATTTTTTCCTTTCCCTGCCTGGTTGAAGCATGCATACATGGACACACACACATGTTGTTGGCAAGCTGAAAAACACACAGGCTACAGTGAGCATTTAATGTAATACCTTTATAGGATTAAATATTTGAACAGCTCCATTAATCTTGCAGTTGGCTGCACCGAACTGCACTACCCTCACCAGTGACAGCTGGAGGAACAAGTGCCCAACCACACTGCTGTCTTGTTTACCCTCCCTTCCCACTTGGGAGTCCCTTGCAATCTAATCCGGGGAACCTTTTACAGAGTCAACATACCCCACTGGAGACTGCTCTGTCCTCAACATCCTTTGCAAAATGCTTATTGAAAGAGATCCCTTCTTATTGCTTCCCTTCCTTTGCCTTCCAGTGGGCAAGCAAGCAGGCTGCAATCTGATTAGCAAACGGTGCAGAGCTTGAAAGCAGTAGAGAGGGAATGCAGGCAAACAGTCCAAGCAGAGGGGATCCAGCTCCCCACCTACCCCCTTCTCCATGGCTATCTCCTTCCAAACGGGATGCGAATCAGTGCCTTCTTGGATCATGGCTTTGAGATGTCATTCACATGCCCTGCCTCCCAACCTATTTCTTATTCCAGCCTGCTTCTGCCCAGCTTCCCCACCAGCAGGGATGCAGTTGCACAGGTTCAGCTGGGAGGTGCTGAGTGCTGCAGTGGTTTTCATGGGCTGAGGCTCTGGCTCAGATCCATTCAGCACACCTTGTCTTTCCCTGACTCCTCTGCAGTCCCTGCCATGTACAGGAGAGACAGCAGTGGATGTGAGAGGTGGTTCCAGCTCCCCAGCTGTGCTCTATCCTATTGCAAGACAAGGGCAGGGTATCTCTACTGAAATGAATGATGGGTGAGGAGAGTAAAATTGACACAGGTGGGAAGAGGAGAATCAGGCTTAAGGTTTGTGTGCAAAGTGTAATCATCTGGCAGTTTCTACAGGCTGCATAATGAACCCGCTCAATGTAAAAATAATGCAGTTTCTTGTGATTCTGGAACGCCTCCTCATTGAAATTGTACATTTGCCTTCCTTTAAAAAGTGACATATGAGAATGTGCATATTGCATCATATTAAAAAGCAGAGAAAAATTGCAAGCACCATCTCACATTGCTAGGTACAGCAAACACCGTTGGCATCCTTAATATGAAAGTTTTTAATTTGATAGTTTATATTCCATTAGCATCCCTCATCTATCAAACCTGAAGTGCATAAATGTAGCATGGCATACAGTACTTTGCATTTGCAAAGACAGTGCTGTGAGGTGCATAAGAAAATATTTCTTGAGGCTCTAAAAAGCCATTTGCAACAAGATCTTGTATTTGCAAAACTAAAAAGGAGACTGGAAGTGAATGGGCTGTACCGAAACCATTACAGAGTTACATTTCACAGACTCTCCACAAACATCTGTCTGTTTACCTACTGACCAAACGATTGCCTTATCTAATGATCCGTCTAGTCTGTTATTGTACTGCTCCCAAAAATAGCACTGGCACTTGTTTAAGAGTCAAGGAAGAAAACAGAGCGCACAAACACATTTTCCTGGAGGGAAGCTACTTCCTGATGTTTCAGTCTGCGATCAGAATACAATCAAGCATTGGTGTCCTTAGTTTGTTGAATGATCTAATCAAAATTTTCAAATACTTAGAGGTCTTTAAAGATCTCTATTTTGGAGTCTAAAATAGGCACTCCTATAAAAGAGAATGAATTTTTAGCTGCCAGGTGTTGAGTGATCTCTGAAAATTAGGCTCCTTTTAAAGGAGGGTACCAAAAATCCTGCTGCCCTAAATCACTGCATGTTTTGGAAAATGCTGGCTCCTGCTTTTGGAGAAGATTAATAGCCTTCTGGGATGAGCAAAAAATATTACATCTCCTTTCATTTTGTGCAGAAGTCCATTGATTCAGACTCCCATTGAGGGTAATTCAAAGGATTACACATAAGGTTAGTAGTCCCCTACTAGGTATTTTACTTTATACATAATAGGGGGCATTCTACCGGCCCATTTGACACTAATCAATAACACAGAGCACAAGTAGTGGCTGGCAAAATTAAAAGAAGACAAGAACACTAACACAACTCTTTGTCTTGGTATCATACTGCTGTCCAGTGGAACTCTGTTGCAGAAAGCCACTCAGGCAAGGTCAGAGTTTGATAAAGGACAAATACTCTGTGTCTACTTGAGATGCACAAGATAAAGTAAAAGTAATCACTCAAGATAAAAACCTGCTTCCAGAGAGCTCCCAACCCTTTCTTCCTCTGCTCTGTGCACTGAACATTACAACAAGACTCACCTGTCATTAGACAGTGCTTGGACCATTCCCTGACTTAGCTACACAAATGGCTTCTCTTCGAAGGGAGATTTCATCTGCGGTGCTATGGATAGCATGATGATCTTCTCTCTTACATGCCCTCAGTGGTAAATGGAATTAGATTTAACACTGGGATGGTAGGGGTAGTATGGGGAGGGATCACTCAATCACTGCTTGACTACTCCAAACCATTGCTCTGTAGTCTAACCTGATATGAAGAGGTACTGCCTCAAATCCTCCCATGATTTTGTTCCTGGCTCACAGGGGTGGTACCTGCAGAGGTGCTGGCACTGTGGTGGCCTTACATGAGCCAGGGCTGCTTGGTAAGAGTTCAGAGGTGAACAAAGTGGGAAAACTCAGTCTTGCTGCCTGCTGAAGCAGTAGGGGACCAGACTACTCCCAGAGACATGTGGAATCTTGAAGCTCCTGGGATTGACTGGGAAGCAGGAGCTGCTCTAAGCACTTGAGAACACATCTAGCTCTAAGTCAAGATACTGGGATGCTCCAGGTGACAAGTCTTTCCATAGTGCACTTCATTGCTCTTCCCTGCACAATGCTTCAGGGCTCAGCCTGTATCCAAGCTGGGTGTCTAGGGAAGCAGCTATGGAAAAAGCTCTGGTTCATGAGATTTGGGGCCAGGTTAGGAGGCTGGTAATTGCACTTGCATTTCATGCCCTCTCTTGTCTCTTTAATTTGGTTAAAACAGAGCATCACCCTCATATGAGAATCTCTACATGGATTTGAAGTAGGCAGTTGAGCCAAAAACCCAGATCCAAACACAGTCTGTGCATGAGTGGGGATTTGCTCACTGCCCCAGAACACCTTCTGTGCTTTCATCCCTGCCCAGTGGAAACAAGGAAACAAAATGCACCAAAAAGAAACCACCAGGAGAAACTTGGCCACTGTGATTAGCAGAAATTTCGCAAGAAACAACAAAGAATGACAGCACACAAATCCCAAAAGTGTTGTTTCAGGCAGTGCTACAGATGTGAGCACAGAGAGCAGATGCTTTGAGACCAGCTGGGAAGGACTGAAGTCAAACAAAATCGGTTGTGTTGTGCTAGTTTAGAACCACCAGGTAGAGCTGAGCACCTTGAACCACAAAACCTATAGCCCCTTCCAGCAGTCATCAGCAAACACCTACATGTGCAAAGAGGCTGAATTCTCCACAACTCAAGCTGATACCCTCACATCAAATGCACTCATGGATCCCTAAAGGAAGCTCCTCATGAGCTAAGGATGACAGAACATCTGCCAAGAGCCAAGTAAACTCATTCATGGTTGCATCCATTTCAGAGTGGGTTTTCAGCCCTGTGTGCGGGAGTGGATTTGAAGTCTGTTTTAGGAACTCATTAGATTCTTAGCTCTCCATTTCGTCTTCACAAGATGGAAATCCTGGTATTGTTTGCATGTGGAATGAAGCACTGCCTTGCCCTCAGCTCCCCCAGATCTCTCTCCTTCCAGTCTCCATCCCCAGAGGTTTCGCATGTGACATCCAGCTATGGTCAATACCACAGCTTGTTTTGGTACCTTCAGTCTGTTTGCATCTCTGCAGTGTTTGTATTTAGTGAAATATTTTCATCATACACTGTGTGCCTGGTTGCAATCTATTCTTCTGGCACTCAGCTTTCACACAATGTGCCCCCTTGTACTTGCTTCTTTTCCGGCAGTTGTGGCATAGATGGAATCAGCTTCAGACAAGAGTCCTCTTCTGGAGGAGGCAGATCCTAGGCTTTCAGGTTGCAGCTTCTACTCCCTTTTGTGTCTCACCTGTGGACTTCAGAGAAAAATTGCCCCTGCCATTTCCTTTAGGATGTCCTCAAAAGGGCACTGGAGATATCTACCTTCATCTGTGGAAATTAAATTTTTGGAAAATACAGGTCTCCCAGTACAATGCACTGAGGTGCAGTTGGAGTGTGGCAGGCTGGAAGTGGAGCCTGCACAATGCTTCTGTGTGAAGGGAAAATGCATTTCTGGAAGGAGACAGCCAGCACCTTTCAAGCCCAACTACCTCATACACAACTTAGTGCCCTGGTGTTGTTGCAGATGCCCTTTAACTCTTCTCAGAAGCAGGCTGTCACTGTTAGGTCACATCTTTAAAGCGAGACATCCATCTGAGTCTGCAGAGCTGAATCACAGCTTCAAGAGTTGTGTCCCTGTGGTGCTCCCTGGTAGGCATCCCGTGAAGGGCAAAGCGTATAGCTTAGGGATGGCAATGGCCCATGTCCCTGCTGAGTGGTGGTAGGAGGCAGTTCACACTGCTCCTTGTTCAGAGCACAGGAGTGTTCCCATCCTTGTGCTTTGGGGCCCTGCAGGGTGGTGCTGGAGTCCCACGCCTTTGCTGGTCGCTGCTCCTGGGAAAACCAGCCGCTATATTTCACCCAAACAGACAAGAGCAAGCTGGCTCAAGACCAACCTGGGGTGTGAAAAAGGAAACTGAATGGAGAAGGAAATCGCTTTCAGTTTCAAAAGAAGTTCATTGAACTGGCCCAAAATCCCAGCACCTGGTCTATCTGCTGCTGCTGTCTTGAGTACCCACAAATATAACTGTGGGCATTGTATGGTTGAAGATATAGAGTGACAGACACACATTCAAATAATTATATGTGTATATATACGCATTACATACCTCTGAACTCACATATATATATACACATTAATATATATGAACTGCATTTTTATATAATTCTGTTACATAACAGTGAAGTAGGTGAATTTTTGAGACCAGAAAAACAAAAGAACAAAACCTTGCAACCTCGCACTGCCCAAGAGTGGTTTCTAATTGCAGTCACTGTTACAGATCACCACTGCTGTGGGATGCAAAAGAGAAAAGTTGAAAGATGATGGCAGAATTGCCAGCAGCTTTCAAAGCAACCTGTGGGCTGCTAATGCAGAGTGTGGAAAGCTTTAATGCTGAAAGCCTCTGAGCATGAGAGACGAACAGAAATAGGGAAGGGAGAGGAATGCACTGGTCTGGTACACAGCCATTGACAGGGCCCCAAATTTAAGTCTTTTCAGCTACGTTTAGCCATTATTTAACAAACAACTAAATAACCTGAAATGTGATCTGCTAGCAGGCCTATGAATAGTTATAAGGATTTCTGTGAAGGGAAGAAAACAAATAATCAAAAAATATATTTGATATTTATTCAATAGTTTGCTGAAACATTCACACCATGAACCAGAACAGGCCTGATCTCAGCTATGCCAAAATAAATCTCAGTTTCAGTGCACACAGGGAGCTGTAGGACCAGAATCCAGATCACTGAGCCTTTTTCACCATTCTTTTATACTGGCTTTATGCTGTATTTACTCTGCAGAGTTATTGCAACACAGTGGAATGGAGAATGAGTCTTAGTACATTAGACATTTACAGAAGAAAAGCCACTTGAATAAGCTAATACTTAAGAATTATGATATAGTCCAGTAATACCATCCCAGACTGCAACTACTAAGAGTTGTCCCTTTCTATTGTTTATTAACCTTTAACTAGCATCTATTTTCTCAAGAAAAACTTCACGGGCTGCCTCTTGAAGTCAAATTTATTACAAAAACATGATAGTTTTCAATCTAAAATATCTCAACAGAGTCGAACAGAGATGGATATGACCTGCATGGAGGCAGGCACCCAGAAGAACACTGGCTTCAGGCAGAATTCTGCCCTGGGCAACAAGGAACACCTCAGAGTTAAAAAGGGAAAAACAGGAGAAAAGGATATGCAGGTGATGGCAGGGCCCAGAATATAGCAGAGAAAAAGGACAGTGATCAGTGCTCTCAGCAACAGCCTGTATATGGGGAACCCCAGGATGGGAAAAATTTGTGGGACCTTGGAAGTGGAGCTTTAGTCTGTTTTTCTACCATTCTTTAATGGGTAGGATTCATCTTCCTTAACATCAGCCATTTAAAAATTAGTCTGAGGTCATCATCTAGGCTTGTGTAGACAGTGAAGAGAGGGAACAACCTAAAATCGATGAATTTTCTTCCCAAAGTGCTTTTTTCTGTCTCAGCCAGGTTGTATGTCTAACTTTAAAATGGTTGCAGTTAAGAGAGATGATTCCCAGCCTTAGTGGGTGGGACTTTTTGCTGGAGGTGTGAGTGGATTCCTTCAAAGGAGTTTGAATTTTGAGACATTTTGCAGAGGAAAGGCAGACAAAGCACGGGTAAAACAGAGAAGCAGTCTCGAGAAGAGACGTGGGATTAGACTGACCTCAGACCTGGTGAGAGTCTGAGGTTTAAACCTACAGTGGGTCTTTAAGACAGGCATCATATACGGCTCTGTCTAATTAGTTGTGACGAAATAATGGGATAAAAACATTGAACTGAAAGCTGAGTCTCTGCCTTATCAGGAGTGTCATAGCTGGGCCAGAAGTGGGACCTAGAAGTTGTGGCTTTTTTTTCCACACCCGCTTATTACAGAGTCGCAGTGTGTTCAGGCTGGGATGGGGACTGCTGGCTCTGTTCGAAGATCTTTGTTTAGCTCAAGCCTATCTATCAGTGCATCTGCCGAATAGAGGTCCAGCTCCGAAAGAATGTGATGAAAAGCAGATGCAAGGGGAAAACCTTTGCGCCAAGGAAAGCCACTGAGTTCTTCAATGTTGCGCTCGATTTGCCCCAGTGTAAAATCAAGATCAGCCACCGCATTTGCTGAGCTGCAAAATCAATGACTAAAGGCACAACACAGCCACTATAGGAACTCTGACAAGAAATGCTAAGAGGATGGAAAATTAAGAAGAACCTAAAAGAAACCAAGATCTGAGGTTGATATTGTTAAAATACATTTTTTCATCAGAAAATCAGCTGACAAAACCTTCTCCATCCAAGACAGAAGTGTTGTCTTCCATGGAAAATTGTATTTTTGTTGGGAAAAAAACCAAAACAAAAGGATCAGGCTGAAATTTTTCAACACAGAAATCTCTAGTTGGGTAAGCCACAGAGTCTATCCCAAGGGAACTACTGTTCAGCTCACTCATTGTCTCATTCTCAAATATGGCTTATGCTCCACAGCCAGACGTCAACTCCTGCTGGAAGCCTGTCTGAAGGAGATTTGCAATACGCTACCTCCCTCTGCCAGGATAAGAGTTTGGAGTGCAGAAGGAGAGATGTAGTAACCAGGCATCATGATTGATAGGAGAGGAGATGATATGGAACCTCAATTAGTGCCTTCATGAGGCTCCCTACCAGCATTACGGTATCTAAACACCTGGGGTTTCATCCAAAACACTCCTCTTCCTCCCACTCCCTCCAAATGAGAACAACTTCCACCTGAAATGTTGAATTTGTTATTTTGGAACTTCAGGTACTACCTATCAGGGAGCCTGGTGACAACATCTTTTTGATATTACTGTGATTTTCTCTGCTTTTTCTCAATTAATCTGACCTCATCTTTCTCTCTCTTGTAGCTGCCATTTTCTCCCATAACTACTGGCCTTTCTGTGTCTTCACTTAAATCATCAACGTTTTTCATCATTGTCTTGCCAGTTTCTTGTAAGTCTCCTGTAACAGGCATGATCATTTCCACACCTCCTTAGCTCCCTTCCCCATGCAGATACTGACTCATGGCTGTGCAAGCCTACCTTTATCCCAACACTAATGTCTTTGGAAAATTAAGTCTGGGTTTAGGTTTGTATTGAGGAGAGCTGAATCAGGTCTGGAGTTTGATTTTCTTATTTTTCTAGATTTTTCTATGTCACTTGATGTTATTTTGGCCCATATACGCTCTCTCAATGTTTCCATTTAGTATTTATTTGGTACCATCTTTTCCCCATTTTGTTTTTTCTGTTTCCTCTCTGGCGGACAAGTTGGACAGATGAAGGAGTTTTTAGCCTCACAAGAAGACCCATTGGTGATATGGGGGAGCCAGCATTTATAAATGGGGAAATGAAGCACAGAGAAATTCAGTGATTAGGTCAAGGTCACAGTAAGAAAGCTGTAGCAAAAGTGGGGAATTGAATTTGAGTGCCCTGAGCTCATGCCTAAGGTACAGGTCCATTCTTCCAGCTAAATGAATGAATGTATTGCTAGGCATTGCTGATATACTAATTGGGGGTTTTGGCAACGCTCCCTATCAGAAAATCCTAAAGATTGCACACAGAACTGACCTGCAGTGGCATCTTTTACATTTTCTGAGTTTTTTTTCTTTTTTTTAATCTCTTCATGGAGGAGAGAAGGAACTAAATTAAAAAATGCAGTAAGACATACAAGCGTTGCTTCCCACCACACTCAGTCCAAGGCTAATTCTCTTTTCAGGAGGGGAAGAGGCTTTTTTATTTCAGGGAGGAGTAGCACTGGAGGGTGCTGGCTGGGGAAGATGACCATTTGACTTCTGCAGGCTGCCCTCTCGGTGCAGAAGAGGAACAGGTACATCTTCAAGTGTCTGACTGAAAGAAAAAGCAACTTGCTTTCCACTAACATTTTTAAAATGAATATGTTGCTGTGTTCTTTTCTACTTCATGTAGCTTGTCAAGGACTTTTCACATTACCTAGGAATAGCACGTAATGCTATGTTTTCATAAAAGTAAACTAAATAGCTTGCTGCTGCTCATTAAACATTGTCTACTTAACTCCTAGGTATCCAGATTTTTTGCAGAACACAGCCTGTATTGTCAAGAACCAGCATGATTTTGGAAATCTTTGGCACAGTCACTATAAAGCATGTTAGATATTTCAGGTGTTAAGGAGCAATTCTTCTTTCACTAAGTGGCCTTTGCTATATGTCATTGAGGACTTCTTACAGGCAAGGGGCAGCTAAATCTGTCTGCCTGCCCTGGGTATGGTGGTGCAGTGATCATTTAGTTGGATCCATGGGCTGAAATCTTTGCTGACATCTTTCACTGACACCAACTGAGTAAGCATGCGTTACTTAAGGCAGCATCAGAGTGCCTGAGGTCTCCCCTGGATATAGGTTGCCAAGTCCTTCAGTTTTCTTGACATCTTCTCTGTCTGTAATACTTCTCTAAGGACAGCTTGTAACATATGGCCTTGAACTAGATACCTCCTTGAAAACCTGCCAGCCCCCAGTCAGTTCCCAATGGACGTGCTGGTTCTTCTTGTCATGATAATTTCTTTACTCTAACCAGCTGCAATATAACTCCTTTTCACCCAGGAAGCCCCCTAGATGCTGACATGTTGCTTTTGCAGCTGGATTGGAGAACCTAAGATAACACAGTGCAATTTTTGCAGTTTGGGTTCCTTGAATCTCATGCATTAGGATGTTCCTTGCTATTTGTCCTGATTTCTGGGCTCATTTCAGTGACAGAAATGGAGACAGTGTAAAATGATAGATGGACATATACAAGAAAATTGTTGGTATAAGCAACTTTTACACTGAGGGTCATCATCATAAAAAGGAGCGTATTTGTGCCAATATGGTTTGCACAATATCACAAAGTGGTGATTCGCTGTGGACTAAAGTATCACTTCACTTCTGAGTGTAATAACTTGAAGTAGATTGAATTGCTGATTCCCAGCATTTCTAGGTATGTATAACAGTTGAGATGCATTCGCTATCTCTAGTTTCTCTTCACACTCGCTTGTATCTGGAGCTGCTTAGAAGATTGACAGCAACATTTTGGAAGTCTTTCTCTGTCCCCTCCCTTATTGCCTTTCAGAATAGGAAACAACAGACTGGGTTTACTAAAGACTGAGCATCTTCCCAGCCTTATGCTGAGCAACTGGACGCACACACAATTTCTGGTAAGAGATATTCTTTATTTCCTGACCTCACAGACATGGCGTAAGCAAAGTTATAAAGGTTTAACCCCTGGTACCGTGGCACTTCTCACTGTTTATGATTCTGCTTTATAACCTGTTTGAGTGAAATCTGCATTTATGTTTGTGTTGATCAAGACTCTTTGCATGCTGCCTGTGAAGGAGTCGGGTAAGTTTAGCTGAGAAGACACGATGCTTTATCCAAGCCTTGGCTTTTCTAGAAATCTCCAGGATATGTGTTTTCTGTGGAGGACATGGGGATTGTTGCTAATTCCAAGGCAGAGGAGGCAGAGGGCCACTGGGGGAGGACTTATGCTCTGATCAAGGAGAAACTCCCTAATTCCTCTCCACCATGCGAAACGCCTGATGAGTTTCCTATTATTTGGAGCACATCAGGAATGCAAGGAGGTAGTTACAGGCTGAGAAAAGCACAAAAGCTCCTGCCCTCTGGCAGTCTGGGTCTGCTGCTGCAAAATCCTTACCAGCAGCAGGGATGTGTCCCAGTTCATCCAAGGCATGCATCGCAGCGGGAGGGACAGTAACGCGTGTCGGAGGGACGGTAAGAGATGGTGTGCAGGTAGAAGAGAGGCCAGGATGGTAAGACAGGTAATAGCTTTTGTTAGACTAGCCTGTTTAGTTAAGAAAAATGGATAAACTGTCAGGTTTTAACCACAAACCAACTGCCCAAAGAAATGGCTGCATAAGCCATTATGCCCTGGCACTTTTCCATCCAGCATTCGCCTGAGAATTTTACTTTATAGACCTGGAGAACTACCAGCTTTATAAAGAGGGGAAACGACTTAGCGAAAATCTCCTACTGGGATGCCTTTCAGTAAGAGGCCTTGGACTGCTCAGAGTAGCTACCAACTGATTCTGCAATTTGCAGCCTCATTTCATTTTCCCAACCTAGTACTATGTAATCAATAATATCCTGCAGTCCCATAGACAAGAAGTGCAGACAATGTACCTATCTGGGCTCACGTTGTTTACTTTTAACTGTGGATTTCATTAGCCTGTAATTTCCTTACTTACTGCTCTACTGGGGATAACACTGGATTAATCTGTTCCTGGTTCTTATAATTTGGTAAGGAAAGCTTTAATAGTAAGAAACTATCGGTTTTCTCATGCACATTGCTGGACTTTATGTGCTGGACTTCAGTTGTTTTTTTCTTATGCACTTTATTCTTATGTCCATTTATCTTGATTTTTTTGAAGGTAGGGCTCAGGTGTGATATTCTACATGATGGTGGATTTTGAGAACCCTCTGGAATTTATAATTTATAGTGTTTTCTTGTAATTTCTTTTCCTTTTCTTAACCCTGTTTTAATACATTTAGGACATTTTAATATGTTTACAATGTTTTTTACAAGATTCTTCCTGATTAAGATACTATCAGTTAATTACACTTCATGCCTTTTGGCTTTAGCAAGAATAATAACTGTAACACCAAGGGAAGGCAAATATTAGGGGGTGTGCTCTTATTACAGTGAGCAGTCTTTCATAAGTTAGCTGAACGCAGCTAACCAAGCTGACACACAGTTGGGATAGTAAACACAAGGCTGACATATTATCAAGGGAATGAAAGGGAGTTCACTGTAGTTCAAAACATGCAAAACCAGATGCATGATATTATTAAGGAATTAAAGATCATCACTTCCCTGTGGAATGAGCATTACTGTTACAGAGAGGCTAAAAACTGAGCTCATGTTCCCAATAAACAGTCGTATAGAAAGGGTGAGGTTTTCAGACTAGGTTGGTTAGATTTGCACTTTAAGAATAAGTTATTTAAAAATATTGAACTGGTCCCAGTGAAAGCAGTGAATAGCTGAATAAAACCGTAAAACATCTTTTCAAGGCATGTCAGAAGCAGACTGATTTCAGAAGCTATGAGACAAAATCAGATCCAGACTGACCTGTTTTTCTGAAAAATGAAACCACTTACTGTGGATGTCTAAGTAGGGATGTAGGTTCTGCATATAGATGTCTTCATTAAGAAGTTGAGTTCGAAATTCTGTTGTTATCCTCTCAGTAAAGTTTCTTACCGAGGACCTGGAGTTGTATCAAATGTTTACATGGCATGTAAAAAACCCATGTAGCCTATCCAACCATCACTGTGTCTGGTGAAAACTATTATTCAGTTCTGAATAATACATTTGTTTTTATCCTGGTCTTTAAATGAAACATTTTGGAGCGTGAGTGTAAAACAGAAGTCAGTGACACTCAATTTCAATAGCTATAGCACAGGGGACACCTGATTTAGCACCAGAAGGTGTTTGAACTTTGCTCATTTAAAACATAACCAGTGTGAATATCACAGTACAATTAATAGAAAAATAAGTTGTACTCAAGACAGAAACTAGGCTGGATTTATAATTCATTTGCTCCTTTCAATATAAAGTAATGAGCCTAATTCTCCTCTTTCTTATTCTGGTGTAAAGACAGAGTAACCCAACAAAATTAATCCCACAATGCTGGGCAAATTCCCCTACTGTCAGTCATATGGCCATTGAAATCAAAAGGGTTAAGAGGCTGTGGAGAGTATGTCCTTCACCGGGCAAGAGGTGCTGACCTAGTCTTTACGCTTTCTACCTGGAACAGGCTTCTGTTCTTCCACATCTGCTGAATAAAACTTTACACTCATCTCACTATATACTATGTAAACAAGTTGGATTGCTAGTCTAGATTTATAAATGCAGTGAGGTGTAACACAGTGAAGGGAACTCTAGCTTGTTTGACTAGGGAGGAGATATGTAAATTGCCAGTCATCTTCAATAATTTAGTCTGGTATGACATTATGATGAAAGCTGAATAAACTGCCAGCAGCTGTGGCCTTGCCTTCTGCACTTATGATCTAGAATTAAGACTTTGCTGGAAATTATTTAATGGACTTCACTGTCTGACGGAAAAAGATTATTGCATGGATATTATTAATACTCCATTAACAAGCGTGTGGTGTTAGCTGAAAAGAAAAAAGCAATTTCCCTGGGAGGAGGCAAACAAGTTTAAAAGCTCCTGCCCCCTTCGCAGTGGAACGAACGTGACAAGCTTGCTATGAACACAAAAGACAGAGACATTAGCAAGACAACAACCATTAAGCTATTAATAGTTTTCCATTACATTGCTAGGGCTTTATACAACACAACACAATTCATTACATCTTTCCTGATGCTTCTCAAGCTGGATCCTGAAATGCTTTTCAGTGTTAAATAATACAACATAGTAGACACTATAAATTACAGGAAATGGTGGTGTGAAGGATGTCAGATGGTGAATAATTTACAAAGGCTAGAACAGAGCAAGGGGGGAACCAGCATTGGAGCAAAAAAAAAAAGGGGGGAAATGGAGTTTTCACAGAAGATCTGAATGGAAGAAGCAGACTCAGGAAGCTGTTTCAGATGGCTTGAAAATAAATTTCTAGACCAGAAATGGACCCATACTGGTAGAACAGACAATTTGTGACTGAGGGTGAAATGGTCTAATTAGAGGTTCAAAACAGTCCAGGAAATTTTGAAACAAAACATCCTTTGGAACAAAACCTTGGATTCACTTCTCCATGTGTCTTCAGGGAAGGCCAGAGAGGAAAGTATCACGCTTCTTTTCCAGTCCTGGAAGAGGTCACATTTTCATCTGGTCCTGGAATAGGTTCCCAGAAACCCCGCCTGATCACCCCCTCCAGCCTTGGCTGAGGGTTTCACAGCCACGTTATACATCCTGAGGAGCAGGTTTATACCATGGGTGAGCTTATGCTACCCCGAGCTCCAGAGCTGCTGCCGTAATAAAGAGGCACAGGAGCACTTCTGGATGAGTAATGAGCTATTAGAGACAGCTGATGTGCTGGCCTCTTGAATGTGGAGCAAGGGACTGCTATGACATGTTTACTGCCACCATCAGAGGAGCAATCTGGGGTGCCATTGTGAAGTGTAATCAGTAATAAATGATTAATTAATGGCTTTTAAATGGGCTGAATTTAGTATGCAGTGGTGAGGGCGTGAATGGAGCAATTATTAAAAAATTCATGTGTTCTTGGTCATAGAACTGATAAATACTCCAAAGTGCTCTTTGATTACAGAGTGGCAGGCAGTTCACTTGCACACTGCATTTCTGTTTTTAATTGCCAATAAATGATGGCTGTGCCCATGTTTCTCAGGCTCCCTGAAAGCACTCAGCTGCCATTTAGCGCTTGTGGGCACACTGGCAGATTATATTTTCCTGTGTGTTTGGAGTCTCTGATTTAAATGCCTGAGACGTAGTCTCAGCTCTCCTTACCTCTCCCTCCCTTCTCCAGTCTCCCAACCCCAGCTTTTACAATGTCAGTCAACAGAGCACAGACTAAGAATTAGGAGATTTAGCTCTTCTGCCTTTTACCTGATATCTGGTCTGCAACAGATCAGAGAGGCATATATTTAAGAGTTACTCCATTGCTAAAATGGAGGAAACAATGTAATCACCCACCTGCACAGAGCACTTTGATATCGAAGGATGAAAAGTGCTATCATTAATTCCTGTTTTGGAGAGCTTTGCAAACCTGAAGGGCCTGATTTGTGCAGTAGAGCATTAAATCCTATTTTTTTATAAAGTAAAAGGGAAGACAAAGTATAGACAGTTGATTCAATTTGGCCCCCCTGGCACTGTGGTTGCAATTTTGCACCAACAGAGAATTATACCTACTTCACTGCAATGACAGTAGGGGCACAGATTAGCAGCCAGGGCGATGACTTCCAGGTACAGATTGATAGTGAAACATCTTTTAATACTAGTACCTGAAATTCACTGTGTATGTTAAAGAGAAGGTGAGATAATTTCTTGGTAAAGAAATTGCTTCTGCAAGGAAGAAGGTTTGCTCCTGCAAGCTGATGCCAACTGGGTTCATCAGAGGATGCGAACGGAACTACTGCTTGGCTGGAATTTGGGAATCCTTTGCTCCCTGTAGCTTGCTCCAGGCTGATTGTCAGAGCAGTCGTGCTGGAGGCAGGGAACAAACACAAACCTCCCAGGCAGAGGAGGGAACTGAATCCCTCTCTCCAAGACAGTGAAAAAATACGTGAGCCGTCAGACACCAGGGTGTTCTGGGACAGAGCTCTCTGCCCCTCTGGTGCAAGCTGTTCTGCTTCTGCATGACTTGGTTAACCATTCCCTGTCCCAGCATGGCTCTGCGGGGCACGTACACTTAAACGAAGAAAGGCAGTTTCCAGTCACTGCTCAGCAAGGAGCTTATGAAATAAAGCTACAAGTCTGAGAGAATTCAGGTCAATTCAGGTTGGTGAATTGTAAAAAACAGAGGTGTGCCTCAGTGCAGGCTGAAAACAAGTGTGGGCTCTTTGATAGTGAGATGGAGGCCTCAGAGCTCCTTCTACCCAGTTGCTCTGGTGACACAATCCTGAGCTGCCCAGCTGGGTTGATATTCCCTGTAGGATAGCAGGCATTTTGTTTGGGCTCTGGAGCCTTTCCAGCAACAAGGAGCATGATCCCTCCGTGGGGGCTTACTCCTAAGTTTGAGCAATGCTGCAAGTTTGTCCCTGCTTCTCCAAAGAACCCTGCTTTCCTGTTTTTCTATTCATGGCCTTACCAATAGATTTTCTTCTCTTTAATCTGACATCTGGGGTGAGAAAGTTTTCCACAAAAACCTCGCTCCATTCCACATATTTCTGTCTGTTCTGAAGAAACAACAGTTTCCAAGACTTCTGGGCAAAGAGAAAAACCTTTACCAGAACAAATCTTAAAGTAAAAATAGACACAGAGACCCAGAGAGCATCAGCAGCAAAGGGCTATGAACAGTTGCTTGGGGCATTGAGTGAGTGTTCGTGACCACTTTTCTGCTGGAGGTGCTTGTGTCCAGCTGAGACTCAGCATCACTGTCCAGCTGGGTCCCTGCTTTTGGGGGTCTAGTAAAATAAATCCTCTGTATCACAAAGAGTTAAATAAATCCTGTATATCACAAAGAAAACCATTCCTGTAGGATTCAGTCTTACAGATGGAAGCTGTTTCTCATTCCTTCATGGACAAATGCAAGGTACTTGCTCCACAGGTGAACCCCATTGCACCAACTGAGGTTCAAGAAACCCTAGAGAAGACAGCTGAACTTCTTTTCCTACATGTGTGTGTGTGCTGGGGGTGTGTCACAGCCTCTCTCCTGTGCCTCTATACCTGGCACTTGTTTTCAGAGTCACTGGAAATCACCCACCTAAAGCTAGGGCCCCCTAACCAGGCAAGTAACGTACAGGCAGATCTTTCTCCTCACTGGAGTGCAGGTCCGGGTGAAAGCTGCTGGACATGCACTGGAGACTCAGGCATCTGCTGCATACAGGTGTAGAAAATAAAAGGCTGGGTGGAAGAGAAGACTAATAACTTCATTCCAAAAACTACCCATTCCCAAGGCACCTTTAAAAATCAGAACAGTACTAAAATCAATGCAATCCCCATCTAGCCACAGGAGCCTGACTGCAGCAAGGAGCCCGCAGCAGGCCGCTGCCCTTCAGCTGTGGCCGTGGTGGGTCTCTGTTCCTGCTCCCCGAAGAGCAAAGCACCAAGCAGAGTGGGGGGTGTATGCAGAACTACCTTGAACAGGCTTTCAGAGACATATGAAGTGAAAGCCAGAGGAGTTATATAGTCTTTGGGTGGCAGGCAAAGAACAAAGTGCCTTTGTCTCTGACGAGAAAAAAGGTGAATTTTTAGACAGTTTGCCTTGATGTCAACATTTGCACTCTGGGAAATTGTCTTGAAAGTAGTAGTGGGCACAGCCCAGACCTTTGGGCTGTTGGTTATTTTTTGCAGCTCTTGAAACTGTGCCTGTGTGACAAAGAGCACTGGGTTGCTTGCACAGTTATTTGCAAGAAGTTTCAAGCACGTGGTTCTGGGGCCTTTGGTTCTGCAGGTTTGGGCCCTCTTTGCCTATCTTCTTTAAATGCATAAGAAAAAACTTCATTCTCTCATAAAAAATAAACAAACCCAGGTTTTTTTGTGTCACAATAATATTTGAAAATAAAATTAAGCCCCTGAAAATGCTGAAGAGAATATTAAACCCAGGCCAGTTAAAACCACTTAATCGTGAACAGAATTTCAAAATATTTGCCAGAGGGTGTTTGGTGTTGGCTTATTTCTAATTCAAAGTAGGCTGCAGCTGCAGGTTGTACACACAATGATGTGCTGGAGCAAGCTTAGAGAACCTGGAAATTTGGTATCAAGTTTTGATCTTGCTGCACTAAAGCTGTATGTCCTTGAAAGAACGGCTTCTATCCTGGATTCATGCCTTTTCCTGTGGTGATACCAGCCTTTCTTTGTAAAGAGCCTTACAATCCTCATATAAACAGTAATACTGAAAAAGGGAGTAGCAAAAGTATTATATGTGTGTGCGTTGCTTACAGGAGGTGAGAGAAATATTTGAACACATTAGATGGTGGGTGAATGTCAGATCCAAGTTTTGAAAAAACAAATCTTCGCGGAGTGCTCTTTTGCCCTGCCAAATCCCCTTCTTCTCAGCAGGCTTTGGTCTGAAAAAGAACATTACCAGGCAGCTCCAAAGGAATAAGCTGGCTCTGTGTTGGAAACTGCAGATGCCCAAGATACCACAGTTGCTGCTCTGTGCATATGCTGATTTTCCCAAAGGCATGGCCTGGGCTGCTCTTCTCTTCATCTTTTTCAGAGGGAGAAAGCCTCAATTATTTTCATGCCAGACACACACGGTCATGCGTGCTCGAGCCCTCACACTGCAAAGCTCTCATTTCCCTCCCATTTGAGCTTCCAATCTCTTTAGAATTCCTTCAGAAAATGTGCAGTCCCTCAAGGCCCAAAGACGTGCAGAGATGCCATAATTCCTCCAGTCCTGGACATAAAATTTATTCTCATCACCTTGTCCATAACCTTCCATTCAGTTTTAGCTCAGTTGCTGTTCCCTCTCTTTCTCTTACCCTCCCATCTTCTATACCTCCACCAGGCTTCAAAATAAGAGATACATTTAAAGGAAAAGGAAAAAAAAAAAAAAAAGGAAAGGGGAATAGAAGGGTAATACCTTTTCTACTTCAAAATGTTTCCTGTAATTCCCAGCTGGGCTCCAGCTTATGGGAGCAGTCCAGAGGTCAGACCTTGATCACTAAGATTTTCTCCTTAATTTATTTATGGGTGAAGTCCTGAAAGACTGGGAAGCTTTCTTCAGCAGGCTAGGGCAGGAATTCAAGGAACACAGGGCAAGCAGGTCTCACTGATGCTCTGCTGATACTGTGGTCTCAAAGAGCATTGGCTGCAGCTGCTTTGACTGACTGGGAAACTGCATCTTCTCTTTACCGATGGTGCCCTTGGCTTCCTTACCTCCTAGCTCAACAAGTCACCAGCAGGGGAAAATGCCTTTGGCCTGAGCACAGATGTCAGCTTGACTTGATTTTGTTTCTAAGATCTCCTTCCTTTCTGCAGGCTTGATTCCTGTTCCTCCTGAATAGCTGGCTCCACTATGAAAGCACATTTGTGTTTAAAGATATCCCGCAAAGATCTAATGGGATAGGTTAGAGAAGCACACAGAAACAAGGGCGCGAGGGTTATTACTCTCCTAAAACATTTGCTTTTATTGCTGCTGCTACTGAGACAGCTGACACATTCCCTCCCCAGAGGTGGTCCGAGCCTGTTGACAGCCGTGCTGTGTGATGCCCTGCTTTAGGAACAACTGCAAGACTGCAAGCACGACACTTTGCTCCTACCAGTGGTCATCGAGTGTGCTGGGTACTGGATAACCGCAGGAAACACAGAAGACTTGGAAAATAGTGAAATATCCCTTCTGTCCATTTTCCTTCCTGGTCGGGGATGCCAAATGTAATGGGTCACACCTCCCCCTGCCATGGCGGGGGGTGTGTGTGTGTGTGTGTGTGTGTGTGATTTCTCATGCCCATAAAACCCAAAGTTGTTAGGATACTTGCAGGAAGAACAAGCCCATAAACTTCCTTGCTTAAAAAGGATGAACTGAAGAAGGGTTAAGAAGAAATTGCCCCCACGTAGCAGACTCCTCACTCCAGGCTGAGGAGCTGTTGGAAAGCTGACGTCTTGGATCTTCAGAAGGGGCTGACTGCATTTGGCCCACCTGAGCAGAGGGCAACTGAGCTAGCAGAAGCTCTACCTGACAGAGTCCCTCCAGCAACTGAAGGAGCTCCACTGCATCTAGACACTGGAAGCAAGTTCTGAAAACCAAATCTCTCCTCTTTCTCAAGTCACTTGGCTTGTGCCATGTTGTACTGTGCCTCGCAAGAGGGGAAGGCATGTGGCCCTGCGGCTTTAGAGAGGGGGTGAGCTTTTCTGTAGTCCTTCTGGGAACGGGGACAGTGTCACTTGCCTCTGGAAAGGCACAGTCTCTCTGGTCTACTGGGGTATCATGCACAGCTTGCGTTTCACACCAGCCAAGCCCACTGCTGGTCAAGCTTTCCTGGAAGACTTGTCACTACACGCCTTCCCTGCTGGGGTCTGGTCTATGCTCACCTGTGCTTTCAGGGGGTCTGATGGCTCCTGTCATTGTTACCTTGGTAGTCACCTTTTCAGACAAAGTCAGTGCTGGCAAACAGTTCTGAATTGGCAGCCCTGGAAAAAGAAGCCCTTTTGGCAATGTGCTCTTGGTCTTTATTTTTTACACCACAGTAATGAGCTGGTGATGTCAGGCCCTCCGTCCGCTGGATGTTAGCTCTCCCTAGCAGATAGCTATTGAGAGACAGTCCTGCCTGGATGAGATTATACTCCTAAAAATGAATACAGGGAGAAAGAGAAGTCTTAAGACTCTTTTACAGAAAAAGATCTGAACATGCTGAATTGCTTCCCCAAACTATCAGAAAAAGTTGGGGGAGTACCAGCAGGTGAATACAGGTCTTCTGTGGACTAATGTAGCACACTCTTTCCCATCCGTATTTCTCAGCAACAGCTTTGCCTTTCCCTGTCTTTTGCAACACCTCTTGAAGCCAGGGAACAGCCCAGATCCCCTGACTTCTTGGTGTCGGTGCAAAGAGCCCCACAACTGTATTGATGGAGCTCTTTGTGGTGCCAGCTCTCATGCAGCACTGCTGGAGCTCAGTACAGTAAATGGAACATCCAGGAAGCTTTAAAGTATTTTTCATCTGGAAATACTGATTTATCAAAAATTACACTCCATGTGGGACTAGTTATCCTTTTGGAAAATAGGTTTGTTTCTTACATTTCAAACATTTTATGTGATCTTTTTTTAAATGGAAAAAGGGGGATGTGGGAGTAAAAACATTTTTGGTTTTCGTCTCATTGCACTACTTTTAAAGATTAAAGATTACTCATGAGGCTGAACGTGATATACACTCAACACACATCTGGTAAGTCGGCAGATGGATGTCATCTGGGAAGGACTTTCACCATTGTTCGTTATCAAAGTTAGATATCACTTAGAATTTCACAGGTATTTAGGAAACACGTTGCTGCTGAGATGAATGCAGATATTAAAGGGAGACACATCTTCCCTTTTCAGTCATTGGTTCCTTAGTTATCCTCATTTAAAAACGTGAGATCACGTACTTAGCATTTCCTTCCATAGCAGTCAAGCCAATCACACACCCAGAGCTGCTGCACTTGGCACTGTGTAAGCCTAAGAATTCAGCTGTCATTTCCCCATTTCTCCACAATTTCCCCTGAATCCCGACACTCCAGCCTGGAGTTCCAGCAGAAAAAAAAGCTTTATTTAATGCTGTCTAGAAGAATAAATAGCTAAACAAACAAACAATCATCTCTGAAAATTCACCCTTACTTTATCACACATGGGCTTGAGGCTTAAAAAAAAGTTTCTTTATAAACCTCAGATAATGAAAAGCATATTGTACGGCTGAAGCTTGCTCCATTTGACAGGGGAGAAATTTTCATTTTCTCCTCTGTTTTAATTCCAGTATTTATGAATTCTCAGCGTATTTCTGGTTGAGTTGCCCTTTGCTTTTGCTCTTCCCCTGCATTCCCACTGTAGAGTTTGGTTACTAGTACTAGCATTGGTATTGGTATTTTGCTGTTCCCTTTATCAGGTTTATATAATGCAATTGCAAGTGAAACACACAATGGGTAGGAACATGAAAGTCTGAGTATTTCCACTGTATTGCTTTACAACCTATTGTATTAACTGATGTAGATGAGGGGCTCCAATAAGCGCCTGGAAGGCTGGGTATTACTCTCAGCTCTGCTGCTGGGTGGTTTCAGCAATTTTCTCTATCTTAGTTCACTCATCAATAAATACAGTCTATAACACCCCTCATCACTGTCGAGCACTTTACTATCTACTGATGAAAAAGGCTGTATAAGACTGTCGTGTAATCAAGAAGGAGGAAAGAAGGTGAGAATGAAAGAAAAAGAAGTTGCAGTAGATTACAGAGGAGATGAAGCAGATTAATCCCACTTTACCTCAGATTCAGTATGGTTCAAGGGAAATAGAAGATCTGACATCATGCAGCCTGCATACATAAAAATAATAAAAAAAATCTTTCCATTGCAGTGTCCTTCTTTGGATTATGTACACTGATACAGTGGTTAAAAAAATCACTTTTCACTGCTTACAAAGGCAGTTTGCTTGGTTCTTGTACTTGACCTGGTTTAGATACTGAAGCCAGAGCACATATATTTTCACTCTTGTCTTGCCTTGCCTTGATTTGCACTCATGTATTTCTTTCCTCCAAAACCAGTACCACTAAGGGGGAAAAAAGATTCTGTGAGTGCAGTTGCTGAAACTGCATAAATCTTCTGAGGCATGGGCTCAGAAGAGACAGACTCAAGGCACTGTGGTTGGGCATCAATAGACTGAAGAGAGATGGCTGCTTTTTCAAATGGTCTTCTAGTCCTCAGCTTCTTTCAAGGAAGGTGTACATGGGAAACACCATGTCCACTATTCCTTTCACCAGGGAAAAATTCATTAAATTGATAATAATAATAATAATAATAATAAAAAAAATATATTTTTTTAAATCCCTTGTGGAAAATGTAGTAATCATCAAGCAGAATAGTTCTCTTTCTTCTCTCATGACTGACCATACAAATAGTGGTTTCACTTTGAGTCAATCAATAACACTGAACATGAAAGACCTGGGAAGCAAACAAATGCTCTTGTGTGCTTCATAAGGTACTTGCTCATTCATTCATTCATTTGTTCCAGTTGCATTTGCAGATAGGAGGCCTGAAGGGTAGAAAAGTTCCTTTTGACTCACAGCCTGGGGTTTGCTCGTAATTTGCTGCAGGAAATGTTTTTGCAGTCTGTTGCATCAGTTGTGCTCAAAGTGCTCCTCACAGAGGATCCAGGCTGGAAGAGGAAGGGAGAGCAGGACCTTACTTTGAGCCTTGGCTCAAGCCTTGTTCATGGGAACAGGGCACAAATAGGCTCTTTGCACTTCTCGGGTTGGGAGGAGCATACAAAGTATATCATTTCTCCCTTCTTCCCCAGCCCAAACCAAGCTGGAGGGGGTTTGCAGTGCTTTCTGATAGGTCTCTCACCACCTCCCGTGCTGGGAAGTGCTCTACCCCAGAGACTGCATTGCCCTTCATGTCTTGCTGGCCCCATACTTTGCCAGCAGGGAGCCTCTAGCAAGCAGTGAAAGAAGAGGTCAGCAAGGACCTGCTGCGTGGCTAGGCAAAACTAGTCAGGCATCCAAGGAAAGTGAGATCTCCTGCTGTTGTTTTTGGTGGTGTTAAACCTGGGTGTATCTTTTCCACATCAGTAGCAAGCTTCTAGCTCTGATTCCAGTTGCTATAAAGCAGGAAATTGTGATTTTGGGTATCAGGACAAAATGGTCAGCTCCCCTCTGCCAAGGTCAACATGCTTTTCCCCTTTCTTCTGCATCAGTAACCTAGCACAGCCTCCTTCACAGTCAGCCACTGCGGGGATCAGAGGGGCTTTAACTCATCAGAGAAGCAGACAACTAAGATTGTAGCTTCTGCTGGCAGCTGCCTGCTTTCCCTCATCTCCACATCCCTCATCTGTTCCCTGCTCATACCCATCTGGTGCTTGTCTACATGCAGAGTAGTTGGTGGATGTTAGTGGCCCCTTGGCTTTCCCTCACCCTTGCTATAAACAGTTGACTTCTCGCTGGTGGTTTGGACCAATATTTGTATTTTGCTTTATTTCCCACTCCAGTCTCATGCACAAACCTCCAGGTAGAGGCATGTTCTTTTATAAATGCATCTATTTGGAGGACAAAGGTATTGCCTTCCTTTAGCCCCTGTATCGCTGAATTTTCTGCATATTGATAAGTGCTCTTTCCAAGGGACACCACCACATGTGTCACTGAATCACAGAATGGCAAGGGTTGGAAGGGACGTTGGGACATCATCTAGTCCCACCACCCTGCTAAAGCAGGTTCACCTAGAGCAGGTTGCACAGGGCATCGTCCAGGTGGGCTTTGAATATCTTCAGAGAAGGAGACTCCACAGCCCCCCTGGGCAGCCTGTTCCAGTGCTTCGTCACCCTCAAAGTAAAGAAGTTCTTCCTCATATTCAACTGAAACCTCTTATGTTTCAGTTTGTGCCCATTGCCCCTTGTCCTGTCACTGGGCACCACTGCAAAGAGTCTGGCTCCGTCCTTGTGACATCCACCCTTGAGATATTTGTATCTGTTGATTAGATCCCCTCTCAGTCTTCTCTTCTTCAGGCTGAACAAGCCCAACTCTCTCACCCTTTCTTCCTAGGGGAGATGCTCCAGTCCCCTAACCATCCTTGTTACTCTTCTCTGGACTCTCTTTAGGAGTTCCTCATCTTTCTTGAACCGGGGAGCCCAGAACTGGACACAGTACTCCAGGTGGGGTCTCACCAGGGCATCTCCCTCGATCTGCTGGCCACACTCTTCTTAATGCACCCCATGCAGTTGATGAGATGCTCTTCCTGATGGTTTGAGGTCTCCCTGCAAGCTTATAGTCGTGTGTGTGTGTGTAAACTTCCAAGGAAGGATCAGTTACATGGGAACGCTTATGAAGGAAAGGGAAATAAGTTATCATTCTTTCCCAGTGGATTCCTTTGGCACCTCCTCTCTTTTCTGTTGTTTGTAGCAGAAAAGGCCACACAAGCTGGTCTGGAGAGTTATTGCCCTTCATTTTTATTAAGACATTAAACCAATAATAATAAGGTTGTCTACTGAGAATGCAGAGAGATGAATAAATGATTTATGAAGTGCTTGGCATAACAACTTGTATTGCCTGGAATGAGTCAGACTTTCCAAATAGCCACCGAGGAATTATCTCCTTCCCTTCTTCCTGCCTCCAAATATAATTCTGGCAAAACCCCAGACCAGTCCAGGGGCTTTATCAGCGTCTGCTGAGAGGCAGAGTAAGAGTAGGAGGTCTGAGCCTGTCTGCACTAGGTGATGGAGGATGGCACAGGGAGCCAGCTCCGGCCTTGGCTTCCTGGAAGTATCCTGTCCATGTCAGATCAAGGCTGCTCCCGAGCTGCTGAGTCTGGCGGAGGGGCAGGACCCACCGCCTCAGCCAAAGCCTTGTGTAGCGTCTGTGTTTGGGCATAAGCCGCGCTGCACTGTGCCCCAGACCTGAGCACTGCCCGCAGCCAGCCGGGGCTTCTCATACCTCGTTTTTCTCCTACCCATGCCATCTAAATATCCCATTAAACATCACAACTGTCCCCATTCACCAAGCTATCACTAAGTTTTCATTCATGACCCACTTCTTCTAACAGGCCCCTATAAAGAAACTGGCATAAAAACCTCCCAATGCTATGTAAGCTACAGCCTCTCATATTTTATGAGACATAACAGGAGACATTCATATCACCCAGACCATTTCATCTTGGGGCCAACATCATTCAGAGTACTTTTCGCTTAGCTTCTGGCATGGGTCCAAATCCCACAGCTGTCTCCACATCACTGAAACTCTATGCCTATAAACAGCATTAATATCTTTTACCTGACAATAGATGGTGCTCTTTCTATAATTATCTGTCTCCGCAGTCCCTGCATATACTTTTTTTTTTTTTTTTACTTAGAACAAACATAACAGATTATCCTTGGGTTTGGGCATTACAAGGTACCAAGCAACAATGGTAATAAATAACCACCTGTAAACAAACCTGTAGCATAGATAAAACAGACAAACTCTTGTTATTGATGATCTGCAACAAGGACTCAGAATAGATCCTCAAATATTAAGTGCTCAGATGATGAAGGATATTTAGACAGGCAGATAAATAGACAGAGCAAGTTACGGAAATAATAAGGAATTACCCAAATCTCTTCTCTAGCTTGCACCAAACAAAGGTCCTCCTGGCTCAGAAAAGATTTGTCATGGTACTTTCTTCATTCTGTGTTTGAATAAAAAGGAAGGAGATGCTAAGCAGCATCAGACAAAATTCTTTTACACTTTCTTTTTCCCTGTATTAATTTTAACACTTTGTAAAGCACAGAGAAGAGTTCTGGTTTTTTTCAGGACTTATAGAAATCACAATTGTAACTAAAATCCAAGACAGTGATATTTCCCTGTCAAGTTTAGAGGAGGAGGAATCGTAAAATACCTAAAATTTACCTCTCAAATAAAACACAGTGAATAGCATTTAGAATAGTATAGTGACTTCCAAGCAAACACTGCGAAGTCATGACTTTATTGGCATGACTTCCTCCCCTTCTTGATGTTATTTATACCCAAATGAAAGGCTTCAGCCTGATATCTACCTTCAGTCCTTTTCCATTCACATAAGTTGCATGATGCCTCTAATTTTTGTTTGAAATTGATATGTACTTGAGCATCAACATGGAGTGCCTGTTTCTCAGGCTCTTTAGAGACCGAACAAGAGTCTTTAGAGACTGACCGAGCAGCATCTTAGCCCTTTCCCCTGGTCCATTTGAGCCCTCCAGATATATTCCTCAAAAATGTCCTTGGGTGCTCAGAGCTTGCAGGATTGAAGCCCTCCAGCTGATACCTGCCTTCCTGTGCAAGCATAGCAGAAACGTGTGGTCTGTAGCTTCTTGAGGGATGCATCTAGCTGCCCTACATCAGCCAAAAGGGTAAACGCCAGTGCTGACTCTCTCCTCTCTTATCCTTTACCCCATGCTGTGAGCCCTCCTGCCCCGTCGGAAGTGCAGCTGGGGAGGCCTTGGTGGTGGCTCACCCAATGGTCTCAAGTCTACAATAGCTGCACAGGAGCTCCTACTGTCTACTGCTACGCATGCATCTCCAGTGCTTAAATTAGGAGGAGAGTCTTGCTAAGGTGATGTCTTCGGCGAGTGAGGAAAGGTGCACTTTTGAGGGGGAAGTCATGCAACGTGAGCCAGGAGCTTTGTGTTCTTTCTTCTTCCTTTTATTCTTCATCTTTTTGCTGGCAGGTTATATTAGTCTGTTAGCCTTAGGGGCTTCAACAATGTTAGGGATCTCATGTTTCTTCTCTCCTACTGCTTTTCCTCTCATTTAGAAAAATGTGCTGTCTCCTGTTGCTTATGCTTCTTTTTCCTCCCCACTTCATCAATATATAAAAATACAAGAGGAAAAAATGCTGGTACAAAGGGCAATTTGTGAAAATACTAGTCTATCTAATTATCTTTTTAACAAATAATAGAAATATGACTGACTTTAAGAAAAATACTTAGGTTAACAATATCTAGATAAAGTAATTCCCTATGAAATAGAAATACCTCCCTGCTTTTTTCATAGGAAGTCTTAACATTTCTGACTCTCTGTGTTAGAACTTGATGAGAAACAATCCAAAGTGCTGAAATGAATTCTAGACCAACTAATGCTTTAGGCTGGCAAAAATAAAAAAAGTCTTATAACTGAAGATTTTTAACCTTGTATTATAATGGGATAAATAAATAAAATATTGAAATGAAAAACAATCAGAATGACATCTTAATCAGTCTATCCTTGTCAAAAGTTTGAATTCGGACAAAGAGGGATTTTTTGGGGGGAGGAGGGGGAACATTCTGCTGGCAAATGATCAGTTAACCTCTAACATCCACCAGCACTAGGTATTCTGTAAGGAAAAGTGTATCACGCTAGGGACTTAGAAATGGTACTTCTTTTTACTGAGTTAACAATATTTCCATTCTCCCTAATACTCACTTTTAAGAATAAGATCGAGATGTGCCTTAATGTAAGGTCTAGACTGCAAAGGCCAAACCATGTTTTCACTTACGTTTCTGTAAACCGTTAGCATCTCTGCTGAAATCAGTGGGATTATTAAATTTATGCCACTATAATTAAGAACAGATGTTGGCCTGTGATCTCTAATGCTCCATACACCTAGTGTGTTGTAATTGGTAATCACTGAGGAGTATCTCTGAAGAAGGAACATAGTAACATTTCAGTGGAGGACACAGAGGTACTCAAATAAAGCACCAGTGAAATCAAATGACCTTTCAATCTGTTTATGAGAGACTTTGTCATCTCCGCTTTGAAACAGTTGGAGCAACAAGCAAGAGAACTTAATCTATGTCTGAGAGAGTTTTCACTTCAGTGAAATCCAAAAATACACACAGGCTCCTCAGCTGTCGTGGCCCTGTTTGCTTTCCCTCTACAGGTCTGAGCACTTGAGGAGCTTATGTCTTTTGCATGCTCAGGGTGGGCTCTCATCTGCCCTTCCCCAGAGAAGGATTCTTCTGTAATATACTACAAGCAGTCCTTGAACAAAGATATAAAATGGATAAGGATTAGCACGATAAAAATGAAGTTTCTTTTTTTCTGTTGTACTGCAAATAAAGCTCATCATTGGTTTACATGCTTGGCTGCTTGCCTTAATGCAGTAAAATCCCAACAGGATCTGCCATCTTCTCTTTCTACAGTAACTAGTGGGTGGGTCACATCACTGAGAAAAACCAGCTGTCCTAGTCATACCTTGTCCTCGCCAAGGTAAAGTATCATCTCCTGCATTTTAGTGATGTTACGGGGATGAAGGTTTTGAGCCTTAGGAGCCTCTGACCAGATAGATCCCATATAGAAGGTCCAATCCTACTGAGTGACACAGGGACCCCAGTGCCTCATTAAATTTTTCCCCTCGTGGGGGGCAGGGGGAAAGCCTGAACTCTACAGGGCTCAAGCACACTCAGAAACTTCATTAAGGCAAGACCTAAGTGTGTGCCAGCTGATCCCTGGTCACAGTGGCCCTGTGTGTGTTCTTAAGCTGTGGGATATGTGACATGGTGTGTGCTGGTTTTGTTGGCCCGGCACTGGACACCCTGCTCACTCCCAGGACGAGGGGTGTGAAATGTCAGTGTCTGCCTTGGTCTGGCTCCCCAGCTGGTCTAACACGACCAAAGCCAAGGGAGCCAGACTTCGGGACAGCATAAGCTGGCACAGATCCAGTGAAACAAGTGGAGCCACCATGACTGCTGGTATTGACCTATAATTTGTCTCCTGTCAGCTTTCCCTGCGTTTGACTCAAATTACTGCTTCGGAGGAGAAATCACCCTGTTTTCCAGTCCCTACAGCTATCCAATCTTTGGTTATAGATTTCAGTGGCTCCTTGGAGGATGCAGTTCAGCCCTGTACATATCTCACAGCAATCATGTGCACCAGAAATTCTGCTTAATCCAATAAATGGCCCTAAGGCAGGGGGGAGAGAAGAGGATCACGCTCTGAAAGGATGTAATTAAAGCTTTAATGACAAATATAGTAGGTTGAAGAGGGATGGAGGAAAGGAAGCTTCTGGTAGGATATTTAGTTTAGAAAATTATTTAAAATTGTCTACTCTCAGTGTTTTCCTAGCCGCATCAGGTGTCTCACTACTGGCATGCATGCCATGTTATACCAGTTATTTAGCACACAGTGTAAGTGGCATACTTGGTTTGTATCAAATAGTGGCACACTAGTACAGGAGCGGTAAATACTGTCTCTTGCTTCAGCATGCAAATTATCCTGTTTGTGTTGCTGCCAACACCGAAGAAAATGATACTGCTAAAGTGGCTATGAAAATTTGAAAGCACCAGGTCTATGACTTTCTTTGGTCCAGTCTCAGAAGGGTCAAGCATTTCCACTGACTTCTTTGGCTTGAAAAAAAAATTTCATTGGCTGAAGGGGCTCCCTAGCACAGTTTTTTAACTGAAGCTCAGTTTAAATTTTTCTGTGCTCAGATTCACTAAACGCAGGTGCTTAGCAATATCAGGGAATGTGATTCATGTCCATAAATAGCTTCTTCCCTGCTTTGCATAGGAAACAGTTAAACAGGCTGGTTTCTGAATAGAAAAATGTTCCATTTAATAATCAATTTTTTTTTACATCGAAAATACTGGCTAAGAAGGTGAGTCACCAGTAACAGCATCAGTGGCTTGTGTTTCAAAGAGCTGCCATAGAAAAAACATGAAGAGTTAACCTAGTAAAAGAAGTTTCACAGCCCATGAAGCTTAAATTATTCATCAGGACACAAAACCATAACCATAAATTATAATGCTATGAATGATTGAGGGTATCTAACAGGCACAACGTAAAAAGAAACACTTTGTGAAACCGAGCCATTGTCAGACTAATTAAATGTCTTTGAAAAGGTTCTAATATCCGACTCTGAATTCCCTCATCTCTGCAGGTGTCTCTGCAAGTTAACATCAGCTGCCAAAACTGGTCAGGCTTGAGCTGATGTTCACGTCTATTGCTCGTTACTCAAAGCAAGACCCAGGAAGCCCTTTTGGGCAGAAGCCCTTTTGCCTGGGGCAGGAGCAGGAGGCAGGAGTCCTGGGTGGCGGGACTTAGGTTGACACAAGCCCCGAGTGACCCTCAGTGGCGCAGAGGTCTGTCTCAAGCTGGGGTGAACCTCTGTGAAGACAGCTGCTTATTCTGCCAACTAAAGTAGGAAAAGGACGCATCTCAAGGAAAGAGTCAATTTGCTCAACGGGGCTCTCAAGGGTGTCTGATGAGCCGTAGCCTTCTGCCACTCTGGGCTTTACTCCTCACACGGAGTTGGAAATGGGTCTTGGGGGAGAAGGAAAGCTTTAGAGTGGGAATAATCCTCATGTGGCTGCCTGAGAGCAAAACTCCTACCTTCAGGTGGCCCAGGAAAAAAACCCTTAAACCCAAGAATACAGGGGCTGACGGGAAACAGAGAAATTGTGCTGTCGGTTAGAATGAAAAACCAAATAATGGGCAAGGCACAGGATATGTATAAGAGCTTCCAGCCTTCAAATTCCTGAAATATTAGGAATATTGTAGGAAAAATAGGCATTTTCTGCTTAGGAATCTCAGGTCTGAGCTGGTGCCCGAAAAAGGAAAACAATATGAGAAACTGACCTTAAAAACACTGAGGAGAAATGGACTCCTAAAGGATATGGGTTTTAGCATTTTCAGTGTTGAATGATGTCTATTCTTGTGGTGCTTGCTGTATTGTATTGCTGTATGATAAAGGGTTACTGCTTGCACTCATATGATTTTGAATGATCTTCCATTTTATTTGAAACAAAGAAGATCTGTTGCTAGCTTCCATGTCTGTTGCAAATGACTGTGACTTCAAAACCCACATAAAACCTTGGGAGAGTAATTTAAAGACCTAGGAATTAATTTTATCATAAGATTTTCTGTCCTGACTGAGAACTTGGTTCTGGCAATACGGAGACAGGTTTTCCAAGGAGAATTGGTGCCAGTTGAAGCCTTCAGCTGAGAACTTAAGCATTACCTGCATCCATGAATATTTAACTTTTAAGCATTTACCACTTACTGGCATTTAAAGCTTGAAGTCAGGTGTTTTGTGTTCTTGGGGAGAGATACGTCATGTCAGTTCCTGGAGATGGGGCATGCCGTGGGGAGCTCGCAGCAATACACACATCTGAGCTGCGATCTGTATGCGGTCCTGCCCTGGCAGCTGTGTACTACACATGAGCTCATAAACCCTGTTTCTTCAGCAGAACCGAATAGCAGAGGTGCAGTGCTGGGCTAGGATGCTTAGCATGGGCCTGTCCCACACATCGGGTTAAGCCATGAACCTAGGGGAGACAACGTGGATCCCAGGAGCACAGGGAGGATCTCGATTCCTCAGAGGTGACACCCTACATGGCATAGCACTGAGAGACAGAGGATGGGAATCTCTAAGCTCAGAGGAGTCAGTCTGTTCTGTTGCACTGGGGTACATTCATAACTTGGCCAATTTGGGGGGCTGGCATCTCTGTGGCCCTGATGGAAGTCTCTTCTAAGTTTTGTATCTATACTCCAGAATGTGAAATGGGTGCAGCTTGTTAGAAAGTGGAGATAGCGTGATCAAATTTTCCTGTGACCCTGACTCGATCAGGGCTTTGAGATGGAGATATTAATTTTACAAGTTCCACAAAGCAGACCAAAAAACATTAAAAAAAAAACCCCAAACCAACCCACAAACAAAAACAAACCCTAAAAAACATTCATCAAAATAAAGACTACAATCTGTTACTCTGTAAACAGAGAAAAGTGCCAAAATCAAAATAAACAGAAATAGAAGGGGCTTCTAAACTGACCATGCCAAGCTCACTGCTTCCTTCCATCCTGCTCTGGTTTGTCATTCAGTGGCTTTAGCTATAGCAGTGAACTGTGCGTGGTCCTCTCCTGGCCCCCGTCAGCCTGATGCTGTGATTTTTTGTCCAGACAGTTACAGTTTAGGCAGGTACTGTGCATCTAGGACAAGCTGCTCTTCAATGAAAAACGTTGGGTAATCCTAAGTATTGGTGCTGTTGTGACTTTTGCAGGCAAGTTTTAATGCACTGTCCCTTTGGAGAGGCACGAGGACCTTTGCTGTTTCTGAGGCTGGTGAATGTGCATGTAGGTAGGTGTCTATCCTCCCAGCCAACTGGAGCTAACACACAAGATAAACTGCTCTTGTCTTAAAAAGAACAATACCATAAATAAATAATCAAACAAAACCT
Source organism: Gorsachius magnificus (assembly GCA_034008185.1). Classification (NCBI taxonomy): domain Eukaryota; kingdom Metazoa; phylum Chordata; class Aves; order Pelecaniformes; family Ardeidae; genus Gorsachius; species Gorsachius magnificus. Next base: position 27,993,416 of record CM067083.1, on the reverse strand, counting down.
GAGACGGGTTCTAAATCTGTCCATGCAGTGTTTTTTTGGTATCTAAGCGCTTTTATGCCATGTTGGGAAAGTTTGCTCTTCAAAAACTGCTTCAATTTAAATTTTAGTACCTAATAAACAGCCTGACCCACAGCTCTGTTCTTTAATGAACCAGATGGAGGCTGTTTCGAGTGTCAGCACTTGGAAATTTGTGATTGTGATACCAGGAATAATGTGTCCCTCTTATTTGAAAGTGCAGTTTCCGTGGAGGTACAGGGGGTGAGCAGCTGTGCCCCGTGGCCTGGGGGCTCTGACCTGAACTAGTGCTGAGAAGTCCTCTGTCTGTGTGTATGTGAGGAACCTGAAATAATGTTGTTTACATGTCACAGGCACAGTGAACTCAGGTGAAGCAGAGTAAATATTTTGAGTGGATGATAACATAGCCCTGATGGCAGGAAAAGAGGCTCTTTGGGGATTGTGCCGTATGTGTGGGAGGGATGCAGGCTGATGAGGAGCCACCCCAGAGCAGCATAGCAGGTGGCAGTGGTGCTGCTGAGGAGCTGAGGGAGGATGGAGACCCTGGCACAGGAGGCTGAGGGTACGTGGGTGAGGACCTAAAAGGTCCTAAAAGCATGACCTAAACAACAGTTTGGGATGCAGTCCTGGAGAAAAAAGGGCAAAAGTGGTGGGGTTTATGGAGCATTAACCTTGGGTGTGTGCGATAGAGATCCCGGGGCCATTTGTGGTGGCTGTGAGCATGAGATGAGCGTGGTGTCTGGAGGGCAGTTCAGGAGCAGCTGGAACTGGACAGTGGCTGGAGCAGGACACATCTGGCAGAGCCACGGGGCACTGGCTCAGGCCCTGGTAGAGAATAGAGTCTGAATTTGAGGTTGTGTGGGGCAGTTGATATGGGGTAATCACTGTGGGAGGAGCGAATTGTCGTCCCGGGGTCTTGCTCATGGCAGAGAGATGCTGGATCATGGGAGCCACTTAGCAGGATGGTGTGAGCCGTGTCTGAGGGCTGGGATATTTCCCTGTCAGGGGAGTGAGGGCTGATCCTGATCTGCGTAAGAAAATCTTGTGTTTTCAGTTGTATCATTCTTTTATTCAGGAAGGGAGGAGGCAGCAGTACTGAGCTTCATTCCCATTCATCCCGTGTCTGTGTGTTAAAGACTCTGCTGTTCTTGCTCCATAAATTCCACGATGGTCTCTAACTCCGTGCCAACAGCCAAAAAGTTATCTGCTGAATCAAGGCTTCTGCACTGAAACTTCCAGGAAAGTGAGGGAACAATATGACATCTCTCACGGAAATGGCCTGCCAATTCTGAGCAGCCGATTGAAAAAGAAACATCAAGACAGAGAGCTGCTTAGTCCAGAGCTGGATAGAAGAGGTTGAGAAAGTCATTTGCCCCCCAAAGACTCTTCCCCAGGCTTGCTCTTGTGCTGGCTTTGTTCCAATGTCTCCCTTTAATGTTAATATAGACAATGAAAGCAGGCAGACTAAAAAGGCTCCTTTAATATACTACTGCAAGTACCCCCAGAGTCTAGTAAAGATGCTATTAATGTGGTTACTTGCTTTGCAGCTGCTGTTGGAGATTTTGACTTCTTTATATCATGTGAAGTTCAGGTCAGCTCTGCTGAACCGGATGGTAATGTGGCATGGGCTAATGCTGGCATCTGCTGCTCCTTCCAGTTCTCAGAAGGGCAGGTTCTGGGGAGCTGTGGGTCAGGGCAGAACCAGGGATGGGGGAGCAGGAAAATCAGAACAGCTTTAGGAGAGAGGAAGTTGTTCTCTGGATGTGCTGGTACCTGTGGTATCAGGGAAAAAGGGGTTGGGATAGTCGGAGATAGCAGACAAGCCCTCCACTGCTGGGAATAGCATGAGAAAGCCCACTCCAGTGCTTAAATTAGTCGATCCCTTTTCCACTCCCCCTCCTTTCACAGCAAGCCCATTCCTTTCTTGCAGACTTTCTATCACAGCCTTCCCATTCAGGTGAAACAAGAAAAAAGATTTTTCTCTTAAAATTCAGCAGAAGTGTCAAGGCTTAGCTCCTGGCAGAATAAAAAGTGCCAGACAGTGGCAGGGCAAACATCTTAAAGAAATCATATTGTTTCTGGAACTGTAAAAGTGCTACAGACAGCTCTGTATAGAGAGAGCTAAAATGTGCGCTCAGGAAAGGCACCGCAAAGGCTGTGCCACAGCAGTGCCTGATGCTGGATGGAGACAGATGGGCCATCTACGTGGCTCGGCCCTGCTCTTCCCATTTTCCTGAGCTCATGAGGCTGAGGACTGAGCTTCCAGGGACTCTTCTGACCCTGCTGCTTTCTCTGTCACTCCCCCCAGGCTTCAGGGGACCATAATGACAAGTAGCATTACCAGCTATTTCTCTTCTGCAGAGTGCAAAAGGAAAGCACTTGCCCAGCAGTCTCACAGATGATTTTTCATCTCCTGGGCAGAACAAACCTGGGCTTGAAGTTTCCTGAAGGAAGAGATCTTTGTGTTGCAGTGGGCAGAGAAGCGCGGACCCACACTCAAAAATCTTTGTCATCCTGTTGAGTAAAAACTTCTGAATAAGTAAAATAATGAGCTGATTCCCATCTCCTGGTCATCTGCAGGGCTCTAATGAAGTCAGGAGACTTCAGCTGATTTATCCTAGCTGTGAGTCTATTCCAAATTCATTTATGTGGTTAAGCCATAAAGAGAAGTACATCCTGAAAAAGAAACAGTATATACTGCTACTGTGGCCTCGTTTGCCTCCTCTTGCCTGCTTCGCAGGGCCTGATCCCTCTTTAAGCTGGGGAGATGGTGTAGGAGGTCAACTAATGAGTAGACCTGACTCCTATTTCTTTCCTTTATTTGCTGAGGATGTGCGTGATTCTGCAAAAAATCCCAGGATTTATCACTGGAAGACTTAAGCCCTTTCACAATGTTTTAAATGAACCTTCTGCGCCTCCTGTCTCCTGGAACAGTTCCGCAGATCACTGCCTACCTCCTTGCTCTGAGTGTGGGAGAGCTCTGGCCTGAGCCTCCCCGGGTGGCTGCTGGAGATCACACCGGCTGGGAGCTGGGGCAACGGGGAGGAGGCTCAGGCTGTAGCTACAGATCACTGAACTTAAGGAATATATCTAGACATATGTGAGGTTAATGAAGAGCAAGACTCGCTCTGTTTCTTCAGCAGATTCGCCCTCCTGTTATTGAAACCAGATTCCAGCCTCCCAGATTCAGAGGCTTAAAAGTGGAGCAAACAAAAGTGGTATAAAAGTGAACTGAATCTGGCCTCTGCATCCCACTGTGCCCTCCCCTTCCCAGGATTTCAGTTGGAATGAGGGAGAATGGTAGAACCTTTTTATATCACTCTTCGTTTGAAGGGTCTGTTTTTACTGTTACACTTTTTTTTAAAAACAAAACACAACACAACAAAACAAAACAAAACAACCCCCCCCAAAAAGCCAGTTAAAATTTTTTATGGTGCTTTGTCTTGAGGAAAATGTTTATGAGACTGGGCCGAGCGTACCCAGGCTCTGTGCTGGTGACACCTGGTGTGGGGAGAAACCTCTCGCCCCTCATTGTCTGTTGGGAAAGCTTCTGCCAAATGGTCTGGTACTAAACGTTCCCCAGATGACTGATCCCAGTCTTGCTGGTTTGAGTCCATTACTTTAATGGTAGTTATTCATCAGTAATGAACCATGCAGTTAACTTGCCGGAGACAGCATAGCTAATTGAAGATGAGGCAAGAGGTTCTTTTAATATTATTATTTTTCCTCCATTTACTTTCAATACCTCTTTGCTCCTGAATGAGATCTGATAGAAGTTTTAATTACCTCTGAGAACAATAACTGTATAAAGGCCCTACCTCTTTGTCTGAAGCAGTTTGCCTAGAGATGAGCGATGCTGTATGTTCGGGTCTCTGAAGGAAGCTGAGGTTGGCAGGGATGGTAAATTCTTGCTACCCACTGAAACCTTGGAGTAGTAAATTTTTAAAACTACTTCCATTCCGGCCAATCTGTCTTACCTTTCTGTCTATTGTAAGTATTTCTCCCCCTGTTATCTGGGTGCCACACACAGAACAGTGTAAGTGGAAATATTAATATCCCTATGAAATACTCTTTGCCCTAGCTCTCTCATCACATTTTGGGTATGGATATTTTTTCCTCCCTTCATTACCTCACCTTTCATGTTTCTCTCCTCTGCATAGGTTATAAGTCTTTCACAGGGTATAAGTCCTTAGGCAGATGATGTTGAGGAGAGACTATAGAGAAAAGCGGAGCCCAGAGCCTTCCGTTCAGCCCTGTCTCCCACAGCATCAGCCTAGATGTCATGGTAGTTGGTGCATTAGGAATATGGGAATGTGTGAACTGAACAAATGGCACTCAGCTGTTGCTGTAATGGCACTACTATTTATTTCACAGTATTATGATAAAATGTTCCCAAGCATACAGAAAACTTTTCTTGGAGAAGGCTGATGATAGAAATTATTAATTGAGAAATATATATTACGTGGAGACTTGCAAACTGTTTCTGTTTTACAGAGTTTGGGATTTGGATTTGTTGTTTTTAGAGTGCACTACAATTCTTTGTGTTGCATTTACCAAAAACAAAATAAAAAAAATCTAGCAAGGATTCTGAAAGAACCAAGAAATAAAAATTCTTCATGATCATTTCAGTAACGATTCTGAGCATGTGCTCGATTGCCACCCAACACTTCATAAGAAATAGGCACTATAATATCATATTTGCTTTTCAGTGTGTTTAAATAAAAAAAGCCATCTACCAATGAAAAACTTTTGCCTTTGAAAATTCTAATTAGTTCTGTTATATGTTTGAGAACTGGCTTGGATTAAAAAGCGGAATGACTTGTCCTCCCACCCCAAGATTGACAGGGCTTACATAAGTTCAGAAAAGAGTTTAAAAAAGCATGTTTTTTTCATCTATTCTTGTCCTTTTTTAGCCTTTGCCTTTCTGTCCAGAAGGACGCTGGCTTTATATCTTACAATTTCCAGCCTCACCCAAGATGCCGCAAATCTCAAGATGAATTTTATCCTCAGAAGACCTGTAGCCCATGCCTTGGCTTTTCAAGTGCTATAACTCCTCAGCTGCCTGGAGGACTTAGGTGGTCCCTTTCCATTGAAAATTAATGGGAGATGAGTCTTCAAGTCCCTTAAGTGGATTTGAAACTTGCAGTCAGGAGATGCAGAGAAACATCCCAGCTTGAATATCAGGCTGAGGATGCTTTTGTCTCACCAGCACTGCCATGACCCCACCAAACACTGCTGCTTGAAAGTCATGCTGATCTCTTCACCCTTTTTTTTTTTTCCCCATATACATTTTGCTAAGGGTTGGCTGCAGAGAAATAAAGCGCTTTGCAGGCCTCTTGCAGACAGCGGGGAAGTTTCTATGGAGATGAGGGAGAATGCAGTGGATTTATGCTGCCGGCAGCTGTGGAGGAGCGGGCTGGCACGCAGGGCTCAGGTTTTACCTGTTGTCAAGCTCACGGGAGGTCAGCAGCAATACCCCACGGCTGAACACGTGCCTCCAGGTCACGCCTTTCCCAATTACCTCATCCCTGTGTTGCTCACCTCCCCACTGTAATTTTGGAGTCACACTCTGGGAGCTGGGAGTTGTTATTAACACACAGGGGTCACAGCAAATCCAAAAATCATCACCAAAGGGGCAAAGTTTAAAGTTCAAAGGTGAGAAACAGCACGCCAAAGAGCTCATATTAATCACTGTGAATACAGGGAGATGATTCAGCCATAAATGTATATTTGATCACTTCAAAAGCTTTTGGATAGAACATTTTACTCTATGTCGAGGACTGTGGCTCTGATGGAGCTGGGGAAGACAGACATCCAGTGGCTTCCCGGCTCTGCCCATCGGCCCCAGCGTGAGCCCCATGCCTCTGCTGCCCATCGAGACAGGAGCTGGCCTCCAGGCACACGAAGAGCTGATGCAGGATATTTTTATAACAATTGTGCTTGGTTTCTCTCCAAATGAACTTTTTTTTAGGAAAATGTCCCCCCTCCTCCCTGCCCCCCTTTATGAAACACACTGTGTCATTGAATTTTCATGTGATTTTGGTGCAGTGCTTTTAGGGGAACACAAGGAAATAAATAGCCCGTTGGGCAAGAGAAAACCAGATGTTTTTTTTCCTGGAGGAAGGCAGCTGCAAACTTGAAATGCCTCCCCAGAATCACAGCAAAGTCCCTGTATCCCACTCTGCTGGTGCCAACCCATAATGGGTACATGGGGAACCTGCATAGGAACCATGCACAGGCAAAAGGGTCCTTTCTGGGACACCTTCCCGGCTAAGAGCTCTTCTGGGCTTCCTGAGCCAGGAGCACTGTGTTTTGGTGGTTCCCACTTTTCCACTGTTGGTTGTGACCAGCTCTGGCAGGGAGCACAGCAGTAACACAGCAGGTCCCTGCAACACTGTGCTGAATTTTAGGGCAGGAATCAAAGGGCAGTACTTTATCTGAGCTGGGAATGGAGAAAGAAGGTAGTCAAAGAGTGTTCAAGCCATAATTCTGGCTAAGGCCATAAGGAAGGCTATATGAACCCTTCTGCAGTGATAAAGCATCATGAATGATCTGTGATGGGGACCTCAGTTTGATGCCTCAGCCAAAGAAGGGTTTTTCCCAGCAGCTAAAGGGCAGTCATTTTGTGTGGAAGACCTCAGCTTACTGAGGTGTAAATATGAGACTTTTTATCACCACTTGATACTTTCAGAATGACCAGCTAAAACAGTTGAAAAACGATTTGCCAGGTCTCTGCTCCCCACTTCTCTGGAGCAGCAATAAGTGTGACAGAAGACCAAAGCAAGCTGCATTTGTTGCTGTGTTTGAGCTACCGCAGTCGAGAATCAGGAAAAGTTTTCCTTAAAAGTACTCTGCTGTGGTGGAAAAATAATAGTCACTTGGTTAATTCAGTGTGACACGTGTCTGCTCCCTTCCCAATTATCATGTCATATTGTCTCAAGGATATGAGCCCAAGGAGTCTGTCAGTATGCAGGGTCTTGTGGGGCCAGCAGGCTTGAGACATGGTTTATTAACATTGTGTCTCATCACTTGAAGATGCTGGACTTTGACATGTACTTTGACTTAATGTAGAAACACCCCTATTGCTGTCACCATCTCTTTTCTTCCCAGCCTTGTTCCATGTGGGGCATGTATGATTTTGTTACCTTAAATGAAATGAAGTATAACAGTGAGGTAAACAGAGTTTATTCTGAGGACCTCCCTCAGAGAGGCTTGTCCTTCAGAAACATGTTTGCTTCCTTCCAGGCTGATCTGAAGCAGGGGACAGATTGGGAGATGAGGAAGGGTCAGAGGGTGGAAGTGGTGGTAGCACTTCATGGGCTGGTGGAGGAGCATGATTGGGAGCAGGGAATGGCTGACATGGCAAGCAGGGCAACGGCAACCACAGGGGCAGGGAGGGATCTTCAGGGCAGCAAAAATGTTGTAAACTATGTTTCAGTCAGTGTGGGAGACGATAGGTGTAGGTGGTGGCAGGGCTTGGCAAAAGCAGGGACAAGTTACTCGTACCAACCTGCCCATGGAAGGTGGCAGCGAACCCCTGAGGAGCTATGTGGGACCTTCCAGCAGAAGGGAAGGTCCCATGGCTGGGCGCTTTCTGTGGTCTGCTGATCTTTTGGCACAGAGGGTGAGTTGAAAGTAAGTCACTTCGCTGTCAAGATGTGAGTTAACCCATGGAGGTGGTGGGAGAAAATATTCGTCTACCATGGATCTCTCACAGCAAGAGTGGTGCTGTATCTGTCAATTCTTGCCCTTGCAGTACCCATAACAGTCTGACTGCTATGTTGCAGGCTGGTGTTACCAGTTCCCTTTTGTACAATGCAGCAGGAGGTGAAGTGCTGTAGCGTGAGATAGGATTGCCTCGCATTCAGGATGGCTCTTAAGGTGCCCCTTGCCCATTGCACAGCAGCAGGGCAGCACCTGCTCTGAGTCCCTCTCATCTTGGCCTTTGCATATGTCCGTATTTCTGCTCAGATCTTATATTTTGCAAAAAAAGGACAATGCATTCCCTTTGTTTTCATTCAGCATTTATATGATGAATATTTAAACCAAAACCAAAACCAAAACCAGTTATATATATCTGTTCTACATTCAGCAGTACATGCAGAAATGCCTCCAACTCAGACAAGCTTGGCGTGAGTCCTCACTTGGTAGGAGGTGGCTGGGTCACTCGGTAGAGCAAACTGCAGACCTCATGGAACTACACATGAGACAGAACAGGTCTTGATACCTAGGATGGACCAAACTTTATTACTATTAGCAATAACTAGCCAGATGTTTGGCTGATTCTGCAATGGTGAAATACCTTTGGTTTTAATGGTGCTACGCTGATTTCTAACTACCGGTTTAAGTCCAGTGTGCTCATCTCCATCTTGCGATCAGCTGTCTTCCTCAGAGCTCGAGCATCTGGAATCATGTTATTGCCTGATTTCCTCACCTTTCATTTTGAGAAAATTTCTTAGCTATGTGGTTCTGATAAAAGCTTGGAAATACCAAATCCTAAAATGTACATCTGTTGAAGACAAATAAAAAGAATGCCCAAATACAGGGATTTTGGAGAGATTTTTTTGCTATTATGATTTAACCTATGCTTGTGATGTGTAGTTAAATATATTTCTTTACTCATATTACTCACAAATATGCTTATTGACTCATGTCATCATCATTAACCTTGGAGTTGGAAGCTCGTGACTCATTTATTTCACTCAGGTCTGCAGTGCAAGCCCTTCTGGGCTACTCCTCCTTGCTGAAGGGAAGCCAAAGAAATAGCCTATGAAATTTAGCTAAGACTGAAGACAATGTGATGAAGTATCCTGGAATTTGGCTAGGAAATCCTGTCTAAAATGAGTGTCACAGTTTCTATGTAGCCATCTGCCATCCATTGCTGTCTTATGCCTCAAGGCTTCCATCTAAAATCAGTTGCAGGAAGGATGTTCCTAACGAGAAAGAGTCTGACACTTTTTTGCCTTGTGGGGTCAAAAGTCTGCTTGGGGCTAGAGACTTGTGTCTGAAGTGTTCATGAAGAGAAGGGAAAGATGCTCAGAAGTGGGTGCTACTTTGTTGTGTGTTCACCAATTAAACAGAGTATTTCCATGTGCACTCAACCATGGGAGCCTGGTTGTTTAAAGGTTCAGTGGGAATGAAATGAGTAGTCAGGACTTTGGTTTTGCATTACCACAGAAGATGCCATCTCTAGCAAGGCAGAAGTTGCATCCTAACACCAGGGCAATGCTTCTGCTCTGTGACTGAACAAAGAACAATACTTAGCGAGTCCGTCTGTCAGGAGGGAAGAGCTGGGGCTTCTTTTCCAGGGATGCATTAGGCATGTGAGGTCCATCGAGACAGTCAAGCATGCTTCAGACTAAGGTGAGGATAGCAGACTGTTCGCCTTCTCCATTGTTTGGCTTTCTTTTTGTATCTTTTAATTTTTTTTTGCAGAGGCTGCATGTTCTCTAACCCAGCAGTTAATTACTACTCGTGTCGTACGTGACTTTCAAACTTTTGATAGTTCCTTGATGGCTCTTTGTAATCATCAAAATCCAACCAGGGTAAATCAATATTTACTTTTATATCTTGTGTTGCAAGAAAAGATATTCCAAAACAACATACAAACTATGTCTCCTTATTGATTTTTTTTGCCTTTGTCTTTTGGACTGCCAAGGTTTCCAAGCATTCTTTTATTTTAAAGGTACTCCCTTCTAAATTCAATAAACCCAGAATATTTTCCCAGGGGAGTCTCCTATTAAAATCTATGCATTTGGTACCACTGGACTGTGGTTTTCTTATCAAACCAATTTAATTCTATGTAGCAGAAGAAAGAAAAGAAAAGATCTTAATTGCTAATTACAAAAAAGCCAAAAGAGATAGCTTTGTACTTAAGTTAATAAAACAAAATAAGCAATTTTGTTCACAGAATGATAGAAACAAGAAATGGAAAAGGTCAGTAAGGATATCTTCTCCCTTTACCCTCACAATTAAGGCTCAGAAACTACCAAAAAAACATTTCTAGCAAATTTTCAACAGGCTAACAATATCTGTGTAGCGATGGGTAAAACTCACCCTTAGGCAGGGATTCAGCATAAAGCCTATAACCTAGTCTATGACCTCCTGTTTACATAATTTAAGCTCGGGGGATGAAATCTTCATTCTGTAAAGCTAATGTTTTCTCTGGTTTTTCACAGTATATCCAAGATCATTTTTTTTAACGATATTGGGAATAGTCCCATCTGGAAATATTTGCTTAGGAATGCCCTCTCTCAGGCAAATTGGAAAGCCTGAAAAGCAAATAATCATCTTGTCCCTGCCTCATTAGTCTGGAAGGTGAAAGCCACTGAGAGTCGCCCTGACTCAAGCAGTAAATCCAGAGCTCCCCGGGGTATTTGCCTCAGTGACTGCGCTCCGTTGCCTAGAGAAGAAAGCGCTCCTGAGTATCTGTCAATGAACTCAACCTTGAGTGGGTTAAACTGTCCATAAGATGAATATATAGATGTAAATGTAAGTTCTCTTTCCATTCGTCTACAGCTAAATTCAACTCGCCCCACTCAACCTAGACTGGAAAAAACCAATTCCTGACTATCATATAGGATTCACCCTGGTTTTGAACAGCAACCACTATATGCATTCAGCATGGGTCAGAAAAGCAAGCAAAATACTTTCCATTTCCATTTTATAATGAAGTTTGCATTCAAGCAGTACATGATAGGATTAATCAAGGTGTTAGGCTTTATCTCAGTCCTTTGTAAATTTAATGCATATTTCCTAAATGTGAAGAACCACATATAGCTCTCATTGATAAACACTTTGTTCTTTGCTCACAGGAGCTAAAAACCAGCCAATGCCTTTCACCTGGGATTTGATTTGTTTACATTTATGGAGTATTGAATTTGCAGCTACTGTACCTTCTCATAAGTCTCACAACAACGCTCATTACCTGAAACTGTGTAAAGAACTAAAACTCATTATTCTTTTCAGTGTAGCATCAAGGAGGAAGGCTTTTCCCCATGAATACAGAGTAACCGTTTCTAAGTGTCTGTCCATGCTACACCTACTTCTATAACTATTTTTGTGTAGCCCTATCACCTCCTTAAATAATATTAGTTAGGCTGACAGGAGTATTGCTCTTCTGACATAGGCAAAAATACAAAACCACAAGAATATCTGTTGAAACACTGGTCAAAAGACCATTGAGACCTGCATCCTGTCTCTGGCAGAAATCAATAATGTGGATGCTAAAAAAAAAAAAAAAAAAGAAAGACAAAAAAGAAAACAAAAAGAAAAAAAGAAAGAAAAAAGAAGAAAGAAGGAGAAAAAAGAAGAAAAAAGAAAAAAAAAGAAAAAATAAAAAAAAAAGAAAAAAGGGGCAAGCATAGATTCTTCAGTCTTTAGGATAGACCAGAGCATCTGGAGCATTCACTTTAATAGCTCTTCAGGATATCAACCTTCTGTGTATTTGTCTACCCTTTTTCTAGCCCTTTTATACCTTTGACCTCCACAAGCGTTCTGTGGCAATGAGTTCCACAGTGGTACCACACACTGGGAAAAACATCCTTTTGTCTGTTTTAAACCTGTCTTAAGGCATTTGCAGGGCATTGTTGTATTAGTAAGGAACATCAGGTTTTCTCATGCTCTCCGACAATGTATTCATATCTTCCAAATTGATTTGGTAGCTCAACACAGTTTTGATTTATACTATTTAAATTCTATCTTACCTCATAAATAAAAACAAATAAACAATCAAACAAGCAGGCTTGTGAGAGTTAAAGGAAAGGAAAGACTTATTTTTCCTAGGGATCTGAGTAGTATTCAACTGATGGGACTAAATCTTCTGTATCACATATGGAAGTTCAAAGATGCATGGATAAAACCTAGGTCTGTGTAAGCCTAGAATACTTTTGCTTTTCTAAATTAGCATTTCCTTTTCTGGTGAAAAAAGAGCAAGAGTTACTGAGAGCAGTGCCTTTTATGTGCTAAGGTCCTGCTCTGTCGCCGATGCTCTGAGGATGTAACTGTAACAACTGCTACTAATGTGATTTGGTTCCCAAGTAAAGCATCAGAGGCTTGTTTTGTTTTGTGTGCACATTTTAAAACTGTGGCATCACCCACAGCACTCTCTTCTTCATTAGGACTGCATGAAAAGTTAAAAAAAAAGCAGTCATTTTCTTGAATTCCCCCAGAGGTTGAGCTCAAGTTCACCTTGTACGACAGGAGAAGTTTAGTCATTTCTGATTTTGCTTTTCTGGTCCTCCCACCTGTCAGGAGAGACCTAAATATAGTGTGTTGCTAATTAAGAGGCTTTGCAGCAGCAGAAGTCCAGGATTGCTCACTTCAGGCTTAACCAGCAGGCCAGGGTTACACATGTTCCAGGATACATTTGAAAAACACCATCTTGTCTTTCTGAAGGCCCTCCTTTCTCCTGGTCTTGTTGTTTCACCAGTGAGGAGCCTTTCCCCCAAAATACAGAAGCTTACAAGTTTCCCTAGAATCAGAAATATCCCCCAAATACTGTTGTACCTTATTCTCCTGTCTGTCACTTCATGTACCCTCTTTTCCTACTTTTCCTTTTTCCCCTTCATCACCTTTCTCTCCTTCTTTTTGTCTAGCTCAGGTCTGTCTTCTGCTCCAGTTTCTCTTAGCTAAAATTAGGAGCAAGAGCTACCTTCATTTGATGGCAGGCTGCATCCTTTCCAATGGGGAGCTGCTGGGAGGCTAAGAAGCTACAATGGGCTTAAGACAAACATCCCTGTTTTTCCTACCAAGCTCAGATTGACACCTCCTTCTGGTGAAGTGAATATGCAGTTTAGGAGATTAAAAGTACATTGAGGAACAAATATTTTTCACCTTTCTTGTGGAAACGACTGTTCTGACCTAGGGTTTCATCTCCCCTACCTTCAGTGAGGTGCTCAGTCTAAGCTGGGGGTCTAAGGCTCCCCCCACAGTTCATAGAAAGAGATGGGCACCTTCAGAGAATGACTTGAATCACTTGTCCCAGGTAAGCTTCTCTTTGGAAAAGCCACCATCTCCCTACCAACTTGGCTGTACAAGGAAAGCCATAGACCTATGTCAGCCTGCGTATCTCACCCTTAGGGGGTTACAACAAGCTGAAGCCCACCCACAGGGCCCGTCCTGGGATCCCCAGCAGCTAAGATGAAGCAGTAAAGTCCTCAAATGGAGGTGGTGGTTTCCCAGAGGAAAATGCTTTCTGCATGTTTCTGCTCCCATCAGCACAGTACTAGGATCAGGACAGCGATGGTAGCTCCCGGATCCTTCCTATATCAGGTCAGTAAATCACCTGTCTGCTTCTGGCAAGTTGAATGGCATTTATTCTATAACTGAATTGATTTTTGTGGCCCTGTTGTCTAATCCTGGCCTGTACTGTCCCCTCACCTCAGCCATGATGTGTCATGAGGAAAGACACCGCCATGCTGATCAGGTATAAACAGGAGCTGTCAGATATATCTGGTGACTAGGAGGGAGCCTGTTGGGAAATGATCTTATTTGACTTGGCATCCCAAGGGGCTATGGGCACAAGCATGGTCAGAGCAGCCTGGCAGTGTTCCCAAAGCCACCTCTTTTGTCCTGGAAAACCAGATCTGTGCTGAAGAGCCCAAGCTGCATTCAGAGTGGCTATCCCACCACATGTACACACACTCTTCCATACCTGGGTTGGATTATCATGGGGTCCAAGAGGTCCATGCTGACCTGGTATAATTCTGAGAAGTTTCTGGACTGATCCACTTCAAGTGTTTTGCTTTGCTGGGGAGATGCTTACAGACCTAGGGTCTGTCTGCAACTTGGCAGCAGGCAGACTGCCCATCCATGTACTGCCTGCTGGCCTTTGCACACCCTTCAGTCACAGCACGCCTTTGCATACAAGGACAGCGTCTACTTCCTAAATATGTAATTTTTAATTCTCTCTAAATGCTCAACAGCTTGAATATTTAGGAAAAAGAGATCATTTTGAGAGAGGTAGAACTCAGTCTACGTAGCCTTGTACCCTGTCCCTAACATAGCAGCATCCAAAAAAGTCCAAAGCAACCCTTCCCCTCCAGCAGCTGCACAGCTTCTGGCACTTTTGATAGCAGTGGGGTAGAGTAATGGTTGGCAAGATTCACCCTGTTTGCAGAGTGTGCAAAAAGTTTGCAGAGTGTTACACAAAGATGTGTAACATCTTTCCCAATTTCTCAAACTCAGTGGCACAGTGGTCACTGCATCCTGCCGCTGGAGGCGAGCGTGCGCCTCCTTAATTCTCTGCCTTTGTGAGTAATTCAGTTCATAATCTGCATCTCAGTGAGCAGCTCCTCTAGAAGTTAATTAAAAGACAAACTGCAGCACAGATCATTAGTTTGCACATGGACCAGGAATGAAGGATCACTGTGGTCCTGCAAAATTAGCAACAGATGCCCAAACAAATCTCTAGGCAGACCTAACTAGCATGCCCTGGCAACAGATCTTGTCTGTTAGAGAGCACTACTGCACCGCCACTCAGGCAATAGCAGCAGTGCTGGTGCTCTGTGATTTCTCACTGTGCAATGCTATCAGTTCAAACAAAGTTAAGACGATTGCTGAGAACATACAGCAGGTAGCAAAATGTCATTCCAGACCTTTAATCCGCAGTAGAATTTTCACCTGCTTTCTAGATCAAAGCAAAAGGTATGCAACTGGCAGAAGTGTTGGGAAAAAGTGACCAACAGCCTCCTGCTAGCAGAATTTTCCATCTGCAGAAGAGATACAACATAAAAATTCCCATACGTCCAGCTGGCCCAGAGTGGCAGCTCTCAGTGCCTGTCTTTTGATTACTCCACTAAAGACCTTCATCTTTTTGCCCTCTGCTCCCCATGTGTGGGAGAAGAGATAACCATCCGCAGCTATTCTATTTTTTTGGCTCTCCATCACAGCACTCCTGCAACCTCCCCTTGTCTCTGAAACCTAGATAAGATTTCAAATCCAGAGAGGTTTTCTGAGTCTTGCTGCTACCTGTAGCACTTTTTGCTCTGGTCCACTTCTCTCTCATCTCTTTCATTTCTCTTACTTGTCTTGCATTGATTTTGGAAGCTCTTTAGGCCAGACACTGCATTTTCGGTTTATATGTACAGCAGTTACACATCTTGGGGTTGGAATCCGATCTGGGAAGATCCATTCATTTTACAGCCCTCTGAAACCTGTAAAAATACAGGGGTCAGCCTCAGGGAATCTGTAGAAAGAAATCATCTCAGTGCATTTTCATCCAGTCGAGGAACAATAAATAGGCCAGCAGGCAAGGGGTAGAAGGTGAGGTTGTTATGACAAACTTAATAGAAATCTATGGAGAGGCAGACACATTGCCCTGCTATGAACACTGCTTCCTCAGCTAAAAACTGAGACTGGAGAGAGGGGAGGGGGAAGAAAAGAAAACTTTGAACAGCTTGGATGAGTAAGTCAATAAATGACTGCTTTCAGTTTCCTAAGAAAGAAATACCCCAAGAAAACAGCCTAGCTGAGTGTCTACTAAATAGCAAAGAAGAAGAAAAAGTAGAGAAGTATTTTAGTTGCTATTTCTCACAAGGGAAAATGACAGCATATGTGGAAAGAGATAATACAGAAAGATTAGGCTGAGGTGGGATGGGGAAAGAGAACTGAAGCACTTTCTGTAAGTAATGTCAGAAAAGCAGGTGAAAAAGGAATCAGATTTGAATTATACTGTCATAAAGCTATAGTAACACAGCGGTGAGTCAGAACAGCAGGAATTCGTCTGTGTGCGCGGGCAAAGCCAGGCCAAGTCTCCAGCCCAGAAGGGATCTGTAGGAGTCAGTTAAGACTGCTTAAACTGCTTTCTCTCACCTTTCCCATCCAGGATTTTCATGCCATTGGTCTTGAATTCAAATGTTGACTTTATCAGATCATATGTACACCCTGGAGGGAACCTTCCTTATGCCCCAGTACAGGCACGGGACTTAGCCAAGGTGTCCCTGGAGCCAGGAGCTAGAAGGACTTCTCGTATTTGGAAGACAGTATAAGTAAGTGATTGACTGCAAACCTGAATCTTTCTGGCTCACCAGTGCACCCAGTGCTGAGATCAAACTGACTGTGCCCCAGTGCAAACATTATGTACACAGGGAGAAGAATGTTTTCTTGCAGCAGCTAAATCCCCAGGTATCTGCACCACAGGGACACTGCAAGGAGGATGAGTCTAGGAGTCTCTGGCCTTGGACACCTTATTTGCCATAACCTTGCAGCTTGTAAGATGAGTTATACTATTGCAAAGATGACATAGAAAGCTGTCAGACTGAAGTGTGAGATTATTTGACAGTGATATTTTATACTGAGCTAAATGATGACACCAGACACAAAGCACAGAAAAAAGATGATGCTGTTCTGTTGTTAGAGCAATAGTAGGTCCAAATTTTCTATCATCAAGAAAGGCACAGCTAGAGAGAGTTACAATGAAAGAGCATTTGATGGAGAAGCTACTAAGCTTGGCTCATGTGCCAAATTCCCAATGAGCATAAATCAGTACAGCCCCACTAACTTCAGCGAGGTTGATTTACAACAGCTGATAAATGAACTGAAAATGTTTCCATTTAATTGGGAGAGAGGCAAAAAAAAAATAAATCTCAGGGATACTCTTCTTTTGCTGAGCTAAAATGGGGCTGTGTTTCTAAAGCTGACCATTTGTAGAGATGCCTCAGTAGGACAGATTTGTGCCTGGGTCCTATTCATACATAATCCACAAAAGGAGCAGCTTGCAAAAGCAGACCTTGGACCGAGTAAGGCTAAGAACAAAGCTATCAAGCACAGGATGTCTTGAAACAAGCAACAAGTTGAAAATGTGCAGTCAGTTCAGAGGAGAAATTTAAAACAATGATGTTTTCATTGCAGTAAATGAAAGGGCTCACTTGGCATCTGTCATTATAAACACACAAAATGCCATAAATCCCCAAAGACTGAGCACATGTAATTGGGCAGATAGCAAAGAAAGCAGCTTGGACAGTGCGTTAGCACAAGCTGCTTAGAGAAGGGGTTTAAAAAGGAAAATCATGAGTACAAGCAAATGGAGTCAATAAATGAGAACAAGGGAGGCTGCTGAAGGAGATGACTCAGAACAGAGCAAGGCACTGCTAGAAGAGACAAATAAAAGAGGCAGTGAAGCCACAGTATTTCAAAGGACAAGGAGAAATCACGTCTGGATTTGCTATAGCATTTACAGGACCAGTGCCTTTGCTGTGCGTGAATGAGTTTGCTCCTGTCAATGCTGATGGAGACACATCGTAGCATAACAGCGGAGGATCTGACTCAGTGCCCAGACGTATGTCCCCAGCAAGCTTTAAATAGCCCTCCCAAAATGCCTCCTGTCATGGTTTGTATTAAAGCCATGGCAATGCAAAACGGATAAAAGCAAGATGCTGGATAATGAGATGCTAACAAGGATTACAGTTTTCAGAGGTTCCCGGGAGGCTCAGTCTGGGATGACAATTAAGTAACCATTCCCTAACTAAACTTTGTCTGTTTGTACATCCCAGGGCTTATTCTGCCTCTTGGGCCTTCAGGCTCAAAGGCTCCAGGTGAGACATAGAAACCCAGTCAAAATGACGAGAAGTTATATACACATCCTAGGTTAATACTAGTGGTGCCATGAAGACTTTATGCTTCATTTTTGCTTTATGTAAAGTATTAATATCTGGTAATATACCAGCATTTACACACATAGAATTCAGTAGCATTTTAGCAGGTTAATTAAATGTAACCTGTTTTATCTTGCCCCAGGCCTCTGAGATCTCATGGTGAAGCCCAATGTTTTGTTAGAAGTTTTAAAAATGCCATGACAAATAGCAAGGGAGATAAACTACGTCCACATCAGAAAATAGCATCCTTCTTGCAATCTTATCAAATGCAACTACATAGCATAGCATAAAAAGTATACGTGGGTTGAAAAACTAATGAGGAGACATTTATTTGTGAAAAAAGGTGGCTGGGAGGCCTGATTTGTATAAAAGTAAAGAATATTAAAAATCAAAACATCCTCTAGCCCCCATCAAAAATGCCCCTTGCACCTTCAAGGGACAAACCACAGTATCCAAAGTTTGAAGACTTGGTAATAGTTTGTGGCTAGGGAGTAGGAAAAAGAAAATCAGGTATCACCCTAAAAAACCCTAAACCTTAGGAGCTATTATTCCCAGAAATGTTTGTCACCTTGAAAGCAGCTCCTTTTATAAGTTCTTGATAGTGTAAGAAGAATTTGTCAGAGAAACTTTTCTTTCAGAATGTTGCTTTTTGAGTGTTTGTGCTGAACATAAAAGCAATTATGAAGCTTCTAGTTGCCGACATAGACAACTCACTTTAATTCATCGTGCTTGAAAACTACATTTGAAGGAGTTTAAATAGAAATGAAATCTGGTTTGCTGAGTCAAAGGAGTACCAACAGTACCAAAAAAATGTTGAGATCCCATCTGTGTCTTCTCCCAAAGAGAATAATTACAATTTTTCTGCATATGGAAGGAATGATAGCTAGCTTTGAAGGTGTAAAGAAAAATGTGGTAAGTACAGACAATCAAGCAGTGGCAAAGATAAACTTCAGAGTTCAGGTAGCATCCTTGGTTCCTGCCACAGAATTTTAAACCTTGGTTGTTCTTCCTTTCTGACATGATTCACAGGTTACAGACAGGGTCCAAAAATGTTTAACCAGCCAAATAAAAACAGCCACAAAACCCCTCCACTGATCTGTTTAAGGTGTAGCTTGTACATTTGTGGGAAGCCAGAAGGCGTGACAGGTAGGGGGGAGCTGTGCATCTCAGTGCTCCCTGGCTGCCTCCCTAACAGTACCTGAGAGCCTTTGGAGCCCCTGGAGCCTCCTCCAGTACCCCAGGCCAGAGGCAAGGCTGGTCAAGTCAAGCCTATTCCTTCCCATACCTGGAAGCACTGCTGCAGAGCTCAGCATTTTCTAGCTAGGGATGCTGGGGTTAAAGCAGTTTACCCAGCAATAGATTATGTACATAAGACCCGATGACCCATGTCAGATCTGCATGGTCTGGAATATTAGCTTTTAAAATAATCTGTAACCTTTCAAAATAATTGTTCATATGCTTGGGATGGAAAAGAAGAGTTTGAGAATAAGCATGCCCAAATTATGGTCTGCAGCAATGCTGGCTTCCAACATTGTCCTACTGCAGAGGAGCCTGGCTTGCGCCTGTGAGCATGAAGAAAGTTGCAACTGCTCAGCTATCTGCACCTGAGCCTTCAGCTGAACAGCACTACATACATTACAGTTGCCACCCGGCTGATCCAGGAAAGGAGAGAAAGCAAAGAGGGATTTGGGATGATGGGCAGAATTTACTTTAGGTCTGAATTGAAGCAGACAAAACATTTTGTGTAAACTCAATGAACTGAAAAAATTCTGAAGTATCTCCTGATCTGGAGAAATATATTTTGTTCATAAAGCTGTAGTAGATGACCATAAAAAGAATGATGACCAGGAAAATAATTCAGTTTGGTGGAAACTGTACTTCCTGTTGAAAAACTATTCGCAGAGAAAATTCCTGGGTAACCCTTTATTTGACACTCTTGGAAGAAAGCATTAAAAACACGCCAGATCTCCAGGGACTTGCAATAAGATGCTCAGAGCAGACAAGATAAAACTCCTACAGGAGAAGAAGGGATTGTGCGATTCCATTGAGACCAAAGCTTGTCTCTGAAAAGCCAGGTCCCCAAGCCATGTTGAAGTTACACAACAAGAGCAGGTGTTTGTACAACATTTAGAGGGGAGATGACATGAACAGCATCTTACGATTTGATTTATGTCACTGTCTCCATCTCACACTCATTTTGAAGTCTTTTTCAATTCACTATCTTGTGAGAAAGTAGACAGTACTTTAAGCCTACCCCAACCATTCTTTATTATTTTTAAAATAGTTTATTTTTGGAGCTAGAGATTGCCTCTGAATATACAGGAGCAGATACAGCCAGTGATGATGAACAAAGATGACTAGGACCTCAGCAGTTACTTCTACTATAATATTAATTATTACTATAATACTACTATACTACATAATAGCATTACTGTAATACTATTATATTAACTATAATAGTAACTACTATTATAATAGCATTAATAATGTCTATGGCAACAGATATAATAATAATACCCATTACTGCCACAGAAAATGGTGGCTTAGTGATTCTAATGCAGGCAATCTTACCTTTCCGTCCTCTCCCTAAGTAAGAAGTCCTGCAAAAACAGTGTAATTTTTTAGCAGAGAAAGCTCCATTGAAGTCATTGAAGCCCTGATTGTTCCAGCTTGCATATGCAGGTCTTTGAACCAGAAACTTGATTATTATATTAAGAGAAAGAAAGAACAAAAGAAAGAAAAAAAAAGTTCTTTTTCAACACTTGATGTGAGGCAGAGTCACCGTTGCACAAGGAGTATGGTTCCTCACTCAACAGGAGCCAGGAGCTGCTGTTGCACAACAGTGTGACCTCTCTGACCAGGGCTGATGGGAGGTGTCTTGGTACCAAGCCCCACTTCCCAGCTCCTGCTGGAATCCCCTGCTGAAAGAAAATGTCTTTCATTTCCATGCAGGTTCAAAACTCAGCAGGGGCTAAAGGAAGGTAAGGCTGTGCCTCAAAGGAAAGGTACTGCTCTGTTTCTGCAAAGGGAAAATCTCTGCCTTGCGTACAGTCCGCTCCTCCCCTGGAGTGCACATGAGACAGGTGGGTCCTGCTCCATTCAGAGTCAAGATGTCACCTACCAGCTGCTTGGCAATATGTTGCCTCTGGGCAGGGTAGGGATCTGGTTCTCCCTCTAACCTTCTCCAGCTCACAGTGTGAAATGTCGGCTCATACAGTGCTTAGTCTCTTGGCACTGTGTTTGTGAAATGCAGTCCACCAAGTACTGCAGGTTGCTTGAAGACTTACATTATTGTCATATAAAATTAAAAGATTATCCTCTGTACGTTCCTGTTCCACACATCTTACAGGCTACAATCTGAGCTGGCTAGCAGGTAGCTCCATGCAGGGGTCAAGAGCTGAGCGTGTGTTCAGAAAGAGCTCCTTTCCCTCCACTCCGTATCCTGATGGCCAGAAGGCACATTGCCAGAGCAGAGAGAGCCTGAGGGATGCTTTATTGCCCTTGTCTAGGCTACAGATAATGAGGAAGGTCTTTAGTCTCCAGGGCTGTCAATCCGGCAACTTCTCATCTGCATTAAAATTGGTCAAAAGATGTTTTTAAAAGAAAATATAATGAGGGGATGCACTTAGGAAAATGAAAAGCTTGGCTGCTTTTTTATCACTTCTCAGGCACTTTGTATCCTTCTCTGATGAGAGCTATTGTCATTCAGGGCAGCTCATCGGCTCCTTGTGCTGGGAGCAGATATGGGCTTGGCACCTTCTTCCTCTCATGGTGACAGCCAGATATACACTCCGCTCATTTCCTCCCAGATAAAGCTTGCCATCCTGCTTTGGAGCTTCTCATATTTTATTTGGCTTGTCAGATAGAAGCCCCTGGTACAGTCCGTTCACAAAGATTATTTTTTGTTTTGGCATTATATTAGCAAAGGAAATTTCTGAGTTGCCTTCCCCTCTTCCTCGCTCTCCTTGTCCCTGGATAAGCATATGGCTGCTGCAGTCCCTTTCATGCAGGGCTCCTCCAAGTGCTACTGCAAGTGCAGATGAAGTCTTGCTACTCCTTTGTGTGACCTGTAGGAGTTACTCTCATTATCTGAAAGTGAAACTCCTGTCTGAAGAAATGAGAGGCCTTATTTTCAGAAGAAGTGGCTGTCTTTCAATTCCATGGGGTGTTGCCCTTGATGTTATGGACAAGAGTGATGTGACTTAAACTCCCAAGCTAACCAATGACTGCTTCAAGTAGTAAAAGGAGCCAGGAGTTAAAAGCTGGATGCCCTCCACTGGTATAATTTGTCTTTTTTGGTTTTCTTGAGTGCTGCCAATTTGAATGTGAAGGCAAAGAAAAGAGGAATGTGTTCCCTCTTATGAAATAAGCCAGAAAGTATGGTTGTGGTCCTCCAGAGGCACGGTTCAGTGCACATCTCAATGGAAATGGGTGAGCAAGGCCTGGCTGCAGCGCCAGATACTGTGGAAGGAAAGGGCTGCTTGGAGCGTGCCATGAAGGTATCAGATCTTGGCATGACAAATAAAAGCTTTGCTATGTGGCAGGAGAGGAGAAAACAAAGCCCGGAGAGTTAGCATTACCTGTGTGTATTATAACCTCTGTAGAGGAAAGGAAAAAGTACATTGGCTGGCCACCTTGGATTTCATGATAAAGTTATTTAAGGGAAAAATGTTATTACCAACCACCATTGGAATATTTGTACTCACAGCAAAACCTTGCCTGGAAATGCATATACACACTAGTGGAGTGAAGATGAGGAAGGAGCTTCCCTTGGTGTTTTGCTGTGCTATGTAGTGTGGGAATTCATCCAGGTAAGTTACTCAGTCTGCCTTGTATCTCAGTTCCCTGTCGACCTATTTTGTCCTGAGTTTGACCTACCTATCCTCCAAAATGGGGACTGAACATGATGTAAATTGGGGTGGAGGAGGGAGGCCCTTCAGGGCTGTTCTCTTCCACCATGTGTTAGGAAATGTAATGGGTGCTGGTCTACCTGCAGGCAGAGGGAGACCTTAGTCCCTTGCCGTCAGGGGAAGAACCTATTTTATGAAGCCCCAGTACTGTGGAGGGCTAGCAGGTGCCAGCACTGGGATAAAGAAGGATAAAACAGGGGCAACAGAGGGGTCTGGAACCTGCCTCCACCCCAGCCTCAGCCCTTGTGTAGAATAAGACATCCTTGTTTTGCAGGGTTTTGCTGCAAAGGTAGAATAAATTTGTGATTGTGAGCCTATCGAAGAGTATGGCAATAATGGGCCTATAAGAAGAAACACATAAGCTGTGTAATTAAGATAAGCCCCTTCCCTGTTAACAAGTTCTGCTCCACAATTATTCAGTCAATATGCTGTCAGATTATAAAAAGACATTTTTCCAGGATGGTTGTGGTGCCCACACTATCACAGAGCTATATTTACACTACCATTCTGCTTTAATAATATGATCTACCAAAATGCTAGGTGCTTGAGACCTGAGTGTTGGAGATGCAGAGCACCTGTAGTCCCCAATAATGCTAGAGTAGTTAGAGCTGAGGTCAGTCTGGCTCATTATATTCAGCTTCTGTATCACCGATCTTTCCAAACATTTGTCTTGCAAACACACTTAAAGAGGTTTCTGTTTGTTTTAATGCAAAGTGCGCTGTGTAGAGGTCTGAAAATATGGACATTATTTTCCTGCCTGACTTGCCTGCATTCAGTATGAGAGAGACTTTCTTCATTACTGGTGAAACCAATTAATTGACATCAAGAACGACAGGACTAGACAATAAAAAGAAAGTAACCAAGCCAGATAATAGACCTTTTTCAATGGTGTCACTGTCTTTCCCCGTCTGTAAAAATGGGACTTTCTGAAGGGCTACTCAGCAGCCCATTAAGGAGGAACATCTCTCCCCTCATTAAAATATATTTCAAGCCACTGTACGGCAGAAAACAGACTGTCTGAGCTCGAAGGAAGACCAGTCTTGATTAAAATGGGAAAGAGCTGCAAACCGAAGTGGCAGTGGCCATGTTGAGTAACTTGGGAGCCCCAGCTAGGAGCAATGCTAGCCCCGGGGCGGACTGAGTTTCCCTCATGTTGGGGAGGTGCTGGGGCACACCATGTGTCATCACGGCCAGCTAAGGAACCCTTCAAGAAAACAATCTGGTAAATACCCACTTTTCATCTGCTCCTTCTAGTTATCATCTTTCCCCTCTCCTCTCTAGAAACTCTGTTGCTGAGCGTAGCAAGCAAATAACATTAAAATCCTTCGCCAACTTTGTAGAAGAGTGCAGGGTTTTAAGAGGTAGTACCTTTGAGTGATGTAGCTGTTCTGACAATATCTGAATGTAAAATCTGGATTGTCTCTAAGAGTATCTGCAACTTTACATTTAGCTATGACTACAGCTCAGACGCACACATGCACACACTGTTCTTACTGTGAGATTCTTGGTCTTTTCCTTCTTGTTTTCCCAGTTTGCTCTTGACTGAATATGGAGGGGCTGTTCAGTCTCCAGATACTGTTGGACACTGTTGTAGCTACAGGAATAGTGGAGCTGTCGGAATGCAGATATCTTACCACTCTCCAGGGTGACTTGCCACAGAGTCACTTGTTTCATCCGTCCTTTTCCTTTAGTCCTTCTTGCTTCCTTTGCTTGTGGGCATATGGCAGTGGGGGAAGACAGAAGCAAGCAGAGCCCCCGACTCTCATAGGAGTGGGATATAGACATAGAAACTGCCTCTGCTCTCCAGGCAGGCTGCCAGTCCAGCTCCAAGATTTCCCAGCTGCTGCAGTTCAGACTTACTTCGGCAGTTGTCAGGGATGAGTGACTTTGGAGCCTGGGTCCTGGCCAAGCTACCCTAGGCAGCTCATTGCACTAATCCAAAACTGTAATTGGGAGGTAGGAGGGGACAGCGGGAGAACGTCTTATCCCCACCACAGCCCTGAGTTTTTGTTAACTTAGGATTATAAGAATAATGAACAAACCCAGAAGCCTGTCTTCTTTATTTAGTTAGTTTGAGGGTTGTAGCTAGTAATCCATTACTGTCTGTGCAATGTATTCCCAGTCCAGCCTCTTATCAGAGGTGCTTAGCTATGCAGTGCACATAAGGATGCCCATTGGTATTGATATATAGATTCCCAGCACATCTATTGTGTTTTACATGCCTTGCAATTAGCTTTTGCTTTATCTATTGTGTGCCTACCTCGCCGTATGTGTGCCACGAAAAAGAAAAGAGTCACACTGTGGAGGGAGGGGGAGAAGGTCTGAAGTATTACTGAGGGAAAGTGGAAAGCAATTTGCACTCTGATGAAAGCAATGCAGGGCCAGATCCTGCCAAACGCTGTCACTGTGGGGAGCAGCAGCAGCTCTGCACTGCCCAGGATGATGCCTGCTGTAACAAAGCAACTGGGAGCTCAGTAAGGCTTGGGGAGAAGTTGGGATGTGCCAGATGGAGCAATACTGTAGCCCTTCAGCAACAGTGCTGGCATGTTACAGTGATCAGACAGCTAAAAGTAGAAACATATGAATGGTGAAGACAGGGAATTTTCCCTGATGCTCTGAAATATGCCAAATTTAGGCAGGTTGCATCCATGGAGTACCAGCAGGTAGTACTGATCTAAAGGGTCACCATCAGCTTCTCCTTCATAGTCACCACAGATTTTCCCTGCGGACCCTATTCCCACCTCTAACCACTCAAACACCCAAGTTTCCCTCACATGGACTGCTTTCTGCAGCTGTGGGTCCTCAGGGACAGCAGGTCTCCAAATTGAACCCAGACCTCTTGCTGGGGACAGATTGACTTTTGCTCACTTCCACAAAGGAGGACCTGGCAGAGGTGTGGATGTGGGCAGGCAGTATCTGGGCACACCAGTGTGCTCCTTGGATGACTGCGCTCCCTCAGCGGGCATTTCTGCATTAGGCACGTGCCCCTTCTCCATCCATGCCCTTCCCTCAGTAACAGCACGTCTCCATGCCCTGTGAGATGAACTAGACATCACTGAAAAATTCAGGCCATGTTTATATCTGGAAGGGTCAGACTTGGGTTGCAATTTTACAGGCATAGTCCAATACACCAGTTATCTACTATCAGAGCCTCACTGAGGTATAAAACCTACTAGACTCCAAGGAGTTTGATATTGGTAGAGGATCTGGCTGCCTGAGGACCTGGGCTCTGCTGAGAAGCCCACCCTGTGTGCTGTGCCCTGGTGCTAAGACTGCTCCTGGGGGCACTACTTGATTGTTCTAATCTGTTTTAAGGCTCTATGCTGCACCAAAGTCCTAGAAGAGAAGAAGTGGGCTGCATTTTGAAGCTGATTAGGGCTTGCTCCAAAGCCTCCAGCAATATGCTTAGTGATATACAGAGTATGGATGGTGACTGCAAGTCATTTGGCCATTTCTGCTCTCCTTTGTGCTGCCAAGTGACTAGCACAGGAAGAAATCCCCAGGGACCTGGGAAGGGCTCGGAGCAGGGTGCTAAGACAATCCCCCCACAGCACAGTGGCTTGCTTTAGGCATTGTCTTGTCACTCGGATGTGGCAAAGCAAGAATATACTGCCAGCAGGCAAAAAGGGTTGCCTCTTACCTATACCCTTGCTCTTTCTGAAATTGTGTCAGGCAGGGGAAAAACAATTGGACTGACTCTGTATTGCTACTTTCACTTGGGGTCTGGAGAAGACGCATTCATCCTGTACTGCAGTCATCCACTCCTTTTGCCCTAAATGTTTATCTAGGATGTGCCAGGCTTGTTCTCAGCTGTGGTGCTGGCCCTGATATGCTCCTGTTGGCATTGCTGGTACTGGCTTGGAATCAGTCATGACTGGTGTTGAGGTGACAAGGAGGAGACAGCGGTCCTCCAAGATCTCCTAAAGTTCCCATGTGAGAAAAGCGAAGTGACTTTCCATTGACTGGATATGACCCTTTTACCTCTTTACCATCACTCTCTCAGGAGATATTTGACAGACACAGCTGTGCTGCCCTTAGCTCCAGCTGCCACATACCCTCAGATAGCAGGAGGGGAGAGGGGCTGGAGGGAGTAGGGGAAGGAGTAATTACAACTGAAAGGAATGCTGCTCCTGCATCTATTTTTTCCTCTGCCGTAGGCTTGCATTGTTTCTGTGCATCTTTTAATTTTTGACAGGGTGAGAGAGCTGTAACTGACTCCATCTGGCCCTCTACCTTTAATTACCTCACTGCCACTGTTTTTCATTTACTATTTGTTACCAGTTCACATCATTCACAACCTTGGACACTGATGTAAGCAGTGGTTTCTCTTGTCCCCAGGAAACCAACCATCAGTACATACAGGAGGAAGGGGAGAGTGGTCAATGCACGAGACATGGATGGAAGAGGTGGGAGGGCAGTTTTGAAAGGTGTTGGAAAGTCAGTGAAGATATGCAGGGTGAGATTGCCAACCACAGCTGCAATGTCTCTGTAAATTATTCCACTAATAAAGACTCCATTCAATTTTATAAACATGGTGTCCTTTTATATGATTATCCAGTATGCTGTACATGAAACATCCACCAAATTATCTTACAGGAAATAAATCTGTAAAAGTGCATAATAAATTCCACTGTAACATCTTCAAGAGCCTTCTTAACAAATTGTCTAAGTCTAAGTGCCAAGAACTATAAGATTACACTCAACCAAAGACAGAAATGAATAAATAAATACAATATTGATCTCAATTCCACTAACAAAACCACTTCCATTTCAGAAAAAAAAAAAAAATCAATCACTCAAGGCGTTATCAGATTTCTCATTCTTATTGTGTTAAAAGTCCAGCATCTAGCTCAGACTATGAACAAAGTATGTATATTTTAAAATGCAGGGTGGAGGGGAATGAAGAGGAAAAGAAATATGTCACAGAGAAGAAGAAAAAAGATGTATGAGATCTTCATGTGAATATATCAGCTTGAGGACTCCAGGTTAGAATAGTTTGTTCATTTTGGTTTGGTGCTTTTTTTTTTTTTTTTTTCCAACTGCAATCAAGAATGGACAGTCTAACACTAGGGAAAAATCAGGGCAAAATTTTCCAAAGTCCTGGTGCACTCAGGCACATGATTTCCATTAAAATGGATGTGAACTGGTTAAGTCCCTACCTGGCTTAGAAATACTTTAGCCCAAACCCGCCGTCTATCTGGTATTTGGAACTTGTTTATATATGTAGGAAAAGGCAGGGCTTATATATGAGGGAGGTTGGTTTGGGGCTTGGATAACTCAACTTCCAGCCTATGCCCTTTTACGAACCTCCTTTATAATCCTGGGCAAGTTTGAAGAAGATGAGGAGCATTTACCTGCCTATGCATGTATCCTCTGAGGAAAGTCGGGTAGCTCCTAATCCGCACTTAGTAGTAGTTGGTATGAAATGCTGGGCACAAGACTTCTCTGAGTTTCTTCCTGGAGTGAACTGCTGCACAAGGAATATTCCTTTGGATGAAAGGTGCTGAAGTCCTCCTCTGAGCAAACCCATCCTTTCTGAACAGCTGGCTCTGCTCTCCAGCCCAGGTGCTGGAAAAACATGGGACACTTGGGTTTGGTACCCTTATGGGATATGATGCTACACATACCCTGCTTCCCAGGGCTTGCTCTTGTAACTGGCCTGTAGATAGATACTGGTACACATACAGAGGGGTGGTTGTACTCTGCTCTGACTTTCTTTCTCAATGCATTAGGAACTCTAAAGGTACCTTCTGTAGTCCTGAAAATGGATGCTGTGCAGGTATTTCCAGGGTTAGGCTGGCATACTGTGTTTTGTGTCACTTGTTCGAATTCGTCACCTCAATATCTGATTTTGTTCCCAAAGAAAGTTCTCTAGATCTCTTCACTTGCACTGACTGCATATGGTCTGCATCTGGCTTTCACTCTAGGCAGCTCTTTTTTAATTCTCAGGTCTGGTAATCTGCCTTTGCTGTATTTCATTTCATGTGAGGGAGAGACCAGCTGGCCACGAGTCCTGTTTTCACCTCTCTGTCTTCACCTGTGAAATGGAAATTACTGTGCTCCCCTGACTTGCAAAGATATTATGGGGATAATGCACTAAAAGCCTTCAGGTGCTGAGATATTTTCACAAAAGGACCTATACAGCATTCTGGAATTGGCAAAAAGGTGATCTTTTACTGCAGCAATTTATTGAATCAGGTTTTTTTTCTAATCACCACAGGAGATTTTGCATTGTCAAAGTCCCACTTAAACATGACTACAAGGCATCTAGGCCAAGAGAAAAAGATATCTCAGCAGCACTGATTAAAGACAAATTAACAAATGTTAGCTATTCCTTCAGTGGAGGTCTTTATGTTTCTAACTGAATGTCTAACAATCATATTGATTCCTGCTAATAGTTTCCTTGCCTTGAAGTACTGATATTATTTAAAAGAATATTTAATTCATAAATCCCCTCTATGCTTCAATAGCCTAGTCAAATAAATCCTTTTTTCTTACATAACTTTAAAAATATTTGGTTGGCTAATATGTAGGGCTAGTGGAGGATTTTTACTCAATTTAGACTGTAGTGTTCAGATCTGAATACAATCTGAAAATACTCTTCTCCTGATGCTGCGGTGTTTCTTTCCCAGATCCTTGGTGCCCATTTATTCTTCCAAATGGCATTTTTAACTCATTCTCAACTTTTAACTTTGGTTTAATCACTGGAGCTGGGTGGGCACATGTTTTACGTGACTTCACTGGGATTCAGTGCAGACATAAACATTCAGCCATGAGAGCCCAATTACAAGATCATAGCACTTGTAAAATCTTTTCACTACCTGTGTGAACACTGCCACAGTCTCTGATTGAGGCCTCTACACAATCTTGTAGTGAAAATAATTTAGCAGGGTCCATTTCATTTCAATTGAGAACCTGCATCTTACTGCCAATAATGTCCCCTTACCCTGAAATGGGTAGAAACACCTGTCCTTTTTCGCTTATCAGAGCAGAATAAAAAGGAGCCCTTCTGTAAATGGAAGTCGGTCCCCAAGTGTCTCGCCTGGGAAGTGGTGGATGTGCGTCCCTCAATAACTGCGAACCTGAGAGGAAGAACAATCTGCTTATAAGAGATTGGGTCTGAGAGAGGATGCCGAGAAAACTGCTTATGAGGCCAGGTAAAGAAAAGTGACTTTGGAAAGAAACAGCAGAAAGGACTGTTAAACAACTTACGCTGCATAAAAAGAAATGATCTTACAAAATCTCATCTGAGTAAAAAAGTTTCCATGGTCTGTGGGAACATCTGTGGAAGTTAGAGAGGTGCTTGGAAAGCATTACTGCAGTATAAACTCAGAGGCTGAGTTTGCTTTCCAAATGGCAGAGCCAGAACTCATCTCCATTTTGGTTACAGCTGGTCCACATAACACAGAGGATACAGTATCTTCTAAGTTTCCCTACCTTGCTTGCATTATTGAGCTTGCATTAATGACCGTGGCTTTTTCCCCTGCTTGGAAAACTTCTTGGCATCCTTTTGGGAGCCAGAAGATAATAAAATTAATATACAAACTCTTAAGTTCCTGGTTAAGAACTTGCACGCTGTCAGGCACCATGCAGGCAACCAAACCCTGTGACTGCCAATGTTCACAGAGAAGCTTGTTTCCTACCATGGCCAGGACAAATGATTGTAACTGTCTGTCAGAGGAGCTGTCATTGTGGTACTCATTAGACAGAGGTATGATTGGGGAAAGACTGGTGAAGCCTCGTTTTGCAGATTTGATACTTTTGGAAAAAACATTGAGTTATTTTATAAATCAGACTTTGAATGCTCAAAACCAAACCCCAGATATCTGGATGATCTGACTGCTGGTCTGCAAGCCAGGGGTTTCTCAATTCTCTCACTGTCTCTGGTGTCCATTCCTGTTGCACCTCTCAGCAGCTTCCTTCACCCCTGGTTTCTTCATTGGGAAAGGATAGTAAAAGTTACTAAAGTTTTTTGAATCAGTTGTTACATATGAATAAACTGTTGAATTTAAGCCTTTTTTCCTGTGCATGAATTGTTCATGAAACAATCCTGACTGTACTAGTTTCTCATAAAGTATTCATAAATACTTACAAATATCTTAAGGGTGGATGTCATGAGGACAGAGACAGACTCTTCTCAGTGGTGCCCAGCGACAGGACAAGGGGCAATGGGCACAAACTGAAACATAAGAGGTTTCAGTTGAATATGAGGAAGAACTTCTTTACTCTGAGGGGGACAGAGCACTGGAACAGGCTGCCCAGGGGGTTGTGGAGTCTCCTTCTGAGATATTCAAAGCCCACCTGGACAATGTCCTGTGCAACCTGCTCTAGGTAAACCTGCTTTAGCAGGAGGGTTAGACGAGATGATCTCCCAAGGTCCCTTCCAACCCTTGCCATTCTGTGATTCTGTGTGATTCTCTGAATAATTTATACAAAAGAGGTTCAGCCAGTGAGGCACTCATCTGTCTGTTCTAGTTAATTATACAGACCGTAGTTCTGGAGTCTTTGAGAACATCTCACAATCTTTACTGAGTATATAGCCTCAAAATCTCTATGTGAAGTAAGGTAGCCGTCCATTTTTTCAGCTGGGGAAATGAGGCGCTCAAAAGCAATTCAGAGGATTTGCAATAACCCAGACAATTCAAATTTCAACTCCTGTATTCCAAACTAAATACTAAATCTCGGTTATGAGTGAAAATACTGCTAGCAATTTGTAGTAATAGTAATAGTAATGGTAACAGTAATAGTAATTCCTGCTAAAATTTGCAAAATTTTGGTTATTCATGATCATGAATGATTTTAGTAGGGCCAGCTGTGTCAGGACAAGGGGTTATGGTTTTAAACTAAAACAGGGTAGGTTTAGACTAGATATAAGGAAGAAATTCTTTACAATGAGGGTGATGAAACACTGGAACAGGTTGCCCAGAGAGGTGGTAGAGGCTCCATCCCTGGAAACATTCAAGGCCAGGTTGGACGGGGCTCTGAGCAACCTGATCTAGTTAGTGGTGTCCCTGCTCACTGCAGGGGGGTTGGACTAGATGACCTCTAGAGGTCCCTTCCAACCCAAAACATTCTATGATTCTATGAATAAATCAGAAGTAAAAGACCAGTAAATGGTTTTCCATCAGATATAACAGAGGGGGTGAGGGTAAACTTTTGCATGTTACACAAAACCAATATATTGGTACGTTCTTTTACCTGCCACATCTAGTCGCATCAGAAAGACATAAAGATGGCTAAAGAATACCTAGAGTCTGTTACACTGATACATTACTACACCTGTGAACAGGTGAACCATCATGCATTTTACTGCGCTTCAGTAACATCTCAAAGACTGAAGCCCACTCCTGATACTGATATAGAATCATAGAATCATAGAATCACCTCGGTTGGAAAAGACCTTTAAGATCATCGAGTCCAACCGTTAACCTAGCACTGCCATCCCACCACTAAACCATGTCCCTAAGCACCTCATTTATCCTTCTTTTAAAGACCTCAAGGGATGAGGACTCCACCACCTCCCTGGGTAGCCCATTCCAGAGCCTGACAACCCTCTCGGTGAAGAAGTTTTTCCTAATGTCTAGCCTAAACCTGCCCTGGCGCAGCTTCAAGCCATTCCCCCTCGTCCTATCATCTGTTACCAGGGAGAAGAGGCCGACCCCCACCTCACTACAGCCTCCTTTCAGGTAGTTGTAGAGGGCGAACAGGTCTCCCCTCAGCCTCCTCTTCTCCAGACTAAACAACCCCAGTTCCCTCAGCCGCTCCTCATATGACTTGTATTCCAGACCCCTCACCAGCTTGGTTGCTCTCCTCTGGACCTGTTCCAGCAAGGCAGCATCTTTCTTGTAGTGAGGGGCCCA
The DNA here is from genome assembly GCA_034008185.1 of Gorsachius magnificus. Lineage (NCBI taxonomy): Eukaryota > Metazoa > Chordata > Aves > Pelecaniformes > Ardeidae > Gorsachius > Gorsachius magnificus. Next base: position 27,961,037 of record CM067083.1, on the reverse strand, counting down.
AAACTGAACACAGTATTCGAGGTGCGGCCTCACCAGCACCGAGTACAGGGGCACGATCACTTCCCTACTCCTGCTGGCCACACTATTCCTGATACAAGCCAGGATGCCATTGGCCTTCTTGGCCACCTGGGCACACTGCTGGCTCATATTCAGCCGGCTGTCAATCAGTACCCCCAGGTCTTTTTCCACCAGGCAGCTTTCCAGCCACTCTTCCCCAAGCCTGTAGCACTGCATGGGGTTGTTGTGACCAAAGTGCAGGACCCGGCACTTGGCCTTGTTGAACCTCATACAATTGGCCTCGGCCCATCGATCCAGCCTGTCCAGGTCCCTCTGCAGAGCCCTCCTCCCCTCCAGCAGATCAACACTCCCACCCAGTTTGGTGTCATCTGCAAATTTACTGAGGGCACACTCAATCCCCTCATCCAGGTCATTGATAAAGATATTAAACAAGACCGTCCCTAAAACTGAGCCCTGGGGGACACCGCTTGTGACCGGCCGCCAACTGGATTTAGCTCCATTCACCACGACTCTCTGGGCTCGGCCATCCAGCCAGTTTTTAACCCAGCGGAGAGTACATCCATCTAGGCCATGAAATGCCAGCTTCTCCAGGAGAATGCTATGGGAGACTGTGTCGAAGGCTTTGCTGAAGTCCAGGTAGACAACATCCACAGCCTTTCCCTCATCTACCAGGCGGGTCACCTGGTCATAGAAGGAAATCAGGTTGGTTAGGCAAGACTTGCCTTTCATGAACCCATGCTGACTGGGCCTGATCCCCTGATTGTCCTCCATGTGCCTGGTGAGCACCCTCAAGATGAACCTCTCCATAATCTTCCCCGGTACCGAGGTTAGGCTGACTGGTCTGTAGTTCCCCGGATCCTCCTTCCGGCCCTTCTTGAAGATAGGCGTCACATTTGCCAACCTCCAGTCATCTGGGACCTCCCCTGTTCTCCAGGACTGCTGATAAATGATAGAGAGTGGCTTGGCAAGCTCCTCTGCCAGCTCCTTCAGCACTCTTGGGTGGATCCCATCCGGCCCCATTGACTTGTGGATGTCCAGGTGGCATAGCAGGTCAAAGACTGCTTCCTCCTGGATTAAGGGGGGTTCATTCCACTCTCTGTCCCCATCTTCCAGCTCAGGAGGCTGGGTACCCTGGGGATAACTTGTTGGGCCATTAAAGACCGAGGCAAAGAAGGCATTGAGTATCTCAGCCTTTTCCTCATCCTTAGTGGCAATGTTCCCCCTTGCATCCACTAGTGGATGGAGGTTCTCCCTGGCTCTCTTTTTGCTGTTAACATATTTATAAAAACTCTTCTTATTATCCCTTATAACAGTGGCCAGGTTAAATTCCAGCTGGGCTTTTGCCTTTCTAATCTCCTCTCTGCATGACCTGACAAGATCCCTGTACGGCTTGGGCTACGCCGCAGAGAATCAGGCTCACTGATGTTCCCGGTGTTGCAGTAACGCTACCCAGACTGCAGGGCTGGTTAGAAAGAGCCAAGGAAACTTTAATCCCCAAATCAGCCTGGCTCAGGGTGAGGCAATTATCATCTGCCTTGGTGTTGTGCAGCGCAGCCACAGCCACGCGTCTGAGGTAATGAAGTCGTGAATTGGGACCGCTGAATTTTCACTTCACACAAAGGGAAGAGGAGTTTGAATTTAAATCAGAAGGCTTAGTCATGAATGCAGGTGGCCTTGCTTTTTCTTTCTTTATTTTTCTATTCATTTATGAAGGGTATTAGCTCTGTGCTTAACAAGCAAGTGTCACAGAAGGAAAGTCGTACTGCTTGCAGCTGAGAAAAGCTGAAAAAGAACACTACAGTAAAAGGTATTTCCCGAGTTTCGGAGACGTGCCCCGTTTCATCCCCATGTCTTCCACATTTTTTAGTCCCTTGTACATTCTTACTAATGCCTACTTAGTTATTTTACCTACCCTGTGGATATTTTGCCTTGTTTCTTTCTGGCAAAGCTGTAAAGGCTTATATGAATTTTAAACATATTTATGATTAAGGTTGTGGCAGCATGAAACTGTTCTTACAGATTATGTTGGCCATTCTCAGTCTAGACAGTCAGTCTACCTGTGAGGTGTATTCAGGGGATGGGCAACAGCATGCAAACCAGTGAGTAGTGGAGTACCAAGCCTGTGAAGCAAGCAGAGACACCGTAAACTATTCTTCATTCTTAAAAATGCTAGTGACTGGAAAATAAACAAGAGGCTTTCGGACCACCAAAAAACAGCCCCAACCTCTTCAAACTTGAATTAAAGAACCACCATCTTCGGACACGGCTGTGATTTCTCATGGCCTGTGGGACTGGCAGAAGTGTGAGGGGCAGGAACTTGGAGGTGGGTCCCATTTATGGATTCCCAATTCAAGTTGTACACAGCAGCACACTAGAGGAATGAGAATATGAATGACAGGGATAGAAGGTGCCCTCCTATTCACATGCATCCCTTCCTCAGCACTGCTTCCCAGCAGCATGGCTGGTGGTAGTTTCTGCCAGTGCTTGTGGGGCGAGTGCTGGCCAGGAGCCACGCTACTGCCCAGGGGTGCTCCTGCAGCTTGATACTCACCTGCCTCACCGGCATTAGGCATTTGCATTCTGTTCCCAGCCCTCCTCCTTGTGAGTGCATTTAGCGTTTTTACAAGGTGTTAGATTGTCTCTTCTGAGAAAACCAGGAGACAGCTTCTGTTTATCCGCAGGGCAGGTGTAGCAGGGCTGTGGCAGCACCAGCTCCTGCCCTGACATCCACTAGTCTGCTCCCTACAGCTGGCTCTGGCAGGGCTAACTCACCCTCTGTCTTTTTTCTCCTTACACCATTAAAAGGTTGCCTGTTTCCAGGTAGGAGCTAACTCCTGCCTACCGGAAACTAGACAGAGATGGCTCTGTTAGCTTTCCTTCACTGCCCAGTATTTCTCTACCCCTTATGATGGTGGTCAGTGGTGCAATGACAATGCCCTGGGTCTGGGAAAGAGCCTTTCCTCTCTTCATATGTGCCTGTGGTATGTCCCAGCGCTTTGGGCACAGGTGCTCTCACATAGAGCTCTATAGGGCTGTTCTTCACCTGCTGAATGCTTAAGACAATTGCAGCAGAGAATTATTTTTTCTCATTCATCTCACCTCTCTTCCCTCCTGCCTCCCATCCAGAGAAGAGACAGCTCTTTCTTGTCACCTCCCATTACTTTACAGACAAAGGAAAGTAAGAAGAAAATAATCCCCAAGTTGGCATACTCCTGAAGTTTCTCATAAGGCTATAATTTGAGTTTTATCACTTGAGAAGCACGTTCATATAGCAGAGCCTGGCATTCGGCAGTGCTAGTAATGGTTACCAGACCCATATGTCTGGAAAAAAGAATGTGAGAAGGTCTCTGAGATTAAAGTGCAGGAGGGACATGTTGGGGTGTAGCTGTCTGAGGAAGGGTTGACAGGAAGTGCAGGAGGGAGTTCCCGTCTGCAGAGAGCTGGGGAGACGTACAATTGCTTGCCTGCCAGAGACAGCAACACCCACAAGGCTGAGTTTGTCTCTTAACAGAGGGTTGAAGCCACAGAGTCAAGAAAAAAATATCTGTACAGTGGGCTGTTTAGAGCGATTTGCTCCCAAAGCCATCATTCACCCTTCAGAAGAGCTCCAGTGCATGAGCTGGGCTACAGTTGACCAGAGCAACCTGGATTAAAGCCGGTTTTACTCTTTATCCTTTGAGCTACCCTTTTGCCCTTCACCTAGTCCTGTCTTCCCCTGATTTCACCCACAAAAAAAGTCAACAGAATATCAGCCAAGGTTAGCAGCAGCCACACCAATGTGTGATGCTTGGCATCTAGTAGCTAGGAAAGAAAAGATAGGTTCCTCTTTTTTATTTCGTTCTCTGATAAATTAGTAAGGAGTTTTGGAGTTTTTGCTGATGAGTCTTACCCTTTCCTACTCTTAAATCCCAGGGCTACTGAGCTGTGACAATTTAAATGAGTGAAATTTCTGAAAACTGATGAGTGCAATTTTAAATGTCTCATTGAAACACATAACCAAATCCTCCTTAAAGCTGCCTGCAGGACAGTGATGTGCGCTGGCATTTCTCTCATTGTAAGGAATCTGATAAACTCAGTGAAATTCATAATGCGAATGAGCTGTCAGTCTGTTTTTTGTCACAGACTATCTCCAGTAGATACTACCAGTACCCCTTAAGATATCTCTGTTGTCATCTAATACTCAAATGACAAGATGTACATCCACCGTTCAAACGTCTCTGTGGCATGCAGGTTTAGATGCTTATTTTGGTTTATTTCTACAGTTACTACCAAAGCACCAACTGACCCTGCTGGAATTTACTCTTCCTCTACCTGTTTACCTGTACTGAGTACTGAACATATTAAAAAAACTTTATTCCAAAATGCTGAGTGCCTACATGGACAGACCAAGCAATGTCAGGAAAGAAGTAATTTTTCTCACGTTGACTAATGGGAAATGATTATTCTGCGGGACTGGAGGAGTTTTCATCTGTCTCTGCCAAGGGCTTCCTATACAAACTGAATTAATCCCCCAGGACCAAACTCAGGTCACTTAGTTCACTGAAGCAGATGCTCAGGTGCTTCCTATGCCCCACCCCTCCCCAGTTCAGGGCAGTGCCAAATGCTTCATCCCACCTTCTCTCCACCACTGGGTTGCCATCTGGGAATACCTCCACAGTCTCTCTGAGCAGCAGCTCCCCAGGGATGGAGAGAGGGTAGTATTTGTACCACCTGGTACAGGTGCCTAATGAGGATGGATGCCTAGTCCTGGTGTCATCACAGCCCAGGTGCTGGATTTTGCATTCTAGCTTCAGGTGCCTCTGCTGTGTAGAAACCTACATCTGCATGGGTTGCTGTGTTACAGTTTCAATGCAGAGAACTAGACACCTTTAGGCCTGCTTCACCTGATTTATTTCATATTCCTTCTTTAGTTTGAGAAGGATGACACTCTGGAAGCACCTATGTCTGGTCGTTAGCTCAGCCGCAGAGGCCTACATTCATTCCGGTGGACACCATCCTCTGATCCTCTACTGAGTTGTACACCAAGGAAGAAGCAGAAGCTGGCTTATGCTTTCCAGAGTCTCCATACGGTGCATCAAGACTTGTGGCAGTTGAGACTTTCAGCTCTGAATCTCTGTTCCCATTTCATCCTTCTCCTGGGATTGGCTCAATCTGTGCCCATGCCTCATTTGCACTCAGGTGTAACCAAGGACTTCTTATACTCTGAGACCGTGGGTAGAATTTAGTGATTACAAAAATAAGACAAAAGTAACATCTCAGGGACAACTAGGGATGAGACCAAGAAAATGCTAAAGAGTGAGGAGGAGTGACAGACAGTTGGGTTGGAAAGTATTTCCCTGCATTCAGGAGCTGGCTGAATTTTACCTAGCTGGGAAAGCATGGAAGTGAGAAGGACATTTTTTTCCCCTGAAATCTCTGAAGAAAATATTGTTGGCTTCTTTCAAGGCCATTTCTCTATCCTACACCCCCCCCTTTTTTTTTTTACTGGAAGCTGGAGAAGGTGAAATAACTCAACATGAAATATATCCTGGAAAATCAGTCAGAGTCCCTTTTCTGGGAGAACTTTCTATCTGATCACAAATTAAAAGGACTCCTTTGGGGCCAACATATCACAGAGGGACTTAAGACTGTTATTCTGGGATCAATTTCCATTTTGTCATAAGTCACCTCTCTTTTCTCTTGCTTTCCCTCTCTTACATGAATCATTTATAAGTGATGGTGGGTAGAGTTTCTTTTGCCTTCTTTGTTTGAGCAGAGACCATGGCCATGCAGTCCTGATGGTTATGGGCAGAGCAGGAGCTCAGGTGCTTGCTGGCCTCAGGGTGAGTCACAAGCTTGCAGGAACCCAACATCTTGCTGATCCCTCTGTTTGTTTCCACCATGGGTGCCATGCATCAGCATGACGAGGTAGAGGTTGGTCACCACCTTGAGACAGTGTCAGGATCTGGTATGAAATTCACTGATTCAAAGCAAAAGAGAAATGGACCTGAGAAGCATCCTTCACCCCACCCTAGACCTTAAAAGAAAAGGGAAAGGACATCTCTGTTTCTAGTATTCTTTAACTTCTAACTCCTCAAAAAAAGAAATGAGGTACACGCTCTGACATACATTGCAAAATATGGTTGCTTGTGTAATGACCACTCTCGTCTTGCAGCTGCGTACCATGACTGCTTTGCCAAGGTGCTGGCAAGCGTCATACTGTACTTTCAGGAATGTGTCTAGTAGCTGCAAAAGAATTTTTGAGGGCAAAGTCTGGGGAATAAAAGTACATGACTGTTAGATGAGTGAATACAATAAATGATAATGTGCCATTATTCATATTTCTTTTTCACTTGAAATATCAGAACTATGACCCACAAGTCCGGGAGCAAAGTCTCAGGATTTTTATTCCTGCTGCTCCTGCGCTATCTCTGGAGACCAGCAGTCTGTAATTGAGGCATTATTCACTTCAGTAACACATACTCTTGAACCTGCCTCTGTTAGTACCCAGCACCTGAGCAGTGCAAGTACAGCTGCATAATCAGCAGCAGAGGGAACTCTAATAACAGCCTACAAAGGATGCATAAACTGCATCAATAACTTTGCTTTACATTTTTACTGGAGATGGGCAGGAAAAGGGTATATTGATGTAATTTTCAGAAGCGTTCACCATCCAGCTTTAAAATGAAAAATAAGAAAATTATATTTTTTTAGAAACAATTACAATTTTATGGGGGTCAGCTGATGTGTTTTGTTCATATCTTTGAGCTCTGATTTAATTTAACCCATCCAGCTTTTTCTGTAGACAAAGATAATGCTTGCACATCACTTTGTGTTACTAAATGCTGTATAAATACAAACTGGTGTTTAGTTAATTCAGAGTGAATAATTCATTAGCAGAACAGCATCTAGGATTTGATTTTTTTTTTCCCTGTTCTTGAACTGCCTGCAGACAGCATTTTTTTTTCTTAGTTTGTTTGCTGGTGAACAATTTTTGTAAATAATCCTCAGTCTGCATCATTCTCTGATCAGTTTGCTAAGAGGATGCACCATTTCAACTGAATGCTGCTTTTAGTTGGACAGATGTCAGACATTGCTATGCCATGCTCTTCTGACATGCACGCATTTCTGTTTGCTCCAGTGATCTTGTCACTGAAGTTCCTTGTGAACAACAGGTGGGGAAGAAAAATGAAGTGAATTCACTTAGTCATTCTTACAATTTATATTACAGTGCACTTTAGGACTCCAACATAATTCATGGATTCACAAAGCTAGATATTATCGGTCCAGATAGTAGGAGGCAATTCCTGCCGAAACACTGTGCACAAAGAAGCTAAGTTATTTAAAGTGGTACCACTAAATCGAGAGGAGAGTCCTGATGGTGCTGTGCCCACACTGCTCATGTTGGCTCTGTGTGAAGGCGTTAGCAGCTCCACAAGGCTGGGGCTGTTGGAGGCTCTGGTGGTCCAGGTGCTGGAGCACAGGTTCCCCTGCAAACCTTGGGGAGGACCATGGTGGAGCAGGTATTTCCATGGAGCCTATGGAGAGGAATGAGAGAGCAGCTGGCTGGGCGCCTGGCCGCTGGCCAAGGTTAACCCACTACAGAGGAGCTCAAAGTCCCTGGACGAGACTGAAGACAACCGCCAGCCTGAGCAAGGAGCCAAGTGAGGCAGCTGATTAACATGGAGAACAGGGAAGCATCTTTTATTTTCCTCTCCTCTGTGGAGCTTAAAGCCTAGTTGTCAGGATGCTTATGGAGGACTGACCCAGCTGCACTTCATGCTAATTCTATGGGTTTTTCACAACCAGAAATGCAGAAACTGTCCTTGGAAGAGGGACTTAAACACAGGATTCTCCCCTCCCATAAAAAACACGAGCTGGAAAGGCAGCCTCCTTGCTACTTCCTTTTTGGGCCCAGTGAATCTTTTATTTATTCATGCCAGAAGGAGCAGCTTCAATAAACAGGCTGTAGAGAGCTTAGACGCTCCCTTGTTACGTGTTTTGGGTATTGCCCTAGGGCTAGGGAGAGGTGGCTCTGATGCCGTTCACAGAGACTCCCCGTGCTGGGTGAGTGTTCACCCCAGAGCTTCTCTGCTGTCATCTGGAAGGAAGTGGATTGCTTTTCCTTTTGCAAAGACTGTTCTGGTAAACATTTTCACAGTGCACCTTTGAATTCAGCTTCTTTGGCCAGGCATACAGAAGGCAGACGAGCCTTTGGATCCTGGTGAGGCATCCGCATAAGCCCTGTCAAGACTGTGTCAACTCTGGCCGTGGTCAGAAACAGGACTTGGAGTGAGAAGGGTATTTATATACTGAAAACCAAGGAACCTCTCAACAGGAAGCATTGGATGAGCAGCAGTTTTGGGCACTGCAGAATCTTCCTATGTCCCACTTTAAGTGCTTAGCTTCCTTTTTAGATCTGAGCAGAATTAATTTATCCAAGGTCACACAGGGAAAAGGGAACCGGCTCTACTTATCCTGAGCTGCAGCCCAGTTGTTTAACGCATAAGGCTACTCCTAGAGCATCTGTGGACTATTTTTGATGCTATTGCTGCAGCTCCTTTCCTAAGTAAGAAGGAGCAAGAGAGAAGAACGAACTGAAGCTAGGGGCAAGAGCAGGCACAGAGAGAGGAAATTTGGTAGGGAAAGGAAGAGGAGAAACGAAGGTATGTAGCTGAGATCAATTCTCTCTTGGAGGCAGAAATGTGCAAAAGGTAACTGTCTCCCTCAGATAAAAGCAAGAACCATGCAGCATCAGCACCCCTGGCACCACGATGCTGGGAAAAGTCACAGGAGCCAGAGAGGACTGAGGACCCCACCCAAAATACCCAAAGTTCAGGATCAGTAGGCACAGAGTCAGCAGCACCAGCACTGGAGGCTGTCAGGAAACATCCACACATTCAATACCTGTCTGCAGAGAAATTTAAAAACAATAATCATCGGGGGGTGGGGGGTGGGGTGGGTGGGTTGTTGCAGGGTGAGAGGGGTGGGAGAGGAGTATGTAAAAAAAAAATCTACACAAACAAAAATTGGGTTTTCTGTTGGGGAATTCTGTCAGGATAATGTTTTCATGAACTCTGCATATGAAACTCCTGAGCAATTGATAAGGATCAACTAACAGTGTGCTGGGGAGGAGGTAGGTGACTGTCAGAAGGAAGGAAACACCCCTACTTTCATTGCAGCTTGTGGCAAGATTAGAAGAAGTGGCTTCTTAGGAGCCTGAGAGAGCTTCCGCTGGCACATTGTGGGTTATTAACGAGGAAGATTTCACTTCCTATCACTGATTGACTAATTATATCTGCATAGTTCAAATGAAGACGTTCTGAGACATCCCTTCGCAGGCAGAGCAAGAATGCAAGCCTCTGCTATTTGATCTCTTTTCTAACATTTACATTTGGAATTCGTGAAAAGGAGCAGCGAGCAGAGCCAGGATCAGTACAGGCAAATGCTGGGCCATCTCGGCCCATGCAGCCCTGCCCTGCCATTGCAGCCCTGCTCTGCGCAGGCATGTGCTGATACAATCCGCGCTCAGCTCCCATGCTGTTGAATTGCGTCCTGGGTCAGCAGAAGTATTTTCAGTTCAAAACAAGCTACATTTAGTCCTGTAGTAATGGTGAGCACCACGTGCCATGTTATTTGGAAATATAGAAAGTCAGGAATGTTGAGCACTTGCGAATAGGGAAGTTTTTCATCTTCTTAAAGAAACATCCTTAATTTGGAGCCATGTGCTCTCTGCATCTTGTATTCCAAAACGCAGACCCTCTGCTATGCCAAGATCCAGTCTCTTCTGAGAACATAATATACACTATGGTGATTCACCATGCATATTTGTGTGCATCAGAAGCTTCAACAAAACTCAGACATGCCCACTGCCAGTGCCAACATATGATGGTTTTGACTTTCCTTCAGAGGAATTGTAACCCATGCAACATTTGCTTGAAGCATGCAGTATGTATCAGTATCCAAAACTGCCCAAGAGGAAAGCTACTAAATTAAACTGCCAATGCTGCAAAGGCCCTTTCCATCCACCTTTCTGGGAAGACTCACAACCAATTCCTCTCCCTCCACTCTCTCCTTGTCACCTGGCTCCGGGAACCTTACAGTAGCGACTTCATTATTCTCATAACAGAACAGGCAAATATTATTTGTGGAGTGAGTCACTTTGGTTCATATGCTGATTGCTATCTTATCGCAGGCTCCAGTCAGAGCCATTTTAATGATGCTCAAACAGCTGAGTTATTAAAACAAACCCAGAGGCAGCCAGGCATAAAGGAGCTGGAGCACTGGCCTCCTCCTCCCAGCGCCGGTGTGCAGCGTGGCTGTGGATGCTGCTCTGAAAGTCCGGGCTAATGCCTGTGGGCTCTGGGAAGGGCAAAGAGCACTTTGAAGACCAGGGAATGCTGCTTATCATCTCAGCATTAAATTGCATTTAGAGGGTCGCTACAGTCTTGTCCCACATCTTGGCCCCCTTGGCTGCTGCAGCTGTACGAGTGTAAAAAGTAAAAATATAGTTCTGCCACAAAGGCAAACAAGTTGTCCCTATTACAGCAAGTGACCACACTACAAGAGCTTGTGACACAGAGGCATGACTACTCTGGATAAAAACAACTTGCTTACAGGCAAGGTTGTCTTATACCTAAGCTGAGGTCCTCCTCTCATTTACTCCACAAGGATGAATTTTACTCTGGAAGTACTAAATTCAGCTATGCAAGGAAGCAACTGTTGTAGTGCATTCCAATGCTCATGTGCATTCCGGTGCTCCTGCTACCCCCGCGACTGCAGGGAGGAGAGGGAGGACATTCCCAGGGACTTAGTGAGGTCTTGTGCCACCAGAATAACTGTTGTTTGTGGAAGGGACAGGTTGCCAGTCCTGGTTATCCATTTGTGGGTGTCACAACTTGTGTACTTCCTATGTGAAGCAGGAAAGCTCTATGTTTATGTGCCATAAAGGGACCAAGATTTTGATTTTATGCTCAAGCTTTGGACCTAGCAAAATTTGAAACAACTTCTGCTCCAATGGGAGATCACAGTATTCCTCTGAGATGGTGGCACTCCCTAAAAATGAGAAAAAGAATTTGCTCTCCTATTCCAGCCCAGCTCCTCCCATGATCAAGCCGTGAGGAAACGATAACACATCTGTCTTTGCAGTGGATGTACAAAAGTTCATGTTGCATGATTCACATGAAAGAGGAGAGAAGGTAGAATTAGAGATTGCCACCTCCCACTCCATATAAGACTTTGAAAATGCAACGGACTGAATTAAAATAAAACCTGTGGATCTATAGGGGAAAAGTCCATCTTTCCCCCTTTAAGAAAAGACACATTGCTCAGCCTGCAAAATCTTCTCACTTGCACTTCAGGTTTAAGTCCCTTTGTATGTGATAGAGGAAATTCTTTCCCATTATAATCTTCTTGCTGGCCTATAGGTAATTGAATAGCAGATCCACACAGTAAACCCTTCAAAAGGAATTACAAGGATTACATATCTCATATTCACCTCATTTCACCCTTTGCAGATGTTGAATCCAAAGCATCAGTTTCTTCCTAATCCACATAACTCAGATATGTGGAGTTTTCTGTCAAGACACCTTCCTCCTTTTCCTTCTTTGCCTAGCAACAATTTCAGGAGAAAACCAGCTGAACTCAAAAAGTTATAGGAAACTTGAGAAGCAGACATGGTTCTTCAGGAGGGAAAACTGAGGTCTGGGAGAAAGAAGAGAGGGAAAGTGGGATATAGATACAGAGGTGAGTTTTAGAAGATTTGACTGGTGAGAGAAGGTTGTGGCCTGCTCCATAGGCTGATATCCATTAGTCTTAGCATTTTCTGAAAGGGGCTAAAAGCCAAATAAACATGAATCACTCCACTAACTGCCAACAAACCTGGAATAAAGGACAGAATGTGGTCATAATGCACAGATATTTCATGGATGCAGATGCAAGGAAGAACAGTGAATTTAATTAGTGAAGGCATTTTATGGAGGTAAATAGGAAAGGCATTGATTTAAAAAAAGGAAAGTAGTTTCGTGAATGCTCTAAGCCAACACCACTAAGAAATTTGTCAATGGAGTTGCATAACGGATAACAAAGTATGTTATCTCCTTAGAAACTGGAGAACATACAGTAGGGCTAAAGTTGGAAAATCTTTACCTACATAAGAAAACTTAGGCAATAAGGAACATAGAAAGCAGTAACTTTCTCCTAAACCAGCTGCCAGGGAATACATACAGATTATTTAAAGGCTCAGCAAATGCAACTGGAATTGCATCTCTGTGGGACAATGTTGCAGGTCTGCTCCTGTCCAGGGCTTGCAGTAGCCCAGGAAGGCTTGCTGCTTTGACACCTACTGAAAACTCACAGCTTAGATGAAGCCAGTGGAGACGTGACCTTTTATAGGAACTAAACACACCTGTGCCAAGGAGAAGTACCAAAAAGGCAGTGCATTAGGTGACCACAGGTGTGGTGTAATGCGAATGGACAGAGCCTCCTAAAGATGCAGAAGGTCACATCTACTACAAAGGGGCAGTCAGCATTCCTGGTTTGGTGGCAGTTGAGCCAGAGCAGCAGGTAACTCAGCTGAATTGCTAAGGTGATGGGAATCCAGGCATATGAGCCAACTGGCAGCAGTTCACCAGTGTGACCAGGCTGCTTTCCAGACCTGACCTGCCATATGCTGCGTTGTGCAGACAGCTCCTCAGATGGCCGTGTTTCAGGAATCCCTCTGTCCCTGATCTGAGAGCTTTGCAAGCTGAAGTCCTGCTCAAAAGGAATGTTGGAAACACATACCTGAGCTAGCCATTGGTCATTTTCCCCAGCATAAGCAGAGAAGCACAGAGCTTTGCCTGAGCTGATTGCAAGGTCTTTATTCACTCTGAATATCATGGCTCATGATGGACTCAGTTGAGCTTCAGTGATGGTGAGCTGAGTCCTGAGCCTGTCTAGCTTTTGTCAGTCTACAGGATCTGTAACTATGGTGGTTAGTATTCACCATAGGTGATATCTACATTAGTTAGGAAAATAGTATTAAAAATCCAGAAGACATAGGCTTCTCAGAGCTAGGTCTCTTCTGAAATATGGATTTAGACTGCACAGTTGTTTAGAAGGTTTTGGAAATGTTCTCTGATGAGCATTTTTACCATGCAAAGAGTGTAAGAGAATTTGTGTTGACCAGTATTACTTTATAATTCTGTTTTGCTTTCTCTCATTTCCTTTTTCTTCTTTTTCTGTAGCATCAGCCTGTCTCCATATTCTGGCCAGGAAAATCTTAGTCGTGCTTTACTCCCTGTGTTTCCAGGGAATAACTAACCCTTTACTTCCATTCTGACAAATAGAGATCACAGCCTTTTTGCCCTCAATTTGTTGTGGTCCTATCAGTTTCTTATTCATACAGCTGCTGTCAGTGGCTGATATTTGTGGAACAAACTGTTGAAGGAATAAAAGGGCCTGATCCAGTTTGCTTTAAATGCAATTTCTTGAGGTCAAAGAGTGATCTATCATAGGAACAGCTGGGGTACAAACCTGGTACTAATGCTAAGGGCTTTATACCTCATACTATGGTGTATGAAATTCTTCAGCCTGGGTCAACAAAGGTGCATCGTAACACAGTGTGCTTAATTTTTTATGGGGCTATGGTTTGGATTTGTGCTGGGAACAGTGCTGAAACAGGGATGTTTTCGTTATTACTGAGCAGGACTTACACAGAGTCAAGGCTTTTTCTGCAACTCACACTGCCCCACCAGGGAGGAGGCTGGGGGTGTGCAAGAGGCTGGGAGGGGACACAGCCAGGACAGCTGACCCCAACTGACCAGAGGGCTATTCCAGACCATATAATGTCATGTTCAGTATATAAAGCTGGGGTAAGAAGAAGGAAGGAGGAGAGACGATCGTAGTGATGGTGTTTGTCTTCCCAAGTCACCCTTATGCATGATGGAGCCCTGCTTTCCTGGGGATGGCTGAGCCCCTGCCTGCTGATGGGAAGGAGTGAATTAGTTCCTTGCTTTGCTTGCGTGCATGCGCAGCTTTTGCTTTACCTATTAAACTGCCTTTATCTCAACCCACGAGTTTTCTCACTTTTACTCCTCTGATTCTCTCCCCGATCCCACCAGGGGGGAATGAGCAAGTGGCTGGGTGGTGCTTAGTTGCTGGCTGGGGTTAAACCGCAACACAGAGATCTGCTGTGCAGGTGGAGAACAGAGGAGTGATGCTGGTATGATCCCTGGCATGTCACACAGCTTGAAGGTCTGATCATTTTAAAATTGACCTGTAGAAATTCCTTGTACTGTGGCACAATCCTGCCATGTGGAGCCAAGATGGAACTTAACACCACACTAGCAAATGGTCCAAATTCAGAAGGTAACCATTTTTTAGAGGCATTTTTATTTTCTCATTTGCTGGCTTCATGTATTGTTCTATGGATCAAAGCTCTAGCCAGCTGAGGGTTCTGCCTGCAGATGAGGGGATGGATAGATTAGTAGTTAACCAGTAGTTGGTTTTGAAAATGTAATTGCAAGCTCAACAAAAGGCTGGATTTTCACATACTCCTGTGATTTTAAAAAAACAACTATACAGCATAGTGTTAGGAGCTGCAATGCTGCCTGCGTTGCTCATACTCAGTGAAGTGCAAAGCTAAGAAGTCATCCCTTGTGCCCATCAGAGATCCTCATGGAGTTTTATTTTTCTGTATTAGATGGAATATAGGAAGCAGAGCATAACTCCCCAAAAGACAAGCTATTTGGGAAACAAATTTGCATATGTTTCTGTCACTGTATTGTGCTCATTTTTATGTCCCTAAACTTGAAGATGTGACCCAGAATTATCTATGATCAGAAGTAGGCAAGAAATTTGTATTTCATCATGTGCCTGTCTACCTGGACCCTTAGTTATACCATCCGTTGAGCTCAGAACAGCTCAGGGGAAAAAAGCAAGTGTGGTTGAAAGACAACTTTTATTTGCCCAAGCTGGCATTTGAATCATAGCAAAGGGCTGACTTCTGTGATCCCATGACCATGCTCCCAGTTTGTTCCAGACTATTTCACTCCTTCATTCTGTCCCTACCTTCACTGGCATGCTCTTTAAATGAAAGAGCTGGGGTGAACACTACAGTTCTGATGATGGAGGCTTCATGCAACCCTGTGAATACTAGGAAAGTCTCTATATATCCGTGGAGGAAAAGTCCTTTTCATGTAGTGCAAAGAGAGAGAAATAGGGTCCATGATCTGAGCCAGTTGCCTGCATCTCTCTCATGAGTATTTGGAGTGTGTCCTTCACCCTGACAGGAATAGGTTCTATGAGGAAACCATGTCTGGTTTCTGGTCCAGAGCAGGCTTTTATCACCACAACCAGTCACCAGTCTCTTCTGGAAACATGTCATGCAGAACCCATCCGTGAGGTGTATCAGTGACAAAGGGAAAAAGAAATGAAGAGGCGCATTTGCATGGTGCATTCCTTGACAGTCTCTGTGCTCCATGCTGGAGGTAACTGTCAGTGAGGTGAGATTAAGGGCGCTTGACAGCTGACATCCTGTTTGGATTCTTCTTCTTACATCTTCAGTGTTGTTATTTTACCCTTTCATGTCCATCTCATTTTTTGCACTGGCCTGATATCCATGGCGCAGCAGTTCTGTCCCACTTGGTTTCACATGAGGTATGAGCTTGACGCCCCACCTGCAGGTACCACCATCCATCTGCAGAACAGGAATTCGACCTTCTCTCCTTCTGTACTCTTGAGCAGGGAAAGGAGACATGAGAGACTTTATGATCATGAAACATCCTTATGTGTAGAGAGAGAGAAGTAAATAGAGATCTACGATTAAGAAATAATAGGAAAGTTGCAAAGCCAAGCACTGAGAAATAAGAAAATGTCAGCATCAGACATGCTTAAGCAATCTTAACTTGCCTGGCTTGTGAACATACATTATAAAGTCTTTAATTATACAGCCACGTCTTGTTTAGTTTCCAGGACCCTGTTTTAGTCAGTGTGCAGGGCAGTCAGGGTTTTCTTGCTGAGCTGCTAGTCAAAACCTTCCCTTCCCCTCGTGGCTCAATGGGTAAGACCAGCTTTTCAGTTACCATGTGCTGGTCAAATCTGGAGACAGAATAGACCATTTTTGTCTCTGTAAGAGTTCTTACTACTCTCATATTTCAGTGTTTCAAAAATGGTTACATGTACTCTAGTAAAGTGAGATGCTGCATTTGCGTGCAGTGACAAAATTTAACTCTGACAGTCAGCATCTGTGCCTCAAATGTAAAACTCTTTGTTTGACCCATTTGGTGGTGAAAGGGATTCCAAAATACAACTTGTACCATAATAGAACCTCCAGACTCCCACAATTTTTAGGAGTGAGGCAGTGGAAATAGGTAATAACAGAATCAAAAAGTCTCTAGCCTAATGCATAAATGGATGAGAGGAATAAATTCGTTTAAGCACACTGAAGTAACCCAGAATTATTAGAAAAATGGTTCCATAAACATAATGTTGTTGGAGTTGATGTTTATTGGAGTCCATGTTTATTGTCCTTTGATGACTTTTTATCAAATGCTCTCTGTTCATAAGTAGCACTGAAGTATTCAATAAATACACTTAAATCTCACCCTGACTGGCAAGCTGGGCTCTTTCTGGCTCCAACAACATTGTTGGTAATAGTCTCTGGGAGCAGAGCTTCATTAAGCTTCTGTTGACAATTCATTTAGCACGTTGAAACCTGGTTTCCTCTCCTATGGCCGTTTGGGCTTGGCAAGACTAAAGAGGTCAAAAGTTCCTGAATCTCATTACTCGATGAGTGGGACTGAGCAGGAGAGGAGAGGAATGGAGTATTTCAGAACAAACATCGCTGGGAGCAAATTCCTAGTTCAGGTGGGATTCATCTTACTTATCTTCTACCCTCTGAATCTGAGGTAACTTGATTAAGGTAATCTTTAGGCTCCCAGGGAGGGAGAAGGTAACCAGCCACAAGTCATCCTCTCTCTGTTAGACATTTTATGAAGACGGATGCCCATTTGGAGGCACCTGTTTTTGTCCATTGACTATAGGGAAAATTCTGAGATTAGATGAGATGTATAACGTTCAGATAACTCAAATTTTGGGAGAGAATTCTCTCCTAAGGGCCTGATGGAACCTGTTTCAGTGGTACATTTTCCATTCAAAGGACTGGGACATGCTTCATCTAACAGTTTCATCACATTCAACCTTTACTTGTATAATATCCAGCCTTTACTCAGATGGGAGGAATGAATCAGCCTTACTGGAACCTGAAACTTTCTATTTCGCACCAGCATAATATAGGTCCCAAACCACTTTTTATTGGATGTCTAAATGTCATTAACTGTATTGATGGGGAAGAAAGAGAAAGGTGGAAAGCTATGCACACTGATGCTGCAGCTACTTTAGTTCAATGTTAACTCTGTCAGACTGTGTTATCGTCCTGTATAACTAGAAAAATTAAATATACAGTCATACACATATCTGTCTGCATTCTGTTTTCAGTAACAAGGAATGAATGACTCCTTTTCACCCTTCACCCCCAGCTTCCTTCCATACACATATACTCGTGGTAGACACATTTTTTACCCTTCAGGCTGACAATGAAAATACTGAAAGCTTAAGAGAAAATCACTTGGATGACAACACAAATCCTCACACAAAGGATAGCCTATGTTATGCCTGACAGTCTCTCCTTTTTCTGTATCCTGACAGATGAACATGGTGTAGCATAAAAGTTGGGAATTGAAAATGAAAGCAAGAAGAAGTCACAGAAGACGAAGAATAGTCTGAATGAAAAAAACAGTGATTGATAACATAATGTAATATTGCAGTGTTCATAGAAAAGAGCTCTTGGAACCAAACTTATTAATGACTTCAGAGCTTCATAATTTAACATGTGAAAATAGAGCTGCCTTGAAAAGGAAAGGTAAAGCCAAATTATATATCCAAAGTCTGTTTAAGGGAGAACATTTTTTTTATTCCAGACTGGGTGGCCATAACTTTTCAAGATTAGTGAACACTAGCAGGGCTGGAAAGCATCAATACTGATGTTAAGAGAGCTGCTGTCAAGTGCTTTCTATAGATTTTAGGGTTTTTTTCTTACCTCTGACTATCTAAAATAGCCCTTTTGAAGTTCAAGAATACAACACTTCTCTGCTGGTATTATCCTCCTCCATGTAGCACACACAGCTGATCCCCTTTTCCCTCATCCCCAAGATGGCTCATTCATCACATCAGAGCCTGAAATGTCTCTTAGTTTATGTTTTTTGCTTCTGAATGCAGGATTATTACTGAAAATGCCAGCAGAGATATGGTAAGAGGCAGAAAAAGCCCTACAGAGCCAAACATCCCCAAAAGGGAGAACGATAAAGAGTGGGAAACTCATTCATTGCCCGTTCAGAGAACTCTGCTGCATTATTGGTTCTATCATAGACTTTGTGCACTCCACTTCCTCCTGTAAAGTAGGATTGTCCTTAGTAATAATGATGGTGCTGGAGTCTGGACAGAGCAATGTTTTCCTACTATTGTAACTGGAGACTCTCTATACATACGGCTGACACCTCCATTTCTGGTTTTCAGCATGGAGGTCCACTTCCCTTCATAAAGAAGGGTGAAAATAGCAGACACTAGACCCGTGTGAATGCCACCAACAGCAATTCTCTGTTGTTTTATTTTTACTTCCTGAATGAATTGATACAGGTTGCATGCACAGCCCTTTCAGGATCATTGTCAGCAAACAGCAAGAAGGTAGAGTTTTAATTACATATTCACTCACAGAAAACAGGTTTGAAGTTTCTGTGCTCTTGCACCTGGGGAAAGTGAATTTTAAGTTCACCTTCTGGAAGTATTTGTATTGGATAACTCAGGCTTACACTTCTGCAGCTGGGGAGTAGAAATACTACCACTAATCGTGGCGTAACTGCATGGCTCTCTTGTGAATAGCAAGATGCTGATAAAAGCAGTCTTGCAAAAATGTCACCAAATAGTTTTGAATAACAAACCATTCTGAAGCAATCACAATCTGCTAGTGGCTGTCTCTACAAAGCACAGAGAGAAGACCATCAGGCAAACTATTTACTAGCAATTATTCAGTCAGCCAGATTTACTGAGAAATGGTCTTCTCAGAAACTGGAGTTCAGCATAACAAGAACCTTCATTTTACAATTTAATCTCTCCCTGTGTACTGCCATTTCCTGCACCTTCTTCCCTCCTCTCAAATCCTTAACCACAAGATATAGTTAAAAATCTTTACTCTGAAGTAATTAGTAGTAGCACCTGTACGGACCTTAAAGTCCCCAAAGTAGTCTTTGCCTGCAGTAGGTGGGGTATGTACTTATTCTGTATTACCATTCCAGCTCTGATCTCCCCAATTGGAATGTGACTAGTGGACTTAGACTGCAAAAATAAGAAGGTGGTCATATTTGCTTTGCTATTTCCAGTCCAAGGCATTCAAACAGGTAAAACATCTGCAGAAGAATCTTAAGAAACTGAGGAATGGTATTCAGATCTCCTGCAGTTGATGCTGCTGCCTTAGTTACATGACCGTATTATCTTCCTTAGAAACTGAAAATAAAACCACAGGAGAGAAAAAACACTCCCAGATCCTCTCCCACTCTTCTTCAGCTAACATATGGATCGTGACACTCTCTGTGCAGAGAACTGTTTGTTACAACAGTATGACCTAACACAGCTTCATTTTATAGAACATTCCTCCTCCCTGCCCAGGCCCTCCTCCCTCGAAGTACTGGCAGAATTAGAGGAATAAATGGTATTGGAAGGGAAAGAAGAATGAAGAGGTTGTAGCAGAGAACAAAAGTGTGGTCAAGGCAGGCGTCTCTGAAAACAAAGCCATAGGCACTGGGGGTGGGCTTGAGTTTTGTCACCTGCACTGTTTTGTATCCATCCCCATAATGAGTACAATGAGGCGGGATGCTCCCAGCAAATGACTGCTGCTCCTCCAAAGGTTTCCAGGATGCTGTGGTGTTTCCTTCCTCCCTTCTGGAGCTGCAGGCTGCCTGGGGCACTAAGCATGAGTGTGTCAGGGCAGAGAAGATGCTGGTCCAGGTGTGCTTCCCTGCTTATTAAAGCCAGCCTGACTGTCTGCAATGAGTGCCAGCTTCCTGCTGTACCGCATCCATGTGCTTGTTAGCATTTCATTTCGGAGCCTGAGAGCACTTCAGAGGGTCCTTGTCTGAGTAGTGAGGACCATAAATGGTACATACCAAAACAAGAAATGGACAGCGGCAATCGTCTGCCTCTGGTGGTTGGACATCTTTATCATCTGGATGGGTTTTTGCTGCCTGTTAGTTCCCAATACTAAGTTGATATTGTAGGTATTAATTATTATAAGGAATGTGCTTCTGACTAACTAAAAGCTCTCCTGTAGGCACTTTGGAGATGCAGCTGATTTAATGCATGGCTGCTGATTGGCGCTCCTGGGGACAACACGTTTCTGCTTCATTTCCAGATCGCGGCAGGCTGTCTGTGCCTGAGCAGTCTGGCTGCTTCCAAGCTGAGCATTTGTAGCGATCCATGGGTTGTCTGCTCTATGCTGAAGATATTGATATGAGTGCGATTGTGATGCTGCCTAAATAAAGCCATCAGGTGGAAAAAAGATTGTCACTGGTGAGTTTTCTATGCACTTGCAAGGACTTCAAACTGCTGTGGTGAAGTGGGACTGTTTTCAGAGATGTGTTAAAACTCAGTACATCTGCTCTGATTATGATTTTAGTATTAAAGCCAAACGATTGCAACTGCTAATCCAGTATATCTAGCAGAGCTATTGGAGTGGCCGAGGACTCTTTTGTGCTATTTGAACGGTGATCTGTGTACAGCCTTTGGAGTTCTTGCTGGAAAAGCTGTGGAAGGATTTGCAGTCAGAAGTTCTATAACATTTGTGAAAATATCAGTTGAAATAAAGAAAAAGGTAACACTCCCCCAAGTCTCTGTACCCCATATCCCCTGAGTTGTGCAATGCCCTCTGTGTTGGCAGCCGCCATCAGCTTTCACTGTGATGAGCTAAGCCGGCATATTCAAGGGTATTGTAAATCACCAACAGAAATGGAAGCCTGAACTTAACGACACCAAAAATTACTTGTTCCTTTCTGAACTAAGAGAGCACTGCACATCTAAACCATAGGCCCTTCTGTCTGATGGGGCCAGCTGTGAGCTTGCTGGGGACGTCTCTGTTAGAAGTTCTCTGCTCGGTGCCCTGTTTACACGTGATATGGGAAAGTCCCTGCCCCAGAGAAGCTCAGCCCTGCCATTAGGAAAGACAGACAAGGCAGGGAAAGGAGAAGTTGCTGTCTTGCCAGTGTTCTTTGACACAGAGCAAAAGAGAAATTACCTGTATCTGCATGCCGATGCCCTTGTTTTGTTAAGCCCATTATAGCTGCACCATAAATATTTTGCAGCACCTTTCAGTAGAGGATTATTTTGGGCCTGGCAGAGTTCTCCTAAGGCTTTCCTTTCCTCTCCCTTTCCTAAACTCTCGGCTGGGCTCTGAGTTTTCCACAGAAGGCTTGCAATCTGCAGCTGTCACAATAACTTTTGCATTGTCTGCAAATACCCATCTCCTTCATATTCCTCCTGCCAGCCAACTGCCTGCTGTGTATGCTTTATGGGTATTTCTAGGTTTTCATCCCGCTCTGCTTAGCAAACATGTTTGTCTTGGCCCGTACTAACAATTGCTGTGCTGAATAGCTATAGCGAAAGACATGGAGGGAAAGGCACTCAGTTCCTCTTTGGGAAACCTGTGGCTTGAGTGCTCATTGCTGGTATTTCCAGCTCATTATTGGTAGCTATGAAAGTGCAGGAAGAAAATGCAAAGGGCTGCCTGTGTTACACCTTCGGCGGGTCTTCCCCAGACAGTACAGCCCAGGCTGGCTGGGAAGGCACAGGAGAGCGGTGTGTTTCACCATCTCTCTGTTGGCAGTAGAACTGCCAGCCACAGCATGGCAGTATAGCGAAGCTGGATTCCCCCACATCTCTCTGCCTTGCAGGTGGCTGGACACCCTGCTGGGCAGGAGACCTCCACCTCACAGTGCTCCCCATGGAGAGCCGCATGTCGGTAAGGAACAACAAAGCATGCACCATTGGGAACACTTAAGTTTTCCCCACAGTCTTCCTCCTGAGCATCTCAGCTTCTTCTCCCCCATGCCCCCAGCAACTCATGTTATGAGTAAAGAGGAAAGGTAAGGGGAAGCTTGCACAATTAACTAGGCCGAAGGAAGTCAATTCAAAAGGGACACTGGAGAATCCAGCAGAGGTGGATAAGAGAATAAAGGCACACCGGCAGAAGAAAGTAAGGGTGTATTACAAAAGGGTTTTTTTTAAGGAAAGAAGAACGTATGAAGGATACCTGAGAATGATGGGTTCTGTAGGGAGGAAGGGAGCTGTGTTTGCATGAAGGACACTCATGGATGAAGGAAGGGGGTGTGAGGTGTAAGGAGGAGTGGAGGCAGAAAGGGAGGGAGGGAGGAGGCGTGGGTTGCATACAAAGGGCAAACGGGGTTTTCTGTGGAGCTGGGGTGTGCTGGAGTGGGGATGAGAGAAGCTATGGCAAGCAGAGAATTAACAGGTAAGGGCTGTCCATGTGTGTGTATGTCCTAGCTTTAATAACAGAATGTGCCTCAAAGTACTGTGGAACCATTTATACCTTCTATAAGAAAAGAAATATCTGGGGAAATAAAAATAATAAAAAAAAATCCAGATATAAAAAGAGTCTGGCAGTGGGAGTAGGTCAAGCTTCTGGGTTTGGCAGAGCTTGAAAGAAAACATGGGCTCAATAACATTATTAATCAGCCCTGAAATGCTGAAACCTGCTGCAGATGATGTTGTATGTTGAGCTGAAAGGGCTGATGCTCAGCTGCGAGCTGCTGGCCCAGGCAGAGGTCAGTGTTATTCCGCCAGTTCTGCTCCCGAAACCAGAGCCTGGCCTGGGGCCTGGGGAGGAGGGGCTGGGTCTCAGCGCTGCATGAGCAGTGAGAAGGCACAGGGGGATGCCAGAGCAGGCTCCGGGCCTTTCCCAAGGGCCTGTGTGTCGGCTCAGCCGGCAGAAGGCAGGGAAAGCGGCTGCTCTCTGCCGAGAGCTCCGAGTGTTTGTGTTTGAGACCCTCTCGCCTGCTCATCTCACCAGAGGACACGCTGCTTGCTTTGGCCTCCCTCAGCCTTCTGCTTACTCGGGGACTGTTATAAAAAGAAAATATCTTTTAAGAAGGTTTTTTTCAAGAAAGGAAAAACAAAATGATTGTCACACTGAAACCCTGCATTTTGGCATGGCTGCCTGTATTTGTCATTTACATTTTCATATATAATATTTAACTGGAAAACTAACCTGGGCATTAGGATCTCTTTTGGCACTGTTCAGTTTAGGTAGTATGAACATAGGGGTGACTTATATGTGCTTGGGAAGCAAGCACCCATAAGGATTCACCCTGTAACTATGGGGGCAATCAAACATATACATGGATAAATTTTCCTGAATGACCACACTCAAAGATCTTCCCTGACCCTCTCATTAGGAGCTGATCTCCTCTGGCAGGCCTGGGAAGTGCTTAGAAGACACATAATTCTTTCTCCCTTTTCTAAGCACCCTTCACCTTCTCTGTCTTTACTGCTTCTAACCTTGCCTGCTGTGGGTCACTTCTGCTGCATCTATTGCCTTGCCTTGACTGCATTTTTAGGCTCTGCTGGTCATTTTGTCTCACAGCCTTGCCAACAGTTCCTCATCTGGTATGCAAACAGCTACACTCCCCTCACAAGGAGCCAAAACCCCATCTTCTAAATGTTGAATTCTATCACAACACCCAGATTATTAGAGATATAAATATCTCCTTGGTATAAATGGAGAAGAAAATGACAGAGGAGCAAAGTTGTGTGTTAGCACCTCAGGAAACTCACTCACACCTGTGTTATTGCAGCATGCACTAGGGAAAGGAGATGGCAGGGGAAGGCTTACAGCAACTGAAACAGTGCTAGGAGTCAGTTCTGATGGCTGAAGTGGTGGGAGTTGTGTAGGGCTATGGTCATTTTGGTGGAGAACCCCTCAGGTGGGGGCTGGCTGCACGAGGGAAATGGATGAGCTGAGGTTCCCCTGCAACCTCTGGCTCCTGCCATGCTGGTGCTTCCCAGAGAGAGCTTTAGTTTTGAAACAGATCAGTCTTCTCTGCTCCTGAGCCTTTGAAAGTTGTGTGAAGAAACTTTGCCCATTCACCCATGATAGAAAAAAGAAAGGCAGGTGCTTAATGAGTGTTAATAAATAACACTTTATTTCCATGGTAACATTTAAGCCATTAGGCAAAGATATTTCAACAAAGGCAGATGTCCCCACTGAAACTGAAGAGTGGAGCGAAGATGTACTTCACCTAACTATAAGGACTTATCCGAGGCATGTCCTTTGGGGGTTTTCTTGCCCCAGACTCCCTTAAGAGTCAAAGCAAAATAGAAGGATCCGCAGAGAAGATTCAACACAACTAAGGTGTAGGTTACACCATGAAAACTGTCTCACTTTCTCTCCGATGGCTGCAAGACGGAGGGAGTGATCCCATGGGACTGTCCTCCTTACCAAGGTACTGCACAGTAGCTGGGATGGGTCCCAGCTGAGTAAGTTCTGTCTCCACCGTGCATTCATCACTCATGCTTTTTTGGAGTGGTGGTGCACCCTTACAGCATCCTGCTGAGCACTATCATGAATATCGTGATCTTGCCAATCCCATGCATTTCTCTTGGAAAGACTTTTGGAAATGTTATCGCATTCATTTTATTTTTGCAATCAAGCTTTGAGAGACAGAAAACTGCTTCAAGTGATGGTTCCAGCTTCCCAGAGGTACCATGCTGTCATGTCCAATGCCCCTTTGAGACTTTAGGTGACTTAAACATGTCACGGGACCCTGCCACTCTTTTCAGAGGCTTGTCACTTCAGTGTGGGATGGAAGTGGAGGCAGAAACTAAAAAATGTTTAAGAAGAATGATACACTTCAGTCTCTTACTGTCTGTATTTCTAATCTTTTAACTGTATGAAAACTCTTCAAAGCCTGGGTTTCTCTAAGTGTTTCTTCTAAGGTGCCTTTTAGTACCATGTCATTGAAGACTCATTCTCTTAAAGGATCTTTCAAGTATGGCAAGGTTTCTTTATTGGAGAATGAACTGATGTGGCTCTTCTTTCGGCAAACGCAAGATTTTGGATTTCCAATCCTTTTCACATTCTCTGACATGTATTCCTGATGTGGCTTTCCAAGTACTTTAAAGTTTAGGGTCTAAATAATAAACCATCAATGATTTATTTGTCTAGTTTATTAGTCAGATAACATCAGCTGAGAGATCAAGAATGAAATGGGGTTCATAGTCCTTCGTACCCCAGAGCCTGGGCTTCTCTGAGTTTTGTGTGCCCATGTGTCTGTGAAAACAGCAGTCTGTGCTGCCCTGTGCACTTAATAGCTGCACTCCTATATTGTACCAACAGCGTGCAAAGGATCTGATAAGCAGTTAGAGAGTGTACATGGGTCAGATATAGCTCTCATTAATCAGAGGGAAAAAAATCAAATAACTTGGTTTGCTACAAGGAAACTTTCTCACTTGTGAACTCAAAATCCTGCCTTCTTTTCTTCTTCTTTTTTTTTTTTTTTTTTTTCCTGTCCCTTCCCCTCCCCTTGTTGTCCCTGGACCGTATAACTCTAGAGCAGAGTATTTCAAGTATCTCTTACAAGTCATGCATTCAGATTACAATTTTCCTAGAGAGGAAAGATGAAAATATATGGTGTGTCAAATCATATATTTTATCTGTCATCTAAACTGTACAATTTTGTAATACCCTTTTATATTTTATAATATTATCATGCATTTTAGATACTGTGCCATATATTTCAGACACCTGCTGTCTGTGATGTATTATGCCAGATTGACTCATGCTGTAACAACTTCTCAGTTATTTTTACCATCTTGTAAGATGAAACTTACAGCCCTTGGCTGTTGCTTGACTTGCCTTGTGTTACCTGGTGGAAGCCATGGGAACAGATAAATGGTCTTTTCCATAGCCATGTGGCTGGAAAGAGAAATAGGAGGTGACTTGAATCAGAAGGAGGTGGTGTATCTGAAATACTGCCATATTTGGTTTCTCAGTTGCCAGGTATCCCAAAGCAGACCTCTTGCCGCTATTGTGCATCCTGTGCACCATAAGCAGTTACACTCCGCTGGGCTGATTCAGCACAATTTGCTGGGAGCTTAATTTGGCCCATAAGCCCTCTCTCATTCCTTTGTGGGAACTGGTGTGTGGTGTAGGGAGAGGTGCTCATATGAAGCAGCTCTAGAATTTTCACTGAACCATAGAATTGTTTAGGTTGGAAAAGACCTTTAAGGTCATCAAGTCCAACTGCTAAATGCTGGTCTCTTAGTACACGTGGTCTGATTTACACAGTGCAGTACACGTGGATTGCACTGAAATCATGGTCACGTTGGGGTGTTGATAGTGGAAGCCACTAATTGTATGGGACATGCAGCAAAATTGATTGGCAATGTTTTAAGCTCACTCTGCACATGTGAAAGTGGTCTGGCAGAGTAGAAAGCAAAGGGGAACAGATGTGAAAGTGCATCTTATTGCCTTGCCTGGTGGTGGCCTTACTAGGAACAGGGGTAACTTACCATCTCCTGGGTGTTCATCTCCATTGACCGGTAGGAAGGGTGAGACCCCAGATGGGTGCACGGTGGTTGTAACCTGTGCCCTGCAGGGAGGCATGAGACTGCAAGTTCCTCGTGTCTGTAGCTCTGTTTATAGCCAGAGAAATGACAAGGCCTGTCTGGCCTTTTACATATTCATCAAAGTCTGCTAACTTGAAATATTAATGTCTTTTAAGGTTAATTGCCACAGGGAGATGTAGACAGCTTGAGACACAATAAACAGCAGTTTGGCCCTTTCTCTGGGCAAATCTGAAATACTTCTCAAGTCCTAAAACTCAAATTTAGTTTTCTTGGTTTTGACGCAATTTTCTTCCTAACTTCATCCAGTTGGAAATGTCAAGAAGAAAATGCAAGGTTACGTATTTCTAACACATGAAAGTTCAAGAAGTACCCAGAACTTGTTGAAAGAACAAGTTGCTGTAACATACCTGCCCAGTGTCCCATCCCAAGAGACATGAATCAGCACCACGGCTTTGGGATACTTTATCAGAGTCCAGTTATACCACTGAGATGCTTGTCCATCTCTGGTTTAAACTTGGATATAACAGGTTCAGATGATTCTGTTTTCCTGTTTAAAAACACCATATAACACGTTGCTGGGTAGACTTTAGCCATGGAGATAACAGAAGTTGTCATTTGCATTTTGTTCTTTTTAGAGAAAAATGGTAGTGGATGGGGACATGTGATTTCAGGGGCCTACAGCAACACAGCCCTGGAGATAAGATGCCAGGAATGCTGACAGAGCAAGCACAGCTCAAGGGATAACAGGATGGGCAGCTTCTGCCAGACAAATCTTGGCCCCACTCCGAGATGCTTTTCAGTGGAATAAACAGCTTTTCTTCTCGGAAAGACCGGACAAACCACCTGGCTGCTTCATGTGAATAGATTGCAGATGTTAAGAGCCTTCAATAACCAGTCCAGTTCATCTGGACTGTTA
Organism: Gorsachius magnificus; assembly: GCA_034008185.1. Lineage (NCBI taxonomy): Eukaryota > Metazoa > Chordata > Aves > Pelecaniformes > Ardeidae > Gorsachius > Gorsachius magnificus. Next base: position 27,933,454 of record CM067083.1, on the reverse strand, counting down.
GAAAATTCTGTCACTCTGTTGGTCAACTGATGCACCACAGTTGACTCTGGACTCCATCCTCTCCTGTCCAAAAAGGAGAAAATATTTTTCCTTCCATGTGACATTTTGCAGACAGCTGCATTCTTCTTTGCAAGCTGCAAGTTCATACTTAGACTATTATTCACCCAGCTGAAAAATGAGAATTCAAATTGGAAGTGTTTAGTCGATTTCTAAATGTGTGCCCTGGAGGAGGTTCTCCATTTAGTGAAATCTGCCAGAAAGTGAAACAAGAACTCAGAGACTCCTATATAGTCTCTGTGGGCAGGTGGGCTTTAGACAGCATGAAGATTAAACTGCAACACCTAATGTGATGATGTTTTTTCATTATATCGAAAGTAATTTTTTGAACCAGCTCCAGAATTTTACTTTTGAAGAAAATATAGCTTAATTTAAAATTAAAATAGATGAAGTTAAGTGCATCTGGGGAATAAGTATCAGTACACATCTACTCTTCTGATATAGATTATTTCATGTTGTTTATGCCGGCTAAATAAAGAGCATGTAAATATCTCTGTCATTGTACACATTATGTATATATATCACACAGCGGAAAGTAAAAAAAAAAGTGCTTGAACAGGCAGATTCCTGAAATAAAATCAAGCTTACAGCAAGTGACCAAGGTGTTGGTACCACCAGGAGAGGGTTAGGATAGCAAAACATCTCTGACTGGCTGTTGGTTCTTTTTGCAACATCAGATGCCAAGTTTTACTGGCTACCTTGTATGAAGATGGACGTTTTATGATCAGAGATAAGTTGATAGGCTATGAAGCTGATTTTTGTAAAACTTCAAAATGAGCATGTCATTACAATCACTTCATTTCAGAACCGGTGGCACTTCAAGGAAGGTGTAATGAGATAGCTCTAGTGCTTTTTTTCCCCATGGGCTCTGAGGCTGTGATGCCAAATGGAGATAGAAGTGGCGGGGGCGTAAAGGGCTCTCGCATGCTGCTGAGTAACAAGTGATACCAATATATGAAATGTCTCGCTTGCAACTCTTGTGTCGTTGCTGTACAGGGAGTCTGTACACCCCAGCCTACCGTGCCCAGCTGCTGGGAGGAACAACACCTGGTGGGCATGGCTGGGGTGTGGGGAAATGGCACCCTGCAGGGACAGCTACAATGTGGAAGGCAAGGAGACAAGCTGTCTGCAGAGCCCTCAGCCTTGGTTCCCCTCAGTAATTTCTTCCAATAGAGCTCTGTTTTGGGATACACTCTGATCAGATTACTTCTTTTTTATTTATTTTCTTTTACAAGTGCCTTTTGAAACTTATTAAGTGAGTAGTCACAGGATAGCTGAGGTTTATGTTCCAACATAAGTTGAGGCAAGATATTAATTTGACAGCTGGGCTCTGACTCTATTGATTTTAAGTTCCAAGTGTAAGTGCTGCACTCTGGGGCAGGGTGTAGTGCACAGATGTTGAACCTGAGTTTACAGGCAAAAGCTGTACTCAGCCTTGACTGTAAAGCGACAGATGATGCCCTTGTCCTCATGTTAATAATGAAGACCCTGCAAGCAAACACCCCTGAATTCTGGGTCTGGATGCATTTAGCTTTGCATATCCAAACATTTTCCCTGCTGGACTGCGATCTGTGACAGTTTTTCATCTGGTCGGAGTTCCAGGCTGTAAGTATGCAAAAGAAAAACTTTTTGTGTCTCAGATGATGGTGAATGCCCAGGTCTTGGACTGATTTCTGCTCTAAGGTTTTCAGCAGTTTCAAGTCTTCCTTCTTCCATGTCAACAAAATTTAGACATTAACCTTCCTGTGTGGTCTGAGGGGAATGGTGGACACCTTTCAGAGGCTGTGGAGCACATGCGACTCTAACATTATGCTGAAGGGAGATGAAAGCGGCTGTCTTAGGCAGAGGTGATTGCATGAGACAGAGAGAGCAGATCTTGGGCAACTGAGGTGCACAGCTGCTCATCCCCCTGGGGCAGTTGTCAGTTTGCTAGGTTCTGTCTTCTGCTCAACCCTAACCGTAATTCCTCCCCTCAGAAGAGTGGCAGGATCATTAGCCCAACTGAAGTGCATCTATTTCAATGATCACAGCATGGGCAACAAACAAGGAATTATAAGCCATTGTGCAGCAGGAAAACGATGATATAGTTGCCATCACAGAAATGTGGTGAGACAACTCACATAACTGGAGTACTGCCATGGATGGCTGTAAACTCTTCAGGTGGGATAGGCAAGGAGAGGTGGTGGGGTAGCCCTGTATATTATTCTGACTGAATATGAGCCAGCAGTGTGCCCACATGACCAGGAGGGCCAATGGCATCCTGGCTTGTATCAGAAATAGTGTGACAAGCAGGACCAGGGAAGTCATCCTTCCCTTGTACTCAGCACCAATAAGGCCACACCTCGAATACTGTGTTCAGTTTTGGGCCCCTAACTAAAAGAAGGACATTGAGGCTCTGGAGTGTGTTCAGAGAAAGGCAATGAAGCTGGTGAGGGGTCTGGAGCACAAGTCTTATGAGGAGTGGCTGTGGGAACTGGGGTTGTTTAGCCTGGAGAAGAGGAGGCTGAGGGGAGATCTTATTGCTCTCTACAACTGCCTGAAAGGAGGGGGTAGCGAGGTCGGTGTTAGTCTCTTCTCCCCAGTAACAAGCAATAGGACAAGAGAAAGTTGCCTCAAGTTGCACCTGGGGAGGTCTAGATTAGATATTAGGACAAATGTCTACACAGAGGGGTTATCAGGCACTGGAACAGGCTACCCAGGGAAGTAGTTGAGTTACCATCCTTGGAGGTATTTAAAACACAGGTAGATGAGGTTCTTAGGGACATGGTTTAGCGGTGGACAGGTACGGCTGGACTCAATTATCTCAAAGGTCTTTTCCAACCTAAACGATTCTATGATTCTGGCAGAGGCTGAGATTAAGACCCCCACCTCTGGTCCACAGCAGAAAATTCCTCTCAGCATTGGTCTCTTTGCTGTTCCAGCTTGCCTTTGGCTGCCCACTTCCAGCCCTACTCCAATGGGCAGGCTGTTGAATATAATTCATGGGTCCTCATGGGCTTATTCTCGTCTCCTTTGTGTAGTGAGATATAACTGCTGAAATCCACTTGGTTGCACTGAGATGACAAGCCTGGTCAAATGGAAACCAGGACGTTCTTGTTATATGGGGAGGCTTAATAAGGATCTGAAAATGTTGTTTACTTATGTGGCATTATGAGGATGTGTAGCTATTGGTCTTACAAATCTGGGATGTAGGCAGCTGTCTGTGGTGGTTTTGCCTTACTCTTTCTCTCAAAAGAGGGGAACTGGCTGTATGCTCTGCAGGGATTTCCCTGCATGAATGCAGCCTCCATCTGTTCAGTGATACCAGCTCTCTAAGACTTCTCTGCTGCTGGGGCAGCATAAGAGGAGCTGACTCTCAAGCATCATTGTGGTCGCTCATTTGAGTAAGTACTGCTCATGTAAGAAAAGGTAATAGAATTAATCCCTAAGTATTTAAGAAGGGCCTCACTGTGAATTAAAACCAAAAGCGAACCATAAGAACTGAAAACTGAAGAGAAATAATTTTGGCTTTTCCTATAGACTGTGTATTCTACTGGATCATTCCTCGGACATCCCTAGTTTCAGCTTTTGCCATTTGTCAATGCACATGCCTAGCAGCAGCACTCAAAATAATTTATAGCCATCCTTCCTAAATGTCTGTCTGTCATCATGGAAGATAGCTTGCAGGACCTAGATCTTTGTGGTACTTTGTCCTGATCTGTTCTTCTACAGTAAACATTAAAGGATGCCAGACTAACAGATTTTGCAACAAATTCTAGGGAGATTAAAAATTAAGACCTTTGTATGAACCCTCTCTATTGCCATTGATGTGGCAATTGCATGCTGTATTAGAAGAGAAGAAGAAGAAGAAGAAGAAGAAAAAGTCTTCAGAGCTGGACTAAGGAAATCCAAACACACAAGTTTCCAAACAGCAATTAAGAAGAAAAAAACAGAGAGGTAGTGGTTTCCCAGCTGCCAAATGCTAAATACTATCCAGGGGTTATTGATTATCTGATTAGAATGAAATGGAGCTGAAATGCAATTGATTCAGGAATAAACAATGCATCTATTTAGGGTGATGGCCACAGAAAGCGTAAGTGGTGAAAGCGTCCCCAGTCAATTTATCAGGGGTATCTACAGCGGCTGCTTATATATATTCAGGATCTTCTCTCAGAATACACCGTCTCTCTACTCTGTACAAAAATGCAGCTTCCTACTCAATCTTCCTGAAATTGAAAAAGGCCCTGTATACATCAAAGAAAGTCGCTCATCTTATATCCAGCAAGGACTCTACTTAGAGCAAGGGAAAACAGCCTTAAAGCTAATTTTCTTACTTTCTCTGTACTTCTTGGACTACTGGCTGAGGCAGTATTTTCTTGCTCTGCAAATATTCAGTTTACTTACCTTCACATAATATTTTCTTTCTTGTAAACAATCTGAAAAAATAGAGGGAATTTAAGGATCCATACAAGACACCTGTTCTTTGCAACTCATGTTCCTTCTTGTCTGGAAGATTTTTTTTTTATTATCCATGCAAGACCCCAGAGTCCTCTTTTTTCTCTTCACAATAAGATTATCTTCGCTCTCTATGAACTTGATTCTATGGCCTGCTTATGCTGCTCCCATAGCCCTTGTGCCAACACCCTGGACTTGTGCAGGTGAGGGAGCAGCCGAGCCAGCTCACAGATCCCACAGGAAAATAGTTTCATTGAACCCTTTTTTCAGCTGCACCAGCTCCGTGATGTGGCTAGCTGCGTGGCCAAAGGAGTGCTCATGTCAGGGCAAGGGCTGGGCAGGGACAGGAACCACAGGACTATCTTTTTCAGCACCAGCAACGGGTTTAAGCCATTTAAGCAATTACAACTTAAGATTTCCAGGAACACCATTGCTACCTGATTTTCCTGAGAAGCATGCAGTCTCTAAGTCGTGTAGGTGTATGCGGCTTCATTTACTAACAACAGATCCTATTGCCCTATATTTTCCGTCTGGTTTTATCAGGAGCAGGTTTCCTACTTTAAGGTTTGTGTCTATCAAGCTGCAGTTGGACAGTTAAAGAAGGCAAAGGTCTCTTGGAGGGGTATTTCGCAGATTTACATGGCCATTTGTGGATTTATTTTTACATTGATTGATATTCTCATCTGCTGGCCCATAAGCTCCTGGGCTTAGTTTATGCTAATGACTGACAAGTTTTGCAATTCATCAAGAGCTAAGAACAGACTGTATTTGGTGAAGAGTTCTGCTAGCAATCTGTACTACTCTCTCATGGCCTGTTTTATTTTGGGTAGGGAAGGGTTGGAAAAATTATCCTTAAAATCTTAGCATATTCCAGTAGTTCAGAAAGGGCTCTGTGCTACCACTGTTGTTAGTACTTCTTCCAGGAAAAAAAAAAAAAAAAGATGCTTTTTACCTTATATACCTTGATCTGTTGGCTTGTGTTTTGGGTGAAAAATAGGAATCTTAGAAACAGTAACAAGATCTAGCTTTGCCCATAAAAAAACCCCAAACAAACAAGCACAGTTTTGATTAGATACTGATTTAGAAAAGTGGATCATAGCAGACCACTAGCTGGGTGATTAGCTGGTGAGTAACAAAGCAAATGTAAGATATCTATAGGTCATGGAATTATAAACAGAAATGAGGCCTTGGCTTTCCTACCTTTTGTGGGATTAAGGATGTCAAGATAAATTGTGACCTGTACATGACAGTAAATGATTATTTTAATCTAACCTAGGGAGGTATATGGATATTTAACACCTAAAAGGTAAAAGTAATCAAATTCAAACTACAAATACAGATTTTTTTCTTTTTTTTTTCTGTTTTTTCTTTTTTTGAGAGGTTAATTAAACACTGGAAGTATTTATACAACCCTATGATATAATCAGTATCTCTTGAAGTCTTTACATGAAAAGCTTTCTAGAATATATGTAATTAAAAAAGAAAAAGTTATAAGCTCTGTAGCAGAACCACTTGATGAAATTTTACAGTTTACACAAGTCAGACTACAGAATCATACAGGTGGCTTTCAGCCTTTAAGTTTGGATTATGAAACTGCAGTCATAGGGGCTAAATGAACTGACTTCATTTAGTCCAAAATGTTTCCAGAACCTTCTCAGGTCAGAGATTGTCATAAATGGAGTCTCAGCACTGAATGGAACAGAAAGAAATGCTTATTTCTGGGGCTTTTTAGGAGTTAGGTTAATAGGAGGATGACAGGGAATTTTAAATCTTCTATAACATTTTAGGAAAAGAAGCATAGGTCTCAGGGTCTTACAGCCCTTGGTCTTCATTCAGGTGCCTCCACCTCATCCTGTGGAGGGATCTCCTGTTGAATGCTGAAGCTACAAACGTACCCATGGAAGCAGCAAGCTGATTCCCCTCCTGGGTAGGTTGATCGATAACCACCTTTGAGATTTTAAACAGTTTGCATCTGTAAGCTCCTCCTTTCCGAGTCTCTCTGTTGGTTTCTGCATTGTGGATTGCGAGAAGAGGCAAGCGTGGAGTCAGCTGAGCTCGATGAGCAGCATGCTGTGAGACCCCAGGGAGGTCTGAGACTTTGCCCTGGGAGAATAAGGACCTAAAAGGGTTGTGCACTCATGCTCAGAAAGTATCATCTCAAGTTGAAAAAGTACGAGGGAGAGTGAAAGGGGGGCCTCATCAGTGACTGCTTCGTGTCTGTGCATGCCAACGGCACGTGCTAATCATCCCAATGAGATAGGACCCACCTCATGATCCCTAACCTGTATGTTCTTGTGTTTGTTTCAAGAACAGGAATTACCTTACTGAAGATTATTCCTGAGCCAAAATCCAATAATTAATAAACTTTTTGCACCTGCGACATACATACATTAAAACCCTGTTAAGAAACGGAAGTCATTTAATTGGGCCTTAAAATGGACTTGAGGCATTTTGTGCTTTACGTGGGCCTCCCCTGCTTATGAGGCAGCATAAAAAGGTTTCCTTGTAAATGAGAATATGTTATTTTATTTTTAACAAGAAAAACTTCTGGTACCATGCAGAGACTTTTTAAGCATTATTCTCTTTGAAGGACTTTACTGGATGCAACTGAAAGAAAAAGGAGCTTTTCCAAACTGGGAAAAAAAACCCCCACTTTTGAATTCCAAGTATTTTAATGTTTCTGTTTTGCTTGCTTTTCATCTATGCTTAATAATGTCAGAAAGGATTTCTATAATGTGGTTGCTATGGTAAAAACAGAGCTGTGTCCCATCACACAAGCCTTGAACCACCATTAACTGTTTAATGTTACTGGAGCAAAGGAAGGTATGAATAGCACGTTAACACCTTCAGAACCAGCAGCCTTTCATCCTAACAGTGCTAGGCAGAGATTTTCTCTTTCATTAGGCAGATTTAGGGCTGTTCTTTAGTGCACATCAGGTAGCCAGATGGATACTGACAATGCATTTCAGGCCATCTTGCTGAACTTACAAATACATGCATTTGAGGGCCAGAAAGAGATCTGTCTGGCATGTTTAACAGAAGTTATACAGTTTAAATAAAGAAAAAATGATAACCTATGCTTGAATGATTGCTTTTGTCAAGAAATACAGCCAGACTACTTTTTAAGACTTCATATGTTGGAGAATTCATTATGTCCCTTAGGAGGAAAAGAAAAAAAATAATGTAAACCCCCAAACAAACAAGCCACTATTATGTTGTTTAATTAACATGAGCTAAAGGAATAAAGGCAGAATTTTTTTTACTGCAACTTCTGCCAGTTGCTCTTTTTGGGCCTAGACTTCTTACCTAGAAAACCTAATAGCTTTCTTTCCCTGTCCTTTCTTGTTGCTTTTCTGTATGCAAACCTGCGAGGGATATCAGTACAGTGAGAGCAGACTGGGACTTTGTTGCAGTGGATGGCTTTCCACTATGCAAAAAGGGATGGTCTCTGCCCTTGGATGCTTATACATCAGGGACAGTAATCGATCTTTGTGAACAAAATAAATCACTGTTGTCAGTTGCAGTACCAGGATGCTGACAGCTGATTTTGTTGTTGTTGGGTTTTTTGTTCATTTGTTTTTAATATGTATATTGAATTTATTTAAGAAAAAAACAACTAATGATCTAAGGAGAATAATTTATGCCAAATTTTCAGATGTTACAGATCAGCACAGCACCACAGATTGCAATGAAGTGACACAAATTTCAGTTAGCTGATTTCACCTCTCTCCTCTTTAAGGAGGTAACACCTTTTGAAAAGATAGGATTACATGCTTCTCAAAGTACTTTATTCAAAATTAGTGTAAATTCACAGGAGAAACTGGCTGGGTGCCCATGAGTGACCAGACATTTTCCATGGGTTTAGTTCTTTAATATAAAGTAAGAGATTCTCTGAGTGTATAGCCAGATTTCTTACTTTAGGAGGTGTATATCTTTCTTTCTTCATACATTTCATCATCTTTGACTAGAACACTGATCCTGAATTGCATAAAATTGCAGCCTCCATCGGTGATATCTTGCTTCATGTTCCACCCTTTGAAATGGAATTAATTGTTTAGTGTTGTAGTCTCTAAAATAGTGCTTTGAATTCCTTCTCTGATTATAGATGTTTATCTCTCCATATCAGTCCTCCAGCTTTATTGCTTTTTCACATAGCTTTTTTCTACTCCTACTGGTGGAACTCTGCTTCAGGTGTGTTGAATGAACTCCACTCTGGCTGTTTATTTCTGCATTTGATTGGTAACTAACGCTGGGCAAGATTTTTCACCACTTAACTGCAAACCCTGTTGAACAGTCTGCAGCCGAAGGATCAGCTGAAATAACTGGTCTTAGACTGTATTTGCCAAAGAGTGAAGAACTAGGACAGAGAGAAGGGGAAGAGGAGGCATAATACAAATTCTATAAGGAACATGTGGAAGCAGGGCAGAGAAGGGCAGCACTAAAACCATACGCAGGTGAACTGTGGTAGGGTGTGAATTCATTCTCTTACTACTGTTTGTCTAAGTGGAAAAGACTTCAAAACAGTGATGGCTCTTCTGAGTGAGTCCAGCCAGTTGTGGTCCCTCCAGGTCCATTTGCCTGGAGTGCTGGATGGAAATTTTCAGGTGAGGGTGAACCAAGCTACAGAAAACTATTCTATTGTGTCTTTCATTAGCCACTGGGTAGTGAATCATGGCTCATGCAGGGTGACACAGTGACCGTGTGTTTAGGCCATCTCTGTATATGAGTGTAGGAAATGTGCTGAGGATTCTTAGTATGTTTATTTAGTAGTATTCTTTGGAATTTTTATTTTTTGGTTTTTTTTAGCAAGGAGTGCTTGAGTGCTGGACATGTGGATTGTCCAGATTGTTTCACCACTAATACATGCCCTGTCAGTTTTGACTTGTGCCAACTCGCAGTCTCCACAATAATGCCCAGGCACAGTTTGCTGACACAGGCTGTGCCAAGCACCGTTTCAACAGTGTGGCCACGACGCCATCAGTTTTGGATCCTTCCACCCCCTGCAGACCTCCAACCCAATGCCAGGAGGCTCTGTGCTTTCAGACCCCTGTATGTGCCCTCATGCCACCACCTGGGCATGCAAAACATACCCTTTATTTTCTACTATAAGAAATATCTTTACACGTGATTATTCTGATGGGCTGCAACAGAGACTTCCCTGTATTTCAGATACTTTGAACTGGAAAAAAAAGAAAATTAAGCAATAATTGTGTCTTATGGGTCCCATATGGTGCTCTGTGGCTCTAGGAGACCCAAGGGCAAGCGCCATGCAGTGTGGACAAATGCACACAGCCAGGCTATGTTATTTGGCCTCAGGACTGCTTTATTTAGCAGTATGGACATAACCACTGCCTTAAATTGTGGTCCAAACTTTGGAAATACAAGAGGAAAATTAACTTCCTTTTCTTCTGGTTGTAATATATGAAGGTTGGGTCGTGCTGATATTTTTATCTACTGATTATTCCTGCCCATGCAGAAGAAACGTTAGTCTCTAAGTTGTTTCAGAAATACCACAGTGGTTGCGTGACCCCATCAGCTCAGAGATGAAGGAAACTCCTGTACACACACGCTTATATACGTGCATCCGTATTCTCTCCAGCTGCACGCAATACCATTCCAATGTACCTCTGGGTCTGGGCTTGACAGTTAGGCAGGAGCTTGCTAAAAAGCCTGTAATAATAAAAGTGTCAGCTTGTGACTTCAAACATCTCTGTTATGCTATTGCTAGAAGACCAAGGCTTGTCTAGCAAGGTAGAAAGCAAAGATGCAGAGGAGCAATTAGAGGAAAGCAGTCCAGCGAAATGTTATAGGACTTCCTTCACTCGGGAGAGAGGCATTGATTTTTTTCCTTTAGATTTTCAGTCATCTAAATCAGGCAGGTATCCTTAGCACCCTTCCCCAATACCCTTAGTTGTGCAAGAGGAAAAGAAGAGGTGGGGAGGAAAATTCTTTTGGGAGCAGTATAAATAAACCCACGCTGAGGCAGTACCAGATGCCCCACCGCACGTGCTTTGTACTGCTGACCATGCACGGGGGTGCGAGGCCTGTTAGCTCACACTGGTGAAGGAACAGAAGGCCTAGCTCGTTAAGCCTGGACTTGGGGAAGAGTTAAAGGACATTATTATATCACTGAGGCAAAAAAGGGCCCTAGAACAAAGGCCTGAGAACAGATGGGGATTTCATAAAGAAGGAGGAGGAGGATGGTATGAGGAAAACTTGTTTGATACTTTAATACCAGTGCAGCATTACAGGGGAAAACTAAATGAGAGCTGAGAAATCGTTCACCACAAGATGGCAAACAGTCACAGTTTCAAGACTATCTGAGCTGGAGAAGGCTGCCTGAGCATGTACCCTGCTTCCCTTCTCAGGCTAATTACGGATCTTTCCAGAGGCAATTCCCATAAAGCAATTAGGATAATCAGGCACTGAGGGGTTCGGTGGCGTCGATGCACTGCGAAGCTCGCTGAGCAGCCCAGTACATGAGTCAGTGTCAAGCAAGGGCTTAGTCCAAAGGCACTGAAACCAGTAAAGTTACCAACACTAGATCCAATGGGCTTTCGGTTGGCTCCTCAGCAGCCCAGCAAAGCACGTTAAGCAGTCACTGCGCCGCTGGAGGAGTTTCAAATAAGGCATACATTTCAGCTAACCTGAAAACTGAGCATTAGCTCTGCTTACCAGAAAGGTTTCATTTGACTTGCAGTCCATGTTGTTTTGCAACAAAAGATGCCCAGGGCAATGGATGGTGGGTCCATCACCCCTGCTTGAGGAAGCGGAGCTGCTCAGCTGCACATCTTACAGCCCCCTTACTGCTGGTTGGCAAAAAAAGGTCTTCTGTACCTCATATGGATACATTTCAGCCCAAACTTACACAGAAATTGATGTGCAATTACGAGGGCTGTGCATACTTACAGCAGGGAGCAATGAGTTTGCTGTTGTGTTGAGAAATATGTGTTAAAATACATGCAAAGAAAGCAAAATGAGCTGTCTTCTCCATGTACTTTGAAAATCCCTGATAAAAGATTTTTAAAAAAAATCAAAAGTGTGGCCTGACATGAGCCACATTGAGGAAGGTGTGATTCTCAAGTGAGGATTAAATACCTTACACTTAAGTTCAATAATAATAATAAATAAATTAACCCCCCCAAACATTGTCCTAAGCCTCTGCTATTCCTAGGTGCAGAGCACAGCTGTACATTCAGATCTCCAGCAGACTACTCTCTGCCTTAAATGAACTCACCATCTGCCCGGTGCCTTTGCCTGGCCACTAAATCAGGCACTCATGGCCATCTCCAGATCACACTGTGGGATTAGAACCGATCTTCCTTGCTGCCATTGCCACTGGGATTTCTTCTGCTCTGTAATGCTTGGCAGCGGAGATGTTAGGTCTGCTACTCAGCCAAGAAACCACCTCCACATACACTGACCCAGCACCCATCTGGCTTGGGAGGACAAAGTGGTTTTAATTTTGGTTTTCTCTAGCTTTGAGTTTTACTACCAAGGGACTGGCAGCAGCCAGCTTTTATCCCAGTGATGTGGACCATACTCCTAAACAGGCTATGGAAAGAGCCCAGGTCTCTGAACAGAAGTGCAAGGGTAAGACACTGACAAAAGAGAGGCAGGGGGAGAAGGAGAATGAACCAGCTCAGGGATCCTCCAGAGCCGCTGCCTCACCACAGGATTATTAGCAGAACCCCCTTGGGCACCTTGTCAGGTCAGGAGGTCTTTTGCTTCCAAATACTGAGAAAGAGCCTATGAAGCAAAGAAACAAAAGCTCACTGTTTGGATTACTGCAAAGCAGTTAAATATATTACGAAGGCTTCTTCTGCTTGCCAACCTCTTTCCCACAGACCAGCATGGTGGCAGTGGTGATGTCCACCTCTGAAAGAATGATCGATTCGCAAACAAGGGCTAATTTTCTCTGCTGCAGTTGGGGGATGTTAAAACTACGCTGCTGATAATAAGGTTTGAGTGCAACAGGAGAAGCAAGATGTCAATAGCATTACAATAACAGTGAGGCACTGCAGCAAGCAAGGCTTTTTGTCTGATAAAGTGCAGTTTCCTGGGAGAAGTTGGAGGTTCTGAAATAAGCATGCTATGAGATTGCCACTGCTGACTGTCAATTTATTAACTCCAGGTAGCTTGCTGGAGACCTTAAGTGTTCCTTGCAAAACACAATTTACACTTTAGTGCATATTACTAAAACATATAACTTATATTTAGATGGCATCTTTCATCTTGAAGGGACCCTAAGCTCTTTGGAGATTGTCTATAATGGGATCACTCAGCCACTGGTGACATATCGTCATCTCTGGGGCATAATGAAGCAACAAAACTGTTATAGGGAGAAAAGAATAACATCCATTGAAAGCACACGGGAATTCAGGGGGCTAGAAGGTAATTATGCTGAAATGAAGATGCTTGCAGACAGAGCTGCAAAGAATAGTTAATAAATACTTTGAGAATAAGGAGCCAGAGTCCCGGCCATAGCTCGCTGTCCTTTTTGCTGAGGCAGGAGAACAACGGTAGCAAATGTACCACTGTAACCACCATCTGGTAGGAGCTTTCACCTCGGTAATCCTCCAGACCAAAGCCTACAGCCCCTCTGGGGTTTGTTGATGTGAGTGTGCAGCAGTCAGCCAAAATGTCTGTCGTTAGCAAGGAAGGAGAGAGCCAAGCCTTTCCCAGGCGCAGCAGGGTGGCTCTGTGCCATGAAGCAACAGCCCCTGTCCAGGGAGAGCCCTGCAGCCCTTGGAGGTGGGTGCTATGGCTGCCACCCTCCCCACACAAGCCGAGAGTCAGAGGGCATGGCCTCCGGGGTGCCCCCGCGTCCGCCAGCCCGGGGCCGCAGTGCATTGCGCAGCAGAGTGCTTTGCCATCTGCTGTGCTAAATTCAGCCCCTTAAAATGAGTTTGATAATGCAAGCGGTGACCTTAAACATGTGAGGGCAAGACTGGGCAGGAATGCCATTTATGAGTTTCTGAACCCTGGAAATGACACCCAAGGCAGCCCAAATTACACTTATCTGTATCCTTGACACAAGGTGTATTTTGTAATAGTGATAATAACACTTAGATTGTTTAGGGCACAATGACTGGTACCGCGTAGCTTTCCTGTTTTACTGCTCAAACTTCACCAGACCCAGTTTGCTGCTCGTTTCATAAATACTGAGAGCACAGAGTGCTGGAGCAAGGGTTTGTCCTTGTAAGTTTGAAGCACCTTGTCCTCAGGTTTCAGAGGCAGACGGTGCCAGTCTGACATTTAGTCTATCTTTGGCAGTAGAATTTGCAGCTTTTTGTCTGAATGAACAGGATTTCTGTGATTTTGAGTCTTGACAGTTGCTAGAGAATCAAACGGATGCCAGGTGACATTTTTTGCTGGGAATGTTTTTTTCCCAGTCAAAAATATTTGTTTTAAAAGAAGGATTTGCACATATGTTTTACTTAATTTTTGCTGTATCAATAGAAACACTTGCTTCTCCTTCCTGAAAAAAATCAAAATGCTTGATATTTGTTTTGACATTTTAAAAATTGAACTTTCCCATATTTGCATTGAGGATGACTGTTGATATTCTCTTCTACATTTTACCTTAAATGTTTAAAACAATCTCCAAAACAAATTAAAACATTTACTTGGTTCAGCCTTTAATGAGTTTCTCAGATTAACTTTTCAGTTTAATGGAAAAATGAACGTGTGTCTCAGACTTAGCAAAGCAATTTCCCTGATGTTTTGTGACTCACAGAAAACAGGAAAAAGCAAGAATCTGCACAACAGTATCAGAAATCAAAATCAGGACTAGATGGCATATGCAGTTTTCTGCATGATATTTCCATCACACACTTTTGGAGTACTATGAGTCTGTGATATTGCGTGAGTGAACACCTCAACCGTGAAGCCTTAAGCTTTTTGTAATAAAAATTCATCTGAGTGGAAGAAAATCTCCCGTGTCCCTCCCTGCTTCTGAATCATTTCTTATATAAAGCACCTCTTGACTATACCTAGTTGGGAAGGATAATCTTGTGATTGATAAAAAGCTGCTAATTCCCTTCTTGCTATTCCCAGAAATGCAACGTGCTGAAATAAGAGGACAAAAAGTTTATTCTGACGAAAAGCATAAATTATTTATAATTTCATCACTTCAGGCTTCACCCTCAATCGTTTGTTTTGCTGTGATTGCATGCCATATTTGGGCTTTTTCTCTGGCTAATGCTAGCATTCTCTAGCATTGTCTTTGACTGCTGCCAGCACTTGTTTCAGGGGCAGCATACTTCCAAATCCATAGAAATACAGCTGCAACACGCAGTTCATGGATATGCAGCTCCTGAATGTGGAAAGAATGTAAATTCATGTTTATGTCTCATTGTTCTTGTTCGAAACCTAGAGAGGGAGTAAAAAAGATCCCCTGAGATTTGATTGATTCTGCTTTGACGTGGGCTGAAGCCAGAGAGGGACTCTATGGTATTGTTTACAGTGTTTGGTTCATTCTGGTTTTAAGGATCCCAGTAATGGGTCTTCCATCACTCTCCCTAAAAGCCACTTCCAGCCCAGACATTTTAACAGGCTGCTTGCACTGCAAGAGACTGCAAGACCTGCAGATGAGTTCTCCTGAATAGCACCAGGAACGCGAGTCATCACCGCTCACCGTTAGGAAACATGCACGGATGTCCAGCTTCAATTTCCCTGTGCTCATTCCTTACATTGCAAGCACTTGAAGCAATTCCTGCCTTCTTTGGTGCTTCATTTTAGCCTTTCCCCACCACGCTCGGTCGTTACACAGCAATGCTGCGTGCTGAAGCACCACTGGAGTGGGCCCCCAAGGTAACACTGGGAGAGAGGGAGCGAGAGGCGTTTATGACCGTTCTCTATCCTTCTAAGCAGCTTTTATCACTGCAATTAATAAAACACTAGCATGGGCAAAGGAAAAGATAAAGAGGCTGCAAACCTGCAGACCTCTTTTAGGACCCACGTTTCTTTTGAGTTCTTGCAAATGCTTTGAAAAGGGGAACTGAACAGCTTTCTGTATGAACAAAGAAGCCAGGCCTTTTCAAATTTGTGGATGAGCAGCCTTAAGAAAACTACTGACCACCTTTTTCCAGTCCCATGTAGGTCAGCCAAGCCCTGTATCAGCTGAGTCCTGGACATCTCACAATGTCAAACCTTTGGCTCAAATTGAGGGCATAATGCTAATTGGGCCTGATGTTCAGTGTAAGGTTGTGATTTCGCATTGCTTTTTGGCAATGGTAAGTTCTGATATGGTGCTCTGGCATGTCCCAGAATTTCAGGCAACTATTTCCACTGTTTTTCCTACCCACACACTAGATAAAGGGGTCATTTATTGAGGGTTTTTTTTTTCCATGTGACTGTTTTGGGTTTTACCAATGGGACTGGAGATCTGTACTGTTGTCTTGACTAGGAGCAGCCTAGAAACAAGATTAGCTGGTAACTGTCCTCCTCCTCAAGACTGTGGCTATACATGAGATTATTTGGGACTTTGGAATTCCTCAGGCAGAATGGATGGTGTAAATGCAACAGAAGATTGGTCAAAAGAAGACCTTTGGTTAATATCAGCTGGATAAGTAGCTGTACTGACTACACTTAAACACTTTGCTGCATCTACCCCTGATGAGAAGTGACCCATCATTTCAAAAGTAGATTGCAGATTTCCATACCCAAAAGCACATGCTCAGGGTGTGGGTGTGCCATGCTTTGTGACAGAAGAAGGCAAGACACGTGGAAATTGTAGTTCTCTCTTTTGCAGTCAGTGGCAGTTTGTCCTTGCTGTGCCCTTCACACTTTCTGCCTCTTTTCTCAGAGATTATCTACGCTGCTGTGGTTCCATTTTGACTGGCAAGGAGACAAGTAGGCCAAATTTATGAGATGTTATACAATATGATATGTTACACAGGTTAACAGAAGATGCATTAACTCTGGAGAGATCTTAAAAAATGGTTCAGAATAATTCAAATATTCTGATACATAGCTAACGGTTTGGATTCAGAATCAGATGCCTGCTGTCAGGTTGTGTTTTTGACTAAAAATAACCTGCTTCCTACTATATTTCTGTTGTTGGGCACAAATATAGCATCTTCGTGGCATCAAGTCACCTTACAGAGTGGCTGAGTGCATTGTAGGAACAGTGGTTGGTGGATATTTTGAGATGGGTAGGATTAAATGTTAAGTTTTTGTTCTTTTTCATTGTTTTATCTATTTTCAAATTCTGATGAGTAGCATGAGTGATAATTACAGAATTTCAGTATT
The DNA here is from genome assembly GCA_034008185.1 of Gorsachius magnificus. NCBI lineage: Eukaryota > Metazoa > Chordata > Aves > Pelecaniformes > Ardeidae > Gorsachius > Gorsachius magnificus. The sequence goes on along the minus strand of CM067083.1, from coordinate 27,916,708 downwards.
TATAGGAAACTGTCAGTTTATAAGTATGTAACTATGCAGATGATTTTGCCTGTGACAGCACTTATTAAGCAAAAAAAATTAGTGATATCATTCTAGAAATAGAGAAATTTGGCAATTTTCACTAGCTTTTTTAAATTATTATTTAGAAGATGGATAAATGCAGTATAGCTTAACTGTATAAATAGCATCCTTCACACACATGGCACAAAAGGGCTTTATGGAGAGAGGAAAAATAGAGACAAAGGGTTTATGGTTGTATTGGGTCGGGCTGAGATGGAATTAATTTTCCTCATAGCAGCCCTCATAGTCCTGTGCTTTCTATTGGTGCATATAAAGGTGCTGATAACACACCAGCATTTTGGCTACTGCTGAGCGGTGCTTGCACAGAGTCAAGGCTGTCTCCAACATTCCACCACCACCATCAGTGGGCTTTGTTTTCCTGTGGCCTTTGCTTTTGCTTTTATTAAACTGCCTTTATCTTGACGCATGAGTTTTTTCTTTTCCATGTCATTTTCTCTCTACCTGTCCTGCTGAAGAGAGGAGTGACAGAGCAGCTTGGTGGCACCTGGCTTCTGGTCAAGGTCAACTGTCGTGGTTTAACCTGGCTGGCAACTAAGCACCATGCAGCCGCTCGCTCACTCCCCCCCCTCCCTCAGTGGGATGGGGGAGAGAATCGGGAAGGGGAAAAAAGGTTAGAGCCGAGGGCTGAGATAAAGACAGTTTAATAAGAGAAAATAATAATAATAGTAATAATGAGAATGATAACAAAATATACAGAATATACAAAACGAATGATGCACAATGCAATTGCTCACCACCCGCCGACCGATGCCCAGCCCGTCCCGAGCAGCGATCAGTACCCGAGCGACCGACCGGCCCACCAACCCCCCCGAGCATGACGTTATATGGTATGGAATAGCTCTTTGGACAGTTTGGGTCCTAGCTGTGCTGTACTCCCAGCTTGTTATGCACCTGGCCGAGCAGGAGAAGCTCAAAAAGTCCTTGAGCAGTCTGAGCACTGCTTGGCAACAACTAAAAACATCAGTGTGTTATCAACATTCTTCTAGTACTAAATCCAAAGCACAGCACTATGCTAGCTTCTGTGAAGAAAATTAACTCTATCCCAGCCGAAACCAGGACATCAACCCATCACAATGATATCAGGTACTGCCAGTCTTAACCCAGAAGATATAATGTATGGAAATAGTTGAGGCTTAAAGTAAAGCAAGATGGACTTTTAACACTACAATAATGAAACTGTAGAAAGGTCTCTATGTTACTACCTGGTGCTAAACGAAATCAGAAAGGTTGAGCAGTTATGTCACCTGACATGTAAGACCACCTCCTGTAACAGTCCTTAACCCACTTCTGATGACTTGCCACAATGAAAAGTAACTGAGAAGAGCGCAGGGTGGAGGGAGGTGGAGGAGATGAGGTGGCCTAGGTCCAAAAGCTGGGAGAAGGAGAAATGGGAACAGGAATACTCAGAGAAGTGGGAAATGACAGGGACAGAGGTGACCAGGGGGATGGGCAATTAATAGAGAGGCATATAATACTTTTTGTTCCTTCTGAAACAGTAACATATTTTCCATCTAGGGGCTGAGCTGAATCAGCCTAGTTAATTGCTAGGATAATTTTACTGACTTGAGGTAGCTCTTTTAGAGTAATGTCAGAGATAAATATGGATCTTTGTGACAAATTTGTACTTGAATAACATCAGAGGGTTATGCCCAGCATAGGAGCAGTGTGACATACGTGAGCAGAGCAAATGAGCATATCGAAAAATTTCTCAGTCCATTCACTTTGATTTTCCACATCTGCTAAATGGAAAGAATTTGCATTAGCCGAAAAAAAAAGTAACGGTCTGTTGGTTTGTTTTCCTGGATTTAGTCTCACGTTTCTTTTTTCAGAGGTGAGGATGCAAGTGTTTTTTTTTTTCTTTTTCTAACCTCTGTGAACGCTCCTGAGCTCTGTGTGATTCTTCTCCATACAAGACTGATGGATGACAATGCACCTGACAATGGCCTTAATGAGGCGAAAGTCCTATTAGCCTACTGTAGTCTAAGTGGGGAGTTTGCTATATAGAGCTGACACTATGTAAGACTAGGGTCAGAGATATCTTTTAATTTTTCAATGTCCAGATCTTCTAAACTGCAGTAAAAATAAGCTTGGAAGGAAGAGAAATGGGACCTATATTCTCCAAAATAACTGAGGACTTTGGCTGTCTGAACTGACTACCTGAAAAGAGCTAGTTTGTTTTGTGTTTTTATTTCAGAGAGTGAAAAGCTTACAAGTCTTCCTTCTTTTCTTTAATTTTAATGAAAAATAGCCAAATAGCCCAGTTATTTATTTTATCTTAATTTCTCACAAGGTTAAAACCTTTGAGAAACTGATGTATCTCACCCATCAACGAGGCCTGTAGACAACGCTATGGGGCCAGCCAGAATTTGGGTGGCCTCCACTGGTTGCTTGCTGGTGATAGGGGAGTTTACCCAGCACCCTCCTTTCAGCTGTGGCTGTGTCTCTCATGGCTGAGCAGGAGTGCAATGGCTGTGAAATGTATTTAGAAGCAGGCAGAATGATTTATGTTATGAATCATGACAAGCATGATGAGTTCACTTTCTGTATTATAACATCACTTACGTGGTACAAGCACCAGCTTCCTACTAAGGTGCCGGCTGCTCAGCAATGTGATGCTCTATTTCAAGATCTTACAGCTCTGTGGGCAGTGTGCTGGGCACCTGCAGTGTCACCTTCTCCAGCTGAGACACACTTACACTCAACTGCTGCCTCGTTCCCTTTTCTTCCCTGAAATCTGAGTTTGGTCTCTGTCCTCTGGCAGGTGCTCTCTCTGCCCACCCGAGGGCTGTCAAGTTGGGCCAGATTTCTGCCTGGGACAATGCAGGTCCTCACCTCTCTCTCCCTGTACTTAAAACTAAATGGGCTGGAGGAAGATGCTTTTCTCTTAATGGGCTGCTCAGGGAGTGAGACTTCATTTACTTCAGGTAGGTAACAGTTTGCTTCAGCTCCGAAATCACAGAGACTTTTTCTTTTAATTTAATATAGTATGCTAGATTTTTTTTTTTTTTTAATACACTATCTCACTCCTTTTGGAATGCAGCTATGTTCAGTGAAGTCTCATGGCAGTGAATTTACAGGCCAATCACAGGAGCAAATAAGAAAAGGATTTCCCAGTGCAGGAGGTCTCCTCATCGAAGCATTTTCTTCCACAACACTGTGGAGGAAAAAACATATGGAGGGAAATCTGAAATTAAAATAAACAATAATTGTGCAATTATTACTTTTATGATCATACATTCCTTTACACCTTTAGGCTGATATTATGCATGTAAAATAAGAAGCTAGTTTGCCTTAAAGTTGAAACATCACACGGCAGGAAAGGGCTCCATTCCTCAGCTGTCTAGAGTGATTCCGGTGAAATCAGTCACTGGCACAACAAACACAAGTCAGCGCTCCCAGTGCCTATGTCTGCCCCAGCCAGGGAGGAGCGAAGAGAACCATACAACATCACAGAGCACACACAGTTCAGTCCCAGGTCCTGCTCTTCGCTGGAGGTCTCACTTACACGTAAATTCTTCCTGGATTCCCTCTGGTTGCTTTATTCCATATTTTCAGTCATTTTCCCTAATGAAACAATCTAGCAGAACTAATCCAAACATGGGCTTAATTAATCAACATTTGGCAGTCTATAGCTCCATGCTCCAGTCCAAATTACTCGTGACAACTTTCTTAATGCACAACCAAAATATCTACAGGGAGTCTCTGCCTCAGTCAGCTGGCTGGATAGCACGTCTTCAATTTATTTAATATATTTTAATAAAGCTGCAATAAACCTTTTCTCCCTAGCTGCCCACAGAGCATTTCACAGCAGAAAATGACATTATGTCATCTTTAACTGGCTTTAAAAAAAAGAAAAACAAACCACAAAACAAAAGTCTTTTATAATACAGTGATGTCTTGTTTGGGTCACGAAGGCAGGCAAGGAAACCACTGAACTGAAGAACATGCAGGTGCTGGTCATAAGAAAGGGCTGAAACCGAGCGTCTGACAAATAAATGCTCTCAGGTTTGTTCAGTGCTCAACGTGACCCAGTTGTAAGATTGTAGATAAAACCCAACTGACTTCCATCCTGAGCCTGCTGTTTTCTAGCAGCCTGAGAGAATAGGGGAAGAAAAAAATAACTCTTCCTGATCAGTTAGACATTCGGTTCTGCTGTCATGCTTGAGGAGAAGAAATTGGGTCCACTGCAAGCTTTATGAACAGAAATAATTCAGCCTTCTTTTCAGCTGCAACCTCTCTTTTCAGTTCTGGTTGTGTTTTATTAGGGTGAAGGCACAGTTGTCTCCTCGTATGGCATAAGTTATTTGTGTTCTAAAGTCTCAGGCAGATACATACCTGAGAACTGAAATTCCAGGTTGGATCTAGACTTGAATTTGAGAAGCAGTTCCTCTCTTCAGAAAAGCTTAAATCTGTTCATCATATCAAAGTGCTCCTGATCTGGGAAAGACTTGATATATTGATGTGAACATGGATGTGTGGTCACAGCATCCCTAGTCTGCACAGGATCTGTGAGAGGATAAAGACAAGAGTATATCAGTCCTATGTTCCACAGCCGAGGAAATCAAAAACTGAACTCTGAAGGAAATTTCATATGTGATACCATACAAATCACAAACTCTTTCTACTCTTTACTTCCTTATCTGTAAAATCAAATTCCTAGCTATTCCTCATCTTAATGAGGACTTCAATGACTTTGGACAGTGCTGGGGTTGACAGAAATTATTTGTGTAGACCGGATGTCAGTTACTTGGTATAGAAAGTGTCACGTATGTAATTTCTATGGGTTCCTGTGTTCATGTTCGTGACTTAGATTTCAGTTGGACCTCCATCTTCCTGCATGAGTTTGGGAACAGAGACAATTTAATTTGTCCAGACATCCAAGAGCTGGGTACCTTAGTGAATTCAGGTGTCATAGGATCTATGAATTCAAAGATGAGAAGAGTTTGCAGAGAAAGCAGTAGCCCTGAGGCTGCGAGTGTGGCTTGTACACTGGCAGGGCGCTCTCTGGGCATCTCACAGGCTGCTCGGGGTTGCTGGATCACAAAGGGAGAAGCAAGGGATGTAGAACCCTGCTCCTTCAGGCGATACACAGGGATTATCACACCAGCTTGTACCTGAAATTGTTTCAGTCCACCAGCTACTTTAAAAAACATAAGGAGGAAGAAAGCAACAGCTTGTACCTGAAATTGTTTCAGTCCACCGCCTACTTTAAAAAACATAAGGAGGAAGAAAGTTGGTATTGTATGCCTCTGGACTGAGTTACCCAGGAGGTGTCACGGCTGGGGCTGGGATCTTGATGAAGACAAGTTCAATTTCTGCCCTAAGGAAAGACTGCTTGGGATCAGCTTGGCTCCATCTATTGATTGTTCATAAAAATCTATTGGTTAGGACATTTGTCATTTGTTAATCTATCTTCTCTCTGCAGGGACAGGAGGGTTTGTACCACTTCTCAGAAAGTTATTGAAAAGGGTGGGAAGGCAGGAGAGAGGTGAGTACTGACACACGCTTGTGATTGAGTGGAATTTTGGTCAAGCAATCACCCCGCGTTTACCTAGGTGATGTTTGCAGCCCTGTCTGACTTGCTGTCAAACAAAGCCTTTACAGGAAAAGGAGTGAAAATCCATGGTTTTCCGCCTCTTTTTTTTTTTTTTTTTCCTGAATATAAGAATGTCACTACAATTCCCAAAGTGTGGACATTTGTTAACATCATCCCAGTGTTCAGAAAGGGCAAGTGGGATAACTAAGATAAGCATAGTACAATTAGCCTGATAAGGTTCCTTGGCAAAAAAAAAAAAAAAAAAAAGAAGAAGAAATTGATACAGGAAACGCTTGATGGAAGAATAAATACTAACCAATATTTTTATTTTCATGGAAAATAGATCTTGTCAAGGAAACCTAAATTCATTATTTGGTGAGATTATAAATTTAGTCGATGATAGAAAGTGCACAGACATAATAGACTTTTGTATGGCATTTGACTCAGTACCACATGAAATTATTTTAATGGCAAGCACTATGCAATATCATAAAGTTAACATTGAATAGATAAAAGCTGGCTATCTGACAATTTCAAATACTGGTTGCCAGCAAGGAAACATCATTGAATGAGGATGTTTCTAAGTGGGGTACAAGAAGGATCAATGTTAAACCCAGTCCTATTCAATATTTTCATCAACCATGTGACAGTAAATAATAATAATTTAAAAAAACCGAAACACAAACCATGAGATGTACTCTTGAGTGGGTGGTAAAAATGATGACATGGTAGCCACACGGGGAAATCAACTCCCATTGGATTAGGTGGGAATGTTCCCAGCCCAAGACAAAGTCAGACACATATCTATAGGAAGAGTTCTCCGGGCAGAATGGGGAGCATCACCCTAGACAGTGGCCACTCTGGGAAGGGGCTCGAAGCGCTGCTCAACACGGGGCCCATCACCATCTTCCAGCGTGATGCTGTGGAGGAAAAGAGTAATGCAATCTTTGTTGTATAAATGGGAAAGCAGGGAGAGGATTAACTACCAAATGTGGCCTCGATGAGATGGATGATAGAATCACGGGCACAACTAGCATATTTTGGACAGCATATAAATGAGTTGCAAATGCTGTTTGAGGGCTGGAGAAAATGCTGCAGAGCTGGATCTGTTTAGCTTGTTAAGAAGCACAAAAGGAGGTGAGGTTATTAAAGACCATGTCTTTGTGGGGAGAAGTCTGGGTCTGAGAGGGCACTTTGCTTAGCAGAGAAAAGTATTCCAAGAACCAATGACTAGAAACAGAAACCAGACAAATTCAAATGAGAAATTAGGGAAAAATGTGAAAGTGTGGGGAATTAATCAGTGGAAAAATTACAAAAGGAGAGATGTGTTTCATTTCTACCAATATATTCAGACCAAGACTTGATGCCTCCCTGAAAGATACGCTTCAGTCAAGCATGAGTTATTGGACTTAACACAGGGGTAACTGGGTGAAATTGAATGGCCTGTGATACACAGGAGGTCAGGCAAGCTGAGATATTGCTCCTTTCTGGCCTTAATCTCTCTGAATCTATGAATATTTGAGTTAGATACAGTAAGTATTTTTGTATTTGGTTAACATGCATCTCAGATGTGATTTATTAAAGCTTTCCACCTCTTCAGTGACATGCATTGGCCAGCTGGAGGTCAGAAACAGTGGCACACACTGCGGACAACTGCTCACCTGGTCTGAATAATGGCTTACTGATAGCATTTGCCTGTAAGCAGTGGTACAGCCGATAATGCTCCCGCAGCCCATCTGATGAATTATTTCTGCAGAAAATGTTGGTAGAATCGTTCTGAATAATGCTTGTATCAGAGCCCCATGATAGTTCACAACAAAAACAAAGGCTTAAACTTGCCAAAACCTTTTTTTTTTTAGCTTTGACATCAAAGAGCTCATTCTTTCCTACTACCCAAGTGGGGTAAAGGATTCTGACAAGAAAGGTGAAACTTCATCTGCTGACTGTGTGCTACACAGCAATACGCTTCTAAAAGCTGCTGCCTAGTTAGGGGCTTTTAGCACTTTTCCTCTGCTTTTATCACCGTCTTCCATTTTGCACTGTGTAAACCAGTAAAGTTATTTGTACTGTGTATAGATAATTATTCCTTGTTCAGCAAGCTCACATGAATGATCATTGCCAGAATGAGTGCATTTTTTTCAGTGACTGAAACATTCACTTAGCTATTACAGTGTTCCCCAAACACTGTCCTTTCTTCTTATTTACCGAACTGAAAGTCAAGACATATTCAACAGATGAAGAAAAATTACTGGACTGATTTTGCATGGTGGTCAGTACTCTGATCTCTAGCCCATCATAAAACACATTTACCTTAAATCGTGGAAGTATATGCATTACAACTTCATGCATGATGATTTTTTAGTCAATGGTATTATATCAAAAATACTTTTTTTCATACCGTTTTAAAAAAAATAATCAATGCATTTTGCCCTTGGTAAAACACTTAAATGTGCGCACATGTGAATTGCGCACTTGTAGCATAGCAAACTGCTTCTCCTGGGTTGCCTGTAGTGAGTCTGAAAATTTACGATGAATGTGTTTCCAGTGTATTTGCTGTTCATGTCTGACCTGCCTGGCAAGGTTGGAGTTAAAGTCTAGGGAATGATCACATTTTTTCAAACTTTAGGGTTGGATGGTGTCTTTTTATTCCCTGCTGTGCTGCTATTGAGAAAGACAGCTGTGTGTGCCATAGCTATTTTCCATCCTGAGCTCTATTTGTGACTTCTGCATGTGACTTTAAGTAGAAACCAGGGTGAATCATGCTCTTACTCCTTTAACCCAACCGCCTGCAGAAGAGGGTTCTGTAAGCCATTACTCAGTCCATATGCCACCCCGTGCCTAGCTGATTTTCACGTAATTGGGCTGAGTCTAGATCTAGAGGGCTTGTCTTTATTTTTTTTTCTTTTTTCTTCTTTTTTTGGGTTGGTTTTTTTCTTTTTTTTTCAGTGGGTTTGGCGTGGGGGGTGTGTGTTGTTTCTTGTGAGTGCTATCTTGCCTGCTAAACTTCCTGGCCAGGCTGGGCAGCCTGCCATGGTGATACCATAAATCCATCTGGAAGCAAAATGGGAGAAGAAAGTTCCTGTCAACAAAGATGAGACACATAAATAATCATCTCAGCCAAATACGTGTAAGAGACAAATAGCAACGTGTTTAAATGTGAAATCAAGATAACACAAAATAAGAATGCTATTGGTTAGAATGGCAGGCCACCAAGTCCAAGAAGTGGCGTCTCACCGAGTGTCAGTATGGGTTGTGGCAGCAGCATGCAAACCCCTTAACAGTTTTGGCAGTGTCATGCTTGGTGCATAACACAATCAGATCAGTTTATCAGAGCTCTTTTTATCTCTACGTGCTGTTTTCCATCAGGTCCATTTCTCAAAGAGGCAGGTTTGTTCCTCTGTTAAACCAGAAGCCTCCGTACCTCGGCCCTGGCTTTTCTTCGAGAAACATACGTACCATAAGGTGTTTTAATTACTCTCATTACTATACTGCCTATATTGACTGGTTAAGTAGTATCTCATGCTAGGGTAATTTCCTCGTTAAGCTCAGGATACAAGCTACAAAACAGAAGGTACCATACGGTGGATACAAGAGTCAGGATAATTCTCATGGGAAGATATAATTTTTAATGGTTTCCTCTGTTTATAAAATAGTTGTGTATGATCTTACTGCTGGGCTGACAAACGCTACACAGCCCATCCTTTCACAACCCTGGCCAATGCACCTAATTCCTTGCATTCCTGCATCTACCTGAGGTCCAGGTGCTACCCTGCATTGATTTTGATCCACAGCCTCACGTAGCTCTTTCAGAGCAGGACCTGTGCTGACCAACTTTCTTCTGGCTGCTCCACTCTCAGCAGCTCCTCTGAGACTCCTCAGGCCACTGGTCTTTGTGTCAGTCAGGACACCAGTGTCTTGCGTCTTAAAGGCTTAATGACGCAGCTGTGTCTTTTTCTGAGCAATAACATTTTTTGTGGCAAACTGATGTGCTTTGATTCTTCCTGTTTGGCAGCACTCCCAAAGCTGGTATGTCCCTGTTTCCTCTGGCATTCTTTAACCATTCCTACTGTGGGCAGCAGTCAGGGTCTTCCAGATCGATATAAATATATTTTCCTTTTTTTTTTTTTAATTAAAAAAATCTGCAACTGAGAAATCAGCTGAGAGGATCTGACCTTTATATTGACTGGGACAAATAGTATATGGAGGCAATATGTACAGAAATGCACTAAAGTCCCATTAATTCTCTTTTAATTCCAGTAGCAATCTTGCCAACTGTGCCTGTCTTCAAATTTGTGTTGTCAAGTTTGTCCTCTTTCAGCAATTGCTTGTTTAAAGAAAGTATGAGGCCCTCACCAAGAAGCTACTATACTACTATTTCAACAGCAATAACTGCTGTACAACTATTACCATTAATTCTGTCAGTTAATGAGTAGACAGGCAGAATTATTCTGAGTAAGAGAACTATGAAGTAGGACATAAGTTCTGGTGGTTTTTTTGTTATTTGTTTCCTGGAAAGCTGAGACATCTGAACTAATGAAAGGATCACCCAGTGCCCTTGCTGATATTCCTGGCAACAGAGCCCAATTAGATCACAGTGTTGTTGCATTTATTCACCACGGAGAAAGGAAAAGCAGATGCTTGGTTTAAGTTTCAACCTATCTGAAATATTCAGAGGTTCCATGGTCAGCCTCCTGGATAGATACCCACCCCAAAGCTGCCTGCTTCACAGCTGAAAAAGCAGCTTTTCTGCTCACTTTTCTCACTAGTAATATGAATTATACAGGACAAATTCTGCTTTGTGTTATCTCCCCAGCATGAAGTTCTTTCCTCTGTCCCCTGTCAATGCTCATTTTCTCAGGTCTGGCTTAGGGTGAAATTTGGCATTGCAGCTGAATCTCAGGTAATAATTCTGCTGATGATATGAGTCAGGTAGTTTTCAGTTCTTTCTCTCATATGTGGACTGGCTCTGAGCTACTGGGAGGAAAAAGTAAGTGGAATTTGTCACTGACAAGATTTAGGATAGGACTATAAGCCACTGGGGACTCAGTTTTCCATCTGTTTCAGAACACTCTCTTTCTTCGTTCTTAGATCATGTCACAAATTTTCTAAGGAGAAGTCTATTAGGGTATTCTTCAGATAGAAATTTCCAAGAACACCACCAGACAAGAAGGTAAAGCAACTGGAGTCTCCTTTTACAATACTGAGATTCACTGAGATGATGAACAAGAACAAACATTTCCAACTGAAAAAAAAAGGTTTATTAGGCATAACACTTGTAGAAAAGCCAGAACATTACACTTGAAAATTCCCCAGCAGCCCTAATTCTCTTCCATAATACTTACAACAAACCCTGAAATTTAACACAGAGATGAAAAACTAGTTTGTTATACCATTATTTGCTGTTCCCCCTATAATGTTAAATCTATCAGTTACATGCAAACAGATTCCATGCATTCTCCTCTAGATATTACTAATGAACATACAAGGGGTATTTCTACATCCTGGGAACTTTAAAAAAAAACAGGGATTATCGAGAAGCCAACAGCGATAGGGTTAATGAGGGTCACTGTTTTGCTTTCAAGAAGAAATTATGTAGTGGGCATTTCCTTCTTTGATGGAGAGGAATACTGCAGTCACACCTTGCATTTTTTTAACACCTTTTAAATTATTATTTCTGCTCTAAAAATCCATGTAATGAAGTCATCCAGAAGTACCATAGTAGGAATGGTAGCCATTATACAGGTATATGCGCGTGAGGGGGTGGGCAAGAAGAAAGAGAAACTGCAGATCTCTTCCCAGTAGTACATTATCACAGAGCAAGGATCTCAGCACAAATTATTCTCTACCCATTAAAGTACTTTCATGGGCTGAACTAAGCAAAGCTGATTCTTCTTTTGAACAGCCAGCCTCATCAAATATTCAATACCCAGGCGTATACTGATCATTCTGCATTGGCTGTTTTTCTCCATTCTTATTTCTCCTGAGGTCCTCTTGCATCAGATTTCATGGGTTTCTTTCCATGCCATGTGTCCTGAAAGGAGCAGGAAATTCCTGCAACAGGAGTAGGGGGGGAATAAATAAAACAACAACAAGGAAGAAGAATAAGGACCGCAATGGAGCCTTCCTTTCATCTCCAGCCCAAAATCAGGTGTTACAGCTACTGGTAGTAGGGAAGAAAATGGGAAGAATAGAGGGTTTGGGCAATTTATACTCCCCATCATCAACTTTGTACTCAGACACCCCATATGTGATTCTTTGCCTGGCCATCCTCTCTACTTTGTTAGACAGCTGGATTCAAAGCTAGTGTCGATGCATGTAGCACCAGCAGATTCAAAGGAGCTGTGTTGATCTACTGTGAAGGAGAATTTGGACTTTGGTGATCTAATTTGAGAAAGGTTTGCAGGCACCCAGGGAGTGGCCTGTCATTATTATGCCTTCTCAGTGGTTATGTTTTGTATTTATAGCAGCAGAAAAAAAAATCCCACAAACATCTTGCTCAGCAAGAAAAATAACAGTCCATGAACTGCTGGTTGTTCTGGGACCCTTTTTATTTTCTATTAATAGTCACACTTCTAACCCTAGTGTCAGGATTTACTCTTTGAAGTAATGGAGGCAATAAGAAGTCAATTGTATGTAGGAAAGACAGCCAGGACAGTCTGGGGCAAACCCACAGAGAAGAACGAATGCAACCGCCTTGATGTTGAAGAAGGATGAATGGTCTCCTGGAAAATGACAAGCAAATCTTAAAGTCAAGATATTTGGTGGTATAGTAATGGGGAGGGAGACAGGGAGTGGAGGTGGGGCTGCTGCATGAGTATCAGTCCTCAGCTAAGAATAAATAATTCAATAAATGGCTCTTTAGAGTTCACATTTGTAGAGGAAAACTGAAAAATGCAATTCAAGATTGTATGTCCCAAAGGTAGGTAAAAAAATCAGGAAAAGAGTCTATTTTAAAAAATATTTTAAACCTTGTTACTTTTGTGTGTTCTGACTCCTGATGTCTGACTCTTTGGGGCTGAAATATTGCCAAGTATTTTAAACTCTGCTTTCCAAGGCACCAAACAGCATTAACTCCTGTATGTTCAAGTCCTGGTAGTATTTTCATCTGCGGAGTTCTGAGATGAAGAGTGTAAGCAAAGATGGCTTCAGCCCAGCCAGTTCCCTTCTCTTGCTCCTGTACCCTTTCCCCAGACACCCTTCTTCCTTCTGGCATCCCTGAGGACGCCCAAATCACCAAAAGAGAGGTCTTCCCTGCACCTTCTTGGCACAAGTGATAAATCTCTTTTTCATCTCCCTCTGCTTTATATTCTGCTCTGGTTTGGAGCACAGACCTTTGTGGAGCCTATTTGGTTCTGAGCAGCTTTGCAATGGGTTTGCTCAGTGCTGTTTACATTGAAGTGGAGAGACCAATGGCTGGTAAAGCAAGTTACTTCAAAGGACAGGAGGATGAGGAAAATTCCAGACTCAAGGTATTTTATGTGTGGGCTTCACCATAGATAAGTTAATTCAGTGCTTCTCACTTTGTCACAAAATGCATTAATACATCGCACAAAGTCATTTTAACTTTTCAAAAGGAAACATGGCTATTTGTCGTCTCTCTACACTCCATACTTTCTCTCTGGTCCTTGCTTCCACTTGTCAAATAACTGGCAAGTGAGCGGTCTTAATGCAAAGACGTAGCAAGCTGCCTTCATGCCCTGGTCTCTTGTGTGGAAGAGGATTTACACAGAGTTCAGCTGTGACTGATGTTTCGCTTGATACGGAGTCTGAGACTGCAGTAGGCCAAAGTTTTGGGCTAGATTTTAGTCTGCTGAATTTTCACAAGCGGTGGGTTTGTGGGACATTTCCTGAGATCAACTGATTTTGAAAGAAGTCAACTGCTGCATTATTTATTTTTCTGTCTCCTTTACCTTCTTTTTTTTTTTTTTTTTTTTTTTCTGTACTCATTGCTAGAGTTTTTAACTATCTGGTTCTTAACTCATGGTCTGAAATCTCCTGGGAGCAGATATTGTCCCGACATTTAATTATGCCTGAATTGGCTTTTCCACTTTTGAATGCAATCTGTATCTGATCTAACTTGGATCTGGGGATTTCAGTGTAATTGTAGGTAGACAACCATGTGTGGGTGCTTACACACAAACACACATGAACACACACAAAGAGGCTCTGTTTTTTTTTAAAAGGGCATTTAGATCCATTTATAGTTATTAACAAATCCAGGCAGGTTCACCATATGATTTTGGACAAGTAAACATTTTGTGGATTTCAGTGCCATTCACAAAAATAAGGTAGGAAGAACTGTTCTTTTGTCCTTTTACAAGATATCTGGGTAGGCTGTTTGGTTTGTAAGAGTTTCTCACACTGCTCTCTCCTTCTCTGAGAATATATGGACTTCAAGTAAGTCTTCTGTCCCTCAGGAGAGTGGCCCAACTGCTAGCTATTGTATATTCTGAATTGAGCTGTCCTTTTGAAGCTCAAAGTAGAACCACTTTGTATCTGTCTTAAATATTCACAGACACAAAGTGAAAAACTGACTTCAGCCAGGAGGTTAGAGTTATTTATATGGCTTCTAGTCTCTGTGCCAGTGAATATTTAAAGAACTACTACCTCAGCTTCAAAAGACAAGGGCGAGATAGGCGTGTCTTGAACTATTGTTCAGTTCAGTGGTTAAAACAAGCTCCTGTGAGTAAGAGTCTCTGGTTAGAATCCTTGGTTTGAACATAGAGGAGTCGTCAACCTTATTCAAGTGCAGTGGCATAGCAGCCATGCTGTACTGCGCTCCTTCCTTTTCATTCACTTTCTGAATCTACTCCTTCATTTAATCAAATGCATTTCAAATGCTTTATTTTCACTTTGGACAAAATGCACTATTGAACCCCAAATGTGCTCATAATTTCAACCTTTGAAAAAGGAATGTAGTTGCCATTAAACGCTTTATATTTCAGCCACACCCCAAAACTTGGCACCCCTACACCTCCTTACATGCAATCCCCCCCTTCCAAACCTGAAGTGGTAATAATGCTCCTCTCTGCACTCTGATGCACTCTCCATTCTAATGTAATCTTCCTCTTTACTGTGTGTAACATTTTGGGGACCTCTGAGAGGACAGCAGCTCTTTCTATCTATTTCTTTTACTGCCACTCACCTATTTCCAGAGAATTGACTTCACAAAGGAATGCAAATACCATAATAATGTTGATGACTGTAATAAAAGATATGGAAGAGATGGACAGTGGATAGATTTCTGATGCCATTGCACTCATTGCCCCTGGTCTCTTTCTGGCTTTTTCCATTATCTTGTGCTAATTTAGGAAGTCAAATTACCAGGCTGAGGGAAGTTAAAAGCAACATATTCAAAGTTTTCCTTTTTAATTAGTCTCACTCCATATTCCTCAGCTCCCTTCCTCCTCTATCAGGAAGCCATATGACAGTTATTAGGCAGCTGCATAACCAGCTGGTTGGAGGTCTCCAGGCTACTGATTGCTCTGGTAAGATCTACGGAAAAGTCAGTGCACTGTATCCTAATGTACAGGCAAGGCATCTGCTAAGCTCTGCCCGCACTTCCGAATGCATGAAAAGGGAGCTATCGACCTGTCATTCTTATGAACCCAAAATATCCAGAAAGCTGGGCTGTACAGCAGCTATAAAATAGAGTATTCTTTCTGTATCTCATTTCTAAAGCACTTACCAGTATAGTATTTAAATTGCTGGGCTAAATCCACTGCCCATTCTTTCAAAAGACATCAGTTCAGGTAATGCTGAAGCAGTCTGGTCCTAGCACAGCACCATAAGTCAAGGTGCATGCAAACAATTTGGCTCTGTAGGTTTCTCTCTGCAACCTCCAGCTTCATGGCTGTCATTTTGCTCAGACTGAGAGAGAATGGGGGCAGGCTGGGGGCAGAGGCACTGGAAAACTCTCCAGCAACAAAAAAGAAGTGGTATGGTCCATAGGAGACCTCTGAACAAGTTGGTGAGGAGGGATCTAGTTTGGTAAGTGACAGAAAATTATACAGAGAGCAGATGAACAGAAAGAGCATGCTGGGGGATATTTAAGAAGATGGTCGAAGAAGTCAATGTCTCTCTGCCTCATTAGATACTTAATGTTAAATTTTTGAGCACAATGAGTGGTAGATGAAGGGAGTACAGTCAGGTGACAAACACATGTTGCTGAACCTCCTCAGCGCCATGCTGTGCACAAATGCCTGGCACCTGACATGTGAGCTCAGTCCTTGAGTGGGTGCTGGGGAGGGGGAGATGAAAGTAAGCTTGTGGATAATTAACTGCAAACGCAGCAGACAACTGTTCTTTTATTCATTTTTTGCTCTTTTTAGAACGTACTTGTAGGTACTCATTCTGTGCCTCAGGCACCTTAACAATCAGTTACAAGTCACAGGCTAAATAAGGGGTGTACCTGTGAATAGATCCACTGCTGCTCAGTGTAGCTGTAGAGAAAGAAGAAAATTGATGGCTTGCACAGAATGATAACAAAACCAGGGGTCTGACACACCACATAGATAGAGGTCCCCTGAGAGACAGCATAGCATCTGATAGGGAGAGAGGGAGGGATTTCTAAGCTAAGAAGGTCTCAAAGCAGTGATGGCTTTGTAGGTTAAAACCATCACCTTGAATTCCACCTGGGAGCTTAGTAGAGGTCAGAGAAATGCACAGAGCAAGGTCTAAATTGCTCCCAGTGTGCAGCCTGTCAGGCGTCAGCATGCTGCGCTGGCTTCAGGCTGAATATTTTGGAGGTATAGCTGCATGGAGAGAGCATTAAAGTCATCTAATCCTCTGTCTTGGATAATTGTGGCATGGTCACAGCAGGCAGGAAAAGGTGCCTGCATTATGCTGGGTGTAAATGGAAATAGAAGCCCTTGTTCATGGTGGCTGTTTGGCACCAAGGACCAGGCCCTGGCTTGAACAGCGTCCCCAGCCTGCACACTTGCTTCACTGGCAGATGTATTGCACTGCCTGGTTCACACCAAGTCTTTCTCATCTGATCAGTCATGGCCAGCTTCTCTGGTGTCCCTCTTCCCTTGTCAGCGAGGCGGCGAGTGCCTTGTGCTCTGGAACCAGTGAGGCTGATCCCCCAGATTAATTAGACTACTCCAAACTCTGTCCAGCTTTTTTCCTCATGGCATGTCCCAACTGGAAACCTAGTTGCTCTGGCTGACTATATACAGAGAAACAAGAGAACGTCCAACATGTGCTTCAGACCATAGGTAGGCTGGCGCACTCTGTGGCCACGCCTACTGCTCTGCGTTGACTACAGTGGACTTTGTTGCTTATGCATAGTGAGCCTGGATCTAAAATTTTTGATGCCTGTAGCCATTTCCTTGGTGACTCCTGGCTGTTCACAGTATAGCTAGCACAGTGAGATGCTGAACTCGGTACCAACCATGATGATGCCCAGGTGGTAACAGCACAAAACCAGTTAGCTTTTAAACCTTTCCACCACAGTCCTTATTCCTTTCTTTTTCGTCTTCTTTGTCCACCTTCTATTTAACTTCAGTACAAGGAGGTGCACAAAATTGCAAGTGGATTAGCACAAAGGACCTTGTAAGGTTTATCACTAGGTTTATATTCTGTTCTTGCCTGCATGGGGCTTGGGCTCACAGGTAACCTGAAGCACAACATGTAATGGTTTCCTGAAGCGGTTCTTTGGCTCAGGTTCTTTCTCTCTCTCTGTCTCTTAAGATTAGCACTGGATGGTATTGTTTGATGGTTCAGTGTCAGCAAGTGATATATTGCCATTTCCAGAGCCTGCTTTTTTGTTGTTGTTGTTTTGTTTCTTTGAAACCACAATCTTAAAAACTTTCTTTTTACTTTTCCTGGCTCTTTATCATTTCATGCTGCAGATCCTGAGGTTGCGAGTAAGTACTAGACCCCTCAGGATAAGACAAACTCCTGCAGAAAAGATAAAAGTTAAACCTCTCCAGAAACAATCAGATGTCTATAAGCTCTCCTGGCTCACTTGTGGATTCTGGGGCTCCCTGACTGGAGGTAAACTGGTACACAAGATAACTCAATAGGTCTCCATGTCATACTTATATGGTCATCTGTTTTTATTTGCACTCCTATAGATAGAGATGAGGGGACCATCTGCAGCAAACAATTTATTTGATGGATTAGGCACTCTTTTTAGTGTGTGTTTACAGACAGGCTTTTCTCATTGTTTGAAATGCTCAAATCAATGGTCGGTGTGCAGATGTGCCAGCAGCACATTTCTCACCAGCTAGTCCCTCTTTGGTGGATGATCACTGCAGTCACATTGCATTTTTACTGCATGCTACTTCTTTCAGTCCCAAGCAGCATTCTTGATGGCAGCTCCACCGAAGTAGCACATTTGTATGACACTCTAGATTTCTTATGAGCACAAGTGTTCTTGTGTTAATGTTCAAGAAGAACAAACACAATGACTCATAAAAAGAAGACTTTAAAAGCTTTGCTGTATAGTAAATTTGCCAAAATAATCATAGACCGATTTCAGGGAGACCAAAATGTTTTGCTGATTCAGGTCAAATTTAGTGATTAAAAAGCAAGTATAGAAATGTAAGACACTTCATTTTGTCATATTCTAAGGGATGTTTTTCATTTTTTCTTTGACAAAAAGTCTAAAATAAATAAAAATTACTAGAAAGAGAAGTTTACCCAACAACAAAGCAAAATATTTTGCACCGAAGTGAAAAATGTACTTGTATATTCAAGTTAAAACTCTGAGGATTATACTTTAAATTAACCCAAACTGCTGAGGATCTTCCTAATCTGATTGATTTTTCTTCTTTTTCAAAGAAAAAGAGGTCCATCAGTCAAACTGGGGGGGGGGCGGAAAAATCCTTTGCTTTAATCTGGAATACCTGTGATGGTCATTACTTGGCAGTACATTTGGATATGCGCTTTAAACCAATTTCCATTCCGCAAATTGCTTACATTCATTTTAAGATTAACACTTCAGGGCTTCCTGAAGAGTGAGAGATGATGGGATTGAAATTTAATCAAATTACTTTTTGTTCATATTTATTTGATATTTATGCTACTCTTTTTTCCAGGGTGCTCACTCAGGATTAGGTCCTTAATGTGTAGCTGAGGTGTTCAGCTACGCACACTGCAAATATGTAGGACACTTGATATTTGTCCTAGGCCTTAAAATGAAGAGTAAGCAGTAAAAAAGGAACAGCTAGAGCCAAATGTGGAGAATACATATAAGCATGTGTATGTTGGTCTAGAACAACAAGTCTTTCATCAGCATGCACCTTAACCTGTTCTCACTGCAAGGCACCATGGAGGAAGCAGGATGTGCAGACACCATTCAAGGAGGGACAGTGGTGGTGCTACAGATCAGAATGGGCAGATTCTTAAGAGTCAGAGTTTAAAATCAGGATCCAAAATCTGTTCACCAAGACTTAAATATGCTTCTAGCTTTTCAGAGAAACTGAGCAAACAGAAACTCCCACCAGCACCTAGAGTTTGATCAGACCAAAAGTCTCTTTAGCTAAATATCTACATCAGTAGGCACTTTCAGGTATGTGGGGCAGATGTAGCAAAGGGTGAATATAGAGTAGGTTCACAGCCACACTGCCTCAGGGACTACTTTAGCAAACAGGGTGTCTTTGTGTTCAACAACCTATTAAGAATCTGACTGCTTGGGGTTTTATTTATGCAGATCTTGTCCTCCATATATCGGGCTATGAGGGAAAACACACAAATGTCACAAGGTTTAAAATAAAGCAAAGGATATGACTCAGTGTTGTCATCCCAAGTGGAGCTGGGGTAGAGAGAAGCAAAAATAGCATTTGTGAGCTCATTTTCTCTAATGCTTTTCCACATCATTTGCAGCTGTCTTGTAATCAGCAGAGAGATTCCTTAGACCATTTGCGATCAGTATTTGTAATCCATTGATCAATCAGTCATAAAATGGTCACATGCGTATGAGCTTCCCATTGATTTGTTGCAGAATCACAGAATCATAGAACAGTTTGGGTTGGAAGGGACCTTTAAAGGCCATCTAGTCCAACCCCCTGCAATGAGCAGGGACATCTCCAACTGGAGCAGGTTGCTCAGAGCCCAGTCCAAGCCGACCTTGAACGTTTCCAGGTGAGGGGCTTCTACCACTTCTCTGGGCAACCTCTTCCAGCATTTCACCACCCTTATCATAAAAAATATCTTCCTTATATCTAGTCTGAATCTACCCTCTTTTAGTTTAAAACCATTATGCCTTGTCCTATTGCAACAGGCCCTACTAAATCATTAACCCCCGATTAACTTTTTGTCTGAACATTTCCTTGGATTCTTCAAAACACTCCAGTCCCTCCTGGAATGAGATCCAGTGTTACATGCCTCTGAGTGGAGTGGAGTGGCTGCTGGCAGGCAGAGGTACATACCCCTGAGACATGCACGCGTATGACTGGAAGATGACAGAACTGCTGTAATCCCCCAGGTTTGAGCTACTTTGAAATAAAATGAACCAGAAGGGCTTTTTGCATTCGTTTCAGAAGTTGATTTCAATTATTAAATAGCTTTGGATTTCTCTTGTTGACTTGGCACCTAAGCTGGATGGTACTTTCTCTCTCAAGTTCATTCTCATATTACATAAGTAGCTATTCTTCATACAAGTCAGAGACTTTATGTTTATGAGACTTGTATTAATTTTGAATCATCTTCTCTGTTTATACAATAATCAGGGCTTGCTGTCTGTGAATTTTGTTATTTAGCTTTTTCCAGTTTGCCTGTCGGGGGCTGTCAGATTAGGCGCAGTAAGGTTGTGGATTTTTGCCCTATGCTACAACCACAGACTTTGCACTGACATGTGAATATCCTTCCATGTGATGTGCTGAGACAAGAATAGTAGGGTTGGGAGATGGAAAGTAAAGTAGAAAAGTAAAAATAGACTTTCAGGTACATCCCCTTAGACTATTTTGTTCATGTTTCCTGTTTTTATAAGAAATATGGAAATGACCTGTCAGGACTTTGGGGTTAAGGTCACTCCCAGACTCAGCCTACAGTATAGATGTAGCCATTATATTTCTTCTACTCACAGAGCAGAGGATGGGAAAGTTTTTTAAAAAGAGCAGAGTAAAAAAAATCCCTTCGCTTGGGTATGGATTTCTGGATGAGTAATTATTAGTGGTAACAACTGCAACATCAACAGTCATGCAATTGCCTTGCTGCTTTCTGAATGGTGAACAGCAAGACACAATGTGCATCTACTAGTCTAAATGAACCAAATTCGATGCTTTCATTCACAAATATAATTGCATATACTTACAAATCAAGCTATTCTATGTGTTCAGACTGACGTGATGATAGAAACAACTGAAAATGTTTATGGATATTCTAATTGGAACGAGCAAAAAGAAACTGGTTTTACATAGGCTGTGCTTGTGAGGATGGGTTTTCAGCATGCAGTGTTATGTACGGTGCAGTCTTACTGTCTCACTCAGTCTCTCTCTCCCCCTATGTAGTTTCATCACTCGGTTTCTGAGTGCCATGCACAAATTACCATTACAAGCGTGTGTATATATTGTATAAACAAAAATTACAGCTTTGTGAAAACAGCACTCTTTTAGTGCCTGAGAGTCCCTGCAATCACAGGGCATATGTCAAGTGTATCAACAAATCTGGAAGCATAATCCCTCCTTCCTTAAAGGGGATGAACATAACTCATTCTTAATAGGGCCCTCACGGCAATAAAGGTTAACTGCACACTACCACGGCAGCTATTAGAAGGACCTGCTAAAACCTTAAAAACCTCAGTTAGATTAACTGTTCAGGGGCTTGAAACGGACCAGTGCAATCCTGTTCTTGCACAATCTATAAAGCAGGAGTGGGAGGACTGGTTAAGGTGCTGACGCTGTGACAATACACAGTAACTCAAGGGTTCATATCTAGATTGGAGCTCATCTAAATTGTTACCTGTGAAAGCGGCAATGCCATCTTACACTATAGCAACCACGGTCTCCTGGGCTATGCAGCTTGAAGGACCAATAGGAAGTTTTCACATTATATTTCCAGGGCATGCTTTCTTTTCTTTTCTTTTCCCTTGAAGCCAGCCTGTGCATATTTTTCTTTCCAAATGTGTAAGTCTGCCCAGCCCCACTCATATGGACACCTTCCTGTGGCTTAATGGCTCCTGTACACAGAGCAATTCTTTGCTCTTACTAGCTGTGCTGTTAAAGACAGCCTTCATCAGAAGACATTTCTACCCTGTGTTATCATACAGTTTATTTCCAGAGCTGAGGTAATTATGTGCATTACTTAAAATGTATTTCTCTGTGTGTGTGTATGAAAAAGAGAGCAGGAAAAGCAACGAGATGGATTTACGTTTGTTGATGCACTGAGGGAATGGTGGACTCCTGCGGTTTCCAACTGGGACATGTACTCTCAGGTGTTGGTGTAAGAAGTTCCCACTAAAAATTGGAGGATGTTGGCATGTTGTAAGCACAGAAGCTGAGCTCTAGTTTGGTGGCCTAATTTCTTATATCTCCCTGTCTGAAAGTGCTTGCTGGAATTTGGCCCAAAGGATCCCATTTATAATTTGGTTCTATAAGTTGTTCCTGACCAGTCCCTTCTTTTTGGCTGTATTTTGACCCACAAGCTACCTGCTGCAGCACTTTCAGAACCTTTCCTGTAGTCTGAGCAAACCAACCTGGCTCATCCCAATTGCCAAGGTGCTCAGCTTCTTATAGTGTTTCTTTTCATTATTATGTTTACTTTAGCCTTTTATCACTTCAATTCAGTATGCTAACCACGTAGGGATTGGTAGCCTGGCTAACATTAATATGCAAAAAAAAAAAAAAATCCTCAGCCATATCCTACACAATTTTTTTTTTTCAGAGCAAATGACTGGAAGACATAAATGAATTTTATTATTGCCCTGCCAGGACAAGTTCATTACATCTGTCTGTCATAATTTCTATGTCCTACATCCCCCAGTATCAGCATTTGATCACCACAAAGCCATTCACAAGTTAAACCTGCCATTGCTTATCTTACATAAGATAAAATGAATTTTATTTAATTTAGGGAGGGAAAAATATAGATGGACTTTTATCTAAAGTAACCCAAACTCTGCAGGAGAAATGCTGCCATCACTAGCTGAGTCTCAGATATCTCTAGAGGAGCATCCAAACTGGTGGCCCAGCCAGGAAGGGAATCCAGGTCTTGGTGACTATCCCTAGAGCACTAAATCACATTGTTTTATGTGAGGACCCACTGGGATAACCCCTACCAAGAAAACAGCTTCTCCCATTAAGAACCCACAGTCTTGTTGAGGGAGGTCTCAAGGCAAAAGATAAATCTTACCTCAGAACAAATTTCCATCTGAAGAGGCCTCCGATGTTGTGTAGAGACCAGTGCCACGTGCCAGGAACACAGTGGTGCTCAGGCTGCTGTGAACATCTAATTGCAAGACTCAGCTGACAGAAAATAGTACTAGCTGGAGCCAAACTGGAAACCAGATAGATAGAGAAGGGTGTGATGAAGGAAATGGATGACCGTGGTATTCAGCAGGCAGACATTGGCTTGGTCTGCTCATGCTGTGAATCAGCCAGGACTCCATGTCTGACTGCAGTGCTAGGCATGTCCCAGATCCACAGATACCCAAGGGGGCTTGCGAGCTGGCGCTCGGCTCTGCGCTCACTGCGGTCACAGAGCTGCCAGCCAGGTTCACATATAGGTCAAAGGAGTTCCTTTCCCTCATAGCAGGGGCAAAACAAGCTTATGTCACCTGAAAAATATAAAAACAACCTCCATTTGAGTGCTTTTCAATATGGTGATCAATGAGCTAATTCTATGGGGTCTATGTAAAGTGACAAAGAAAAGTAGATTCATATACACTTGCAGCAATCTCTGTATATGAACTTTCTAAAGGAGTCTCCACCTTCTCTGTGAAATTTGTATGGGGACACAATTGAAGAGGTTGAACCCTCCTGGGTTTAATCATTAGCACCAGGCAGTCACCCTTCCATGAACACATGCTTTAGAGAAACAAAAAGAATGCTCTGCAGAAAGAGCATTTACTTCTGATTAGACAGTTTCCTGTGAATTTCTGTATCAATGCCCCCAGCAGAATCAAAGGGCACTAGGCTCGGCTCCTGCAGAGACATTTCTAGCATTCCAATCTCCTCTTACTAATATCAGTCTTTTGTGTTATAACATTATTTTTTCGGTTGTTTTGTTTCCGAGAAGTAAAATGGATTCAGATATGATGGAAAGGTTTCAGACCTAGAGGCAGCAGGTCTAAGATGTTGCTGTTCTTTCTGAAGCTTGCAGGTACACGCTAAAATATTAAAAAACAGAGTGACTTTACTGAAATCAATGACAGTGCTGCTGATTTTGATCACATGTTTTTGCTATAGGTTTTTTTTATTATTATGAGACCTGTAACAAGAAACGTTTGCTTCTTCCTTATCCCCAGATCCTAGATCACTGAGTGTTTTCATTACAGAAGGATTATTATCATTTTATTGTTTTTAATGCCTTGAGACATTTTGCTAAGTGCTGCACTGAAATACAAGAGGACGACAGTATTTTTAACCCTATATAGACAGATAGTTGTTGCTTATGTAAGTGGAAGAAAGGAATCTGGTCCTCAGCATACTGATGGTTTTCAGCCTAACCAAACCAACTGAATTACTAGTGAGCGCTGAGTTACTAGTGGGAATTTCCTATTATGTCCTACTTTGAAGTATTAATAATGGAAGAATACTCAAGTGGACCTTAAGCTGACCCTTCTTCTGAGGTCTGACACTTTATGGTGAAGTCTTCCAGTCACCAGCAAATGCACAGCATTCATTTTTCTTCATAAACACTCCTAGTTGCCAGCATGGGCTGAACAAAGAAAGTGTAAATACTTGCATTTTAAATAAAGTAATAGTCTTGAGATTATTGTTAAGGAGTTCCTGTAATTGCTAGTGTGGGACAACTCTTTTGCAACCATTTGCGATGAAATCAGGGTTCAAAGCCAAGTCATTCAGTGGGATGCAGTGTGTAAAGAACAGTGAAGCAGAACGTGGGGGCTGCAAAGCTTCCTTGGGGTCCTCAGGGTGCCAGTGACAAGCTCTAGGTAACTAGGAAGCCTTTCAAACCTCAAGTGTGCTGGATGGTCCTGCGGGACTTACGGAAATTATAGATTCTTACAGCTGTTTTCCAACCTTGACACAAACTGGATGTTCAGAGCAGCCTGATGGTGTTCACTTTGAAACGTCTAAAGTCCTTACAGCTTTTCTAGCAAGTACTGATTGCTAAATCTCCCCTCGTGCCTCTACCCTTGTGGGGTTGCAAATATGAATTCAGTTCTGTTGTGGCTGAGAATTAGTCCCTTCTGAAAATTTGTCCCTATGACTTGATTCACTAGAGGGCTAGAAAGCAAATCACATTTTGATGGAATAGTAGGTTTTAAACCTAGGACTTCTGATCTAAATATATCAATTAGTTGAGCTAAAAAGGCATCCTCTGTTATGCAAGAATTTAACATGTTCATCAGCCTGGAAGTATGGGCCAGATGCCATCAGAGGGAGACACAGCACCATGCTGAGGAGGAGGAGTAAGATGTTTGGCTTTCTTAAAGTAGAAAACCTTATACGTATTGGCAAATCTACTCTGTGCAGGAGGTGAATCTGCCTGAGAAGGGTTAGCTCTTTTTCCCAGGAGGACTTCCCTTCTGCATGGGGCCTGAGGTACTAATCTTGTTCAGCTTCATGCACCACCAGGAACCAAGATAAATGGAGGCTCAGGGTATAGTTACACCATTCATTTCCATTTATTCAGACCTAGCTTGGCATCTGCATAGCTGTACTTTATGCTGTGTACACATATTTTCCGTAGTTACTTACCCAAGGTCATGGGAGTTCATCCTGGCTCTTCCTGATGACTAAATAAAGTCACAGCAATATAATATACAAAAAGGACAGAAAGATGAGAAAGAAGTATATATTTTTCTTTAGTTAAAGGTTTTTCCACTTCTCTGCATTTGCTTCAGGCTGTCCATAGGAAAGGAGGGCATCCGCAGGAAGAAAAGTTGCACTGTGTGAAATCAGATGCATAAGGATGCAGGAACAGCTTTTGCACAGAAAGGATAGAAAATACATTTTTCCTGGTATTGCAAAAATATTACTCAAAGTGGAAGAATCTCAGCATAAAACAAGCACTGAAAACATTTGACCTGAACCCAGAATTGGACACTAGACTAATTTCTTCCACTGGCTGACATTTATTTGCTTAAATAGGGTAGCTCATACTTGTGCATTTTTGTCTCTACTTCCATGCTTTCAGATTCTCAATGAAATGAAGAGCAGAAGCAATGCAAAAGACACATAAGTGCTGCTCTTGGACTATTTTTGGCTTGAACTGAAGCAGTAGGTGCTTTATGTCAATGTGGTGGGTTGACCTTGGCTGGATGCCGGCTGCCCACCAAACCACTCTATCACTCCCCTCCTCAGCAGGGGGTGGGGGTGGCGGAGGTGGGGGGAGGAGGAGAAAAGAAGATGGAAAAAACCTCATGAGTCAATATAAAGGCATTTTAATAAAGCAAAAGCAAAGGCCATGCGCGTTAGCAAAAGGAAAACAAAAGATTTATTCTCTACTACCCATCAGCAAGTGATGTCCAGCCACTTCCCAGGAAATAGGGCTTCAGTACGTGTAACAGTTGCTGCAGAAGACAAATGCACTCCTCTTCTCCTCCTTTCTCTTAGCTTTTATTGCTGAGCAGATGTCATACGGTATGCAATATCCCTTTGGTCAGTTTGGGTCAGCTGTCCTGGCTATGTCCCCTCCCAAGATCTTGCCCACCCCCAGCCTACTGGTGAGGGGGGAATGTTGGAGACGCAGCCTTGATGCTGTGTGAGCACCGCTCAGCAGTAGCCAAAACGCTGGTGTGTTATCAGCACCTTTCTAGCTACAGATACAAAGCACAGCACTAAGGGGGCTGCTATGGGGAAAATTAACTCCGTCTCAGCCAGACCCAATACAGGCAGTCAGGGAAGCCTGCTCAAGAGGACTGGGGAAATGCTCAGACTTTGAACTGCTTTTGGAACTAAACCTTGAATTCTTGGCTTTTCTGAGTTCACACATTGCGATATCCATCTGCCACATTGTTAACCTTTTGGAATCAGTGCTTGTAAATTTATGCAGGGAGATGCTGATGTTCCACATTTATACTAGTCTCATTTAACTAACTTTCAGGGAGTCTCCCTACGCAATTCTTATAAAAGAAAATCAGGAGAGATGCATTTATGTCTATCATTAAAAAGTGAGCCTGACTGCTCAACAGTTTACAAGAAAGGAGACTCTTCAGCTTTAATGCAGTGAAAAATCAGATAAAGTCCTTTCAGAAGCATATTTCATGTTTACTGAAGGCAACAGGACCTTCTAAAGAATAGAGAATTTATAGTAGATGTTTTGGCCAGCTGTGGAGAATACATCTCTCCTAGGCCACTATGTTGTTAAGGATATGCAGCAATTTTCTGGCACAAAATGAAGGATCTAAAACTTTTGAATGCTCATTGGGTTGTTATTCCCACGCTATATATGTGAAATGACCATTTACTTATCAACCCATACTTGCCTTAGGCAGGAGAGGAACTTGTTTACTAATAATTCAAAACACAAAATAACGTACTGCTGCAAGCCGAATTTACTTAATTGTGTTATTCTGATAAGGGTGCAGGCATTGTTATCTCCCCTTACTTCATTAAGATTACAAGGAATGTTGTGAATGGACATTTTTTACCACTTCTCTATACTCAGCTGAGTAAAATGAGTTTCATGACAGTATGTGTGGGAATCCCTTGGCTAGGTAATAGAAAAGAATATACTGACCCTTCTGCCACCAACTATGTATATTATTAAGTAAATGGATTATTTGCTACATCTATAACAACAGCCAGATTCAAACACAAGCCTCTTTCTACAACAGCTGAGGTAGCTGAACGTAGAAAAAAATTGTTCAGCTATATACCTAGGAGAAATATCGGAATGCAGCACAATGTAATTTTTGGGTATGAAGCTAGGCAAGTATTTTGATTTTCTGCTTTCTGCATATCAGATTTTTTCATTTTTAAGAATTTGTCATCTGCAGAGACAACTGTCATTTTGTGTGGAAAAGCTCAGGCAGTTTGTTATAGAAAACACATGTGGGTCACATACTTGCTGTTGTATTTCACTTCAGATCTTTCCTTCATTATTATTTTTCAATGATCTAAATAAAAGACATTCGGATTGGAGGTATAATTGGGGATGTATTCTCCATAGTTAACAACCATTAACACTAATGAAACTTAGTGATCAGTCTGCACTGGAAGAATATCGTGGGTGTCGCTCACACATCCTACGTATCGCTCTGTGCAGTATTCCTATATCTGCAAGCAATCAAACTGGGCTTTGGACCCACTGTGCCAGACCCTGCGCAGGCATTGCAGAAGAATTGTTCTTGCCCTGCAAGCTTCCTTGCTCCAGACATTGTCTGCTTATGAAACATGTAGCACCTCCAACATAACCAAATAAAGACACTTTTGTCATTCTCTGCAGCACCCCACATCCCAGAAAAGCAATGGGAGCAGAATCACTAATGCAGACCTCACATAGACAAAGGCATCAGTATGGTCAGGCTGTTATTAGCTTTGCTGCTGCTGCTGTTATGATGGTTCTTACTTCCTGAGTTCAGCTGGAATGAAGTCCTATTTAGGTTTTAGGTTCCAGCCCAAAGTGTTTTCTGTGTCATTAATCCAAGGGGAAATGGATTTTTCATTTAGTAGAGTCCAGATATAAAACTCTATTGTGGCAGCTCAGAGAAAATAAGAGGGAGAAAGATGCTGCCCTGATTCCTGCATCTCTGTATACTCTCCCCAGTGTTATAATCTAGTGCTTTGTAAAAGCAGTACTTTTCAAAAAATGAATCAGTATGCAGGCTTGACAGTTTCTCCTCCTTTCTTCCCAAAAAGAGTCCTTGTCTTCTCCTCTGGCTTTTCTTCCCCCCATCCTTTACATCAGGCAAGCAGAACTCTCAGTGCACCCTTCTGTCAAGGTTTTAGGTAGGATTAAAAACATCTTGTAATGTACAAATGTCTTGTTCCCCAGTACCTGATGGAAACAAAATGCTGGTTCTCACCATTTCATATCAGAAGCTTTCAGTTAGCTCAAATCTGCAATAGCAACACACATTTGGATTTTTCCAAGGTTTCTAGAAGCAGAATTGGATTGATTTTTATCTTTTTGTAAAGAAGTAGCTGAAATTCAGATATAAGGTTTAATTTCCTTTGAAGAGATAATGCCAACCACAACACATGCATTTAATAAGATTAAAATCTGTTTTTAAAAATAATGCTGTGTTGTAATGTAATGGTCAGAAACCATGTATAATAGGGTTACTACACATTGTGAGCTACTAATGTAAGAAACTATTTCCTAATAATACAAAGGAACAGAGAATCAAGAAAAAAAAAACACAGAGAAAACCCTCCCTTCAAATCACGAAGCTGTTTTTCTCCACAACTGCTGTTTTATTCCTATTGTAGGTTCCTCTCCTCTCCTCTCCTCTCCTCTCCTCTCCTCTCCTCTCCTCTCCTCTCCTCTCCTCTCCTCTCCTCTCCTCTCCTCTCCTCTCCTCTCCTCTCCTTTCCTCGTTCCTACCTTTTCTCATTTTGCAGTTCATTTGTTTGCACAAAGGAACTTAACAAATCCATTTCAACTCTGTTACACTCTGTGCAACCTGTTTCATTTCCTGTTTCCTGTACATTTAATATCAATATGTCTGAAAAGGAAGAATTTGCATTCAGCAATATAGTGATATAATTACCACTTCCAAATTAATCTCTACCATCTATGAGGGTTCCTGACTTTCTCTGGCAGAATAAAGAGCTTCATTATTTCTCATCTTTCCTCCAGATTCATGTAACTTTTGGGTCCCATCTAAAACTTCCTTGCCCTTTCTCTTTCCCCCAAGCACACACATATAGAGTATGTGAATGAGCTTTGGATAGAACCAGCTGGCTGCATGGGCATTTTTCCCCTTGATATTCTCTTTGATGTGAGACTCTGTTGACATATTTTCATTGCCTGCTACCAAAAAAAAAAAGGAAGTTTCATGGAGTAAATCAAATGTTGCACTGCTAGGTCTTAAAATGATAGCTCCTTGGGATCCTGGGAAGAATTTAATTAATCAGATTGGTAAACAGGTCTGTGAGATTTAGGCCCAGGAAACAGTGCAAGAAGAATTAGGGAGAGCGAAGGAGCCTATGAGTGTGATAAATCCAATTTCAAATGTCAGATATGATATTTGACTTATGGCCAAAATTGCTATCCAACTTAGTTAAATATGAGTAACATGAACTGAGTAATCACAGAAAATAAGGCTGGAAAGGACCTCAGGAAGGCATACATTTCCTCCTTCTGCTCTGATGCAGGATCTTACATATCTAGCCTATGCATGGAAAATTCGTACCTAATCCATGCTTAAAAGTATCTACTGTTGGATATTCCACATCTTCAACAGGCAGTCTGTTCCTGTGCAGTGTTTTTATTGTTATAAACTAATTTCCATTTTTCTTTCATTGTACTGTGTCTAAATGTCCTTGTAGGAAAGTAGTTCTGACCTCACATCACATCACATCAGTTCAAACCACAATAACTTAATTGAAGTCAACAGTGGGAGATCATCACAAGGTGAGAGGTAGGCCATTATCTTTTAAGATCCTCCTAGCAGTGCTAAAGGAGGTAATACCACACTGAACATCAGCATCTCGCACTGGGACCTGGACAAGGCTAGTAACCCGCCAGGGAGCCGCTTCTGCAAGCAATTTCCGAGAGCAGCTTCTTAAGTACACGAGCTGCGTGAGCCTATCATCTCCAACATGAACAGGTACTCTTGGCTTCAAGATATCTTGCAACATTCAGTCTAGCTGATGCTTTTGTGTTATGATTTTCTAGCCTAAATTGGGCTTTTAGGAACCTGTGATGTCCAAGAAAACTTGAATGAGCTTGCCTTCTCTTACAAAAAAAATAAAAATTAGGATAAAGAACATGTGAAACATGTTTCCAATTACTTTTTTTTTTCCCCATCAAAACATATTCCTTCTTTTGTTCTGGTAGGAAAAAAAAGGAATTTGGAGGCCATAACCTTGCAATCCAAGTAAATGTTCCTCACTTTTCCAATAAGACATCTCTGCCTGTAGAAACGTCCTTATCCCTGGCACGTTGATCACTTCTGAATGGACTCCATCAGAGTTTCTGGTTAGCAGGCAATGACCAGTCCTGCACCTGCAGCTGATGGCTGTCACCCCCTGCTCTGACTGCTTCAGTGTCGTCTGGAAGCAGAGTGCAGGACGGTGCTGGCTCAGCAATGCTGTCTGTGTTTCACCCCAAACCTGGATGCTTGGAGGGGTAAGTAAATGCTCAGAGGAAATGGCTGTGAAGTTCTGGATGTGTCTTCCCCAGTTCAATTTATATGGGAGATCTGCAGTCCCTGCGCATGGGAGATTTGCAGAGGGGCTCTTTCTGACGGGAACAACACGGATCAAAACCGGGGCTGAGTCACAAATTAACCTGCCACTGACCTGGTGCCAGGAAGCTCATATTGGGTGAACATGACTTCATGCCTAGGGTTTCATGTCCAAGCGAGGGGGTCAGTCCTGTTTAAAGGCTGCTTTTGTGTTGTAACTGAGGATAGGGATCTGTAAAGAATAGCTTTTGCACCCTCCATCACAAATTCCTGCAATTCAAATCTTGAGACCTGATCCCTGACTTCCTCAGTTTGAGCAGTACCTGAACATCATTTGTACTGTTTGCCTTGACTGGTAGTTAGGGCCTGAGGTGCTTCCAGATCCTTGCAGTGTCAGCCTATGATCCCTGAAACCACTGGGGAGGCAGTGGTTTCACCTGCAATCCACTTCCTTCTCCTGGGTGAGGCATGGGGAACAGCTCATGGAAGTTTGGGTGCGTGTCATGGGGCAACCCTCACAATCCCCTCCTTCTCTCCTACTCAGTGGAGCACTCCCACACGACAACCTTAAATGGCAGGCTGTTATTAGTTACTGCCTGTGGGAAGAGCAACAAGGGAGCCAGGCAACTTACAGAGATGGAGGAGGTACAAGCAGCACGTTCTGGCTTTTGAGCAAGGAATGCTAATGAAAAAGAAAATGATAAATATTTGCATTCATGGTTTTTCATTTCACTTGCTTGTGCTTTACACTCAGGGAATATTTTCCTCTTGGTATAAAGTGCTGAGGCAGGTTGGAGAAACAAACATCTGACAGCCTCATTTGGCTAAGATTAAGTATACAGAAATTCATTTCACATATCACTGCTCTGTGTTCAAACTAAACAACAACACCCTCCTTTGGCCTAATTTGTTTGTTCTTGTTGGGCTTGGCAGTGACGCAAACCCTAACATGGCAAAAGATATGGGTCCAAACCAAGCAGCTCCACAAATAGGCTTGAACTGTGGGGTTGTGTTTTCTTTCCACAAATCCTCTCTTTTTAGCTCCTCTTTCTTCATTTTCTCTCTTTCCCTGCTGATTTGCATTCTGATTGGGCTGATCCCTCCTCTCCATCATGCTGCCTGTGTGTCAGCAGCAGGGGCAGGCTGAAAATGCAGGAGAGCCTCAGCCCTTGTGTCTGCTGTGATACTGTGCCTTGCAGCGGCCGGAAAGCCCCATCCTAATGGCAACGCCCACAGCCCTACACCAGTGTGTGCCTGGTCCCCTTGGGACTGTGCCGCCCCAGGAGTTCCTCGAACATGCAGGGATTTAAGACTCTGTGCATATTTCAGCATGGAGCCCCACCACATCAGGACTGGGCGTGACCAGTCTGAGAGATTTAGGCAGGTGTCAAGTACCTTTCCCTCAAGGCAGCTAATTCCTGACAAACTTTGCAAAAACCAGAGGTGCCAGAGTGTCTCAGTAGAGTACCAGTTCATTTTTTATAGCCTGAGAAGTCATAATTTCATTCTTGGAAATTGCATTCCCTTTTTGCTGATTGACTTTTGCCCTCAGAAGCATTTGTCTTGGTGAAAGTGAGTGAGTGAGGGCAGACAATCAACCTGGGAAAAGCTGATGAGAATGATCATGTTTGGGAAAAGTAACTGGAAACTGAAAATAGGGCAAAAAAAGAAGAATTTTTCTGATAAGGTTATGATAAGATGCAGATCACAGATAAGGTGAATGCAGAATTGTTATTCACCAAATCCCCCAAGAACAGAACTAAAGAGCACTTGACAAAAACTAATAGGTCAGCAGTTTAAAACAGGTAGAGAAAGCAGCTCTTCACACAGTGGATAGGGAACTTCTGGAATTTGCCGGCCCAGCAGGCTGCAGAATCAGACGGCATCAGCGGGCTCAAAATGGGATTAGACTAACTCCCAGACAACAGAGATGTAAATGGACGCTAACGGGAACAAGCAGGAATTCATTCCCTAACACCCCCATCCAATGCTGAATGCCGAAGAAACACAAGGGGACAGAGGAAGGTGGACTCTGTTGGACTTGATGATCTTAAAGGTCTTTTCCAACCTAAATGATTCTATGATTCTGTGTGGCCAGGCCTGTGTGCTCTCCCTGGGTAATGACTCACCTTACCCCAGCTGGGAGCAGAGTGCTGGGTTGGGGGGACCACTGCTGTGGCCCAAAAGGACTGTTCCTGTGCTCTAATAATAAGCATGTCTTGGGAACGAAAAGTAAAATTACCTACCTGTTTGTCTAATAAGTGCAAGATTTTATTCACTATATTTTACATCACTAATCAGCTTTTGTCTAGGCTGAAATGCACAACACATTAAAAATAATCCCTACTATATTAATGGATATTTTGGAGCAGCTTTTTACTCTAGCGTGTGTTATTATATTTTTTTTTCTTTTCAGAAAAGTAAAATTATGTCTTTAATTTAATTTATTTAACATTTTGGGTTGAGTAATTAAGAGCCTTATGAAAAGCCATAGTGCTCATCTAACAGAGGAACTTAATCACAGTTCTGTTAGGCTTTCTTTAAAAAAATGAAAACCCTGTTAAATAGATTACTGCTTTTTTAATTAGATAGTTTAATTACAGCTTGTTAATGGAAATATTACATAAATAGCTCTCAAAGCTACACATGCCCATGCATTATTACAAAAGAAAGAAGTTCCAGGTGTCCCTAAAGGAGCAACTTTCAATATGGGTAAATGGGAAGAGAGTAAAAGCCCAGAACAAAACAGCTCCTAAATGGCGCAATGGCACCTTCATATGGGTGGCCATGGCTGTTGGGATGTGGTGATGCTACAGCAAGTTATCAGCTTAAACAAAGTTGGTTGCCTGAGCATTTCAATTCCAGGGCTTTCTGTGTGTTTCCTCTATGCTGTTGTAAATCTGCAACTGTAATTATTGATCATTTTGCTTATAAGTCCATCTAGCTGTGCTGTAGTGTCGGATACAGCTTCAGTGTTGGAGGTTTGAGCAGTATTTCAAGGCTTTTCTCTGTCTTACTACATGCCCTTTAAGTCACAACTGGTTTACCATTAAAATGTGGAAAATAAATTACGTTGAAATAAAATGCATTCATCTTCCTCCAGAGCTTTCAAGATTCCAGTTAAAAGACTGAGTCATTACCTGATTGCTATCATACACAGACAATAGTACTGATATATGGATATGCAGGCATGTGGATACATACACATAAATATCATTGTGCTCTGTATGTAGCCGTTTGAATAAACATTCGTTGGGCAAAACACCTGTTGCTCCTAGTTATACCTGTTTGAATGCTAACCCTGAAAAATCAGAAAAAGGGCAGATACTCAAAAGATCATTGACCAGAAATTCCAGGTAGATTAAACAGGGTTAAAACCAAAGACAACCCCAAGCTCTTTGCCACTTTGGCAATCTAGGCTTTGCAGACAGATACACTCCCACTTGGACATGCATGTGTATATTTAAGCTACAAAAAACCATGTGAACACATCCACATCCAGGTATCTGTACCTGTATTTGCAAGTGTGTGCTCATCTTTATTTAACAAAGAAATATGCAGTGCACTCACACACTGTTAGAGCTGGGATTGAAGACATACCACAAATTATAATATATATATACCCAGCAGGATTTAAGATTAGTTGGTAAGGTCTTTAAATACCGAAAAGAGAGAGAAGGTGGTTATTTGTGTTTGAGTATATTTGCTAGTTATGAATGTAGAGGGAAATATTTAAAGCTTCCCAGACTATAGCAAAGGGACAAATAAGACAGTAGAATAATTCTGGCTGGGCCCAAGAAATAAATTTAAATGAACTGCAGAGCTGCACTGATTTATACTAAAAGACAAGAGAGTGAGGCATCGCTGAATGTATGATCTAGTAAATGATGTTTGCTTGGGGAATGGTAGAACTGACTTAAAAGAAAACCCACAATATCTAATTTTGGGGGTTGGAGGATGGCATATTTCTACTTCTGATGAGTCACTTCTATTCATAGAAGCATACACAAAATATAGTTCCTTGTACTGACTGTGACTTCTCCAAAACAACTATATCTGTCCCAAGGAAGATTATGAAATGTAGGCCTTATTCTCCTTTTCTCTCTTTCTAAGAACTTGACTGGGTGGCTTGGATCAATATAGACTTGTCGATTCACAGTCCGTATGTGATTCCTGATACATAAGCTCTACAAACTCAGTGTAGTGGGAAGTTTTAACTTATTCAACAGCTGGAAAGAGAAACTTAAAAGTCTGATAAAGCTGCTGGCTGATAGAGACCTTTACCAGAGGGAATATTGGGCAATCGCTCATCTGCTTGGAGTCTTGCCATGTGATTTTGTGTCGTCAGCAAACTCGCTGAGGGTACTCTCTGCCCCATCATCCAGATCATTAATGAAGATGTTAAACAGGATCAGACGCGATATTGACCCTGGGGTATAGCACTAGCTACCGGACTCCAACTAGTATTCACGCTATTGATCATGACCATAATCCTGTGTTATGTCCTCCCCCTATTAGCACTTTTTTAATTCTTCTAACATGCCTGAATGGCTAATCCCATGCTTGGTGAGGCCTGGGAAGAGGGCAATTGCAGCCTGGGCCTTATTTTGGTGTTTGTACACCTACAAAGAGGTAAAGGCACCTGTGAAGTGACTAGTCCAGCTCAAGAGAGCTGGGTTCAGCACACAATTTTGAACTCTCTCACTTGAATAAGTGCCCTAAACTGTGTTTCCACACCACTTGGTAGTCCCTTGGTATCAGCTAACCTTTTAAAAACAAGCAGTCAGTGTAAATCCTGTCACCACTGACATGCATGCTGGAAGGAGAAAATGAGGAGGAGAAGTTATAAGGTGGTCCAGCACTACCAGGGCTTTGTGCTCGTGCAGGAGACCACTTGTGCCATGTGAACAGAGGATTCAGTGAACTGTATGCAGTGACTGCTGTGTCCCTCAGAGCTGCCCGAAACAAGCCGTTAGCATCAGTGCTCACAGTCTACTTCGACAGGGGCTGGCAGAGACAGCCAGAGGAAAGCACTGAAAACAGTTTAGCAAACAAAGTCCATCTGCATCAAAAAATTTGATTTCCTAGAATATGAAGGACTTTTTAAAAAAAAAAAAAAAAAGAAACAGCTTAGGTCTGTCACAAGCAGATCTCTGACTGCAGCTGACTCTTGAGTTTTAGGAGGATGGTGGGGAGTTGTCACATTTGATCATTTTGAGAGGAACTGTTTCAGGTGAAGCTTCAGAATATCAGTATTATCTGAGAACTCAAAAACCTGAAAACTTGTATTTCTGCCACTTTGAATGGAGGAAATGTGTCTAGAGAGGGATGCTTGCATTTCCTAATCCATTTCATGACCCTGTCAGATCATTTGCCATTTGTTAGGCTGGAATCAGTGTTCTGTCAGAACTATGTTTCTCTTCAGTGCTCAGAAACCAGTGGGGACATCCTTTTTCCAGTAGGAAATCTGGTCCCAGATAGCCAAACCTTTGTCATCTCAAGCGTGGACTAATTCATTACTTTTCCTGTGCTCCTGAAACTACCTAGGAACTTCTAGCTTGGAATGAAAC
Organism: Gorsachius magnificus; assembly: GCA_034008185.1. Taxonomy (NCBI): domain Eukaryota; kingdom Metazoa; phylum Chordata; class Aves; order Pelecaniformes; family Ardeidae; genus Gorsachius; species Gorsachius magnificus. Next base: position 27,880,092 of record CM067083.1, on the reverse strand, counting down.
TCCGCAGAAATCAAAATAACATTTTCCATGGCCAGCAGATTATATCAGTGTTCAGCGAACTGCACTGACCACTAAATGGATTTTCAGTTGAAGTGTCAGGCAGTGGTTGGGACTTACAATAATTTGGTTTAATACCCTGCAATGCATTCCTCCCAGCTTCGGAGGGAGGGGATGTTGCATGGTGGTTGGTAGGCTTGAAAACAACGTTGTGTGCAGTGTTAGAGGTCACGCTTATTTGAAAAATTGCTACACGTTTGGTATCATAAAAGATCCCTAGACACCACAGTAAAGAAGTAGATAGACGGATTCTAATATGAGTCAAGATTAGAGCTTATTGTATGGTACTGCGGGTCCTTGGTAGAGTCAGCTTTTCTGTAAATCAAATAATACCTTGGCATGGAGATATGTGCTGAGGGCATTTTTCTTGAATCAGTACATCAGTGGTTTAACATACCATAAAACTAAGCAGTGTAACAATGATGATAATTTTCTACTATATTAGCTGTCAGAAGCCTGAGCATTTTATAAGGAAACTACCAGATATAAGACTTTGTTACATTTAGGTATTCTGATGATAGGTCAGTGGAAAAAAGTTCTGTTGGTGAGAAGGGAACTTATACAAGTGGGAGTGACATTTGCCTTGGAGTAAAATTTGGTTTCACCTTAAAGAAAAAAAACAACTAAAAAGTAGGAAAGCAACAAAGATATATGCTCACAGGTATACCGGAGGAAAAGCTGCATCAAAGGAGCCAGAGCTGGTTATCTTCATTTAGTTCAACCTCTGGTTTGATTTTATTGCCAAGACTCCCGTATTCCAGACTTTGTCTACCAGGACTCTGTCAAGCAGCTGCTAAAAGTCTGCAGATGATTTTGATCCTACTTTTGATGTGAGTACCTGGCAGGTTTGTTGCTATAGCCCAGAAGGAGCCTGGGCTCAGGCAGCAGCACCATGGTCTGCTGATAAGCCCCGTACAAAACTGCCCTCCAAAGATCTGCTGCAGCCACCCTCCTGGACTTCTCTCTCCTTATTTTTACTGTGGCTTCAGTCACTGTCTGTTCCTGGCTGGCTGCTGTAAGAGTCTCTGTAATTCTTGCAGCCTAGAAGAAGGTCCTGTCTCGCTTCATATCACTGTGCCTTTTATCATGTTTTGTGTCTCTGCTTGGAGTGTGCCTCATCATCCACGGCTCCCTCATTTTCTTTAAAGTCTCTTATTAGAGTCATAAGAGAAATCTGTGTTAATTTTTTACTTTATAGATGGTTTAATGTAACCTATATGTTATATTCGTTGCTGTCTCTCAATTTTAATTCCGGATCATTTTAGGCAATGGTTAGTTTGAAGGATGTTACACAGAATGAGTTTTATTATATAGTCTTATTACACTTATAGTCTGCCCCTCTACTCTGCTCTGGTGAGACCTCACCTGGAGTATTGTGTCCAACTCTGGAGCCCTCAGCACAAGAAGGACATGGAACTGTTGGAGCGGGTCCAGAGGAGGGCTACTAAAATGATCCGAGGGCTGGAGCACCTCTCTTATGAGGACAGGCTGAGGGAGTTGGGCTTGTTCAGCCTGGAGAAGAGAAGGCTGCGGGGAGACCTGATTACGGCCTTTCAGTATCTAAAGGGGGCCTATAGGAAAGATGGGGAAAATCTTTTTAGTAGGGCCAGCTGTGACAGGACAAGGGGTAATGGTTTTAAACTAAACCAGGGTAGGTTTAGACTGGATATAAGGAAGAAATTCTTTACAATGAGGGTGGTGAAACACTGGAACAGGTTGCCCAGAGAGGTGGTGGAGGCCCCATCCCTGGGAACATTCAAGGCCAGGTTGGATGGGGCTCTGAGCAACCTGATCTAGTTAGTGGTGTCCCTGCTCACTGCAGGGGGGTTGGACTAGATGACCTCTAGGGGTCCCTTCCAACCCAAAACATTCTATGATTCTATGATTCTATACACACAGCAAGAGCAACTTCTTCCGGTTCACTTTATGGGCTTTGTAGTCTATTTTTTTTAGCACCTCAAACAACGTGACACCAACTTTGAAGTGGATAAGGAAAAAGGAGCTGGACTGAAAATGCTTTTGGTGGTGACAGAGAGAATGCTATACCCAGCCTCTTTGTAATGATTCAGATAATGCCACCTTACCATTTGTCTAGGGAGAGATCCTAACACAAACTGACCAACTCTGAGCAGGAAAGTCGTCATGTCCCAGAGTTTGTCTGTGGGCCTCATGGTCCCTTCCAGCCCTGTGAATTGGGATGGGTGGTTGTGCATCTTTCCTATGATGCCCTGCAGTCTCCTTCCTTGGAGGAAAGAGGTGGTGGTTGCTTACCCTGGTGCCTTGCCAGAGCAGGCGTCTGACCTATAAACCTCGTGCACAGGCACGGGACATAACTAATCTGCAGCTCTCATGAGGTACTGCAACATCTCTTCCCAGTCAAAACATTCTGGGTTTGGTCATGTGTTTTTATCAAGAATTTCCTTGTAAATTACTTCCCCCCCCACTTCCCCCGGAACTATTCTGAAACAAAAGCAAAACCATTTTGTAAGAATTTCCTTAGTGAGTCCCACAAAACCTAATTAAGAAGAATTCAGAAAATCCTTTCTGTTAGTTCTACATTTAGGCCCAGGGTAAACTACCAACCGTTGCCCATCTGGCTGCATTACTGCAGGGGAACGAAGTGAGAGCACTGCCTGGGGAAGCAGCTTTGAGCCTGCCTGGCATCCATACGGGGTTCAGGCTCCAGCCCTTCTGCTGTTTTCTCCCGGGAACATTATTCATATCCTGCACGCTTCTTCTCCCTTCTTGGATTTTATGTTCTTCAGATGCTGGTACCACTGTTCCAAACCCAGCCTTCCTAATCATTTAGACCTCCTTCCCTGTAATGAAAGCAATTACGTAGCGCTTGGGTTTACTGGGGGCTGTGCAAACATATACTAATTAATTATAACTAATTATACATCTTTAGGGTTTTTAATCCTTTTTTTCACACCTCAAATTCTCCAGCTTCCTGAATTTTTGTTTGTTTTGAAAACCTATTTACTAATTGTAAGAGAGGGAAGAGAGGGTAATCTGGCATAATATGCCATTTTTGTGTAATATTAATTTTTATTTCAGTTACAATTTAAATTTTTCAATGTTTAAAACAGGACTGGGCTGAATAATTTGGTTGGCTTCTCCGTGCTGCCAGCATCTTAAATCAACTAACAGGCTCAACTCTGTGCCTGCAAAGGTCTGGCTAAAGCCTCCTTTTCCTGCAGGATTGGAGGGTCCGTGTGACAAGCCACAGGGCCAGTGCTCTGTATGACCCTGCTGCTTGCAGATGCCCCAGAAAACCCTCTCATGCAGCACTCTCAAATCCAACATCAGCAGAATCTGGATCTGCACATTAGGATTTTGCAGGTTCGGGTCTGAGAAATGAAAGCAAAAAGATTGGCACTAACTCATCCTGGCATGTAACAAAAATTACTTTCTCTTTAACCAAGTGTGAAAGTTAATTCAGATAAAGTGTGAGACAGTAATGAAATGGAAGAAAAACATTTTAATTAGAATGTCAGCAAGATAACGCAAACCAAATCCTAAACTCCCCACCATTGAAGTTTCCCCACCGAGCCCTCCTGCCATTGTTCCTCTCTCCTTCTGATTGCTTTTTAATAACTGCTTCTGTGTGGCCTCTGTAAATAATCCTCTCATTACAGGTTTGCTTGAAACATGCAATCAATTTATTAAGGTATTTTACAGGAGAAATTAGCAGGTACAATAAAGCATAACTATTCTGGTACTCATTTTTAAAACTGGAGGTTGACCAGGTGCCACCATTTCTTCTGCCAACCTCAGCAATCAGTTCAATGGCATTTGAATCACAGAAATATTCAGATTAATCCAGGCTGGACAGGCAATGGCATTTTCAGGAAGTCTGAAAAATTAGAAATTATCTGCATTTTTCCCCTCAGAAGTAGTCTGTGAAACAACTAGAGAAATTGGATTTTTGATTAGGTAATTTTTTTGGTATTGTGTTTGTATGTGTGTGTGTATATGCGTGTGTTGTTTGATCCCTGAAGAGAATACTAATTCTTTATAAAAATGAGAAAGTAAAGATTAGGAGGGGAGACAGAAATTACTATAAAGTTTCTTTAGATTTAAGACCAATGTGTAATAAATGACATAGTAAATGATGGACAGCTTCCTCTGCCAAAAAGGAAGACCACAATGGTAAGGAGAATGAGTTCAGCTGGGTGGCATGAGGGAACTCAAGACTCCTCAACCACTGTTCCTCTGTGGAACAGAAACACCAACCTGAGATGAAAGTGTTTTGATTTTGAGTTTTATAGTAGAAATTTCCAAGTTTCTACAGAAAATAAAAGAAGCATTTTTGACCATGTTCAGTAATATTTTAGTTCACATTGTTTAAGAATAGCCAGGTGGAGGGAATTACTAATATCCAATAGCTCTTCATTTTTAACTGAGAAATGACCTTGGTATACATGGGCTATTTCCTGGTCAACAGATGTATTCATGTGAATTACCAAGTATGACTGGAAATAAATGGTCATCTGAGAGAACGATACAGGAATATGAGGATCCAGCAATTCTTCCAGGGTGGGAAGAAGTCCATTCATGGCAGGACAGAGGCAGAGAAGAAAAAATATGCTCAGGATTTGGAAGATGAAAGCTTCTTTTTGAGGCAAAGAAGAACAGGGCATTTTCAATGAAGGAATTGATGTCAAAGCTGAGAGTTTTGCTGTAGCTGCTGTATGAAGAAGAAGAAAATTACATCTGTTGTCAGAGCAATCACTGCAATATCCCTTATCATCAGAAAAATTAAATTTAATGTATGACCTATATACATTTAGAAAATAAAAAGTTCTTTTTTTTTTCCTTTTGTGTGTTTTTTGGTGTTTTTTTTTTTTCCTTCTGTGTGGTAAAGGCCAAAAACTGAGGCTATAAAATGAAAAAAAAAAAAAATCTTGGCATTTTTACTGGATCCTTTCTCAGTGAACTCAATATTTTGGTTTCCGGCTCAAAATTAATTTCTTTAGCCTGCTAGAAATGTAACCCTGCCAAGTGCATGAAAAGCACACCACCTCACTATTGCAGTGAAAAGTAGAGAGGAATCAGAAGTTACTTGGTCATTATTGATGTTGCGTTGCTCAGAAGTCAAAAAGATAACACAGCTGGCTTTCTCTGCAATGTTGACAACATAATGTTTCCAGCAAGCTAATCAGAAATGACTCCAAAGACATAATGGGAAGTTCCCTTCTGCAATGTTGCTTCTCACATCCAAGTAGATATTAAAATGATGTAGAAATTAATAGCCTCAAAAAACATGTCTGACTGTAACTGAGAATAGTCAGCAAAGTCAACTGAAAAATGCCATTCTATTTCTACCATTGCATATTTATTCCCTCAAAGGTCTTCTTTATATAAGTAGAAAGAATTTTGTCCTCTAACTTCTGTTGCTGAGTTGCCTAGCCAACTCAAAACACCAGTTTTCTGGTGAACACTGGCCAAAGAATACAAGTGCTTCAGTAGAAATAATTTTTAATTCAAGTATGTGAAAATCTATTGTAGGTTTGTATCAGTTATTTTGATCACTTCTGAAAAGTTATATGCAAACTGAGTTCAACCAGTAGCTGGCTACCAAATGCTGAAGCTGTGCCTTATCTCTAGCATAAATGAGGCAGTGGATTGCTAAAAAGCTGCTAGCAGGGCCCTATACAGGGAAGGCTTCTGGTTATTTCACGTGCCTGACTTGAGTAGGAGATGTTTAGGATTTGTTACCTAAGAGGCTGAAGCCCCACAAATATTTGCACAATATGCATGCACAGAGCATTGTACAAGTGCATATTGAAAAACAAAATGGGATCAATTTATAAATGTGCCATTACAAGTACTACCTCGCTGGGGAGACTTAAAGCAGAGGCTTAGAGGAGAAACTGTTTAAATTTGAGCTTCTTGAACTATCTAGTTCTGTTAATGGAAACGGTTAGCAGAAAATGCTAGCGTCAGGGGAAATAACTGCATATCATCATATTGCACCCTTGGTGTTACTGTAGACAGATCACTGCATCACGTTTGTACATGCAAGGCCCAGTTCTTGCTAAGCTTCAATGTCATCAAGGTCCAAAATGTGAACTATTGACCCTTTAAAAGTGTGACAGGGCTTTAGGAAAACATAGGTGAAATGAAAGCTACATCCAAGTTATGGGTTTCACTGGGAAAAAAACAAAACAAAACCAACCAAACAACCAAAAAACCCAATGGATTTCATTTTACCTGCAACTTTATTCTACATTTTTCCTTGTTATATCCCTGACTAGGTCTTCTGCTAAGATTTAGTCTTGTGGTGTTGTTCCTCTCATTAATACCTTTCTGTGCTTTCAGTAGCCAGTTCGGTTTCCCTCTGTTCAAAGTCTGTTCTCATCTTCCTTGCCCTTCTGTGGAATGAACCCAGTGTTGCTGTAAAGGGAGAGCTGCATTTAGCCAGCTGATTCCCAAAGAGATCCATCAGGGCTCATTCCGGCAGAAGAAATTCCACAAGGATACTTGCAGTCACTCTTTCTCTAATATTCCTTTTACCTGTCTTTCTCTTCAATACAGCCACACTCCATTCATCAATCGATCTGTCTGTTGATTTATCTCATCCATCTATCCTTCCGGTTCATCCATGTAATACATCCATACACTGGTCATTCACAGAGGGCCATCAGTCAAATTCTTCCCATCAGTTAACTTTTTCTATATGCTTCACCCAGTTAATATACTTCCTCTTAATATACTGGTGTCCATGCATAGTAAACTATTTTATCTTTACACACTACACATAATTTGTGATTAACAGCATTGGATATTAGAATATTCTCTGAGCTAAGGGCAGAAAAGAAGACAGAAGGAAGGATTTTTTTTAAGTGTGAAAATAGAAATGCTTATAGGAACAAGAACTGAACAAAAAGGCATCCACTCCCTGCTCATGACACAATGGTAGGTCTTCCCATACAAAATTCCTACCATAATTTTTAGGACTTTTATTCTGAACAAACCACTTTGCAGTGGAACAAAACAAAAGCAGAATTTACATGAGTAGAAAACTTAATCGTGCCCATGTGTCCTAAGATGTAATGGACACCCATGGCTATGCCGTGGAAGATTACAATAGAAGAAATTTCTGTTGATGGAAGAAGATCAAAAAAGACACCTGGATACCCTGTGCCTGAGAATGGGGAGGACATAAAAGAACACGGGAGTGTCTAGCTGGACCACATAGATTGGATTATACATTTTATAGGATCTCATGCAAAGCTGTGGAGAAAACAGTGACCTTCTGTGTAGCCTTGCAAAACAGTCCATTTTTTTCCATGATGAGCTTGAGAAAGAAGAAATGGTTTGAAAAAATGGAGGAAATATAAATTTAGACAAAAGAAATTATGACAAGATTGGAAGGTGAAAAGGATTTTATTATAGCCTGATGCACTCATAACAGCAATATAAAAGATGGAAAGGAAAAAATAATTCACTGTATCAGAAGATGAAGGGATAAGAAGAAATAGTTGGAAACTGTGGAAGGGAAAAATTAAGGCTGATAGCAGCAAAAGATTCTTAAATTGAGTTCTTACAGTACAGAGCCACTGGAATTAGATGGAGTGTTAGGAGAGGAAGAATTGACCTACTTAACAGCGGAAGGAATTGGACAATAATGAGAAACACATGTAGGAAGAAGGCTTTGGGGTGGTTTAGGTGCACTGATTGGAGTCCTTTGTAGCTCTTGGTGTTGCAAGTTTTCATCCATCAGGATGCGGACTGTACCGTCAGCTTCCTGGCTTCATATTTGGGCATGGTCCAGGGGGTGCCAGCCCTTTCACATGAGCATCTCTCTCATCCTCGTTTCAAAGGAAATCTCAGGCACAGGGACACGGAGAGCCCTGGCATAATTGTGCCTGGTCCCGGTGTGGATGAAGTTGTTACTCTATGATGCAGCATTGATAAAATATAAGTCCAGCTAGTAAACCTGATGAAGGAATTATCTCACCTGGTTTCAGGCATTAACACCGTGGATGTCTATTGATGTCATAGTTGCACTAAGTCCCCATATAACCACAGGAAAGAAAGAGGCTCTTCTAGAGCACGATTCATCTCACCCAAATGATGATGTCAGAAACAGGCTGAATGGATTCTTGCCTCAAAATTTCTTTCTGTTTTTTTTTGTTTGTTTTTTTTTTTTTGATTGCAGGCAGCACCTGGGCAAGGGGCTCAGATTTGACATGTACATTGTATATGTTTATGTCCAGCGAGATCAATCACACTGCCAGAGTCAGAGTGTCCTTTTGGGCCATGGACAAGTCCTGGGGATCTTCTTGGTGATCTTCAGGTTCATGGCAATCTCCTACTTGGGTCTGAGTCTGCCTGGCTGGACTCCTCTCTGAATATCAGGAGAACTAGTCCGTGAAAGGATGGAGCTATGCCCTGAGACAGTCGTAATCTCGGGTAACAAGCTCTAGAAGAAAATACCAGAAAAGACTGAAGGGAAGACATAGATGTGAATGTAGTCACTCTAAAAAGAGCTAAACAGAATTAATTATCACATCTTTCTACAACATACAGTTTAAAAATATAGTTCTGGAAAATTAAGAAGGCTGAATGACTGTCCTAGCTTTTTTTTATCCCTTTTTCTCCATCTTTCTGTCTCTGCAGCCCAGGTGGAGGAATGCCTGAGCGCCATCCTTTCCAGTTAAAATCAGCAGGCAGGGTCACAATATGAATCAGGAAATGTGCTCGGGGTTATTGGGCTGCGCTGAATTACTAGCATAGAATTTTTGTTTGTTATCTTTCCTGAAGCATTTCTTTTTGTTCCTCCCCCCCCCCCCCCCCCCCCCTCCTTTCCCTGTAAGGCTTCTGGTGCATTTGGACATTTGATTATGTATGAAGTCTTGTATGATGGTTAATTAGCATTCAGAAGGAATACTTCAGTCTATGCATATTATTTCACAGGTTAAGTATTCCTGATAAGACTTCTCAAATCAGACAAGTTGAATTTAACTTAATTAGACCTATGAATACTCATGGAGAAGGTAAAAGGAAGCTTGCCCAAGCTTTTGTACCATGGAAATGAGGAGAAAAAGGGGCATAAAGGGTAAGTGTGCGGGAGGGAAAATCACCCCCAATCATAAAATGAAGAAGACAAGAAGAGAGAGATGTCATGAAATGCTTACAGCTATTCCTGTGCTTTCACTGTAGCAAAGAATGGGGAATGACAAAGCTTTTTAGAATCATCTTCACCTAAGGAACAATCTAGGAAACTTACTGGATTATTTTTGGAAGGAGAATTAAAGATGCAAGTGGCCAGCAATACTTTAATTGCCAGTACCTCCAGGCACCTGTAAATGTATGGCTGCAAAATCTGCTGTGTCATTGTGGCCAGCCCTTCGGATCTATTTTTGTCCTTTCCTAAAATTAAGGGCAGCAAAAACATTGTAAATAGAACCGTGTTTCATTGTGACATGTTGTTTCATCAGCATCAAAATGTTCCTGGAGAATATGACAATTTTGATGAAATTTTCATTGGAAAGGGGCTGAAACAAATCACTTCAGCTGCCTTGTTTTATTTTGGTAATGTCAAAATATTTTGTTTTGATAAGGTAAAAACATATCATTTTGACTGCACTATTTTGATTAATTGGTTTTTGTTATATACATATTAATTTTTTATGTTGAATTTATATGAGATTTTAAATGGAATATTGCACTGAAGATTGAAGATTATGTTAGAATGTTTTCACATTAACAGAATAAAGTATTTTGACATCATTAAATGAAATATTTCAGCATCAGCAAGCCAAAACAATTTGACACCACCAAAATGAAACATTTTGATAGTTCTAAAAGCCTTAGAAATTTGTGTAACTGTCAGAAACGTGGATGTAAGGAAGTTTTGTTTGAGGACAAGAGAAAATAATTTTTTTAAAAGCTGAATTTTCCTTCACAGCAAAATTTCAGTGTCTCCTGCCTCTGGAAATCCAATGTATCAAGGCCAGAAGCAGTTATCCTTTGAGATATGCTCCCATTTGCCATTTAGTATCTGGGTAATTATGTGGGGAATATGTGATGCAGAAGATACTAAGTTCAGAAAATAGCAATACGGTGTCTGGATACATGCTTCTGGATGCACATCAGTTCAGCAGTTATAAGGACATGACCTCTGCTGTCCTCTCCTCAGTCACATGTCTACTAAGAAAAAACGGTTTCTTGTAAGTGAGCACAGGATTTCCTTTAACGGGTTTAATGGGCTGGCCAGTCTATACTTTTTGATACGTCCTGATTCCAGCTGTATCAAGGAACAGTGCAAACATGATATGGAACTGAAATAGTTACAAATACCCATATAGCCAAAACCAGAAATAGTCACAGGGGAAGAACATAGAAAAAAAGGGAAAAAGTGCTCATGTACCAGTTGTGGCTTTTTTTTTTTTTTTTCCACTGGCTTTTTCTCTTTCTCAGTTTTCTTTGAAGTTCTGCAAAAGATACCCTTTATTACTATAAAATAATGATCTATATAATATAGTAATAATGATAACTGGGCACTGAGGCTAAAGGCTAGTGCCTTTAATCATACACATAAAGCTAAGCCCTAGATTAGTTCTTGCACTCTTATGTTTGCTGCAGAGTATGCAGAAACACAAGTAGATTTTGAGGTACAGAGACAAGTTTTAAAGGCAGGGAGGCCCGCTCCTGAAAAACACAGAATAAGAAAGCCTACCTGAAAGAGTCACTGTGTGGTCACCCTCTCTCCAATGCTTTGTGTGAGCATTCAATAATCAAAGCAAAATACAGAAAAGAATAAATATGTCTTCAATTTTTGTGTCAATATTCAGAAATGTTACAAAACCCTCTAAAAACATGAAATATAGGCATTTCTCAATAAATTTGGCAAATATTCAAAGAACGGAAAATAATCCTTACAACAATCTTTGCTTATGTTTTGAAGTTAATAATTTACTTGGATATTTTATCAAGATCGCACACTGAGAAAATATATGACCTGCCCGCATATAAAACCACTGCAGTAATACCCTGTAACTCTGTAACAGTATAAAGGGAATTCTCCTTGACCTCCAAAGACAGACAGTCTTGTGTCCTGAAGCATGAGAATGGTGATATTTTCTCTTGCGATATTTTCCTGGATAAGAGTCAGCAGATGCTAATCTTGTGCATATACCTGCCAAATCCTTTCTTCAAATTTACAAAGCTTTTTGCCTTATTGAGAGAAATAACACTGTGGAACTGAGAGTTGCATAATAAGCAGATTAATTTTACTGATTGCTGTGTTAGAAAATAATGCCCTTTTTGTCCATCGCAAATCTGCTGCCTTTAAGTGTCACTGAGGACTCCCCTTGCATTGCATGAATAAGTTGGTCTTCCTAACATGGGGTGTTTATATACCTTGGTGTTATCTTCTCAGCTTCATCCCATGACCACGAGAGCTTTAATCGCTCACTACCAACATCATTAAAATGTTTTAAGACAGAATATGCCACAAAAGGGAACTTCTGCAATGGTTTTGCTGGTGGGGTGGATACATGCCTGTCTAAGCTCTTTGTTGCTGCTTGCCAAACCTTCAAAAGGAAAAAAACTTTCCCTAGTTTTTCTCTTCCTTTTTCTTCCTTCCTCTTTCAGTCTCTCTTCCCACTGAAGAAGCACTCCCTCTGATTTCAGATGATCCCTTAGGACACCTAGGGGAAAAGAGTCTTTACCTTTAACGACGATAAGCTCCCACATATTTAAATCTAAGCTTCCATCAGTGTGTGAGTTTTATCAGTTAAAAGAAAGGACCAAAATAAGATAGAGGATAGAATACAAAACACCAGCCCCAGCCATAATCCCACTGTGGTTGATAGAAATGTAATATCTATCAGGTGTGGAGAATTAATTAGCATCCCTACTCCTTCTACAGGAGGTGGGTAACAGTGCAAAACATTTGGTTATTTAGAAGCATGTGTAGCAGCATGGTTGCCTTGTTCTTATTAAAAACAGTGGAAAAAACAATATAGTGAGGAATCTGAGGTGAGGAATAATGAATGGGGTTAGTCGCTTTTATAGCAGACTCCTAAAAAAAAAATCTTAAAAAAAGAAGGTTTAAAATTTGCTAGCTTTTTCTTTCTACTGTCCCAGTAAGAATCAATGTGTGTGAGGGGGTGTTTATGAGTCTTTCATCTATGGAGGAAGTCTTTAGTATAGCTGTAGTTGCGTAGAAAATATGGCAGATGCAGCAATTTGCCATGGAAGGTGATTAAATAGAAAGGTCGGGGATTTAAAAAAACAAAAATTGACACCCCCCCCAAATTAACCCCAAAACAACAAACAAAAAACCCCCTCAAACATCAAACCTAGACACTAGAAGAGATTCTTTTAGAAGAAAGTGTGGGCATGCTGAGTTGAAAAGGTGGTAGAAGATCCCTAGCCACAGCCCAACTAAGGGCCAGCATTTTGGGTGAGATGATGGTTTACTGACACCAGCACTTGTCATAAGCGTCCTGCTGGGCCTGGCTGGATGGAGCAGGGTGCTGCTGTGTGCAATAGATCTTTGCTTAGAGGCACCTGGAGAAGTCTCTGATAAAACATGCTGCTATAAACTCTGCCTCTGACCTTCTTTTTGCAGGTTTCCAAAGCTCTTTACCTGGGCAGCGTGTTTCAGATGTGCTGTAGTAGGGCCTCAGCTAAATCTAAGCCTTTGACCTGAGAGATCTCCTGGATTAACCACCCAGCTGAAATGGCCTGCTAGGCAGGATTTTATTTTAGATGCTCAAAGCTGAGGTTAACAAGGTCAGGAGGTGTGAGCTCGTTGGAGATTAACACTGAATTCAGAGGCAAATTCTACAGTTAATTTCTTTTGCAGGTTGCAGATATTAATAATGCAGGAGACATACTTAAACAGATGTAGAAATTAGTATACAAAAGCATTATTTGCTCCGAGAAGGGACTATCTAGAGCAGTAAGGACATACAAAGGGGGAGTGAGATGCATTTGCTCTGAGTTTTATCCTGCTTGCTACTGTACCACCCTGAGGGAGGAGTGAGGGTGAGACAGGAGGAAATCACTTCCACTGCTGCTACCAAAAATCCTACTCCATATGCACAAGAAAGCACAAACTTCGATGCCTTTAGGCCTTTCTTGGCACTAAGTAGTTCACACGTCTTGCCATAAAGAGGAGCATGGCATGTTTGTTCAGATTAGCAGTGCAGCTTCAGTAAAAATGGCATAGTACCAAACCCTGAGGGATAGAGGTGAGTGTGCGCTGCTCTCTGAGGGTATCTTTTTTAGTGTGGTATTTTACAAAAGAAAAGCTAAAGATTCTGGTTTTCTCTCTCTCTTTGTGCAATGAAGATATAAGTAAAAGGAATGCCTGCATAAAGGGGAAGCGGTGAGGTTGGTGATATGAGGGGGAGGTCAGTGGATTCTGAAGTCCAGGCTCTACAAAAAGCAGTTCAGGCAATTTAGCATGTTTGGCTGTACCAAGCTGCCTCCACACGAGAGAGAAGAGGCAGCTTGGGACTCACCCTCTCCCTTCCCTGTGCACAGGACACCAGAAGGAGCCAAGAGAGCCCGGGTGACCCGGCTGCCCTCAATCCAGCTGCTGGAGAAGGAGCTGAGCCGTCGCCATGCCGTGAGTGTCTCTCTGGTCTGGGCTCTGGCCCCGAGCACTGGTCCCCCAGCCCAGCACCACAGGCATCACTGCTCACCTTCTTCCATTCCTTCTCTCTCGCCCAGTGGAGGACAAGCAATGCCAGGAGCCTGGAGAGGCTGATGGAGGGCCCGGCAGAGGTGAGCATGGCTGCCTTTTGCCCACCTCGGACTGTGCCAGGCTGCCAGGGATGTGCAGCAAGTGGGGGGGGGGGAGGGAGGGAAGAAGGGAGGATCCCGCGGGGCCACTCAGGGAGCAGAGAGGGTGGGGGAGCCATCAGGAACGCGGGCACGTCCTCAGTGGCAGCACTGGGAGGAAGTCTGCTGTGCCGTGAAAAGATCCCAGGAGCGCAGAGAGTCCCAGCTCTGCCTGGTTCTTGCAGGATGATCCCAAGGAAGGGCCTCCGATGGCCCCGCCTAGCACCGGAGGTGGAGTTTGCCGTGCACCAGGTGAGTTTTGGCAAGAAAGGCAACCTCCTGCATGCGGTGGAGCTGTGCTCACTTGTCCCTTGAGTGTCACCATGCAGGTCAGGTAGGCCAAGGGAGGACGTCGCCCGGACGAGCAAGAGCACCCGCTGGGCAGTGGCTGCTGGACCTGGTTCTGCGGGGACATGGAGCCTCTGCTGCTGGCCACAGCTTGGAGGAGGGCATGGCGAGGGCTGGCCCAGGCTGTCCTGCTGCCCTGCCCGCTCTCAGGAGCCTGTGAGCCCCCAGCCGGAGCAGCGGTTCCAGCTGCTGGCTCCCTGCCTGTCCTGCCGCACCGCTCAGCCCCGCGCTGCAGGCAGGGCAGGGCAGGGCAGGGCAGGGCAGTCTGTGGGAGCGCTGGCCTGGAGGTCTTCACTGAGGGGCTCTTGTTCTCTTTTCCTTTGCGGCAGGAGGGAGCAGCAGGAGGAGGGGGCTGCCCTGGCCCTTTGCTCTGCGGCAGAGCCTGGCCGCTGCCCGGGCGCCAGGGCAGGCGGGCTCCAGCTGCAGCAGGGCGCTCTTTGGGCAGCCCCTGGCAGCCCTGTGTGGGGAGGACGGCACGCTGCCCCGGCCCTTCCGGTGAGCCAGCCTGGATGGGGGCTACCCAGCCCTCGGGTGTCCCCAGGAGCTCCAGGTGTGGAGGAGCGGGCTCTTCAGCCCCAGTAAGGAGCCCGGTCTAGCGCAGTGCTCCGGTCACTGCTGTTGGAAGGCAGCTCCTCAGCCAAGTCACTCTCCTCCTGCCTCTCCTGCAGGAGCTGCTGGCTGTCCTGCAGCAGGAAGGGCTGTCGACGGAGGACATATTCTGCAGAGCCGCCAGCGGGACAGCGCTTCGGGAGCTGCAGGAGGCCCTGGACCACGGCACAGACGTTGACCTGGGAAGCCAGCCTGCGCTGCTGCTGGCCGTCATCTTGAAGGTGAGCGCTTCTGGCTGGCAGCTGCAGGAGCTCCTGGCTTGGAGCCCTTGGCATTGCAGGACTTCCTCCGGAGCATCCCTGCCAAGCTCCTCGTGACCCACCTCTATGAGGACTGGATGGCAGCCATGCAGAAAAGTAGCAAGGAGGAGAAGATGGCAGCGCTGAAAGCGCAAGTGTGGGCAGCAGCCTGGCTGTTGAGCAGGAGCCCTGACCGCTGGCTGAGAGCCCCTGGGAAGCTGTGCAACACGGCTGCTGGCTCCTACACGCCTTGGGCAAGCCTGGGGGACAGCGGTGGACAGCATCTGCTTTCTCTTCCCTCAGAGTGGCCGAGAAGTTGCCTGTGGCCAATCTCCTGCTCCTAAAGCGGCTCCTCTCCCTCCTCCATCACATTGGCCACAACGCAGCCACCAGCAGGATAAGCTGCAGCAACCTGGCCATCTGCGTTGGGCCCAACCTGCTGAGCCCATCCAGCGAGGACCTGCTCCCGCTGGAGGCTGTGCTGGAGGCGATTTGGAAGGTACACTCCGTTGAGCAGCCAGCTGCAGCCTCCCTGGCCCATCAGAGCCTGGCTGCTCGGTGGTCCCGGGATGCCTCCTGCCTGGAGCAAATGCTGGTGGGGTGGCTGCCTGCCAGAGCAGCCCCACAGCCACAGCCTTCTGCACAGGAGCAAGGCTCGGGAATGGGAAAGGCTGCTTAGTCCGTTTTCAGGCAGCAGGGTTAAGAGCAAGGCTTTGACGTGTGCAGGTCAATGCGCTGGTGGAGTTCCTGATGGAGAACGTCAGGGAACTCTTTGAGGAGGAGACAAGTGGCCTTGGCAGCCCACCAGCCGAGGAGTCACCAGGTCCCAGGGAGAGATCTGGAAGTAAGAGGAGGGACCGAGGGTTGTCACAGACAACAGCTGGAGACACCAGAAACCTCTGTGTCGTTTCTGGCGGGGCTGGGCATCAGGTGTTGTCCTCTCAGCCCCGCTTGTCCCGTGGCCTCTCTTTGGCCACTGCCTCTCAGGGCACCAATGCTTTGCTCAGCAAGATGAGCTGAAGCCTGCCGACAGGGCTTCGGAGGGCTGAAAACACAAGTGGTGTAAGGGCTTTGAACGGGCTTTGCTTTAGCTCTTGTTTGCTTCCAAGCAGTCTCTTGGCTGCACGTGCTTTTTCTTTCCAGACCTGTGTTTGGAAGAGCAAAGTGTTCCTGCCCTCACAGCAGGCACCGAGCATCAGACAGCAGCCTTGCTGCATGCACCGCCCTCCCTGCTCGGTGTCCTCAAAGAAGCTGGGGGAGATACGGAGGTGGAGTCTGAAACGGGAGAGGTAACGTCAGGTCCCCAAACACTGTGAGCGCATGTCTGGTGTAGGAGGGGACTCTCTGATGAGTCCAAGTCTCCTGGTTGTAGAGTTGTGTGTGTCTACCCCCCGGGATGAGAGGTAGTAAGGAAAACTGGAAAGGTTCTTTCTCAAATGCTCTGGGCACATGCTTCACCAAAGAAAATGCCCACAAAAGACCTACAGAAAAACAGAGGGGAGTAGCTGTCAACTTCAGAGGGCTTTTGCTCAGGTCCGACTTGGTCAGAGCTTCATCAAGTCTGTTTGGGGGGGCGGGGATGGGACTGTGTGAAATGGGGCTGATGTAAACCAGCCAAAGGGATTTCCTCTAGAGGGCCAAGGTAGCAATACGGCAAACAGTCGCTTACTACTCCAGGTCAGCCCTTGCCACCTGCTAGCTCTGACATTCCCCTTGCAGGCCCCTCCAGCTTTGCCTCCAAGCACCCCCAAGACCGCGGCAGACTCCCTGGGGCGCCCAGAAGCAGCGGCGTGGCTTTCCGAGCACGGCAGGTAAAAGGAGCTCACTTTGGTAAAAATCAGAAGGGACTGCAGTGGCTGATGCCTTTCCCTGCCTAACGCCACTGCGGGATGGAAAGGTTTGCAGGCTCTCCCCAGGACAAGGAAAAGCAAGGAAGGCCAAAGAGAAAAGCGGCCTGGGGAGAGGAGAAGGAAAGCCACCCCAAAATGAAAAGGAGGAAGAGAGAAAACGTGCTGCAAAGACGCAAGAAGGTGCAGCGAGTCAGGAAGCCCAGGTGCGTATAGCAGGCTTTTCTGCCCATCTTTCCCAACTCTGAAGCCCTAAGTCAGTCCGTGCAGCTGGCTGGCGAGGGATGGCGCTGTGCAGGGTTTGGAAGGAACTGGCGTGGCAGCTCCCCATCGAGCCCTGCTGCCTGGCGCAGGGGCCCCGTGCATCTCTGCACGCGCCCAGGTCTCCAAGGGGGTGAGGCGCCAGAGCCAGCCCGTAGGCAATGCCAGCAAGAGCTCTCTCTTCTGGGCCACAAACAACTCCTTGTAAACTGGGGTTCCCAAAGAAAGGGCAACAAAATCCTGCCTCTTCCTGCCTCTCGGCTTTACCAGTGCCTCGTGACTCTGTTGTTGCAGGTGCTGCTGCACTCTCTCTGTCTGAACTGCTCTGACTGCTGGGCCCCCACACTTGATGCCCACAATAAAAGGACCTTTTCTCTCTTCTGACTGTGTCTGCCTTGGGATATGCTGGAGTGGGGAGGTGCTGTTTTGTGATGGCTGCTCGGGGAGGAGTTTGTGCTGGTCCCTTGTCCCCGCATCCTTTCTGGTGGGCATCAGGGCTGAGTGGGGGTGCTTCAGGAGGGAAACCAAAGCGCAGAGTCCCGTGGGAGGGTGGAGTCTGGAAGGGACCTGTGGAGGTCATCTGGCACAAGCCCTCTGCTCCAGCAGGCTCCCCTGGAGCAGGTTGCCCAGGACCGTGGCTCCCAGTTTGCCCCCCAGACAGCGCTTTGCCTCCCAGGTGGAGCTCCAGGGGCTGCGTGGTGCCCCCCAGATGTCGGGCTGCAGGGCATGCCCCCAGCTCACACTGGCTTTGGCAGAAGGCCTTTGCATCTATATTTCTCAAGGAAAATCTTAACAAACAGTACTGCCTTGTTCTACAAGATCAGCTGTCTTAATGTTGCCAATGTGTCCTCTATAATTCAAGATGGAGAAGAAACTTCTTGGAAGAAACATGGATTCCTCCAAGTTTGCAACTATTCTCCACTTACAGAAAGACCAAGGGTGTTAGCAAGTGTGGTTCCTGTTGGGTTTGAGCAGTTCTATCAGAACCACTCTCTGTACAAGAATGAGCTTCTCTCAACTGATAATACATGCTCAAACCAACTGTGGAGATGAATGTTTTTTCATAATGAAAGGAAAATATTTTTTGTTGATCTCTCTACCAGTCTGTGTTTTAGCTACCATGCTTTCCTAATACAGAAGCATTTTCCTTTGAAAATTCACACTTAAACTAACTGACTCATTCTTTCTGGACTCTTGGGTATGAAAGTCATTGATTTTTGCCTTCTTTTGAGAATATGAGCCCAAGTGCTATAAACAGCTATAAGTTTTCTCCCTTTGCTAAAAAGCATGAGACAGGTGCACTGATAAGTATGATCAAAATACACAGTCTATAATAATTCTGCACAATCAGGCAGGGAAGAAAAACTATTCCTCACCTTTCCAGTACATAGCCACAGAACAACGTTTGCATCTTCAGCAGTCTGAAACAGATGAGTTCTCAATATGATCTGAAGGGTGATGACAGGAAGAAAGCCTCGGAAATGGATAGTTAATCTTAGGCTTCTGTTAGGGTTGAGCTTTATTCAGGCAGAGGAGAGAGATTCTGCTGTCTAGTCGCAAAGGTGGGAGCCTTGGAAGCCTGGGACAATGATGTTGTCAGTAAGGTCTTCACCAAAGTTCAGTGTAAATTTTCCCCACAAAAAGAAAAGAAAAAAAAAAAAATCAGTGCAGGAATGGGCAGGGAGAGTGGGAGAAGGATTTCTCAACAGGTAAACTAAGAATTATCAGAAATAGTTCCATATCAGGCTGACCACAAGCACTTGCTGTTTAACTAAAGGGGGTGAAACAGATCTGAGCCTCAGGCCTCCACAGCACAACCAAGTGATGGCACACTAGGTCTCCTTGCTTGCCTCTCAGGCTTCACAAGGATTTCTTCTGAAGATGAGCACTGCACCTACAGAATCACCTGGGGCTGGGAATGACACACATTGTAATGAATCTGGGTGGCATTTGTAATTAATGGCATGCAGCAACCTGTGGAAGAAAATAAGAAACTAATGAAAATGTCAACCAGATATTTCATTTGTAGCAAAGGAGGGCTGATGAGGAATTTTTAATTTATTCTTTTTTCTTTGTTTGGGTTCAGACTGATTCCTCTTTGCCAAGCTGTTTTCTTGCTTTTATGCTAGTTGGACATTGAAAGAGAGGAAGTATTAGCACAGGAAAACCCTGGTGCAGCAAACCAGGTTGTGATTTCTCACATTTGATGACACTGATGCTTTTTATTCTCACCTTGACAATGTCTCTTCTGATTAGAGTCCGGCAGCATGGTAATGGCCTTTACAAACTGACGCAGATGTCAAACAAAAATAAAAGCTGAGAATGTCAAGAGGAGGGGGATGACAGGTGTGGTGTGGGGGGTGGGAAACACTTAACAAATTGGCCTCTGGGCATAAGTTTGCCTTTAAAATGGTGGCTTAAAAAGAAGCAAAGATGGAAAATCCTACTGATTTTCTCCAATATAATTCATACAATGTAACCCAGAGAAATACAGAAATACATGGCAGCAACTTACTGTTTTATTTCCTATGAGGCTGCACTTGGAAAAAAAGGGAAACAGGGGAAAAACCAAAGAATAATGAGCAATTCTGACTTAATTCTGAATCCAGCACAGAACTGTTGTGAGGTTGTTTTTTTTTTTTAATTTGAAAAAGTGTGACCATCTATGTCCCCTTATTTGGCATGGTTACATTTTCTGAGGGATGAGTTCAATGTACAAGAATTTTAAATATCTCCTTTTCACATGTCACGTTCTATTTCCCTGCTCATCAAGTTCTGGCATTGTAGTAAAGCCGTGGTAAGCAACGCATCTTGCACCTGTCTCAGGTGTAGCCCTGTTCCCCCACCTTCCTGGAAAATTACGTGTCTCATTCAGGAACATCCTCATCCTTTTCGATACTCTCTCTAGCATAAAAGGAAGGATAAGTTATCGAGTCCTAACAATGCAGTATTATTAAGCTTTCTATAATGAGGCGTCAGTTGAACGGAGTATTTTGAGACCTTCATGAAGTCGGGTTGCTCTTTTAGCCTCTTCACCTGGGAAACATTCTCTGCTTAACTAGCTGGTTCCCTGCTCTCACGTATCTGCATTCATTTCAGCAATAACAAAGCTTTGTCTGTCTACCCAAGGTACTGAAAGTACTTTAAAACATACACGAGTAAACTTCATTAGCCTTTTTTGAGGGGGTAATTTATTATCACTCTCAGAGTAAAGTGAAGCAGAGTCGTGCCATTTCTGAAAGCACATTTTTTTCCCCAGGGGGCAATAGGCATCCTACGCTTCACAACCAGTCGCTAATGCCTAGGACTGGAATTAGATAACAGTAAGGCAGCTGTGCTCTTTGACAACTGAAATATCAGGTTAACTTACATTTCAAAATACCAGGGATATTTTGAGCTAATTTTCCATTGATTTTCATCTTTTACAGGTGAAGTATTCACAGCAATATATTTCCCTCAGATAAAACAGACCCCAAAATGCATGTACCCCCATGCTCATTGTACCCAGGTACCTGGTTGTACAGGTCATTATTTATTTTGTAAATGCAGAAAGCTGGCGAAAATGATGTTGCTTTTATTATGAAAGTTTCAAAAGTGTGAGCCTTTTAAATGTATCAAAACAAACCTCAGATGAAATTGCTCGGCCTGATCCTTCGCTGCCTTGCACTGGTGCAACTTCATTGATGTCTGTGGTATTGCAGAGACTTACAGGTGGAGTAACGCAAGGGGAGCACACAACCTTATCAAGCGCTGATGTCCTCTGTCATAACTCATGTTTTCTGAGCAAGACGCAATAGAGTGTAAACATTGCCTACAACTGATTTGACACAATTTCCTTTGCCTTCTCTTCCTCAGCTGCCCGAGTGTTATGAATTGTTTCATGCTTTCAGCCAGAAGTCGCTTACATTTTCAATACCTCAATTAAGGGGACGGTGGGTTTTGTTTGTATTGCAGCTGGCGTCCCAGTGAATTTGCCTGCAGTTAACTTGATGGCCAGCTTTGCTCTGAACTGTATGTCATCGATAATAACAAGTGACAATCTTGCCATTCCAACAACTTGATAGATCGACCAGGCTTCAAAAGAAGTCAATTTCACCTGTCACAAAACGTGGCAGGCTTTCTGATTTAAATCCCCATAATCAAACATTTCTGACAGAGATCTCAAAGCACACGAGCCGGCAGGCACACTGGGCAGGCCAAGCTTTTGATAGAGCAGACATTCACAGTGCGAGGGAATGAACGGTGCAAAGGTGTGGAATGGCAGCCTTCCACTGCTCTCCAGGGCTGTATTTGACTTGCTCTTTTGTATTGCTTTTAGAACAAATCAATTCTCAGCGCGCTCAAGCCTTTCACGTTAAGTAACTCATTGCACCCAACCACCACATGCAATGCTGACATCAGGGACCCTCATTAAGACAGGTAGGTTTCTTGAGGGTCTCTGCATCAGCAGCCAGAATCCCACCCTGAGTTTAGTTTAAGACACTGTACAGCAAAAATAAATTGAATGGGCCATTTCTGTGTGCAGTATGCTATTGTTGGTGTGTGATGGGGAGATGCCTCTCTACGGATGTGCCTTGGTGGGCTTAGGCTCAATGTGACAGTATTCTCCTCTCTTGCAGTGCTAGGGAGGACTGATCAGCAGTCGCAGTCTTCATGGCCGTGAGGCATACTGTTGTAGGCACTTTTGGTGGCCTCAGGACCTTTTCTGCTGTCTGTATTAAGACAGGGAGTCAGAATCTTCCTTGAAAATAATTTTTTGTTATTATAGGGGATTGATGGTAACTATGCAAATGAGTCTTCAGGTACCTCTCTGGAGTTATGTCTTTTCTTATCTCACTCTAACTATATCAAGTAAATGATTGCACCAAGAAACACAACTCCACTAGTAACATTTCTAAGACTCCTCAAGTCTTTGTTCTGGTTTTACACACATTCTGTAATGTTTGATATTAAGAAAGTGACAGCAATTCCTTTTCCATTTTAGACTGGGGAAAAGAGTGCAATTTCATTTGTACATCTAAAAGATTGCTATGTGACTCCAAGCCAGTCATACTGAGCTTCCTTTAGAGGCTATTGAGACAAATAGGTGCTTCCAGATCGTGCGTTGGGTGCCTACTGCAGAATGTCTGAAGCCAAATCAACACCTCAGGCTTATGCTAGCACAGCTGTGTAGATCTGGGCTGGGAAGAAGAGAAATCCCAGGCAGATTTAGCTATACTAACATTCATCCTACTGTTGATCTAGCTATCCTAGCAAACCTGTGCTTTTTTCTGTCATAATAGGCAATTGTGCTGTTACAAACGTATATACACTTTTGCGGGAACGCTTTTCCACGTGCTAAAAGTAATGCACGCTTGGGGCTGGCTTTGAAATAGCAATACAGCTTACTAAAATGCCATTACAGAACAGTAAGTAGGGGAAACCTTGATTCCTCCAGGCAGTGGCATTTTTATGTTTGCTTCTCTTTCTACTCTTTTTGCTTTTGTTTCTGCTGTGAAGGAAACTGGATTGATACAGGGAGAAATGGATTAGAAGCATCTGGAGCAAGTAACATTCTGCTTTTGCTATGCCTGTAGCAATTTGTATTTGCTCTTGATGAACATTTGCATGAGAAGTGTTATGCTTACATGAAGTAGGGCTGTCATTTTTTCATTTAAAAAGTATGAACACGTTAATATTTTTTAATTAAAAATGCATCAGATATTTATGAAAAACATAAGAATTTGATAAGCATCTAGGATCATTCTTAAACAATTTATGGAGATGCTTATAATTTGCCAGAATTCTTAAATCTTAATAGAAATATTTCCATAAAGTAGCATTCACCATTTTGATCAGCTCTCAGAAAAAATGCATTTCAAACACAGAGCAGAAATATATTTCTAGCAGAAGCTCACTGTACAATACTTGAGAATGTGAAATTATCAGGGAACAGAAATAATACCATAGGATTTATGTACAACAGCAGATGACCAATGATATTGTTTAAAACAATGAATAATTTTTAACAAATCCACACACTGAAATTTGTTCATTAAAAATAATCTTCCAAATACCTGTGAACATTGAATCACAGAAACGCAGAATAGGAAGAGAACTCATGACACCAAAATGGCTCTCTTCTTTACCTTGCATTAAATATACTGTGAACATACCTACTGGATTTTGTGCAACCTATTCTTATAAAGCTCCGGGGATTGGTCTCTTGCAGCAATTCCCCCAGAGTCTATTCCCATGCTTCACTCTTGTTTAGGTTTTCTTTATTATAACTGGAAGCATCATTTTTTTAAAACCAAATAAAATTATTACAAACTCCTCCTTCATTCATTTTCTATTCTCGCTGGCTCTAGAGAGCTGTTGATTGTTCTTTTTATAGCAACTAATTGTAAAGTGGAAGAACGTTACCATATCTTCCCTTTCTTAGCTTAAACAGTTCAGTCTCCTATAGCCTTTCCTCATAGGTTATGTCCGTTCATCTTCTTATTTTTCTTGTTGCTTTTCTCTTCACATTAGTTTCCTTTCATCTTTCTCAAAATGTGTCATCCAAAATTGGAGATAGTCATTTGTGCCTTGGTACCAGCATGAACTGAACTGGAATCGTGACTGTGGTTTCTTCTGCAGAGTGCTCCTGCGTAATATGTTGCAGTATGAGCCCTTGACTTTCTGCAACAGTGTCCTTTTAATTTTATCATATGCGGCTCGTGATCTGCTGTACTCACAGGTTCTCCTTGGTGCAGTCAGCTTAGCCACTTGTTCACTTGGTTACTTTGAGCCTGAGCCTCTTGAATTTCATCTTATGGATTTCAGTGGCTTTCCACTTTTTCAATAAATTTTATTTTCAATCCTGTCTTCTAAAGAACCTGAAATCTTGTCCGGCTTGCTTTTTACGCACTTTTTGTAAGCATCTGTGTTCTGGTCAATTAAAATAATTAATAAAACTACAGCCAAGCCAAATGCCTGTGGGATAATGCTTAAAAATCCTTTCCAGTCTGACCATGACTCGACTTTTCTAACTGTAGTTTTGTATTCATTTGAGAACATGTTTCCCTGTCTTGCTTACGAGGCTGGTTTCTAACATTGAAGAACTGTCGGTGGTCTTAGAGTTTGGTCTGACAGGAACGTTGGGACCATAGACTCACTTGAGAGTTGGTGGCTTCTTTGGACTTTCGAGATTTGCTTTTGTGATATACATGCTTCCATTTAACAGAGCAAAGATGACAGAACTTGCTTGTGATTTCATAGCAGGTCTGGATCTGTTGCTAAAGCTTCACCTTGATTAAGTTTGGGTTCAGCTTGCCTTTATGAGTCTGGCTTGTTTTTACTTTATCCAATCAATTTTACATTTCCTAAAGAATAATATATTTTCAATGAAAAGTCAGAAAAATCATAAAAAAGTTTTGACTTAATAAAAAAAACCCCAAACCCCAACCTCTAAACCCAACCCTCCCAAAACTTTTAATTTGAAGAAAAGAAGCAGTGAAGACCTATCATAGCTGTGAAATGTAGGGGGTACATTTTTTGCTTACTGTTAGAACGTCTTACATCTATTGTTGCTCCTAGCTGCTTTGACATGTGACACAAGGGCCTGACATATGTGAAGAGTTTCACTGTATCTCATAAATAAAGCTTTCATTTATTGAAAACACATATTGCTGATACTGTAAGAACCTTCCTTTTGTCTCAGAAAAACAAACTGGCAAAAAGGACACATTCATCAGCATGGACTTCAAATCACTGTTCTCTTCTAATTGTACTTTTTTTAGTATTACTTTTATTTTTTGAGGCTTGGCCTTAGATCTAGTTTTATCTAGGGCTGGGACATCTTATACAGGCAACTTCAACTGTGAGAGAACATTTTGCAATGGATTTGCATAAATGAGCTCGCCTCCAGGCCTACTCTCTTTTTCCACAGTCGGTCTTCCCGCTTCTGCTCATTATCTCCAATTTTCAGCAAGTCTTCAAATTTCTGCCAGGCATGGTCTAAAAGACTTGCAGGATTGAAGGTTTCCTTGAGGAGGAATAAGAAACATGGGAAGACGAAAGCAAAGTCTGCTGTTGTGCCAGAGACCTGGGGAGGAACATATGCAGCATCTGAAAGGGGCGATAGATCAGGATCCCTGCAGGGTGCGGGGAGACGGAGAACAGGCAAGACCAACACCTTCTCTTCTGTTGGGACTGTTTAAAAGCACTTCATTCTGGGCCCTTATAGAGATCCATGCGCAATCTCTGCAAGCGTGGGCAAGCCTGTTCTGTACGGAGGTGACGCCGCATAGAAATGTCAGCTCTGACAGCAATATATATGAATGTCCTAATGTAATTACAGAGAGTCTGAGAGCTCCAGGGGAGAGCTTTTTGGGTGCTCACTTGAAGAACATAGCCCTATACTATCTTGTAGAGCAAGGGCAGGTTGCCAGAAGGGCCACGTGCCGAAAGACAGAAAGGGTGCTGTTGGAGCCTCTGGGGAGCAGTGTAAGGGTAAAGGTTGAGGGGAGAGGATGCAAAGCAGAGAGAAGAAAGGCGCTCAGAGTGCAGGCATATACCACAGATTCATTCTTATCATCCCTTCCTGCAGGCTTTTATTAACTCCTTTAAACTTCACTGAAATTCACCCATATGGGGGATATTTACACCTGTGCACTAACTACGTGTGTTGCAAAAGGAAGTTACTTGGTTGTTTTTCTTCATTGTATAGATTTATTTTAAAAGCCTTTGCCCACTCTATTATAAATATAATTGCCTATTAGCATCACATTCCATGATGTATATATGCGGATGCATCTACAAATGTATGCTTGTGTATAAGCATCCATACAGATCTACATGCCTGTCTCTCAACAATGTCATATCTGCACTGTATCATTAAAAAAAGTTTTTATACCACTTTAGATTAAATTTGTTATGTAAAACTAGGATTTTATTATTCCTCTTCAAAATAAACAATAGGAAATAGAAGATGTTCACATTTCAAAGATACACCTTGATGTCCGCAGAACTGAGGGGGGTAGGGGAGAAGTTTCTTCTCCCAATTTGTTCCAGGTAAAATAATTACTTTCAGGAGTGAGAAATGTATTACAGTTTCCACAATTACTCTGTTATATTGTACCAGGGCAATAAATGACTTTAAGCCCAATGTTTGTCTTGTTGAAAGTTACAGGCACTTAATTTTAATAAATAATTTGGTCTTTTTCTAAAGTGGAAATTAAAATTTCCTTAACAACCGCAATAATTTTTTTAAACTATTGTTACATAATAAGGTCATTACCGAAGGGGGAATTAACTACTTACTTACAATGCATTTTTAAAATTACTTAAAACAAGTAAAACCAAAGGATCATTCATTTAAATGTGAGCAGGAAGAAACCAGCTCCAGTTTCACAGCGCTTGGGGATGCAGTGCACTCTTGTAGTGATGCCCAGGAAAGAGATTTACCAGCCTGGTCCAGCACAAAGTGATGGTGAAGAACTTGCTGCCTTCGTTTCTGTGTGATGAGCACTGGATTTGTTGCAGGGGACTGTACAGCAGTGGGTGGGCATTGAAAGCAGAAAGAAGAGACACCAGCATTGGTGTACCTGTGGCAGTTCCCATGCCCCACCTTGGAGGTACAACAGGACCGTTCGTTGTGCTTTAGCAAGGGACGAGTGAAGCCCTAATGAAGCCACTGGTGCAACTAGGAGGATTTTTTTTTCTGTGAGCACCTTGATCTGAGGAACACGTGTGCATAACAGGAGACGCTGAGGATGAACGGGCCTCTCAGCATGACATGAGTGTTTCAGGAACAAATCTTTGTCGCTGTCTGTCCTTCCTTATGCAGTTGCTGTTTACACTTTGAAACTCTGAATGTCCTGTGCAGAAGCACTGCTTTTATGCTAAAATGAATGTAAGCATGATTTTGTACTATTAAGAGTTTGTGGAAACTGCTGGCATTGCAGATTCTGGTAACTGCAGATTTCAGATGGACTTCCTCCAGGAAGCAGTTCTTACAGAAATATTGGGCTCTCAAGCTTAATAGCTGCTGTTATACTGGTATTCCTCATCTCCCTCCTCCTCCAAAAAAAGTATCTTCTGGCTATCGTTTCTCTGCAAGTCAGGGGCCAGCCTGTATCACCAGGAGACTGTGAATAGTTTGTCATCCATAGGACAATCAGGAATTGTCTTTCTGCCCTTTTGCTTTAAGCACAGCTTGTACTGGCAAGGAGGAGATCCACCCAGCTGCTCTGTTTTAAAAGCTGTTGCACTCTTCTTAAAGCCCTTTCTAAGGTGGCATGTGACAGGAATACACACATATACACATCTGCAAGAATCAGTAGACAATCATGTCAAACAAGTCATGTCCATAGGGTACAGTAAGTGCACATTAAATGACTGCAAATAGGTAGTATGAACAACATATTTTAAAAATGAGTTGCTATGAATCAGAAGAAATTTTCATTAAGATTTATTTTACCATCTCTAGTTGTTATGAAATCAGCTTGCTTGTATTCTCCAGCACAATGGGATGGCATTCACTGTGATCCAGTGGTACTGATTAGACCCTAATATATTTGGAAAAAAAATGTGTTTTATGCCACTAAGTAAATCAGAAACTTCTGTGCCAGCTGGAAGCTAACACCTGAAGCCATCTGAACTGCACTGCTCTCTGTTGCTCATGGGACTGATTTCTCTTCTCACAGCGGAAATGTGAACACTCAATATGCAATACACATCAAGTAATTTTCCTGTTTAGCTTTTCTAACTGTTGCATCACATTTTTAATTTTCCTCTGTTTGTAATTTAGTCTAAATAAAGGCTCTGGTATTAATTTAATTTTTTGAGAGAAAAATAAACCCTGCAAAAGCAGAGACATTCATTGCCCATCTTCTAATCAATTTTATAACATTTTTTTAATTGGCTTATCCCCTTGAATGAAATTATCATTTTCAGATGAGAAACATATTAGAGTCTAGGCTGTTAAGCCTGCCAAAGCTCGTCTCCATGGCGGGACTGAGTGTGATTTTCATACAATCATTCTGCTCCTCAGATTGTACTAACGACAACTTGGGTTTTTTCCCAAGTATTTTCCTGGGGGCTCCTTATCAATCATGTAGACAAGGAAGCCTCTCCCCGCCCCCCCCTCCTTCCTACCCCTCCTTTGTGCTGTTTGGGAAGACTGCCTACAGTTGGGCACAGCTGTGAGAACAGGGATTCATACCATCCAGAGGGTAGAACCCTGCCCTGGTGGGGCAGTTCTTCCCAAGGCTCCTGTGATGAGGAAAGCTTGTGAGGCCTAGGAAAGCATTTAGGGAAAAAAGTTAAAATGTGTGAAATTGTTAGGTTAAAGCAGAGACATCAACCACTGCTCTGTTTCTCATAATGCTTCTCAGATGTGGTAACTCAGAATCATCCCTTGATGTTTACATGAATCCAAGCCATCATAGCTGATACAGGGCTACACACATGAATTACTATCAACAATATTTGAGGTTTTTGTAAAGTATAATAGCATAGAGTTTGATTGCCTGTCTCTTGGACTGGCTTGCTTTCTCAATTTTTGTCAAGTTGTTAATGACTGGCACCCAGTCTGGGCACAGGGAGACCTGTTCTCAGGGCGTTGTCTGCTCCCTTTCCAGAGAGATGATGACGAGAATTTTCTGGTAAGAAAGGGAGAGAAAAACAGCAGAATGACAAGGAAGCTTAACTCCCAATATCACTAAAGTGGCAATTGTCCCATCATTAATGATCCGAAAGATTTGGCCCTTGCAATAGTAAGTTCAGAGGAAAACAGCATTATGGGAACAGAGAGAGTGGGCTCTGTAAACACAGAGGACCTTCAGAAGCGGCAAAGCTTGCCAAAAGTCCCATGTAACTGCGACAGGTTTTGCCAGGAAGTGACCGAGTTTCATACAGGAGATGGAGTCATCTGGATAGTATCACTGAGATTTTTTTTTGAGCAATTCTTTGCATCCTGTGGTAAAAGAGAGCATCTAATCCTCTTCCTTTTCTATATAGCTAAAAGTTCCTGTTTTCACTTCAATATCTGAATGCTTCATAAACTTCCATGGATCTTATCTTCACTGCACCCCAGTGCTAGGACTTGTTACTATCTCCACTGCCTACTCTCCAGAAAAGCAAAATTAAAATAAGACTGGGCAATGTGTTTAACATCACCCAGCAAATTTCTTCCATTGAGTAAGGTGAATGATCCCCTACACATATCTGTCCTTTCCCCACACAACATTTTTGTGACATGGACTGCACCATATTTTTTTTTTTTTCCCAGCAGTGAAATTTATTTTTGCTTTTGGTGTTTTACCACAGCTGTTGGGTGAGGAGAAAAATAAATCCACCTGGCTGAGCTATTCAGAAGCTTGTTCATGCCTCTCTTTAACGTGGGGCATCTGTGCTGCCTTATTCTCTGCAGCTGGCTGTCCTTCTCTGCCCACCTTATAAAACATCGAAAAATCACTCTTCCCCTATCCAACTGTCTGGCTGAGGAAATGCTTTAAAGGGCAAAATTGCAGCTCCTTCAAAGGCTGATTCACAGAAGAACTTGAGCTTTGATTTATAATTAGAGCTCTGAAAACCTTTCATTACAAACCTGGGAAGAGCTAGGCAAAAAACCATCCTCACCTGTTTTCTACCTCACTTCGTTATAAACCTGGTTCATGTCTGTCCCCTGGCTCTGTGTTTGCAATGTTTTTGATGGTACTGGTATGAACCAATTTCAAAGGGAAATTTTTAAGACAAAGGGAAATGGGAAGCATCATCTTTTCCCACAGTTTCAGAACAGGGATTTTTGCTTCATTTGAAACCAGTGAAATGCTCAGACTTTCTGTGCGACTTTAAGAAAGGGCAAAATCTGCTCTCATTTTTGTCTTCTCCCCTCCTTTTTCCACTCCCTCCCCTCCACAAACAACCCTGGTGACTCTGGGCATTACAACTTCATGTGGACAGGAGCTGAATTTCTGTCTGTTCACAAGACACTTGGCTGTGATTTTGTTCATGAGCTGCCGCTTTGCACAACATGTCTAATGCCATGTCTAGCCGGAACAGGAGAGAAGGAACCCCAGTGCCATGAAAA
This sequence comes from Gorsachius magnificus, assembly GCA_034008185.1. Classification (NCBI taxonomy): domain Eukaryota; kingdom Metazoa; phylum Chordata; class Aves; order Pelecaniformes; family Ardeidae; genus Gorsachius; species Gorsachius magnificus. Next base: position 27,849,865 of record CM067083.1, on the reverse strand, counting down.
CACTTGAGTTCCTTCTTGACTTCGCTCCCTTGAAAAACAGAGTCTGAGCAAAAGTAAAAGCCCACTTGTGAGGATACATCTTTGTTTGAATGAAAGGATGATCATGAACATTAAACAAAAATATTCCCTCTCCCTATGCATCTTTATAAATCTTTGTATTTTTTTCTGGTTTTCTGTTTGTATTCTTTGACATCTCTTTGTCCCCCTCTCTTTTTTTTTTCTCATGCTCTCTTCTAGTGGTAATCCTTTCCCAAAATATGTGTCCTAGGCTCCTCAGGATGGCTTTTTTTCCCCCCCTCTGAAAAAGGGAACAAATTCTGTCAAAATTCTTCTAAAGAATTGCTACAGAAACATGTAATCTCTCAACATCCACAGGTAGGAGCTGCAGTCAGAAACCTGGATTTGAAAGAAAAATAAGGTATTAGTTCTGTGCCATTTTTAATCAACCACGCTGCCTATATCTATGTGGACCAAGCCACAGAGCTTTAAAACTTGCTGTCAATCCTTGAGCCCCCTGAATTCGTACTTGTGCCATACATCCTACCATGCGCTTTGTCAAGCCTCTCCAAATAAGAGGTGATTTTCTAGTGCTAGCACTGATCCTGTACGGTGGTATCAGGTACAATGCTGTGCTCAGCTCAGCTAATCCTGTTGAGAAGGTAAAGAATTCTTCACAGCTACTACACCCCCATCAACTTTTCCTACTGCTTCTACCAATTAGTTCTGAATTCTTGGAGGCTAATATTTTTGATTGATAAATGTACATTAAATGTATAATTTCTTCTGCTAGTAGTTATATGCCTTAGATTTCTTTTTTTTTTCTTTTATCTTTTTGTTATTTATATCACATGGCTGGACATCTCTGGTAATATTCAGGTATGACAGGATATTGCTTCAGTTAGTATTTTGTGGGGCTTAAGAGGGCAGCAGTTTCTCATTTTCTCGGTGATGTTTCACAGATAGCTATACTGGAAAAATAAAAATGAGTGATTTTTGATCATTTATCTAAGACCTCATGGTGCATGGAAAAAGTTTTTTTGCAAGTAAATAGTGTATTTTGAGTCAGTTTTGAATGTGTGGGTGACAAGAAAGCCTTTGCAAATAGAGTTAGAGTTATGGAATAAAAACTACCCAGAAAACTTTGGGTGCATATAAAAATGGGCAACAAAAACAAGGAAAGAAATAAGAAGGAAGATGCTTCTTTGTGAAGTCATCAAGCATAGGTGACACACACCTGTGATCTACAGCTATGAACTATGGCTGAATCATGATTACTGCTGTGTAACATGTAATCGCAAGGCTCTGGACATCAGCGGTCAGATATTCCAAGACCTGAAACTCAGGTTTTAAGGGAAACATTATTTTTGCCTGCAAATACAGGGATTAATCCTTTTAGGAAATGGAAAGTAGATTACTCTGGCAGTAAGGCAAACCTGTCATGACTTCTAGGGGGAAGCAGTGAGGACAGAAGGATCCACTCATTTTCAGAGTACAGGACATGGCATATTGCAAGGTATGAGAACAGTGATGGATCTGGTAGGTGGGGACGGGGAGGCTGTACAGAGAGGGGCCCTGGGTATGGCAGTGTTTATAGACTTTCCTTGAAATAAGGGATGAGTGTTTTGAATGGCTAAAAATTAGGCAATCTCATTTTTGTTCTGTGGATGGGAACACTCAATGTGGTTTAATCAATCACGATAGGCATATCAGGTTTATTATCTTGTTTCCAAATGTGATCACTAACGGACATACCAAAACAAAGTAATAAAATGGACATGGTTGGCCGGGCATAAAGTGCATGTGAATAGACCATTAAAATATTCTTTTCTGGCTAAATGTGTGTGATGTTTTTATAACAGATATCAAACTTCATACAATACAAATCTCGACTTCCCTGACCTACAAAAGTCAAAATACATCTAAAATCTTCACTGTTTGGTGCATGGAACATTTCATAAAAATCCATCTGTATTTTGATTTGTGGTTCATCCTCCCAGAAGCTGGAAAATAAAGGCATAGTGCAGTAGCTGGAATAAAAAAAGGGGTTCGCCATGAAACCATCTGACTCTCCTGTAGTTCTCTGAGCCTCAGGAACAAATCTCCAAGTTTGAAGTTTGACTACATTATTCTTAAAGGAAGATCTAAATGGGACTGTGGTTTTGATAGTCTAGAAAGAGAAAAGAGATGGGACTGGACTGGAAGGCTGGAGCATGTTCTTAGCAGCATAGTGCCATCCATCATCATCACAAAAAAACCTTACCACACTTTCACCCTCCTTTTCCACTGAATTACCAAAAGTATTACTTCTGTTTCTACAACTTTCTGATTTAACTGCCCTCATAAGCTGCTGTAACCCAAATATTCTGCATACTGATATACCACATCTTTTAGAATATGTAACCCTTTGGCATCCAGAAGTAAATACTAAACTCCTTGTATACTGTGTACCCTGACAGCATCAAAAGATGGATTCGGAGTTAGCTTTCACAAAGGCTTCAGTCTGAATTGTGAGTATATTAAAATACATAAAAACCCCTTCAATAAAACTGAACCAAGTAAAAAGTTAATTTTATACTTTCAAATAAATCTGGGCAGTAGGTATGCTTAGGGGAAAATAGTGAATAAAGGTAGACTTTAATGAAGACAAAAATCAATTCCAGATAACACTGTTCCCCTCCCCCTCTTTGGAACAGGCTGCATTGCCATCACTGTCAGCTCTGTCACAGCACAGACTGGCCTACGAGCTGTAACATCTCCCATGTGCATATCACTAATTAGCTGCAGCGGAGAAGCATGTTCGGATTTTAACTACACAGAATAACAACCCAAGCGTACGGATTATGACAACAGACAAATTTTAATGTCTTGGAATCATGAAGTGTTGGTAGCTGCAGCATTCCTCAGCCCACACAGAGAACAAGGGGAATGTTTTGCCCTGTTAATACTTCTTCCAATTTCAGAATCCCACGGGCTTTGCAAATGGAGAGTGACATTTATCCCAGCTCGTTGGACTAGCCACAAGGTCTGGACATCACTTACGTTCCACTTAGCGGTTTAAACAGTGCATAGGTTTCCTGCATGTGGGTGGATTGCACTCCTAATGAAGTGTGCCTCCCTGGGAAGTATAATTAAACCCCATTTGCAGACAAGGAAACGGAAGCATTAAGGGGTGAAATGACTTGCCCAAACTTAAAATAAGACATAAAAGAAGCTGGAACATAAGTAAAAATTCTCCATACCCACATGAACTTTTTCCACAGAATCACAGAGAGGTTGAGGTTGGAAGGGAACCTCTGGAGGTCATCTGGTCCAGCTCCTTTGCTCAAGCAGGGCCATCTACAGCAGACTGCCCAGGACCATGTCCAGATGGCTGTTCAGTATCTCCAGGGACGGAGACTCCACAACCGCTCTGGCAACCTGTGCCACTGCTCAGTCACCCTCACAGTAAAAAAGGTTTCCTTCACATTCAGGTGGAACCTCTTTCCATCCTATTTAGCCCTTTTTTTTTCCTTCATTCAGCAGCGGACAGGACAAGTGTCAGGATGGCTGAGAAACTCACTGGCTGTTTTCTACCTTCACAAAATAGGAAGAAATGCAGTGGCAATTTGTCTGCTGTCCATTTCCCCTGGCGAAAAAAGATGGCCTGGCTTCCAGCTCCCCACTTTGGAAAGGCCAGTGAGGACATGCTATGGGAGATTTTATCATCATGAATTATAAAATCTGGATCTTCCTTCCACACTATTGTCTGTGCTGTTAAGCAAGGTCTTCTCAGATTGAAGAAAAGCTGGTTTTTACTTCCCTACTGTACATATCTTACCTAGCTGAACATGTCTGCAGGTACCTTTTTCCTCCTCATCAACATAATTTAATTTTCTTTTTCAATCATTCATCACAGCATTGCCTTGCTTTTCCATATTACATCACTGAAAATCTTATTTTAACCTATTAATAGCCTTTTCAGTTCTTACTGCCTCTCACCTTGACTGGTGTCTTTTTTGTTGTTGCTTTTGTCTTGGTCCATATCAGGCAATGCAACATGCTGCTGTGAAAATCATTGTTCCTTGACATTCCTGCATGAACTTCTTCTTCATGTTGTTTTGTGACATACATCCCTGTTACAGCCAAGATACCAAGAGAGAAGGATAAGGGGAGCAGGAATGTGGCAGAGTATTTAGCATTGCAATACACTTGGATTCTGCCTTCTGACTCTGCTTGCTTGAACTCTACTATTAACTCATTGCTTCACACCTTCTTTCATGGACTCAGCCTCTGTCCTCCAGTACACATAATGACAATGATTACCTCTAAAATCTATTTGGAAAAAAACCCCGTATCTGTTATGATATCTTCTGTAATCTCTTTGCAGGTTTCTCTCCTTTGCTTCCTCCATCTTTTTCTCAGTGATGACTCAGTTGCTGAGAGCATCCTGAAGAGAAGCATAAAATTACTTTCAAGAACTCAACCTTGCGAGAGCATTCTGTAAAGAGCTGGATTTGGCTTTATACATATTTGATCTCAGCATGAGCCAGTGGGAGGAGAGAGCCAAATGAAGCATGTTTCTTTGCTGTTCCTGAACTAAGAAAGCCATAGAAAACCTCTTTAAGAGGAAAAATCCTTATGTGACAGGGAAAACATGATAATATCATGTCATGCTTTATAGTCACTGTGTATGCCTCCTTTTATGCTTAGAGGGGAGTGAGAATATGGCCTAAAATCTTTCCTGGGGACTGAGAGAGGAATGCATGGGTAGTTTGACTCTAATTATCTAACATGCTGTTACATGAGCTGTATACCAGAAGTGAGCTGAGCTGTAGACCTGAAGAAAGTTCCTTGTTGGAGACAATGGGGAATGCCATCAGCTGGACATTAGTTTTTAACTGTGATATCCCCTCTGGAGACAGGGCTGAAAGAAGCTGGAACGTGTTTTTGTGAAGAGAAGGAAGAGGGTGAGGGAACCAGTTGGCAACAGGAAGAGGAAGGACAAGGTGGTAGGGCAAAATATGTTTTCTGCTGTTGCAGCACCAGGTTAGGGCAGCATCTCTGTTGATATCAACACACCAGGGTTTTGTCCACCTTTTACTGCTGCTTCTCACTGATCTCACTAGAAGATGAAGTCTCCTTTGGACTCCCTTATGAGGCATAAGTGAGAACACTGACTCGGAATGAAAGGGGATTACATGCTGGAGAGAGAAAGGAGAGGAGCAGTCACCCTTTTGCAGGTCCTGTGCTGAGAGATGTCTCTGAGGTATAGTGGAGGAAGATCATGCACCTACAACAGTGGGCTGAAGATAGCCCAAATCCATGTCTCTCCCTTTTGCCTTCAAATGTCCCTGACTGTGCTACTGACTAGCTGTTTGGCCATGGGCAAGTCTCTGCAAGTCTTTTTTTGTTACAGTTTTTCTACTTACCTTCTGCTTTATTGTCTACCTAAAACTATTCATGGTTTATGTACTGACAGAGCTACAGACCCTGTAGAGGTAAAGGAGTTTCCAGCCTCTGTGGAGCTCTGCATTGAAGATTAAACATGCTAAGTCACTTGTAAGCAACCTGCCCAGGTTGGAAATACGATGATGTCTCTTGGCAGCCCCAGCTTTGGCCTGAGAAGGAGTTTAACTCTGAGGGAACACATAATTCAAAGAGAAACTAAGTTTAGGATTAAAAGAATATGAGGCAGACCATTTCTGGATAGCCTATAAATATATTTATGCAAGGTATGTTGTCCGGAGTCTTTTGCAATCAACCACTAAGAACAGCATCTCAGTGAGACAGACATCTGTAGACAGCATGGATGTGCAGGCAGCAGGAAATAGATGTGACACTTGGGAGATCAGAGAGATCATTCTTTACGTACAGCTGACATGCTGGTTTGGTCATTGAGTAAATCACAGCCCTCATTGGGCCAACCAAGACTGATACCTCAGCTTCCTCCTTTTAGTACAATTACAGTAATGAACCTTCCTTTACCCTGTGAAGTACAAGATCTACAGATTAAAAGATCTATTATTTTTTTTAGCCATTCAGAAGGTATGGTTTCTTCTTTAAATATCTTTTTCATACACATTTCTTTTATTAATTCTCTTTTTTCATTATTTTTTTCTCAAGGATCTTTTCCTCTTATCCCTTTTGTTCCTCCTAAGGTCTTAGATGACAGCATTTTTCATTACATTCCCTTCTTTTTTAATCTCTTTGTCTCCATTTATGTAAATTGGGCATGTGAACTTGCAAGATGATGGAGTTAGAAAATCCTTGGAGCCTGCTTTAAAATCTCATGAAAGTCTAATTAAATATTGCACACTGGGAAAGACATATTTTCCAATATATGTGAAAAAATTAAATTGATTGACATGAGCACTAGGTCTTAGATCCAATATTTCCTGACACAATAAATTTCTGGTTAACCCAGATTTCAGAGTGACTTTTCCCTTCTGTTGCACATAGAGGTGTGGTTTAAGATGAGTCCACTGTTTCTTGTTTGTTTTGTTCCTTATTGAGGTGAAGATCAAAACTAAACATGAGCCATTTCACTTCCCTTCTGCCCCCAGATTGTTTGGTGGTAGTTGTTGTTGTGGTGGTGGTGATTTTTATTACTATTGTCATTTTCTTGTAAGTTTAGTCTATTTTTTCTGCTTGCTATGTAAAGAGAATGAGAAGGGAATGAGGAGAGGGAATCTTTAAGTGAGATTATCCCTTCTACCACAACAAAAGTAAATCTCCTAAATCCAGCTGAAGATCCACCATCAACTGAGATCATCTGTCGAAGATGACAGCAATGGAGAAAAGTGAATTCTATCTCTACTTGCTTGATTCAAAAAAATCTAATGTAAAGTTTTTGTCAGTCCCTCCACTACCATGCCAGCTGGACTATGATCTTGCTGGAATTCAAAATATAAATTTTTACTGCTAAATAAAATCTCCAGGGACCATTCATTGGCCTGAAAAACAATGGCACAAGCTGCCTGCATCCATACTTCATAGCATTTGGCTCTGGGAGGATGTAAGTTTTGGCCCTGGAAGGGATGAAACTGTCTGAGATAGATAGTGTCAGATGATTTTGTAAGGAGATGGGAGTCAAAACTGTCTATAGTGAATATGGGAGATAGTCCTTGGTACGCTCTGTCACCTGAGCTGTGTGCTCCCTCCTGGCCCTTGTGCTAGCCCCAGACCCATGCCTCAGCACCACTTTTGGGCCAGTGGGCCAAACCCATCTCAGGGCACCATGCTAACACTTACAGAGGGCATTTTCATGGCAATCCAATGGCTGCATCTTCTCCCTAGCCCTCCTGTATTTAGGGATTTAGAGAGTCTCAGTAGGAGGATGTCTTGTCAGCACTTGCATGCATGCTGCCTCCAAGAAAATCTGTGAACTTCTACTCCATAGGATGATCTGCCTCAGAGCTCACTGGTAAGCGCAATAGCTGGTTGGTTTGACAGGCAAGGAGATCTGGGTGAAAGAAATGAATGCTGTGAGCTCAAAGAAATGGCTGTCTAGGAACTGTGTCCTCTTCCTACCCCAATTAAATTCCCTATCATCTTTTCAGCGTCAACTGGTGAGAGTGACAGAAAGTTTAGATATGTGCAGGCATTTGTCTCAGTTCAAACCTCCCACTGAAGCTGTGGGAATGACGCCGTGGAGGGAAGCCTTGCAGGCTGGCTGTGAGCCATGGTGAGGAGGGTTCCTCTCCCTCCTCCGGCTGGGTGTCTCTGTGCCGTGTGCTGCTTGGGTGCTGCGGGAATGTGCTGCCATGTGCTCCGCAGAATAAGTATTATACAATTTTTATAATTGGATAAAAGTCCTTGGCATTTTATGAAAAACTCAGGGTATTTTAGTTAAACTGCTGAACTTGGGGTCTGAATAAATAATTAAATTTTTACATAGCACTAATTTCAATAGTCGCTTTCAGTTGCAAGTTTCTTCTCTTTCATCCCTAATGTGCAAGGCATCTTCAGGCCACTCCTCTGTTCCGCACTTGAGGGAGCTGCACATCAGTATTGGCTGAAAAAATTATGACATGAAGCTTATGATCTTTCACATTAAATCTCTTGACAAACATTACACAAATGCTGATCATCAATAATAAAATGACTCGGGTTTAGAGGTCTGGAAGATGAAGATAATATATGGGAAAGGGAAGGAGAGAATTCATAGAAATTATGAGGCTAAGTTCTGCTTGCAAAGACGAACAAAGATGAATTACCATGTAAAGAATTTCTAGAAGCATAGAACTGCTATTCTAATGTCCCAAATCAGTCACTCTTTGCACTGTCATGGTTAGAGTTTATGGATAAACTGAAGAGACCAGTCTGCAGCAGCCGGAAAGATGATGTTTTTTTCTGTTTTCCTTTGGTTTTTGGGTACAGAAGTGGCTCTCAGGGGAACACTTGCATTAGGATCTTTGCCACAGGTAAAAGTCATAGTCATTTTTGGCATTGGTGTCTGAGGTCAATGTTGTATGAACTTCAGAGCAGATTTACAGAGCACATTTAATTTTTCTGGAAGCAAGGCATTGATAGGTCGTGATGGTAGAAGAGATCTCAAACACTCATTTAAGCTGCACAGGAGCCCTGTAGAAAGCACTTATCACCTTTTTACAGATGGGAAAAGAGTACAAATCATGTGTGCAGAGTCATACTGGACAGGTGCAAGAACCTGAGGACCTTGCCCTTCCATGGCAGGTTCACACCACTTGTTCTGTCACAATGGAAAAATCCAGCTGGAGTTGGGTTTGATTGTTTGAAGCCATTCCAAACCTATAAACTATGCAGCAATGCATTTGAAATCTCTTCAGTATGGCCTTCCAAGGGAGAGAGTGCCAGCCCTCTGCGCATCTGACTGAAAGTTTTTCCACGGGGGATTTCGGTTCCTTGCCTATCGGTCCCACTGGGACCTAGAAATGCTATGGCATAACAGATGTGATGGATAGTTTTGCAAATCTAGTGAGATCTAGTATTGCCAAAAGATGCAGTTTTGTGGGTGTCTTGTTTAAACTAATCAGCTTGGCTTTCCTTTATTTATAACAGGTTTCGGCAATTGTGTCTTCCAAATGTCAAAAGTAGAACTCTGAACTGAGGGTGATTTCTCTCTGTTCCAAGCATCAGCGGAACTAGTAACGTCTGCAGGAGGCACCATCTTGAATTAACTCAGAACATTATTACACTTTTTTTATTCTTTCCGCTTTATTAACCTGGAAACCTTGAGATAAAGCCAGCTGTCCATTGTACTAAGAAGAAAATCCATGCCATCCAGGAATAAGCACATAAATAAATAAAACAGTATTGTCTTCACTTTACAGTGAGGGATCTGAAACATACCCCCCCCCCAAAAAAAAAAAAAGAAAAAATGCAAAAGTTCAATCAGGAATTGGGCAGTGCAGGGCTGTAAAGCAAACCTGGTTTCCTGAGTCTTATACCTCCATCCTAACTACATAAAGAGCCTTCCAGCCTCAGTTAGGTAGTTGCATCCCTTACATTTGGAGGGATAATGCCAAGAAAACAGTGCCCTCATGTATTTCTTACCTTGCTGTAAAGACATACATGGTGCAGGTAATGCATTTTCAGTTGCACTTGATTTCATAGAATCATAGAATGTTTTGGGTTGGAAGGGACCCCTAGAGGTCATCACCCCCTGCAGTGAGCAGGGACACCGCTAACTAGATCAGGCTGCTCAGAGCCCCGTCCAGCCTGGTCTTGAATGTTTCCAAGGATGGGGCCTCCACCACCTCTCTGAGCACTGATTGAAATCCAGTAACTCCTTGTGGCTCCAGTACATTTTGGGATGTTTTCTGAGCTGTCTGCAGCAGGCAAAACCTTGTCATTTCCATCTGTAGCTGGCTTGTCACAACTTTTACACTTCATGGGAGAGTCTCGTTTTCATTGCCAGATGTGTTTTGAAAGTGCCTTCCAATACTGAAAGCAGAGCTCCATAATGGACTTCATTGAGGTAGAACTGTTTTCTCCGAGGAGGCTTCAAAGCATTTTTCTCTGTCCTGCATGCTGCTTCATCTGGCAGACAGGCATGCCCTTATACAAAAGGGCATTCTATAGATAGAAGTTTCACACTCAAAAAAAATTTTAAATAAAATATCAAGTAAAATCCAGCTTTCTAAACTATACTCCACCTGTCACTTCTTTTAGTCCATTAGCTCTCAAAGGTACAAAAAGCTGGGTTTTCTTTTACTCCTTCCTTGTGAGTGCTATTTTTGAAGTTTTTTCTAAAATCATGTTAACAGGGAAGAGATTTTTAGATTATTTCCCCTCTGCTTCTCCTTCCATCTCCAAAGCATAGTATTTGTTTATGGATTTATCATTAGATTTTAGAGGCATTTCTTAACTTCATCTGAATTTTCAAGCTATCTAGATCTCCCAATGAGGCTGAACTTCCCAGCTTGATTGACACCTTCATCAAACCTCCAACTCTGTGCATCAGAGATGGCCCCAACTTCTGTGGCTCTGTGCCAAACCAATCTCATCTTCCCACTGGGAAATACATCAAGGAGGGCCTGAACACATAAGGCTGGTAACGTGTGGAACTATCCTGTTATCAACAAGATGAAAAGCCAGCCAAGCTGGAGGCAATAGGAGTTTCACTTATGACTGCAGTCTAGATGCAGCCATTCATAGCCCTGGGTCACTTTTCTTGTCATCCCACGATAACATCTCCTTTGCTCTGTAGGTGATGGTTTCCTCTTGCAGCAGTGTTTCTGACTGCAGTGCAAAACACAGCTAGCTCTTTTTGGACAGGTAACTAACAGGGCTATGAACTGGCAACTAGAATCACGGGGCAGATGACTTTTTCCTGAAAATGGACCTCTCCCTCAGTGTTCAAGACAGCTCTAGACACATGTGGATATGCAGAGAAACAAGGATGGCAATGGACCATGGAAGTTTTAAATGAAAAAGATCCCTTTTTCAGTGATTAAAACAATCTAATAATCCCAAAGGCTTTTCTTTACATAGCATGCTGATGTAACTCTTTCAAGACAGGGAATTTAATCCATTACTGCCTGGGAAGAAAAGCTAACCCTCTTGATTGTTTCACACATCTTATCCTAGCCAGGAGCAGCAAATAGTAGGCAGTGGATGGCTCTTTTACAATGATCTCATCTCATCTGTTCATCTACTTGGCTTCTCAGTCCTGAGGACTTTAACATAACTATGCTGGTACCCCAAATGTGGGGGGATAAATGGGGCTGTGCCCTCGCAGTTCATCATCTAACAGTCCATGCTGGTTTTGGCTGGGATAGTGTTAATTTTCTTCACAGCAGCTAGTATGGGGCTATGGTTTGGATTTGTGCTGAAACCAGTGCTGGTAACACAGAGATGTTTTAGTTACTGCTGAGCAGGGCTTACACAGAGTCAAGGCCTTTTCTGCTGCTCACCCCACCCCACCAGTGAGGGAGTTGGGGGTGCACAAGAGGCTGGGAAGGGACACAGCTGGGACAGCTGACCCCAACTGACCAAAGGGGTATTCCAGACCATATGACATCATTCTCATCATATAAAGCTGGGGGAAGAAGAAGGGAGGGGAACAATCAGAGTGATGACATGTGTCTTCCCAAGTAACCATTACACGTGATGGAGCCCTGCTTTCCTGGAGATGGCTGCCTCTACCTGCCTGCAATGGGAAGTAGTGAATGAATTCCTTGCTTTGCTTGGCTTGCACGTGTGGCTTTTGCTTTACCTATTAAACTGCCTCAACACACGAGTTTTCTCACTTTTCCCATTCTCCCCCCCTTCCCACCATGGGGGAACGAGTGAGTGGCTGTGTGATGCTTAGTTGCTGGCTGGGGTTAAACCGCAACACAGGCTCTAGGAAGGTGAAAATTTGGGGAATCCTTTCTGCCACCCATAAAAAATTAACAGCAAATGCAGATGCATGCATGCATCTTAGTAACTAGAAGAAAGAGATGGACAATTCAGGTTGATGGTGGTGGGCAAGGAGTCTTGAGACAAGTATATGCCATTTTCCCTTAGAGAGACCTCTTCCTGTGCATAGTATTTGCCTTACTAAAGGAGATACTGTGTTTTTCAGGTGCCTTTTTCTGTGGCCACTGCTTTTGCTATTACCCTTCCAAACAAGGTCAATCCTCTGCCTGCTGTGAACCAATTATTCTCTTCCTCTGGTTTGCTCAGCCATCGTTAACCATAATCGATGAAGGGAAGAGCTGTCACGGTCATGATTGAGATGAATGACATGGGTACTGTTCAGTCTTTGGAAGCTCAGCTTTCAGGAGACTCATGCAGACAGCGCTGCTCATGACTCAGTCAGATGCTCTCTTCCTTGTCAGTCAGTCCCTACCCTAATATCATGGCATAGTGAGAGAAATTGAGCTTTTGTGCTGCTTGAATGTGATGTTGCTTTGGCCATTAAATAGCTCCTGCAGAACACATTTCTCATTTCCCTGCCTTTGCATACAGTCACATATGCACATAGAGAGTAAGCTGCATACCAAGCCACAGGCATTTCAGCCTTGCAGGGCTGAAATTGCCCATCCCCACTCCAAGCTTTGCAAAGAGCAGTTAGCTGTTCAAAATAATTGTCTGAATAAAAGAGGGAAATAACTAAGCTGTCCACTCTTAAACTACTGGTCTATGACTGAGGGCAGCTGAGTTCAGTTCCCAGCTTCCCAGTTCCCAAGATGAGGCACTCTACATGGGTTATGCTGAGCAAAATGATGCTGTGCACAGGTTTTTTATCTGTCACTAAATGAGCCAATGTGGGTCCTGAGCACAGTGCAGCCCTGCCTGTGTTGTCAGCTGTGCTTGAAACAATTAGAAAAGCTAGACTGATTTACTCTGCATGGAGGGCCATGCTGAAAAGATTGTACTACATCCAGACCTGGACTAACATGGGATGTGATGCTCAAGGCTCAGCTTTACACAGAGCTAATTAGTGTATGTCCAAAATGCAACTTCCTTGCTTGGGGTTTTCAACCTTTCTATGTCTGTAGGCAAGTCATGTATCCCAAATTCTGAAACAATGTAAATTAGGGACTCAAGTACTGGGCTGATATGTAGAGATGACGTGCAATCCTATTTCTCATTGACTTAACTGTGGGCATTCACCTGAAAAGTGAAAACAAACCCAGGCCATTAAGTTTCAGTTTTACATCTTTCTGCATACCTGTCCCAGCAATGATGAAGGGGCACTTTATCTAAGTCTGTGGGTGCTTGAGGTACTCTTATTGAAAGATCTGTATACCAAATCTAGCTATAGAGACCTCATTATTGAGCTATAGCTATTATTTATAGTATAAATTATTTCTCGTCTGCCTTAGTGTTTTAAAGGTAGTAGACTCCTTTGTATGCGCACAGTATCTGAATCTCAAGGAACATATCTTGCCTCCAGTTTCACTGATGGAAATCAGAAGTTACTCTGTTAAAGTTGCTGGAGTAATTCTGACTTTAGCCTAAGGCAAATGAGAACAGAAAATGGCTTTTTGCTGCCTAAGTGGAAAGTTAAAGAATACGTTAAACAGGCTAACTTAAGGGAACAGGGAGGCTAATGCTGACAAGTCACTTTTACATTACAACTAGTAATATGCTTTACACCTAAAATGAAGCATATGATCCCAAAACAGTGGAACCACTTGGCCACGTGGGGGATAATAATCTTAGAGGTGACAACTGAACAATGGACTCCAGACCTGAGCTGAGAAAATAATTCTTTAAATAAGATTTTAATGTTACCCTTTAAATTGTCTTTGGTTAAAATGACCAGCATCAGGCTTTCCATCTCATTTTAGCTGATGTAGGAGGTACAGCATAAAAATACCTTTGGAGTTCTTACAGAAAACTCCTCCTATATCTTTCGTTTCTTTACTGCTGAGCGTGCTGCCGTCTAGTGCAGGCACACACTCCAGTTCAGGAAGGTGTCTGGGTTATTTTGGACTATGGGATACAGACGAGAAATTACAGGGAACATCTTTGTGGTCATGAGGGTGAGAAGCAGTTTTGTGTGGTATTAGCTCCCTGCCACCATCCTCTGAAACATTTTGCACAAAGTCTACAGCGACGAACTCTTGTTCTGCTTCCTCTGGAGACGAGCTTTCCTCAAATGCCTTTCGCTTGAAGAAGGTTTTAACAGCATATCATTGTTATTATATTCTTATATCTAATTATATAATTATTATTTTAGGGTATGATCAAGCATTCAGAGGGCCATTTACCCACATGTAACAATTTACAGTCCTAAGTCCTTTGTTCAGGAGGCAATTAAAAGTGTCTCTTGTTCTGAGAAAACATTTGATTTTCACTGCCCTGAAAAGGCATGGATTTAAATGTTTTCCTGAGCTGTGGCCACAGGGCCTACTCCAGAATCCCCCCCCCCAAATCAATGCTGAACATCCTGGTCCATTGTATGTCTATTGAAAAATTGCAGCAATCTTTATTGTTCAGCAGGAATGAGAGTGCTGTATAATTAAATTAGAGCAAGGCAAACACTGCAAGAAACTTTCTGTGAATAAATCCGTTTAATCAGTTTATTTCTATTAAGATTAAGTGCAGCTCTTGTGTATGCACTTGGTGTTGCCACCTGATTGTTGTGCAGCTGGCTCAAACTTGAAAGGCAAATTTCAAAGCTACATGCATGTTTTTCCAAAATTCAGAAATTTGAATCCTCACATACTAATATTTGTATAGCAAGTGATCATCCAATCAAGGAAAAATGAATCATTAACCTTTCTAAGATATTCAGGTAGGACTTCAAAATATTTGAGATCAATCCCTGATGTCAAAATGTTTGAAATAATATCATTACAATACCAATACTTCTGAGGGAAACACAATTTCTTGATGAATATTTAGTTAGCAGGTTAAGGAAGTGCTCCTCAACACATACACCAAATAATAATAACAACAAAACATATATATACGATCTTCCCCACTGTTGCCACAATAAAGATGTAAGAAAAGAGAAATGAGAAATAAGCAAGTCTGTTAGCACATATAATTTGTTCACTATTTCCATACTGATTTTCCGTCCCTGCTGTCATCTATTCTTCTTGATTTTTGTCATTCTAAGTTTAAATTTCTTCAGGCCATACAGTATCCATTATGTCTTTTGGGAGGCTATTCTTCAACCTATTGGATTAGAAAAGAAACCTTTTTTTTCCAGATTTGCTGACTGAATTTTCCTCTCTTCAATATTATTCAGTGACAGTGGATTATATTTCCTTTTACAGTCTTAAATAATTTATTTTATCCTTGTTATTTAGTCTTTGCCTTGCATGACCTCCCTTTATCCCAACTATTCAATTCCTTTAATATTATTTTTTTCAGGAGTCCATCTGTCTCTTCAACATTTGGTTGTTGCGTTTTTCTGAGTCTTTTCCAATTTACTGCATCTTTCAGGTTCCAAGAGGCTTGTGACTTTATGCAGTGTTCTTAGGGTGGGCAAACCATTCACTGAGTTAGCACAGCCTTGTTGGTACCATGTCCTTGGCTTTCAAGCACACAGCATCTACCATTGTTTTCACTATACATTCAGATACCAGCGCACGGACAACTGCGAAATAAAGGAGTGAACTGAGAAGTCAGGGTGTTTTGTCCATGCCCTCTGGAGACTACCAGGTCAACATTAGGGTAAGCACCTCATATGCCCTGAACAAAGAAGCAAGTCAGACTAAATCATTTGAGTGGCTTCACTTTATATTCCCTTTTTCTCCATTTACTCACCACCAAGTCCCCTCCCCAAAGAAGCACAATCTTGGTTACTCTTTCACCTCTAACACTGGTTTTGTTGACTATATATCTTTAATTAGTATTTATGATAGGGCTGCCCTGGTAATTCCTACCTTTGTTATCAATTCTGGCAAGCTTGCGCCTCCCAACTGTTGTATATAGCGTCCTATGGTTTTACATGTCCTGCCCCATTAGTGGTGCCCCAGCTCAAGGTGGGCCATCCGCACGTACATTACTCCCCTTTTGTTAACCTTAGCATCCTGCTGTTCCTCATTTTCTTGTCTTGTTAGAAGCACCACAATTCAGGATTAGCTATCTGCGTGCATCCCTTAGCACATCTTATGGACATTTCACCGCTTTCTGTAAATTAGGATGACAAGTTTTGCACTGGTGTGCCTCAAAACTGGGCGTTATGGTAGAGCTAGTCCACTGTCTGTAGCACTGACTATCTGCTTTATTATCATCCCCTCTGGAGTGATTCAGCCCTGTTGCTGGTGCAACAGAGTTCTCAACTTTCAGCACTGACTTCCCTGTTTTGACCATCAAAATTGTAGTGGAGTTTTAGAGAACAACAATAATAGAAGACCTGCACCAAGAACCAACAATTTGGCAATTTTCATTCACTGTTAACTTGGTCCATCTGAAATGCTTACTCTTTCGTAAAGATGAGGTGATATTAGGGTTAGAGGTGGAAATGATGGTGAGACACTGGAGTTCTAGTCCAGCTCCAAGAGATATTCTGCATTACCCATGGGCAAATCACTGATCCCTGTCTGTACCGTAAGATATTAAATTATATACCCCCAAAAGACTCTGAGATCTTTGAGAAGGGCGTGTGACAGATATTCAGAATAGTTATTATTGGAAATTTCTTTGAGACTTCCTGCCACTCTTGCATTTTAATTGTAGCCAGCATAAGAAGGCTGCTGATTCATACGGCCTTCATGGACAGGCTTACAGTGGCTACAGGCAAGAGGACCTGTGTCATTAACAGAGGTGCTAGGATATGCTGGGGGTTGAAAGGAAACTCTGGAGGAGGTGACAAGAGCTGAGATAAAGCTGTGCATTGCTGAAAATCCTTAACACTCACAAGATGAAAAATTTGTCTTCTGTGCTACACAAGAAGAAGATAAGGTAGCAGATATTTTATAGTTTAGTTTACTTTACTTTATCTCCTGATATCTTTTAAAACTAAAACATTGAGGGTAAATTGTGACTTAATGGATAATATTTGTTTTTTCATACTGCAGTCAGAAACTTTTCTCCCCAGTCTGTTACTGTAACAAATCTTACTTCTGTGAGCCACTGCCAGGCTTATTTAGAAAAGCAAAGACATTATTTTAAGTTCTCACTCTTTGGCTTTCAATTTATCTCAAAACTCCCATGTATTAGACTTTTAAAAGGAGGAAAATTAGTAAACGTGATCATTTGTTATCCAAAACAGCGTTTTAATTGTGATCCTTGTTGGGGAATGTATGTGTTAGTATAATAGTAGCATTATATTTAAATACAAAAGAAAATTCTCTGTGATTTCTTCCTTCTGATGAACACGCTCACATCCAGCGCCCCCACTCATACATTTCTCCCTGCTGCTGGTGGGGACTGTCTGTTAAAGATGGGTTTGCTTTCTTTTCCCACAGGAGAGTGCATATAGAAAAGGAAAGGATGTTGTAAGAGAAGACGTCTTTGTAAATGGGTAGTGGATAGCCTGATGTGTTCCCTATAAGACATTGTATTAGTAGTCTTAGGAAAAGAGAATACTAGGAACCTATTCTGCTCTTAGACCAAGAAAGATACCATTGACTGATGAGTGCTATAGGCTAATAATTCTCCATGGTCTTGGGAGGTTTACTATCGGTATTAAAATACTGATGTTCAGAAAGGAAGGACAATCTTCCTTCCTTCCCCTGATTAAAAGGAGCTGTCTTCTCTTAATGCCCCTTGCAACTTAATCGATAAAAGCTTTCTCTTTCAACCTAGTTTCACTAGTGGTTAATATGTATGGCACATCCTTAGCATTTGCTCTCTGTGCCGAAGCAGAGAAATATTCAGAAAATGAAAAATTACTGAAGACAAGAAAGCTTCTGAAAGGTGAAAGAATCTGCAAGCTTATCCCATTTACCTGAATCTCCCAAGAGTGCAAGATTTGGATGGATGCATGAGGATTTTCTGGTGGCATTCCAGTGTGACTGCGTTTTGCTTAGACAGAGCCCAGGTGCTGAAGTATTTCAGTGCTGGGCAAAAATAAAAAAAATAAAGTAAAGGGGAGGTAGTACAAGCCTTTGGTTTTATTTGTGAACCTCAAAGCAGCTTGAAGTTTGGCCTGAATGTTGAATAAA
Organism: Gorsachius magnificus; assembly: GCA_034008185.1. Taxonomy (NCBI): domain Eukaryota; kingdom Metazoa; phylum Chordata; class Aves; order Pelecaniformes; family Ardeidae; genus Gorsachius; species Gorsachius magnificus. The sequence continues at coordinate 27,831,848 of CM067083.1, read as the reverse complement.
TGTTCAGATTTTGTATTTTATTAATTCAGACCAGTTAATCTAGTCTTAACAGCACATTCCATATTTCCATATTAAAGACAAGATTTCTGAGGCATGCCCTCCCAACATTTACTCTGTATTTTGGCTGCCAGAAGGGCTGGAATAGTTAACAGTTCCTTTCATTTTCTTTTTATTTCTTCTCTTTCTCCCTCCAGATATAAAAGATTGGTACATCCACTCTTTTTATTTGTTATTCTTGGCCAGACGGTGTACTGGATATAGAGTAAAATTGTAGGGTAATAGTCCAGAAAGATATTTCATTTCCTGAAAGTATGTGAGCAGTTAACTGTAAGGGGTTCAGGAAGACTCCTTTGATATGGTACCCCACTAGGTGCTGGGAGTACTCAGTATTGTGAGTATGCTACAGCATTGGCTTCATTTAGTCTGGAAAATTATTGCTGCTATCACGAGTAAATAGGGCAAAACAATGCCTGCATCAAAGGGTCAGGGCTCTGGGTGCCAGGAGCAGGACCTTGTGAAATGGACACAGAACTGGGACCATCCATTGCCCGGTCACATGTGGGATACTCATCTCCCTCTTCCACTCTGACAACGAGACAACTACCACTTGCCTCGAGGTGACGTGGTGAGGGTGGTGTAAATGCTGCTCTTCTGGAAAGGTCATCATCCAAGAGAGACCAAATGTAGACTCAGAATCATAGAATCATAGAATTGTCTAGGTTGGAAAAGACCTTTAAGATCATCACGTCCAACCGTTAACCTAGCACTGCCATCCCACCACTAAACCATGTCCCTAAGCACCTCATCGACCCGTCCTTTAAATACCTCCAGGGATGGGGACTCGACCACCTCTCTGGGCAGCCCATTCCAGAGCCTGACAACCCTTTCTGTGAAGAAATTTTTCCTAATGTCTGCACAAGGATAGCTGGCAGCATGAAGCTGCTGTGTGAGAGGAAGACAAGGAGCCTCTTGCAGAGAGCACAGGCCAGGGCAGAGCACACAGGGCTTGGCCTCCGATCAGGGATGCCCCTTGTTTTATGAGCATCCTGAAGCCTGCTCTGACATCCATGCTGTCTTAAGCCTGTGTTCTGCATTAATAACCTATCTAGGCAGCATCCTGGGAGCCTTTGGCAAGTATAACCAGGAAAGGCCTGGGCATGTGTGCCAGAGTTGGATCCTGCCAACGTGGGAGCAGTTGCTGTGTAGCTGGGATGACAAAACCTGCTTTCAGCAGCCAAACAGCTTGGGCTGGCTGAGTCCCTTCAGGGGCTGGAGTCCCAACAAGCAGGCTCGGGGATACTCCGTGACTCCTGTAATTCAGGCACCCAGCAGACATTTCTAGGGAAACAAGCCAGTTTAATATGGGCATTACCTGCTAGAGCTGCACCAGGAAATGTCAGGTAAGATGAGTTTTGGCTAATGTGCCCAGTGACACTTGGTAAAGGGCAATGTAAGCTCAGGGTAGGCAGGCTAATAGCTGTGATGGTGTATCATGTATCCATGATAGCTTTTGCTAGTCTGGGAAAGGTTTACACTTATTTACGCCAGGATAACTAATGGCTGAGCTTGCATTTCCTTTGCTGTTGGTTTCACTATTGAATTGGGTTCTGTGCCTACTGCTGCCTGCAGATTTAGCTATGAAAAAGCAGATGACACAAGTTTGGATCTCAATGGTAAGCAGAGCTCCCATATGAAGCACAAATATTTCAGTGTTGTAATTAGAGCACACTAAGGGAGCTCGGTGAGCAAACCATTTTTATTAGTAACATTAATTTGCTAGTTTTAGGAGGAAAAAATATGAAATGTGCTTTTTAATGTTTTAACTGCCTTCAGATATATTGCTGTAGGTACAGAGAAATGGTAGAATTAACAGAGACTAGAGCTAAGAGAGAGCTGGGAGCCATCTCAAGAGGTCATCTTAACCCATCTGTTTACTCCAAAGCAGAATCAGCTATACCCAAAGCATCTCTGACAGGCATTTGTTTTATCTGTTCTTCAAGAACTTCAGTGGAAAGATAGTACTGCTTCCTATGGGAAGCTTCTCCAGTCCTTTACTAACCTTACTGCTAGAAAATTTCCCTTACTTCCTAAAGCATGATTTCCTGTCCTATCCACCAGGTGTACAGACAGGTTAATCCCTTATTCTTTGCGGGATGCTTTTGCATTCCACATTATGTTTTCCTGAAATCTTTTTGCTGAGCTGGATAATTCCATTTTTTCCTTTATTTTCTTTTCCTCCTGATTGGGTCAGTTTTTTAGATCTCTGGCATTCTGATTCTCATCAGTCTTCCCAGAACAAATGATCCACACCTTTCTTGAAATCCCATGCCTGAATCCAGATTCAGTATCCCAGCTGAGGTCTTATGAATAGAACGGTTATTTTCAACATCATAGGTCATATCCTTATTTATATACCTAAGGGTGACATTAGAGTCTGGGAACTTCTTTGATTTCCATAATATGCCACAATTGATTCAATTTCACATTGTGACCCATTGTGGTCTTAAGAACATTTCTTGCAGAGCGAACACTTGCCCAGTTGTTCTCTGTCCTGTCTGAAGTGCAATATTCCTGCCTGCCTGAACTATCTTGCACTTGAGCTTATTAAATGATACCTTTTTAATTCCAGACTGATTTTCCTTTTTGCAAAGATCACTTTGTATTCTGTTAGTGGTTTACAGAGTGCTGCAGCCCCCCTCAGCTTTATGTTGTCTGCAAATTTAGTAAGTACACTTTATTCTGTCACTGGGTCTATGAATGGAAGTACAGACAGCATGATCCTACCAGACTCTCTGAAACCACACTTGAGACATCCTCCAGTATGACAGAGGACTACTAATCAGGATTTGCTAGGACAGATCTGTAATAATGCATGAACATTGCTTAATAGTCAGAGTATGTTGTGAGCCCACCTCTCAAGGAAACTCTGAAATATGATTCATTTCTCAAACTGAACCTGAACCAAAACTATTGTTAAAAAGTCATTGATTAGCCTCAAACTAAACTGATTCAAATTGTTGATTTTTTCCTGAAGTGGAAGAGGAACTTAACTGTTCTGGACAGCATTATGGATCTCAAACTGGAATTAAATTGAAAGGTTTCAGTTGCAAATGGATCCAAACTGAAACCTAAGATAGAGAACATTGATTTAATGCCCTTCTTACAATAGTATAATGCAGACTGCATTTCTTTAACTTTCCCATGAAAATGCAAGGAGACACTGACAAAAGCTCATCCTAGAACAAGGCAAGCTACAGAATATAGAGGTAAGGAGATGGTAACATTTGCTGCAGCCAAAGACTGGGATGAGCCTGAGCTCTTCGGTTGCCATCTCACAGAAATGCAGAGACCTGAACCCAGCAAACTTCATCCTTTGTCCCTATTTCAGCTGCTTCTGCTTCCCCATCCACAGAAGGGGGGAAGAAGAGAGATTTCTTGCTTGGGCAAGTTTTGGTGCTTAAGTGAACTCACGGTCTGAAGTCTGTATGTGTTTGTAAGATAATTCTGCTGCCATTACTCTACTTTAAATCACGGATCAAGTGTGACATTGTAAAGCAGAGAGTGAATATCGCCTCTTCTTTAGCAGCAGAAAATATGTCAAGCTACCTTTTGAGATATCATTTTTACATGCATGGATAAAAAAGCTTCAAGTAATGGTCTTCAAGCTGCTGGAGAAAGTATATAGGGCATGTTTCCAGTCAATGTTACTGAAGAAAAAACACACCCCTGAGCCTTTCAAACTTCCTTTGTGGGGCCTGACAGCCATCAGCTTCTTGAATGCAATCAAGGGAAGGGACTGTGTAGCAGAGTACGCCTCTCCCATCTAGTTCCTATGGCTTTGTTGAAGCACAGAAGGGGACAGACTTAGAGGATCGCTTAAAGGAGTTAGACAAGTTTGAGTGTCAGGATTGAGACTGAAATAGGAATTTTTAATGCTTGTATCAGAACCGTGCTTTTTTCTCTTCTGTAATTTTAGTGACTATTCTGCAGTTGCCACAACTGGCAGGTTGTTTATAATTCATTTCCTAAGCTTTTCTCTGATTAATTTTATTCTTATTGTTAATCCTTCATTCTCTTCCCCCTTCCCAGAGGTTCAGACAGAGCTAACTTTTCTCATGGGAGATTAGCAAACTGGTCCATAAAAACTAAAGGTGACCCTGAATGCTAATCCATCTGTTACAACAGACAAAATCTGAAACTGCTAGGCGATTTCAGGGTGTCTAAAGATCTAGAGTTATTTAAATGGTGGGAGCTCAGCGATGTAGAGGACATTTTTGCCAGCGCAGCACTGGCAGTCTTAGTGGATGGGATTCAGCTGGGGAATAATCTTAGAAAAAATCAGGCAAATCTAAGCTCCAATAATCTTTAGGGTGTGCCCAACTAGCCTTCTGCTTCAAAAATTGTTGCCAACATAAGAACAGCACTTGTCAGAATAGAAACCCTTCCCATGCCTAAGCCCAGTGAGATAAAAAAGTAAAAAAATAGCCAGAAGGGCCAAACCCCAGGCATATTTCTTCCCTCTGATGGAGGGATGCTGGAGGCTCCTAGGATTTTACAAGGGACTTCACTGTTGCTTGTTCCATTTTACCTGGAAGGTGCTCAGATCTGACAGTGAACAAAACCTTTACCTGGGCTAAATCAGAGTAGTTTTGTAAGAGTATGTGGACAATGGCTTTCTCCCTTGCACAGTCTGCATTGTCCCTGCTAGAAAAAAAAAAACTCGCACGGGGACTCGCTCTGTGTAACATCTCACATCTGCAGCAAAGCACAGAAGGGCAGCTTTGTCTCTGCAGAGAGACGGGAAGGCTTACACTTACAGGCATAGCACACAGAATCAACAGACCCCACCTCTTTTCAGTACCATTAGCTGCATACCCCCCAGTAAGTAATGCAAATTTATACAGGGCTGCCTAATGAAATCAGTGTCCGTGCAATGATCTTATGCTTTACAACTGCTGCTAAAGGCTATTTGACCATACTTTCCTAAGGTTAGTGCACAAAATCATAGCTGAAAGAAAAAGGCACCAGAGCAATTTGCACTGTCCAGTAAGAATTGCGGTGACCTTCCTTTTAAGAAGGTGTTAACCTGGTTATTTGTGATATGCCTGAAGTTATCTTTAAGGAGAGGTGCTTTTTCTGCCATGCAGGCAAAGAATTCCAGCCTCTTTGCATGGTGCGCTTTCAACTGCAATTAAGTAGTGCCTGTTTTTCAACTGAGTTGGGTTAAAACAAATGGCTCATTCTTTACAGAAAACAAATATACAGCAGCAATGACAATAAAAATCAGTCACTGTTTCTGCCAGGGGAGGCTGCTGCTGGAGGAAGCTGTGTCGCTGAGCAACCAGCCCCCAGCAGGAGCTGCAGCACCTGGGCTGGGACCTACACCCAAGCCCAAACAGGAGCAATTTGGCAGTTACATGTAGATTAAGTTTTGATCATGACCCTCAGAAAAGGACATCTTTTTTTCTGAGGGATCACAGATGAAGTTCAGAAAAGATTATCTGGTAACCCCCTAACACTCTTGCCCAGAGTATGTGACAGCTGAGACATATAATTACTAAATAAATGCATGGCAGCGTCACTACTGGGATTAAAGCCAAATTCTTCACTGTTTTTTTTCCTTGCATGTGGCTAAAGGGTTAGTACAATCTCTGTCTTGTTAGTGCTTTTGTCTCCACACAAGCTTAGACACCACAAATTTCTTGTCCCTAAAGCCTAGTGATTTAAAAAGCCTGGACTATGAGTGGTTATAACTAATTTTTTTTGCCTATCTGTAAGGTTTACAGCAAGGAGTCACCATGTTATTGTGTCTGTAGGAAAGCTACTTCTTGCCTACTAACTTTTCTTTATGAAATGAGTAAATCATTTGGAATTTGTGGGATACAGGTGGGATACAGCAACAGATCTGTTGCTTTATGTTTGACAAACCTCTATAAGTAATGGAAATCACAAGTCACTTTCTGCTCTTACCTGGGAGAAAAGTCCGACCCCCACCTCACAACAGCCTCCTTTCAGGTAGTTGTAGAGAACGATAAGGTCTCCCTGAGCCTCCTCTTCTCCAGGCTAAACAGCCCCAGTTCCCTCAGCTGCTCCTCATAAGACCTGTTCTCTAGACCCTTCACCAGCTTCAAAGATATCTGTCTGTCCTTACAACCTATAGCAGGAATCCAGGCAGAGAGCTTGTTCTGCACACTCATTTGTAGATGGGTAAAGTTAAGGGAGATGAACCACAACTTGTGGGTAGAAGTTGTAAAAGTATGCAGACACCTAAAGATGCAGATGGTCTAAGATTTTGATGAACCATTGAATTTTGACATTTCTCTTGTGCCTTTAGATATCAAAGAACCCTTAGAAAACTGAATTTATTTTTTTAGAGCCTCAGCTCCTCATCCATGAAATAGGAGCATTCTTCTTTTCTCCATATTCTTGTCATATGCATTTAACCTTCCCAAGGCAGGGGTTTCTTTTGAACTTGTGCAACTTAAGTACATATTTCAGGCTTCTGGATGCTACCATAAGCCAAAGAAATAAAAAAAAGGTTTCATCACAAAGTCCATTGTAATTCTATTCTGTTTTTCAGCAGAAAGTCCTCACAGAGTCCAAGGGGAGAATAGTCTGTGGAGCATCTTCCCTCCTGAGCCATGTGGTGCTGGCCTCCTTTGATAAGGAGTGAGATGCCTGGGGATGTACAGTATCAGGAAGCCTTCCAATGGGGTCATCCGTGTTTGGAGAAGAACAGTGGGTGGCAGTATCTAGATCTGCCAGTATCGCTCCTTTTGCTTGCATGGCCTTCTATTTGAACACAGTCTGTTCCTTGAAAGGAGAAAAAGCACTCTTGGAAAACAGAATCTTTAAAGAAACTGAGTGATTATTTTAAAAGGCCACTTAGACGGGCTTATCCACAGACTTTTCACAACAGTTGCAAGATTATTCACAATGGTTTGAGACCATCCCATCTGAGGCATATTTCTTAATGCTGCCAACTGTACAGCCCTTATACTGCCTGTATATACCAAATGGATAGGGTCTAACACAACCTAGGTCTCAAACCCAGCCTCATTCCAAAGGGGTGGGAAGATTTACCTTTGAAATAAAATACAGTGTTATGAGGATTAGGAATCTTTATATAACGGAATGGAAAGATATTTTCCCAAGGCAGAGAGACTGTGTTATTAATGTGTCTAAATGCAGTATAGATATGCCCAAAATATCCTATTTTAAATTCACCTCCAAAACGTCTTAATCCGATTGATGATCTCTAGCTTCTTATATTCAAATCAGTTTGAGCTGTGAGCTGAGTGTCTTATAAAGGAAATGGTGGTCAAAAGTACTTAAACTAATGTCTCTGCGTAGTTTCCACCCTCAAATCTCTCTTCATTCAACCATAACTTTCCTGAAAGCTGTTTTAGACTGCAAATATCATCCATCATCTTTTTTTTTTTTTGTTTCACTTGATTAAGGTAATTTTAAGTTTGAGAGTAAGTGTGGGAGAATACCTCTTTCTGTTTTAGGGATTCTTCTCTGTTTTTGTGGTTTTATTATCCACTACATGGATGGATTAGCTACAGGTATGTTCACATAACTAAGAAATAAGAAAACGTATGTGTTCTTTGGAAGATTAAATTAAAGGCAGAATGAGAAGAGGGTGACAAAGATTCTAATAGGACTTCTAAAGCAAGGTACAGGTGATGTAAATATCAAATATATGTTAAGATAAAAAAGGAAAAATGAATAGTAGCAGTAGTCAGGGAAAGCAAAGAAGAGAAGATAGAAACTGGGTGGGTGAAGCTGTGGAAATAAAATTGGAAATATGCCCTAATTCATATACCCAAGCGGTCCATGTTAAAATTGTACAGGCAGCCCTAACCAGTATTTTCTGGCATTTTGGTTGCTTTGACCTCACAATCTTGTGCGTGTGTGTATGTAACACATGTATATTACATTACGTGCCAGTCCTATATAGTGTGAAAGAAGGACTTTGAATAGAATACCGAATTGCAGTAAGTGTATGTGGAAAACCTAGAGAACACACATTTTTAAAGATATTTTTACAAAACCAAGCATAGAATCATAGAATCACCTCGGTTGGAAAAGACCTTTAAGGTCATCGAGTCCAACCGTTAACCTAGCACTGCCATCCCACCACTAAACCATGTCCCTAAGCACCTCATCTATCCTTCTTTTAAATGCCTCCAGGGATGAGGACTCTACCACCTCCCTGGGCAGCCCATTCCAGAGCCTGACAACCCGTTGGTGAAGAAATTTTTCCTAATGTCTAGCCTAAACCTGCCCTGGTGCAGCTTCAAACCATTCCCCCTCGTCCTATCATCTGTTACCAGGGAGAAGAGGCCGACCCCCACCTCACTACAGCCTCCTGTCAGGTAGTTGTAGAGGGCGATCAGGTCTCCCCTCAGCCTCCTCTTCTCCAGACTAAACAACCCCAGTTCCCTCAGCTGCTCCTCGTATGACTTGTGTTCCAGACCCCTCACCAGCTTTGTTGCTCTCCTCTGGACATGTTCCAGCAAGGCAACATCTTTCTTGTAGTGAGGGGCCCAAAACTGAACACAGTATTTGAGGTGCGGCCTCACCAACACCGAGTACAGGGGGACGATCGCTTCCCTGCTCCTGCTGGTCACACTATTCCTCATACAAGCCAGTATGCCATTGGCCTTCTTGGCCACCTGGGCACACTGCTGGCTCATGTTCAGTCAGCATGCATCAAACAGGAGATTTTTCATTGGTGCCTGTCCCTTTTTCCTAGTTTGCGCAATGGGATCTTTTACATTTTCATCTTGTTTGACATAGCTTAACTTTAGTTTGATTGCCTCAGGTTTCAAGGGATTGCATCTGAGATACCCTTTCTTTGCATCATTTAGAGGGAACAAGAGGGGGAGAAAAAAAATGATTTGTTATGACTGAAATCATCCCGTCAGAATCGACCTTTTCCACTCTTGTCTGCAATACAGTGGCCGCTCCACAGGCTGGACCGTTCTTGGATTGCTCCCTCAGTCTTCTCAGCCCCTCACTTGTGAACAAGAGGATGATTATTAACTACAAATATTAAAATTTAAGTACTGTTTTCATTTAAAACAAGCACTGTCCGGATAAAAATAACAATTAATGGAAGAGAGGATTTTGAAAGACGTATGTAGCCTATGGTCTAACAATAAAAATTAGGTCCTTACCTGAGGATTGCATTGGAAATCCCTGACAGCGGTGGTTGCAATAAGTTCCTTTTCTTTTTCAGCACTGCCAATGATTATTCTGCTGAACGGATATATTGGACCTGTATTTTTCTCTGTAACTAGTGCTGTGTTCCTATTTCATTCCAACTGGACATGTGTCAAGTAATTTTCTGTCTTTTAAGAGATTCGTTCCAGGGGACATTTAGCACATGATGGTTTTGTGTGAGTCTCAGCACTTTAGAAGACAGAAGAGTTTAAAAAGAAGCTCTGTTTAACTGCGCCCATCTCCTCCCTGCATGTTCATGCATGGCTCTGCTCCCTGCTGGGACTGATTGCATGTGCTTGAGTAAGGGCAGAGCATGAAGGAGCATTTCCCTACCCAAGCGCAGCTCTCCATAAGGCCTGCGAACTGTGGTGTCCTTGCTGCACCATATCTGGGATGCCTCTCCCAGAAAGGATGGTGAAATCCTGGACATGCGCTCCAACTCATGAAACTCGTGGTGTTGCAGGGCAGTCAGGCAGTTCTGCAAAGGACAGCCTTTAAAGTCTTGCAGTCTTCGCCACTTTCACACACACTTGTCCTTGAAAAAGGCCTGGCAAGGATATTTAAAGATGATTTGTGGTGACAGTTGGTGCAGCAGGCATTTGAGAATTTCCCTTTACTCTGTTCTTCCTCACGTTGATTATACCAGCTCAAAGGGTGTGCGAAATATAGCAGGAGAGAAAGTTTATCTTTTTGCATGAGGACAAGAACAGCTGGATCTAATGCTGTTGTCTGGAAAAAGAAAGGGACAAATCTGAGAAAAAGTGATTATATCAAGTTCTCATCATGCAGAGCACAAGAATATTAGAAGAAAGAAAGGCAGAAAACTTGTTGGATGGAATGAAACAACTGTCTGTCATTTTGCAAACACTAACAATCAAGCAAAAGGACTGGGTATTTTGGCAGCATTGGGGTCAAAAAGACCTGGGAAAGATAAAAGCTGCTGCCAGATTACTCTGTTCTTCCATTTACTAATGATTTCTCACTGTCAACCGCGAATAGAGCTTGTAATAGAGCTTTGAATTTATAAATCAGTTAGTGCTGAATCTTTTCCTCCAAGAGAACTCCCACTGACTCTGGTCGCTCGCAGAATTTGGCATTTTCTAATGAGAAGCCTGGTCTTTGGAGTCTTCCTCTCCCTGGTTTTGGAGACTTTGGTGGGAAACAGGGCTACCCAGTACCTTGCAGGAGGAGTACCCCAATCATCCCCTCACCATCTGGGAAAAGTATCCCTGTCATAGGGAAGCATAAGTTAGGATGTTGCTATGGCAGGGAATAGATTTGTAGCTTTAGTCTTTTAACTTACACACAGGCACTCTGTGAGAGTTTTCCTGCACATCCTGAGGAGCTGAGTGCCTACTTCTGTCCAGGCATCTACCAACATTTTAAGGCAACTAGAGACCTTTGTAAATGTAGCCCATATCTCCTAACCATCAAGGTTTTCTTCAGAGAGTTGTTGGCTGCCCTTAGCTTGTTTAATTCAATGTGAAAGCACTGGAAATCCTCAAATGAGAGACATGTCAGTAATAATTCTAGGGGAAGTCTTAGAGTCTTCCACTTTCCAGATTTCCAGAAGACTGCTCCAACCACTTCAGCACTAAGAGGGAACAGGAGGTGGTTAGGATTTGCTTTGCCTCTGCTTTTAACATTTGGCAAAAATGGTTCCCACTAGGAGAAAATTTCAGCATACAGATTTCCAAACTGCAGACCCTTCTAGTCTGCATATTTTGGAAGGACAAGGTGCCTGGGTTGTTTGGTTTTCTTGTTTGGGCTTTTTTTTTGGGGGGGGGAAGGGGGACACACACAGGTGGGGTGGAGGGAGTGCTTTGCTTCTGGTTTTCTTGCTGGCTTTGGTGACTTGCAAATGATTCATATATAGGGGAGCAACAAAAGCCCATAGCCCCCACCCCATACATTAAATGAATGATTTGGATCCCAGCTTTCAGAACACTTTCAGCTTCATCTAACCTGTTCCAAAGAAACTCTTTATCCAAAAGAAACTTGAACAAACAAAGCCTATAACAAAAGCCTGCCAAAATCTTCTTGTATGAGATTTCTCCAATTTTCTCTGCTTCTTTTGAGTTTGACAGCAAAGGAGTAACTCAAAGCAAAAGCATGGCATAATTGTTTTATGCCTGCACTTCCCTGGCCTCTGCGTGAATGAAGTTTGCACTGGGAAGCTGTGTCGGCACTGGGAAAAACTGATGTGACTGGAGCTTATCTTTACGAAGCTTATTGTAAATTCTGTTAATAGCAACATTAGTGTTTCAGATGCTCATTGTAAATGCATAAGGGACAATTGCTGTCTCCACACTCTCCCTCTCCCATCCTAAATAGAAGGATCAGATTCTCAGCTGGGGTAAACAGTTGTAGCATCGCTGATATCAACAAAGTGTTGTTTACCCCATCCGAAGATCTGATTCACAAGCACTGAGCGAAGGATAAGAGAAAAAATGCATCTCACAGAACACTAGAGTATTCAGAAGTTGCTGATTTTAGCAATCTGGCTTATAAAAAGAGTTAACTGAAAGAAAAAAAATACAAGCCATTGCTTAAATTTAAAGTCACACAAACAAGGGGATTCTACCCGTTTTCAGACTCCAAACACATTTAAAAAATACAAACCCACTCTGCAAAGACTGTTGGATTTATTAAAAATGTATTGTGGGATGATCAGTGCTGAGCTTGGCTCCAGGACCTAATTATTGCAAAAGAGGCATGGAATTATTAAGCCTGTTGTATTAGCAGCTTTAAGCACAGAGTCTTCAACAAGGTTGTTGCCGAGTTCTAGATTATTGTTTTTACAACTGCAATCTTTGGAAATCTTGGCAATAAGAAGTACTTTTCTCAGTTGTTATTTTGCTGTCATCATGGTAGAAATTACAAAACTCAATTAGAATAACAAGTATGCTAGTAGTCAAGAGATTAATTTAGACAGGCTCTCAAAAAAAACCCCAAAGTCCAAGGAATTTACCTGTATTTCTTAAGGCTCTATGAAGGGTCATTCTGGGTCACACCAAAAGTCTATCCAGCACCAAATGTTCCTCCCTGCAGGAATCAGCTGCAAATACTTAGCGTGAATGTAAGAAACAGGGAATAGAGAGGGTGGCTCTTGCTTGGTGCCCTAAGCCATCTTCTTTAAAATTGACAAATGCTAGATGTTGCATCACTTCCATCACATTTAACACCACACCAGCAGACCTATCCCCAGGAGCAGTCTAGGCCCATTTTGAATACTTTTAAACTTTCACTCACCTCTACATCTTGCAATAATGAGTTTTGCAATTTACCTGTAAGTTGTGTAAAAGTAGTTTTATTCCTTTGCTCTTTCTAATAAAAGCACTGGGGCATATCTAGTTCTTATATTCACTCAAAATAGCTTGTAATTACTGCTTGTCTGCTAGTTAGATTGTGTAGACGTCTTTGGTGGCTTCCTTCAATCTTGGCTTTTCCAAAATGAAGAGCTGCGGACTGCTCTTCTCATTGAACCTGTTCTGTATTTCTAACCACCCTTACCATGCTTTAAAACTACACCGTACTGTTTCCAAATTGATGGAATTGGACTGTGTTCAAGATGTGAGCATGCCATGAATTTATAAAGCAATGCAAAGATATTTTCTGGTTTGTTCCCCATACAATTCCTAATAACTTCTAACATTAGATTTGCCTTTATGATCATTGCAGAACATTGTGCTAGTGTTTTCAGAGAACCATTCAAATATTTTCTGAATGATGATAGCTAATTTAGAGACCATCATCATTTATGCCTGCTTACATGGGAAGTTTCCCTTGTGTATTACTCTGCATTTCATCAACATCTCGATTTCTTCTGCCATTCTGATGCTTAGGCAAATAGCTTCACAAAAATTAATACTTAGAAAAATTTTAATTTGGAAAAGTAAAAAATGAAGAGTTAGACTTTTCTGAGTCAAAATATTTTAGCCCAAAATTAAATAATAATTTTTCGATGAGATGATATCAAGCTGACACTTTGAGTCACCATGATGCTTCTTGGTAATTAGAGCTTAAGGTCATTCATTCCTCTGTTCTTCCTCCCAGACACTGTCCTAGAGCTGGACAAGGATTTCCATATCAAGCAAGCTGTATCCCAAGGAAATTTACAGAGAAAGATCTTCAGGTGAATTGTGTTGGGTTTGCTCAAAATAAAATGTATTCAGAAAGCAAATTTTATATTTGCAGTTATGAGTTGTAGACTTAGGAATACACTTGTGCTTGCTGAAAAAAAAAAATCAGATGATTTATATCAATCAACATTAAAGAAGAGTCTAAATTCTGACTGTTAAATATTCTTAACAAGTCACTTAGCAGCAGCTCCAGACTAGGACTCTGAAGTCTTATTCTGATGCTGAACTTAAGAAGCTGTCAGCAACAGACGTAAAAAGTGTAAAGTTAAATATCTGTAGAATTAGCTTGTAAGACTTGTTCACCAGTTGTATTCTGCATCAAGCAACAATAAACTTGAGGAATAGGCTGCCCAGTGCTCAGGAAGGAAAAAATAGCAAACTAAATCAGAAACATTTTTTTCGTATGACTGACTTACTCAACTGTAATATGATTATTCCCTTAATATTCCATTCTGAATATAGATAGATAGGTAGATTAATTTTATGCAATCATATTGTTTCACATATTTCAATGAAGATCTGCTTGTATGAGCAAATATATAGGATTAAGAAGTATTTTCATAATTTCGTCCTTAAATAAGTCTTAGAGCAAGGCTGAAGAAGGAATATTGTGTTTTCAAGATAGAATAGAACTGTTCTTTTCTCATTTCAAGACAGATAGAAAATTTAAATAAAAAGAAACAGATAATGGAAAATGCTACTTCCCTCCTGCTTTGTCTAGTTGTTACTGTTGTCACCAATGACATCATAACGCTTCTGGCAATTTAATAAAAGCTACAACCTTATGAATTATTTCATAGTAGGCAACTATTCTCTCTATGGGGGTATAGATAAGAGGAGGAGGAAAAAGCCTGGCTCAGATAAAGAGGTCCATAAAAAAGTACCATAGAAAATTATTTACTGTAGTAGTTTAATGGTGACACTAACAGTGTCATAGGCTTTTACTATATTCGCATAACTCTAGCTTCCCCATTCGTAATAGACTAACCAGCCCACACTCTATATCCAAAACCCCTGTATCTCTAATATATGGGGGGGCAGGGGGGAAGCAAACAAAAAGAAGGGGAGAAGAAAAAGGATTGTAGTAGTCTAGGTTTTTATTCATGTGACTGAGAAGCCGAAAAACGGAACAATTGTATGAGCACTCTAATTTTTGTAAAATTGCCTGCCGCTGCATTCAGCACTGCAACAGCTTTGATTTCACCCTCACACCTTTAGATCTCTGGGAAATTAGTAATGTGAACTGTGATGGAGCCGTATCTCTGTGCCAGTCAGGACACCATCAGTAGCACTTTAAGCTTATTTTCCTTCTTTGGGAGGGCTTTGAAAGGTCTAAGGAGTTTGGTCTCTGAAGGATGCAGAGGGGTTTTGATTGGAGCATGGGCCTGAAGTCAACTACCATACAGAACAGGACAGATTCCCTTTCTCCCTGAAAAGTAACCTGGTGTGAGGAATTGCCTATTTTCTTTTAATTAACAAGTTAGAGATGAGGTTTAACAGTGTCCTACTTGGATGCTCACTAAAATTTACTTGCACATCCACTAATGAAGCATTTGTCAAGGTTACCATATGTAATATGTGGTATAGAAAAAAAGACATTATTGGAGCAACAGGTGAGTGTTCTGGCTTGAAATCCACCAACTTTTTTTGGTTTTGCTGTATCATATGCAAAAAGTGCTTTTACACTGATTGCCATACATTCAGCCTGATAACCACAAAATATTCTCTAGGTTTTTTATGCTCCTCCTGCTGGTTGATGAATGGATGGCATCTGACGTGGATGTCTAAAGTGCTGTTGAACATGCTAGTAATCGGCTTTTAGCTTATATTTGCAAATGGATATATTTTTTTAACTCCCTCCTCAAGGGAAATAAACTAATACCAAACCTGAAGGAGGTCTTCACTTGCGAAGGATGCTGGCTGTCCAGCCCTGTAGAACTGAAACTGAGCAAGAACATACATACAGTCAGAGGGTTTTTTCTTTTCTTGCCTTGCCACCCACATACACAGTTGGGCATCCCCAACTCCTGCCATTGCAGCTTCTCCCCTTCATAACACTTGCTAGCAATGGGACTGGGCTCCAAGTCCCTCCCTTGGTGGCTCAAGCAGCCTAGTGAAATGGTATTACTCTAATCTCTGACCTGGCATAATCCCACCTTTGGGAAGTGGGAAAGTGGCATTTCAGACCCCTCTGTCCTAGACTTGGGTAGAGAACCTGGATACTAAACAGTCCAAAAGCTTGGTATTACTGGTATACATTTTATGAAATAACCTTTCCTTTGCTGCCTCCTCAGAGATGAACAGGGCTATTTTGCAGGTGTGTCTGATGGACCCGAGGAGAGTCATAATCTAACTTTTTTTTTTCAGCTTGAACATTGAAAAGGAGATAGGACATAATGGTACAATTCAATCATGCACTTTTAAGAGGTGTCAGTACCCACTCCATGCAATGCAAATGAATGTATATCCTACATCCAGATTGTCTCCATCCTTTACCTTTAAATTTGGCCTCAGTGTTGGACACTTAGCATAGACCCAGCAATTTTCCATTTTTTTTTTCTCAGAAGCAGGAAATATGTCTGGTTGTGAGCACAATGTTCATGTAGGTGTGCAGTGACTACATGCTGGACAGACCTGGATGATATACCAACATGGGAGCCTTGAAGCCATACCATTCCCCATGCACAAGATGTCTTGTCTGGCCTTAGACTGAAAGTATTCCAATGCCTTCAGCTGTACCACATGAACCATATTTTACCAGGTTTGCATCCGAACCTATATGCAACAATTTCATGCGTTGTTTTTTTTTATCATTAATTTCTTCCCTGCTTAGATTTCACAGTTCCTTTACTGTAGAACTTCAAACAAATTAGCTTAAGATATCTCAGAAACTAATGGGAAAATCTGATAGCATATTCATATTCATATGTGTATGAATGTAGAACAGATAAAATGAGTAAAAGACATGGTTCCAACAAAATACAATTTTTCACTTCCAGACCCCAGCTGGCATGAAATGTAGCATGCAGAAATGCAGATGGTTCCGTTCATAACCCTCGCTTAAGTGGTATGCAGAAATGTGGGCAATAAAAACAATTATGCAGTATCAGACCCATGGAAAACATGTATGGACAAACACAACACATGTTGTGGCAGAAATGGGCCAAGCAGTTGGCACCAAAGAGCTGTATCTTAACTCCAGTAACTGCTAGGACACTGTGTGGACTGGCAATTCCCTGAGACTGGAGGCCAGGAGATGTGAGGGCTCCCCTGGGGTGGCAGGGCAGGACCTCATTACCCAGGGCCCATGCCACCACCCCAGCCAGGGAGCAGGGCAGCCAGGGAAAACAGGGGCAGCCTCAGTCCCGGGCACTGGGCACCTCCTTGGGGATGGGAACCAGCCAAGGAGGGGATGGGAACCAGCCAAGGAGAGGCTGGGATGTCAGCCTGTGGGTAGGGGTCAGGATCAGGCATGGTGAGAGGAAGCTGCATCAGATACAGCCCTGGTATGTGCAAATACAAGCTATTAAAAATATCACCATGCTTACAGGTACAGACTGAATAATTGTGTATTTCTGAGAGATGCTGCACAGCCTACGTCTTTTCTGTCTTCTGAAAGAGGTGCTTGGTATCTGAGAGGTCCTAATTACCGTGACCACATAGCAGATTTGACTGCCAGAAGATACCGTGCCATTAAAGTGCATATTTAAGCCAATGTTCTGCTGTGGAAATAGGCCTGCATTGGATGAGGAAGCATTCAGCTGGAGGCAGCCAGTGGTGGGATTCCCTTGGAACTCATCTTGTGACCACTCAGTAATTAGTAGTTTTGTAATAATCTTGGATACTAATGATATGTGCATAATACATGGTTGAACAGCAACAGCAGCAGAGGAAAGGGCTGGAAGTTCACAGAAAGAAAAAAAGATTAGCAACAGGTCTGAAATAACTGAAATAATGCAAAGTGCAAGGGGCAAACAGGGAATTCTCCTATAAACTCAGGACCATCCTTTGGAAATTAGAAATATATTTGTATATAGATAGTAATTTTTAGAATTTCTGTCGGTAATCAATGTGACATGAGCATGGAAAAAGCAAATGTTAGCCTCTACTGAATGAGGTAAGTTGTTTCCAAAGGGAAGGGGGGATTGCTAACACCATTTTGCAAGGCAGCTAGCAGGCTATAGCTGGATGCCTATGTACGGGCACAGTCAGACAGGTAAAAAGAGAAAACGTGGAAGTGGGAACAGCTGCAGGAAAAGCAGGATTGGAGTAATTACAAATGTAACTTGTGAGAGGACACTAGGAAAGAGGGTGTTTTCTAGCTTGGCAAAATGAATGCTAGGAGACAACATGGTTGCTCTCAAGGAACACATCAGTAACTGATCACTGGATAGTAAGGAGTGGGACTTGTTAGCACACGATAGATTTTTTTTCAGTGCTTGTATTTTTCTTGTGAGCCTATAAATAATGCACTTGCTAGTGCTAGACATCAGAACAAGCCATTTTCCTGGGAGACTGAAAGTCCAAGTTGAATTGTGTTTAAAGACTGAATGACACAAGATGCCTTTGCTATGAAATCAGCTGTAGGTAATGGTGAGATCTAACTGTTGCTTTTGGCTCTGCTAATGTGCCATGAATGAGATCTGTTTTCGGAGCTGTCAGAGAAGTCTCATAGGCTGCCAAAGTGAGATTATGGTCTGCCTCACAAGCACCATAGGTACTTAAGCAGAAGTGAGTTTCAGTGCATCTCTCCTAATGTGTGAAGTGCAAGCAGTACAGACTTTATAACACAGACATGCTTTGGCAACCCCTAGAGCTGGCAGTGGGATAACTGGGGCATGGAACTTTCCTTCAGCGAAAGCTCCTCAGTTTCTTATGCAGCTTTCCTCCCTACAGTGTTATATATTTATACGCTCACACACTCACCCAGCCTTTCTGGAACTGCAGAGCTGATCTTACAGAGGACATTTCTGATTTTACTACCTGCACCCAGGAAAATTTCATGTGCCCTTCAGACAGCCTCATCTGGTGGCTTTTAGCTCCTTCAGATACATACTTATCTTGAGTCAAGGATGAAAGAAAGCAAGTCAAATATAAACACAAAGCAATAAAAAACTGTTCATAAAGCTGCTATAAATTGCAAAATAAATTGTGTTTGAGCTTGACACATGTTCATCTTTCTGAAGAAGCCCTTCTACCATGCTTACTATAAGCATTTATGTTCATTCAGTGATAAGACTCTTTATCGGAAAAATAATTTGTACCTGCCTGTACATAGTTCTTGATAATTGATTAGAAATTGCTACTACAGAAGATCTGTTTTTAAAATCTCCAGTGATGGAAATTGTTCAGGGGCACAGTGAAACAGGTACCTACAAGGATCTAGTCTTTTTAAGTTTTGAAAGACACATAGCATAAGCCAGCTGGCAGGTCGCAGGCCAGATCTCATTCCCAGGGAGGTGTTCATGCAACACGTGCTAACCAAGTGGTTTGATATCTTCTCTTGAACTTGCTGGGCATAGAACTAACCAGGTGCTGTGCTGCGACTGCTACAGCTAGGGAAGTGGTGGACGAGATTGGGATATAGTTCCCTAAATGGCTGAGATTATGCCCATCTGTACTTACTTCAACATAACCACTGGCAAGGTGTCATGGCTAGGTTCATCTACATGCACAGTCAAGACCTTGCAAATTGTGAAGAAGAGTAATGAGAGGGCAGAAGTGGTAGGCATTAGCTCTGAACAACTTGCAAGGAAAGGGAACAAGATGTTGAACACAACGCTGTCATTGCAGACATGTAGGAAGAGGCAGAGGAGCTAGAAAATAAGGTTCTCAGCAAGCTAGTTGAAGATCTGTATTCCAAGAAAGGTTATTGAATAGCATTTTACACCCTGGACATTGAAACAAGTCTATAGAGTGTAAACCAGAACGAGCCATGACACTTTTCTCTCATAGTTCACATAACATAAGACAAAGTCTTTCAATCATGTGTTTTTGATTAGTATTTTTTTTTCTTTTGGGGGTTTTGGGATTTTTGGTGTTGTTGGTCGTGTTGGTGTTTCTTTCGGGTGGAGGGGTGTTGGTTATGTTTTAGTGACTATCAGCAGGCAGAGATTTCTACCCAGAGAAAAACAAACTCTCTTACTTTACTGTCTGTTACAATAAGGAACATAAACAGTTTCAGGTTTTCAAAACCAGCTGAAGAACTACAGCCTTTTTTTTTTTTGTATTACCCACCCACCCATTAACCCCCACCCCCCTGCAAAATTCTTAAAGTGGTATACATTTTCACTATATGCTGGTTAGCTATCCTATGAAAAACAGGTCTTCTGAAAATATAATCCCTTTTGTTTCATTTGGAAGAGCTTGTGATCTAATTTCTAGCTATAATGTTTCATGAAATATGAACTACTTACATATGTCAGGAAAGAAATTAAAGAAAAGACAATGCTCATTAATAGATCTGATCACAAAAGAGGAACATTTTCATTGAAGAAGAATTTTAAACCCATTCTGGAAATTTTTTTAAATTGTTTAACATGGGCAAAAGGAGGAGAAAAAAATGGAACATTACAGGTGATGTTATAGTCCACTGGCGGCAAAATATTGTCCCAACCAATCAGAAGTTGACATCACAAGCAAGAGTGACGTAGCATCATGCTGCAGCCAAACTTAAAACTTTTGAGTCTCCAAGTGTCTGAAATCAAAGGGAAGTATATCAGGAAAATATCTTCAAAAAGGTTATTTACTATTACGCGTTTGACAGGCTATATCATCCTCCCAGCCTAGGGAAATTTTTAGATCAAACAGCTTCAAATACATTCAGAAAGACAGTATGTGGTATAGAATTTTAGAATAAAAATTTATGAAAGTTAACATTGTGTGTAATTCTTGTTTACATAACAGACTTAAAATATGCACAGGTCCCGGTATACAAAATGTACCTTTTGAAATTTCAGAGTTGAAACACAATCTGATTCCTCCTGCTTCCCTTCCTAGAGCTCAGACCATTGGCAAATGAAGAGCAGATAATTTCATTAACTACAGGCATGTGCACAGAAGGAAAGAAGCTGAAGCATTCATATGGTGAGGTCCTATGCTCCGAGTCTGGAGCTGCGGGTACAACCCAGTGCCCTTCCACTAGTTCCCTATGTAACTTCGGTCAAATCACTCCTGTGCCTCTATTTCTCTAGCTGAAAAATGACTTTGCAGTATCACTTTGTAAAGAGCTTTGGACATAAGTGGCACATAAGAGCGTGTTTTTACATAGTGAGTATCAAACCAGAATCTTTTATTGTAGCATCCTTTCAAATCTGTCAGAATCAATAAAATTATATGGATGCATCCGAGGTCCTATATATTCCAGGAAATAACCAGAGTCAGACTCTTGGTTAGCACCTCTTTGGCTATGGTTTGCAGCAACAATTAATTACTGATCATGGGTGTGGACATTATCGCAGGGTTTCCTTGCCTGTACTTCTGTCCAAGTGGGCTTTGGGTCTCATTCAGCCAAGTGAGCAGCTGACCTGTTTTCTTGTTGGTGGAGGTAAGTCCAGTGAGGCAAACATGGTATCTTAATGCTCACATTTCCCTCTTGAAAGAAGAGAGCCTGAATGTTGCCAGAGCCTCCTGGCTGAAGCAGTCAGTGAAGCCTTGATTGCCCTCAGACAAGAGGAAGCTCCAGCACATGTTTAACTGAAGTGGTGCTCCTTTGATTTCTAAGGCAGCTCTCAAGCCACCTTGGCTGAAGTACATGAGCTGTTGTTCAAGGGAAAGGCCCCACTGCAATGCTGAGTGAAGGGGTAAGAGAGGGCACTCATGTTTTTCCTCCACCCATTTCCTCCAAGTAGTTTTGTTTTGCACATAGCTACTTTATAAATAAAGAAAGCCTCAGAAATAAAATCTGTTTTGCCTCAAACCAGCCCTACCTAAGGGTGAGGGCTCTGTCTGGTGCTTCTGGCTTTTCCTACTGGTTGAGTAGGGCTATGTTCCAAGCACAGGAAGAACAAGCAGATGTGGGAAGAAACTAAAAGAATACACACAGCAGCCAATACAGATCCTTGAAAGTAAATAAAGGAATTTACTCTTTGGCTTAGATCATCACCCAAGTGTGAGTGACAGTAGGGAAAATTTTATTTATAAAATGATTATACTTGCAGACATTTTTACTCCAGATTTAAAGCCTTGGTTTTGTCTCCTTTTCTTGTTTTAGGTTACACCACTTTCAAAACAGGAAAAAGAATTAGCTAGAAAGTTAAATACAAGAAGTGTTTTCCTTTCATATTTATATACTCCTTTTCCAGTCTTTTGGGGATCTCTGAAGTGAAATAAATTCATGAGAATTATTAAGATAGCCAGAGTCCTTGTAGTAACAAGTTACCTGGATAATAATAAATGACAGTTATATAGTTCACCAAAGGTCTGTCTGTTTACTTCTCTAACATGGGTGAATGTTTAAATGTAGGGATACCTGATAAATCCCTTGCAAATATATTAAGAAATATTTGAACAGTTAGTCTTTATATTCATCAACACCTATAAAGTCACAGTGGGACAAAGAAGTGGTCAGGCTTTCCATAAAAACAAAATTAAATATCACAGAAGTGGATTTGCCATATTTTATGTGAAATTCCTAGCAAAAACTTTGCTTCTTTTGGGTAGCCTTCTTGTAAGCCAGGAGTCTCCAATGCTGCTGGGTAAGCAATGTCTACTCCATGAGAGGCTTGAAGTTCTCTGTGTGCAGCTGACATCTTTGTGGAATTAAAGAATTAGAAGAATCAGCAGGTATCACTCCAGGACCATTACGCTATGGATCTGGGATCTTAAGATTCAGTCTACCCATTGCCTTGGGTTTCCTGCAAGTAGTACTTGAAGCTATGTGATGAGAATATAGCAACATTGCGTGCGCAAAAGGAACCATAACGTAAAATGTGGAAACTAATGGGATTCATGGAAATAGGTGTGGGAAGCTTTCACAGCCCACACAGCAGAATGCTTCAAGTATTGTTAGGAGCTCACATTGGAGGGTATTTGGTAATTTCCTTTTGAGTACTGAATTACAAGTAAGACTGTAGTTAACCACCATCCTCAGTTAGTACTATATTCTTGGAGAATAGCAAATGTGAGCTCAATAGTATGAAAAGTTCTAAGAATAATTTTTTAATGGAAGGATAATTAAATATGAGTATGAACATGGAAATGGGAGAAAATATGATATAGGGTTGAAAAAAGCAGATTGGGGAATATTAACCTAGTTTCATTTTTCTTAAAGTAATTGGTTTTCTAAAGAAAGAAAGAAAATACTGTAGATCTAATTAATCTGGATCAAAGTAAAGCATTTGTTAGAGTCACAAGTAAACTAGAGGAGACAAGAATTTGGTACAAATTTTGAGCTGGGCAAGAACTGATTAAAATGGAGGCAACACTGTGATCCGTAAAAGAGAACTATTGAGCTCGAAGGAGGTTAGCAGAAAGCTAATCAGAGGTCTGTCTTGGTACCAATCTTAAAGACTTTCACTCCAAAAGCTGGTTTTGGCTTACAATATTTGGCTAATTAGTTAACCAGTGTTCAAATAAACTTCAGCAAGAAGAGGAAAGTGGGGGAGCTGGCAGGCTGGAGTAATGGAAATGGAACTCCACTTCAAGGTGCAGACTCATTCACAGCACGGATGAAGGAAACTATAAGATTTTGACAAACAGGTCAGATTTCATTCCATGAAAGGGGCAGGAAACCAAAAATTGTTTCATGCATTAGTGAAAGACAAGACAAATACATCACAGTGAGTTACGGTCATATCACATCATGTCAATCATGTACCAGTATGGTACAACAGTGAAACAGCAAATGTGTACAAAAAAAAATATTTCCAGTAAATATCAGCAGGCGTTAGTCCACCACAGCTCTGCTAGAATCTTGTGTACAGTGCCTTGCATGGTTCTGCTTGTTCATGTTCAAGGAGGGCTGTAGTCAAACAGGAGGTGCAGAGTAGAGATGAGAAAATGGAAAGATGTCCTCTGAGAGAAGACTGATGGGATGATTGAAACGGGGTCAGTGTCTCATCTCAGAGCATATAGAACCACAACACTGGACAGTGCTGCTATTTCAGAGTGCCCTTCATCTCCCATTTGAGGTTCCGCACCCTCAACCACCCTTCTTGTTTGCTTGCTTCAAGTACTGTTCTCTAATTCTTTTCTGTGAGTGCATGTGGGAGGGACAGGGAGCAGATATTCAGACGTCCATAAACAGATATTGGAATTGGGCCTGAATTGTAAGCCCAAATCAAATGCTTGAGAATGTCTGAAATAACCATGATGAAGCTAGACATTTTATTGGAGTGTCCCGTATGTTAGCTGCGTCATATCCAAAACCTGTCCCAAATAGCACTTGCATAGCCAGGCAAAGGTGAAATCAAGAACAGCAATGATAATATCAGGGACTTGGCACACAGCAATACCCATGAAGCAACTGGGCACCTTTGCTCTCTCGCACCCATTCTTTGTTAAGCATAATTAGTTGATTAACTGTCTCCTTCACTTATCTGGATCCCAGGAGCACTGGGTGGGATCTGTAAATGTTTCATGTGAATAACTGAAAAGGGCAGTGGAGTTTAAGATGCTGTAAATGTAGTTCAACCTTAAATCTGGCTTGACCTTGTTTCCTCATCCCTATGTGACACATGAGAAAAGAGATACAGAGAAAGTCTATGTCTTAGTCGGTAGAGTAGATATTTGAGATTTACTTATTAAAGGTTTTAGATGAGATAGGTATTCTGAGCCATCTGCTTTCTCCCTGGGATGGCAGTGTCTGCCCAGCCCTTTGAGATTATTTCTCTCTTTGCTGCAAAAGTGCACCAAATTCCATCTTCTGCTAAGTGCCGGGGTGCTGACAGGTCCTCATCAGCTTAGCTATGGGGTTGCTATCATGTTGGCATATGAAATATCTCTCTGATATGATGCTTCCTCAAAGCAGAGATAACCGCAGTCAGTCACAGCTAAGAGAAGCCTTTGCTGATTTAGTGGTGGAGACAATCTATTGTTTTTCATGCCCCTGGATAATTAGAATAAGCTGGCTGGGCAAGCAGCCAAGATGGAGTTTACATACAGGATGGATTCCCTCCTGAGTTTGCCCTTTTAAAACATCAAGTTCTGTTGGAAGATTAGGCTCATCATAGCATTTCAGTCTTTTGAAGCCTATCTGGGAGGGGAAGGAGAAACTTGACAGTGGGCAAAAGGAGTAGGAATCCTCCTTGTGAAGGTATTAGACAGGTGTAGGTGAATTCTGGGTCTGGAGGAACCTTTCTGTGTCTACCCTCAGCTGATGCCACTCTCTTTCCAAGAGATTTGAGGGGCTTCTGTCAAGGCTGATTTCAGTGAGGGCTGCCAGCTGAAATGAAAGAAGTGGGATCCCTTCCAGCCCTGACCAGTTCACTTTGGGTGATGGAGGAGATAGATCAGCCAGCATAGCCTCTCTGGGGAAATAGCTGTTTGTATACATTTGAAAATCCAGCGGTCATTGTGTCACTCTTTTTTCTGGGGTACTAAAATGCTGCGTATGAGAGGTGTCTGAGGAACCTGACGGATATAGCTAATTTCCAGCAAATTACACAATTTAATTGGTACCAAACAACGTTGGGACAGGTGGGGTAGTTAAAAAGAGATCTTAGTTAAGTATATCAAGAGCCTCCATTGTATGACATGTGTCTCAAGCAGTGATTTCTAGACCTTTTCAGCTGTAATTTTACTTAACAGCATCTATTAACTTTATCACTATAAATAAATAAATAAATAAAGCCTTTGAACAACAACATTCATGTCAGGCTTATATCTCCTAGCATGGTAAACAATGTGCTACCATTTCTGGGTTTGAGATAGATGGTTATTCACTTTCTATTCTTGTACCTCTAATGTAAAACCAGATTAGAGTCTTTCTGAAATATGTCTCTCTTTCTTTCTTTCCACTCTTCATATTATTAGAAGTACCCATATAAATGATTTATAATGTAATGCTAGTTTCCAAAATGCTTTTATGCTTGGAACCATAACCTTAGAAGGTTGCATTGTTGTATTTCAGTGGGTTTAATTTGCAACTACTACTTCTAAAATATTGCTGGACCTCTGCCTTGCATAAACAGTTGCTGCAAATCCGTAATGATTATGTGCAAGTGTCTGGTTAGAAACTATGAGAAAAATGCATGCACTTTCCTGAAATTTTCAACATACATTGAGGAAGAGCGAAGAGAATCCATACTAATTTTTTGTTTAAAGTAAGTTAAAACAGTACCTACAAAGATGAAAGGACATTTTATTCTATCTAGCACAGTGCCTATGGTTTGAGTAGTTCACTTGATTTTGTCGTCTGTTGTTACAAGCTTTGATTAGATCTGAGCCAAGATTTTAAATGAAAAAGGACGTTATATAAGGTTTGCATAAAAAAGGTGGGAAATCAGTGGTTTCAAGTACTTCAGATATAAGACCCCCAGAAAATCTGTGGTGTCCTGTAGGTTTGTTGTAAGTGGTGAGACATGATCTAAGGTTTAGTCAGTGCTAGAAGAAAATACAAGGGCATTTTAGGATAGCTGAGCAAAAAGGTGGCTTAACAACAAGTGAATGTTTTTTGGAAAATATTGCAGAGGCATATTGTTACCTTACAGTTAGATAGGCAGCCCTTGTTACACAGCACATGAAACATTACCGTTTTGAACACTTCAGTTACAACATGTTAAGATTTTTTAATCACATCTTCTATTGCTTCTGATTGTTAGGGGAGAGATGCAGGGTCCTACTGCAGTAACCAGCTGCATTATCACCTGTAAACACTCATATAAATTGGAAAGTCCTTTTAGATGCCCTCTCATGACTGGTAGTTCAGCAATTAAGCCCAGATATTTTACTGGACAGGATGTGGCCCTCACCCTTTCTTTTTCTAGCCTATGTTACTGCACTCTCTGGTGTCTCATAAACCTCTTCTCTTGTGGAAAATGAAAAAAAAAAAAAAAAAAAAAAGAGAACCTGCTCTGGGTTGAAGCTAGCCATTTCTCCAAAAGCACACAGAAAAAAATGAAAAGTTTGTTCCACTGAAGTACAGGAATTACTCATATGGCTAGACCTTAATTTCCACCTTTGTTTGCCTTGCTTGCAATATAACTGTAGATGTACTTTGGAGTGGTGGCTTCAGTCTAAGGTCTTGCTCACAGGACCAGTTATTCTACTAGATCTTTAACAAGTTGTGAGTTCATCTCTGCTCATCTCACTCCTCTCTTCTCACAGTCTGAGCACCAGTGGCATGAGTCCTGCCTCCTTTTGGACACAGTCTTCTTGTTACTCAGCAGCCCTTACCTGTTATTTCAACAATACATTTTTTAATCTCGTAATAAATATATTGAATATCATCTCTCAGATATCTTTTTTCCCCAAACCTCAGCTGAAAATGTATTGCCATTCTGCCTTGATTTAGATCCACTTGCTCTGTTATGTATGATTATCCCATAATATGGTTGAGGATGCAGTCCTCATGGGAGAAAATCAAAGTAAGTGAAATCATAAAAGTTCTCTGTGTGTAGGCACAATACATATACAGAAAGATATGCACACAGAATGGGAGATTATATTTCCCCTACTTTCATGTATTCAGACTTAGCCTAAATACAGAGGCTGCCTCATTCTCTGTACTGGGCTCTGATCACAGCTGGAACGCTACCACAGGTATGCGTTATTGTGATAAAATAAGTATTACTACTAGGGCTTCATTATGTTGAAAGAGAAAGTATCACCAGAAGGGAAAAATTGCACAATTATTTTGCCAGCCTTGAGTTCAGAGAGATTTGTTGTTTTAATTTGATTGATTATCTGAGTTGTTCCAGTTATACATTAGTGTTACGGAAAATAAATTGCTTTGGGGGCTGTACTCTGCATATGGATTCCTAGGTAAAAAGGACACTGATATATCAGGCTTTTCCCTTGGAAAGATCCTCCCTGAATGATAGAAATCCTCTTCTTATAGAAGATCTAGCTTATGTGCTCCTCCTTTGCAATAAACCTTTGTTGTTTGATCTGTTTCTTGCAGCCTCAGCATTTGGAGGAAATGCCCTTTTTGACTTTCTACAGAACTCCGGGGACTGTCATCTCTGGAAAATGCCTTTTTCTCTCAGAATTCAGTAAGCCTAAAATGGTTTTGGAATTGCCAAATAAGAGCATGTGATTCAAATTCTGTATGCATGGAGGTGCAGGTAAAACACCACACTCTGGGAATTCACAGGGATGAGAACAGTCTCTCTCTCTCTCTGGTCTTCTCTTGATGGTTTTCCTCTTTTTCATCCTCATTTCTCTCTTCCTCTGAACCCAAACTTTTTTTCTCCTACTGTCTTCCTACATATAATTTTATTTTTAAGGTAAACTTTCTAACAGTTGGATAAGGCATCAGCTGTCTGGGGCCTTCACACTTAAGAGCGGCTCTGGCACCATGGGAAGACTTGTCAGACTCTTTGTGGAACAAAAGACACCCAATTACTGTGTATTCAGTGCTGCTGTTGCAATATGATAAAAAAAGGAAGACATTAGAATAAATTAAAAGGAAAGAAAAAGAATGGGATGTTTTGGGTGTCAAGATACAAAGTACAGTGTTAGGGGGCTGAACTTGGAAAGGATGACTTATGTGGAGCAGCATTTCCTTGCTCAGCAGAAAGGATGCTTCACATGGAGGAGCATTTCCTTGCCCAGCACGGTGCTTTGTCTCTAGCGGCGGGAGCCCATGGCAATGATAGCCAGCTATCCTCGTTCCCTTGCTGGGATACCCTAGTAGGGTAGGGAGATCAGGGCTACTGCTTCTGGTCATGTTTCTGGGGCTTGGGTCCAACACCCGGTTCTTATGGTGTGTGTCAACAAGCAAGTCCTTCCCACTCTGCCCCATCCCCAGCAAGAGCTTTGTGATTCTCCCTGCTATGTTCACAGCCATTTGGAATGACCCATCCGTTCTTCCCATTGCCAGCCCCTCTTTTATGTTCCTCGCTGTCACTCATTAGGTACTCACACTCATTTCCAGCTCAAAAGGTTTTCTGGTTCAGTTTTCTCTTCATAACCTTCATTCCATTTCTACATGTTGCTTTCTCCTGCCCATTTGTCTGCTGCTGGTTCCCAGACCGCACCCTAGTTAGGTAGGCACCTT
This sequence comes from Gorsachius magnificus, assembly GCA_034008185.1. Taxonomy (NCBI): domain Eukaryota; kingdom Metazoa; phylum Chordata; class Aves; order Pelecaniformes; family Ardeidae; genus Gorsachius; species Gorsachius magnificus. The sequence continues at coordinate 27,803,315 of CM067083.1, read as the reverse complement.
CTGGCTGTGTGAGCTCTATAGACAACTGCTTGCTCTCCTTTTCCCTGCTCAGGCTGGTGCTCATTTTCTTTAGGGTATTTTATGCCACTCTGGCTGTGTGCTGTAGCTCTAAGTGGGAGTAAGTGTAATTGATGCAGGAAGAGATTTTGAAAGGCACAAATGGTAGCCAGATATCTGACTCTTGATGACTCTTAATGGCAGCTGGGTGCCTGATTGGTGTTTATGCATTGGAACACGTCCCCCACACTTTTTAGATTGTAAAACACTTTCAAGAATCACTGAGAATCAGATGCACAATTAGAGTTTCTTTTGACTTCCCAGAATGAACTTTCTCTAGGGTTAGCCAGTAAATGCTCTGCTCTGTTTTCCTTACCTTTCTTCTCTGAGGTCAAATCCAGAAGCCAGCTGAATTGGTGGATATGTACCCATATAAGAAAAAAAAGTCAAACTAATCTAGGATTTTTTAATCTGAAGCAAAGAACTGTTCATCTCTGTGAAGGCTGGTGCATGATTTATATCCTTTTCCATTATCAGTCAGGACCTTTGTATAATTCATTATTTCAGGATAGGAAGAGCAGTATCCATTTGTAATTATAGTTGCATACTCATGCTAGCAAATATCCTGCTCTAACTAATGATGCTAGAAGCATTAGTGGAAGTCTCCAATATAGAGAAAAAAATACTGAAAATATCCAGTCTCAGACTTCAGCCTATTTACATCTCATTTGTTTTCTTTTAATTTTGTTTCATTGCCTATATTCACTTCCAACAGATACCAAAGCTACCTTGTGTCCCGTCTCATCCTGTCATAGCACTAGGTCTGTTAGAGGAAAATTACTTTGCAGAGAGACCAAGCAGCCAGAGAAGACAGAAGTTCAAAATTATGAGACGGTGCTCTCATTTGAATCCAGCGATATTCAGTTCTGCGGAAAAAATGGAAGGACCAAAAAATGGTTTCTCTTTTGGAAGTGAATTCCCAGAAATTCTACTAGCACTGTACAATTCAAATTTTGGGCTCAGTCCAAAGTCTGGATAAGAAATCCCTACCATGGTGATATAGAAATAAGACAGTAGTGGTGCATTGGCTTGTAGGTTCAGAGAGAACAACCAACTCCAGGCTGTTGATGGTGACACAGACCACCGTTTCTCTCATTCCTTAGGATTCACTGCTTCTCTGCAGTCTCCCTTGATAGGCAGGCTGCTTCCCCTTCACATGCACAATTCCCCAGCTTGGGCACAGCAGGTGAGTCTTTTCCTTAAATGAGAATCCTATTAATAATCTTCCACCTTGGCCTCTGAATGAGGCATTTCAAGAATAACAAGCGTGAGAGCTACCAGAGTGGCCTGGGATCAAACTGGAGACCTCAAGGAACAGGTTGGAGCACTTTCAGTCAAAGCTTAGTAGCGTATGCTAGAACCATCTTTCTTCCTTAAAGGCTGAACATGCAGGAGGGAAAGGATTCACTAACAGATGCTCACCAGTGGGCTGCAAATCCCAGGAAATGGAGGCTTCCAGTGTAGGGACTCTTCATTCAACACTGTTTCTACCCGACTGCTAAAAACAGTTTAAAATCCTATTTTAGCTATAAATTTCTCTGCATTTTTGAAAAAAATAAAATGTTTCTGAATAACCACATTACAATTAAGCCAACAGAGTTTAGCTATAATTGGCAAGATTTTAATTTACACTGAGGTTCCTTTAAGACCTTTTTGTGTGGGCAGAGTGTTCCAAAGTGCAATTACACTTCATTAATACTCACCTTAAAGTCCCTTACAGAACCAGAGCAGTAGAAAGGCATTACTGTGAAAATAAGAACCTAGTTCAAGTACTCAGTAGTCTCAATTCCTATTTGCGTTATGGCCAATTTCCCCCACTTTGTCGATATAAAAACATAGCAAATTCTCTTTACCCAGTTTTTAAGGCTTCCTTTTAGGAGGAAAGCAGTATCAAAGCTATTAGTGTAAATGAAAATCAGGCTCAACATCCTTATGTTTAGTTTCACATTTCCAAATTAATCAGAGGAAGATGGTAATAAAGCTCATTTTCAATTTCAATTAAATCTGTTCTGGTACATTGACCGTGTGCCTGCGCATGGGTGTGTGAACAGGGCCTGAGGTTCCAGGCGCTCCATGGTCTGGCTCCCAGGGGCTCCTCATTGCCATGGCTAAGACAGACTGAAGACAAGAGTTATTAAAACAGGGCTGTCTGAAGAAGTCTCCAGAACTGAGTTTTTCTGAGTAGCCATACTCTGTCCGTCTGAACTGCAAATTTTCACAGCAATCCCCATTCTTCCCAGACATCTGGTGTAAGAAAAATTTTAAAACAGCCATAGGAAACAAGAAAGTGTTCTTCTTTTATGACTGAAAGTAGAAAGTTGCCATTCAGAAATATTATGTGTTCCCATGGGCAGGACAAGCTCTACCTAAATGATTCCTGACAGATGTTTATCCAGCTTATTCTTCAGGAACCAATGGACGCTCCACAACCTCCCCAGACAATCTATTTATTTCAACAGTTCATTATCTTTACTTTTAAAATGTTTAATTTGGCTCTCCCTTGTTGCAGTCTGAGATCTTCACTTGTCTTCTATTTGTGACTGAAAAAGGATTATTGGTTTCCTCTCTGTGCCAGACTTTTAGCATGTCTCCCCTCAGTCTGCTCGTCTATGGTTTGACAGGGCTCAGCTCGTTTGATGTTTTCCATAGGCCATGGTCACTAAGCCTCTGATTGAACCTACTGCACCCCTGTGAACTCTCTCCAGTCCATTGCTTTTCTCAAGTGAAGTAACAAAAATTGGCACTGACCTTATCCATGCTTAAGAGAAAAAGGAGGACAGTCCCACTATCTTTACTGTTTTATTTTGCCATTAAAGTGCACTTCATTGAGGCAGTATATGACCAGGGAGTTTGAATCTCACTACCATGTTTAGTTCAAGTAAAGCCTGATCCATACAAAATTAACCTGCTTCTGTTTCTATACATCTGTGTAGGTTTTTCCTTGCTAGACCAATTCACAGCTGGTTAAAGAAAAACAAAGTTGGAGATGAGAAAGAGCAAAGGCATTTATAAATATTGTTTCTGGCTGGTATGTGCTGAATAAATTCCTTGTTAAATAATCAAGCCTTATGATCTTGATCCTCTGATAATTTTTTATGAATGTGATTTGTTGACATTAGTTATTTGAACATCACTGTTTGAAATGCTGGTTGAGGCTGCTGCTTGATAAGCCAGAGTTATCAGAATTTGAGACCATAGGCTGTGCTCCCAAATGCATTACCAGGTTTGCTGAGACAAAAGGGCCTTACTTGATTCACATCTACACATTTTATATATGCTTCTTCTCTCTGAGTCAGTACTGAAAAAAAGCAAGGACTCTGAAGACTGTATTAAGGGCTGTGGTAGAACTGGAAGGGGACTGATTAGTTACTATAACTAAAGATCTCTGGGATTTTTCATAAGAACTAAGGTAGAAACCCAAGAATCTGGAGAGTCACATACAGGGAGTTAAATTTAGGTTGCTGAAACATTCACTTCATTAGGACTTGTCCTGCATTATGCCACAGTTTTGCTGAAGATTGTTAAATAGTTGTCATGTTCATCTCATGAGGTAGTTTAATTTTGCTGGTGGATAAAACCTACCCATCTCTATTAATCTTTTGTGCATTTCATCAAGAAGCACTTTTAGTGTCAGCAATAATTCAACTGCACTGCAAGCGCTGGCATTCTGATCAATATTGTAGGACAAAGTTGGACCTTTTAGCTTATTTTTGAAAATGTGGAAGAGGCAAAGGGAAGTAACCTGCTCACCTCAAATTAGTCAAAGGTCTATGCCTTTTGTCTTTGGGAAACTTAAATCCAAAATTACACTGGATCTGAAACAAAGACTTGAACCTGAGTCTCCTGTTTTCCAGGCACATGTACCTTCACAAAACTGCTCTCCTTGTTTTGAGCGCGGGTCCCATTCTAGATTTGAGAATGTCAAAACTAATGATTTTATGATGGCATTGTCTGTTTTTTGGTATTCATCTCAAGATCCCCTTAGAGACCATGGGAAAAAGAAACAGGTGTGATTTATCTGATGTATTTTAGATTTCTATTTAGAGCAAGATGAACTGTGCCCTGGAATTGCTTGCTGCTCTCCTTTGGCCATATCAGCACCCTGGAGTCAGCAGCTAAGAAGTAAATATCTAGATGAATCCAACTCTGGAAGTCTTTTCAGTCCTAGATACAAGAATAATGCAAACCCACTGCTGAAAGACACCTAGGCTGGCCGGAACTGTGGACCTGTGCTCTTCCCTACCAAGTGGATTCCAATAATGTTCTCATCTGGACACTGGCCTGGACTTTATAATATATATGTTAATTGAAATATATTAATTCTCTGCACATTGGGATGCTTCTGGAAAGGTTTATATCTGCAATGGAAATGTTATATTTTCTTGCAAAGGAAATGCATTTTAGAAGCACAAAGATCAGTAAAAGACCAGATGAAGCTTATACTTCACTAAATCACATGGCACACTCATCACCCCACCCACCTTTAAGTTTGTAAGCTAATCCACTTTGTGACCGGCTCCTACTTTTTCCTGAGGAAGAGAACTTTGTACGAACAAATACAGTAAATTGATCTTCATGATACTCACAGGCCTTGGGTCAGCAATGAGTTGGGCACAGTGTACAGATGAATCTATTCGTTTGCTACTATCTCTCCTTGGATGGAATTGTCAAGGCTACCTTTGAATCTTTGTCTTGCCTTGTCATTTCCCTTCCTAATGAGTAGTAGCCTCCCTAAATGACCAGACCTACCGAGATTACAGTGAATCTGTTTCTCACTGCCTTTTGCCAAGATCTTATCGGAGAGAAAAGAATAAAAATCAGAGCAAGAAAAGGAACCGGGTGCCTACAAAGCTCTAGTGTCTCACGCTGCCAATCCCTTTAACCTTCACAAGCTGGAATTACTTAAAAGATTAAAAACAGGCTAGTGAGTGCCCTTCTGTTCCTCTGTATACCAATCATTTTATTGCCATGACAGCTATGCTTCCCATAGGCACTGTGAGTGTGACTGCTGCTCTTCACGAAATATGCCACTTTGTTAACCTGCCAGGCTTGCTAGCTACCACTGAGGTTCCAAATGTAAATCAGTGGGAACATATGAAGTAGCAAATTCATTGGGTTTATGGACATCATTTATTATAAATCACACGCTTTCCTGAAAAGTCCTGTTTGTTGTGGCACAGCAGTGCTGTTAAAGTTCCCATTTTTGTGAGAAAACTATATTGTCCTCTATGGTTGCCCTCTGCCCCTCTCATTAATCTCTCTGTGGAGGTTTCTGGGGAAGATGGTCCTCCATGGAGCTGGAGAGGGAAGGGTTTTACGTATGTGACATCTCATCATGTTCTTCCTCTTCGGCTTCCACTGGAACAAATGAGCAGTGCCTTGCTGTACTGTATGTGTTCTTGTTTTATACCTGCCCAAGCTGTGTGCAGTCACACAAATCAAAGGCTGGACTTGTAATGCCTTTGATGTTGTGCAGGCAAACAGCTAATAAGTTGTCCCTGCTTTGAACAGCTTATTGCCAGCATTTCAAGATGTAATAAGATTCAGCAAATGGATGTGGGCCCATGGAGGGAGGGGCAGGGAATAAACTAACACTGTTGCACAAACTTACAGAAGCCAAAAAATTGTCTTTTAATTTCTTATATTTATGTCCCTGCACAGCCTGAAGTGTCCCAATCAAAATCAGGGGTGCGTTGTGTTGTAAACTGCAAATACAAACAGAAATAAGCTGTTCCTGTTGCAAATAGCTCGCAGTCTGCAAAGTCAAAGCAAACACAAAGTAGGTGAAAGAAAAAGAGGCGATGTCAGAAGCAAGATGGCTTCCCCAGTAACACACATCTTAGTAGGGTTTTTCAAAACAGCCCACGCTCAACTTCTGAACAAGTCCATACCTCTGCCTCCCAAAGGGGAATAAAGCCTTTGATCAGTAGCCAACTATGATGGTCAATAATTTATATCAGTAATGCAGATTGGGTATGAGAATCTGTCCTCTTCTCTTGTGCTGTGTATTTCAAACAGCCACCGATAAAATACTGTGGGTTTTTTTTGTTGTTGTTGTTCTGCCCTAAGGTCCCCTTTTGTACTTAAGGCAGAAACTTAATTTTATTTTTACGCCCCAGGTGCTTGGTACCTTGCAGACAGTTCACACTCCATCTGTAATTAGATTATTATTATTAAAAAATACCCAACGGCTAGTAAAGCAATTGATACCATCACATTAACTCTTCAGCTATGGGGATCAGAGACTAAGAGAAAGTGAATAAAAGATGATGGTAGATCTGTCTGTCCATCTATTCATCCTTCCTACCTTTCCTGTCTCCTTTACTTCTGTTTTCCCCTGTGGAGGTAACAGGTATGTTTTTCCATTACAGCGCCTGATATATTTCTTTGGAAATAAAATCCACAGAACTCAGCAAAAACAAACCAGTATAGAAGAAGAGCAGATTTATTGAATGATGAGTTGGTGGTTCTGTGTATGTGCTTTCTTCTGGCACTCACCAGGTATTTAATCTTTTCCATAGACATTCAGACATTACCTCTGGCTGGCACAGCTCAAGTGAAGTCCCAGTCTCTGAAAGATGAGGACACCTGGGAGACTTGATAACTCACAGAAAACCTACTGGTAACACTGTCAAAGCAATGAAGTGATCTTTGATAGTAAGGCTCATTTCCACACAACTTAGACTATTTTATTTAGGTTCTTCAAAAAATGTTCCCCAGGCACAGCAAGCAATTAAGGTATCCCCAAGTACTCCTGAATCTCAGTGTTCCTGAATAATGGTTTACTCTGCAGTTCAACAGAATTTAAGACTAAGTATTCTGGTGATTAAATTATCAGTTTGTTTCAAATTATCAGGAATTTTTATTAATGAGTTTTCTCTTTCTTATGGAAGATTGTGAGTTTCTCAAAAGTACATTCATATTGGAAAAATTGGTTTTGCCATCTGAAAATTTAGAATAATCCTGTTTTAGCTGGAAATATTCTAGTCTGTGTGAAACTCTAGCATTTCAACACTTCAGTATCTACTCCAGAAAAAAATAAATCATAACCATAGGAATTTTATGTGTCTTATGAATTCTATTTTTAAAACAGCTACTATTCTTGTGTTACTTGTATATATGTTTTTAACTCTGTGTTTCTAAACCACATAACACAATCAGCACTTAAGCAACACTCCCACTGACTTCACACATCGAGGATATCAATGTATTGAAAAATCTTGCTTTGGTTACTTCCTTTGTCACTTACTGAAGCTGACTGGCCTCAGTGACAGAAATACCCCCACCAGTCATATACAATCCCTAACGCCATAAGATAAAACACAGCTAAACCCCTTCCGACTAACACCTATTAGTTACCCATGATAAGATAGTTCACTGTATTTTTGTCCACCCTCGTTTCTAAGCCCACAAAACAGCATCTAGAAAAGAAGGGTGATGCATCCAGATTAGAGAAATGTATTTTCTTTATTTTACTGGCATTAGCCTATGGCTACATAAGGAAAATAGTCGGTTTCCCTTTTAATCTGAAAGGTATATGGCAAGATGCTGCATTCCTGCAAGTTACCACAACCCTCATAGAGTATTAACCGGGGCTAGATTTAAACAAGGTTTTGTTACCAAGACACTAACAAGGAATAGCAGTTTTATAAGCTGTCCTGCCCCAGGCAATTACATACAGCAGCTTTGGCACAGATAATGACATAGATTGGTGAGTGGGAGTTTACGTTTCCATTAAAGGTTTAAAAACGTTCAGTAGTCCAAGCTGGTTTTTGAAAATGTCTGAATTGTAGAACTCAGAAGAAAGATCAGTTATTAATAACCGTCTTGAAAAATTAAAACAAAACTGTGAAATTATATCTATACTACTAGCTGTAAAGGAGCCCTTCAAACGCATCTTGCTGGATGATACACTTAGGACAATTTTAAGTTTCTTGATAATTTACGTTTGCCCTTGAAAGTCTCAGTTCCTGGAGCCACAGGATTACATTAACATAACAGCCATCGTCGATAAAGAGAAAATTTCTAGTCCTTGAGTTTGGGGTATAGAGGAGTTGGAGACTATAAACTGTAATATGTCAAGCAGCAGAAGGCAAAATGAAAGACTCAAACATATTTTATTTACATCCTAATATATAGCATTTCATACATTTTAAAATAATATGCAATATTATTTTTAAAATTCCACCAGGACTCCCACAGCTGCCACGAGTGGCAGGTGGTATTTTAGAGCCTGGAAGAAAGCACAGGCTACAACAGGCATGTCTAAAACAGGCATGGACAGCCTCTAGCAAGATGTGCTTGCTATACATCCCTGTATACATCGCTAGTATTTCGCTACAAAGCAGAGGATTCAGTTGAGTAGCACTCTTCAAGGGTAACACCGAACTGAATACTCAAACCATTATGCCCTCAGATATGCATGATGAATTCCCTTTGCGCTGAATGCATATTTAAGGCCCTGAGCATATGGGAATTTTGAGGTTAAATTGCCATAAATATTTATGGATACAAGTAATAAGGGTAGCTTTTCAGATCTCAAATTTCATTCAGGTGGTGACTCCAAACGGATATTGCATTTGAAAGCTGGAATTTAATAGAGGCGTATTTTCTCCCATCTTTTACCTCTCTTGTCTCTATTGATTGTGAGCTGTTTGCTGTAGGGGCTGTCTTTTATTAAATAAGTGTACAGTGCCTAGCACAATAAAGCCCTGACTTTTTTCTGGAGTCTCCCAACATCACTGCAGTGCAAATAAATGTGTTCAACATCATTCATTTCTACAGTGTGGAAGGCTAGTTCCCTTCACTGCAGGAATTAGTGAGGGATATTTATATTAACTAAATAGACACAGTAGTTCCTCTTGGTCTAAAATATGTGTGTGTGTGTGTCTGTGTGTGTGTCTGTGTGTGTTTTGGAATAGGACTTGTGATAGCACAAGATAATTTTTCTACTTGGCTGAGGAAAGGTGGGAGAAGCAGTAGCAGTGGATGGGCAAAAGAATGCACCCAGAGTGAAGATGTTCAGGCTCTAAGGAGATTTCATCTTGGGCTGAGTACTTTAAACCTAATGCTGCCTGCTGAGAAATCCACCTCAGACTAAAAAGAGAAAACATGTGAATGGTCTCATACCTCAGTGATAACCTGGAATATTGTTCCATCTACTTGAAACTATACGTAACAGAGTGCTGACAGGTGAAATCAGAGCTGTCTTTGACTTATACAGAGTCCTCAGGTAAATGATTTGGACCATTCCTGAGATGGCTCAATAGGTTTGTGATATTTATAAGCAGAATTCATACAGTTGCCCTCAAAACATATTCCTTCTCCTCCTCAGTTATTACCCGAACTGCCTGGTATCAAACAAGCATCCATCCTGCCGAAAGAGCTATAGATTGCTTTTCGATAGTACATTTTGCATGCACTGTCTGCCAGAGGTGCTGCTGGTGTTAGAATTAACTTACTGCTGTGTACACATACTAGTTTCTTCTTATGTTTTTAATATGGCATTGAGCTATGATGTTAGCTGATGAAAAAAATCCAGTATGTTATCTCTTAAGAAAAAGATAATAGAGTTTAATAAGTGTGAATAAGGAATGACATCTTTTTGCAGTGATCCTTTGGCACTTATCTGCCTTTTCCTTAAATGGGTAGCAGCAAGTGAAAAATTAGTGGCTGTGGCTTTATTACAAGATGTGGACCGGGGAGAGGCGGCTTGAGTTTCTGGTGTTAATTCAGATTTTTTTATTCCAAAGCTCTTACAATTGATTTGGTCCACTTGAGCAATTTGCTGCCACCTGAATTAAACAGTTTTCTTAATCCCAGGGAGAGGGAAGGAGTAAAGTATGAACTCATAGGAGAATGCCTGCAGCATCAAGCAAGGTCTGGTCAGAGCTGCATGATCCAAGCTCGGTTTCAGTCTACGACACTGACTTAACTCGTCATACCATGTGAGAGCTCTCTTATTCTGTTGCCCCCATAGAAGATGAAAATAATAAACTACTCCAATGAGGCACAGTCCATCAACTCTACTGGTGAATGCAACGTTCCCCAACGTTTGGGGATGCATTAAGCCACAGAACTGTCAACTAAAACTCCTAATTCTGTCATGTAAGAAGGGAATTTATAAGGCCATAAAAAATAAAGCTGGAAAAGGTAAAAGGTCCTCTACTCTGTCCTGTTTTCCTGAGGATGGATTAATACCTACTTAAACTGTTCCTGACAGGTGTTTGTCTAGGCTATTCTTAAAATGTCTGGGGATACAGACACTGCTATGTCTTTATGCAGTTTGTTTAAGATCTTGCTTAGATTTTACATTTTAGAATTTTTCCTAATATTGAAACTTAACTCATCCTTCCTGAAATTTAATCCTGGGTTTTTTTTCTCATCCTGTGCACAGCTGCTAGAAGTAATTTATGTGATGTGATACCATGTATAGAGATGGTACGTGACAAAATAAAACACCATTTTGCAACATCAAATAGAGGCACATGGGGAATCAGGAATGATTTACTGTAGGCTACCGTTTTAATTGTAGTCTTGCTTATGAAAAAAATATATCAGTTTTTACAACTGATAATTTAGGGCCAGTGCAAGGGCTGCTGAAATCAGTGGAGATGTTTTACACTGACTTTCCTTCTGCTTTGCAGCTGAAAAATGAATTCATTTTTAAAGTAAGAAGTTATTTAATCCTCTCTCCTGCCATGAGATTGTACCTGTGCCATTTCACTTGGGAATTATGTCTGGTGTTTTCTAGTTGCTTTTTTTTAATGGATTTGGCCTTCCTTTTCATCAAAGGGAGAAGGAGGCCTTCTATTGATTTAAACCAAAATCAATACTTTACTTTGCCATTAATTCCCCTGAAATCAATAGGTCATTTCTGAATTAAAATGTTATTTGTAATGAAAATGTAGCCATGGATGTACATAGTAGGCCTACTTTTCACGGCCCTTGAGTTTCATGTAAGTGTAACATCACTGATCTTTTTCTTGATCCACAGTGCAAATGAGCAAAGTCCTGTAGCACTCCTCCTCATCCCTGTCCTTGATAATCCCAGATACCTGGTGCATCTTACAGGCAACAAATGAGCAGAGAAGACAAATGCAAAGGCCGCACATACAGGTATCCTTTCTCTGGCCATACAGACTTAAAATAAAACATTAATCTGTGGTTCAAACAACATTTTTGCACTTAGCCACTTGTGGGAAGGATGTGTGCTGTCAATTGATATGTATTCTCTTCTCTCACAGCTGGAGTTTCAAAATCAAAGAGTGGGACTAGAAACAAACCTGAACAGATCAGCAGTACCAGCTGATGTACTGGTGTTTTCTGCTCCCCCACAGAAGAGGTGTAAGGTGTGCAACAAATTCCCACCCACTGACATGATCTCAGCACAACTTGGACTATCTCAGTTTCAGGTGAGTGTTGTTGGTACCACCGTGACTGACCACAATTGCCACAGACCATGGCAATTTCAGTTCCCATCTCCCTAGGCACAGGGAATGTATCCATGGTTTGCTTCCCAAATGTCCATGCCAGGGGCAAGATGTGGACAGCTTCTTCTGTGCTGTGCTCCACAATTCCTTCCAGGAAACTCTGTCCCTCAGTCTTCTGCCACAGTAAGTGGTTGACCTTACTCTCTGATTTTCCCCCACTCAAAATGACATGCCTGTGTTGTTATGTGAGTGTATTAGATGTGTGAGTGTGTCACAACCCCCAAACCAAACCTCCTATGACATTGAAAAGGGAGAGATAGCATTTAGAAACTCAGTACTCAAAATTACTTTTCAGTGACTCTATGTTAAACATCCTTGAAAACATCCTTGCATCCACATGGGAGGATCTCTGATCCCCTGGGGAGAAGTCACAGGTCTTTCATGGTCTGTCTTCATCATTCTCTAGCACATGCACACTGAAAGTGAACATCTTACCTCAAATTATCAGAATCTCTACAAAAAATTGCCAATAGCAGAACCAATTATCCACTTGAAGAAACCCAACTAGAAAAAAATGAGGTTGATAAATCAGAATATGGCAACTAAAAGACTTTCAGTCAGGCACCCTGGAGTAACAAACACAAAAATGTGTAGAGGTTGCTTCGTGAATCCACCTCACAGAAAGTACATGCTTAACAGGCATCGTTTGGGACCGTGGTGCTCCTTGATGGTTCCAGTTGTGCAAGGAAAGGTCATTTTAAAAAGAACACTGTATCTGAAGTGCCCAGAGAACAGCCTTTATCAGTTTGGAGAGACTGCTCAACTGAATGCATTTTATACTTTGGGCTGAGATCTCTTTTCTAAACATTTGCAATGATCTGCCAAAAGGAATGAGTGGATGACAAGTGAAACGTATGGATTGGCATCTTGAGTAGGGCCTGTGGAGAGGAATTTGTACAACGCGCAAGAGAATGAGCAAGATGACACAGACAAAGATTCACAGGTGGAAGCTGCCAGTCTGGCACCTTTCCACCATCACTAATTTACCCTTACTCTAAACTCTCTAAAGCAGTAGCTAGTTAAGCAGCGCATGATGCCTGGAGGGTGCCAAGGAGGGCTAGCAACTGGAAGGAGCTGCAAATGGCAATAGTTTTTCTTAGTCGAGTTAAAGTTTGGACTCTCTTGAACTCCCTGCCCAATATCCCACCCTTGGCATGTATTTTCTTTGCAACGTGTAGGTTAAAGGCCTTGGGAATTGCAAAGGTTGGCCTCAGATTGTCATGTAGTAAATGCTATTGCTGGTATGGAGCATGCATATCTGGGAGCCTGTTAGCAAAATTTCTGTTTCCTTCCTGTGCGGGCACACCGAATGCAGCCACTGCTGTTTCTGCACTACTTGCTCTTAGGTGCCATGCTCCCTTCTTGTACCTCAAAATGTTAACAACTGTTGTTCGGGTTCTGCTTAGCACTTGTACTACCAAAGCCTCAGATTAGTTTCCAATATGCCAATTCAGGGAGAAAGAAAAACAAAGGAAGGAGTGGAATATTTGTTCAGGATCAGTGAACAACCACTGGGTCTTCCTATGCATTTAGGTCCAGATTCCCAGAAGGATTTAGCACTAACTTCTGTTGAAATCAATTTGGATTAGGTACTTTTTAAAAAATTCAGGCTTTAGAAAGTAAGCACTTCACAGCAGTGATCAATGTTTTCAGACACCCTAAACTTAAGCAGAGTTGCTGCGGGAAGATGGAGAGGATTATAACTGTAGTTATCATTGGGCCTGTTACAGCAGTTATTAATGAAGCTTCTGTCACTGACAGAGTGACAGGGTTCTCTCCTGATTTCTTTAATGTCTCATTTGAGTTCATATTAGTCCCAAGAAAGTCAAAACACAAAGATCCATGAGATCTTTTTTTCAGAGACATGAAAGGAGAGGGAGAAATAGAAGGGTGGATGTCATCAAAATATTGTGCAAGTAAAATAATCCGATTTGTCAGAAGACAAAGCGTCTGAAACCATGTAACCATCAGGTGTTCCTGTTGAGATGCCACACTTCCAGTGACATTGGTTTTCCAGGATGCAAATGATACTAAATATTTTGCACTTCCTTCATTTAGATCCTGAACTTTATGAAGCTCCATTGCTGTTTTTGGGAAAAGGCTAGGGCTGAATTCCCAGAGCGGCTGTGTTGTTATGCTGCATGTTGAAGCACTGAATAAAGCAGAATTTGGGGGAAAAGCCATGTGTGAGCAGGAAAGTGTAAGGCAGGCCTGGGTCATATTTCCACTGCTCTTAGGTAATACTAGGAATATGTATAAGACCGAAAAAATATTTGTTACACATTAAATTCAGGATTACTAACTACCCTATACTCTGGGGATTGAAGGGTCCTTGTCTTCTTGCTATTCTGAAGCCCTCAGAGGAAGGGGACTCATATTTTCTCCTCAGTCCTGACGCACTCTGAATTCTAACTCTAACACAAGAGCTGGATCTGAAAGACAGAGAATATCTGCTCTTCTCCTCCTCCAGAGATAAAGCATTCACAAGATAAGAGGAGACAGCAGAATACGTTCATCTTGTCAAATGACACTTTAACTGGAGTACAATTTCTTAACTGCTGTGTTTTTACAAATTTAGCATATAGAGTGATACTGGCAAGCACCCCTGGAAATTTGCTGAGCTCTAGCATGTACAGCATATCTTACTCCTTGCAACATGTTCTTTTGCAATCTCTCTTCAGTAAGAAGCAGAACAAATCTATTTCAACCACATGGCTTGGGTCTGTAATTTGCTACACTGATGGCTAGAGGTGGCAGAAGTCATCGTCAGCCTGCATTTGTTCCACGCAAAGCAATGTGAGCTCCACCCTGCGAAAGATCACTGGATCATTGTCAAAGAGACATTTGAAGAAAGGGTGGGGGAGAATGGACTTATGTCACGGAGCTTTGGCTACTTACACAAGTCAAATTTACTGTGAGCATATTTGCACAGATTTGTTCTTCTTTATACTGTTTATATCCTAATTCATTTACAGTCTGTATCCCTAAAGTCATCGTGATGACTTTGCAGTATTTTTGATCTCCCTCTTTACCAGCCTAGACAACACATGCAAATTAAATATAATGGCACAATAATTCAGACAAAACTTCAGACAAGAGTCAGTGAATACATGCAACCTATTCCCACTGCATAAGCCTTTATTCCCTCAGGCAATACTATAAATATCAGCCTATTTATTTCTCATTTAGCCCAATGTCACTGAAAGTAAATCACATCCTTAATATTGTTCCTTATATTTATTTATGCTGACCACTACACTTATCAATCTCACTTTCACAGAAAGACAGGATCTTTCTTATTGCTGGAGCTATAACACAAGGAAGGCTGAGTCAGGAGGACATGTTATTAGAAAGACTTGGCATCCATATAGCAAGCTTCTTGAGATGGATCTCATGGCATTTGTAAACCTTATGTGTCTCTGTAGAACACTGTATGGTAGATTGACTCACCATGTTAGTTAAGGTATATAGTTCTGCATCGTCCATTAATACAAGCTATTTTACACAATTGTTTAGAAGAGAAAGAAGACAAATGCAGCCAGTCAATTAGACGAAATCAGAGCAGTTAATTATGTATTATCAAATGTATAATGTGGACAGCCCAACAAACTTACACAGCAGCAGCAAACAACATGCCAAGCAGAAACAGACCCCTAAGTGCTTGTAGTCAAAAGGTATCAGTGTCCTGTCTGCAGCATGAGAGCAGATTGCTGCTTCTTTTTCAGATCTAATTGAAAAAAACCCAGAAGCTCTTGGATCAGAGCTCCACAGCATAGATTTCAAACCAAACTACCTGTATATGTGACAGCAAATCTGTTTTCCCCCTAACGGGCTTCAGTGTCTGCTTGGCTCAGCCTTTTATAAGAGGCAGAGCGAGCTGTACTTTGACTACTTTGGCAGCTTTGGTCTGCTAAGAGTTTCACAAGGTAAAGTGTTGCTGAAGAAATAAGATGTTAAATCTAATGCTCTACAGTCCTTAAAAAGGTTCGAAAATCAAATATTGTATAAGGAAAGGGGTTTATATATTGAGAAGCAATATGTCTGAAAGCTAAGACTGTAATGTCAGAGGCTGCTGTTCCTGAAGGCTATTTTTGGTAGAGACATGTGGAGATGCAGAGCTCGAATGACCTGGGTGATACAGAGCAACAGGGTAGAGAAACACTTGTTTCAGCAAGACACGCCATCTTTTGAACTGGTTACAGACAAAAAAATCAGTAATTTCACGTATACTACACACAGGCAGACACAGAGAATATTGATATCTCTGCCTATATCCGTATGTATCTATAGCTACCTCTGTCATATATCCACCATATAACCATCCTCCTGGTTAATACCCTACTTTCTCACAATGTCTCTAAAAAGGAATGAAATATCTTGGAAACCTTTTGTCTTATTTATTCACACATACAGTATTTCCATGTTTTAATCCCAGTGATTCAATTTATTTGATTATTCCCTTTTGATCACTTATTAAAGTGGTTCCTCAAATTCTTGCAGTATTTTCCTTCTCTTTGTGACAAGATATCAACATGACAGGAAGTTTTATTTCTTAAAGGCAATCTGAAAAGATGCTGCCTTCTGAAGCAAATAAACAATATTTGTGCAGTGACTACTCTAAAAGAAAGTAAAACCAAAAGAGGTGGACCAGGCCTCCTGGCTTAAGGACTGTTTCTACTCAAGAGCCATTTCCCTAAGTAGGTTATGCAGTGGTTCTGCAAGATTTCCCCTTTCCTCTGCCTCTTTCTCCAGCACAATTTATCAGACATTTTGGCTGTGGCTGAGGTTTCAAGGAAGTGGGTCATATTACAGTTAGCTCATTTATTCAGAACAATATCTTAGTCTTTTGTTCAGCTTTAATAAAGTACAATTATTACACTGTCTCTCCTTGTGATTAATTCTGTTTACAGACAAGGCACTCTGCAGATCTCTGGTGTCGTTGCTGTCCAACGAATTAAATCACGTTCTTCTGCCAGTTGTAATTACAAATCCATATCTTGTTTCTCTCTCTTCTTTTTCCTTCTAGTTTGCCTGTATTACCCCAAACAGATTTTAACTGTGATTCCTAATGTTGTGAGGTAGTCTACACTTGCAGAAAAATTGTCTTCAGCATCAGTTAAGCTGTGCTATGAACTGAATTCAAGAAGCTTATTTGCAGTGCATAACAATTACAGCATTATTGAATCTATGAACGTATGAACAATGGCACATCTTGTACTAGAAGATGGCATTCCTCCTATTAAATGCATTTTAAGTATACCCCTTTACATAGCTTTGTCTCCCAGAACAATCTGAGCTTATTGATGGTGATAACTGCTCACAACAGACTATTTTCCCCAGACTCATTAGGTAGCATCAGAGAATAGAGGTAAGAACAGACTTCACAAGATCTGCTTATGTGAGTAAAGACTTTCTCCAAAGAACCAGTCAGAAAACCTCTCTCTGAAAGAGACTTGATGCAAGGTTTGTTAGGTGAAATTATCTAGCTGTCGGAAGTCAGACAAGAAGGTCAAATTGTATCTTCTTTCCATTAAATGTAACAATTTCTAATTTAAAAAATAAAAGTTGAAGCCAATGGAATGGTATCCATGTGTTACCCTGGGCTCTGTACTAGGTATTCTGCAGGGCTCCACCACTCCCACTTCTCTCTTCTTTTTCTGAATACCATTTAGGAATCCCGTGCTCAGGTCTGACACAGCTGGGTTTTTCCAGGTGAACAGACTCGTATCAGAAAAAAAAAAAGCGCATATTTGGACATCAGCAAATTCTTACAAGGGTCAATTTTTAAATATCCCAACGACGCAGAGCAAAAGAAAATAGACCTGCCATTTCATCCCAATAAGCCAGCTTCCCAGTGTTTTCCAGAGTTGTACCCCAATGTATGAGACTGAGAGCTGATGTCAGTTCTTGCCTTACAGAATACTTCAGAGGCACGTGCAAGGGAGGGTGAATGAGCTCTGCCCATTCACTGAGCAGGTCAGGCAGAAGCCAGGTACCATGAAAAAACCAACAGTCATGCTGCCATGACACTTGTCCTTGAGCTCGTAAGACAAACTGCTCAATAGGGCATAGCAGGTGAAATTCAGGAAAAACCCTAATATAGCTTTTACGGCCTTTGGCTAAAACTGGCTGACACCCAGCATATTCAAAACGTGGCAAAAGGATGATTCCTCTACTTGCAATCAGCTGTGTAGCTGTGCTCTTGGTAACGCTTCAGACATTACACTCATTAATGTGATTATGGCAATATTTTTCATATTTGACTCATCAGAGTTTTTTCTTCTGTGTTTAGGTTGCCTCCTCCATTTTATTTGGTCTTAGATTTCACAAGTATTGTTGTTCTGGAAGTGTGGTTTTTTGCTTTTGCTCTCTGGTATTTCTGTTCTGAAATGCTACCCCAATTACGCTTCATGTCAGTTGTGGTTCAATTGTCCCATCCACCTGTCCTACTCTCTGGGGTGCACTTTCTTTTAGAGAGCATCTCCAGCCATCAACTCCAAGCTTGTCTTCCTGTGAGGAGGAAAGGTACACAACCATACAGAATCGGGAGTATTTTATAGTTAGTGGACAAATTCAAGTTCTTCCTGCTTTCTGAATCCCATTTTCCCCAATCTCTAAAAAGCAAGATAATAAAATTAATCTGCATTTGTAATTTCTTTTTAATTCCTTAAATGTGTGGTGTCACGTAACTGCAATATATGAAATTCAAAACTGTCGTGTACCTCCTCTGTTTCCCTCTATAACTTGCAGACATAAGGTTGCAACAGCATGTTCTGAAAAAGAGGAGAAACAGGCAATTTAAGAATTTGGATTGCATGCAAATGTCCCTAGGAATATTAAAGTTTCATATATGCATGTTATATTTGAATTGAGGAGAAAACCCCAGAAAATATGATGCATACCAGCAAAATTCCTTCAGATCGAAGTTATTCAAGGACTCCTTAGAGCATCATTTACTTTCACCATTACTATTTCTGCTCCTTTTTAAAGAAACTCCAATTATTTTCCTAGAGTGGCACCTTGTCCTGTGGCCATCTCGGACAGGAACTGTAGCGCAGAGTATCCAGAGAGCCCAGTGCAGCCAGAAACCTGCTTTATAACCTCACTCTCCTTGTAACTGCAGGGCGAGGACAAACCTGATCAACTGTAATTTTTTTTATTATTATTTTTGGCGATCTCAAAAAAGCAATTTCTATTCAGCTAGCAGCCAACAGTCAAGTACAAGTAAACATGACGGTTGTGGACTTTTATTCCACAGTTAAGCCTTTATTACTGAAGGCACAAGACTGAATGCATTGCATGCATTAAACACAAGCCAGTTCCTTGAGCAGTGATTTGACTTGCTTGTAGTTGCTGGTGAGAACTGGGAGCTGGGAGCTTGGACTTCTGGTTTCTCATTTCCAGATGAATTGCTGCGTGACCCTGGGCAGCTTTACTTCACAGTATCTCGGTTTCCCCAGCTGCAAAATGATGATAAGAATTAGATATTATGAGTTGAGGGACAGATTCTGACACCTTTATTCAGTAGCGCAATCGATTTTAGTCTGAGGAAAAGGTAACAGCATCTGGCCATTAGTGTTTATAAAGCAACTAGACTCTTGGGTGATGGATTAGATTAGATTTCAGTGCTGAGATGCTACCATGAAGGGTTCTTCAACATGTTTAAAATAGATTAGATAAAGAAAGTGTTTTGAGAGGCTTGGATAAACAAGATGCAGAGAATCCTGATGATGGCAGGAAGAACAGATCCACGGACAAATAATAAACAGGAAGAGAGGCCCTGCCCAGAACAAGACAGAAAGTATGGTGCTTGTGTTTTTTTTTTCCTTTGATGTTTGAACAGGGAAAAAAAAATGAAGGGGGATGACATAGTCTAGGTAAAATAAAAACATGGTTTGGGTTGTTTTTCCTTACCGCAATATGATTTTTAAAAAAAAATATATACTTTTTTTTTTCCTTTTTGGAGCAATTTAGCCCTTTTATTCTTTCTTAAAATGTTCTGCTATTTTTAAAAATAGCCCTTTGAAAGCAAAAGTTGAGAAATTTCTCTTCACAAATTTTAAAAAGAAATATTTTGACATTTTTCAAAATTGATGGCATCCAAACTGATTTTTTATGATCTTTTTCATTTTCATTGAACTTATGCTTAATTTTATTGTTTTATTTTGGGGGGGGGAAATAGTTAAAATGCCCTGTTCTGTTCAAGTACTCCCCAAGGGCACACATACTCTGTCAGCAGCCATCTGCTGCCAGGTTCCGGGTTATATGTTCTCCAAAAGCAATTTTAGGGATTGTGACTCAGAGGTGAGGGGGAAAGAAAAGTATAGACAACAGTTTGTCTTATTGAGAGAAGCCAAAACTGATGAGGTTTTCTGCTCTCTCTTTGGGCAGCACAGGGAGCTGCACAGAGGCTGTGGGCACAGGCAGAGGGAGGTGAGAGCCTTTCTCAGCCAGTCCAGACTGAGCCAGTCCGACTTGTGAATTAAGGCTTAAAGTACCTTTAAGCCAGAGGTACTACTGGGATTGCCATTTTTTCCAGGTCTACACAAGTCAGATCATTCTGTCTGGCTGGGTTTTTCCCAGGATGCTGAAGTCAAGCACATTTTACTGAAGGATACCTACTGTCTTCCTAAGGACTACAAGGGACAATGAGCTGTCCCTTTCTCTTTTATACTCCCCCAGTGTTTAACTAACTTTGCTGCTGGGAAATTTTATCCTGTTTCAGAGCCACATTTGATCCTTTCCCGTCGCTGGCTCTTCTAGCGATTTTCTCCAAATCACAGAATCACAGAATCGCAAGGGTTGAAAGGGACCTTGGGAGATCATCTAGTCCAACGCCCCTGCTAAAGCAGGTTCTCCTAGTTCATCCTGAGCATCTGTTTTCCACGCGATATTATGTTGAGTGATTGTGTCACCCCTCTGAAAGTCCTTCTACCATGAGACTTGCAGGGGTTTGCTTTTGCTTTTCAAAAAGGTGAGGAAGAGAGATGAGCAGGAAGAAACACAGGACTCACCCAGCACCATGCACCGGCCACTAGAGCTGCACTGCCATGGAGGAGTGCAGTCCTTTGGGCTGCTTGGCCCCTCTCTGAACTTTCCAGTGCAAAGTAGTTTACTTGGTGTTGAATAAATGGGGTGTTTTTTTCATTCAATAAAATTCCAGTAAGTCCTTCAGGACCAAGACCTCTAAAGATAGATGTGACTGCTGCCTAAGCAGCTTGTGTCTGTTTCCTAATTTTAAGTGACTAATAAGCATAAATGCAAAAGTGTTTAAACATTGTAACCACTGAGGAAGGTAGTGATCCCTTTTACCATCAGCTGCTGCTCAGCTGCATGTCTCCCTTCACTCTTAATTCACTTTTTTTCTAAATTCAGTATGAATGCTTCACCTTCAATTGATCAAAGCCTCACAAACGGTAGGCTAAGTGTTTCACAGAGGGAAATGATTATGTTGTGTGGAGGGTGGGAGATTGATGGCTGTTCAAAGCTCACCAAGATCATGCGAGACTCAATATTTTTTCAAATCCATCAAAAAGTATCCTCCTGAAAGCTCTCTGCCACTCAGGGACTTATTTTTTTCTTGGGTTTGAGGAGGCCTGAACAAGGTTTGCGGGAACTGCAAGGATGGAGCTGATGGAGATAAATTGCTCATGGTGGAACCGGCATCCAAAGACATAATTCCATGATGACAGAGCCTTAAAAGCAATAGGGGTGGTTTTCAAAAGTGTGACAAACATGGAATAAGAGCCCAGAATGGAAATGTGTCCTGGAACTATGCAGTGTGTAAGATACCAGGCAGGGCTTTGGGAGCTATCATTAGACTGGCAGTGAAGAAGGTCCAGGTCTCCCCAGCTGCCTATGCCCTGGCCCAGGCTCCTTAATGGGAGGAAAACCCTTGCTAGAAGTGGGGGCTTGTGAGCCATAGAGACACATCCAGAAAAATATCCAATTTCTGTCAGTGGAGCACAGAAATCCCTCTCTGTCTTACCCACACACACCATTCATCCCAGACCGATCTTCACCAAACAGTTAGGGGGGGAAAAAGAAAAAAAAAGAGACCGTTTCAAAGACATACATGAAAACCAAGTTTAGCACTTTGCATCCTGGAGGCATGACAAGCCTCCCTTCATCTTCCAGCCACCTCCCTGAGGAAAACAGCACTAGCTCCATTTTACAGGTCCGGAAGCAGACACAGACCGGGGTACAGCGACTTTGTTCAATCTATGCTCTGAAGGTCACATTGGCCTCTGGAAATAAATGTATTTTGCAAAATTTTCCTCAGATTATCTCATTTTTCATTTTGTCCATGGGAAAAAAATCATATTGAAAGGTTTCAATTAAATTAAGGAAGGAGAGAAAATAACTTCAACCATTTTTTTACTGTCTTCGCTGAGAAGAGAAAAGGATGAAAACCAAGTGACATTTTCTAAACTCTTTTATTTTGATATTTGTCAGAAATATTTTGAAACAAAATGTTTGCTTTAGAAATGTCTCTTGGCTGAAGCAAATATTTCTTTTTAATTAAATAGGAAGTTCTGTATGAGATTTCTTTTTGCCCTTAATAGAAACAGTATTCCCAGTCTCAAAATCTAATTGGCTCTCTTTCCATCTAATAGCAGCTCTGCAAACACAACTTTAAACTCCACTTGGATCCTAAAAAGGGAAGCCTAGAGTCTCCAGTTAGTCTTTTTGTGGCTTGGCCATTGCTGTTCATTTTCCATGGAGGCCACTCCCATACCACAGTGATGGACACAAAACCCAACACTCTGGGACTGACAATGAACTCTAAACATCCCAGTGCTCATGCTGATCCTTTGAGATGCTCCTGTCTGTTTTGTCCTTGATGTCCATGATTTGTCCTGGTCTTCCACAAAACCACTTCTCTTCCCCACAAGGCCTAGATGCTGCGTCCCAAGCCCAGGGCTCATCTTCACTCTTCATGGTGTTGTTCGTGGGAGGGGGGCAAGAAATCAGCTCAAATATGCTACGAAAGGGAAAATCATAGCACAGACATATGCCACCCTCCTTTCTTTGCATGATCTCTTTGTTCAAATTTCAATCGGTTCAGCATACCACCAGCAGTAGATGAAAAAGCAAAGCCACCAAGGCAAAGGGCTCCGGAGCAGAAGATTGCGCTGGGGGACCCTTTCCTAAAGTAGCAAAACCATGAAGTCATAGGAGCAGGGAAGGAGGGGGCACCTCAGCCCCCCCTCCTCAACCTCAGAGCCAGGTCCTGTCGAGCAGCAGCTCTGCCTCAGCATGGGCGGGGTCGGGGGGGATGGACGCCCTCCCCCAACTCCCGAGGTAAGCTCAGGAAACTCGGCTGCTAGGAGGGAGCCCAGCCATAGTGCCTGCCGGCAGAAGGCCACATCCTCGGTGCTGGTCAGAAAGGAAGCCTCAACCCAGACGGAGGCCCCTGGACGGAGGCCCCTGGAAAGCACGCGGCTGTCCAGGTCTCTGGCTGCAGGGAGTGCCACCAGCTGGCGCTGTAAACAGACATCAGCAAAGGGAGCAGCTGTGTAAGGTGCGATCAAGTGAACTACCTACTCTGCCTGGTGGGTAGGCTACGTAGCATCAGGGAGGCCGAGCAGGAGAGAGACTGGTGGAGCCATGCCCTGACCTCCCAGAAATCTATGCAGGAACAGCCACCAAAAAAGGCCCGGGATCAAAGGGAGCTAGTATCCTCCCCCTGTCAGGATGAAGGAAGGGCCTCAAAGGACAGCAGCAAGTGGAAACTGGTCCGCAATCGGGCAGGAGGTGAACCCTTTCCTTGCCCACCACATCTCCCCAGGTGCCTCTGCACAATAGGTACGAGGCTCTAGACGTGGAAGACAAGGCAGTGGATGGTGTAGGTGTTGACCTATCCACACCAGAGGAGGCACGAAGATCAGAAAGACCTCCCCCTCGTATTACTACCGCCTCCATGAGGAGGAAAGAGACTCCCACCTGAGGGGAACAGAGGGTCCGATATGCCGGGCAGACTCTCCTCTTAGGGAATTCTGTTGCCTCGCAGGAGCCCGGGTTAGAGACATTGCTAGGAAACTTCCTAGCCTGGTCTGACCCTCAGACTACTATCCCTTACTGCTCTTCCACATGGGTGCTGATGAATTTGCAGTAAGTAGCCTGAGGGTGATTAAAAAAGAATTCAAGGCCTTGGGATGGTTTGTAAAGGAATCTGGAGCGCAGGTTATTTTTTCCTCACTCCTTCCAGTGGTGGACAGAGATGTTGGATGAAACAGACGGACTCAACCCATTAACACACAGCTCCATGACTGGTGTCACCGCCACAACTTTGGGTTCTTTGATCATGGGATGGCCTACACAACACCAGACTTGCTGGCGTCAAATGGGATCCAGCTTTCTGAAAGGGGAAAGAGGGTCTTTGCCCAGGAGCTTGGGGGCTCATTGACAGGGCTTTAAACTACATGTGAAGGGGGAGGGGGAACTTATCAGGTTTGCCAGCAACAGGCTAGGGGATGATACGCAATGGTCAGATGGATGAGGGGCTAGTATGAGCCCTCAACCTGTTGCCCAGTGGTGTGCCAAGGACACTGCAACAAAGTTGAAGTCTTGTGGAGGTGAGCTGGAGGCTCCCAAGGTAGTAGGAGCCAACAAGGAAATGCCCATGAAACACCTTGAGGGAAACAAGGGATGTTCTGCTATGAAGGTAATGAGGCAAACAGCTCATATGAAATGCCTCTATACAAACGCACGCAGCATGGGAAACAAACAGGAGGAGTTGGAAGCTATCCTGCTTCTAGAAAGCTACGACCTGATTGCCATTATGGAAACTTGGTGGGGTGAATCCCATGACTGGAATGTAGCTATTGATGGCTACAGGCTGTTCAGAAGGGACTGGTGAGGAAGGAGGGGCAGAGGCATTGCCCTTTACATCAAGAAATCATTACAGTGTGAAGAGCTGTCCCTGAAGAATAGCCACGAGCACGTCGAAAGCTTATGGGTACGAATCAGAGACAGAGGCAACAAAGGGAACCTGGTGGTTGGTGTCTATTACAGGCTGCCACATCAAGAGGAGCCAACTGATGAAACATTCTTCTTCCAACTCCAGGAGGCTTCATGCTTGCAGGGGACTTCAACCACCCTGACATCTGCTGGAAAAGCATCACAGCAAGCTGTAGGCAATCCAGCAGATTCCTAGAATGCATCGAGGACAACTTCTTAAGCCAGGTAATAGACACACCTACCTGAGGGGCTGCAATACTGGACCTGGCGGTCAGCAATGCAAGTGAGCTCGTTGGGGATGTCAAGATCGGAGGCAGCCTGCTGGAGCTCACGCTCCTGAGGGAAATGGGAATAGCAAAGAATATAGTTAGGACCCTAAATTTTAGGAAAGCAAACTGCTAGCTCTTCAAGGACATAGTCAGAAGGACTCCCTGGGAAATGGTCCTCAGGGACAGGGGAACAGAAAAGAGCTGGCAGGTCTTGTCACCCAGAGAGACCTGGACAAGCTGGAGAGGTGGGCCTGTGTGAACATCATGAGGTTCAACAAGGCCAAGTGCAAGGTCCTGCACCTGGGTCGGGGTAACCCCCGGTATCAATACAGACTGGGGGAAGAAAGGATCAAGAGCATCCCTGCTGACAGGGACTTGGGGGTACTGATGGACAAAAAGCTGGACACGAGCCAGCAATGTGCACTGGCAGCCCAGAAGGCCAACTGTACCCTGGGCTGCATCAAGAGAAGCATGGCCAGCAGGTCAAGGGAGGTGATTCTGCCCCTCTACTCTGCTCTGGTGAGACCTCACCTGGAGTACTGCGTCCAGCTCTGGAGCCCTCAGCACAAGAAGGACATGGAACTGTTGGAGCATGTCCAGAGGAGGGCTACTAAAATGATCCGAGGGCTGGAGCACCTCTCTTATGAGGACAGGCTGAGAGAGTTGGGCTTGTTCAGCGTGGAGCAGAGAAGGCTGCGGGGAGACCTGATTGCGGCCTTTCAGTACCTAAAGGGGGCCTATAGGAAAGATGGGGAAAATCTTTTTAGTAGGGCCAGCTGTGACAGGACAAGGGTGTCCTGGTTTCGGCTGGGATAGAGTTAATTTTCTTCACAGAAGCTAGCATAGTGCTGTGCTTTGGATTTAGTACTAGAAGAATGTTGATAACACGCTGATGTTTTTAGTTGTTGCCAAGCAGTGCTCAGACTGCTCAAGGACTTTTTGAGCTTCTCCTGCTCGGCCAGGTGCATAACAAGCTGGGAGTACAGCACAGCTAGGACCCAAACTGTCCAAAGAGCTATTCCGTACCATATAACGTCATGCTCGGGGGGGGTTGGTGGGTCGGTCGGTCGCGGGGGGAGTGATCGCTGCTCGGGTACTGACCGCAGCTCGGGACAGGCTGGGCATCGGTCGGCGGGTGGTGAGCAATTGCATTGTGCATCATTCGTTTTGTATATTCTGTATATTTTGTTATCATTCTCATTATTACTATTATTATTATTTTCTCTTATTAAACTGTCTTTATCTCAGCCCTCGGCTCTAACCTTTTTTCCCCTTCCCAATTCTCTCCCCCATCCCACTGAGGGAGGGGGGGGGGAGTGAGTGAGCGGCTGCGTGGTGCTTAGTTGCCAGCCGGGTTAAACCACGACAAAGGGGTAATGGTTTTAAACTAAACCAGGGTAGGTTTAGTCTGGATATAAGGAATAAATTCTTTACTATGAGGGTGGTGAAACACTGGAACAGGTTGCCCAGAGAGGTGGTGGAGGCCCCATCCCTGGAAACATTCAAGGCCAGGTTGGACGGGGCTCTGAGCAACCTGATCTAGTTAGCGGTGTCCCTGCTCACTGCAGGGGGGTTGGACTAGATGACCTCTAGGGGTCCCTTCCAACCCAAAACATTCTATGATTCTATTCTATGAAAACTGGGTAAACAGACTCAAAACATCCTGTCTTGGTTTTCTTTGCCATGTAAACTGATCAAAAATATACAAGGGGCTAATATACAAAAACATGCACATGATGTCTGGCTGCGTAACAACTGTAGGTAATGAAATTAGTTTAGGCAGGCTGGGTGTGGGCCAGAATGCAAAAAGATGCGTTTTAAGTGGCTAGCAATTCAATTGTATTAAACAGCTCATTGATATCCTATACCTATAGTGGCTGAATACCTGCAGCGGTTCATTAGTTTTTATCAACAGCCATTATGAAATCATTGCGCTGCTTTCATATTTCACAGGGACATTACTGCTGACCCACGGAAAAACAATAAGGGATTAGAGGAGCAATGGAGGGGGGTTGTCCCATAGGCACTGCCTTGGAGCTGAGGAGGGGAGAGGGAGAGGTGAGGGTGCTGGCCTGGCTGCTGGGGGTGTGGAGAAACCTCTGTTGGGTCAGGTGTTCAAAAGACACGTAAGGACTGAGGGAGAGGGATGATAGATGGCTTGTTTGTTCATTGGCCTAAGTATGTGAAAAAGTGTCATCGTTCACATTAATCTGTCTTGTGGCTGCCTTGTTCTGGGCAACAGACAAATGCTGCGGTGAAAATCCCCACCTCACTCTGTTCTACCAAAGCACTTGACCCCCCACATGCTTTCAACAACCCTTGTTTCCCAGTCCTCACCAGGCACTTTAACTTTGCCCTGTCTTGCTTATGGTATATATTTCAGAGCCTGATTCCACACAATGAAAGCAGAATTGTTACTGCCTGCATTTATATGCAACTTTCAAGCAAGAATGACATCTCTGATACTGGATACACAACACGGATGCTCAGGCAAACAGATGTATAAAAGTTACTTCTTCACCTAAATCTTCTGTAAACAAGAAGAAATCGCTTTAAAATTAACCTTTTGAAAATTCTTCAGCTGAGTTATTAGTATTTTTAAACCATGAAACTTCAACCTCCCCTGTAAAACAAACCAGTGCTTGTAAATATAGCTACCTTATTTTCATCGTTACCCTGAGATGTTTTCTCCTGGAGAAGCTGACAGTTCATGGCCTAGATGGATATACTCTTCGCTGGGTTAAAAACTGGCTGGGTGGCCGAGCCCAGAGAGTCGTGGTGAATGGAGCTAAATCCAGTTGGCAGCCGGTCACAAGCGGTGTCCCCCAGGGCTCAGTTCTAGGGCCAGTCTTGTTTAATATCTTTATCAATGACCTGGATGAGGGGATTGAGTGTGCCCTCAGTAAATTTGCAGATGATACCAAACTGGGTGGGAGTGTTGATCTGCTGGAGGGGAGGAGGGCTCTGCAGAGGGACCTGGACAGGCTGGATCGATGGGCCGAGGCCAATTGTATGAGGTTCAACAAGGCCAAGTGCCGGGTCCTGCACTTTGGTCACAACAACCCCATGCAGTGCTACAGGCTTGGGGAAGAGTGGCTGGAAAGCTGCCTGGTGGAAAAAGACCTGGGGGTACTGATTGACAGCCGGCTGAATATGAGCCAGCAGTGTGCCCAGGTGGCCAAGAAGGCCAATGGCATCCTGGCCTGTATCAGGAATAGTGTGGCCAGCAGGAGTAGGGAAGTGATCGTGCCCCTGTACTCAGTGCTGGTGAGGCCGCACCTCGAATACTGTGTTCAGTTTTGGGCCCCTCACTACAAGAAAGATGCTGCCTTGCTGGAACAGGTCCAGAGGAGAGCAACCAAGCTGGTGAGGGGTCTGGAACACAAGTCATACGAGGAGCGGCTGAGGGAACTGGGGTTGTTTAGTCTGGAGAAGAGGAGGCTGAGGGGAGACCTGATCGCCCTCTACAACTACCTGAAAGGAGGCTGTAGCGAGGTGGGGGTCGGCCTCTTCTCCCTGGTAACAGACGATAGGACGAGGGGGAATGGCTTGAAGCTGCGCCAGGGCAGGTTTAGGCTAGACATTAGGAAAAACTTCTTCATCGAGAGGGTTGTCAGGCTCTGGAATGGGCTGCCCAGAGAGGTGGTGGAGTCCTCATCCCTGGAGGTCTTTAAAAGAAGGATAGATGAGGTGCTTAGGGACATGGTTTAGTGGTGGGATGGCAGTGCTAGGTTAACGGTTGGACTCGATGATCTTAAAGGTCTTTTCCAACCGAGGTGATTCTATGATTCTATGATTCTATGTGATTTCACCTCAAGTCCTGAGGCATGAATGCTAGGAGAAGGCTAACTAATAAACCTGGAGCAACCTGAACCCCTTCACACTGCAAGTATATACAACATAGTAGTCTGTCACTCAGGATAAAAATTCACATTGTCTAGATTTTGACATCAGCCCCTTTTCTATAGGCTTGTGCTGATTTATTCCTGGCTGAGAGGACAACCCTGCAACATCTTTCTTTTATAGCTGTCATGAAAATAACAAAGAAAACTCCAAACCTTCCAGATATGTGGACCCCCCCAAATTTGATTCTTAATTTGCAGAATTTGTTTTAAAGCTTACTGAAGTCAGTCACAACATATTTTTGTGCTAAAAAGGCACATTTCTCTGTTGGAACATTTTGAAAAAGTGACAACTATTCTGAAATTTTGTTTTGGAGAATCTCCTCACCTGTGACACAAAGTGTTTCAGAGATGGGTGATGGCAATGTGGGTAATGACAATAATGAAATCTTTTGAGAGTTTTTTCTTCAAGATGAGTACTTGAAGTAAAATTCATAAACTGAAATCTATTCCTGTTTTGTCATTTTAGGAAAGTTTTGAGAAAAGAAATTCACAAAAACCTTGTATTAAATATCTTTCAAAAATTAAGATTTTTTCATAACAGAAAAAAATATATTGCAATATTTTACATGAATTTGAACATCTAGATCCTAACCAATTCTACTCTATCTACTGACCTGCAAACAAAACCATAGCTGGAAACAGGAATGATCCATCCTTCATATATGTTAGGATAAAATTAAAGCTACTCTATTTGACACAATTGCCACATGAATAAGGAGTAAAAGCAAAAAGAACCACAACGTCAGCTAAAACAAAACTGGAATAAACATGCAGCAGGAGAAAATACAAAAGCTTGCTTATTTAGTTACACCTGTGGGTATTTCACTGAAATGGTGAAGAAAACTATTTAACATGCTGAACTGTGTAATATCTGTTAAAAATGACTCATCAAGCAAGAGTGTTTTCTGAGCTTTGGTAGTAAGTTCTGACCTGACGCGATGTTGTGCCCATCACAACATGGAAGGAGTGTTCTGGGAGACAATACAGGCTTTTGTCTCTAATGGAAAATCTAATTTGTTGTCCTTCTTTAGGTAGCGCAGCTGGGGATAATTACACATTGCTGTCACATACTCCGAATGCTCCCTGCTCCATGGGAGGGTAGGAGGCACGAATGCGGTGGCCTGACCGCTGTAATGGAATAATAAAACCCAGGGAAAAACAGCCGATGACTCCTGGCTTGGAGAACGCATTGTGGATTCTGTTTTGTCCCCTTACTCCTGCTGCTCTGCAACCTCTGCCAACCTTATACAGGTCCCTACCATTGCCTGCACCTCTGTGGTGAAACACCTCGGGTGCCGAGTGCTCCTCTCCCACAGTGCCCCTGTCTCCTTCCCCCTCACCCAGTCCTCTGCAAGCCCGTGACCTTTCCAACACGAAGTGTGCCTGAGTGCTCCACCTCATTCCTTTTCCTGAGCTTTGCAAAGAGCTTTGAATTTGCACACTGTTGGTTAATAATATATGAATGTATATATTTACTGCACACAATGTTTAACTTGGTGTGTTTGTTTTATGTATAATGAGACACAGCTAATGTGTTTACGTTCATGGTTCAGCATCTTGAATAGGTCATCAAAATGTCCACCTTTACTGCACTGACTTATTAAATGGCTCAGGAAAATGGCCTCTCTTAGTCCATTTTCTCCTGTATGGTAATAAAATCAAAGCATACAAATGTCAAAATACATACAGGTATACTAAAATCCAAACATAAACCAAAATAAAGTCATCTTGTGTGTATGCCTGAGCACAAGCACAGAAAACTCAGCAATCCTGCTTAAAATCACCGATACAGTTAAAAAAAAAAAAATACCCCAAACCCCTTAAATAATACCTCAGCACATCATTGAGCTTGTGCCTTGGTGCATTTGATGTATTTATTTGAATATTTTCTCCAGCTGTTCAGGAAAAGTCTTTCTCTCTGCCTCTCACCCATACACCGAAGCTGTGTAGAACAATTAGTGACCAGCACCAGGGGCAGGTATTTCCCATCAGTGTCCAACTTCAGCAGCTTCCTCCAGTTTTCCTCCCGGTAATTTTCTGGGCCATTGTATTCTCGCTATGCAGCCACTTCAGCATACTCATATCACACTCTTTTTCTACAGGTTGCTGTCAAAATAGTCTGCTAAAAGAGAGAAAGAAACAGGTGAGCTAAGTAATGCAGATGGACTGAAGAAATAGCAATGCCATTTTCATTTATAAAGACCGTGAAATTAGATTACCGTAGGTGAAAAAGATGACAAGGCTGGCATCATTGTAATGGGCTGAAATCCCACTCACTTGGTAAACTTCAATGTTTTGTGTAGAAGACAAATTACCAGTACTCAAGTCACACTTATGGCCCCATCCAATATATTTGGGAGCTGTAATCTTACCTACCCATAAATAAAATTTTATACATTGTCTGGTCTTCTGGCTCAATAAGACTGCACATTTCTGTAGGCAGCGCCGGATTTTTTTTGCAACTGCTGCCAGCGATTGAATTAGCACCAGAGAGCTGGTTAGCTCTTGATAGCAGCGAGCAGATGAGCTTTCAGACTGCAGTAGCTATAGATGTGTCATTACAGAGTGAAAAGGATTATTATGTAAAGCTTTCACCAACGCAGCTCCAGATGAGGCCTTCCCTTACATCTGGGTAAGAACCAGATGACATCTCAATACTCTGCTGTCATTTCTAGTCACGCCATGTATGTAGCACAGATTTGGTCCACTGATCGGTGATAGTTGCCTGAGTTTTCCAAAAGCAAGGCTGACTGAATGAACACCCTCTGGAAAAAAAAAGTAAACCTAGGAGAACATCTGTGAGCTTCTAACCTCCTCATCCTCTTCAAGTACAATTATTACTCCAGAACTGAAGTCATGACATGATAATATATGATTGCAACAGTCCACTCATATATACCTATGAGCAGTACAGGGTTCTTTGTCTGTCAGAAAATGCTGTGAAAATTGTCCAGGTTTGCAAAAAGCATCAAAGATGACAGAACAAGAGAAACCATAACATATGTATTTTTATTTACTTATTGTTTATTTTTATTTATTCTCCAGTCTATTTCTCTGTTTTGAGGTTGGTGCCTCAGAACACACAGCAAGAAATTCACCACCTCCTAGGATAAGTTTGTGCCACTTAATTCTCAGGATTTCTATTTCAGCCCCTAGGATGCTGGCCAAGCAAGCAGTTGCTCGGCCATGGGGCTGATAGTCACTGGTTTGGATTGTGCCAAATCTGTAGCAAATTTCAAGAACAGGCAAAGGAATGGAGTGGCCAGCATTTGCCTGTGGATAAGATAAAGATTCATGAGGATCCTCAGCAGTAATATTGTACTTTTTGCCTTCTCCTCCTGAGAAAAGAAGACTCATCCTCTTTTGTTTTGCTGCTTACCATGTGACCTATAACTGAAGTAATTCACTTTTTCTGGAATAGGAAGTCTCTAAGTGAGGCAGAATATTATTTTAGTTGCCAGCTACAGCTTTGTTTTATGTGTTTGATTGTAAACAAGCGAACATTTACTTTGGAGACAGACATTGAAGTTCAATGAGTCAGTGAAGGAAAGAAGTTTAGCATGCATTATGCACTGCTCTCATTTCTTGCCAGGGACATGCATACAGAAAATGTGAACTAAGCAGTTCGTGGCCAGAAGAGTATGCTCAAAGCTATTGACATCTGCAAATTTTATTTTTTTTCCTCCTTATATACTAAAAATTCACTCCAACATAAATATTACATCCGGGGATTTCAGAGTGATCCCAGGCCTTCCCAACAAGTCTCAGGTGATGCTGGTGCTGGCTGTTTTCATGTCATCAGCCATGTCGCAGACTGACTGTACAGGAGAGGTCAGCGCTGCTGTGACACTTATACAGATCCAGTTGCCATTGTGTGGGACTAAAAAGGAAGCAGACTAAGCCCAGATCTCTCACGGATTTTTGACATCTACCTGACACTGACTCTGAAGTGAAGTGGGCAGCTGCAATGGGAGCGGAGATGGCCATACCATCCCTGTCCTACCGTGTCATCAGGAAATTCTACTACACCACCCAGAGGTTTGTGGCTTGTAGCCTCATTCACTGCCACTCACACCCCCAGCTGCAATTCATTAAGTCTCCTGATACATCTGAGACATCTATAAATATTTATGGTTGCAGGCTGACATGACTTTCTCAAAGTCACAGAGGACTTGCATCAGAGAGCAGAAAGCTCATTTTGATTTAACCATGGGGTCATCCTTCCTTGTTAAACAGGGATGCCCAGTACCCCTCTCTGCCCAGCAGTGCAGACTCCTGGGGGAGCACGGCTCTGCAGCAGCCCCTCCACAGCCAGCCCTGCCCCTGCTGCAAGGGTACCTGTCCCCACCGCTGAACTGGTGCCTGCCTGCTCCTGCCCCTCCAACCTTGGCTTTTTGAATGCACGCTGAGCACTGAGCCCCTGCCAGGGCTGCTCTTCAGGCTGGCTGGCTCAGGCAGAGAAGCAATAAAGAATTTAAAATGATTTTAAGGCACATTGACTTTCAGAACTGGTAGACACAGTCATTTTTCACTTATTTATTTATTTGTTGGGGATAGCATCTTGTGTGTATGGAATTTTTTCTTTTCTCCCTTTTCTGGCAAGAGATTGCAGACTAAATTAGTAATATATTATTAATAGGAGACAAACAAAACCAAACCCCATTAAATCAAAACCGTGTATGGAAGTGACTTAGGAATCCTACAGATTGAAGGGATGATCTTTGTCCTAACAGAAAAGGATAGCTGAAGAGGGGTGATGACAAAGACATGTCAACTGAGATACCTTGCCTGTGCAAGGGGCTGGAAAAATGTCCTCCACAGCACTTCTCATCCTTCCTGTAGAAAGGAGTTGTCCTCTTACTGTCTATCTCTGTATGGAGGGAAGTTAACTCAGCTGAGCATTTGAGGGGTTCTCTGATTGTTGGCACCTTCTTGCTTGTGGAGCTACTCTAAAACCAGAAGTAGTCTCCATGCAAACACTTTCTTTTCAAGGACTGCCACATATTTAGACAGGGACAAAGCACAGCATTGACTAAAACTAACTTCAAGGCAAGTTTTGAAAATCTGACAAAAAAAGAGAGCCTGTCTATTCACCCTATAGTTGAGCAGCCTTTGCTAGTCTGTCTTTTTTTTTTTTTTTTAAAGAAGTCTTTATTTGAATAGCTTTAGAGAAATATCTTCTTCAGCAGTGAAAATTAAAATGAAACTTAAGAAAAAAAATCTAGGGCTACGGAGCCGAGCATTGTGTGTGGATAGATTAGAGTTAAGGCTCATTTGCAGGAGAAAAGCCAGCACAATGTTTGCAGTGAAAAGAATGGAAAGGTTCTTGCCCCCACTCTTTCATTTAATAGAGGTAGTTTGGGGAAAATTTCTAATGAATCCTATCCAACCATAAAATCATGTAGAAAATGAATCGTATCTGACAATACAATAAAAGTGAACCAAATTACAAGGTTCCTGTATTCGCAGGACAAATTAATTTCATGTTTGGAATACTAATTGTTCACTGTAGGGCCTGCAACTATTTATTGTCATTGCTTCGTTTGTCACCAGAAGAACTTTTGCAGATACAGAACAGTATTATTTTGGCTGTAGCATCAAAGGGAAGGGAAAAAAGTCCCTTGGAGCAGAAGGGGGAGCTTCCCGTGTGCCACCCCTTCTGCTTCCCAGTACAGTTTGTGTGGAAAGGCTTATGAAGGGTGGGTGATTTGTCCTTTGAAGTTGGAGGTAGAAGGAAAGTGAACCTTGATGGGGTTTGTAATTGGCGCTCAAGGACACCATCTGACACATGTTCCCTGAACTCCTCATGAAAGGCAGAGGGAGCGGACATGGCCAGGGAGCCCCATGTCTCAGAGGAGCCCAGTTGTCTCCCTGCAGACAGCATACCCTTCAGGTCTAAGAGGCAGCTATCATCTGACATGGCCTCAAGGACCAACTGGTCTTTGGTGCCTGGAGGAAAGCTGCAAAGAGAGTCTGGTATTTCAAAGGAGACGCCATGAGAGAAAAAATGTGTTTGTACCACACTGAATTATAGGCAAAAAATACAAATAAATAGAACACCTTCCCCAATCCATAAAGATTTTTAAAAAAATAGGAAAAATTAGTTTAACTATGCGAAGGCTGTGTGTACACATAGATAAAAATGTTTTTAATAAACCCCTCTAACATTAAACTAATAAAGCAGTGTAAAGAAATGATATTTCAGTGAAGAATTTTGAATGCTCAATTCCATAGTGATTTACATTAGTATGCCTTTTTCTAGGAGAGAGAAATGAGAAATTATCACACTCAATAGGGAACTTAGAGGAACCATTTTTCCTGAAGAGAGTTCATTTTGAAATGCAAGGCTTTTCCCAAGCTATTGATGGCTCCCTCTACATCCTAAACATTCAGGTATGTTACTGACTGACAGGTCTAATGGAATGTTTTTGCATGACACCAAAGTCAGCTGATATTTGAATTTAGTTCACAGTTGCATGACTGTCTCCATCCTCCCTAGGACTTTCTAGCTGTGCTCTCTCCACTCTTGATGCATTCCCCTCTGAGCCAAAGGTAGCCAAAAGATGGGCTCCAGTGGCCAATATTATTTTGGGCACCTCTAAAGTCGTTGAAGAGCCTGGGTAAACTACAGGGGCTCCACCTTGTCCAGCATCTCTGTCCCATCACCAACTTCTCCACTGAAGCAAAGGTAGCAATGCTGGGAAATTTTGCAGGTAGGGCAAGCATGGCCTAAAAGAGCTGAAACAGAGAGCTGGATCCAGGTTCCCTGCAGCATGGGAGATGTGTTTAGCCATTCACATGCTCTATGCAAAAAGAGGGGCCAAATATGAGAAGTGGGGAAGGCTGAGTGCTGCAGCCCTTATCCATCAGTGTTCTGGTGGGACGCTTCAGAGCTTCTTCTTCCAAGGGAGAGATATGAGATCTTATGGCACCCAGCAGGGTGCTTGGAGAAACCATTTTCCTTGAAAATAACAATTACGAGAAAAGATCTGAATTATGGAACAGTGGAAACTCAGGCTTCTTCCCCAACTGCGGATACAGAGGGGGCCTTTGCATGGCACACACTATTTCGTTTCAGTCCCTTCACACTAGTCTATCTTCTATTTTCCATCTTCTCTTTGCCCTGCTAAACTCACATTTGAGGGGACTTGGACCAGCTCCAAAGCTGTCTTGCCTCAGAGGAACTGTTTTTCCTATTGACTGAGAGAGTGCATATGCTTCTCAGATTTTCCTCCTGCTTGCCTTTTGCCCAAATCCATGGCTTGTTCCATGTGATGTACCAATGTGTTATGCACTAACTTGGTCATGTCCCTGATCCCATTCTTCTAGGTATTTAAACTGCTGCTCTCATTCTATGTAAAACCAATTTTAGACACTTTGACAGGATTTCCCACAACTTACAAGGATTTGTTTTTAAAATACATGTCTGTCAAGAAAGCTCAGGTTGATTGTGCCAAGGACTGTAGCCTTACACTCACCACTCAGTCTTGCTGATTCAGTATCGCCCCCCGCCAAGCGTGCAGACCTGTTTGTGTGGCATGCAAGCCGCTCCCGGGCTCCTCCTGCAGCTGAATCCATCGAGCATGCTCTTTCTTCACTTGGAGTTCAATTTATCTGGAGGGAGATGGATGGGATGCCCTGGGACTCCCAAAAGAGGAAAAAAAAAAAAGTTTTAATTAAAAAGGATTTTAAACAGATGAGAGCAAGCTCCTGAAATAGGAAACAGAAAGCACACAGAAGTAATGTAAAATCACTGAGGAAAATAGCCACTGAAATTCCTGGAAAGTGTTGAATGATTACGGAAAAATAATTTCTGAATGAATGGGATGAGTGGATCAAACCTAGAATGGAAGAACTTATGGAATGGTCAGAAGAGAGAAATGTTGCACACAGCAGTGATGGCTTCCTGCATTTTTCTCCAATGGATTTGACCCTCCCCACCTGAACTTCTTAGGCTCTGATTATTTTCTCAGAGTAAGAAAAAGGAAAATCTGCCTTCACCTTCAAAGAGCAGAGAAACAAAGTCCCTTTCATACCTGCACTGAAGAAGAACGCAGTGTTCTTGTTCAATTCTTCTGTCTTTGCAGGAATAGCACACTCTAAGGGGTTTGCCAGGCATGAAAGAAGGACTTACAAGTAGAGACAGGACCTTTGCAGGAGAACGTATTGCTGCCAATCTAGAGCAATTTAGATTTAGAGACAGAAAAAAAGACGATGGGAAGGAGAAAGCAATCAGAACTTTGTTAGAAGAGACTTCACCTAAAAATTCAATAAGAGTGAAGAGGAATCTGTCCTCCGACATATTCAGACATACATTAGAGAGTTACCTGTGCCCTTACATTACCACTGAAGCCTAAAAATTCCTTTTGATCTTTCGTTTCTGCTTTTTCTGAGTGGAGATGCTGTTAACTCAGCAAAATAACAGTTGATAGCTGAAAATATGATTTTTTTAATAGACAAATTTACTATCATTATAACTATCAAATGTTCTTGGTAATAGTGTTCTGTTCTCTTCACCCAGCCACCAAAATCCAATAAAACATAAATGCTCTAAGAAGTATAAATGTAAGACTCTTCCTACCAAAGACCATCTATAGACATAGACAACTTCTTGTGGATGTGGTCAATACTGTGGACTCGCAGCCTGGGAAAGTTGGAGCCGTGGGCTACCAAATGAGCAGAACTCCTGCTGTCATCTCTAGAGACCTGGTATGGCAACCTTGAGAGCCTCCACTGGATGCCTGAAGATCCTGAACAAAATTCAGGAATGGGAACCACTGCCTCTCTTGGAGACTGTATTGGTTTTGCATGGCAAGGGTTTGGTAGCAGGGGGGCTACAGGGGTGGCTTCTATGAGAAGCTGCTAGTAGCTTCCCCTATGTCCAATAGAGCCAATGTCACCCGGCTCCAAGACGGACCCACCACTGGCCAAGGCCAAGCTCATCAGTGGCGGTGGTTATGCCTCTGTAATAACATATTTAAGAAGGGGAAACAAAAACCGTGCACAACTGCAGACAGAGAGAGGAGTGAGAATATGTGAGAGGAACAACTCTACAGCTCTGAAACCTGAAATGAGGTTGTAGTGAGGGTGGGTGTTGGTTCCTTCCCCCAAGTAACAAGTGATAGGATGAGAGGAAATGAGAGTTGTGTCAGGGGAAGTTTCAGTTTGATATTAGGAAAAATTTCTTTACTGAAAGAGTGGTCAAGCATTGGAAAAAGCTGCCCAGAGAAGTGGTGGAGTCACCATCCCTGGAGGTGTTCAAAAACCATGTAGACATGGCACTTAGGGACATGGTTTAGTAGGCATGGTAGTGTTGGGTTGACAGACTTGATGATCTTGGAGGTCTTTCCAATCTTAATGATTCTATGATTCTATGATCTGACCATGGAAGGGGTGCAGAAGCAGCGAAAGCTACACACTAATTTTTTCATTGTGCTACAGGGATATTATCATTACTGAGCACCAGGTCATTAAGTCAACAGAAACCAGTTTTTCTGTGGCTGTGACATGTGTGTTAAGGCATGTGCTCTGTGGGTTGGTTTCAGTGGTGTGGACACAGGTTTTGGGTGGTGTGAATTGAAACCACAAAACTCATAGCACACCCTCTGACAGCTGCTTATGAATAAAGAGATGAATAAGCTTTACACCTATAATGGGAAAGGGAAACGCTCCATCATCTCTTATTCAGCCAGTTTGCCAGTAAACATATATTTCTGGAGCAAGAGCCACAAGTAAACTTACTGTAAGTATTCAAAAAGGTGAACTCAAGACCTTTAGAGAAAGTGAAGGAATAGGAATTTTTTCTTTTTTTGACACTCAGAACTCCTATTTTACCGTGATAATAATAATCATCATTAAAAAAATGTGCCCTGTATGCTTGAGGTTACAAAGGCGGAAAAATATCAGATGTCATTGAAATATTGCATCTTGAAACTCAGTGCAAATAAAAAGGAGTTTTATAACATAATTACATTCCCATTAATATGTTAATCTCTTATATACAGACATAGAGAAGCAAATACATTACTTTAAATAATTAACTCTGTAGTGAGGTTTTATTCTCTATGGAAGGGTATTTAACATTTTAATTAAAATGTTTTTGATAGATGTTTACTGTTGCTGCTATTTCTGCTTAAAACAAAACCATACGATTAGGAGAAAATGTAATTTTGTCCCGAGAAAGAAATGATTTCCTTTTGAAGGAAGGACTAAGGTTCCCTCTTCTTTGCTGTCTAGTCAGTGTACAGCAATGCTATAGTGTGTTTTAAGAGACATGCATTTCTTATGGAAAGGTTCCATTTTGCTTTCTTTTTGCCTTTCAATAGTTTCTTTCTTTTTGTGCCACTGAACATTGCCATTGTATTTGACCTTCCACTGGAAGGTTGCTTATGTTTTGGTGAGAGAAGAGAACTCAAGAAGGATGTAAAAAAAATCAGATTCTTCTCAGGTAAAAGCTGCTAGAGGAACCAATAGCATGGGAAAAGTATCCTTAAGGAATTGGAGAATCACAGGATCTAAGCAGGAGAAATGAAGAAATGGGGAAAAAAAGAACAGGGCTGAAAGGCATATAGAAATGAAAGGTCTAGTAAGGATTGCCAGGCAGAGAATCTGGACAATATACTGCTCTGAAAAGAAGTCAGCAATCTTTATGCATGAACTGGCACTTGAGCTTGATACATAAACTGATAATTGAAAGGCGTTGCAGATGGACACCTGCTTTCCAGACCTGAAAAGGTGGACGCAGATGAGCTAACCCTGCACTGACTTTCTCTGGTGAACTTGAGTGTGATGGTAGGAAAAAAATATCTGAGTGAGAAAAAAGCATGTGGTGTCCACAGTTCATAGACAGTGTTTGAAGCTGCCAACTGGAAGGGTCAGATCTGATGATGACTTGTGCCAGCATGGCACTTGGCCCCACTAGCAACAGTCCTGCAAACCCCCACTTAATTTCATAAAGTTTTCTGGAGAGCCAAGATATGGGACACAGGCTGCTTGAAACCCAGGCAGCACAGGAGATAAAGAACAGATTAGCATTTCTTCTCTGTTCCCCTGAGCAAACCAGTAGCACCCCTCTCCTTTTGATCCTCTCACCTGAAAAGATTTAGAAGCCATGGCAGTGATTTCAGAACAGATCTATAGACGTACATTTTGAAAAAGCACAAAAAGTCCTACAGATGACAAACAGAAGACTCCCTCTCTGTGAGCCATCTAGACACCACGTGCACAAGATCTCTGTTGAATTATTCACATGGGAAAATGCCTTTCAGGCACTTGTAACAGCTCTGGATTCTATTCAGCAACAAGGAGGGATGAGCACTGAGGCTATTTGCCTTAAAAGGAATTAAATAAATACAGGAAAGCTCTCTTACAGTAGCATTTGAAATGCTTTATTGAAAACAGTAAATGAAACCAGAAGTCTAGGCCACTCTGCCCCCTCACTGGTAGTGATTCTAGGTACTGAAAAATACACAGCTGCTAAAGGAAACCCTCCAGCCTCAGCAGAGTCGTCCTGTGAAAAGCCACAGGGCTCTGGTGCCTGTCTCTGATTCTGGGACCTCTCAGGTTATGGCACGGGCCAGCTCATTCAGCTCCAGGAGACAGGCTCTCATTGAATGTGTAAGCCTTGTGGCACTGGCAAATATGGCAGCTATCACTCATGCACTGCAAATCCACTTCCTGGGGGATGGCTGGAAAAGCATGAGCAGCAGTGACTAAAACTGACACAAGAGCAAGACATTTCTAGATTTACTTCTAATGCACATGCTGATGAGTTGAATAGATGGGGGAGAGAGGATGGGAAATCACAGAGGGTACATTTCTTTACCCTAAAGAGAAACATCAAAATAGGATTGCAGGACAGCACTGCATAGGAGTCTCCCACACCACC
The DNA here is from genome assembly GCA_034008185.1 of Gorsachius magnificus. Taxonomy (NCBI): domain Eukaryota; kingdom Metazoa; phylum Chordata; class Aves; order Pelecaniformes; family Ardeidae; genus Gorsachius; species Gorsachius magnificus. Next base: position 27,762,742 of record CM067083.1, on the reverse strand, counting down.
TGCCTGTGAGCATCCTGATGAATTATACTCCTGAGCTCCGTATGCATGTCAGGTTATCCACATTAGCCTACAGACAGCGAGGAGGATGAGGCCTCATAAAATATTCTTTTCTGAGTCCACCACTGTATTGGATTTGCATGGCAAGATTTTGGTAGCAGGGAGGCTACAGGGGTATCTTCTGTGAGAAGCTGCTGGAAGCTTCCCTTATGTGCCAGCCGGCTCCAAGATGGACCTGCCACTAGCCAAGGTGAAAGCCCATCAGTGATTGTGGTTGTGCCTCTGTGATAACACATTTGAGAAGGGGAGAAAAACACCTGCACAACTGCAGCCGGAGAGACGAGTGGGAATATGTGAGATGAACAACTCTGCAGACACCCAGGTCAGTGAAGAAAGAGGGGGAGGAGGTGCTGCAGGCACCAGAGCAGAGATTCCCCTGCAGCCCCTGGTGCAGCCCATGGTGAGGCAGGCTGTCCCTCTGCAGCCCATGGAGGTCCACGGGGGAGCAGATCCCCACCTGCAGCCTGGGAAAGCCCCCACACTGGAGCAGGTGGATGCCCAAAGGAGGCTGTGACCTCGTGACAAGCTCACACTGGAGCAAGCTCCTGGCAGGACCTGTGGCCCCGTGGAGAGAGGAGCCCAAGGCTGAAGCAGGTTTGCTGGCAGGGCTGGTGACCCCATGGGAGTCTGCTTCTGAGGGACTGCGCCCTGTGGAAAGGACCCACGCTGGAGCATTCATGAAGAACTGCAGCCCATGGGAAGGACCCACGTTGGAGAGGTTCATGGAGGACAATCTCCCATGGGAGGGACCCCAGGGTGGAGCAGGAGAAGAGTGTGAGGAGTCCTTCCCCTGAGGAGAAAGGAGCAGCAGAGACAGCGTGTGATGAACTGACTGCAGCCCCCATTCCCTGTCCCCCTGTGCTGCCCAAGGAAAGGAGGTAGGGAAAATCAGGAGTAGGGTTGAGCCTGGGAAGAAGGGAGGTGTGGAGGGAAGGTGTTTTTAAGATTTGGCTTTATTTCTCATTATCATACTCTGATTTTGATTGGTAATACAATTAAGCTAATTTCCACAAGTCAAGCCTGTTTTGCCCATGACGTTAATCGCTGCGTGATCTCTCCCTGTCCTTATCTTGACCCATGAGCTTTTAGTTAAATTTTCTCTCCCCTGCCCAGTTGAGGAGGGGGAGTGATAGAGGGGCTTTTCTGGGCACCTGGCATCCTGTCCATCCTGTCAGGGTCAATCCACCACAACGACTAAGGGAGGAGGAGTTGGGAGAAGGTGGTCACTTTGGGCAGGACCGCAGTGAGGAAGGTCATTGCTGATTCAGCCTGATGAAGTGGCAAGGTGGAGCAAAGAGTGTAAACAGCATCATCCTTGCACCTGCATGCCGGGCTGCAGCTTTCAGATCATCTTTGAAAGAGGCAGCAGGCAGGGGGTCTCAGGAGGTACAGGCTTGAGGGTTGATTGGTATTCTCCCGAGATACCTCTTCCCTTCTGATCTGGGAGTCACACAGAGATTGGTGAGCTCTGTACTACATGCTTGTGTTATCTGTCATCATGTCTCTTCCTAAGGCAGACCAGACATGATCCCAAGGCTACCAAAACACTGCCACAAGCTAAAGTTAACATCGTGGGAAAATGATAACAAGGTAGTCACGATATGACCAGGTAGTCTTTTTCTTGACACAGCAGACAGGAGCTATATCTGAAAATGAAAGCTTTGACCACCAATACTGACCACTCATTTACAAGGATAGCTGACGTTCTTTAGGCTAAAATCACTTATTGTGACAAGTAGACCAACAATACCTTTTCTTTCTGGGGGTCCATTTCGCAGCTACCGCCCATCAATCAACTCCATAAGACTCTGTGTCTTGCCTCTCTGCACCCTTCCACCACTCATTCAAGGCAGATTTCCCTACCTTTACTCCTATTAAGTAGTACCTTGCTGCAATTTCAGTGGGATTACTTATGGATGTAGGATGCTAATCTATATTGTAACCATGCGTTTCTCTTCTCTGTTTATTTATTTTCACTTTTTCAGACATCATCATGAGGGATTCTGATACCAGTGAGTAGTATGAAACTTCAAATCCCTGTCTTAACTTTACAGGATGGTCTGTGTTTTTATTTATATCTGCAGGTGTAACACACAAAACTGCAAACACTTTGAAGAAAGCCGAGCAAAACAAAGCTGTATTTCACTGCCAGCATGCTTTAACCAATTCCTGAAGAATTTCCTCTGCCTGTAATAAGATCCTCAATAAGGAAAGCATAAGGCCATTATTTAAGAATAAGACAGGCTTTTACTTTTGATTTGGAGAGCACAAAAGCCAAGAACAAACAAAAGCCAAGTCACCACAAAAGAGCAGCCTGTCTTTGTGAGGTCCAGCAGAGGAAATGGCTGCCAGCAGGTACTTCAGTGATCTCAGGGCACAACACAAAGGAAAAAAAAACCAAACCTGTGAGACAGACATCACAGAAGTTAAGCCCATGATTTGTGCCTTCACATCCTCCCCGAGTCCCCCTGAGGACTGGCTGAGAGCGGGCGCTGCACTAGCCTTCTGGCTTGTAAATGTCGGTGGCCGAATGTGCTGAGGTGCTACCACCTTTGCTGCAGATCCCACCGTGTTTCCCACTCCCGTCTGTAAGTGGTACTGCTGGGAAACTAAGAAAAAGAGTGTCTTTGCTGTGTGCTGGGCTAGAAGCTAGAAGAGGATACAATAGTTTTGCCCCCGGGGCAGCATTGAGGGAGGACACTAGGTTTGCTTTCCTCATAGCAAGAGTTGTGGTCCTTCAGGTCTCCCCCTCCTCTGCCTCTTCCTCTGCCTCTTCCATTCTGAAGGACCATTAAAACCCGTGCTTGGGCATTATGTAAATACAGCAGCTGCACCCCACGCTGTGAAAGTATCATGAAAGAAAGTACAAAAGGCTCTGTGGCCTCATGAAGTGCTGAAGAGAAGGAGACATTTTGGCAGTATAATATCATCACTCCCCCTCCTCGGCTCTGTTTGTGAGGGCAACACTATGCGAGTCCTTTGCCATTACAGAGGAATGCCGTAACATTCATTTTAAATAAATTCTAGCAGGTCTTTATGATGGGGAGAAGCAAAAATGGAATCCTGCTGGTGTGATGAACTCTAATTTTTCAGAGATAACAACAAGCAATTTTCAAGGAAGGCCAAGTGGCTTTACTCTCATTCAATAGATGAAGGGAAATGGGCAAAGAGGTGCAGTTCCCTGACACCATCTAGACAAATAATGATAGAAGAAGGATTATTCTGGTCCCTAAAGTAAATAGTCCTATTCACAAAATACATTGAAAAAAGGAAGTATTCAGTTGCAATGAGTCTGAAGAGCAATAACCAGTTAGCAAGATATGCCTGGATATCTTAGTGTCTCCCCTAGGCTCCTGCAACCTTGGCCACTTCACATCCATTGTTTCTCAACTTTCCTACCTCCAAAGTGAGAATGAACTGGAAGTAAAATCACTACCAGACATTAGTGGCTGTTCCTAAAGCTCTCGGAGAACCTTGGATGCAAGAGGTGGACTGAAGTGCAGAGTTGCTAATTATTTTAAAGCCCCTTCTTGTTCATATTAATCAAAGTGTCAAGCTGATTCTCTCTAATCTAACTAAAGAAGACAGAGCTTTCGCAGTGGGAAATGCTTTAAAGTTCACCATGCTTGCATGACAAATTTATTGTATGCTTCCTGCTTGCTGGCTCTGTGTGTGCCTGGGTGAATTTCTTTTGCTGCTTCTACTAATTGTCAGAGCTACTTCCAGTGGATTAAAGCAAATGTTGACTCAGTCCTGCTGTGACATCTCAAAGCTGAACGTTTGATATCACAGTTTGCCAGGAGACACAGATATAGGAATAAAATACTACTCCAGATCCTACCTGATTGGTGCAGAGTGGGGCTACGAAGACACAGCCTGACCCAGAAAATGTGTTTAATAGACCAAAAAGGAAGCTTTTAAAAAATGCATAAATACATGTATCAGTGGATCTAAAATATGCATTTGCAGGAACCAAAACAAGATGTTCCTAGAGAGAATGGGCTATCTCCTGGGAAAACATTGTATGTTTCATAACCTCCCATGGATGGTTTGATTTTGCTTTAGGAACCAGCAAGAAATTCAGTGCAAAAATAGATAAATCTACATTTAATTTAAACATTGCCAGTGAAACAAAAGATTTAATGCAAACTGACAAAAGCTCGGAGATTCCAAATGCCTTGTCCCTACCCTTGCCTCCTGAGTTCATGTCTTTAATGACAGTATGCATTTGTATGGCAGCAGGCAGTATGTGGAGTGTCAGTTGTAACACAACTTTTCCCAGGCATTTTGTCATTTTGATCACGTCTCTCATTGCTGGGAACTGTTTGAACCAAAACACTAGACCCAGACAGCCAAGCACAGAATCATTCCACCTTTCCTATCTGTCAGTGCATCCTGTCACTGGTTGTGCTGGTCCCCAGAAGGGACAGAGGCTTTGTTGAGCACGGGGCTGCCGTGAGAAGGAGAAGATGGACGAGGTAATTGCAAAGCATGGGCTTCATTGTACTGCAGCAGAGATCAAGATATTAAAAATCAATGATCATAACTTATTAGCCTCAGTGAAGACAAGGTGGGTGGTGGTAAGGGATTTCTTCTCTCTAACATGATCCCCATTTATTCCTGTCCTCATGATGAAGAGCATCGTGCAGATGATGACCTTTAGTACACAGGGTAGTAAGAGCTGGAGTTTGAACTGTACATAATTCCCTTTGCTTACCTGAAACTACAGCTATTTTTGCCAATAGCTGAAGGGGTCTGATTTCTATATTCTGTGCCAACCTCTAAAACAATGTTTCTGTCTGTTTTATTTTTTTTCACTTGAAGAACCTCAGTCTTGCTTAGGAGAAAAAGCCATAGGCCACCAAACACTGTGGGTGGAAGAGCTGTCATTTGCAATGATAAAACGTTATTAATTTAAAAAACAGCCTGTTGTTTTTATTCACTCCTCACTCCCACTCACTGCCATTTTGGGGGGTGGGGTGGTGTTTCTAAAATTATTTGCATGTTTCTCACAGCCGTGTCAAACTTCAACATCCTACTGGTCCACAGGGTGGGGTTTTTAAAGCTGGTTAGGGAATATAGCCACAAGAATCCCTATGAAATCCACTGGAGGCCGGATATAGATAAAATTTGATATCAGAATTGGCTGTGGTCTTTGTTTTAAACAAAACAGAGAAGAACAGCAAACCAAGGCAAGTGGGTCCACAAAAAAGACAGAAGTTTTGTGAGTGCAAGAATTTTTCTTGTTAGTTGCTTCCCTCCCAGCCCCCCATGCAGTTGCAGCAGCTATGCTTTGCAGTGGTAAAGGGATGCTTAGGGAGGCAGACGGTCAGTCAGAGGTACCCCTCATTCAAATCATGGTGCTCTGGATGCTCCCGACTTTCCAGATTTCACCTGTCAGTGCAGAGCAGGGGGGAGGCTCTGGGAGGAAAGTCCTGCTGGTGATGATCCAGCTGCAGAGGATGCTCTGCTTTCCAGGATGGCAGTCTGGCTCCACCACTGAATTCACTTAGAGAAAAAGAAGCAAGAACAGCAAAAGATGTGGGGTTTGTTATGAGCTGAGTCCTGTCTCTGATGTAAGACTTCATAAAAAAAATATGCCAGGCTCCTTAGGTGAAGCTAAGAGCTAGCTGACATTCACTTCTGGCAGTGCATCAGAGACATTTTGGGGATAAAATGAAGATGTGGATAACATGAAAGCTTGGCAGTCAGGCCAAAAGAACAAATAGGGCTGACGAAGTGATTTAAGTTGCCTCAAAAGGGTTTTGAACCTCTTAAGAACCAACAGCAGAAATGAACAAATTTATTTCAGACAAAGACAGTTTGTGGACTTCCATCCAGCATGCTGATAGTGTGTGTTTCTTCATTGCATGAAGGAGCCTGGAGGCTAGCCTGCGCTTGCCTCTCTGTGACCTTTGAAGGAGGATGAGAAAGGTGGTACTGCTGTGGGGTGACGGGTGCTGAGCAGCCTGCAGGTGGTTGGGGGGGGTGCTAGCGATGGCTGCTGGAGCGAGGAACATGCGCCTCATGCCAGCTCTGCTGACACCTTCTTTCTAGCAGAGCTCACAGAGATAGGAACTCTTCTTTAAAGAAGAGAAAAACATGCATTCCTGAAAAATAAATGTTTTATTGAATTATTTTTCCTGCGTTTTTTCTCTACCACACGCACATGCGTGCATACACACACACACGCACACACACACCAGAGAGTCAAATGCCAAACATTTTCTGCTGGAGTTTTTGCTGCTGGAAGAATGCTGTTATTTTGTGAACGTGTATAAATTTATGTGATTCAAATAGCTCTGCTCTTTCCATAACTGCATTTGTCCTGGAAATTTCTTTTACGTTCACTTGTTATTCTTGTTATTTTTCTATTTCCATTGTTATTGTTGCAAAGAAAGAAAATGTCTTCCCTGAGGAAAAAAAAAAAACAACAACATAATCTATGGCAGAGTTAGTTTCATAGTATGGGTTGTAGGTTGTGTTTTTTCCCTGTACTTTTTCACTGCTACAAAGCTGAGTAGTTCACCCCAGCTTCTCCCAATCCATTCTCTTAGCTCATGGCTAAATCTGGTCCAGATACCTGTCTCTGGTTCCCTGGCAGTCTCTCTCGTTTATCTCTGCTCTTTGACAGAGCACCAGTCTACCAGAGGCTGCTGACAAAGTCATATTCATTGATCTGGGTTTCTCTACGAAATGAATGGAGCACATCCCCGTGACAGCAGGTCAAAGGATTACAAATTATAATTTGAGATATGAAAGAAGAAAAAACAGCTGCTTTTTTTTTCTTATCTAATATTATCCCTGTACTCACCCTGTCCACCGAGATATCTACTTTACCAAAAGCATCTAAATAAAGCCAAAAGTTCAACTCAGATGTTTGCTATTGGAATCAGTAATCATCAAAAATCTCCACTGAGACATGACTTTTGATCTACAGTTTGAAATAGCCACAGGTTAAACTAAGACCTTGGATCAGATCGTGCCTGGGATGCAGGCTTTCCAGAAACTGAATTCAGCCTGACAAATACAGAATATCACTAATGGATGTCTATAAAGGCAGAAAGGAAAAACACTATGAAATTGAGGACTTAAGACCCAACCTGCTTTCATTTACTAATGAAATGCCAGCCTCTGTATGCTGGGCAGGGGATCAGGGATTAGATCCCTTGCGCAGTTTCCCTGGGGACAAGATGGAGAGGCTCGTTTACACGAGACAGGGCACTGCCTTTCCATTTTCATGTCCTGCCACATTCTCTTCTAGATGTACAAACCTGTTGCTGCCTCCTGGTATAAAACAAAACCACCATTGTGCTTTATAACTTCAGCAAAGAGTAAATATATGTCTACTCAGTTAATGTTTAGTGTTGAGTGGGGACAATGTATGAGCAGATGCTTCTACTATATGGATTTATATAGTCTATGGAAATTGGGCAGCTCTTTGCAAAAACTGTCAAATTAGTTGTCCTTCCTTGATACTGACAGTAGCGGCAATAATCATGGCAAACTCTTTGCTGATGGTTGCACGGATGTCGTAGGCAGCTGTGTGGGAAGTCCATCCCTCCGCAGCAGGCACTAGTGTTCAAAGCCCAGAGCCATCCAGGGATAGTCCAGAACCACCCCTGGTGCAAATGATTCCCAATCACACGCAGACCTTAAGTGGCGAGAGTGGATGTAACTGGCTATGACAAGCTAAGGTTAGGAAAATGAATCTGTCTCTGTTGTGCAGGCATGTCATCGTACAGATTAAGGAAGACACCCTCTTTGAAGGATATTTATTTCAGTGGGGAAATTCCCCAGACTATCCAACGCTTAATATAGAAAGCAATTCAAGGAAATCCTGCTTCAAGGGGATGCATGTGCATGTGTCATCTTACTTGTAAGGGAACCAAAGGGATTTGTAATTTGTAATCATGCCAGATTAAAAATGATAATCAATATATTCACCATGCTGATCCGAAACCCTGAGGATACTTACCTAGGCAGTAAGAGAAACCAATAGCTTGCTCTGTCTCCTTATTTTGAAAGAGCTGATACTATGTAAAGCTAGAAGTGAGATAACGGATAGGTGGACTCAGGAATGCATTGGGAAAGGATAAGCTCAATTGGGTATTGCTAGTCAGATATACATGACATCTGCTAATCTTAATATCTTCATTCACTCTGGGTGAAATTCACCCCTCTTTAGACTACCAGCTCAAAGTCTTTGGATTATTTATAGTATCGGAGATAAGGCTTAACTCAGTATTTGAATGATTTGTAGTTCTTATGCTTGTGCTGTGCACAGCAGTGGATTACTTCTCAAGGACTAGTTTGCCTATCTATGGATGTTCAGTTCTGGCCCTCACTGTAGTAGGAGGCTCTCTTATCAGCTCTCTTCCCCAAAAGTAGGAAGGTACTACTACTCCCTAAGTCCTCATTAGCATGTTTTTTCAAGCATCTAATATCCGATCTGTGTGAAAAAATGTGGATAGGGTATGGTTTTAAATTGTCTCTCCTCTGTTTTGCAGAGACTCCTGTGGAGGCTTTTGAAATGGCCAGATGAATCTTGTTGGAAACTCAAAGAAGCTCATCAGTACGATTCTTCAGAAAGTTACAAAAGTACCATCCTGCAGTTACAATGGGAAAGGCTTTGTAATCTCAGCTATAATCTTTTTTGTCATAAAGCTGCGCAATCTGGTTTACTATCAATTCCAAAAGAGAACTTAAAAGTGTTTCTTTGGCATCAAATGAAACATCTGTTCAATTCTCAAACATTTATAAACAAATTTAAATAAAAGTTAAGAAAAATATAAAACAGAAAGTGATTTTTAATGAGGAAACCTAAACTTAAAATCTTCGGAAAAAGTCAGATTTATAATATTTTTCTCTCTACATTATTTTCTTCCTCTCCCCATTCTATAAATAAAGAATTTGGTATAACAGATTGAATCGAAGATTAATATCAATATCAGATCTTTCCCAAAAAGCATTTATGTTGAAGAAGTTTACCCAGTTTTGCTGTTATATAAATTTTATTAAAAAAAAATCCAAACAGGTGCAGACTGATGGTAGTTAATAGTAATTCACACAAATAATGTTATGTGCTTTATTGATGATAAAGCTATGTGAATAATGTAACTCCCTTACATTAAGGGTTCTTAGTCCAACCTAGTGTTAACCTTTACACAGAATTTGGTAAATGTCTGTGAGATTTTAATACACAGACAGACTAATGCCCCAGCCCTTTTTGGGGTGGATAGTTGTCCTGGTTTCAGCTGGAATAGAGTTAATTTTCTCCCTAGTAGCTGGCATAGTGCTGTGGGTTTGATTTAGCATGAGAATAATGTTGATAACTCACTGATGTTTCAGTTGTTGCTAAGCAGAAGGACTTTGCAGCTTCCCAGGTTCTGCCAGGGGCACAAGAAGCTGGAAGGGGGCACAGCCAGGGCAGCTGACCCCAACTGGCCAAAGGGCCATTCCAGACCGTATGGTGTCATGCTCAGCATATAAAGCTGGGGGACGAAGAAGAAAGGGGGGGACTTTTGGAGTGATGGAGTTTGTCTTCCCAAGTCACTGTTACACGTGATAGAGCCCTCCTTCCCTGAAGATGGCTGAGCCCCTGCCTGTCAGTGGGAAGGAGTGAATGAATTCCTTGTTTTGCTTTGCTTGCATGCCAGCTTTTCCTTTCCCTATTAAACTGTCTTTATCTCAACCCACGAGTTTTCTCACTTTTACCCTTCTGATTCTCTCCCCATCCCACCAGGGGGGAGCGAGCGAGCGGCTGCGTGGTGCTTAGCTGCCAGCTGGGGTTAAACCATGGCAATAGTAGCTTGCCTTCACAAATATTGTAGTGCTTAGGTGGGAAGGGAATTTTTTTACTGTGGGAGATACTTTCCTGCGTTACATGTCTTAGGTTCTTTAATGCTAGTAAATGGAGTTGACATATCTCGATGAATTTATACAGGTGCTAATTATTAACTAAAACTAATAATCAACAGCAAAATTGGTGCCAGTATTTAGGTCTTGAATAAGTTTCTTTCCACTTCCCAATCTCACAGCACTTTAAAAATCTTTGGAGTAATAAGCCTCACAATATCTCTAACAGGTATTTTAGGAATTTGTTGTTCTTTCTTAATATTAGAAAGCAAAAACAATGGCACAAGGGTATTTAATGATTCACCCAAGGTCGTAGAACAAGATCTTGTCAGAGCTAGGTTCATACCTGTGTCTTTTTATTCCCAGTTCCTGTTCTCACCACAAAACTGGACGGTTTCCCCAAAGCAGCACGCTGCCTGGTAAGGGTACATCAAAAGGACAAGGCAAATACCAGAGGCAGAGAATACAGGAAAGCAACCAAGTAGGAAAGCATTAAATGAGGCTTGCAAGTCCAGCAAGGAATTGACCCAGGGACCTTTTCATCTCACAGCAGCAGGGCTACCTATGGAGCAAAAGAAGCAGCTCTTTAGGTGAAATCATTAAGAGCAAGCACAGGGAAGCAACCAAACGGAGACTACCAGCTATTCACAGCAGTCACTCATCCAAACTGCTGAGAGGCCTAAATCAGCCTAGCTTCTACACAGAGACAAAATCAGGCACCGGCAGGCTGTTTACTCCCTGTCAGCCAAGTGGGTTTCTGTTTGTCATTCCTGTGAAACGCTGGCTGCTCACGCGTTGGATATCTGTCACCCTGAGGGGCAAATCAATCAGAGCACAAGGCCAGAGAGCTGGCATCTGTCGCCCCCAGCCAAAGGCCACCTCTGCACCCGGCAGAGGATGCTGTGGCCCTGGCTGCAGCCCTAGCTAACCCCTCGCTGATGTGGCTCATGCACAGTAGTACTGTGGCCCCAAAAACTTCTCAGGACCCAAGGAGCGCTCCTGAGTCCTGGGCTGCTGGGAGACCATGCAGTGTTGATGGACACACTCCACCGTACTAACAACAATGGGGACAGGAACGAATTTAACATCCATAATTTCTTTTCCTACCAGCTTTCCAGGTCTGTATAACTGGATCATCTCTGAACTTTTTCCAGGCCACCTGGTTAGAGCTTAATGTAGCAATTTCAGCCCAAGTTGGGGAAGGCTGGTATCGTGTTGAACTCACATATAAACTGAGTGAAGACAATGGGTGCAAGATTAATTCTGGCCTTTCATGATTTTGAAGTGATTCATTATGCTGTCTTAATATTGCTTAAGAATGCAATCAAACTCTATAAGCATTTTATAACTGTGTTAGTACTAATAGACATCTCAGCAAAATCTTTTTCAGCACCTGTGAACATGTCTTCTCCTACTCTATGTTGTGCAAATAAACAACGTCCATTTCAAAAAAAAAAAAAAATCAAAAAAGAAGCTGATTCTTTTAACAGGGGACTTCTCAGCATTAAATCAAGACTATTATCCACAGTCTAACATGATATCTTAAGGGGTTACAACCTCATCCTTCTTTTTTTTCCAAAAGGCAGCACCTTTAGCAGCCTGGCATGTACAACATTACCCTGAAACAGTGGTTTGGTACTTATTCACAGGGACCCATTGAGTCCCCAAAACTACCACTCCCAGTGCTTTCAGGTGCTCTCAAGTGAGCATCCATCCAGTTCAATTTAAGTGTGCTGACAAAAAATCACAGGCTGAGGTGTGAAGGAACCACAGGAAAACAGCTGCATTTAGCTATAGCTAAATCATCTTCCTGGTTATTTCCTAAATAAATGAATAAATGAATAAATAAAGGTAAATAATCCTGTAGGAAGCAATATTGTGGAGAGCTACAGAAATAAATGAGTTAAAAATGTCATCTGAGGAGTAAAATGAAATACCAGAAGTCAAACTTCAGGGCTTATTTGAGGTAATCATAATAGAGTTTTCAAATATATTTGCAGTTGAGAGCTATGGAAAACAAGAGAAAAAATTGGACCACTTAGAAATAATAACAGCAGTGGACTGGGAATTGGATGCAGAAGCAGCAGACCTGCGGAAAAGGTTCTTTCTTCTTTGCTTCTATCTCTGCTCATCATGAGGAGGCATTTAGCCATGACTGGGGTCAGATCCCACTGCCTGATAGAAGAGGCTTTAGAAAGTGTGTGGAGAATTAATGCCAAGGGGAAGATGAAGTCTGAGAGTCCTTAGTCTTGCATACCAATGCTTTATGTCAAAATTCACACTGTGAAAACGACAAGATGTGCCTAATGATGAATCTCTTTGTCATTTAAGGTGGTAAAAAGCCCCAGAAGCATAGCCCTTTCCCACAACCCACTTCAGTTAGCTGTGATGAGTGCCAAAAGCTTCAAAGAATGGACCAAGCCGTTTCAACAGAGGTAGAATCATCCCTCCTTCCTTGCACCAGAACAGAAGCAGCAGCATAGTCCTTATGTACATGTACATCTATGGGAGCTGCCAAGGACCAGCTGGAAACAACCCTGACGGAGGCCACACTCCTACTCAGGCATGAGAGGCTCCTTGGTTGTGGCAGCTTCTCACCTTTTATCCCAGAGGCTGCATGAGCACAGATTCTATTCAGAGCTCTCCATGCACAGAAATTTGTTTCTGATTTTACCTCACTATCTAAGACCTCAGTCTGCTTAGACTGCGTCACTGCTGAAAACTTGCCACATGTGTGTCTGATGTGGAGCTGAACTGGTTGCAGGAAAGACTATGGGTAGCTTAAGTCCTTGAGTTAAGTCTTTCTCCTCCATTAAGAGCCTCAAAAACAGTCTACATCCAGGTCTAAAGGTCAGGTAGATCCCAGTCATGGGACCCAGTCCTCTGGCATCTCATATCCTGGCCTTTGCCTTCCCTTTGCCTCCAGTGCACCAGGAGCAGCCATGCTTGCTGTGCAGAGTCCCAAAGCTGGAGAGGCAGCAGCTCTTCGCTTACGATTGCAGAATGTGCTGCTAAAAGTAATATGGGGGGTTTAGTAATTTGGCATCTGTAAGAAAGTTTAAGAATATAAGGGCAGACATAACTGGGTCAGGGCAAAAATCAACCTAGTGCAGTATCTGTGCTCCAATGTTGGCCAAAAGTAGAAGCCTGGGGAAGAATAAGAACAGGAATAAGACAATGTGTAAAACTTTCCCCCTCTCTACTCTCTTACCCTCAGACTTTTTCAGGTCAGGGACTTTCTGACCTAAGACAAATGTGGTTTCTGCATATTTATTAAGGCTCAGTAGGTTTCTTTTCCAAACACTTTCCAGTTTCCCCTTGAGGCCACATGACCATCCTCTGGCAAAAAGTGCAGGAGTCCTCTTATGTGTTACAGGAAATCTTTTGCTTGTTTTGAATCTGATGTTAGCACCATTGGGTGCCTCCAACTTTTGCTTTGGTGGAGACAGCAAGCAGTCATCCCTTTTTTCACTCTCTGTCCCACTCCTGATAGATTGCTAGGGATCCCCCTTTCAATGTTTCTTTTCCAGAGTAAAAAGTCCCAGCATAGTCAGGTATTCCTCATGAGGAAGCTGTCTGATGCCTTTGATATTGCTACAGTGCTCCTATGAGAAAAAATAACTTGAATTGCAAATGATCCTCAACATGTAGCTAAACCATGGATTCATATTGTGGCAAAACAAGGTTCTCTGTTTTGTTCCCTAATATTTTCCTAGTATTTTGTGGTTTTTTTGACTGCTACAATACTCTGAGCTGGGGTTTTCATGGACATATCTGTTGTAACACTCAAGTCCTGAGATACAACTATCAGCATCCCACACATCATTTTACATGTGAAGTTCAGAGTATTCTTCCCTGGATGTGGGACATTTGTCTGCACTGAATTTTACCTGTCATTTTATTGCTCAGTCACCCACCCTTGATTTTACCTGTAATTTTATTGCTCAGTCATCCACCCTTGTAAGGCTGCTCAGCAAGGCTGAGTGGCTTGCAGTACAATTGTAGATGAAGTTGCCAACAAAACAGGAGCGAAGGGCAAGCGCATGAGAAAGTGCTTTCAAATTCTTGCTCTGCTAACCCCATAGGTTAATGCAGGTGGAGTTTGGCTTTGCACCTTTCCTGGCATGCAGTGTGACAGTTTCCACTAAGGGAAAAGCAGTGTTTCCTCCTCACATGAAATCACATTTGTTCACATTTTGTTCTCCAGTGGAGACCTGTTTCTATCTCTGAGATTTCACTGGGTGCGAATGGATGGCTTTGCATCGCTGGGCATTGCATCACTGACGATAATTCAGCACACAGGCAGCTTACTCCAGCAAGCAGCATAGAAACTACTCTACCTGGTCTGCTGTCTCATAGAAAGAAGGTTTCCATGTGCCCTTCCTCCCCTTCACTTTCAAAGCAGGTAATTAAAAGTATCAAAGGGAAATATCACTGTCTCATTACATTCCTCATTTATACGAATATAATATGCCAGGAAATTATTTCAAGCGTGAAAGAAATAGGAGAAGCACCCTCGCAGTGGTCCAGTCCAATGCTGCAATTTTGTAGATAAGAGAACAGAGACCTAACTCTTAATAAATTAAAAAAAAAATATAACACTTTAACATAAGTAAAGAATTAAAATAATGGATACACTACATATATTTCTATGATTAACTGGCTGTGCAACTTATTTTTTCAGTAGGTATAAATTAAAGTCCCTAATAGTATAAGCATTTATAACTGTTTATAGATTGCAGTACCTCAAATCAGAGTCTTGTCCTAATAATTGTTCATTTTTCAGTATTGAAGTGAAGTCATTTAATAACACTTATGTCAAATTAGAAGTTTAATGTAAAAGGAGGCTTATTATCAGTGTGCCAGCACTCGTTTCCCCAAAATACGTGCTCGTGTACTTTACTGAGGCAATACACTAGAAGAGCTAATGGGAAAGAGGTGGAATGAAAAAATTGCATGTAATTTGATAATGTGTCTAGGAGAGAAACCCAGGCCTCCTGCTGGTTTCTTGTAGCTCTGTTGCCAGCTTCCTGCTGGATGCAAGATTTCCCATTTGTAAATTAGGGATCTCATTGCTGAAAGACTTGCAATGAAAAGGACTATTTGTAGGACTGGCATGTGCTTAATGCTCATGAGCAGTTCCACTGATATCAGCGTGACACCACAAGTGGTGAGCTAAACATAAGATCACTTCAAGGACTTAAATATATAGAGTTTTGTCAGCACTCTTCTAAATATATTATACACTTTAAATCTGCAGTGTTTATTGACAAGTGTCAGTTTTGCCATTAAAGTGTAGCAATGAAATATTCATACACCTTCAAAGGAAAGTGACACAGTGAAGAAAACCAAGGCCAAATATCTAACTAATACACTTTGTCCTAAGCAAAGCAAAAAAAGCAACACAGAGCAGCACAGAGGCCTTATGCTGGGAAGTAGCAAGGAATAACAAACATAGGAAAAATTGCCAATTTTTGCAGCCCTCTTCATTCACCTCTGTCAAAGATGGAGAGAAGTCAACAAGTCTAAAGAAAACTTTAAAATTAGCTATAAAAAATATTTTATTGGTTTTATTATAATATCATCTAAAAGACCCAGTGAAACAGCAGGCCAGCCTGTACCCAAAATGCTTGCAGTCCAAGTAATGTTTTGCCAATATTAATTGGAAAGGTTTCCATGCTCTATTTTGAAGATGGCTTGTTAGGATTTAAATGTCACAATCCCAATAAGGCAAAACCATGCTGGAGCAGGAGAAGCAGACAGTCAAGCCTCTTGGCCTCCTTTCATTACTTGAGAAGAAAGCTGGAGGAAAAGAGATGACAGAAGAAATGGCAAAAAATAAATTAGACTTTTAAAATCCGATTTCAGGTTTAATGATCAAGGATGTTAACTCAAGTAAGGATTTATACCTGTAATTTTGAAACTGATGTCTGTAATTAACTAATGATTTTGTAGAGCTTTATATATTCTCTGAGGAAAGTGTAAACTGTGCAAGTTTCATGGTTGCAAGAAGCTGCACAACAAAAGCTTCCAGGAGTTAATTGCAAGGGCAAAGGCAAGTCCTTCTCCTGGCAAAGCACTGACCAGCACTGCTTCAACTCAAATTATTTATAGCCACTGGCAATAAGGTCTGGGAAACTTTCCCCTGATTTTTAGCTTATAGATGAATTATACCACAGATACAGAGATACCTGTGATGGCTATATGCAGAGCCAGCTCAACTTGAGTAGGCTTCATGCTCAGGCAGACCACTACAGGAATAAAACTGTATTATTTTGGGCTCATCTCATGTCCAAATGCTCTTTCTTTGCATCAGCTTACTCAGGCTCCCCTGCTGGGCTCAAGATGGTCCGTTGCAGAGCCAGCGTCTACAGCAAGGCATACTGACACCAGTTGATATCTTGTTTTGGCTTGACATCACACAAACTTCCCAAGGCTTCATCTATGCTAGTAAGCTAAATGGGGAAGGTCACAGGCATATATGTATGGTCTCATGATCACCTCTACCGTACAACCATTGGCATGCTTCTTGATGCATCCAGGCCAATGAAGACTTTCCCACATAATGCCTATTACAATGTAGGAGTTATTATGGATGAGTAAACAGTTCTAACAGGCATTTTGGTGTTGATCATCCAGTGTTTGGGATGAGGTATGCTCTATGGAGGCCAGCATTACTGTGTCATTTGGCCTCAGTTCCCAAGAACAATCCCTGGATATTTTATTTCCCAGTATAGATGTTGCATGAATGGTTATACCCTCCATTCTCCAGAATTTCTCTGCTTGGAAGGGCATAACACTCAGGTGTAGTGCTGCATAAATATGCAGGAGTGCAGGGTCCATCATTGTGTTTGACACAAGTCCTTCCAGAATGAGGAGCACTGGGATCTGAGATGCCGAAATGGGTCAGTTCCTGGAAAGCTGCTTAAATCTGGAAGGAAAAGCATGAAGATAGAGCTAGAAAGTCCTGCAGGACTGCAGGTAACTCTACACAGGTATTTTCGTATTACACTGCGTTGGGTCCGATAGTATTTACTGATCTGCACGACAGAGGCAGGTGTGGCAGGACCTTGTTAACTGAAACCGAATATGGTGGACTCAAAATCTGATGATTTGTCCTCCCTGGTCTTGTTTGCTGCTGTTCCCCTTGGCAGATCCAGTAGCAAAACTGAACGTGAACTCCAAAAATTAAAAAAGCCACGACACAATACATGCACTGCCAACTACACACACCAATGCAGACAGAGAGTAGATGCCTTTATCAGCACCCACACAAGCACACACAGCACACACATCAACACCAGCAGCACAGGCACCCGATCCTGCTCCTCACCAGTTCACCAGGACTGCACTTTCCAAATGGTCGTGCAGATATTTCTGCTCTCTTGGTTTAAAGACACACAAACTCTTGACCACATATTAAGTCCACCCACAATCCCACCTATTTATCCCAGTGCCAGCATTGTGTTTTTCAGTTTCTGGTCTCCAACTCACTGGCTAATCCAGCAAATCACACACATGCTGCCCTATGCATATCCAGAACAGAAAGCAAAGTTAAGAATATAGAAGTAGGACTTAAGGAGATAACAAGACAGACTTCTGTGATCAGGCAAGTGCACTGACTGGTATCTTGGTTACACATGGCCAGTCACTTTTGTCCCCCTTCATCTCTTTTTTTCCACACTTGTTCTTCCCCAGCTCATCTTGATCCTTCCCTTTCCAGCCTTTGTCCCTCTCCTAAGCATCCTGGAATAGGTTTTGCACAATCCCACAAACTCCTCAAATATCCATAATAAATTTTGTCTTTCCCCTGTGATCCCTGATGATTTTGTTTCCCTTCTTACCAGCTACAAGTTCTGGTTGACTCTCTCCAAAGTTACACCTGCACAGCCACTAATCCGTATCCTCACAGCCCAGGTGTCCTTGCTGTCCATACACTCTTGCAGACCTCACTTCCCAGTGGTGGAACATGGTACCAGGACATGAAGGCTCTGTTATACCTGGTAGCTGGCAGTGATGTGCATACTGGTCTTAGAGGAAAAGGCTGCCATTTCGGAGATGAGCTTACTGTGACAAAGACAAAATTCATTAAGAAGCTGCTCAATAGTTTGTGTGCGTTACATTTTAAGCCAGAGTGTATTACTGAGGAAAAATGGACATGATATTATGCACATTTCAGTAGAAATTATTGCTGTCTGAACTAATCTAGGATGGGCAGTGCTAAGCAATGCTGTGCTAGGTAGAGAGATTATTATTTTTTTCTGACAGGTAATGCTTAACAGAGCCATTAATTAAAGTAAGGCAGGGCATGTGTGGAACCGTTTGCATATTCTTTTGAAAAGTCAAATAAGTCTACACTGAATTTCTACCATCTGGCAAATCAGAAAACTGTCAATATTAACAGCACTGCCAAGCCACCATGGAAGGAATTACAGAGATAAATGTGATAGAGGCAGCACCATTATCACTTGCTCAGAAGCTTTACTTCTGAGCAGGAAAAAGAGATGGTTTGCCCATAGCAGGAACTCATGTGGCAGGGACTATGACAGCAGTATCAGTCTAAAACAGAAGACCGATGATTCATTGTCTTGTTGAGACATTTTTTGTTGGTTTTCTTGGACACAGAGGACAATATTGCAAAGATGCCTGAAGGAATTCACAAGAGGTGGAAGATTTTCTGGCCCTTCATCAGCTTCATTATATAGGATCAGGGAACTTTTTGCCATAGGTGCTTTCTCCTCTTCCCCTCTTAGTCATAAAACACTTCTTGGAACCACACAAGAACATGAATGATCATATTGCAAAAGGCATAACACTGCCAATATTTTTATCACTTTACTTGTGTTATAAGAATATCAGGCATACTAATTAAGACATTCTACAGAGAAGCTATAAAACAACCCAATGCACTTACAGCCTGGTTTACTGCGATATATAGTGGGTCAACCAGATAATAAACAAGGAAAGATCAATTGTAGCTGTTGGGAGCATTGGATAAGAGTTATGTCTGGGCTTCGATAAAGTTCTGGGGCAATAACACTTTTGCAGGAATTTATTAAGCAAAGTACCATGCCAGGGTGAGTTGAGCAGCTTTACTGAAATCAGCTGATTTGTATCAGTAGCAGCCAGTGGAGAACTGAAGGCAGGGAATATAAAGAACCTTCAGCTCAGGTGTACTTTAACTGCTGGGTCTGGGAGTGTAGCAATCAGATGCTGTCACAGGGAAGTAGGGTGTCAGTAAGTACTGCTTTTAATAATAATCTCTCTGGCCTGTCAGAAGGGGTGCAGTGATGTTTCTGGGTTTGTGCCTTGTGTTATAGCTGTGGCTGAGGACATGTGGCAGGGGCTCATGAAGCAGTTGATATGGTATGCCTATACCTAGGCACTATGTTTATCTAGAGAAGTGCTACAGGCTCCCAGCAAGTGAGGAACAGTAGTGTATTCTCTAGGAATTTGTAGAAAAAAATATCAGGTAGATTAATCAACTTGCCAGCAGGAGGTGAAGAGCATTAGCTTCACAGCTGAATATGTGATGCTGAATAGTAAATTGCAAGTTTTGCCTTTTTAAGGAAACAAGACTCACTGTACTTCTACAAAATGTGAGCTCAGTTTCCTTATATGACTTAAACTCACTGAGGAATGGTGAGTAAGTGTGGTGAAGGGTAGGCTCAAGGCCCTGAAGTGACTTTAAAATAAAATAACATATTTTTTTTGAGCTTTCTCAGCCCCAAAAGCCAGGTGGAAGTGACTTCAGTGATGCTGCTGATTCCCACAGCATGTCACATGCACAAACATATGCAGAGCATGGGCAAAATTCCCAAAAGAGCTGGTACCAGGCATACCAGAATCCCACGCAGGGCACCAGTCTGAAAGAGCCCAGCCCTTGTTTGCCCTGGGATGGCTTATATGTGTCTTTAGTGAATGAACAATTGTTGGAAACTGAACTGGAATAACTTTGGGTTTTCTGAGGGGGAAGGGTAGGGAGACTTTTTTCAGGTCAGCTCATACTGAAACTTTCTATTTTGGCATTTTCTTAGAGCTTTAGTTTTTCCTAATAAAGATGAATGCAGGGAGAAGGGCAGCAGTTAGCTCACTCACCTCTCTCCTTCACCAGCCAAACAATCAGTTTTCCCTAATCCTCTCCCCAAAGTAGGCTAGCCAGAGGCCAAATTATTTCTAAAATAGCCACACTTTTGGAAATTAACCCTTTCTCTAAATTATGAGAGAGGGTGAAAAAGTTAATGCCTTTGAGGAAGATGTAGAGGAGTGGAAACTGCTCCTTTCATCCAGGGGGTTATCTGAGTAATCAATTATTCAATCACTCTGTCCGTCACTTTCCTATATCCAAGTGCAGTTCTTTTATGCCTTCCCCATGAGGCTGCTAAAAGTTTTTAGCAAATCTTCGATGGATAGCTTGTAGCTTTGATCATGTGTTACATGAAAATGTTATTTCAAAATGAAATGTCTTTCAAAGTGTTGGGTTACAACATCAGAGTTCTTCAGTCTTTTCTCCCTCCCCCCTGCTCAAACACCTTGCAGAATATAATTATAAGCAATTTCAGCCACATCTTGTTCCAGTTACAAGGGAATAATCTATTTGCTTTCTCTACTTGCCCAGTTCTGTTATGGTGTTTCTGGTCACTGTTTTTTCTCCCCCACTATGTTGAAACAGAGCAGCAATAGTAAAGGAAGAAGAAAGGTGGAAGTAATATGCTGTATATTTGAAACAAGGTGATTTCTGTTCCTGTCAAGAGGAGATGTTGATCTGTGCGTGTTTAAAGACAAATATTTTAAGAGCAAATTTGAACAGGGGTTTTTATTGCAGCAGGCCAGAGTAATGGGTGAGGATATCCTCTCTGGGCTGATACTAATGAGGAGGAATGCCAGTCTCTGGCATTGCAGATAAGTGTAACTTGCAGGAGGGAAGAGACTTGGGTCTGGAGTTACTTCTTCTGACAGCAACTGTATGCAGTGTCCCAGGTAGGAGCTGGTACCAAGTCCAGCAGCCACAAGGCAAAGGGAAGACTCAAAGCTGAGGAGCTTTCAGAGTATGGCTTTACTTTGAAGTATGGTTGTGAAACCAGCACTTTCTCACTCAATATTTTGTCACTTGATGGTATTTCACAGAGTGGATGAGGTTGGAAGGGACCTCTGGAGGTCATCTGGTTCGGCCCACCTACAGCAGGCTGCCCAGGACCATGTCCAGATGGCTCTTGAACATCTCCAGGGATGGAGACTCCACCACTTCTCTGGGTAGGCTGTACTAGTGCTTAGTCACCTTCACAGTGAAAAAGTGTTTCCTGATGTTCAGATAGAGCCTCCTGTGCTTCGGTTTGTGCCTATTGCCTCTTGTCCTGTCCCTGGGCACCACTGAAAAGAGCCTGCCTCTTATTTAGTCTGCTCTGACTTCAATAATAAAAATTGAGCAAGATGCCCCAGCAAGTAAATTATCTGAGGCATAAGATTATCAAGGAGCTCAGTGGACTTGTCTTAAAATCCCTTGTCTGAGATAAGACACAACACTTTGTCCGCATGGCAAGGAGTCCAGAGGGAAGGCTTCACCATGTTATTTTCGTACCCTTCACTTATAACCCCTGTCCCTTAACATTGGTATAAACTCTTCAAAATACCACCATTAAGAAATACAGTATTATTGTCTGGGTTTTTGGAGACTTGTCTTCTCCTAATGAGCTTCTAATTGCCACTTGTACTCAAAGAAAAAAGCTCTGTGAACAACCTAAACTTACACAGTGCTGCCTGTCCACAGCAATCATTGGATGTCAAAGCTTTTTTGAAAAGGTTTTTGCCTGCTCTCACAGTGAGTTTATTATGTTGCCTTGTGTTCTAAGTATGCACCTTGGGGTTTGAAGGACTTGTTGCTTTGCAAGAACTGGCTAGGGACTGGGCCCTGCTTGGTTTTTGCTTCTGCTGTGATATCCAGCCTCAGTTTTGTCCACTCCTTATTCTGAGTGGCTTGGACGTGGCATCTCTCATCACTGGCCTCTGCTTGGTGTTTGTTTCAGGCAAGATCTGTTTTTTAACAAATTTATTGTGCACCATTAGCCATGGTGAAATGCCAAGGTCTAATCCTTCCTCTTAACATATATTTCATCTATCATGTAGTCCCTCTTTTGAGAAAACCCTATTGCACTGATTAAGGGGTTATACAATGCTCATAAGTCTTCCACTTCTCAGCTTGCACTTGATAAATTGGGCTTGGCCATAGTTCGAGAGGCAGATGACTGCCAGGTGCAAAATACCCATCGCAAAGGCAGCATCTAGGGCATGGAGTTGAAGGTGGCCAAAATCATAATTCATCCAAAATGATCTTCTTGGATGCTCCAGCTCTTGTAGCCACAGCTCTTGTAGCCAACCCCTACAATACTGCCAGTTTGTTTAACTGTAAGTAGCGATGCACATCTCGCTAAATCAAGATCCAGACAAGGCAGCCTACTGGGGACTGGAGGAAACCTCTAATGTATCCCTTTCTCTGGCAGCCCTGTGAGCAACCCAGCCAGGCTGACAGTAGACCAGTAGACTTGCTTACTGTTATACATATGCACAAAAAATAAAATGTGTTCTGGTGGTCTTGTAAGAGGACAATGTGGTTTGTATATCCTTCTTTTTGACCCAAATGAGCATGACCCCAGGCATAGCAAACAACTTTACTGCTTTTCTCAAAGGCAGTAAATTAGAAGGTCACAGAATATTGGGAGTGATGTGAAAAGGGATTTTTATGACCTCTTCTCATGAATTAAAATATCCCTGGTCATTTAGCAAGTAAAAGAAATGTAACCTCCCCTTTCTGTGATGCACTAATTTCTTTAAGTGACATTTTCATGAAGCAGTACAAGAATATCCTTCCTCTTTATTTCCTTTTGCAATAGTATCGGTGGGAGGCCAGACTCTCCACAGTATCTCAGGCCAATGAAACACTGCTCTTTTATCTTGTGGCTTGGCTTCTCCAAGCCTTTGTATGCTGTCTCTAACACTAGGATTTCTGTGAAAAATTGTTAAAGGGAATACTTAGCTCCCTTCCCTTGTGTCTTCTGCTGAGCTTCAGTATTGTTCCTTTCCTCACATTATGGGCTACAAGGTTAACAGTATCCCATGTTCCCTTCATCATGGAAACAAATATTCCGTGTTTTTCGGTCATTTGCGCCTGGTCAGAGGGGTGTCAATGGCTATTGCGACAGGTGACTTTCTAGCTTTGCTTGCATAGGATCCTGTATGAGGCACCTCTATTGCGTCTTGCAAGCACTCAAATTCTCAGTGTAATATAAAAAGTACAGCAGTAGAACAAGAATAAAAATTAGTCTTTCTGTCCAATTTGGATATCTGAGATGGGTTCCAGTGGATGGGCTGTTTGCTCATGTGCATCTCCATTGAGGGGTAAAAAACCCTGAAGTATGACTCATGGCAGGACAAAGATGGTGATATTAAGAATGTGTGTCCAGTATGCTTAGCATAAATTGCAGCAAGAATTCTCTCTTCAGTAATGTGCTTGGGAGGAGATTTTTGATTTCACAATTCAAACATGAGAATCTGGCTTTTTGAAACAGAAATTCGGACTTTCCTATGAACAGCAAACAGTTGCAGCCAGCTCTGCTGTTAGTCCCAGTTTCACACACAACAGCAGTATGTCATACATGTTATTTGGTTCCTTTCTGAACACTTCTATTTTTTCACATGAAGGTGCTTTGCAGCATAATCCCATATCTTATTTTGATGCCTATTAAGACCTCTACTAGTGTAGAATCTCCTTGCAATCCCATGGGAATCTCTAGGTGAAATGTGGTTTGTGAGAACAGCTTTTAAGTGAAGCTGAGAATTCAGTGGATTGAGTTTGGGTGCAGATTTTAGCATCAAAAGACAGACTAAATCATTGTTATAGCTTAATACAACAGAATATTTATTAGCAGCTTGCTAGACTATACCACTGTATAGGAAGACCCAAGCCAAATGTCTATCTGGTGGTGTATGGAGATACTGTGTATTTTCCAGAAGTGTATATAAACAGGTAATGCCATGAGAGTTCGCTGTTCCAGTCTATGCTAAGCCACATTGCCTTCCTGTGTAGGGAAAGCCACTGTTCCTTCTACTTAGGCAGTTGCTTCACTATTTCAGCTACAGGTATATACTTCTATCATGATCTTTCCTCCGTTTGCCCAGTACTCTGACAATGGATACTAATAATCTAAACTTTTCAGATGTCCTTTAATTTTTATTAGTTTAAGTGGGGAAAAAAATGAGGCAGACCTGAGTGTACACAGTGTTCCTTCTGGTGATCCATTTCTGTTTCTTTAACCTTGTAAGACCAATGATGTGCCGTTCCCCAGAGAGGTAATTTCTAAAGAGACTTGCAGAATTTCTGGATTTGCTTGTCCAAATTCTTCCCTTGTGCACATCTTAAATTGTCAGAGGGCTGTGCCTCATGAGGGATCCTCCTAACAGATTAATGGAGTTCTACAGTCCTATCATCTCACCTCTGGAGTCCTGAGCTCTGCAGGTTACCATTAACAAAGTCAGAAATGGAAGAGCTGCACAATACTTGAAAAGCACAAAAATCTGTAGGCACTGACTTGGGTGTCACAATAGGTAAGAGGTGGTCAATGTCTTTAAGAAGTGAAAGGATCATGCACACTTGTATTCTGCTAAACTCCTTTGATAAACCAAAATGCACTGTGTAAAACTGTACCTTGAGGTGAAAGCAGCACCATTCTTCCCAAAGAGAACTTGAGAACAAAGCACAGTCCTGTCCCAAGGGAAATTCTGTGCTTCTAGCCTTTGCTTAGGCTTGCTTACTGACAGGGGTTTGCACTGAAAGCAAAGGAAGAATCAGTGCATGCAGTTCTGGGTTGGTTTGCTGTGTTAATATCTGCAGCATTGACTAATGTCTGTTGTCACATATTCCCACAAGGAATAACATCCTAGCCAGTGAACTCTGAGAACATGCCAGGAAGCCTTTGGCACTCTTGTTCAAAGACTTTGGCATTTTCTGTACTAGCGGTGAATACAACACCCCTAAATCTCACTTCTCCCCAGTCTGGGAAAAGGGAAATGAGCTCAGACTGGCTGACTGTTTCCAGGCTTGTATTTCTTTGTCCCTGAGTGCTATCACTCTACTGAGATTTGAGCTTGTTTTAACACATCTGTCATCATGTTCAGCTGATATGAATGTTAACTGGATCTAATAAAAGCAGTATCACTGAACTGTTTTATCACAGAGTATATCCAAGTTCCAAAGGTGATATAGAATAACCAGTGTTTTCCCCTTGGGCTGCTGTGTAAATTGTCAAGTAGAAGATTTCTACACTTTCCTCCCCAGAAATTTAAACACCATCGTATCATACAATTGTAAATTTTTCCCCATGTTAGCATTGTTCATATGTGTGATGGTGTCTTCTAATTCAAGCATGTGGCCTGCCTCCATCCCATGCTTCACTTCTAAAAAAAGTTCTGGAGCTCTCAGTTCTTCCTATCATTGCTAGCATCTTCACTGTACCAAATGCTGTTGCTTTGGGCACTGATCAGATACTTGGGATCCTGAATAGGTGATTGGACTTGTTCTCCCTCATTTTAGCTCTGTGTTCCTAGGGAAGCCAGCTGATTGATGGAACAGCATGTGCTCAGGAAAGTGTGCAAGGGAGATTAATTCGTGGGAGGAATATGGATGCCTCAATGTGAGGCTTTCTTTTTTTCATTGGTGACCCTTAAAGAGACTTCCTAAGTCTTTGAAACCTAGCTTTCATATTAAGTCATTAATATTTTAGTAGATTATTATTCCAGGTTATTAAAACTGTTATTCCAGGAATTTTTTTAAAAAGTCAAGGGGGCTTATTTGTAAACTCAGCATGAGGGTAAGGCAGCCCCTCATTCTTGTTTTTGAAACAAAATTACCTTGCAACGCTGTTCTCTGATGCTTTTGTCTTACCATGACAAAGCTTAAATGAGCCCATGGTTGTGATCATGTCTGCTGGAATGGATGCAGAACAGAGATGGATGGTTCTTCTGTCAAAGAGTTAAATCCTGGTGATCCCCTATTACTGTACTCCTTTGTAAGAATGAGAGTGCTGGGAATAAATTTAGGATATAATATTAGGATATAATTTCAAACAAATTCATCTCATCTTGCTTGCAAGATCTTTTTATTAAATTCAGCTAGAGGAAAATTTCCCGCTTTTCCCTCAAAGGAGTTATTTCAAAACATTTATATAGCACTGTTACATTTACACAGTGCTCTACGCTGCTGACATGCTTCTTACCTGGGTGAGTGGAGACAAGAGAAATATATGGACAATGAGCCATTACTGATGAAAAGGAAGTAGAGAAATGAAGCAGAAGCACTAAGAAGGAACAGAGGAGCCCTGGACTACAGGAAAACTGGGGCTAAACCTGGAAGGAAGTTATTGCAGAACATAGGAGAGGAAAGTTTAATTAGCTGTATGTGCCAACACTCTGAGAAAGAATGAGAAAGCAGATCAACAAAGCAGCATAAACAGGGAGAATAGCAGATGTCTAATTAACCTAATATTTTTTTTTAGAGCAAAATCACTACTAAATGTCCCTGCAGAAGTGTGAGCCATTTGCCAGGAAGCACTGCTAGTTAAATTAATGTAGCAGTGACATTATGTTTAGAGACAATAGATGCCCAGTTATCTTCTCACATACACCCACCTAAATCAACTGCAATCAGAATTACATGCTATGGTAAAAACTATGCAAGGAAGGAAAGCAAGCCCTAGGTCTGTGCTGCTTAGGAATTATTTCCACCATGCAAGGATAAAGAGTATGGCCTCTGCTGTATACAGATCCAGAGCACAGGAGGGAGATCTCTCTCACATTGTACCCTATCTACTGTTACACCTGAAACTACAACAGAAGTATTTTAAGCCTAAACTTAATCAGAAGCCCTGTTTCATCACAAGTGAGGTTATAGCTCATAGAGTAAGGAATTAGTACAGAGCATTTTGTATAGATGACTTCACATTTCCAATATATAATATAATTTGGAAATTATAACATAGGGTCTCTGGCCATTTTTGCACACAATTCGGGTAGGTTTCGACTGGATATAAGGAAGAAATTCTTTACAGTGAGGGTAGTGAAACACTGGAACAGGTTTCCCAGAGAGGCGGTAGAGGCCCCATCCCTGGGAACATTCAAGGCCAGGTTGGACGGGGCTCTGAGCAACCTGATCTAGTTAGCGGTGTCCCTGCTCACTGCAGGGGGGTTGGACTAGATGACTTCTAGGGGTCCCTTCCAACCCAAAACATTCTGTGATAAACCCTAAGCACCCATTTTTATTAAAGGCTGCCTAAGTATCAGATAATACTGCCTACTTACCCAGCCTGAGGATACAGTAAAATCTTTTGTGTTAAAGGTAGATTGTAAAAGATGAGGTATTGGTGCTGCAGGTCTGTGAACAGCATTTAAAAAATTGGTTGCATGCATGCAGTTGGCTGCCTGCCATTTGTGAATTGGATTTTGTTGGGTTGAGTTCCTTCAACATGATTGTTTCTTGCATCAAAACTCTTCTGCTCTATGGAATTCTTTGCCACTGAAGTCAACGAAGTTAGTAAAACCCTGGGAATGAGAATGTCTGAAGTCTTCATGGTATGCCAGATAGAAATTTAATTCCCTTTTTCCACAGAGAGAGACAATCTCTACATGTTGATACATCAGGATCTCTGAAAAGTTGGCCAAAGCATTCAATTTTTGCTCCCTTTAAGGCTGTTGTCTCCAATGGCTACTTTCTCTTGTTTTGAGAGCTTCCAAAAACATTAGGAGTCTCTTCTGGATTTTGTTACCTCATCTTAGAGATGCTACTTAGAGAAAGTAGAAACAAAATGGTAAAATTATTGAGGTGGATGTGTCTACTGGTTTGAGACTGGGGAAAAATAAATAATTTGTATATACAACTTCAGTCACATCTCTACGAGAATATAATATAGATACAATATAAAACCAGAAAGCTATTTTCTGAGGACCTGGGACAGATTTACTATTGAAGCCAGTGCAGTAGTCCCCAGGTGGATCTAAGATTCCTGATTCTAGTGTAGTAAACCCTTGTACTGGAAAATCTACCTTTAATAATGCTCCAGTTCCCTCATGTCCTACAAAGCCAGACTCAAGAGTTTCAAAGCACTGCATTACTTATGAAGAGGTTGTCTTTAATAACATGAAGATCAGGTTAAATATATATTACTGCTTTTTCTTAAAAATGCTCACATTGAAAAAATCTATCATCCATTTGAAATGGTTTATCCTTTCCTATAAAGCATCTTGAAGTGTCCAACATCACAAAAAGCTCACTAAAAGAACAAAATAAAAGCTTGTAACAGTTTTTTCCTCTTTCATCAGCTAGTCAAGCTGAAGGAAAGAGGAAAGTAAATTAACAACTAAATGAAGACATAAAGTTGCATGTTACTCAAAACAGAGTATTGAGTGGCCTGGATAATTAAAGATTATAGGAGTATCAGGATTTTAGGTCTTAACAATGTAGTCTTTTTCCCTCACCTTGGTTACAGTGAGAATGTTCTAGTTTTATTGTAAAAGTGGGGAAAAAATAAGAAATTTTGTCTCTTTGTAGAAGACCAGAATAAGCATGCAATGAACTTTCCCAAGATGGTATGAGTTCTTTCCTACATGAACAAAACATTGCAATACTGGAAAAAAGCCACAACAATACAGTTTGAACAAAAATCTCAGTTTCTACCTTTCCAATAACTTTAGTTGAAGGGTTTTGCTACCTATGTCCCTGTAGTCTTACTTTGGATACAAGGTGTTGAAGTATTTGTTGTCTTTTTCCTGTTTAACAGTTTCATATCTGCTGGATTTCCTTAACCACATTCACACATGCCTTTAAGATGTTTCTTCAGGTCAATTTAATTTTCTTCTGTAGTTGCCTGGAAGTAATATCTATATCCTAGAAGTTTTTAGAAGAAAAAATTGCTAGCTGACAATTTAGAACAACGGTTAATGTAGAATTATCAAAGACTAAACATGTCTGGGTGGGATGTTGGCTGGATAAGATTGAGATCAGGGACAGCAACAGGGTGGTCAAGGACAAAACTCCCCTCATAAATTTGGTTGAGACAGATGGCAGCATGATGGGTGTCCATAAAAGTGGCCATTCACTTACGGGCATATCTGTACAGCACTTGCATTGCCAGTTTCCCTCCTGCTCAGCCGGAGAAGGTGCAGGCTTTCAGAAGTTCCCATGTAGAGTACCCACTGGAGTATTACCCTTGAGCTGCCACCCCACTTTACTTATTGCCATGAGGATAAGTGTATGGTACCAAATAACTGGTGAAGGTGGACTTCTACATATGGAAAAGGTACACTTTGTGTGAAAGGTATTGCTCTTTCCAACTATGAGCAGTGAAGGGGATGGGAAGAAACCTTTTCTCCCTATAGAAGTTAAGTACTAACACTCAACTCAGTTCGTTTGCACCTATGCTAAAGCAAGGATAGATGTGACTTGGTGCTGTAATTCCTGAAAACATAAGCTAATCCTTTACTCCCCCTAGCCACTGGCATGTCTTTCCTGTCCTTTTGCTGTCTGAGTCACATTAAACAAAGTATCAAATAAAATTCATGATCTGACCGAACTGCCTCCCTTAACTACGGGGTTGCAATGAAAGACCTCCATATCACAATCCAAAAAGGGCTAAGAAGGGAGTGAATTTATGGAAAGAACATCTGCCTCATTAGGGATGATTAATGTGAGGGAAGAGTTTATTTATCTGGAAGACACTGTGCTGGAGCAAACTCTGGGCAGGAGGGGGAAAAATTTGGCTGGAGCAAAAGCTGTCACTGCACAAGTGAAAAGGGAGAGAAACAATCTCTCACACTTAGCAAAGAATGCAGGAAGACCAGGACCTGTCTGCCTTCTGCAGGAGAATTACCTTTAAAAATAGAAGAGAGGGAGAAAATATCTTCATTAAAGGTTTTAGAGCCTTGTGGCTCTTCTTGCCTTCATCTCTGGCTGAATAAATATGGACCATCTCCCCTTTCTGCCACAGATGTTAAGTGAAACAGATGTTCTGCACCCACTGCTTCCTGGTGTTACATTGCCCTCATTTGTGCCTGTCCAGTTTGCCAATGAGCCTGCAGTACATAGTGCTAGCTGGGAGGATTTGGCTGCCCCCTTGCTATTGGAAAAAAAAAATGCAGAAAAAGGAATGACAGGTTTCTCTGTATATCTGGATTCACCTGATGTCTAGAAACCAATGTATTTGGCAGATGCAGTTGAAAAAGAATGCTATATCCTGCCAGTTCCTCAGTCATTTTTAATAAATATTCTTAGGGTTGTCTGGGCTAATTTTCCCCATGTATCCTGGAGTGTAGTAGCTCAGTGGTTATTCTAACCTTTATTTCTGGGAAGTCTCATAACTGCGATCTCTGAATGCTCAGCAGCAAATGAACTATGATGGGGAATCCAAGAGGTATCTACAGGACACGATCTCTGGTGTCTGTCTTTATAGTGTTTTGCTGCTAACTTATTAGTGGATTTTTTTAAATCAGTGCTGCTGGTGAAAGCAAACTGCAGCCACTGGCTTCTTGACCAAAAGCATTGTCTTAAGATTGAATGGTTTAAGCAAAAGAATTGGAATAAACCTGGGAATTTTCAAAGGAGAAAATGAAACTCATCAGTGTGACAAAAAGGTCTTGTGTTGAGTGGTATATAACCGAAATGAGTCAAATGCCAGTGAGTGTTGTCTTAGGCATCTGTAAGCCTTATCACACATTCATTACTCGGGAAGTTTTGACATAGCACAGTTTTGATGAAATGCCTGGGGGACAAGCTTCCAGAGGCAATTTGGGCAGATTCAGCATAAGGGGAGTCACAGCGAATCTGGTGAGGCTGCTCCAGAAATTGATCTGATCTCATTTGTTCAAGTTATTTTTAGGAAAAATTTCAGGGTCACTGTGTGGGAGAAATTTGTGGTGTTGCTGCTAAGCAAAACTTTTGCTAGTATCTGCTGTGTGTTACCATCTCTTATCTGGAAGAGATCAAAAACATTAACAAGAGAAGCATTCTGGGATGAGAGAAACATGGTTACAGAGGGCTTTTTTTTAAGACTTGGCTAATTTTTCATACAAATATTTTTAAATGAAAAATAAAAAGAAAACATTGCTGATTATTTTATAAAAACTTAAATGCTAATACATAAAACCAGCATTCAAACACCTAAACCATAATATGTTGTACTTGGAAGCAAATAATGTTAGTCTTGACTGCTCACTTAAGTCTTAAGTGCCTGTCTTATTCAGTTTGGGATCTCAATAACATTGCAGTAAAGGTAGAATGATCCTATAGCAGACAGTGGACTGGTAGAACATAGAGGTGAGTTGAAGAGAGTCGAGGTCGGCAGGGTAAATGTATAATTCTGCCTGAGCAGCTCAGAGGTAGCTCTCTGGGGCCAAAGCCTTTCAGGCAGTTGTAAATTTGTGTCTGAATAGGTCAGGCAAATACCAAGTTTAGAGGCACTCTCCTGAACCCCAGTGCATGACAGGTAATAGGAGCATTGCGATATAGGCATCACTTTCAGTTTAATCATACCTACATTTGTGACAGTGAGGGCTGGTTTGTGTCATGCTGGATCTTGGCTGGACAATGTGGGGTCTTAGAGCTGGAGCTAGGTGTGCCCCCTGGTTCTGGAGTACTTTTTCAGAGCTTTGGGACTGAGGCTGGGAGTATTTTATGTGTTGGGACTGAGAAGCATGCACATACTGTGGGGAGCCATGTGGCAGGAGATGACATACATTGTATGTAAAGGGCACTAGCAGAGAGGATACGTTGAAGGGCTGGTCTTTCCCTGGCATTTGTCTGTGTTATGCTTAGTCTCAGGCAGCTGATTCTCTAAGGACATGAGCTTTTGTGAGCATCTGTCGCTACTAACTAGACCCTATTCATAATTCTAGAGAAGATATTGGAACGAGTGGAGTGATGGGGAGAATTGGTGAGTTTAGAAGACCTTATCCAGCATCTGAGACTGACAGTCACCTACTGTGTATTTTGTCCACAGCTCCAGAGTTGAATTTCCCTGAGTTACTCTCCCTTGCATGCAGGACCCGACAGCTAGGGCTTTTTTCCCCTTTGCGTGTAGGCTGCTGCTTGATCTCTCTCCCTGCACTGTCTTTTCTTTGTACAGACAGCCAGGAAGGATGAGAGGGACAGGCAGAGAGTTACCTACAGGGCAGAGGAAGCAGAGCAGCTGACTGGAAAATGCAAGGTAAAGAAAAGTAAAATCCTGCCATTTATACTTCAGGACAGACATGGTAGGGGCTGGTGCCTTAGTAATTGTTCAGCAAATGCAGTCCCAGACCCAACGCAGGTGGTACCTGTAAAACTCAGGAACTGGATGGCTTTGAGATTTTTTTTGAAACTGAAGTCCATATTTATTGCAAGCTACACATGTCTCAGAGCAGTTCATGATGGGCTGTAGCTGTCGGCTGGGGTCTGGCCCCTTGTGCTCCTCAGAAGATATCTCCAGTTGTAGAGGGCTTTTTTGGCAGTGTCTGTGCCTTTGGCTGGGGAGAACTAGCTGGAAAGGCTCTGCTGCCATTTCACGCACAGCTTCTAATTACCACCCATGATGTGACTGTTCAGTCACAACCAGCTGTGTGCCCGGCTTTCTCAGCATGTTAAGCTGCCAAACATTTTCCATGGCTGTATAAACTGTTAGACACAGGCAGGTATCAATGTAAAGGAAAATAATATTGAGGTGCAAGCAGGTGAGGAGAGACCTGTAGTTTAATAAAATATTGCTTATACTGCAACACTCCACAAGCTTCTAACCTCATGATGAAAGACATTTGTTATTTTTCCTGGTCTTTCTGTTCAGTTACAACATTTGAGTAGGTGGAGTGTGGCATCCAGGTGTTCCAGTGTATCCTCTCCGATGCTGGGCAGCACTGGGAATTTTGGGAGAGTTTCCAGAAACCATGGAGATGAGAGATAATCTTATGCTTCCTATAGTATCCTGAAGTTACAGAAATCAATTTAATCCTGAAAACAACAATTTTTTCCTTTGCAATTGCCTTTCCCTTCTTCCTTCCACATACCTCCTTTAAAAAGCAGCTGTTAGAGTTCTGGATATTTTTGTTATGCATAATTTCTCCCTTTGAATCCAGTCTGAATCTTGGCATGTTGGCAATGAGTTCCCCAGACTGATTTCACGCTGCATGAGCGATGCTCCTTTCTCTTTTTCCACCTTTCAGCTTCTTTTGTTCTCATCCTGTGAGGTGGGGAGACTGGATGCTCCCAGCCCTTTTTCTTCAGGCTGTGCACTGTTCTATAAATTCTTTCCTTTTTTCACTAGTTTGTTTCCCAGTCTGGATCTTTTCTATTTTTTTATTGGATGACAGCTTTTTTCCTAAACAATTGCTCATTTTTATCACTATTCTGAGTCTCTTTTAGTTGTAAGATTTCTTATTTGGATGGCATGGCCATCACACTCCAGGGAAGGCTGTGCTGTTACTTGCTGTTCTAAATTCCTTGTCTAATGGGGACTTAATAGCCTATAGAAGATAAAGAAAGGAGTTTAGAATTGGATGTGACCCAGAAAGCTGGATCTAAGCACCTTCAAGCTTCAGGGAAACTTGGATCCAGATCAGAGGTTTTTTGGCTCCTATTTGGAGTGTAGTCAGCAATTACTTCCATGACTGCTGAACCCAAGGAAAAATTTAGCAGAGGGTTATGTATAGCTCCTTTAATCTGCTTTGGAAAACTGCCCATTCCTGTGCTAGTCAAAGACTGAGGAATTGGAAAGGTGACCTAAAGCCACCTCTGTCTCCTTAGCTCTCGCAGAAAGACAACTTGCTGCGCTAGAAGAACCATCCATTTGCTTTTCTTATGCATCCTTACCCCTTGCACTGCCTACAGTTCCTGTGCTGTGTCAGTCCCCTTGGTTTCTAAGGAGTGCTGGAGGGTTAGAGACCTCCTGAGTACCTGTGCCCTGCCTCCTGTGAAGAAATACCCTCTTTTTGAACCTTTGTGTCACCATGAGTATGTAAGTGATGTGGTCAAAAGAAGCTAATGTTCAGATCTGGAGACGCTTTGGTTTCTTAATGAATAAGATTATCTAGAAGGAGCATGAAGAACCTCCCAGCTGGAGCTGCTAAACCTCCAGGAATAGGATATCATAAAAGAAATGGTAAGGTTGGCGTGGTATGAAATACAAGATGTGGGAGATGGAAGCTCAAACATTACTGAAAAATATTTTTGTTCCTTGCTAAATTTTTCAATTAAAGCCCTAGAACTCAGGGATGAGGGGAGGTGGTGAGCTGACCCTGCTAGGATCTAGCAATAACAGAACACCTAGTTTTCAGATCTGAGACTGAGGTATTGATAGGAATTTGCTTTTGCTTCCCCCCGCCTTTTTCTTGTCCTTTTTGAAAAACATGTCCCCTGTTGAGGAGTTGTGGTTACTTGCAGGATCTCCATATTCTTATTGCTGTCACTTTACATATAAGTAAGAACAAAGCATTGGCCTTATAGCTGAGAGACTAATCTATGCTACAGTCTTCCCCCCTACAACTTCAGTCAGAAAACTGTAGTACGCATGGAGGGGCATGGTAAACAGGCAAGAGCTGTTTGTAGTTGAAACTGGAATTTTCAGTGTTGCCAGATAATGTATGTGATCTTAAGCACAGGAATATTTATAGAGGTAATACTATTCTTCTCATTCTGAAAAATGTGGAACTATCATTCCTAAGGATTAAAAGCTTGGATATTAGAATAATGTAAGGAAGACATAAAAAGACAGTAGAAGGCAAAATGTGGTAAAGGCAATACGTATGCCGTGCTTGCACACAAGCTTCGTATTGTAACGCTGCTCCACTGGCTAATGGGGAGTTGCATTTCTGTCAGCTGGTTTAGTAGAACAATGTTTGGGGTTTTTTCCCCCTTTTGGGTTACATGAGCCTTGGAGAGGGAAAGCAGTGTCATGACACATTTTCTATGGCATTCTCAATGGCTGCTGCTACCAAAACAGCTTAAAAGGCTTCTGGTTGCAATATTTTTCCTAAAATTTTTATGAAAACTGAAATTATTTCTTCAGCTAAAGCTAATATACTAGTTAATTGTTCATAGAGTATTTAGGCAGATAGGATATTTATGGACCAAGGAATAAAAGAGGTTAAAAGGGAAAGAAACTTCTGCTTTTTTTTTATGCATTAAACCTCAGACTTAATTAAGGACAAAGTAAAAGAATAAAATTTACCACCCTCCTTAATGTTTCCTGTTCTTGGTGCCAAACTCTCACATCCAACTTATTGCTTGGTACAGATCCATTCTCCACTCCCCAGAAACACCCTCTCTTTTGCGTCAGGATGTCCCCTGGACTCATATGCTTCATCCCCATCTTCTGAGCACTTTTGACAAGTTTACAGAATCCAGATCAAAATAATTTGGACTCAGAAGATTGAATCCCCTCCCAAGTAAACAGTTGAACTGTGTTCACTTTCTTTTGTTGTTCTTGTTTCCAGGGGGTTGAGTACCCAATCTCTCTGCTGCACGGGAAATACTTCTTCCATGGTTTTGTTCTCAGTGGAAGCTGAGGTTACCTGTGTAATTGCAAAACCTATAGTGTTGTTTCAGCTGAAGGCATGGCTAAAGATAACTTGGAGAAGTGGTAACACCTGGCAAGTGTATGTCCTTGTAAGATGTGAGGTAGCTCTGGGCTTAAGCTGGACTCCAGAACAGGAAGCTGTGGTGAAGGGCATGGTCTAAACATGTCCACTGTTTCCTCAACATGTCCTTCTTCATATCTGGAAATACATTATTTTTTCAGGCTAAAAGATCTTTCTCTTCCTTTCTACTGAATCATTGTGAGACTCTCAACCTTTTGGACTAGTTGCAGTGCATTTTTTGTTGTACAAATTTGCAGTGGAACCTTTTCCATGGGAGGATCTCAAAGTGGTTTCCAAGAATCACTAAATTTATCTTTTCTTTTTTTTTCCTCTTGTTATACTCAATTTAAGGAGGATCTATAAGGTTTGCAAAGGTTAAGGAAATTGCACAAGGTTGTGGAGTAAAATGCCCAAAGTCAGGAACAGAACCTGAAGACTCTACTTCCCAGTCCCTTACAGCCTTCACAGTAAGACCTTGAAATGTAATCCTCAGGGTAACTGACAGTTAAGAGAGGTTTTGTGACTTGCATTTTACATAACTAGACATGGAATTCCAATGTAATCCTTAAAGAATAGCATTTCATACATGTTAAATACAAAATCTTTCAAGTAGGTCATAGGCATAGATAAACTGTTCAGTTTTCAATATGGGAAAGTGTGTTCACTGTCATCTTTGGAATGGATGACCATAGGAAATTGAGGAAAATGGCTTAGGAGGATTAAATGAGGAGACAGGATTAGTCATTTAGTACATCTACCATTGCCCTGTGGAGCACAATTCACTGAACTATTAGTTTTAAATCATATTTGCTGCAGTTTAATTCCTGTTTTTACTTAGTCAAAGTTCCCAGTCTGTCACTGGTTCTGTGTCAATATATTGATGGATAACCTACATGTAGATGTTTATCTACAGAAGTCTTTGGATGAATATATTTGGACTCTTTTTTCCTGTTAGATATTTCACTTCACTTGTTGGATATTTGGTAGCTCTGTTGCCTGAGTGATTAACAAGAGATTGAAGTGAAAAGTAAACTGTGAATTGCAGGTAGAAATTTGCAGACAAGCCAAGAGATGAGTTGAGAATTCATGAGGCAAAGGAGTGAACAAACTTTTTCGCAGTTATTGGAATACTGATAAATTGGTACCTTATTTATAAGATCTCATGCAACACACAATTCTGTATTTGCTGTATCCTCAACTTTATTGTGCTTAGCATTAACTATGTCAGCTATTTATTAAAGTCTCAGCTGTCATGTTTGAAGCCTTGTATTGCTTACTGTTTAAACTGAAGACTGTTTCCCATCTCTTCCCTTCTGCTCTTTACTGGTGCTTCTTCAAGAAGCATTGCACCAGTGGGTTCCTTGTGAATAAATTCAATGCTGCTTTCCAGATTTAGGCATCTACGTGGCCAACATGAGCATCTGCTAGTCATGGAAGTGTAAATTAGGAGGTTTGTCTTAATTACACTCAGCATCAGCCTGCAACCATGTAACTTGGTAATTAGGAACTGCTATTTGCAGATGACCTATTGTCACTTTGCTGCCTCGTGTCTTTGACCTGAAGCAGATGAGCGGCTGATGCCTCCAGAACAGATGCAGGTTTTTGACAGTAATTCAGATGTGGGAGTGTTTCTTCACCTCTGGGCAAACTTCCTGGGCCCTACTGCACTCTCCTTTGCCACTCCCCTGTGTAAAATGGATGGCTGCACACATCTTGGACTCTGCAAATGTGTTTGCATTTTCAATATTACCAGTATCTATTACAGACAATCTAT
Organism: Gorsachius magnificus; assembly: GCA_034008185.1. NCBI lineage: Eukaryota > Metazoa > Chordata > Aves > Pelecaniformes > Ardeidae > Gorsachius > Gorsachius magnificus. Next base: position 27,725,412 of record CM067083.1, on the reverse strand, counting down.
AAGATATGGTTTGCTACCAGGAAGAAGACCCAGGAGTGAGATGTTTATGTAACTTGGTGGCTCTTTACGCTAATTAGAGGCAACCCTTTTGCAATTTATCGATGTATAAAAGTGACAAACTACTTTACAAATAATTTGGTTCTCCATCTCTGAATCATCCCAAAAATGAGTAGTGGTGTTTGGAGGGAAATACATGTTTATCAGTAAAAACATATTAATACTTTTAGAGTAAGGAATTTAGCAGTGCTGGGTGGCTTGCTGCTACCATATGGTCTTAATGTGAAATACCTCTTGGAAAAAAATACACTTTCTCCATGGGAAGAGGTCCAACAGTGACCTACAGTCTTGTTGGGGTTCTGAATGTGTCCCAAAGTGTGAAATGGAGAAACGAGCATTTCTGTTTCAGGTACCTCATTGTGGGAATAATTAAGCACATCTTGGACTTGAGATATTTCTGTTTGTAATCTTGCATGGTATTTATTATACTATTTTTCTTAAGGATGGGGGACCTAAGACACCAACTATCATGACAAGAGTTGGTAATTACATTTTTTAAACAGCATTGTCAGGGTAAAAACAATGAGCTTCTCTCTGTTCTGAAAAATTTTCTCCAGTTCATTGTAGGGGCATATCAAATAAATGCAATTTTGGAGAAACTACCTCTCCTGGTGTGATACTTTTCAGTGGATAAACAGGTTTTTATTCTCCAGAGCTGAGTACTGTATGCCAAACCTATATTCTCATAGGAATTCATATTTAAATCACCTTTTTATTCTTCACTTAGCACGCGAGAGTGACTTCCCTGATTGTCACGTTTGTATGAATGAATTTGTTCTGAGTTAAGTTTCTGAAACTGGCCATGAATGCTATCAAGCTGGGTCCATTAATGACAAATTACACATTACTGGTGTCTCATGCATTTTGTCAGTTGCTGCTGACACATCAGTCTCTGCCAGGTTTTATGAATACTGTGTAATTTACTGGTTTAGGGTTTGACTAAGTGTATTGGGATGAGGGCTGCATTGGCAGCTGGAGGGCAAAAATAGTTGTGTGTGAAGAGTAATACAGCAGGTACTGGTGTTTCCAGCACTAATCTTGTGTGCATATTTTGCATATTGAGAGAGCCCATTGTTATGCAAAATACAGCCCCTGATTATTCCATTACAAGATTGTTCCTTTGAAAAGGAACAAAGTAACTAATTTTAAGATATTTGAAAAGATTCTACTTATATTATCTTGGGGAGGAAGAATGGGGAGGGAACTTGAAAATTTGACTACTGACAAACACTTTAGTGTGGTTTTAGTGACTCTAAGGCATGTTCTTCTGGGTAAAGTCAGCATCAGTCTCGTCCTGGGGGCACAATAACACCCTTGTCTCAAGACAGCAGAGTTATCTGCTAGGAGAAATCAAAGACCACAGCACATGTTTTCATCCCTTCCAGCCTGGCTTTCCAGTTTTATTCATTAAGCACCTTTATTCCGCACATGGGATGTCCATCAGATCATTCACAAAGCTGTTCCTTTCAATGGTGTGGTGCTTTGCCAAAGACTTGCTTTGCTGTGGTATAGACTCCAGAGCCACATCTATTGCAGGCAAGAAAAAAAGCTGTTTAGGTCGCGCTGGCCAATACACACTTTGACAAGAACATCATCTCTGCAGGCTTAGGTGCTGAATTAGGAACCAGTGATAGAAGAAAACAAAGTTTACTGGCTGAAGACGTATAGTCCTTTTCAGTAGGAATGATGAATTTGGTCTGAGAAGAGCTCCAAATCTCTCCTGGGGTGTACACTTTAGGAGATGATGGCTTGTGTTAAGTTTAATACTACAGAGCATGGTTATGTGTTCATTACAAAATGTGTGACTATATTACCTGCTAAGCGGAGTTTAAATAGCTTTTCTGCAGAGCAGTCAAGGAAGATAGCAAGATGGAGCTGAGCAGCAGCACTGGGCTTATCCTTTGCAAACCAATAGCTTTTTATCTTTGATGATCCCTTTAAAATACTTCTACTCCCAGTTAGCTCTCAGTTCCCGAAAGCACTTTGCAGGTAATGTTTGGTATGCAGATTAAATTAAGATATTGGAAGCCCTGTAAGGAGCAGGAGGGTCTGGGAGCCTTGCAGGTTTTCATATCAGTAAAGACAGTGCCTGGCAGCTGAGTGCCCACCAGCCAGCACTACAACCTGTGCAGGTAGGGAGACAGTGAGACTGTCAGGTGCTCTGTGCCACTTCTCTGCCAGTGGATCAGGCAGTGTGTAGGAAGACATGTGACAGCATGCTGTCACAGGTAGGAGGGCAAGGAGAGGTGTGCAACTGGCTGCGATTAGCATGCCATCTCCAAGAGTCACCAGCACCCAGGAGCGAGGCGCAGAGTGTGAACTTCCCTGAGTCCCCAGGGGGATGCGGTTATGCTTAGGAAAGTTGGGTGATGGGGGAAGCTGAAGGGTTTGACACTACTGGAAAATGCACAGGAGGCGTAGCTCTTTAAGAGAAAGGAAGGAAAGCAGGCTGAGGAGTGCTGGAGGTAGAGAGCTGTGATGTCCTATCAAAATGGCTAGAGTTAGAAAACTAATTCTGCTGAGAAGGGATTAATAAAAAAAGGTTCTAAAGTTCTTGGGAAAGCAGATTTTACAGAAGTAATGGGGTTGTGTGTGGAGGGTGAAAGGGCCTTGGGGGGAATAAAAAACACGAACCAAACCATGAAACTTCAAAATAACTTATTTAAACCAGCAGGGTGGGAAGGGGGCGCTGGCCAGGAAACAGCTCAGTGGAAAGGAGGGATCTGGGCTCTGCTGTAGATCGTGAGCCAAACACTACTGGCCTTTGTTATCCTGTTGTGGTAAAGCAAGTATAAGGGATAAACAGTATGGTGCCCGAAAGACAAGAGGCATAAAGTGATCCGTGCTAGCAGGGTTTCACCAGGAAGTACAGCATGGGTTTAGATATGCATAAGCTGGTGGTGTACTGTGAGAGAAATATCCATGACAAAAGTTAAAAGTGCATGTTTCCATCTTTTTTTTTCTTTATGCAGTTACTCTCAGTTGGGCTGGAGGACACTGAAGTTTCTATTTTCAGTATCTTCTCAGAATGCATGGATTGACATTCTACATTTTTTTTGGACTTGATGTATAGGGAGATCAAGCTTAAAAAATAATGTGCATGTGCACAATAAGAAAAGGGAATGGGCTGAAAATGGCGAGACTAGTAGAATAGAGTGGCCTTGTAGATTATAAAGTGATTTTTGGTTTTTTTCGAGGCTGCTTTGTCACTAGGAAAAACAAAAAAATAACGTAAATTGCTGTGAAACTAATCTTTTTTTATTTTCTTCATGGGTATTTGTGGCTTTCTGATAGAAGCATTCGGAATACGATAGGGTTACTGCACAGAAATGTTTATTAAAATGTTTCTAATAATAGTTCCTATAGAATTCTTAACTACACTAAATTGTTCTTTCAAAAAAAACTTTGTATAAAAAGCTACCTCTTACCAAAAATAATGATTTAAAATATAGATAAATGATTTGTTTAAGATGAGGAGTCATTTTACTAGAAATAAACCTAAGTCTTAAAGAGGTCCAAAATAGCAGGGGAATTTTGAGCTGCCTTCATTACCCAGACAGTGCTTGCTTCTGTGCATTACTGCTGGGTAGTGGAGCATGGAGAAATGCTGACAGTCAGAGGTGAGTGACCTTCTCTTTGAATGATGGCTAGCTGGAGCTTACCACGTTTGGTCCAGCCCTTCTAGTGGCCCTGTGCTGACAAGCTCTGGAGAGAAACAGGGGCTGAATGAGCCACACATGGATCTGGTCTGACTGGAGGTGAGTCCCCTCTGCCAGGAGGGGACTGTAGCCCTCTGCCACTGCCCCAGCTGCACAGCACTTGTCAGGCAGGTAACTAGGCAGCTTTGGTCTCCAGCAGTGTGTATCTCTTGTTGCTTGGTTGACTTCAGTTAAAATTGTTAATAAAAAAAAAATTAAACCAGGAGGGTATTTGAGGGTTGGAGTGTCTGGAAAGACCAGGGAAAGCAGGGGTTGAATCAGGGCCACCAGCCACACTCAAGTCAACAGGACAATTTCCTGTAGAGATTGTGTAGCAGGGAAGGAAACGATGTGAAGTGGTCTGACAAGTAAGACTGGGATCTGCCTCGAGGAAAACAATAACAGTGAAGGTAAGAAACAGAGCGCAGAGCCAGGGGTAACAGCTGAAGTGTGATGATGGGTACTTGACCCACTCTTCCAAAAGAATCTGGGTGTAAATGGGCATAGATGGATGGGCTGGTTGAAAGGTGTTCTACCTAAAGAATGGCTTTTGTCTCTGAAAGGTGGTTTATTTTTGTTAAACCAGAAGCTCTAGCTAGAAAAATCAAAACAAAAAAACCCTGACTACAAACCTTGCCTTTTATACTATCAGAACTACAAAACCGCTACTGTTAAGTGCCCGTTTCCTTCTGTCAGCAGACAAACCTTGGAAAACACTGCTACATGAGCAGTGACCATTGGCGGGTACATCTGTTGTATATTTACACTTCTTCCAGCAATAACTGCTTGAATGATCCCAGTTCATGCTGTCAGACAAAGGCCGCAGTAGCTTCAGAGAACTGTCTCTTCAAGACTAAATGACTACGTTCCAGTAGCTCCAAAGCCAGTTCTGTTCACAGCTACATTGTCATTAATAATCTGGAATTACTTCAGTCAAGGAAATGCAGAAATGTGGAAAAGCTAATTAGAAAGCTAATGCAGATGAGCATGATCTGTTCCCCACCTGTAGATGTACTATATTCCTAAACCCAGGTTCTGTTTCTGCTGTGATGGTGCAGTGACTACCTCAGTATACTTTTGGTTGTTAAGCAAGTTGCTATAGGCACTATATCTGTAGTAAACAGGTATCCCAAGGGGTCATATAATACTCTGCTGGAATAAAAACCCCACCACACTCGGGGTCCAAGACCAGAGCAAACAAGTTCTCAGCCTCTAGAGATAAGAAGTAGCCGTGCTCTTCAATGCGAGGTTTTGGTGGTTTAATTTATGCCAGTTGAGGAAAGTACCTGTCAGACAGCTTCAGACACAAGAAATGTGAAAGGATAGTGGCTTTATTTTCAAGGGATGTCTATCCAGACATGTCTTCGATAAAAGAAGGAAGTTCCTACATAGAGCATTCCAGGTAAGTTCTTACCCAGCACCCAACAGGGGAACTCAGCTCTCACTGATCACTTGCTAAAGCATTTGTTTGTCTGAACTGCTTTATTTCAAGCTATGTCATCAGACTGACCTGATGCTTTATCCAGCAATTTATCTCTTACTCAAGTATGACTCAAGGTGCATCAGTAGGTGCATTACCTGATTTTTAAGATGATCAGACCAGGTTTCCAGGGTTTTACATTAAAATTCTCCAATTGTTTTAGGTCCTAAACCAGGAAATTTTGCAGGTCTTTTTGAGATACCACCCTGGCCATTTTTTTAGAAGTCCTAAGCGTTGGATTGAATGAACACCTCTGCAAACTCTTGTCTGGATCACAGGCACTAGGTATCTTGACTGTCAACTGACAATAAGTCCTGAGCCCACAGGGGAAATGGGACCTTCTTGCCAACGCTTTCTGAAAAGCTACTGCAGTTTCAGTTCCTTAGGGACTAGATGTGTGGAGTGGCATGTACATGTCTGACAACTGTGTATTAAATAAACATCTCACAGAGCTGTACTTTATTAAGTTACTGTTACATGCCCTAGCTTTTGGGAACACTGCAGGAAGCCTTTGTGTGCTCAGTTAGATGCTGCATAATGAGTCATGACAGTTGGCATTCTGTATTGCTTTGTGCAGCAATAAATTGTACAGGCTACCTGTGGATCAGCTCAAGAATTGGCAGATTACGGTCTCACCAGGCTGGAAGTAATAGTCAAATTGCCCTTTCTTGTAGTAACTTGGTAATTTCCATTCTGGAGAGGACTAGAGCATGTAAAGGAACTAAGTGAAGCAGAAAAACACAAAGAAAAACTGTTCTTGAGCTCCTACATTTGGCTGCATGGCTGTCTGCCTGGCAGTTGTGTGCCTGCTCGTCCTCTTGTGATCCTCACTGGGAGCCTGTGTAGTGACTAGAAAAACATGCCCCTTACTCTTGCTTACTCTTGCTTCTCCAGTGCTAATAACTTGCCTTCATAGGCATGTTTGAAATGAGCTTAGTAGCTACTCTCAACAGGGGGAAAAAAACCCTAATGTTGAGATCTTGGGGATCACCTGTTTTGTCCACTCCCTAACAAGCTATCCCATTCCTTCCTCTGGCCAAGGCAACCTGGACCCAGAGGCCACAAGATATCCTCAGCTGTTCATGAAATCTAAAGGCTGTATTGTTTAGGGGTCTTGACTCTGGAGTTGGTCAAGAAATCCTGTGTTCTAGGCCTGGCTCTTCAAGAAAATTTCTTCCCTGTTTTCTGGCTTCAGAACCTCCAAACCATGCTTTAAGTAATGCCCATGTTGGAGATGATTTAAAGTATCATTATACTTCTTTAAGTTGCATTTTGGTTACATATACCTCTTCAACTGCTTATTTGTGTCTGTACTTTGTCTTGGTACACGTTGCCATTTACAAGTTATGTCTGATTGATGCAATAACAAGTGATGGGGATTGAGCTGATCAGTTGTAGTTATGACCTGCTCATTCCTTGTCTGATTCTTTTTTCCCCTCTTTGTGCTATTTTAGTGGGATCTTGTGGATGATATACAATTAGTCCCTCAATAGCTGTCTGTCAGCTGGACCTTCTGCCACTCTAACTTCTGTATTGTAGCTTAAAAGCAAAAGCTATATCCTCTTTCAGATGAGTAAGTAAAAATAACTTCTCTAGATGAAACTACAGGGGGAACTTGAGATGGTGAGCATAAACCTAAGATAACTTCCAGTACAAAGCATTGTTGTGCTTACTGATAAGCATCAGCAGTGTAGGCTTGAAGTGTCTCTTCTAAGATGGCACAGATACACATATGGATCGTTTTGAATACTTCTTATTGTCGAAACACTATTTTTTCTTTCATGTTTCATCCTTACCTTTTAGTATCTGCTTTACTACAGAAAATGACTTGCCACTTATGTTTCCTTGAGTGCCACAAAACTTTGGGATTGAACTGAGACTCTTGCATCGAGGCCAGAGAAAGTTGCTTCTACTGCAGTGATGTTTCTCTCGAAATGGAAAGGACCCACTGTGCTAGGTGAGGCTTTGCTTGAGAACAGTTGCAACCTCACAACAATTGCTAAAGGCAGAAGTCAGCATTTCATAATGGATTTCTGTCTCTTCTGTTCAGGAAATGTATCACTTCTGCCTTGGAGTGGTTAATAGCAGCATTGGAGTCAGGTATCTTGTGGACAGGTGTCATGAAGGTTTTGTTAATTAACCTCAGTCCTAAGATGTAGCTAACAGTAATCCATCAGCACCTGCTGTTTTGCCACAGTTGTTCAGATCTGAGCAGCTGTCCCCTTTAGATCCACTGTGAATTGTCAAGAGAGTTGCAAGCCCACAGCAACGTTTGCAATATTGATCCTTGGTCCCTAACTGATCTGCTGATGCAACCTTGCAAAATGCCCTCTACCCCTGCTGTCTCCCCCAGCTGCCACACAGCTCTAGCAGATCAGCCCTGACTTCATGGCTCTCCTATCATCGTAAAGAACTAACAGACATATCTCTTGATCTACTTAAAAAAAAGAAATTAATATACTGCTCACTTCACTACCACCAGTGAACTGTGTAGTTGAGTCTCATATTGAATCCCCTCTGGATTTTCAGCCTCAGCTGTTGAAGTCACAATTCCCAAGGGATCTATGGAGTAGCTAATTGTTTTTACCATACCTAGAACTTGGTTTCTTAAAACACCCAGTGTTCAAATCCTGGGGCATGCAGCTTTTGTGGACACTGGAGCCTTTTCCTGGTAAAGCAGATCAGGGTGTTGTTTCCTCTACTGTCTTGAGTGGCCTAGAAGACTGTAGAGATCATATTTTGTTTTCTTTTTTACTATGTCCTTGTACAAATGGCAACAAAACAAGAAATCATGGCCTTACAGTAAGAATGTTATCTGTAGGAGGGCTATTTATCTGTCATGACTTCACAGGTATATGATGCTTGGCATGGATGCGTTTGACCAAACTCAAGTATTACCTAACCTTCTTGGCAAAAGGCAAGTACCTTTTATTCCATTCTCTATCAGATAGAGCTGCATTTCAATAAGAGATTGAAAAATTATCCCAACCTGGAGGTTACAATAGAGAAGATGCTGCTCAAATTTTTACAAGCCAACATGAAGCTTACAAAAGAGAATAGATTTGTCTGCTGTATCACAAACAGTTCCTTATTCTGTTTCCACAGGGACAGATTCACATTTAAGCTGCTTGTTTATATATAGATTTCATAGGGGAAAGTGATGATTTTGAATGTCACAAAAAACCCCAAACAGGTCAGACAAGTTTGAATTTCAGAAATATGAAGAGGACCCCAGTTGGTTTTGAAGAACTCTTGATCTTGTAGATGTCACAGACACATTTGGAAATTGCCTGCCCTTCTCAAGAGCATTGTGTCCTTTTAGAATAAAAAAATCCTAACTTCATTGCACGTTCCTGGCTACTGTATCATGAAATTAATGCTACTGAGAGTAGAATCAAGATGCTGGTTTTAAAGGTCTGTACTCAAGGAATTAGAGGTCAGACAAAAATTAATGACTGTGTCATGAGAGCATGCAGTATTTCTATTCAAGATGTTAATGCTGTCAATGGCAAAGAAAAATTCAAGAGGCCCAGGAGGTTCTTCTGGAAAGAAAGACTTTGATTGCAAATTTCTACTGTTAACCTAAAGTGTAGTTTTTACTAGCAGGGGTTGGATGCTAGGAAGCTGATAAATAGAGGAATGTAAGATAAATATGGCTGTTCTTTTAGCAAAATCCTAGTTTCCCTGTAGATTTTGTCAAATGTAGCTCTATGCATGTACCTCTGTGTCTGTTATATGAGATGGGGCTGAATATATGACAAAATTACCTTACTGCACAGATGCATAGTGGGCTGCTAAAGGCATATTGTACTAGACAGTGTCTGTGCTTTTTGCATAGTGCGTTACATGTGTGTTGTGGTGGGCAAAGGGCTTTGGAGGGGGACTATAGAAGGGCATCAATACTGGGATGACAGCTATTGATTACTTTCACTAGTTTCTCATACTTTACTCTTATCCTTCACTGCACACCTGCTTCTACACCACTCTCTTACCTAGTGTGATTTATAAGTTGCAGCTAAACACACACAGATGCAGAACTCTCCAAACAGACCAGTGGTAACTATACCTGTTGCCACCTCTGGAGGGTCAAGAGCAGTTAAACAGCAATGCTTGATGCAGAAGGAGAAAGACAATTTTTAAAAGTAATTGATATCCAAGCTGTTCTCCTTCTGTGTAACCCCCCTCTGCACTGTGAGTGAATTGCTAGCACTGCAATGCGTGGGGATTTTGATCAGTTTTGATGGGGTCAAATTTCACTCCAATGAAGATTGAAATGGTTTAGGAAACACCCTTGAAGGGATTCTGAATGTCCTTTAAAACTTGAGAAAAGTAAGCAAATGAGATGTTAACACAACTAGATGAACAGAATCATGATGGAGGAAAAAGCTTTGTTTTGCTGCTTTGTTCCTTTTCTTATTCCCTGGGAACAGCTGGGTATTTCAAATCCTGAAACACAGGTTATTACACCAAGGAATCACTCAGTGATTTTTATCATATTGCCTATGCTTGTATTGGTGGTAGACTATTGACTGATACAGTCAATTGCACCTATAATATGTATTTAAAAAGTTAATTTTTCACCTGATAAACCATGGAAGAAAATGTCCCTGTCAAGCAGGTAATTAAACCCTCCTAATTGTAAATATTGTAAAGATATCGAAGTGTTCAACATCTAGTCTGTAGTATGTTACTAGAAAATCCTGCTGGCTAAAGTAATTTTGTGACATGGTAAATGGTGAACTTTTTTGTTATTGCTTCTGTGCAATTTCTGGTATAAATGGCTTGACTCTGGAAAGGCAAACCTATAGGGGGTGAGAAAAATGTAACACAGTGAAAAAGGGAATGGACATACAATAGCAATGAAAAGGAGCTATTGTTTAGGACATAAAGATAATATTGACCATTAGGATGTGTTAGTGAAGTCATAAAAGTAATTCTTGTCATACAAGAGACCACAAAATAGCACAGTTTTTCTTGTTGGTGTTGGTTTTGGGATGGGTTTTTTCCTACGTGGCTCTGTGGTTACTGAGAAGCTATAGAGAGAACAGAGTGTTTTGCTTTATTTTTTAAAGGACAAATTTCTATACAAGCTAATGCTACAGTAAAGAACTAATCATCATTTCAGGCTCTGTTACCTGCTTTGCAAACTAGAGCTTGGAAATGGTGCTTGTTTGGTTCTGCGGGCTCTTTGTGAGGTTCAGCATAAAATGGCAAATACTCCCGTGTGTCAAATGGGATTTTGTGACTCCTAAGAAATTAGCTCTGTCAAAGTAATGCTTGGGAGTCTAGTCCTTGTAGTTTGAGAACGTGAGGATTAGATCTCTAACACAACTAAAATGGTCAATGGGTACAGATATACAGAGGTGGGGAAGCTGGTCAGCACATGGAAAAAGTACCCAGGGACAAAACTTATCAGGGATTTTTGTCTGCATATAGAAACCTACTATTTCCCAACTCCAGTGCCACAAACCCAACATTCCTCCTGAGTTAATGATGTAGACAATTCAAGGAAAGGTAATTACTTATTTTTATTAAGAAAGCTGGTAAGAACCGTGGCTGAATCGTATAATACAAGCAAGTGTACAATACAACATATAGAATATATACTGGTAAAGCATTGATTTTTATAGAGCTGAGATTTGAGTTTTGATGTGAGTGTTTCAGCCCTATGAAAAAGGCAAATCAAAGTCTTAGTTGATTTATCTCTTTTCATGGGCAGAAATTCAATTTGATATTTTAAAAGTGCACAGGGAAACAGAGTACCAAATCTCATTCACTTTCTGTGGGAAACAGTTGCCTAATCATTATCAATACCTTTAAAGTATATCTCTGAGTGTGGAAAACATTTGGCGGTGCTCAGTGTCTATGATGTGACTTCTCTGAAGTGAAGCAAGTGCTGTGAGAAATGGTGGAGGCAGGGATAAGAGATTTTCATAAGTTCTTCTCTTAATTGTTGGGTACTATAAATTTACCTCCATGGTATTGCTGTCTACCCAGGAAGAGTTTCAGTGATAAACAGGACAACCAAATTTTCTTTCTATATGTAAATGGACCGGACCCTGCATGAGCTTCAGTTAAAGAAATTCTTCAGCAGCTCTGGTTGCTAACAGGCACAGCCAATTCACATTACTGAATAAATTAGTCTCTCACCTCATCAGGCGGTAGTGTCCTCACTCATGCTGTTGTTCACCATCCTTCACAAAACAGATATTGACAGGAATGGGGAATCAAGGTGGCTATCTTGCAATCTTCATTTTGCTCATGCACCTTCTAGTGCTTCATGAAATCAGACTCCCACGTTTGCCCTTGCTGTAACACACCCAAACTTGTGCTCGCTCTCCAGTCACTGCAGCAAGTGGCTTTATTTTCAACAAAAAGAAGCTTGCAAGACCCACAAGGTTAACTAGGGAAATGCTAAGCCTGTCTCATATAACAAAGATGTAACTTACTACCCTAATCAGTCTGCCATGGCTGATTAGACCTGCAATAAGGCTGAGGTCTGATAAAAACAATCTGACAGCTCCAACCCTCTGTTAAATTTCCAATTTTCATTTTGGGTCTTTCCAGATTCTTCGAATCTCTCTTCTTGCCAGTATGAGCAAGAAAATACTGTTAACTTTGAGTGTCAAACAGAAACCTCCAGTTTGTTACCTTTTTCTAAAAAGTCAAAAACAGAGCTCAGAAAATCACAGGGAAGTGGTTGGAGCTCCTGCATAAATATGCCTGGTGTTGGATAGACATGAACCCTTCTAAAGACAGGGGTTTGATTTTCTTATTCAGGACAGAGTGCTTTGTTCCATGATTAATTTAATGGAAGTAAATGACAGGTATGGTCTATGTAAGACTATCACAAAACATAAGGAAAAAAAAGAGCTATAGATATGTCTGTTTAAGATTATTTTCTATTCTGGGTTTTCTTTTTAGTAATGCCTTATTCAAGAATGTGAGCTATTAGTGGCCTTATATAGTTTATCATTTAAATTTGTTCTATTATCTGAGGACTGGACGTGTAAAAAATATCATTTTTTAAAAGTGCTTTGGATCTGATCTAAATTGATGGTTATTTGCCTCATGTAGCAGTCATAACTGCTATTCTAACAGAACATATATGAATGAACACGATCTGTTGAGAAAGAATTGCTATATATTTTGTATACAGAGTCTTACAGCTGTATATTTGAGTTCTCAGAAGGAATCAAAGATATAGGTGATCTGGTCAGCCATGACTTGTGTGAGCTGAATAACGGTCAGGTTTTACAGATCTTTGGGACCAGCCCTTCTCAACAAATTCATAAACTGTCTCCACAAAGAAATGAACAGTGATATGATAACACTTGTTAATGATAGAGTTTTTCAGGTTTTCTTTTAAATTAAAAATTAAAGATGGATTAGAAGAGCTACAGAACAACAGACTGATATTGAATAAGTGAGTGAGAGATCAGGCTAAGTTCAGTGCTGATATTTGCAAATTAAAATGTGAGTGAGGAGTCTGACGATGGAGGTGACTCCATTTATACAGCTATATAAAATTAGGAAAGAAATATAGTAGCTTTTGCAAAAAGTTTGATACCAAATATCTTAATACTCAACACCAGTTGAAAAGGCAACTAGAAAGAGGGGAATGGTTGGGAAGGGAATAGAGAACAAAACAGAATACATAATTATTCCATGGTACACTCTATTATTCCATTATTCTATAGCTCCCTACATTTTGAATACTGCTTAATGTTATTCAGGTTGGAAAAGGATGCTTTAGGTTGTAAAGAAATGACTGGGATATAGGCCTACAAAATCATAAATGACAGGGAAAATATGAGAAATAATTAGTAAATGTTCCATACTCACAGTTGAAGAAGCATAGGAAACCAGACAAAATAACCAGGTAGAAGATCTAGAACAAGAGTTTACCATGCCTTTCTGTAATCACTGACCTTGGAAGGTCATTAAGTTTTAAGAAATGGAAACATATATCTCTTGGTACAGCAGTTGTAAAGACGATTCTGCACTTCTTTTGTACAAGAATTTGGGCACTAGGCACCCTATAATATCAATAGATTTTCATTTGAACCTTTTGGAGGATACCATGGGACAAAGAAATAGTGGGAGATTACTACACAACTGATGGTGATATGCACTGGGAATTGGCATGCAGACACTCGGCATGTCCCATAATTAAGTCTCATGGCATTTATTTCACTGTCCGCTTTATATTTTTTGTTTTCTTTCTACTTGCATACAGAACAATACCTTGAGGGAGGTATCTCACCGCAATCCCCTCTGTGGTGCTCTGTCTCTTCTGTTATTTTTCTTTCCAATGTGGTAAGTACTTCTATACTGTCTGGGAGATTACCTCATCTGGAGATTCTTCAGTTTTTAGACAGAGACCAGATTCTTTATCTGAGGTGCAATAGACTTGCATTCCCCATCAGGTCTGAATTCATCCAAATCTTGTGCCTAATAGAGGCAGAGAAAAGCTGCAGCTCATTTATGTATTTATGTAGTTTTTTGTTTCAACACCTTTTTAGGAGCTGTTAGATTGAAAGGCAATTTGGTGTCTTTGTTCCTTGTCTCTGTGTCTGAGGCCAAAGGGAAAACCTGTTCAGGCAGAACAGCCATCAGCAGAACAGTGGCTGAGATTAAGAACACATTCCAAACCCCCAAAAGTTCAACATAATTTTGTATTTCATAGTAGTTTTCATCAAAATTAGCTTTAAAAAATCTGTAATTTGAAAGGACAAGTACAGATTTACACCTACTGAGATTCTGCTCCTGTGGGTCTTATCTCTCCTTAAATATTCCCGCCTTTGTATGCTTAACTTGTCGGCAGGTAAGAATAGGCAGCTTGGGAGAGATGTGCACTGCAGTTACTCATATAGTAGCTCCAAGAGATAGTTAAGTCTCTACTACTATAATTTGGTACCTTTCAGCTACACTGGATTTACCTGAAGAAAGGTTTCAACCAGCAGGACAAAACAGATGAATGCGTGGTAGCTCACATACAGTTTTGTTTGGCATGTGTTTCAGAGGTACATTTATAGACCCCATAACTGTGGAGATCTGTGGTTTTGTTTTTCCTTTGTTCCCTGTCCTATTTCTTGCTTCTGTACTGCACAGAAGGTCCAAAGCAAAAAACCCCACCCTGACCAGTCTGAGCACAAAATACATTGTCAGGCCACAGTATGAACTTGTATAAATAGAAAAATCTTTTAGATCATATAAAGTAGTATTAGAATATCACAGGTCAAAAGATGATTTAGCTCAACTATTCTGCCATGTGGACCTCAGTGCTAATAAACTCTTTCACCTTTTACGTGGCTTTTACTGCACCTCTGTAACACCCAGTCTGCAGCAATGCTGGAGTGAATAGTGTCCACACTTTTCTAGGTGGGCATGAAAAGGTTTTCTTTGAGGGTCCTTGTACCATGAAGGCAATTGAATTCTCAATGTCAATGAGGTCCTGCAGGCTGGGAGCTGGGTTTTGCCAGGGAGCTGTGAGAAGTGGAACCAATGACAGACTACCAGTGCCTAAAAGCTGAACTGTGCAATGAGTAACAACATGAGCCCTGTAGGAGACCTAGCTGCTGTGGAAGGAGAGGGGATGAGTGAGATCTGCAAAGGCTGTTGCATGGAAGAAGGTCCTGGGTGGGGCTAGTCAGCTCTGCTGAGGAGAGAGGTCCTCTTTCTCTCCCTTGATGCTCTGCAGTTAAGGCACTTTGCTCCATTTGAATGTTCCCAGTGTGAAAGGCCTGGGAAAGTTATTTCAGAGCATTAAATTGTCCCTATCCTTCTTAAAAACATAAACACCAGATGAGGGGCCAGTGTCTACATTTCTTATGTATTATCTCTCACTGGTGAGGCGTTTTGCCTAGGAAGCAGCAGAGTCTAGCTCAAATTTTTGTGTGGTTTGAGCTAGTTCTAACACACACTTCTTACTTCCCCTGTGCCTGCTAACCACTACCCTTATTTTTCAGAGACTCGCTCCTCTCCTCCTTGCTTATTATGCTTCATTGACTATGGCGGTGCATGAAGTTTAATAACTAGACTAGTGGGCAGTAGGGGAACTTTGAGTTCTGGTCCAGTCCCTGTTCCCAGAATGGCTTAGTTATTTTTGTGCTAACTTTTTGTGACAAAATCTAGAAACTGCTCTTCATACAGGACTCAGAACAGAGACAGTAATTGCAGCTGAATCACTTTCACAGATACTACTTTAAGAAAAAGAAAATGATCATCTACCAAGTTGCCATCATTAACCTTTTCTGCTTTTGGGGATCGAGAGGGGAAGAAAGAACAGCTGAATCACAGTGAAGAACAGTTTTTGAAGTGGTACTTCCACAGCCAAGTAAAATTACTTTTAGATATTGTTATGGGTTGGATTAAACCCCTGTGAAACTTATCATGCTCCAGTAAATCAGCAGACCCCTTGACGAAACTGAAAATCAGAAGCAGTGGTGCTGTACATAGCTAACAAAAGCAGATTCACCTTATGGTATATAATCTTAGGTAGCCATATTCAAAACACTGAACAACTGCATTACTGAGTTTCACATTTTCAAGGGGTGGCATGATGGAAACAAGCAATCAGTTACTGTTTCTCTTCTACGGTGTGCTATTTCTCAGGAAACTGTGTTCTCCTGTCCCATGGTAAATTGAGTTTGAACTGGAAGTATTTGGTCCCATGGAAGTTTACTAGTGGTCACATTGAGGGATTTTTCAGTTACATTTGCGGGAAGAGTGCTAATCATTGACTGAGGTCAGGGTGTTATCTGCTCAAAGGTTGCTAAATTATGTTCATCTTTTCAGAACCTGATTTAATCTCCACAAACAAATCCTTTCAGAAGTCTTGTCCAAAGCCTGAGCAGAAAGCGGTATTTTGTTACATACCCTAAGTTTTAGATATGTGGAAATAGATATGTCATTATGAAAATGAGTTCCCCTTTGGCAAAAAGAAAAAAAAATTATCCACCCGGTATTTCCCATGATTAAAATGTTACATGACCATGGGCCTGCATGACTTTATATGCCTATATGATATTTATCAGGTTTTCTATCTGGTAAACAGACTATATCTTTGTTTCTCTCATCTTCTGCAGGTTAAGAGTTCAAAAGCAACACTTTTACTTCTGTTTTATATTGCAGGCTTGAGTATTACTGAAATCTCTGCCTGTATTCTTAATCTTGTGTTTGTATGTCCTAGTTTTTCTTCCTGGTGTAGCTATTTAGATTGCACCCTCTTGAAACAGCGATGCTGTCATTATATGATTTTCATTGCCTGGAATAGTGTGGTCAGCATAACTAGATCTTTTAATTATTCATGGAATTAAATATTGTTGTTCTCAGTTAAATAAAATATATTTCAAATATTGCTTTATATTTTGTTATATGGAAATGAAAATATATGTAGGATAGGAGCCATATTCTGCAAGTTCTTGTTCCAGCCAAAATATAGCTAATGGCTTAGTGATTGGGTTTCCCTTCTGAACACAGGTATTTATCCTCAGAAATCAGGTAGTGAGTAAAGCTGCACATGCATTTGACCTTAATTGTAAGAGGTAAGACTTTGCCATGTTGACATGTGTAAGAACCTGAACTCGTTATTACTTTGAAACAAAGATTTTCTGTTCTTTGAACTGTTCTTTTAACAAAAGCTCCAGCCCATTGTTCTTCATTAATATGAATTGCACATGAAAAAGTCAAGTCATAACCCTAGTGACAGCATTTGCTTTCTAAGTCATCTGGCATGCATTGCCAAATGTGGGGTTTTGGTAGAACTTTTATACTACTTTGCTGTGGACAGTCTGAATTAGAGATGTGTTCATCCAGAACTGTATATTGCTGTTCTTAATATGTCATTACCTAAAAAGCAGTCAACAAATCACCTGGGTTTTACATTAGAGAAATGTCTCAGCTCTTTAGTTTTGTTTTGCTTGCTATTGACCTGTATAGCAATTTGCTACGTTAGGAAAGCATCTGCAGTGTTTAAGTGCAGTGCTGTTAACTGGGGACTAAATGCATGAAGAGCTCTTCTGTCATCCCCGCTGCTGCATGCACCCTCCATCAGCCCTGGGGCTCAGCAGGAGCAGAGCAGCAGTGCTGGGATGGGAGCTGCTGTGGAATAGTTCAGGTTTTGCTTCGGGCTCTGTCCTTGAGCTCATCCTCTGGAGAGGAAACAAGTCCTGCTCTTCCCATCTTCCCTTGATACTGGACTTGAAGGACTCTAAAGCATGGAGAAGCCCCTATGGCAGCCTGTATATCAGATCCATTTGCTGCAGTCCCTGTTTTCCCCATCTTGTTATGTTTTAATTCTGTGCCTGAAACTTTTTGACATCTTGTTATGGCAGACTGCAGTTTTTGTGGGTTACTGTGTTTACAGAGAAGATTTTCATACACACAATCATTACAAAAATGAGTTATGTTCAGTACTCTAAATTCTGTGTTTATTTTCATGCTGGATTGAAACCATGCCTACAGTTTCTGTATTTAGTTCTCACTATAAATATCAGTTGTATCTTATACACTGTAGTCAAGTGAAGAATATGTAGATTTTTGATATCCAGGGTTGAATGTTGAGAGCAGGACACGGGAGCAGAGCTTGGCATTTTGAGATTATAGGGTAAAATTATCTCTTTTGATCTTTAAGTGTTTCTTCATGTCAGGAGCCCTGGGGACAGTTAAATGTTTTCTCTAGGTTTCACTGTGTCATGGTTTAACCTGGCTGGCAACTAAGCACCATGCAGTCACTCGCTCACTCCCCCCCTCCGTCAGTGGGATGGGGGAGAGAATCGGGAAGGAGAAAAAAGGTTAGAGCCGTGGGCTGAGATAAAGACAGTTTACGAGAAAATAATAATAATAGTAATAACTAGAATGGTAACAGAATATACAGAATACACAAAATGAATGATGCATCATGCAATAGCTCACCACCCACTGACCGATGCCCAGCCTGTCCTGAGCCGCAATCACTCTCCCCACAACTGACTGACCAACTAACCGCCCCTCCCGAGCATGATGTTATATGGTATGGAATAGCTCTTTGGTCAGTTTGGGTCAGCTGTCCTAGCTGTGCTCCCTCCCAGCTTGTTATGCACCTGGCTGACCAGGAGAAGCTCAAAAAGTCCTTGAGCAGTCTGAGCATTACTTAGCAACAACTAAAAACATCAGTGTGTTATCAACATTCTTGTAGCACTAAATCCAAAGCACAGCACTATGCTAGCTTCTATGAAGAAAATTAACTCTATCCCAGCCGAAACCAGGACACACTGTCAGAAGACCATTGTAACAAATAGCTCCTAAGGGACTGAGCTTTTTTGTTAGTCTCACTTGTGTTTGGTCAGGTTGATGGCACCAGGCTAATTGCAGTTCGCTCACAGTTTTTGGATTCTTGTCTTTAAACAAATAAACAAACAAATGTTCTTTGAATGGTAAATGCTTTTTAATAAAATCTTAAATTATCAAACCATGATAACCAGGGGAAGCATTATTCAGTGAATACAGTGCTTCCATGATGCATGCTCACATTTCTAAGTCTGGGGTTTTTTTCTACCTAAAGCCAGGGTACTCATTATTATATAATCATTAGGTATTATTTCCACTTACAGAAGAGATTTAAAATAAGAGATTTAATTATTTAAGACAATTTGGCTTATCTTTTCAGAATATCTATGAACTGCAGGTATATTGGTAAAAGCTAAACAAGGCTTTCAAAGAAAGAATTTACTGTATGAACATAAGTATGCAATTCATAAAGGAAATTGTGCTTACCCTATGGCTAAACATTACGAATTGTACCACCATAGTAATGTGAGTAGTTTGAGATCTATGGTTATAGGAAAAGTTGTTGCTGGAGAGACAGAGAAAGTAATAAACATAATATAATGTTATTGCAGAGACAGTCGTCTTGGTTTTTAAATTAAATTTTTAATAATGTTGACACTTTAATCTCTGGTTTTTTTAATTGATGAGTGCTCTGAACACCAGGGTGTTTCCATGTCTTTTGTATAGCCATAATGTGCACATGCAAAGATCTACTGTAGAGGAGAGTTGTAGTGGCAAGGAAGTGGTGCATTTCAGTTTAATTAGCATTTGGCTGTGTCTTTGAAACTACAGGATCCTTTAGGCAAAGGCATGTCAGTGGTCCATAATGTACCATGTAAACAGATGATAAAATGTTAGGTGAAGTCTGTATTTGAAGCAAGGACCTCAATCCAACGATTTGGGGGTGTGCTGGAGTACCTTGGTGAGTGAGCCTGTGCCCCTGCTCCTATCTGCGGGGAAGCAGAGCTGCTGCGAAATTCCCATTGCGTCTCATTCTTAGGAAAAGCTGTTTCTGGGGAAATATTAAATTGACCTCTGCAGCTGACGCTCAGTGAAGCCTTTCTGTAAATAAATATTCAAATCTGAGCATTTACATAGGGAAGAACTTTTTAAGGGGCTTGACCTGGGTACAATTCCCCTCCCACTGAAACCAGTTCTAAAATCACACTTTCAATGAAAGCAAACTCAAATCATTACTAAGCCTTTTTGCAAATGTCACCTCACGTTCTCCCTGTAACTTCTATGTGCGTTGTTGTCTGTTGCCTGTCTTGGAAAGTGAAATCATGCAACTGAAATCTCTTCCTAAGGAGCGAGTGAGCTGACCCTTGTGTGTGCATGCAGGATGAACCAGAGCTCCTTTCTCAGGCAAAGCTGTCACTCTGGCTGTAGTAAGAATTTTGGCCTAGGGACTATGGATTTGTCTCTTTGATATGGTTGTGAGCTTTATTTCCATTTCTTGCCCAGTTTGCAACAGAAACTTTCTCAGTTTGAAAAACAAGATGAGGAAATTAAAGATGTCATACGGATTTTTAGGAAAAGAAACTATAAAGCTGGCTAATGTAGGTTTCTGAAATGACGTGTTCTAAGGACAGGTCTTACTGTGAATTAAATCTTTTAACCTGGAAACAGTAAAGTAGATGACAGCTTTATGGAGTGATGAAAGTTTACTTCAGTTTCTAATCTCCTTCACCCTGCTGAGTGCCACGACTATAATTTCACTGACTTCAGGAAATCTCCCAGGTTTATATCAATGTCATAATATAAGGAGAGTCAGATTCCTATGATATTGGATACTACCCATGAACAATTTTACTTGGCTGGAGTTTACCTGACTGCGATCTTTGGGGCTGGGAGTGTGGAGTCTTGGCAGACGGATCCAGGCCACAGATCTGCAGCAGATGTTCAAATAGATGGACCGCTGTGCAGAGCAGATGTCCTGGCAAACATGTGAATGCTGGAAATATGGAACTGATTTGGGAGACCTGAGCCATCTTTTTTTACATCTGGAGCAAAAATGGAAAAAAAGGTAAGAGCTGTCAAGCTACCATAATGGCAGCAGTTTTGACCCTGACCCCACAGTTACCAAGGGGAGTGCTGCTGCTGGCTTTCTTTTTGAAGCAGCAAGTGGGTACTGAGGATTGGAACCATCCTAACTGAGGGTGTCTGTCCTCCGCTAGGAGATTGTAGTACATTATTATTCACCAGCAAATAATGCAGCAGCAAGTCCTAGGAAAGCCTTGCTTCATCTCTTTTTTTTTAATGTGAACATTGCCATGGATCCCAACTTTGTTCTTGCAGTTTCTATGTGTCACATGAATATTAGATCACTGTAGCATACTTAAAAAGAAGATATGTCCTTCAGATGCATTGCAAAGACTGTGTTTGCCTAGGTATTTGAAAAGCTGGGGGATGGGGAGGAGGGTGAGAGGTCACAATAAGAGTTGCACTTGTATGTTTTTCAAAAAAATACTTTTTCAAAGCAATTTTCATGACTTCAGAACGCCCATCCTAATGTGCTTCACAACACAAGTGCCTAAATATCTCTGAAAGCAACATTGACTCAGATTATGAAAAAGACTTAGGCTTCTAAAATCAGCAGTGTGACCCAGAAAACTCCTGTTTAATGTCTAGCTATCTCTAGGACTGAGGCTTCTGAGAGGCAAAGCGCTCTGTTCTTTTGCATGTTCAGATCTGCATCTGTTTTGACAGAGCTGAATCTGTCAGCACGTGTCTCCTGCTGAAGCCATTTGAGGTCTTGAAACTTAAATGTTCCTCTGACTGTGTCCCTGAAGGGCCTGGTCTGCCATACCTAAAGCACCTTCACCAACACTGAACATTGCACAAATCAAAGTAGTCACAGCTGCTTTCACTCATTGAGCAAGGATATGAAGGTCTGAGCTGATGGAGAATATAGGATTTATGGCAAAAATAGGAATGTGGACGGGGACTGTGGAGATAAAAGATCTCCTGAGAGAGGGGAGTCCTGAACTGTGGTCCACATCCCCATATTGTGCTGAACAATGGCTGGAAATGCAAACTAGTTCAGGGAACAAGGCTGTTACCCAGACAACTGTCTCCCAAATGAATACCGTCCTCTCTGAGCGCAGGGCTCATGCTCTCTGTTGTTTTCTTTTAATCGCACAGCTACAACAGGAGGGATGGAGAAAGTGTTTCATAGGCTTCATGAGCAAGCAAATGTCTTTAATGAACAGATTCTGACTCCAGTTTCTTGATCTGTATGTTTACTGTTTTCTGTCTTTTAGCTCAGGAACCTCTGTGCTGCTCTCTGGTCTGTCGCCTCTGATTGCTGCTTCACCACAAAGGCTTATGAATGTTCAGACAGAGCAGACTTGTCTTCACCTCCAGCATCGCCAGAGTTTAGAGCTCTACTCAACAGGCACCCTCACAAAGTTAACACTGTGAATTCAGTGCTGGGGGAACCATTTTTTGCGTACTTGGTCTGCAGTATGTATTGCATCTTAGGAAGACAGGTAGATCCTTCCCCTGAGCATGTCCCAGTTTGCGGAATGAGTGGCTGAATACACAAAATGTAAAAGATGAAAAAATAGAAGAGGCAGGAAAGGAGACATGTCAGATGCAGGGCAATGGAAATGGGACACTGTGGTAGGTGCATATGTTTGTCTTAATTGATCTGGAGGCCTCATTGCTTCTGCATGGCATTAGAATTTTGGGGGGAGGATGATGAGCTCACAGGAGCTTTGATAGCTAAATAATTAAAGAAAATAAGTTTAAACTAATAACTGAGTGAAGGTTTGATAGAGGGCAAGGAAGTGGAGTTTACCTCATTTTCAGTTCATCAGTTCAGTCTCATGCTGGATAGTGATGGCTTTGTAGTTATTTCTGTAAATGAAACGGGCAGGTCTTTCTCACAGCTGGTTCCTAACTCTTCCTCCTCCCCGAACACATTGGCAGCTGTCCTCTTTCCTTGTGCAAGCTGCTGAATTCTAATTTCCTGGTTAAAACAAGTGCTCAAGGAGTGCTGGGACCTTGCCTCTTCCCAAACAGTTCCGTCGCTCAGACACCTTTCACAATCAATTGAATCAGAAAACTTCAAGAAGGCAGACATGAGCTGAAAGTAAAATGAATTTTTGCTTTAGGCCCAAAGGACCAAATCTGAAAGTCTTTTGGACATATGTCCTTGTTTTCTACACATGGGATAACGTTAATTCCCTGCAGATAAAGTCAAGCCCTATATACTCTCTCTTCAGACGAAGTAAAACACTCACTGTCACTTTAAAGGGGGTTGAATCCATCTTCTCCTCTGACAGCAGAAGTAATGTAGCAGACTCATTTTCATATCTCATTCAGAAAGCAGATGAGATGTGAATCAACTTGTTTGACAGATGAACACCCTAGAGATAATTTCAGTTTGCCACAGTATGTGTGGCTTCTTTACAATTACCACTCAGCTACAAGAGTGCAGAAGACTGGCCCATAAATTCTGGCCATTCTGCTTTCTTTAATTCCCAGAATATAAAACACTGTTTCCTAATTTTAAACATGAAAAACATAATTAGAAACTAAATCCTTCACTGGGAAAACAGACCCTATTTCTGATGCTGCTTTGCAGTCAGATGGGAAAAACAGGAGAAAGAAATCACAAAATGGGAGGGAGATGGGGACTGTGGGTTGTGTAGGGTTTTTTCTTCTTTCCTTAGACTCTGAATGAGATGAGCTTGAAGGATAGATCCCATGTGTCTTCCCTGCTTACTCTCTGTTTCAAAAAGGGATGCTTGGGTGCACTGAGCAACTTTGTACCAACTCCCTCCCTAAGCACCACGGGGGGGGATGACAATGGGTGTCAGGGGCACCAGATGTGTGAAACAGTGAAATGCAGGAGAGATGAGGCTCCTTGTATGGCATGTGTACCCCTGTCTTCCTGCTGCAGCTCTTGACACCTCCTTTAGTTTAATGCTGCATGTAGGTTTGTCAGTAAAAATGTTGGAGGGAAACCACTTGATTTCCTGGGCAATCAAAACAATTTTGCTGCAGTAATCATAATATTTCAACTCTTTTGGAAACCTACTGGGCTCTATCTTAAAGATTCTTACTCTTATTAGTTCTAGTGGAAAACCGTTCCAGATCATCACATCACCATTGGTTACAAACCTTCTAGATTTCTTTTGAAATAAACCTATGTCTGGCTTATATAAGTTTGTTCCTGAACCAGCATGGTCTTTTAACTTCTAGTGTCCTTCTGTGCATTTTCCATCAGCCCTTTGCTTTCTTCTCAGAGCTCTAATAGGCTTACAAAGCTAAACTGCTTGTTTTCTCTCATTTAGTCCTTATAACTGGTTGTTCTTTGCCTCCTGTATCTTATAATGAAGGTAAAATAAATACTGGGCAGTTCTTACGTGAAAGTCAAGACAGTGAAAATGATGGGTCACATCTTTACCCATCTACATCCTGATTATTTTATCATCTTATTTCTTCTTTTCATATAACTAAAGATCCTCCCCAGACATTCAGCAAACAAAGTAGAGCTGGACCAAATTTCTTTTGCCTTTTTTTCCTCCTGTCACTGATGTATCCTAAATGTTTTACATGGAAATGTGTCTTTGTCCAGCCCCTCAGGCTCTCCCAGTGTGGTCTGTCCACCACAGACCTGGCATCAAAACCTTCAGTGCTGCTCCGTGTACCATTTGTTGAAACTGCTGTGGTTGCTTTATAAAAGTAGTGCTCTTATTTTTTTTTCCTTTTTTGAGGTTGTCCTCACTGACCATTTTCCAAGATTTATTGTTCATTCTGGAGAGGCATACACGTGGGAGCTGTTGGTTCATGCTGATGTCTATATATAAACCTCCCCAATTTGTTTGTCCTACTCCTGTTGGAGTTAGTACCAGCCTTTCCCTGGTGCCATAGTTCTGGTCATTGCAAGGCTGGGGAGGGAGCAGGGTGCCAATGGGGAACAAACAATGGCCTTAACTCTTGACATTATTTCACCCTGATATACTTGAAGCAACTATTAGGTTACTCCAAAATGTACCTTTGAGACAGTCTTCAGTGAACGGCCCACCAGTATAGAACTGGGATCTGCCCTGCATCTTTCGCCTTGCAAACATCTGCTGGGCCCTCTGTTCACCCTGTTCTGGAGATAAAGCAGTGGTGGTTCGCACCACCACATTTACAGCTACAGCAGCACAATTCCTCCTTAATGTATAGTATTCCTGAGAATTCAATCTTAAATGCCAACGATTTTAAGTTGGATGTTCATCTAAAAATTATTTCACGAGTATTTAGTGTTTGTAAAGGGCTGCACCTTTCCTGTATTCCCTTAATGTTTTTGTGTCACCTTAGGTCTCTTTATTCTTGCCTGCCTTGAATAACTTGATAGATGTCACACACAGCAAAACCTACTGTGGCTTTTCTTCTCCAGCTGACCTTGCATATGTTTAGTTTGCCAAGCTGGCCTCCTGCACATCTGCAGAACCAGACCTCATGGGAGGGAGAGTTGCCCTTCTTTCTGTATGTAATGGTGACCTAAGAAAGGTGATTTCAATACTGCCTCCAACTCTAAGGTGATCATCTTTTGTGTTTTTTTGAAGGCATTTATTAGGTCACATAAACATACAGTCTCTACAGCACAGATAGGATCCCAGGACTCCGCTGGGAACTGTGTTAACTGGCAGTTCTATTCTGCTATTCCTTATTTCACTGCACCCAATTTTCTAATGCAAAATAGAATTATTTAATAGGAAGAGCTTAACGTCCCTACCAGATTAGCCCATAGCTGAGTGGTTAGGACATTGTCATCTCCCTGTTGCTTTGGAGAAATTTCTAATACATGCAACATAATCTAATAAGGGTATTCAATAAAGAGGAGTACTGCTCCCTGATCTTGAGAATACGCTTTAAAATACTGTAGCACTTTAAAAAAGTGTTAGGACCCATGCTGTTTCTGAAAGAGATTACTTGGGAACCTAGCTTACTAAGGAAGTCTTCAAAGTTGAATTTCTCATCAGATTTAGGTACCTTCCCCTGCTTAGCCATAAGGCGACTGCCTCCCATGTTTTGCCAGGGCCTCACTGACCACAGGGTTTCCATTGGTGTACTGACTCTCATAGATCCCTTTCTGAGGAGCCTAATTTAGGATTTTGGACTATAATTTGGCAGCAGAATGGAAGGAACAAAAGACATGTGGAGTTAGTCGCTATAATGCCAAGCACTAGGACACCTAATTGTCCCTGTGGATGTATCAACTGCTGTAGAGTTGGAAGAAATTCACACACAGTGAACACAGGGTTATAGCTGTATTAGCCACTCCTAGTTTTAGACTCTTAGTAGGCATCAGAGAAATAGATGTGTCGTCTTATATGTATAACTTTTTCCTGCTTTATCACTTCTTTTTGCAATATGTGTAGTAAGTTTGAGCTGTTGCTGTGGATGTTGGGTGAAACCCAGAATAGCAGCAGGGCCAAGGTAACAGAGACAAAATGGAGCAGAGAAAAAAAAAGGCTGAAAAATATTTATACTTCCTCCTGCTAATTATTGTGTGCATGAAGTCTCTCCAGCTGACCTTGTGACTCCTCTAAAATTGCATTGCTTATTAATCTCATTACCTTTCATCTTTCATTGTCATTTACCAGCCTTCTGATCATCTGCTTTGAGCTGCTCAATCCATCATGTAGGAGGTGAGTGCCATACTGGAGAGAAGCAGCCCCTGTTCTTTCCCTATGTGCTCTCTAGTGACTCTACCAAGTGTCCTTCCCACTTTCCTGAATGTCACTTACAAGCAGTCCTGGCACAGTGCAGCTGGGGACCTCTTCTATTACAGAAGATGTTACCATGGCCATATTTGATGGGAACAAATAGCGTGTAGAGGCGTCTGTGGAGCACAGCTATTGGGAGGACTGCATTTCTCATCCCTGGAGAATTTCTAACATCAACACTTGTCTTCCCCTTGGTTTGGGGCAAAAAGTCAAATTTTCAAGTAATTTTTTAATTCTGTGAAGGATAATATGGAAAAGTGAAAACAGCCTTATTGCCTTCATCTATAAACATAATTGAGATATTCAGTTTTCATCCTGTTTCTACATGGCACATGTAATCCAACAGCCAAGGACACATCTTGTCTGTGAGCTGCCAAATGACTTATGGCCTGAGGCAAAGCTATTTGTACCTTTCTCCATCCAGCATGAAGGGCCAGATTCCGTTTCTCTGCTGTGTCAGAGATTATCAGCACAAGCCTAGAGACTGTCTAAATCCACCATAGCAAGATGGTATAACCACTCTATCCCCCCAGTTCTCTGCAAATGTTACTTATTCCTTAAATGGAATAGGTGGGGAAAAAATGGTTCAAAACTCCATCTCAATAGGAAATTACTTCAATATTTTTCAGTACTTTAGTATGAAAAGTTGATTGGAAAATGCTGCAAGTTTCATGAAAAGCTGTTGGACAGCTGATGTCACGCTGCCTAACCACCAGGTGTCTTCCCAGTGAGCAGAGAGAAGCTTTTTGGTTCTCCTCCCACAGCTTTCTAAATGTCCTACAGTATTTGAGCATCTTCTCCTCCTCCCATCTATTCCCTGTACTTCCCAGCACATCCTACCCCTGCACTGTCTGCCTGTCGAGATTGCCACAACATCTCACCTCACTCTTTGGAGGACTCTTTTCTTCCTCCTGCAACCATCCCTCTCCTTTGTTGGATCCCTGGGCATGTTCCTTGTTCTCTGCTGTCTGCCTCCAGTGTGATCCTGGAAAAAAAAGCAAGTAAAGGAAGGAGTGAGTGGAGAATGGAAATTTCAGCAGAATATTAAGCATGCTGGCATTCAATTCAAACATATCCCCAAGCTCAGGTTATCTTGCAGCTTGTCCATCCCTATTCAGCCATAGTACAGTCACTTCCAAATAAAGATAAGGTTTTACTATGAAGAAAGAAAGAAATCTGAAGCAGTCTCAATGTTGAAGAAGTTTGTATTTATTGAAGTGCAATGTTGAACACTTTTGTTCCTCAACGCAGAGGTGGCTGTCTGGTAGTAGTGGTGAAATGCAAAAATTATTCTAATGAGAGAGGAGAAACTTTATAGAGATCATGCTGGATGACAGTACCAGTTCTTATTATTTTGTTTAGACTTCCAAGTAATTCTGTTGTGAATTATACTCTAGAAAGAACTTGCAGAGAATTCTCCAGTATCAAAGGAATTGGAAACATTTATTCATTTGACTTTCTTAGAAATGTTTTGCCTAGAAACAAACAAACAAAAAGTTATTTAGGAAACCTGATAGCTATTCTCTGTTCAATTAATGTTTAAAAGCTATTGTCAAATGTGCTTGTTAGAAGTGAGAATGCAGACAATGCTGGCCTATTACTTGTGGCAATTCCATATTTATTTCATGGGTGCCTTAGCCAAGCAATGAGTTATGCTACAGAATGTAAGTCAAGACTGTACAGCTTTGTAACAAAGATGAATATGCAAAAGCTACTGGCTGGAAGTGTTTGAGTTTTGAAGAGTAGCTGCATATTTGATGGTATGCTCTGAATGCAAAAACCTTCTTTTCCTTTATAAATCCCACCATAGTTCATTTTGAAATCTAAAATGCTCTGCCAGTGGATTGATTTTCTTTCTAGTTTCATCTCTTGACATATTGTTTTCCTTCTTAGTGGACACTTATGTCCTATTTTCCCATTGCAGGCTTCTTGAGTCCCTTTTCACATGCTTCTCAGGTATTGAAGTGTTTGCCACCTCACATCATTTTCAGCATTCTGTGTTCTCTAGGTTCACCTCAATTTCACCTGAGCTTCCCCGCAAATAGCCCTGTAGTATGTATCCCACACACCCTGGTTAATTGCACCAACCCTTTTCCTTACCCAGCACCATTTCCTTAGTGAGGAAGATTATATAAAAATTTTTAAAACATTCATCTCTCTCACTACAGGCCACCCTAAATGTTTTGAATATCCATTATGAGATTTTGTGTTTGGAGAAGTTATTTAGAACAGCCGGACCTGAATAACAACAGATTTTTTTTTTAATCAAATTGCCTATTAATTATCTTGACCATTCTCTATAAATGAATTCTTTCAAAGATTTCTCACTGTTTAGTGAACTTATTGGACTGGTCATTGATCTGAAGAGTGGGGCAACCTTTCTTCCAGTGTTTTGTGGTTTCTGCATCATCAGTGTGAGAAAAACACCTGCCCTCCCCCTAAACGAATGGCTCAAAAACTGCAGGTCCTTGAACACACAAGGCTTCCATGTGAATACCCACATAAGACAGGACTTATAAAGATGGTAGAGATGCACTAAAATGAGGTGGTTAATCAGATGTTAATGACCTTACTTTCCATTACCCTAAGACACTGAAAGTCCAGCGAATTCAGGGGAAGTGTATCTATTCATGTCAGCAGCTGGGCAGCTGCAAGACCCTTGCAGAGACCTCCTCATTTTCAGGCACCTGCTCATTTTTTTCCTCTTCTTTGGAGTTTATGAAAGAATTCTGTCTCACTCTTATTTTCATCTTTATGTTTTAAAGTCTTGTTATTTTACATTTTAATATTTTGCTTGATTTAATGTTCCTCTAAATTGACTGCTGCACAGGCAGCAGAAAAGCCAACTTTGTTATGAATAAAATAAGGGAAGGTCAGACACTAACATAAAGGGGGCAGAATGACATCAGATATCAACCGTAACTGCAAGAAATTAATGACTGTTTGTTGACAGAAAGGCATAAATTGCGACTAAAGCCACTGCATAAAAGCCAAAGAGAAAACAGTTTTTACACAGAAATCTTCTCAATTGTAGGCTAAACAATTAAATTTGCTTAATGGAGTGCAGGTTACTTGCCAAAAATAAGAGATTTGTATATCAGGCTCTGCAGCACAAAATGAAGTGTACAAGGTAAAGTTCCTTTGCACATGGCAGCAAGAACGTGCTAGAAATAGGGCCCTTGTCAGCCTCTGTAAATAGATAGATCCACAGATAGATCCTCCAATACACGTATGTGTGAAGACAAGTAATCAAAATAAGGTGTTGCTCTTTTCCTGTCTGCATCAATCATTTTTGTTAATTATCTTGTTGTTCAAGCCTTGTGACTTGTGTAACTTACTGCTTATGCAGTTTGCTGCTGAACTGAGCAATGCAGTGCTGCTGAAATGCCCTGTGGACGTGGCAGTACCAGACCCTCCACGGTCTTGCCCTGTATCCTTCCCCGTTAGACTGTCATTCCACGAAGCATCATCAGATCTCCTTGAGGCTGAAGAGCTTTAGTAAATCCCGGGTTTGCGGGAAGAAGAGCATTGCCACCTCCAAGAACAGCAAATAACCTACAATATTGTCCCAATTCACAAAAAATATTTATGTCAACATATATTAATTCATGTCGTGGGGCATAACTAATTTTCTTTGATGAAGGAAATGTCTTTGTTTGCCCTTGACAGACTTTGAAGCGTAGGGTCCATTGCTGATGGATTGGTTTCTTCTGTAATACACAGACTGCAGACTGCATTACAGGGCAATCACTCGTCTAAGTTACCTGCGGAAGAGGGGGATGGGGGACAGCAGAGCTCAGCTTCCATGATGACCTTATGAATATTAAAGCCCATTAACACCATGTTCAACTTCTAAGGCTATGATCCTTCTTAAAGACCTGCACATGAAGTCTACTCTTGATGCTGAAATCTAAAGAGGCCAACACTTCTCATGTATGCTTCATAAATAACAGGAAAGCAAGAAGCAGGATGCCCTGTGATTCAGTATCACACTGGTGTGTGCAATAATTTCTGTGAAGTGGTACTAGCTCTGCTCCTCCAAGGAAAATCCTACTCCTCCTGCAGATGGGGCACAGACACTTTGCTTCATCTGTCTCTCTGAGAGCTGAAATGTTTTTGAGGTGAATGGCTGCTCAGATTACCAGAAGCGAAGGACAATATTTAAGCAAACATTGTGACTTTCGAGAAGAAACAGAGAAATACTTATTTTCAGAATATCAGTCCTCATGGCATACACCATTTTTCTCAGAACTTTCACCTAGCACTTGTTCGAGTTACATGTTTAAAGAAAACATGGATCTGTTGGAGAAAAATGCATTACAAATTCATGATTGTTTAATTACTGCAGCGCTTCCTTGCTAGGGTCATCAGATCATATTTTATACACTATTCGCTTTAATCTCTCAGCAGTCCCATGGCTCATGTACAAGAAGTTTCAGCCCACATGATTTGCCATCACACAAACTAAAGCAGAGTTTTGGTGATTCAGGTCAAATATCTAATTCTAGCTAGAGTCCTGCATCTTGAACAGATGGTTTTCGTCTACTTATCCATTCATCTTTGCAATACATAGATTTATTTTTCCTGCTGAGAAGCTTTTCATAATACACAGGCATATTGCAGAAAGCAGAAAAAAATAGCTTGCTCCCTGAGTAGTGTGCACATCAAATCTTCATATATGGTGGTGCCATGTGTGGGGAATGGTTGACTTGAGTGCCTGGAGAGGAGCAGCTTCCCTGAGATGGGGCATTTATAAAGTTTACACTTAATGAGGGAGCGCTGCAGAACTTGCTCTCATCAAGGACAAAAATAATGGCTCCTATTCCCAGGTGCTTTTTTTGTGTGTGTGACATTTGTAGTTTCTTTGTACTTCTAAGGCCTCTGTCTGCCTGTTGGATTTAATTGACCAATTGGCTAAGTTATCTGAGGGAGAACAGGAAGAGGGAATAGGTAGGATGGAAAGATGAGAGTATTACCTATAAAGCTTCCTTTCCCTGAAATATTTCTTTCCTCTTATCCTTAAGATATTTTTTTCTTTTTGTAATTCAGATTGCATGTTTCTTTCCTCTTTTGATTTTCTGCTCTACCAATACATGACTTCTAGCATTTGAGGAAATATCAGCAGAGGCACGAGGTCACTGTGTTGTATTGCCAGTTTCCTCTGTAAGAGATTAGCTTATTGTTTTTTATGTTCCCCTGCTTTTTGAAACATCAAGCTGCATACTGCAAGCCCCAGATTTTTTCAAGCCAGAAGGCATATAGCGCAGGGCAGAGCACCTCTGGCACTGCTTGTCGCTTTATAGTAGAAAGCCAGTTTCTGGAGGCAGGGGTTTGGCTGCTCTTGGAAGCATCGCGAATGGGTGATTCAGATTGCTTAAAGAACCACTGTCAAAGGTATTAGCAAAAGTGGTTTTAATATGATGTAAAAGTGCAACTTAACAAAGCTCTGTTACTGTACAGCATGATCATTTGAACAGTGATTCAGAACAACCAAGACAAAATCAAAGTTACCAAGGCACAGATCAAAGTTATCGTACTACAAGGTTATGTGTGATACCAGTTGCTTACCAAAGATCTGTCTTTGGTAAAAGGTCTCTGCCTCGAGGAGCCACCTTGAGAGGCATCCCAGCTCCAGGGGAGATCACTGCCATTCAGCCATGCTTTCTAGCAGGGAGAGCTCAAAGAAGGCTCACTTAGGCTGTCATATTTATGGAATAAAGTGGTTGGATTGTAGTCAAACTACATGTGATGGGAAAGGTATGCATGAGACTCCTTGTACCCACAGCTTTCTTTGTTCCTTGATAGATGAGTCTTGGAAAAGCCACCCGCTATTCCTGTGTTAATCGCATGACCGGTGTTCCAAGCTCGCATGCATCGATGCTCACTGTGTCACTCTGCTCCTTTGTGGGTTTTCAGAGAACAGATTGGAATTAGGGGAGTTCTTGGCCTGGTTATGGCTCAGGTCTTTATCTCTTCCAGAGCTTGCACCAAACCACCACCAGTCTGGTCAAGGGGTTGAGCGCATCCGTCACACTCCATGCCATGACTGCAGTCAATCCACTTTATCGACTCATAGAGTGGTAGTATGGTTACCCCTTGCCTCTATGTCATAAATACCTGGTGTATTGCAGATCAGTGCAATTATTTGAAAAGCTGTTTAGTCTGAGTGTTACAATTAATGCTAGTTAGATACCATTTCACATACAGACCCAGTTGATTGTATTCATGTAAAACATTGTTGGGTTGATGTGATTTGTTCCATCTTTTGCCAGACTTTGATATACAGAATGTTTATAAGCAATAAACATAATAAGGTCAAAACTAAAAAATTAAATTGGATGCAGCGTCAAATTCAAAATTCCGAGTTGCTGTTGGTGACTATCCAAAAAGAGTTTCCCATCAGTGATATTCTCCGTAATCGAGGTTCTTTGTTCCAAATTCATTTTGGAATTGAATAGTTAAAGTCGCATCCCATAATTTTGGTAAAATTACAAATATAGATATTTGAGTGATTATATGTCTCTACAGTGGTGTTATCTATAAATATAGAATCAAAAAGAGTTCTTATACAAACACATGTATTTCCAACATATACAAATAAAGTTTCAAGGTTTTCATTGGGGTGTATTTCAAAACGACAAACATTTTGTTCAGTGTTAAGACAAATGTTTGGGTCTTAATGGTATTACTTCCACAAATGAATTCTTGTTGTTCTCATACAGCACATGCATCAACGTTAATAGTTTGGCATTTCTTCCCATTTTGTTGGACCCATACTCTATGTTCTAATGCATCGAGGACAGTTCTATGGTGATTTAATCCCAGCACAATGATTTTGTATATGGTGTATACCGAAGAATTGAGTATTGCCAAAACAAAAGCTGTGGCTTTTTACTCTCTGTGGGGTCACAAATGAAATTAAGTAGATGCCACCAAGATTGGAAATCCTTTTTGGATTGAGCCACGTTATCCCAAATTACCTTTGGAATCTCAGTGGGCAAGGTGCCTCCATCACCTTTTCCCACTCAGAATATCTCTGTTCTGTCTCTTTAAATGCAGTCGAGCTAAATATTAAAGGCCTTTTTAGCCTGCTCTGCCTGGTCTGGAATAGATTGCAGGAAGTACCATGTTCTGCAAAACCCCATTCTGCTATAATAGGGTCATGGAGGTGTACTGGCCCCAGTGACTAATATGTCTTTAATTCCTGTATTAGAGTTTTGACTGCCTGTTCGTGTTCTGGGTTCCATTTCCACAGTTATCCTTTTCATAAAAGTGAGTACAGTGGGCAAGCAATTATAGAAAGTCCAGGTACATGTTTCCTCCAGTATCCTGAAGTACTCATAAGTTATTGTAATTCTTTCCTAGATTGAGGCATCTGTGACTGTTCCATTTTACTTAGGGTGTCCAGTGGAATTGCTACACTACCTGCAATCCACCTAGCTAATTTTTACTAGCTAAAAATTTTACTTCCTGACATTTTTCCGGTGGAACTTCAACTTCTGCTTTATATAGTGCTTTGCCACAATTTTGATGCTACTTTCCCCACTTTTTCAGGGGAGGTCCCTCCAGTTAGGATATCATTTATATATTTGTACAGTTTCACATCTTGAGGAAGTCAGACTGTCTGTAAAAGTTCAGCAAGCACAGCGTAAGATGCATGTTTATATCCCTGTGGGAGTCTGTTAAATGTGTATTGTATACCTTCCCAAGTAAAAGCAAATTTCTCTTTATCCTCCTCCCACAAGGGAACCATTAAAACATATCTCTGACATCTAGCACTGCTACCCAAGGATGTGTGACTGCTTATAGTGTGGTTGTTAAAGTTGCAATATTAGGTACTGCAGCCGTCAGCGGAGCTGTGTTGGCATTGAGGCACCAACGATCAATTGTCAGACGCCATCTCCCATCTGGCTTTCAGACTGGCCAGACGGGTGAGTTATATGGGGAGTGGGTTCTAGAAATAATATGCCATTTTTCCAAATCTGCTATTATTTCAGAAATTCCAGTTTGTGCCACAGCAGAAATCAGATACTGCTAGACATTGGTGATTTTTGAGTTGGGGAGTACAGGGGCTGTGTGGAGTGCCCGTACTGTAGCCTCCCACTTTTCATGGGGGTTGGAGTCAATACTTGAACTGAAGAACCACACATTGCTGCCTGGCAGGGGCCAGTTTCTTCTGGTCAAGACATCAAAACCTAAAATACTTCCATTGTGATTCTTAATTGCAAAGCGAGTAGACAACATGCGCTTCTCACCCTGGAGCCATGAATTAACTTTTGTGGTTTGGCATATAACACTTCCTCTGTTTACTCTGGTGACTTTAACTCTCTGCTGTCCAGGTTGCATGCTCAGCTTCTCAGCATCCTGATGTATTAGTACTGAAATCTGTGCTCCCATATATATTAGAAATTTTACCAGGTGTTGTCGAAAACCAGCTGGAAGCAGAATGTATTCTGCTTTAATGATGGGTCTAGTCCCATATTCAGAGGAATCTGAGGGGAACAAGGGGTCATCATTTCCCTCATCATAGTTGTCAGGATCACCCCAAATATCACCATCCCAGTCCTCTGGGGACGCTATTAATTTCCTAATTGCATGGGGTTAGGCAGGTGTGGGACCCACATGAGCATCATCTCAATCTTTTATTCTACTTCTCTTTTTTCTCCTTTTCTCCCTGTAACTGCTTCTGTAGCTGTTCAGCTTGCAGGGACAGTAATATCTCAGCTGCCTTCTATTTCCTCTCTCAGACCTTGTCTCTCTCTATTATGCTTTTTCCTATCCTGACAGGAGGCTTCTAGGCAGGTGCCTAACATCTTACAAATAATTCCTTTTCCTTTACCATTTTTAATATTTCCTCTTGCTAATTTTACTTGTTCTTTAATAACACGCTAGTCATGCCAGTGATCATGAGCATCAAGGTCAAGCGAGCTTGAACTTGACCTTAATTCAGCCCAGGACTTTTTCAGTGGCAGTCACAGTCCTGAACAGCTATTTAAAGATACCCAGATGCCTTGTGCTAAACACTCTTACAACTTAATTTTACAAAGCTTTTGATCTCTCATCCTGGGCAGCCTTTTCACTGTTAAAATGAATTAAAATTCATCAGGCGCTTGGCCTGATACTTTAGGTGGACTATCGTGCACTATATTGCTTGCATGATAATGAGTGCATTTTGGAGAAGGATGCTGTCTCCTCTCTTCCGCTCCCATGGAAAGTCAAGTCCTGAA
This sequence comes from Gorsachius magnificus, assembly GCA_034008185.1. Classification (NCBI taxonomy): domain Eukaryota; kingdom Metazoa; phylum Chordata; class Aves; order Pelecaniformes; family Ardeidae; genus Gorsachius; species Gorsachius magnificus. Next base: position 27,689,909 of record CM067083.1, on the reverse strand, counting down.
TCATCTGTCTTGCAGAGGGGGATTTAATCCACCATGAATCTTCCCAGCTCCAGGTAAAGCCAAGCTTGCGGAAGGAGGCGGAAGGCATGGGTGTCGCTTCTGTGCTCATCACTGATCTTTGCTCAGGTGCAGCTCAGACAGGCTCCCTCATGGAGGCCTATGTTCTCAGGAGCATCCTGGTGCCTTCTACCACAGGCACAGAGACCCTTTGGCAGAGGGCTCCCAGCTCTGTCCTGGTTGGTGCTACCAGGTCCTGCGCTGTTAAAGCCAGCATACATGGCGTGACAAGGGTCGCTGAGCCCTGCTGGCACCACTCCCTTTGGGAACTCTGAGAGAGGTTTGGATATATTCTTTCCCATTACATTTGCAGTGGTAGAAGAAAGGTTTATTAGTGACATTTCCATGTGGGGTGGGCAGCCCTGGCCTCTCTGCAGCCCAGCCTGGGCTCTGTGCCCCAGCGGTGTTTCTGGGTGTGCAGCACTATGCAGCGCTGCCCTGGCCGCAAGAGGAGCCCCACCTTTCCGTCCATGAAGACAAAGGAAAAAAAGTGGGAAAAGCCATAGCCAATACCCCAGAACACACCCTGGCATAAATTAGAGTGTGCCTGCACCCTTTCTGTGGGATGTAGGCAACATTTAGTTAATTGAGGCTTAAGCCGTGGTTTGTTACAGCACATCTGTTCTTCAAGGGAGGGAAAAGGTGGGCTGAAATCTTGCTGTGAATTTTTTTTTCCTTGCTCTGACCTGAAGTTAGGCTGATGGTAACAGCAACCTTTCTGTTTAGCACTCTTAGTTACTTCTACATATAGAACAGGCAATTCATCTACTGCACAATTTTTGGCAATAGAGAAAGAGAGGACATATATTTCTATCAATGTAATAGAGGTATATTGGGAATGACAATGAAAATTGAATATAAGGTCTAACAAAATGTATTCCCTAGATCCTACTAAACACTACAGGCTCAGAAAATGTCATGAAAACAGGCTTTAACTATGGCATTCTTTGCTTCTTAAACAATATGAGGAGTAAAACGTTTGGGGTTTCTTTTTCAGGATGGAAATACTTTTCAAATAGATTCTAGACCTTCCACATATAGAACATGTAAAAATAATTGTAACTCACTTTATGGCCAGAGCTGTTCAAGAGACAGTGGCATGTTGATAAATTCCCTGTAAAATGAACCTTTCAAGCATGATGTGCATCCCTTTGCAAACAGGGGGTCACTGATTTGCTAAGCCATCAAGAATAGGCATAAGACTGGGGTAGTGTGGTGATTCTATGCACAGAATTGGATCTTTAGGGAATGAATGGCTACTCTTTTTATAACTCTGAGCTGAGATACAGCTGCAGGTCTCTACAGATATAGGTGGGCAGAGCTGTGAATAAAATCCAGATTTATTAGCCACCTTATAATCGTCTCCACAGACAGAGGATACACATTTGACCTGGCCTCCCCCTATCTTTCCCCACCCAAGTATGTGTGCAGTTTATTTCACAAAATGAACAGAAGCGAGTAGTCATTCACCACACAGTGAACGCCGGTAAAGTTGTTTCATAGAACCTTCGCTACCACAGTGGTTTTACTGGAGCCTGTAGCTCACTTCCTGATAAAGGCAAGAAGCCATATGGTGGAGACATGAAACCTTTACTATGACTTTTTGCATCTTTTTTAGGGCTGTTTGAGCTCTTTATATAGGTGCTCTCAGGTTAGTTCATGCTCCCTAGACTAGTCTTTGCATGGGGCTTGAACAGAGAATTTTATCAGTTCTGCTGATCACCTCTGATAACAGTTTTATGAAATGGTGCCATTAGTGCAGAAGTTGTGTGACGTGCACAGAGCTGGTCAACAATAACACGGGGGAGGCCTTCCTAAAGGCTTAAAGGATACATGTGTATTATACCTTTTTTTCTATAAAAATGAAGCCTTCCAAAATCTAATCCTGTCACAGATCTTCACTGAACCATCAGTCAGACTCTAGAGAGCATAAAAAAGGTGGCAAGATTTATATGCATTCATAGCCTTACATTGGTGATGCTACTTACTCCTGATCAGGAACTCAGGCTGTAGCTGGAGCTAATAGCAGAAGGGATGAGTTTGAATCTTAATCATTATAGGGTTGTTGGCCTTTTTGAAGTTTTTTCACCCCATTTGCTTGACAATGCTTAGCAAAATGTTGTTTCTACAGGTTGTGTTTGACCTCAATTTCAGTTTAATTACTTCCCGCCAAAGGAACTTCCCTCATTCATGCTCTGAACCTGGTTAATAAACACATGCACCTCTGGTTTTCTTAAATAATTTGCACAATTAGGTTTCTTTGCTGCCATCAGGGATAGCAGTTTGTGTGTCTGCAAAGGGAAGTACTCAATAGGAAACACGGCACAGCTGCCATGTATTTGAGATGAACTTCAGTACACTTGGGATCTTGACTTTGTTTTCAGTGCTACTTTGAGGCTTGATTTAGCCTTTTAGATATAGCACTGAACTAGAATTGTCAATTGCACAGTTCAATGAAATTTAATTTGGTCAATTTAATTTTCACAGCTTTGCTTTTATACACTTTGTAACTTAATCCATTTTGACAAAACAGTAGTAGGGTTGGAAACATATACCAAACTGATAAATTTCATATGAAAATCAGTAGAAGCAATATTTTTAAAGGAGGTCTATTTTTAATATGCAAGTCTCTCTAGGAGAAAAATAAAGCTATTTTGAATTTCCAGTGACATTTCAGGTTCAGGCAGCCTAAGTACTCTTGAGAAGAGCCCAAGCCTCTGAAGTATTTTTATCCCTGACCGGTTTCTCCTCTCTGAGTGGATATAAAGAAAACTACTCTCTCTGAGGGACTCTGCATGTTAAGTTCATTCCTACTTGCCTCAGAGCTTGGTCTTACTTACACAGTTTAAAAAACCCTAATCTGATGAAACCACTGATTTCACATCGGGGTTTAAAAAAGGTGAATGAGTTAAGGTTTAGGCTTCAATTTTAGTTTGGGGCTCTCTCTATCTCAGGCTGGAAACCAGAAGGAAAGAGATACCAACTCATTTTAAATAGGTAACTTGGGGAGTGGTAGAGAGTGCAGCTGTTTCTTTTTCTGGGAAGCTTCTTACGTCTCTAGCTGGGTTAGCTTTGTAGTTAAGTGTCTCAGCCCTCGTGCTGCACCTGAGGAGAGCTGTACTCTACATGAGGGTAGATAAATGAGATTCACAGCGAATGGGTTGGTTCCCTGAACTGCACCCTAGGAGGGCTGTCCTGCTGCATTAGAAGAACACACTTAACAGTGCGAGTGCCTATTTGGCTAAATTATTAAAATATGCACCTCAAAGAAAGGAAATTTATCAAAGAATAAAGTATATGGCCAACTTAATGTGCTCAGTAAGGTCTGATCAAAATCCACTGAGGAAGGTGTAGTATGTTTCTGTGTGATTTGAAGGGCTTTCTCCCATGAAATGTCAAGGGCTTGACAACTCGGATCAAATTTCCATGGATATTTGCATGCCTGATGATGCAGATGAGTGCTTAGTGGGCTCTTTTGCCTGGCCTTAGCAGGTTTGGTGTCCAGCTGTTAGTGGCAGCAGTGGAAGTTAGATACCTAATTCATGATCTTTGCATGGGTGTCACCTTTTTCCAGGAAGAAAGGTGTTCAGTTTTCTGTCAAACAATTTCACTCATGGCCTGTCTCAGCAAGATTCCAAATGTGATGTGGATTCATAAGGGTACATGCCTGCACCAACAACTGAATTTCCAATTATGAGTAACTGGATAGTCCAGAATTGAGTGGAAGTCTTAGTTACCCATGTAAAACCAAGAGAGTTTCATGTTCTATGACCATATTTTGTGCCAAGTCATGGTGTAGCTCTTACTGTTTGTTCTCCGGCTGGTATCTTTTTGGATGCTGTCTGTGGCTGAGCCATGGTCCCTGCGTAAATGAGCAGACCTTGTTCCTAGTCGGAGAGGTTGCTTACAGAGTGACGCAGTTGCGTTTCGGTGCCTGCCTGTGTGTCATACTGTTGTGCAGCCAGTGATGAGATCTGGTCCTGGAGCCACCACTGAGCCCCCGCACAAATGCTGGAGCGGGGAGGGGAGGGCAGGGCTGCGCCTGGGATCCCAGCACTGAGCGCTGCCTCTCTGCTGTTTTACACCTGCCTCTATTTTCCCTCTTCTGTGCTCTCTCTAAGCAAAGGCATATTTGATCAAAAGGAATGCGTTGCCAAAATTGAAACATATATATATTTATATATATATAAAAATGCCCCTCTCTTCTGCCTGCATACATAAGAGAAAAACACTTACACATATCACGTGAAAAGAGAAATAATTTGGCGTTTGATTGCACATCAGGCTTCCCAAAATGCATTCTCATCAGACATTCAGGAAACATTATGGTTTTATTACCAAGAGAAGGCTTTTGCTTTTATTATTTTTTTAAGGGAAATTGTTCTGGATTCTATAAAATGCGATCTTCTAACTAAAGAGACTGTTTGTTTTGAAACCTTTGGCATGAAAGAAATTAACATTTCAGTTTCACAGCTTTTACAATAGCAGATATTATCTCTAGTTAGCTGCTGTGAAGCGGGGAGTTCTCGTTATGTTTATTTGTTTAGAAGCACCCACCTCAGGTTCAAGGCATTCATGTTAATAAACTAGTACAAGATGATGGGAAAAAAAATATTTGCACACTTCACTGATGGCCCACAAAATGATTTGCCTAGCCTGGTGATGCTAAAGCTGTCAGCTCATATTTAACTTGCTGCCCAGAACAGAAAGGGATAAGATGATCATAAATCTCTTCAGCCCCTCACCAATACCCTTTTGGCATTCCCGCATCTTCTTTTCTAACCTTTATTTTCTCCTCTGCTCTAGAGTCCCCTTTCTCCATTCAAATTCTCTGTTCTTATACACATGTAAGTCTCAAAACCCTTTGTGATATTCCCATTCATGTTCCTCTTTCCTGTTTCACCCACACACCTTTGGTCACTGTTATCTTTCACATTTGGTTAGTTTGGCTCTACCACTCCCCCCGTCCCCTTCTTTTTTTTTTTTTTTTTTTTTTTTTTTCATTTATTCTGCCACAACAGACAAATTCCCCATCTTCTCCCAGGAACCCCAGGAGACCTGACAGTACCTCTATTTCCCTCTTTTTCTCCACTGCAAACCAGGAATTAAACCCTTATGGTGGGTTGCAAAGCAGTTCTGCAGCATGGAAGGGGTAAACACATCAGGGCATTTGTACCCTCATCTTCCTGCAATGCCCTCTCCTCCTGCAATGCTGTAGCATGGGAGCAGCTGTGAGATCTAGAGACGAGGATGCTTTGGGGTGCATTCAGCCCTCATCCTCCTTCCTTTGTAAAGCAGGATGGTGTGAGCTTGGCAGCATCGGTTTGCAGCAGGTGTAAGTGATTCTGTAGCCAGCTCCTAGGCAGGAAAAGCAACTTCCATTTAGGTTAAAACAGTACAAAGTGTAGTGACAGAGATGTATTATAAAGATACATTCTGTGTGAAGAGCTCTTAACTAGAGGCCTGATCCAGCATCTGTTAATTTAATGGGCAGTCCAGGGATGGCTGGAGTGGGTCCCCCTTTGGGTCATCTTCCATCCCTCAACTCTGCAGGCTCTCTTCTGTCAGGGAGACCCCTCGGTCTCCTGATGAGATGATGATCAAAGGGCCCAATTCTCTTCATCAGCACACACTAGTTGATCTATTTTATAAGCCCTGTAGATGTGGGAGGCTCTGTTTTGAACATAGCTGGAGTATTGTGGCCTTTGAAGGACCCTAAAGTCTATGAGGCAGCTCTCCAGACTTTGTGTGTATCTCTAGGTGTGTATGTACACGACGTATAATTTCACCTTTGCTTAGATTTATTGAAGCTTTTTCACTTAATTAAATTTCATCCTATAATGTCCAGCTATACCTGCTGTCCCAGTATCCTTTACCTTTTAAATTTTCAGCTACTTAATTCATGTGGAAATAATTATTCTTGCCACAGTTTTCATCCAGCTGTACAGTAATTGTCAATATGTTCTGAATATCCCATTTTGTGCCCAATTACAGAGACAATGATTTCCAGGTACAAGAAAAATGTGGAAATATTTCAAGCTTCTGCTCTGGTGGCCTCATGTTTAATCCTATGTACAAAAAAAGGAGCAGCTGTCAAAAAGAAAGCACAAATTACTTGTTCTAGTTTGTACATTTATGTGCCTGGTTTCTTAGAGATTTCTGTACTTCTTTTAGAATAATTTCCTTCTAACATCTAGAGTGTATTTATTTGCTCTGTAGTGCACCAACTTCCAAGCCATATTGTATGTATATCTTATGCCTGTAACCACAAAGGTGTTTTCCATCTCTCCTGTAATACAACTGTGATAAAGGTACAACAGTTGATCAGTAATAATGTCCTTCTGAAAACTGTATTTTTCTTTTATTCTGACCTGAAACTGAGCTTGCATTGAACATTAGATAAAGGTGAAGCCTCCAGAGTTAGATCACATAGTATCAGGACAGTTATCATCTAAGGAGGACCCAATGAGCTGAAAAGAATAGCAGCACAAAAAAAATTAATTTAATTTGATGTAGCTATGAATATTTAACATTTTATAAGGAAATACAGAAATCTAATCAGCTTTACTCACTTTGGTGTTCTAGGAAGTACAGACTCTTCCGTGTCTCTGTGAATATGAGAGATTGAGAAGGCTGGGGAAGAAAAGCAGCAGCTCATGTAAAGATTGTCTAACCTCTGTAGAGCAAGCCTACTGTAAAAAACTGAATTCCCAAAGTTTTTATGCTGGGTACTACAATATTAAGCTGGATCACGCAAACTTTGAAAGAGATGCTCAAGTTTTTAATACCTGAGAAGTTTTACTCCATGTATGCTTGTCGCTTATGTGCTCTGTCTTCTCCAGTGTCTCTGAGCATAATGTAGCAGAGCTTAGACATGCTGAGATGCCTCGGACACCCCAAGTCCCACTGAAGAACCACAGGTCCCACTTAGCTTTGGAAGCTGAGAGCACAGACAACAGTAAAATCCATCTCAAAATATTTTCTGCTGGGGTCTTTCTTAAAACACTAACCTATCTTCATACCTTACTTGAGATAACCCAAAACTTCAGAAATTACTTGGTGTCCCCTGTTGCTCCTCATAGCCAAGTAGTTCTTGCTGTACCTCTTTCAGATCACAGATTAAATTTAGGTACTTTGTCTTAGGTCTTGCATTCACTGATGTTCTTAAGACAGCTGCCACATTCTTTTTGATTTCTCTAAACATTAAGGAGTAAGTAAGAAATAAGATATGGACTCATTTTCTCCTTCCTTATTTTCCCCTGAGGGAACCAAATAGGAACAGAGGCTGAGAGAGAAATCGAAATCCCTTGTTATGCTGACAGTGCTACTCTGTGCAGCACCTCAAAATTTTGTTCTCCTCCTTTCTTTGGGTGTGCCCACCTGGGGTATGAATGGGAACAGAAACCTCACTCTTGCACACCCTGCAGAGCATACCAGGGTCTCAGGTGAGAGACAGGAAGGAACTGCTGAACCCTCCTTATTACATGCACCCCCTTTATTGGCGTGAGGCTCAGGAAGAGGGAGCAGGAGGGAGCCCATCTTTACCCCAAGCTGGGGCCCAGCATAGCAGGCAGAGGTCATACACTGCCTTCCGGGCAGGCCATTCCTTTCTGCATCAAACTTTCCCATATCTCTCAGGTTCCAAGTCAGACCTCAGGTTCACATTGCCCAGTTTGTGGGTTTTCTACATGGATTTTCTCCTTTTCTCCTTTTCCACCCAAGTCCTGTAAAATTTGTCTTAGGAAGACAAAAAGTGCTTTTTGCATCATGCTAAAGCTTCACTAAGAAAAATATTGCCTTGTGTTGTTTCTTTTCCCTATGTACTGTCAAACCCTGTTATACAATCTTAACTCCTTTCAGAGGTCTGGGGTTCTTCCTATTAAGTGCTTGCCCCCATCCTTGGCAAGCCTAATAGCTTGCAGATAATTGTGACCACAGAAGCTTTCTACATGCTTTGTGACTGGGCAGAATGGTCCTTTCTTCCCACAATTTATAATGCAGATTATTGAGATTATTGATGGGTTCATTCGTTTGCCACCTTCACACTATAATGTGGCATCTGTTAGCAAATACTGACATTATTTATGGTGATGGCTGTAGTTCTGATACAAAACAAGGGGCTGGCCAAAAGATTCTCACCTCCCCCATGTACTTGTATTCATTTAGATACAAAATTGCAAGCATTCTTTTCCATGGCTGAGACATACAAACTTGAAAACATCAGGGTGGTTTGTAAAGAGCTTAAGAAGCCGACCTTGTCCTAGATACAGGCTCTTGTCCATTGTATGCTCGAGTACCTGTCTTCTCACATGATTAGCATAAGACTGGCTTCACAACATTATCCCTGGTTGACAAATCCTGTCTAAGGGTTACCTGTCCCAAATCTCTTATGATTCCCATCTCTTTAGAGGTTAAAACCCCTCAATCTTCTCTCCTTCCAAACAGTTTTTTAAGCAACAATTAGAAAGCAAACCAAGATCTGTCATGTGATAGACCCATTTCAGTGCATCCAGATGAATAGTTCAGCTGGTGCAAATGTGGGATTGGTAGGGGAGTCGCTGCAGCAAGCCCCAGCCAGCAGAGAGTCTGACCTCCCTTACATTGCTCCTGTTGCCTGTGGAATTGCAACAGAGGATCACAGCCTAACAGCATCCTCTCCAAACAGGGACCCCTGCTGCATGACAAGTCCACATATCCTCTTTCGATAGTGAAAAATATTAACATCCCTTATTCTATGTGGCAAGGGCCAAAATGGAAAATGAAGACTCTTATACATGTGCGTCTTCTGCATGCAGGAGCATCTCCTGCCCCCCTGGGGCTTTGGTGGTGGCTGGGAGTGTTCTGCCCACAGAAAGAATCAAAGCCAGAGGTGCATATCCACTGGGATGAGGTCCTGCTTCCTGATGGGCAGGCAGCAGAGTACTGCTGCCTCCAGGTGTACTGTGGAAGCTAATGCTGTAATTTCCAACAAATTATAAGAATTTGGAGAGCATTGCCAAAGTAGTCTCTTTATTCCGATGAACACTGTGCTGAAACAGATGGCCAGTAAACAAGAAGTTTGTTTATTTGTTGGTTGAGTAAATAGATTGCACTGGTCTCAAATAGCACTCTTTAGCCCCCAGTGGAACAAATCCACTTATCCAGAAGAAACTTCTGGTATTCCTTGTTCTGACTTTTCTGATCAGGAGTTACCCAGCTATAATTCATAATTATCATGTTGGGCTTTTCATAAAATAGTAGAATCTTCCGTGCAGATTTTTTTCACAATGACAGCAATTAAAGATTGGACAGACTTATAAAGAGAGTAGGGAATGAATGCTTCATCACTTGAAATCTTTAAATCAAGAGACTGTCTTTATAAAAGTTATTTTCTATATCAGCCAATAGTACGAAGATAGATGCAGGAACCACAGAGAGGAATTCTATCACTGAGGTTATGCAGAAGGTCAAATGAGATGACCATAATGATCCCTTCTGGTCTTAACCTATCAACCAAAGGGCATTAAATTTCACTTACTGAGCTGGACATGTGATTATGCAAAATAGAAGTACAAGGATTTCCCTGCTTGTAAAAGGAGAACCTGGAAAGAATAAAAAAAAATATTAAAAATATTAAAAATATTATGCTGACCTTCTTTGAGAGCATCTACAAAGTTACAGTGGATCCTCTTAAGGTTAGCATAAGTATCCTGGTTATTCCAGCTGAGATGAATACTGAGAATGGAGTAGACCATGAATGTGTAATTGAGTCTATGACCTGAAGCAACTGTTTCCTGGTGTTTGGAAACACTTCTGCATTCAGCTACAAGATGGACAATGAAATATTGTTGTGGAGCTGTTGAAGTATTTTAAAGAAGTTCATATTTCCTATGTGAATAGCAGTCTATACTTTTTATAGCAGTGCATTGCAAAAGGGAGCTTCTGTGCTGCCTTTGTCTCACCAATAGCCTCAGGAATCCTTTTTCTTCCACTGCACTGTGAAACAACACCTGCTCTGTGTTGGATCTCTGGCTCTAGAAATTCTAGAATAGGATTTCCCCATGATAAGATGCAGGAAATGGAAAGAAAGCATATTCAGTTTGTCTGTTGGCTGGAGCTGCTTTTAAAAGCAGAGGGATATGTGGGTGGAGGATGTGAGAAGGATATTTTATACTGGCATATACACGTGTAAACAGCTATTCAATGATTTGTAAAGAGCTGAGCTGAACAGCACCCAAGAAATACACAATTTTCCCCCAAATCTCCAATGTTTGAAAGCTTGTGGGTTCAGCTCCTGATAACTGTTTTCATCAGTAGGGCCACAGACCAAATGTTTTTTTAAACTGTCCTTCAATCAGCGTAATTGATTGGCAGCCATTGATTAAACAGTCATGTGGACCAGTGCCGACTACTTCAGTTTAGAAGGGGGTGGGAAGGAAAAGGGAATTGCCAGTGTCTACATGTACATGCTAAATTGTATTGTCAATCAGATGGCCAAAGGCTTCATTCAGTATGTTGCCTGCTAGACTTGGAAAAGAGAATGATGTCCGCAGCAGGTAAAGTTGTCCTGAAGGTTGCAAAAGCATCTCAATTTCTTTTTATCTTGCTCTGCCATTCTAGTTGAGAATTTCTTGGGTTTGGGTATTGTACCCGGCACTGTATGTGAAAGGAAATCATCCCCATTATAGAATTTCTGTGCCAAGCTAAGTCTTTTGGGTTCTTGTCACTGTATAAGGGAATGTGTATGAATGTGTTTGTAAGGCTTTATGAAATCTCTTCATATAGAAATTATGCACTCTGTTGGGGCACCGGAATTGCTGCATCACTGAAAGATCCAACTGCTCAGCAATGCAGCAGTTTTAAAGGTTTAGTGAGCATGGAGTTAGTCATCCGTAGTGATGACCTCTCATGATTTTTCTAGATATGTCAGGAACAGGACACTGAACCCTAACAGTTCTTTCCAGGGTAAAGTGTTGTGGGCCCATGAGATGATCACTATCTAGGTAGAGCAAGATTTCTCCTGTGGCTGTTTGGGTGGTGATGGGATTTCCCTGGAGGTGCAAATGAGAGCAGATGTAGCTAAAGCAACCAAGTTGGATGAATATGAACTAAAGTAGGATTGGAGAGAGGGGAGGCCTGAGCAAAAGAGAGGAATGGAAGTGGTAGCTCTCTTCCTAATAGAATAACAAGAAAGAAAAATGTTGATTTTCTGAGAAGCTCCTTACTTGGGAGAGAAGCAAATGTATCAGAGATGGTTAGCAGAGAGAAAAAGCTATGGGGTAAAACCCAGTGAACTCTGGTTTAAATCTAAAGGGCATCAAGGAATGCTAGAAAGCATGCTGACCTAGCAGAGTGGGAGCACACCACAACACAGCCTCATGAAAATCCTTTTTTGGTGACTTTTTGCCAGGGTTGTATCTTCTTTGATTTTTCCTTTGAAGTTGGCACTGTCACAACTGTAGTTGGTGACAGATTTTTGGAAGATTTTTGGAGTGCATTAATGGAGTTCATTGATTTCTGCCATTGCAAGCAATACTTTGCTTTCAAATCAGACTCTGAAACACTAGTCCCAGAGTCTATTATTAATTCCTGATGTCATTAAGAGATGTCTTCTCTGTCTGAGATGCACTGACATTTATTTTATAAGGCACTGATGTGATTAGAGCTTCAATTTGATTTTCTAGCCAACATGCCTGACCCAGGATTCCCAGGAGCTATGTTTAAAGTTAGCTTCCTAAATTCATGTTTTAGTCATCTAGTAAATGAAGTAATTTTTTAAGATTCTTAATGCCTAGTTCAGCAGTTACCAGCTTCTCAACTCTTTCTTTGACCAGGCTGTTTATTTCAGTGCCCAGTAAGGTTACCGACTACTGTAACTCTTGGCCTTTTTCCCACTAAGAGCCTTTCAGCACTGTTCCACATAAAGCTGAGGGAAGCTGGATATGCTGAAAAACAGGCAATTGCTCTGTCCACTGTCCTTCCTCATCTGTTTTACCACAATGCAGTTCCCTTATGTGCAACATCTGCAGCCTTCACCTGAGGGGTACAGAGAGTCACCCGGGTACGCAGCAGGCATAGATCAAAGGAGTGAGACTGGTAACAGTAAGGGATCTGAAATGTGAAGCAGAATCTTTTTTATGACCCCCTTCAAAAAAAGTATGTGTCGTTCTATGCAGTCATTCTCAAAAATATCTTCAAAGTTTTCAGTTCAGTCTGGTTTGACTTCCTAGAGGCCAAACTTGATATCTACGTCTTAGCTGAATGACATGGTTCTCCTACCTGCACTGGATGGCCTTTTGAAATATATCTGATGTTTCCACTGGGAGTAAGGAGTAAACGAGGAGAGTAACTAGTAGATGAGGCTATAAAAATATATTTCTCACTCTACAGACCGAAATACTACAGCCCGTTCTGAACTCATGCCCTTTTTTTACACTAGGATGTTTACAAAGCATCAGAGGATTTTATTTTTCAGACCTAGGGTGCCTCAAAAAAGGTGTACATTACACCAGCTACAAAGGACCTCAGGATCAGACCTTACATGTTTAATCTGGACGTGCAGAGGCGTACTGTTCCCCTACTCATGCTTCAGTGCATTAACTAATCTTTAAAGAACACGGATTAAGGAGAAGCTTTGCCCATGAACAGGTTAGCCCTGGCTGTCTAGCCCTGGCTGCACAAATTCATTTGGATGCCTTGGAGGTGTGTGTAGTACTGATCGCTGTCCAGAGGCAGGATACTGGACTAGATGGACCATAGGCGTGTGCCAGGGCCACAATTTCCAGGTAAGTTCCCACTGAAAGATTATACTTCCTTCTTGGTTTTTTATTCCTTCCATGCGCATTATAAATTGCTCTGTCTGTTGGTGTATCTATACTGGTGTGTGGTAATTTGAATGAGTTGGGGGTTTGTCTACTCTTATTTAGTCAGTGCTCATCTTTTCCCTGGCTCTGTTCTAGGAGCCTCTTCAACCAAGGGAGGCAGAAGAAAATGTGTGTGTCTATGTCTGGAGGGCTGGAGAGAGGAACCCACCAGTAAATGGGAAAGGTTGATCAATCCTCCTGAGTTCTTTTATTTTAATTCAGGTTTTATTTAGACCTCCCAGTATGCTCAGTACAAAGGGAGAACTACTACTTGCCAGCAGCATTAGAAATAATAATATTTCATGCAGAAAACCTTTGTACATGCTCTTTTTGTCATTTAAGTTACTAAAATATAGCAAGGGAAAATTCTTTGAGTATTGAATCGCATGAATGGAGCTGACAGTGTTATGGTATTTATCTATCTCTCCCTATACACATACATATATATATATATATATATGACTTCCACTATAACATTTCAGGCATCGGCACCACCTGAGAGCTCTCTGCAGCTGCAGCTTGTGCATTTTGCAGTAAAATTTCTCTTCCCTTCCCTTTCCCCTCAGCCTCCCCCGCCCCCAGAGAACTGACACGCTTTCCACTGACAAATGTTGAGTGTAGCTCCTGAGGATTTAGCATGTCAGGCTGTGTCTACACAGCTTAGGTTTCTATTATTACGCAATGGCTTAGAAGGCAGTGCTTCGCCACATAATTACAGAGCCAATCTGTATTAGGACCAGGAGTTTGGATTTTTCTTTCTGTACCAACTATTCGCCTCCCACCCACTCAAGCCTCCTCCCCGAGACTCTTACTTGTTTAATAGCTTCTTTTTGTACCCTTCTTTCCTCTGGTTTCTCATTTTCTTCCCTTTCCTACACCACATATTTGTTTATTTCAGAAGTGAGGGGTCTGACTGAGTCGTGCCTGCAGGGATTCCTATGCAGCACAAAGCCCTTGCTTTATGTTGCATCGTCAGAAGAGGTAAGAAGAAATTCCTGAAGCTGCCTGCTAGTTCTCTCGGGTTTTTCTCTCTCTCCCTTTTTTTGTTTTTTTTTTTCAGGTTTTTTCTTTTTTTTTTTTTTTGGTGTGTGCACATTGCTTGTCTTACAAGCTGTGCAGGCTCTGCCATCTAGAGCACTTTGTGAGATCACTCCAATTTGCTGGTTTTCCTTTTTCAATCTCTGCGTGAGTGTGTGTGAGTGTATCTCCCTGTCTCTCTTCTCCCTGCCACGATACAACTCGACCTCCCTCCCCAACACACACGCACATACACAGAAGCTGGGCTTGCTAGTATGAACTTGAAGACTTGCAGTACCAAAATGCATGTGTTACCTTGGGATGCAATAGGATCAGAATGCTTGAAAAGCCTGCAGGCTGCTTAGTCCTCCAAGACTGGGGTTTTTAAACCAAACAAGAAAAGAGCAAGTTATTCACTTTTTTCTTCTTTCTTTCCCCCTCCCCACCCCCCCACCCCCCTTTTCCCTTTTTTGTGCTTTGGATATTACTGAAAAAGGAGTCTCAGGGATTCACACACTTGGACTTTACTGAATCAGGCTGCATCTGAAAAACAATCTGCGTTTTGGCTTGCTAGACATCAACCAGGATTTTTCTGATTATATCTTCTTTTGAAAAAAGGATGCATGGCATAGAAAGAAGGTCTAAGTGCCTGCCTGAGACTATTTTATCGAACCTGGGATAAATGTTACTTCTCAAAGGTAAGTGCTAGGGTTTTTCATATGTATATATAAACTATATAGCTATAACATAAACTACATATAGATATGTACACAAATCATTTATATACAGTTACCTCTGATTGCAAAAAAAAATCTGTTGTTGTGCATTTTAAAAGCATTGGGGAAATGTATAACTTTATCTTCCTTTTTATGCTAGCCTAGATAAGGTTGTTCATGTACAGAAATGAATCTCAGTTTGGTTTCTGCTTCTCTCGGCATGAAAAGGCAGTTCAAAAAGAGTATTTTTTTTTACATGTCAATAGGGATCTTTTTTCATGGCAGTTTTGAAACAGTGATGGAAAGAGGTTTGAAAGAAAGGATGATAATTTGGTTTCTAATACAGGAAAAACTGAGCAATAGAGTAAGGCTGTGAAAGTGATTTCAGCTTTCTGAAGGAATTAGTAAATCCTGCAAAGCTAAGGAAGAACTTTGCTGGACAGATCAACTCTGCTGTATATAAAAACCCACAGTAAAAGAGTGGGGACCTTGGCAAATGTCATGTGAAGCAATGGAAGGCATAGGAACAGCTAGATAGGGGAAGGGAGTGAGGGGTTTGGAGGGGTAGTGGGCACCCACTTCAGTGGCTGTCACAGAGGTTGGTGTTCTTGGTAAGGGGATGCCACTGATGATGGACATCTAGAATTGGCAAGGTGGGTATGCGGGGAATGGGGTACACAAGCCTGTATATGCTATGACATGTCTGTCTGACGTCATCAGACAGATGTGCTCTCTGCAAGACTAAGTGCACTGAGAATTTGGGTGGGGGGAAGCATCTAAATGGCAGCACAGGACAAGAAGTAGCAAAATGGAAACTGGGTTTCTCCCTGACTTGCATGGACACGTGCACACTTTTACATCACAAAACAAGCATGTGCCTGAGTAAAGCAAGAAAGAAACTAAAGGGGACAGCAGAAATCAGTGGTTAAGTCAACAAGTCCCAGTGCAATTGATTGGTAAACTGGAAAAGTAAAGTGGTCAGTTGTGGTAATGAATGCAAGGAAGGGTTCTTAGACTGGGTAACTCCTTCCTACCCAAAAGAGAAAAATATCATTGATTTAGAGCAATAATAATTTGTTGCCAGGGCTCACCTAGTCTTTTTGGGGCAGTGCCGTGGAGATATTAAGAAGAGTAGGGTTTATTTTACCTACCCCGTCTTTGGGGTTAATAGGGCAGAATAACATTTTTGACAAGAAAAGACAGGCTTTGAAAGGCAAACAGTAAACATCACTTAAGTTTGTAAAGTGACAGTTAATTAAATTTACACTTCTTAACTTTATTATACAGTGCTCGCTGGGGATAAGTCCAGCAGACACCACACAGTCGTCACTGGTATTTTCTGTTCCTTGGGAAAAAGGAAACCGTGCTATGCAGGGTATCAATTTCCTATTGGACCTTGCTGTGTACAGAAGCTGTACTAAGGCCAATTTGAGCTTGTGGTGAGAAGGAAGAGACAGATAATTACTTTTACTCTTGCCGTGTTTCAGGCTGGTTATGGTTTCCCTGTTTACAGCTCGCCCTGGGTTGGTGGTTGGTTTGCATTGCCTACAGATCACCACTTGAGCACAACAGAGTGCTTTTTGTGCGCGCTCTGCTCATTGCTGCCTTGTCGCAGCAGTGCAAAGCAGAGCTTCAGACCTTCCCTGAAACTGCTACTAATCCTCAGGGAGAGAGGGGGATGCAATAAAAAATAAACAGCAATGCTAGGAGGCAGGGAAGAAAAAAGTCGTTATGCTCAACTGAGCCATTTTAACCTCTGCATCCCAGCAAAGATCTGCAGCACCTCTCAGATCAGAGTCAGTGTCTGTCCTGTTCTCCCCAGCACAGCTCTGTTTTCTTTAGGGCGACTCTGCGCCTGGTGTCCCCTGGTATCTGGCTGTGCAGGGCACTTAGCAGGCAGGCAAGCAGGCGGCCTTGGGTGCACCATGCACGGTGAGAAATGTGACCCATCCTCAGAGCCTCCATTTCTGCTGCCCTTGGTGCCCCACGCCGCTCTTCACAGCATTAGCGCTTCTTTTTTAAATTTACGTTTGGAACATAACTGAGCTTTTTTTCCCAATGGGAAGTACAAATGGCACTTGTAGCCTTGCCCACAGCCTCTGCTCTGCCTGCTGCTCAGGTGGAGCTGAGCTGACGACTACCTGGCAATCCCTGTCAAAGTGCTCCTGCTCCCTCTCTTTGCAGAGGACTCTGGCCACTGACTGAAGCTTGTAATGTAATGTTGTTAGACCCAGCTGATCTCCTTTTTCATTACTTTTTTTGTCCTTGTGGGGAAAAAAAAGAAAAAACAAAACCAAAACAAAATGGGAAGCCAATTCAAAATTATCAAGGTTTAACAGGTAGTAGGCAGGAATATACATCAGGTGACTTAGAGTGAATCTAACTCCCTGGCAAAGGGTTGCAGACTGATAACCCTCGAGGCTGCATTTGCTATCAACCCACACAGAGGGGAGGGAGGGGGTGGTGACAGTGCCTGTTCACCCCCAAACCCCTTTTTGCATTGCTAATGCATTTCAGCCTTGACCTACAAATATCACCTGTGGGAGAAAAAGGGTAGTTTGTTCCAAGTGTGTACACAGTCGTCTTTCTGGCCTGAGCGCTCAGCCTTACTTTCTTTGGGTTTGTCGTAGTGTGTTGTCATGTGTTTGTTTTTGTGGAGAGAGTACCTGTCCTCTAGGTGCTGGACTGAAAAACAGTAACACCACTTATGAAAGGCAGAAGGAAGACATCGGTGGCTCCTTCAGGCCAGTCCTGATGACTGGGGAATCCATTGCCCAACACCAAATGGACCATTGCTGTATCCCTTATGTTTCCTCTTTGCCTTAACCATGTCAGCTTTGATTATTGTGACCAAGGTTCTCACCAAGGTATTGGGATTTACTGTCAGTGTCCAGAGGCCACGTGTGCTCACAGGGCACCAAACAGCTTCCAGTCATCAACTGAAACTTGTGGCAAAAGGCAAGGTTTCATCTGAGTGCATTGGAATAATAACAAAATCCACAAATCACCCAGTGTGATGCAGCACTTCAGTGAAGGGCCAGCTGTTGCTCTCTGCCCAGCCTACATCCACCCAGGAGGCACAGGAGGGAGGGAAGCTCGTAAGCGGTATTTCTGCTTCTACGAACTTAAATTACCTTCTGCGTGGGCAATTGCCAAACCTTGGCATGAAATTAACAGAGCTAAACATGTCATTACAAGGCTCAAAGTGATGCTGCATGGAAACCTGGGAAAAGGGCATGTCATTTAGAAGTCTTTCTGCTTCCCAAGGAGCAGCTGTTGTCTCCATACTTCAGAATATTTGCATGACAGTGTTTCCAATTTTTCTCTCTTCCTGTCATTTGCTGTATCTTGTCCATGACACCCTCATCTTCATGGGAAAACATTTGTGACAAATCCAGGTTGCCAACTTGTTGTGGTTTAACCTGGCAGGCAGCTTGCTTTCTCCCCCCTCATCTCAGTGGGATGGGGGAGAGAATCGGAAGAAAAGTAAAACCCATGGGTTGAGGTAAAGACAGTTTAATAAAACAGCAGAGGACAAGAGTAATAGTAGTAATAATAATAATAATAGAATATATGGAATATACGAAACAAGTGACGCACAATGCAATTGCTCACCACCCACTGACCGATGGCCAGCCTGTCCCTGAGCAGCGTTGCTGTCCCCCAGGAAACTCCCCCCAGTTTCTGACTGAGCATGACGCCATATGGTCTGGAATAGCCCTTTGGCCAGTTGGGGTCAGCTGCCCTGGCTGTGCCCCCTTCCAGCTTCTTGTGCCCCTGGCAGAGCAGGGGAAGCTGAAAAACAAAGGGTCCTTGACTGGTCTAGGCACTACTTAGCAACAACAAAAACACCAGTGTGTTATCAACATTCTTGTCATACTAAATCCAAAACAGCACTATACCAGCTACTAGGAAGAAAATTAACTCTATCCCAGCTGAAACCAGGAAAAAACTTCAGCATATGAAATGAGCAACAGCAGCAAAATTCAGAAAACATCTTTTCAGTAAAAAAATTGCTGATTTCAAAATGTGGGAGAAAAGGAAGAGATGTGCTATCAGGATGTGGTCCTATGCAGAATCCCTATTGACATCTATAGAAGTGGGATTTTTTCAATGATAAATGTTCTTCTTTTTTCCTCAGGAAAATATAGATTTTTCAGAATGAAATATGATTGGGAAATGGTCAATTTTATTAATTTCCTGACTGAAAGAACTGTAGGGACAAAATTGCCAGAACACCCCATTTTACTTTTTTCTGGAAGATAAATTTTATTATTTCTTTCCAGTTCATGTATTTTGTATGAAAACTGAAAATAATTCATATGAAACTGGACTTTAAAAGGGGCCATGCTCAAATCCTATTTTGCTAGATGACAAGTAAATCTGTCAGTTGAACTGGAAGTAAACATTTCTAGCTCATTAGAAGGCTTGGATACTTTCTATCTGTTTAGGCCAAGGAAATTGTCAGCAATTTCATTTCAATTCATGGGACCAGAGAACTTTTGTCTGCCAAGCCCTACCTGGAAGTCAATTTACTTGGCCGAGTGGAATTATTCCAGGAGCATCTTGCCAACAAGTTCTGTGAGATATCAAGGTCTCTGAGTGTCTGCTCTTTCAATCATTCTTCCAGCTATGGAAAACTTAGATGCTGAGAGCATATGCCATCTAAATAAGAGTAGACATGAGAGGATGGCTGTAGACATAGTACAAGCGGTACAATGGAGCATTTAGGAGGCTTCTGTTAATTTCTCTTCAGGAAGGAACTGGTCTCTAGTCCTCCAGCAGGTCTTCTATCACTGCGGTGTTATGGAAAGAGGTGAGATAAGGAGAGGGCCTTTAAATAGCAGTAAATCCATGATTCTGGACCCTAGTCGGTCAGAAAGTTAGAGGTAGGGCTTGTGCATCCCAGTGCATATCGACATAGGTTCTGAGCAGAAGAGGAAGCTGGATCAAGGATAAAATCAACAGAAAGTGCATGATGGCTGAAAGCACCTTGTCTATTTGAATAGAAATAATGGTGTGCAGAGAATTATCAGCGTGACTCTCCCTGAAGCCAGAGGAGGTGGGTCAGCGCTGAGCATAAATCTTTATGTGCAGGACTGAGACAAATTGCTGCAACTGTCCAGTTAAGACTATAGCGTTTGAGTTGTTTTAGTTGGGAGAAGGACAGATTTTGGAAGACCTCAATATGAACAAGCCACATGGATTGTGGGGATCAGACATGTGTGATACTAGAGGAAACCCACACACTGATGAGGCAGTAAGGGATTTTTCCTCTCCTGCCTTTAGAGTTGCAATTGGCTTTGATAGGCTGAGGAGCAAGGGAGCTCAAAATGGTACCAGGTGAAAAAGAGTTCTCATCATTCTCTCGTCACGTCTAAGCTCCTCAGAAAAGCTTCAGAATACATGTCAGTCAGAATGAGTAATCCTCCTTTTGTTACAGCCTAAAGATAAAAATTAAGAACGGGAAAGGAAAAGAGGATGTCTTAAAACACGCCGCATCCTCTGTTGCAGTGGCAGGATGGATGGGCTGTGATATCAGTGAAAGGGCAGCACCTGCATGTGTGCTAGAAAGGAAAAACTGACTGTACCAGAATTCATATCAGATCCCTCTGTTAACAGCCTTAAAAAAAATGTATCTATCTGCCCTTTTCAGTACAGAATGAAAACAATGAGCAGTCAAATGGCAAAAGAAAAAGTTGAGAGGAAAAAAATGCTTGTCATGGCTCGTTCAGCACTCCCTGTCTGGTCTGAGAGCAGCCAACAACAAATGTCTGTCTCCTCAGTGATAAAAATCAAAACCTTCCCAATCATTTCAGCAGCCATTTGATCTCTTTCCCTTTGTGAATATTCCTGTGACTAGGTAAATACATGTGATATTCCGAAAGCTCTGCATGGTTTTGTATGTGAAACAAGTGTACTGAATTAAAAAAGAAAAAGGCCAAACTGTATTGATAAAACATAACTTATCTGGACTGAGACCATTTTGTTGGTTTCCTAAACTGATGGCTTGTTGGCATTTTGTATGAGTCATCTCCAGTGTAAGTGAATGTTACCACTGCTGCTGGCAGATGTTTACTGTATATTGGTTTTTAAATAAGGGTACAACATTGATTCCTTGCTCTCCAAATTATTGACTGCATTTTCTCCCTGTAGTCAGGTCAGATAATTTATCTGACCTGAAACGTTCAGTAGAAAAATATCTTAGGTCCCAGAAACTCTCATGGAGGAGAAGATCAAGGGGGTTTTTGGAGGCTATTTATAATAAAAATATCTGGCAGTTATCCCTGAAAAATCCCAATTTGCTTGACAAATACCACTGTGAGGTATGTAAGTATTTTCTGATCCCATTTCACATGACCAAGCAGCAGACCATGCCATGAACACTTCAGCTGACACCCACTTTATAAGGACAGTGTGACGTTTCCCTATCACCACAGCTACATCTCCTGCTCACAGCTCCCCAGATGCATTTTGTCAGCCGTATCTTCTTGAGGTGAGGGGGAAGGTTATTGAGAGGCTTCACAATTACATGGTGTGGCCAGAAGTCACCCTCACAGAGGGTGAGTTTTCCCCTGACCATGCTCTTCCAGTACCCTACCCTGAGTAGGATCTGAAGGTCCTCCAGCTGGTGGGAGAAGTTTCAGGTGCCTCAATAAATGACATTTTCTTTCAGATCCAGGGGTGAGTGGCAGCAGTTTCACGTGAACTGGAGAGAACCAGACTTACTGGCAAAGGGTCAGAGCAAAGGAGTTGAAGAGAAGCCTGATGGATATTTATGAGAGGAAATGCACTGAGGGCAAAGAGGATCATGTTTGGAGAAAGGCTGGAGAAATTTTGGTAGGATGAGGGGGGAGAGAGAAAGAAGAATCAGCAGTGGTACAGCTAAGAAGATGTCTCTTTAGATATTTGTACAACCCTTCTTGCCACTCAGCGGAGTGCCAGGCTAAGCTAAAGAAGGGTGTATGATACGTGTCTTTAGTCACACTGTACATGTGCCTCCGTGAGCCACTGTGGAATGCTCTATTTGTCACCTGTTTTAGCCTTTTGGTGAACATGGAAAATGTATTCAAGCCCTTTGTGTATTTGTTTCTGGTTTATCCATCTTTTTTTCACCTCCCTGAATCAGTGAGTGGATTGAGGATGCTATTTATTTATTTTTCCTTAACACTGAACAGAAAGAGGTTTTTTATCATCAGTGAGCAGATGAGTCACTCGTTAATAATTACAGCCCCTCCCCTCAATTCTTGGTAGAACCTAGCAACAAGCTTTCAAATTAATGTGAGAGACCCTCTGAAATATGACAGGTCCATTTTCATATGGCATCTTTTCCAGAGAGAAATTGATGGGCTGAGATCTGTCTCTTCTGTGCTCAACGTCAAATGACTGCATTTCATGCTCATCTTAGTGTTTTGTTTTCCTCTCTGACAAATTTTTCACCTGCCTAATTCTGTGAACAGCATAACAAAGGTCTGTGATGACCCTGTGGGTTTGTGGCTCAGGAAACATCCCTGCGTTTGAGATTGTGCCAGGAAAAGGAAGAAATCCATCCTCCTGCAAGAAGGCTGAGATAGGACACGGCGAATTTCTGTGCGTTGGTGACTTCTACCCTGCATCAGTGTCCCACCACAGAACGGAAAAATCAAAGTTATGCTACATCCTATCTCAACTGTAGGATTTACATTTAAAAATAACTGACACCCTCAGGCCAAGGAACAGCTGCTGCAGTTCTTTCCAGCATGGCTCATTGATCTCGTTCTCTCATTTGACATGTCCCGCTACTCCCATGTTGTTGTAGTTAGTGTTAAATGACAGACAGGTCACGTAGCGACCTAACTGAAATGAAGACCTAGTTGGGGTAGACTTCACACTTGCAGGCCATCAGATTTACAGACCCTTATACCACCACCTTGCCAGACACTGGAAGAAGACCTGAGAATTAGGTCTTTGTCTCTTTCTATTACTTACAGAGCTTTTAAAATTATTTTCATGTTCATTTTAAGGAATGGCTTTCAACTCTTTTTTTGATAACATGTTTGATAACATGTTTTATCATGGAACTATGATGAGTTCAATGCATACATCAAAAATGCAGTTTTCCACAAAAGTCCTATTTTTACAAAATCTTTTATGAAAACCTAAATTAAAAGCCTCCCAAGTTTAGCGTGTGATGTAGTTGCACTCACATGCTCTCACAATCATTCCATCTTTTTTCGTTATATTGACAAGTACATAAAGAACAAAAATGAACTCTGCAGCCAGCTGTTCTTCCTAAATATGTCTTGTCTTGATGGCTTAGGTAGAAGGCAAATCACAGCTTGAGACTTCATTTGTGCAGCAAATCTTAGTCCCCAGCAAATCAGGTCTGTTTTCAGAAGCCTGTTACTTCAGTCACAGTATTTCAAGATGGGAAGCCGGGCTGTGTTCATGCCCAAGATGATTATGCCATGTTTGCCGTCTTTAGTCAATGGTGGCAAAGACATTTAAGAACAAAAGAAGGCAGTTTTGAACCTTTGTTTCCCTTCGTTCCATTCCTGATTGAATTTTCAGAGCCTTTCTGACACTTAAAACATTAATGGAGTTTGGAAAGAATTAATGTGGAATCTCAGATTGTCATTCTCAGAATAATTTCTACTTCACTTCAAAACAGTCTCTCCTGTAGTTATAAATTTATGCTATAACATGTCTTGGGGTCCTTTTATTGTTGAGTTCTTTTTAAATTTTTTATTGTTTATTTCTGTAGTCTCACCAGGAACAAGATAAAAACATTTACCTCGCCAACACAGTTCTTTTTGGATCATTTTGCAGTAGAGTAACAAATATTGCTGAATCCTTATAGGGCATCAGGTAGTAAAATTATGCTCGTCTGAGATAAGAAAAGGATGTAGGAGCTTACCAGGAAGCATTTGGGAACTGATATCCAGGAGGAAGATGACTCCTTATAATTCTGTTGATAGTTCCTAAGCTTCAAGAGACATTGAGTGATATTGGTCACTTGGATTCTAGTGACTCCCATTAATTTTACTGAGATTTGTTTGACTAGTGTGATTTTCAGATGCACATTTTTTCAAGTTTTTAGTCATTCAGAGAAGCAGCAGCACGCATATCACACGTGATTAGGATGACCAACAATCTGAAGACGATACGAACAGTGATTAAGCAGATCATGAATATTAGTAGCTGGCAAATCACACAGGGCTAGAATATGAGGCATTTCTTTGCCAAATATATATGAAACAATTGGGATGAATAAAAAATAAAGTAAGGATTAAATCATAACAAATATTTTTTAAATCAATACTTCACCATTAAAAATTAATAAAAATAAAATGTAGACTGTATAGCAGTAAGTGCATTTTAATATTGATATCCAGTAAATCCTGACATCTCACAAGGGAAAGGAATGGCACTACCACCCCCTGTGACATCTATATGTATAAATATATATTCATTTATTGTAGGACAAAAACAGAAAAAAACTCAGGGAGGAAGCATAACCTTGTAATGAAGGCTTTGGTCTTAAAATCAGGTTAGGCCTGCAAGAAACAGTCTATGCAGGACTTAGTAAAACTAGCCAAAACCACTCAGTTGATTGCAGAGACAAAGGGAGGACAACTTTCATAATTACAATTTGCTTAATTTTGGCAATGTTTCCCCTTTTCCTGTATTATACGATAGGTCACTCCTGAAATGGAAATGGTAATTTGGAATGAAATGCTCTGATAATTCACAATTATCTTTCCATTCAGAATCAATAAATATTTTTGGAAAGGTTAAATGAGTCCAACTTAAACAAAGTATCTTCCTCCTGCTTGAATAAAACCTTGCAGGTCAGCTCAAAAAGCATTTTCAATTCCTTTCTATGCCATTTAATTCCCCTTTTTTCAAATCATTAAACATATCTGTTTATATACACATGCTGTGTATGTGCACACATATGGTTAGATCCATTCTTGGCCACAGGCATAAACTTTGGTTTTCATTTCTGCTTTCATAATAGGAGATAGTACTAACATATGCTAGAGACCTGTCTGAAGACTAAGTGTAGTGATGCTTATGAAGTGTTCATAGACTAGTGAAGCTGAAGGATACACTCAGGGAAGTAACTCTGTTTTGGCAAAAGGAGAGACACAACGTAATGAGAACTGATGAAGAATTTCCAATCAACTTTTTTCATTAGGGAATAGGTTGTGACCAAATTAGTTTACTGGATATGTCAGGGGTGGCAGGGGAAGGAGGTTATTTGGCAACATTTTCCTTTATGGTGGGTTTTTTTTTTTTATATATTTTCAGCTGGAATGCTTGTGGGGTTTAAAATAAAATTGAACTTTCTATCATGTGAAAAGTTTTTACGTGGCATTTTGTCCTATTTTTACAGAAAATAAGGTTTTTCTAGAAAATAGACACTCTTGAAATTGAAGTCAGACAGTCTAATCAAAATAAATAAAATTGTCTCTCAATTTCTGATAAAATCAGGCTTTCTTAACATTTTTAGGACTGCTGATAACCATACAGAGATGGTACCACTTCTCACTGTTGAATTTTTCTTTCCTCCTTACTAATTTTTTGTTTTCTTGCCCTAGTAGATCTGTTCTTTGTGGATGGTTATGCATAAAGTGAACAGATAGTTCAGCTACTTCTCCAAATAAAATAGGCTATAAAAATCCTGAATTTGTTTTAAGGTTCACAGGACGGGTAATATGACGGGTAAAATGGCTATGAAAACATGGTATTTGAGTAGGAGGCTTGGGCCGTGGCAAAGCAGGCCAGTTCCTAATCTCTGGACAGAATTAACCTCTGAATTTTAGCTGTACAGAAGCAGTGGGGGATGAGGGGACACACATGGCTGATCAACAAGGAATTAAAAAGGATAAGCACAAGGCTTCACCCCCAATGCCTCTGTGAGAACTGGAAAGTAGAAGCAGCTAAAAAAAATGAAAGATACAGTTTCCAGTGGCAGAGCAGCCACCTGATGCAGTTCAGTGGTCTTCATACTGGAAATTCTGTTGGCTGGTACATGGTTCATATTATCTTATGCTTAAAAATGAAACTTAACTATTCCACTTTTACATGTTTTAGGGATAATTCTTAACAGGTGATTCATCTCTTCAGTCATGGAAGAGGGGACTGAGAAGTTCCTGATGATTTAAGTCAAAATCTTCCTAGAGTGCAGAGCTTTTGGGGGCTGTGTATTAGTATGCTGGCACTGCAGTAACAGCTTGGGATACTTTTAGCTCATCTTCCACTCAGGGTTCTGAGCAAGTATGAATAAATTGACCCTTTGCGTTTTCTGTGTAAGTTGGTTTACTATTCTTTACATGAGAAAAACAGGGCATGGATTTTGGCTTAAACTACTCTATGATCACAGGCAGTGTCTACAGCAGAGCTGTTGATGAGGTTGCCCATTAAAGTGGGTGTCTGTGTGATGAGGTTTAGGCAATGGTGAGGCAGTGCTAACCTGATGGAATGGAAACCAGATCAAATCCCAGAGTTATGCAGCAGCAGCAGCAAGAGAGTCAGCCATGCCTACATGAGAGCTTCATTTGGGCTTTTCATTTCAGCAAGACTATTATGAAAACAGTACTCAAATAGCAAGCATTAGCTCAAGTAGAAGCCACCGAAGCCTTTTGTACAATTGTTTACGTGCTTTAACAAAGTTGAAGAAAATAGTCGTTACGTGTTATCTTCTTGTTTATTTTTGTTGGGTTTATTTAATAGTCATTTGGGAGGGATATGGATATAGTGGCATCTGGAATTACCCAAAAAAATGCAGAAATATCTACACTTGGCTTCCTATCTTACTTGGGGTGCTAGAAATCTTCCAAGTATATGTCCAGGCAAATCCAATCTTCTTCACATGTTTTGTCTTATTATTGTGAATTGTCATACTGAATTACTGATGAAAGTCATACGAAGATAAATTCTACTGATACCATCATTTTACTCCAGTAAAACTGCTCATAAATGGTTCATATGGGAAAACCAAATAGAAGTCATCCTCTACAAGATTTGTAATTACCCACATAAACTGAGCAAAAAAATTCTTATGTCCCTTGATCGCAGTTTTTCCGTATCGCTTTTACAGGACTGTCTTTCAGTCTGCACTGTCAAAGAAAAAAATTCCATCAAACCCAAGGAGATTCTGCACTGCAACTGTCAACCACCCATTTCACATTCAGTGTGACCTGGGTGGATTGCAACTAGTCCTTCATTCTATAGACTACAACACAGTCTCAGCAGTCCAAACCTCAGTTACCCAAACCAGGGCGATGGTCCTCCATGTCTGTTAGTTGCATGGATAATTCCTGTAATTACTCACACGCTCTGTCTCCCATGACATTCAGTTAAACGAAGATGCACTGCCTGTGAAAAACTGTTGCTTTTAAGGTCCTACTCTAACTCCCTTCATCATGCAGTCAGCAGCAGCATGTTAACTTGTTTTTCTTGATGAGAAAGCTTCTGTATGTGACTACAGCAGACATAAAAAGTGACAATAAATCTTCAAACACAACCGCTGTGATTAGCACACGTAGTTCATAAGAGAAGTAAGAACACTAGTAGTCATTAAATATGGATGGTTTGCTCACTGTGTCATCAATAAGCTTGTGATTTGTGAATTCCTGAGATTTTTCATGTCATCACATGATTTTATTTACTTTTCTGTGTAATGAAACAGAATGGCAGAAGGAAGACTTTTTGGCTGATGCCACAAACATCTTATTTGCCAAAATATCTTCCTGTGCTCCCTAGCTCAGGAAATAAAAGTTTAGGGGCCTAGTCCCTGTAAAACTACTGGGCATGCCTGGAAAGTGCTGTGTGAGCTTTTCTGGTTGGTGACGGTAAATTGGTTGTTGCCTTTAGTGCTAAGTGAACACTAAAGGGGGGGTCACCCAGTACAATTTCCTGTTTGTCTAAACAGTCCATTTAGGTCCAGTTTAAGCTGCTAAGTGACTTCAGAGCTCTTATCAATGATGTTACACAGTTCTGGTCCTGGAAGAGGAACTGGAAAAAATTCAAAGAAAGGCAGCCTGGATGTATGTATGGAGCAGTTTTTGCACAAAGAATGACTGAATAGCCTTTTTACTCCTCAGCTTGGAAGGGATTTACTCTGGCTTGGTATGATAAAGATATCCAATACTAT
The DNA here is from genome assembly GCA_034008185.1 of Gorsachius magnificus. NCBI lineage: Eukaryota > Metazoa > Chordata > Aves > Pelecaniformes > Ardeidae > Gorsachius > Gorsachius magnificus. The sequence continues at coordinate 27,662,136 of CM067083.1, read as the reverse complement.
GAAAGATACTTTTGCTCCTTGCCTCTTCTAAAACAAGTCTTAGAAGACAACAGATTAAACTGGCAAGTGACAGGTCCAGAACAAACAAAATAAAGCATTTCTTCACTTGGGATTGTGAAAAGCTTTCCTGAAGGATGCAGGGGTTGCTAAGTGTTTGCATTGATTTATAAACCACTTGCAGAACTAAACAAAAGAAAGACACAGGTTTTTTATGTGCAAAGAGAGTATCTCCAGCTAACAGTGTTAGCTAGACCACAAGAAACTAAGAGGCTGAGAGAGAGAGAGCATGATGGGAAATAATTGCTGTAAGCTTCCACTGCTTTTAAATTTTTTGATTGTTTTCCCTTGTTGATTACTAGCAGAGACAAGATACTGGGCTGGATATAGCATAGGCACAACACAGTTCAGATTTATTCAGCCTGATTTGACTCAGGTTACTCTGATTCCTACAGTCCTCATGGCACAGCCTGATGCAGTGTTTGGCTGAGGCCACAGCTGTATTTCATCAGGGTGCAAAGAGGTGCTAATGACTCAGTGCTTACAAGTGTGGGCAGAAACAGTAATCTTCTACCAGGATACTGAGACAGAGTTTCACTGCTGAATTTAATAAGTTATTAGTACCCCTGTTTCAGAAATGATGCTGATATAATCACAGTCTCTGGCTGGAGTAATTGAGGTAGCTTTTGTAGGGTTTCACTCCTTATTAGGTGAAAATTGTTCTATCTGCATGTTGGGCTTCTCTGCTGTTGGAGTGGTTGGAGGCATCGATGGGAGCACCAGGAGATTTGCTGCTGAGCTCTGGCAGCTGGAGCAGGTAGGGCTTCGCCTTCTTCTTGGGGGAAAAAAAGGTCAAGTTGTGTTACAAGTCTCTTTAAGCTGAAAAGAGAAGAAAGAGCATTCAGCTTTCTCTCTTGAGAAACTGTTAATCTGAAAGTCTAATAATAACTTCTGGATGTATAGAGGACAGGCCTTCTGGAAGGCTGTGGTTCCTGATGGTGCAGGAGTCGGAGCTCCTGCATATAGGGCTCAATCCCTGCAACAAGTTAGAAGGTATGGCAGATAGGGGAAGCTCTTTGAAGTAGATGTATGACTGATGAACAGATATGGCTTCTATAAGCCTGTGCTGCTTTAATTTGGAATTTTTGGTGTGCATTTAGTCTTTGACTGACCTGAGTTTTATACGGGCTGAATAATTCACTGGTACCTGCCTTGTGTTTCCAGAGGAGGTTTTCCTGATGCTGGTGGAAGATCCTTCTAGGTAGAGACTTTTCAGATGGAAAAGAATAGATGGAAAGCTCTAAACTAACAGAAAAAAGGATAGGGGAGACTAAAGGACTTGGCAAAGAGGTAACTGTTGTCAGGAACTGGAGTTCAATTCTTTGGGCTGGCACAGCTTGTTTTTGTTAAACTTTTTTATTTATGATCTGTGAACAGACTTCTCGAGACTCAGCACATAAGAACATAGAAGACTGGCATATGTACATAAAAGAAACATACTAAATGTAGTAGAAGTAACATACTAAATTATGTCTTTATTTCCAGAAATTTCCTGGAGTAATTTTCCTTAGGCTGAGTTTATAGCACCCTTTTTCAGGTGTTGTCGAGCTACTCTGAGAGCCTAAGGAAATCCTGAGCTATTTTATGAAATACCTTGGTCCCAGGAGGACATTATTTAGCCAGAGTTCTCTAGTCTCTTCTGTGTGTTTTGAATACTGGTTAAATAAACTATTTTAGGTTGGGAGACTGTCCGCTTGCGTAGATATTGAACATTGTGGGGTTTTTGACCTGGAACACAAGAAAAACTGGCTACATTGCCTTTCTTCCAGGGATCACCACATTCATTTCTACCTTATTGATTTTATTTTTTTTTTTATGACCAGAATCTTTAGATTTGTGTAATGCTGCAGGATAAAGTGAAACCTGACCCCAAGAGAAAATTGCCCTGATTCTTTTTCTAATACAACCATTTACAGAAGTGCTAATGTGTCCTAGGAAACATGAAGGCTCAGTTTTGGTTTTAGAAATTGTTCTACAGAGTTATCAGATATGATGTTTTTCCACTTGTTTTTTGCCTGCTCGATTTTTCAAGAACTAGCTTTAGTCTGAACATAAAGAAAAGATTTCCTGACAGCAAGATGCATCAGGCTGTGGAATAGTCTCCTAAGGGAGCTGATAGAAACTTTGTCACTTGGGATTTTAAAAGTAGCTTGGGGTGGGGGTGGGGAACAACCCAAAAAAACAAACCTTTAAAATGTACCACATGAGGGAAAAAATGTGTTAGAGAGAGGATGGACTAACCGGCTTGATAAGGCTATCTTTTTATGTCTAGTTTCTATAGATATTTGCACAGAAACATGAGCATTGCTAATTAACTGCTCATCTGCTTCATGTGCTTATGGCTTACCAGCTATAGTCAAATCCCATCTGTCACTTGAGGACAATTAAGTGGGCTGAGAAGCATCATTTTATAACTGCACCTGGTCAGGAGGAGGTACTCCAGATGGACAGCTTGGGAAGCAGGAAACACCTAGAAGAGGAAGGGGGGAGGCTGTCTCTTTAATAATTGCAAGTTGTTGTAAACTCATTCATATAAAGCAAAAAAATTGTTCTGGGGTGGTACTGGTAGAATCATATAAAACTCATGCATGTGCTTCCAGTATCAGTCCAAGAACTGTGTGATTTTCTTCAAACTGCTAAGGTTTTTGTTTCCAATTTTGTATGAATTTTGTCACTGTTAGCGGAGACAGGCAAAGATGCTGGGAAATAGCAAAAGCAGACCAAAAGCAAATAAATGGCATGAAGGCTGTTGGAGACGAGGAAGAGATGATATGCATCCATGTTATCAAGCAAGGTCCAAAGCTAGGAATTGAGTAGTGGCACTGCAACATAGGTATATGGATACTGCATCTGGGGTCTGTTTGGGATGCGGTCCTGGGGGCTGCCCAACTGCATTATAAAATAACTGGGCCCACTTTTCCACAGTGCTGTCATAGCTCTCACTTTGTACATTCTCATTCAGGCTGCTTTTGCTGGCTGCTGCCTGTGGCTTGCAATGCAAAGGCCCTTTCATTTGAGTCAGAAAATATGTGATGAATAATTAAATTTGTCCCTAAACACAATGTTTTCTCAAAACTCTTCAAGCGGTGTCAGTGGCTCTTTAGAGGCCATTTTCCAAGCTTACAGCAGTATCCTCTGGTAATGAGGTAATGATATTGCCTCAATTATGTGCTGCAAGGGAAGATGAAGACTTAAACTGCCGTTCAGCTTTAGAATTACTGCTGTAATTCTAAAAGTATCTGCTCTCACTCTCTTCTTAAGCAAAATCATCCCACCCCATTTGTCAAGATAATGTCATCGGTGGCCAAGAAAGGCCTCTACCTGCAATGACGGCTTCCTTCAGAGGGATGACATTAACATCCTCATTTTGTAACACCTGAATCCGGATAGTTTAATTAATCTGAATTCTATTTTTTGGCTGCTGCTTGCCATATCTGTCCATTATGCATGACCAGGAGACTGAAAGAAGAGCCATCAACCTTTGTTCTGATACTTCCCAGCAAAGATTTTGTGCGTGTGTGTATATACACTTAAGCATACACCTATTTATAGATGAAGTATGTATATGTGGGAGAGAGACTTGCTTCTTAATAGGCCAAAAGAAAAAAAAAGGACTGCAACTTTTCCTGGAAGCTGATATTACCAATCCTGGCATGGTGACAAATTGCTGTGGGGTCTGGGGTGCCTCCCTGCAGGGCTGTGCTGCCTGCAGCACCTGGCTGGGGCTCAGGGTGGGACATCAGTACCGCTCGGTGGCATAGGTAGCCTGCTGCCCTTCTGTTTGCTGGAGGACAGACAGACATCTGTCTTCTCTGCTTCTCTTTTTACAGTCTCACATGGGGAAAGGTCTCAAATAAATCTGCCTCTGTCTTGTAGAGCAGGGGGGCTGTAAGGTGGTCATGAAGAAGCAGTAGGAAATACTAAGCCTTACTAACAATCAGCATTCCGAAATCTTCACTCAAGCCTCTGAACATCAAATGAGATAATCTTATGTGGCATAATCTACCTTTTGTAGAGCTGTATATCTTAGGCTCCCTTCTCCTCCAGTTTCTGAACTGTTGTGGACAATCTTTTTAAAAAATAAATTCTTTTAAAAAAAGTCTTCCCAAAGTCACATGACTCCAGGAGCTGGCAAAGTAAAACCAAAACCCCCTCTTCTGAATCTTGCAGCTAACACAGAAATTAGCAGCCCTGAATCCTTGCTGTCCATGTTCTCTGTGCAGCTGTATTAGGGGCCATTTGATATTATTTTCTCTTTGTGCACTTCAAACTAAAACAAGACAGTTTCTTAACATTATTATTTAAATATTCTGAGAGCCAGAAACTTGAACGTCAGTGTACCTGTTGATTCAGGAAAACTGGGAAATGAAATGGGTTTTTGTAGAGAAACTGATTTATCTAACCCTGCTGACCAAGACAAGAAAGAAAATAAAAGCCAGCAACATATCAGGTAGAAAAATAATTTAAAATACTTTCATTCTTGCTTTTGCAAAAGGATTAGCGTAAGGAACATGAGTGAAAATCTTACTCAGATGTTTATTTAATTTGGGCTCTTCTCAATTTAAAAGACCTACCTGAACAGATTTTTCTCAACCACAAGAGTCAGATGTAAAATAAGCATGTAGAAATTTAGGCATTCTTCTTCTAACCTGTACGTCACTTCTCTCTTAGAATTAATATCAATACCAGCTCTTGGATTTTGCAAAAGTTCAAAACCTCTGAAAGCTCCTGCGAGTCATTATTAAACCACTTAGTTGTTTCAACTCTCATTGCTTCTCATAACTTGCTGATGCCTCATGAAGAATTTGGTTGCCAGGTTTCCAAATTAAAACATTCACTTGTTCTTCTTCCCTTCTTTTCCCCAAATTTGAATCAAACTCTAAGGTATTTCATAGCCCTGAATGAAGGATGATGAGTCATATGTATTTTAACAATTTTTTTTTTTTAAATTCTGTTCTCCCTCTGATTCGGGGATTCTATCAAGACAAAAATTGCACTTTGATGCCTGTATCTGGCACAAGCATAGCCAACAGCCTGAGATAAAGTAGTGAATAAGAGGGAAGAATATTCAGGCTTATTTTGGCAAACTAGATACCCAGTTTCAGATGACTGTGATTACACTTTTCTTCCCCCTTCCTTTTCTCACTAACATGACAGCAAGTGCATTTCCTTCAAAAAACACATTTTGAGCCTGGCGGAGATAATCACTTAAGGTCAGGTTTTTCAAAGGTGCTCAGAATACTGAATGTAGATGGGGTGCTAAGCGCTTTGGTTTTTTGTGAGTGATTTTTTGGTTTTGTCTTTTTGAATTAAATGATCCTGTAATAGGACTTCTGGGTATAGAACAACTTTGAAAATTCAGCTTCTATATAAATTCCTCAAGTCTGCAATAACTGGTTCTTAATAATCTTTTCTTATTTTGGAAAAAGCCCCTTAATTGTAGGATTTTCAGGTATTCTCCCAATTGGCCAAATTCTGCTCTCATTGAAATTGATGAAATTACTTTTAGCTTAAATCAGTGATCCCTGGTGTGGATGTTTGGTCCTGCTTGTCATCTCTACTGTTTATCCATAGGTATATGTTTAGGAAAAAACTTCGTCTGAGCTCATGGAGGACCAAACCTGTGCCTCAGCACAGGTCTAAGCTCTTTGCTTCTGTACTGTATATGGACCAGGCACATGTGGTACTAAGTGATTTACATCTTAGCCTGCCAACATGTGTACTAATTGTGGCTTTTCACTAAACCTACAGGGGATATTGGGGTTTAGATGCCTGTATAGAAGTGTTCTACATGCAATCCATTAGGATTGGTGAGGAGAAACATGCTTCCATTGTGCAGTTCTGCTCAGCTATAGCAGATGAAGCAGTTACCAAGGTAGGTATCTGATCAATCATGTCCTGGAACTGCCTAGGTCTTTTGATCAACAAAGGTTACCAAATGACTAGCTAGTATGTGAGTATCTATATTACAGACCTCAAAGCTGAGATCAAAGCCACTGCTGGACATGGTTGTCATCACTGATGGAAAACATAATGGTCCTTCAGTGTGCAAAAACTCTTTGTCTCTATCTTAACTTTGCATCCTTACCTTATTTTTGCCCCACTGGTTTTGCTTGTAATTCAATGTTAATTGCTTCTGAAATCTTTACCTACAGCTCAGATGCTGTGTAGCTGTGTGCTCCGCTATAGCCATTTTCTTTTAAAATTGCTTGCTTTTTTCATTGTGAGACAATTTGTCCCTGGGACTGGTTTAGTACCGCAGTGACTAACTGATTCACTCTCTGAGACGTCATGTATTTCATATTGTGTCCATCTGTGGTATGATGATTATTTGATTATGTTCCTCGAACTCTCTAGATGCTAATTTGGGAAATCCTTTGCTTAGCTTTTTTTCTAATTTTTCTGTGTTGTTGGTATCACTATTATTCGTAGAGACAATGAATAGAAGGAGATATTTGGTCTCTTTGCTTGGGTTTTTTTCCTTCTCTTTATGAAAAGATTTTTATTTGTAACAGATGAACCTAAGATAAAAGAGGCCAGATCCTAGCAAATGAATGTGTTCTGGTTCTGTTACTGTAAGTGGAATACATTTTTCCTTGACTTATCACAAGCCAATATAAATCTGTGTGGTTTTTTTCCCCACCTCTTCAACCTCCTATTTTCTTAGAGCATATGCTGAGGATGCCACCCATAGCAGAGGATCAGTGTAAAGCATCTGTTGCAAATGATCCAACTGAGATTGATTTTTTTTTTTTTTTTTTTCATTTTGTGCATTAAACTCTCTTAGTTTGGATTTCAACTTAGACCTCAAATGAATTTCAATAATGATAAATGACAGGACTTACCTGCTGTAGCGCTCCTGAAATTCAATAAATCCAACCTTGGTAATTAATGTATATTTAGTCACCTTACACCTTCCTAATAAACATCCAGGAAGCCAATAGGCTATCACATAAAGAACCCTTCTGAAATGTCCCTTGTGGATTAGGCTTCCAGGGGTGGCTGGCATGGAAGCTGAAGTTTGCAGCTTTCCTGTGCTTGAAGGTGGCTTGTTCTGGAACTCCTTGTGCTTCTGAGGTTTGCAGCAATCCTTCTAGGATTGTTTAAATAGGATTTACAGCCAAGCAGTAAACCAAACTAGCAGTAAAACTTCTCAAATTATGGTGCTAGGCAATCTTCTAAGCTGTACTGCAAATGTAATCGCTTTCACTTATGAGTCCTGATTTATTGTTTCTGAAAGAAGCCCTGTACTCTGATGGTATTTTAGTCACCTTATTTTGTTGTGGCAATAACCACGATGTACCTCGTTTTCTTCCTTTATATCTCTCAGTATTTACTGCTATTAGAAGTGAATCTCATTCAGTTCAACAAAGTTAGCAAGATAAAAGAGAGTAGGAAATCCACCTGTGACCGTACAATTTGGAGGAAGGGATAAAGGTTCTCTGTAAGCCAGGCAAGTGAAAGGTATGGCATTTTCCTCAGCTTGGTTGGAACGCGGAATGCTTGACCAGCAAGATATATTCAGAATTCAAAATCTGTTTCTGTTGCCATTGGAAATGTGAAAAAATAATTTCTCACCACTTCTGTGAAATGTCTGTAGATGGACCACAAAGGGAAACACCAACATGAGTAGCAAGAGGTTCTTCTCTAGCTATGCAAGGCAATCTCAGAAAGTAAAAGGTATCGGAACTCTTGGGGTTTTTTTCTGGGCTTTTTCTTTTTCTCTTTCCAAGAGGGACAAGGTGACCTGAGTCTAGTGTTTTTAATGCTGTGTTATGATACTCCAAAGCCTGATAAGTAGGCACTTGCAGTTTGTTTACAGTCTTGGCAGAGAAAGTCACTAGGACTGTGAAACTCAGCTGAGACCCACAAACTGAAGAGCAGATCATGTAAGTGTCTGTAACATTGTTGCAAACTATAGCATAAGGAACAAAGAGTCACATTTTCCTGATGTGATGGTTACTCTTTGTTTCCGATTTTCTGTTCAACAAGAAACCTGCACTTAAAAGTTAGTTCATAGTGAGAAGAAAAGCTCATTCCTTGTGGGATGGTTGAATTTAGGGAAAGTAGGCAAGTTCAAACAACGTTGCAGGCAAATACATGGTCTCAGTTACCTGCTGCAGAGCCAGGGCAGCAGGGGCTCTCCCAAAAGAGCAGAGTCGGGAAAATAAGAGCTCTCGCACTGCAGGAAGCCTCAGCCTCCACCACCACAGCAGAGAAGCGAAGCAAGGTCGGCATGCAGCCAGGCTCTCTCCCTTACTCTTCTCCCGAACAGGGACACGAACACAGATGGCCATCGTCGCCGCTGACGCGCAGGGAAGGAAAGGCCTGGGGAGATGCAGATGCTAATGCGATATGCTGCTGCCTTTTGCTTCTGACCTGCCCTGCAACGGGTGCCTTGCTCTTTTTCTAGTCTTCAGTTTGTTAGTTGCTGAGCCCTTCCTTGCTGCATTGCATTCCAGCAGGTGGTTTTGTTTTCTGTACCAGGTATCCTGTCTTACATTGTCTTATGCTGCCCTGCCTATACCAAGGTAATGGAAGGGTAAATCCTTTATAAGTGACTACATGACAAGCGTAAGACAGGCAGAAGAGATGTTGCCCCTTTTATTCTTGTGACTGAGATGGAATTTGAGTTCTGTATTATGTTCCAGAAGAGGCTTCATGCAGTGTTTGGAGCTTCATTATTTGTACCCAAAAATGACTGTGACAAAGACAGTGAAATTCTGCCTCTGCTTTTGTCACCTGCATTCATGTTTTGTGACAAGGACCATAAAAAAGTCAGTCTCATTTTAATAGTGCTGTATGCCATCTTTTTACAATACTTGCCTGTAAACAAAGACCTTCATTTGAATTGGGGAATGGTGGCAAAATGGCAAGGAAAAGATTTGTACTGAAGCACATTTATGATTTTTTTTTTTTTTTAATTTGAGAAATGAAGGAGTGCAGTAGAGGTGTTTTAGGTTAAAATTATGCCTATATCTAAAATCTTTAATCAATAATATTTTTTCTAAAACTACTTAATGTGAAGAGAGAGACATAATTCACAGCCATGACCATTTGAAATAATGAACCCTCTCTAGGATAGAATAGCCCTTCTCGATACATCACCATTAGCAGCAATATTGAAAAGGTGTTACTGTAAGTACAGCAAACCCTTGCTTAACATGCATGTGGCACTGTTCTGGGAGATTTGACACTGGAGATCTAGAATATAAATTGTTCCACCAGTTTCTGCTTTGAGGAGGAGGGTAATTCATTCACTCTTAATTTACCGATGATACGTTGTTGGTTTAGCCTGGTAAATCATGCAGCAGATTGATTTTGTTCACAAATGAACAGGGGAAGGAATACAGGCTCAGAGGACAGATAAAATGTCCTGACTCTCCTTGTAAACGTCATTTGAGTAAACCTAAACCTTCAATTATGGCTTAACACTGGTTGAATAAGTATTTCCTTCCCCAGAGTCCCAGCAGGTATCCTACTTGCTGACAGCAATGCCTGAATCTCACTAGAGCAGATAATTTGAGCTAAAGCATACCTTGTCCCCTCATCTCACGTTCGGAAGGCGAGGAGGCGATAAGTGTTTTCTGAGGTGTTTCTGATATATGGGTTTCCCTGAGGTTGTGAACATTGATTACAGAAGTGAGTTGGAGTCCAGGGAAAAGGACGTCTCTGCTAGATAAACCTCTACAGTGTGATTTCACTGCAGGTCAAAGATTGCCTTCTCTCAGAAAGAAGAAACCATATTAACTTTCAAGGAGGCCCTTGGAGTTAAGGGCCAGGGCAAAAGGCAACAGTTTTAGTAGAGGGCTAGAAACAGTTTTACCCTGCACAGCCAGATTTGTGGTTTCAGACATCTTCCTGTTGCTTCCACATGGAAAGGCAGGATAAGCAGACTAGGCCGTTAATTTAGGATGTGAAAGCCCACATTCAGGAACATGGGCTCCTGTTTCCCACCTTCCAGCTAGATGCTATAAGCTCCCGACTGCTCTTGAGTTTGCTCTTGGTTGCTTCTGCTGCACACAAACCATTAAAAATGGGCAGATGTCCAGGTGAAAGCAAGTGAGTGAGCACGACTGGCAATGGGGGCATCTGAGATACAAGAAATGCTTCTCTAGAACCACCTCTGAGTCAGAAAGAGAAGAGACCGGGTCTCCTGCTTTGGTTAAATGATGGCTTGAACTAGTAGGTAAGCAAAGGGCTCTGGTTTTCTTCCCTCTCTGTGGTTTTGAGCAGAATAAGTGTAGATATCTGCTGCTGTGTTCCATGACTGGCCTCTCCACAGAGAAACAAAGAGCCTTTACATCTGGTCCCTCATCAGGTCCAGCTATTGAGAGGATCTATCTCATCTGGATGGTATGGGCAGCTTGCAGCTGCTTATGTCCCTGTGAGATGTTAGAGAAAGCAGTTTCAGTAGCCGCTGTTTGAAGCGGCACCTGCTACTTAAAAAAAGAGACATGCTTGCAAAGACATTTAAATGAACCCAGAAATTATGGAAAAAAAATCACATCAGGTTTAATGAAATATTCAGGGCTACCTCCTCCATCTTCTTTTTTTTTTCTTCTTCTTTTTGTTGGAATCCTTCCACCCCAAAAACTTTCAGCTTGAAAATCTCATTCCAAACCAGAAACACTTTGGGGAAAAAATAACCAACAGAGGGGGAATTAAAATATCAAAACCAGGAACCTGTTATCTATTCAGCTGTAGCTATGCAGTCACATTTTAGATGATTGATTGTAATTTCCATCCCCCTGTAGTAAAAGTCAATCTTTTCTTCTTTCCATAACTTAAAATGAAACCAATGCTATCGGAATGTCCAGATTTGACAAATCTGGAGTCTAAAGTTCCCTTGCAGAAGAGTACAGTAGATAAGATGTGAAATGATATGTCCCTACCCAAGAGAAATGTTTATCCTAGGAGTCATAACTGTATCAGTCCGAGTTCCTGCTGTGGTGCAGTACTACTTGGAACAAATAAGAATTTTTGTGGTATAAACTTTTGTTCACCGTGAGCAGTAAGGATTAATTTTGAAACCTTCTTCCTGGGTTCTGTTTCTTTAATATCTAAAATATTTTTCCAGGCTTCTCTGCATTTGTTTAGCCCACTAATAGACATTATAGAATCCTTGGCTCACCTCTCCTGGCTGATGAGCAGAGGTAAATAGATGGAGAAGTGGGTTGGAATATTTTTTTTTTTTTCCCCAAGTGCTACAAAACACACAGTTTACACTAATTATCTGGAAGATGTTTGTTCACAGAAAAGAAGGTGTCATATTGGGGTTGATTAATTTTGGCTGCCTAGAGCCTCTCTGGGGAAAAAATAAAGGAAAAGGGGAAAAAAAAGAAAAACACTCAAAAAAGAAATCTTGCTCAGCTCTTGTCTTGGAAAACCATTTTGCTATTAACTAAAGCAAATGCTGCACAAAATTCCAGCGACTAAGGCTTTTATTGTTATTTTACAGATGGATGTGCTTGTTTTTAACGGTCCTGTTTTGCCTTGATTATCTGTGTCGTGTCATTTCTGGCTGAGCACAACGAAGCTAGTGAATATGCTGGTATGTTTCAATGTGGACTACCTGTCGGTAGGAATATGCTTACAAACAATAACATTACAGCTGGAGTTAGCATATTTATTTTTTTTTTATGGCTTGACTGAAGCATAACACTGCTTTCTGGGCCCTGTTAATTTACTAGTTTCTACAGTCAGCATCTGAGCAAGCCAGGATGGTTGATTGCCAGCCCCCTGTCATTAATGGCTCCCTCCTACTTGTCACTGCCACCCACTTAGTGACAAGCTTTGGGGATTGTGTGGCTTTTGTTTTTTCTTGGTTGTGTGTTGGTGTGTGGTGGTTTGGTTTTGGGGTTTTTTTGTGTTTGTTTTTTCTCAAAGAACTGAGACCAGCCCCAGGTTTCTGGACGTAGTTCCTTTGCTTAGAAATATGGCACCTGTTTATGCCTGTGTGCCGTCTTTTTGTGCTGTGGGTTTTGCTGTGTTAGCCAGCAACATTCTCAGGGCTGGCTTTAGATGCAGGCAAAGTGGGTGCTTGCCAGTGAAGCAGACAACGGGGGGCAAAAAAGCAGCTTGTGATTCTCCACCCTGTTTTGCCTGTGTTAAGGAGACTTGAAAGCTGAGCCTGAGAGAGGGCTTATGGAAAAGAGGCAGGACCTGCTGCTGCAGAAGCACAGCCACCATCCTTCTCCCTGGCAAACAGCAAATTTGACCCTCTAGATCTCTTTCCTCTATTTCTGCCCCTTACCTTTATCTCGTTACTTTCCATAGCTGAAGTTATGTATCCCTGTTAGACGCTTAACTTTTCACCTTCAGGGAAATGAAATTCTCCCTGCTTTCCTCAAAAGCCTCGAGGTAGCCTCATCTGTCACTGTACATCTGGCTTCTTCTACCCTACTTGCATAGCTATGCAGTTTCTGAGAGTTATGGGTGCACTGGAACAAATAACTTGCTTTCCCACATCCACTCACAGAAGACTGAGTGCCTTTTTTTTCCCCTCATGCAGCACTAAGTCCCTATGAAAGCATCCATATTTCTATGTTCCTGTAACACCCAGGGACCAACAGTGCCTTTACCCTGCTCTACCTCACCTTTCTTCTCTCTGTGCCCTCTCTGAAAGGCAGCACGGTAAAAGCTCCACAGCATATGGGGAAGATGTGGGTTTTGCACATACTTCACAAACAACACATGTTACATGCACAGTGGAGCTCTTCCATCCAAAGAGAACTAGGGAGGACTTAACACCATGTTAAATGAGAGTGCAGAAACAGGCACAGGGAACTCTGTAATACAGTTTCCCCTCTGCAGCAGTGTGCCTGAGCAGCGTGAAGGGAGCGATGACAGCAGGCAGGACCCAAAGCACTGCACAGATGGATTTTTGGAGCAGTGCGGGAGCCCCTCCAGCCTGGAGCGGAGCAGCTGTTTCACAGTGTCCAAGCAGCACTGGAGCAATCAGAGGAAGGGCCAGTCTCACGGAAAACTTGGAGAAAAGTTTGGCCGGCGTTCAGCATTTAACGCTGTGGTGCTCAGCAGAGAGCTGTAACTGGCACACGTGACCATGTGGCTGCTTCTCTGTCTGCTGCCAAAGGGAGTGGTGTGGATCCTCAGCAGCCCCTTTCATCGCATTAGCGTGTGTGCGAGCAGTGTGTGGCTGCAGCTGCTGAGCTAACCCATGCTTGGGCCAGCCTGGCTGCTGGCCATGTGCCCACAGGCTGAGCCCTGGGCTCTGGGGCTGGATCGCAGCAGGTGGTTTCCCTTCTCAGCTGGGTGTATGTTAACGCCGAGTCCCGCCGTACCTCTGACTGGTAGCTCCGCTGTGGTGGTTTTGTGGGGAATCTCCTCAAAATGCTTCCCTGTGGATATCTCTGGGCAAATAGTCTTTCACTTTCAAATACCCCTAGCGTACCTGAAATGAGCCGTACAGTGCACGACCATTGCTGTTTGTTAAGGAGCGGGCTATGCTAAGTCCCAGACGTGCAGGCGCCTACATCGTGCAGCCTTTCACCACGCCTGGTAGACTGGCATTCCTCCAGACAGCTCAGCATGAGGATCAGAGGTGAATTGGCTCTCCTTAGGCAGTCTCTGAAGCCAACCCTGCGGCATCCAGCATTGATTGGGTCTCTTTATGGTATTCCTTTGGGAATTCCAATGCCCAACCTTCATTTATTTGTTTTATCATTGTCTTTTTTTTTTTTTAAAGCTCCTGTGACTGGTGTCAGTGGACTATTATTTCTTTTTCCATTGCTGGCAAGAAAAACTGAGTAAATTGCAGAGAATCAAGTCCCAAGAGCACAATATCGTGCTTCATTTTTGCAGTTATTGCTGTGGGGTGCGTACACACATAGATGTACAGGCAGCTGCTCTATCTAATGTAGTGGTGATCACAAATATTACTGGAGTTAGTTTTCCAATGGGGGTGTAAGTGGACTGGAGCAATAAACTTACTAGCTCAGATTTCATTCCTGTGTTCAAGTCAGTAGCCCACAAATAATACCACATATTTAGTTACAAGGGTCCTATTTACTATTGTATAACTTTTCTTTGCACAAAACCATGAAAACTCATGAATGCTCCCGTCCTGATAAGCACTGTACTAGGTAGCCACTGCTATAACCCTCCTGACTTTGGGAACACAGGAAAATAGGAAGGGGCAGAGAACAAGATCCCATATCTCTGGTTAGTATGATCTCAACATGAGTCATGCTTCTAACTGTTTATCAATTAAACAGCAAGCTGATGGTATCCGCTTCTGGCTACCCTTACAGCAATGGCAGGCTCTTTTCAGTGGTGCCTAGGGACAGGACAAGAGGCAATGGGCACAAACTGAAACACAGGAGGCTCCATCTGAACATCAGGAAACACTTTTTCACTGTGGGCTTAACCGAGCACTTGGAACACTTTTCCCAGAGAGGCTGTGGCGTCTCCATCCTTGGAGATGTTCAAAAGGCATCTGGACATGGTCATGGGCAGCCGGCTATGGGTGACCATGCTTGAGTGGGGAGGTTGGACAAGATGAACTTTTGAGGTCCCTTCCAAACACAGTCATTCTAAGATTCGATGGTCTCAGCTCTTATTCTTCTTCCCTTTTACATATTGAATGATTTCCTCCTGGGAAGAGAAAATGAGAAGGAGAAAGAGGAATAACAAAGAATGGTAAAGGAAGCATTTAAGAACCTTGGCATGGGATAAGGACATGTGATGGAGCCCTGAAATGTTAGGGAACAAGAGGTTGTGACAAAATAAACCTGGAAATGCAGAGCGGAGGAATGCCAAGGACTGGCCACAGATGCAGCAAGTTCAGTCCAGAGAAGCCAATGAGCATAGACTACTCTGTGAACATTATTTACTTGCATACAGACCTAGGACTGGAAGGAACCTCTTGGATGTTGAGACCTGTTCCTTTATATGACACACAGCAGTTTATATGTAGCAATAGGAAAAGAGAGAAGCAGCTTTCACCAAGCTCCACACAGCATTTCAGATAATCTTCAAAAAGTCTCTCCAAAGCTGCCTACAGGGAGGGAGTGCTTCAGAGGTTGCCACATCATAAGTTATCATTGCCATCAGTGGGGGACGTTAGCAGGCTTAGTGTATAGATTGAGGAGGGTTTTCTTTGGTTTGGTTTCTCCTGTCAAGGAGCTTTCCAACATACGAATGTCTGGTGGAAAAAGCACTAAGACGCACAACATGAATGGATGAGTGGATTGGGTGTGCAAAGAGCTCTGACAGGAACCCCTGTCCTCTTTCACTGTGATCTTTCTAGTGCCTCTTTTGGTCTGTTGATGACAGCTGTGCTTGAATACAGGCCTAATGTACTCCAATCCTGACCCACAATCCAAAATGCTTTCTTTTCCCCATCCTGGCAGCATTTTTAATGCACATCTTGCCTACTCTGCAGAAACACTTTGATCTTCCCTGTTCTGGTAGCCACCTTTTGCGCTCTCCATCAGGTCACAAATTCTTGAAACGAAATCCTCTTCCCTAACTGATTCTTCAAGTCTCCTTTTTACTGTGTTACTAATTTTAAACTTTGTCAGTACCCCTCAGTCTAAACCTGAAGCATCCTGTGAGATCTACCTTCTTTTTCCTGAGAAAGTGTCCTCTGAAGTAGCCTCAGAGTGTCTACTCAAGTTTCTAAAGTAAAAGAAGCTTGTCAGGTCTCTGGAATACCTGGAGAAACTTGATGTGTTTCCCAGAGATGCTCAAATGTTCTGCACAGCATTTCCCAGACATTGTATTGTGTTTTTCCTGTAGCATTCATGTAGTCTTGTTTCAGTAATTGAAAGTTACAGAAATTGGAGCTTTATCATTTAATAAACTTCCTACTTGCTGTTTGCTCAGATGACTACGATCTGGTTAAAGACATTATGTAAATATCTTTAGAAACAAAAAGTAATCAGCCTGTGGAGGGAGGAAGGTCAAAATATAATCAGGATAAGAGAAAAATAATATACTTGCAACCTGAATTCATAAAATACTGATAATTCCCAATTTTACGTGAAAACAGTGCATGTGCTGACTTCTTAACAGCTATGAAAGTCTTGCTTTCTTGTAAAGTGTTAACCCGGGTATTTTGGCTGACATCAAGTGAGAGAGGCTTAAAATCTGACTAATCTCCTATTAGGGCACTTTATTCTCGCTTGTCGGAAAGATGATCTCTTACGTCTTTTATGTCTGTGATCTAAGATCCAGCCCTCCGCTACAGATTATGGTTGGGTTTTTGAAGTGGTGAAATGTAAGTCAGCAGCAGAAACAGAATAAAAGCAAATCCTGGGCTACTTCAGGGAGGAGGGGAGCGAGGGCACCTGTTTGCATCTCAGTTTGAGCATTCAGCTCTGAGCCACTGCAGATTTCATAAGGGTATGAAGTCGTACATTACTAGCGGAAGTCTCTTAGCATGAATGTTAGAGTACTTGATAAAGACCTGGTGGCTTGATCAATCTGTAAGAGATCAACTTTTTTTTTTTTTACTCTGCTTTCATGAAAAGGAAACATAAGGCATAATTTCACCTGTTCTGGGGTTGTTAGAGCTGCTATCAGTGGAAATAGGAGGTGTTGGTGGGTGGGGGAATTTGGTAGCTGAAAAGAAAGTCTTGGAGGTTTCAGTCCAACAGAACCTCTGATTTTTATTTTTTTGGTAGAGGAATGTGATAGTAGATCAACTAACCCTGCATAAAGAAGCATATACTCTTGGCCTCTGTTGACAATGAAGGGCTTCAGTTGTTTAGGAGAGGAGGCAAACACAGAGCCCTCGATTGCACTGCAGCAGGTGCACAAACATCCTAACAAAACAGTTAGGGATGATTGTATTTCTCTCCCCTTCTCAGGTGATAAATTGAATGTTGGTCAGTGAGCCACGAAGCCTGTATTTGCACAGGGCTGTTCTCTTGTAGCTGTGTTTCAAAAGATCCATAAATCCACGGACTTTTCCTTCTGACATTCAAATCCAGCTGACCGTCCTACCTTTATAGATCCAGCTAGCTTTACCCAGCTTCTGCTCAGAGAAGTCTCTAAATCAATGTGTAAGGCAGACTTTAAAAAGGGAGAACATGATTTCTGTCCCAGCCATCTCCTCCCTCCCAGGGCACTTGGTACAAATTTTATTGGAAATTGCTCCTGGCAGTATGTGCCACTTATTTTCCTTTAATCCTGTTTTCATCTCACCTCATAATGATTTCAGGAATGTTTTTAGTTTCCAAAGCCAAGGAAGCAGTTTCTTCTAGGCGGCAATTGCATTTGCTGTTAAATAAAAAGAAATGCGCTCTTCTGGCTAAGCTCTATAAAGACGATTGTACAATCTGTACTGTACGCTTGGAAACTGCCGCAACAAGACGTGTAGCATATGGTGCATGTGGCGTCCCCTTACCTCGGGTGTTTCCTTAGTCAGGCTGGCATGGTTGGTAATGAGGTCTTTTTTTGAATAAGGAGAAATACAGGCAGGGGTTTTTTTTGTTTGTTTGTTTTCTTGGTTTTTGGGGGGGTTTTTTGGGGGGGCGCGTGTGTGTCTGTAAATGAAAGAAGAACAGGGTGAAGAAATTTTATTTTTTCTCACCTCAGCTAGTTCTCTCATTAGCTTTAAGTATACAAAAATCAAGGCCCTCATTAGGGCAAAAAGAGAGTCTGAGCAGAGGGTTAAGTTCAAAATGATGCCATGACAGGAAAATAGAATTTAAGTACGAATGGTTTTAGCTCCTTGCCTCTGGCAAAAGCATAGCCCATAAATATGTTGGAAATAGGCATAATAGAGAGGTGAAATGCAATGATCAGCTAGCTTTCTCTGGGTGTGAAGAGACTGGGAGGCCAAGTATCATTGGGAAACACTTCTGCATGTTGTATTC
This sequence comes from Gorsachius magnificus, assembly GCA_034008185.1. Taxonomy (NCBI): domain Eukaryota; kingdom Metazoa; phylum Chordata; class Aves; order Pelecaniformes; family Ardeidae; genus Gorsachius; species Gorsachius magnificus. Next base: position 27,644,233 of record CM067083.1, on the reverse strand, counting down.
TTCTTCTTGGAAGCCACCTCAGAGTAAAACCCTAGGAGTGTGATACAGAGAAGTCAAAATTAAAACTTCCTGTACCTGTGTGTTGCTGAAAATCAGAGGCAGAGGGGGAAATCCATTTAGACCATCACTACTCTTAGGCAATGTGGCTTTAGCATGTCACTGTCCTTGCCTGATGAGTTCTAAATAGAAATAGCCAGTTTGGGAAAATTGCTGACCTGTATGGCCAAGCTGACACAAAATGCTGTTCTAGACTCCCTACTACCATATGCACTAGTCATAGCGTGTATCTTGATAAAGGATGTGCTCTCTGAAATAAGCAAGTAGTAAACCACCTGAGCCTACAAAAACCTGAGATGGCTTTTTTTCTCTGTCTCTCACTGAGAAGTTTTATTCTACATTTATTAAAGATGAAGTCCATAAAAGATTACATGCTGCTGCCACTTAAGAGTGTGGAAAAAATCAGCATGAATCTTGTGCACTGCATTCGTAATAATGATTGACGTTGTTTATCCCTCTAAACTAAAAGATAAACTGACATAATGCTTTGCAAACAGCTTGATGTTGCTCTAGATTTTCTTCTCATAATGAAAATAACATTATATTCTATGCCTGTAACAATATAGTAGCACCATAGCCAGCTGTGAAGTTTTTATTGGTCTATACTGTCCCTTCCCATTTTCCTGATGGGCAAGCATTTATTCTAGTCTTTTTTTTTTTTTTTTTGAAATCAGATTCTTGAAGGCAAACAAAAAGAGAACAAGGAACAGAGTCTTATGCCGAAACCCTTGTCACCCTCTTTCCCCTATTTATCATTGCAGTTGTCAAGCGTGTAGACTGAGGTATATGCCAGCCAAGAATACTGCTCTACTGCTTGTTCTTCTCAAAATGACACTTCTTTGCTATTGCCAAGACCATTGTAAGAGTTAACATAAGAAGCCTGAATCTCCTTGAAGTGTCTGTTTTGGCTTTGGTTCTGGAAACAAATACGGGATTTATGTACTGTTAGTTGGTTTGCTAAAATATACTGTTGGTAGAGCCTCAGTTTGGAGAATCTCCAAAGGCTTGTAGATTTAATTTGGAGAAGTATTTGTTGACTTGGGTTTTCAAAGCCTGTGGTTGACAGCCACAGTCAAGCATATTAAGGATGAATGTCCATGATGTGTTGTCTCAGACAGAAGTCTAGAACCTGGGTGGAAGGTTCTTGAGCTTAGATTTTCATAGTAGGCTGTTCTAATTGCCTAACATAGGATGAATGAGACCAAAAGGAGTGTGTTGATCCTAAATAAAGGGAACATCCTTTGTAAAGAGCCAAAATATGATCTTTTTCTACCGGCTATAAGTGTTGCAAATTCTGTGTAAAATTTTCCATCAGGGACCATGATACTAACCTGAGAAGAAGGTGGGTGGATTGTGGAAAACAGAAGTATACCTGGGGGTTGAAACTGCAACTATGTATAGGGTGAGCTGTGTGAAAAGTAAGGAGAAACAGCAGCAGACACTTATTCATGTAGTGAACAAAACTAGCTGGGACTCTCCCTGTAGTTCCATGAATATTGTCGGTGCTGTCTTCTCAAGAGCTGGCAACTGAAGGGACTCCTAGTAGAACTGCTCCTGCCATGAGAGTTGTGACAAGGTGTCTTGGAATGTGAATAAGAACAAGGGACTTCACTGCTGATGATTCTTGCTGCAAGGTGATTCAAAGTCCCAGGCTGCTTCCTTGAAGAAAGGTGGTCCTATTACTCCCTGAATTTTAGGGATGTCAAATCTTGGATTCTCACTTTCATTACTTGGGAACAAAGTATGCACAGAAAATGGAAAATAAGACTGTATCCTTCTTGTGGTCCCCTTCTATCGTTTTAGCTAAAGACAGTTCAGTGAAGATTCATGCCAAAATAAATATGCATTGTATAAAAGGTCAAATAATATAATTGCTAATTTTATGAGTTTGAAGATAGGCATCAAGAACAGAACATTTGATTACTGGACAAATAGAAGCTGAATTTTCTAGGTTTAAATTGACAGTTTATAATGAAAAACAGATTTATATTGCAATGGCTGTTAAGAAATAAACAATTATCTGTGAGCTATCGCTAATATTATTAAAATGCAGGCAAACATGAATTTTAAATTGTTGTTATCTGAAGTCTCAAAAACATTCTCAATGTGTGTTTTTTGTGGTGGACGGGGGAAGGTAAACATGCCTGAGCCAATGAAATATCTTTGCATATCATAGTCACAGAAAAAAAGTAATTACAAATATGTATATATATATGCATGCTCAGGTTAGAAGTCAATAAACATTTGCCCATTCCTCTGCACAGAATTGGGCTTTAAATCTCCACTATTTTACTTCTCATCATTTATCAATCTGCAAAGCAGATTGTAAAATGCTGTTGTGTTGATTTGGCAACAGCTCTTTTGTATTTGCACTGGTGGTGTTAAGCAAAGGAGAATCAGAACCTGAAACTTCAGGGTGTCAGTTCAGAAAACTGTCAGACAAGAAAATGTGTCCTTCTGCTCCCGTGTGGGAGTGGACTTGAATCCGTTGGGACAAATCCCAAGTTGTATTTACACTGTGGATTGCTGTCTTACTTCCTGAGATGAACAAACCCAGTTGGAGGTCAATGATCATTTCACTCCGAGGTGTCAATGAAAACAATTTCACCATCAGTAAAACAGCTAGTCAGGAGCCACCAGAGAGAGATATTATTCAAACCCGTGTTTCTTCAGGAATACTCAATCATGCTTTGCAGGACAGACAAAAGACAATAATAAACCATGGGGGGTTGTGCCATGGCCTCCTTGTCCAAGAGTTTCAGAATATATTGTTTTCCTGGTGTATAACACACACGCAACTCCTGAGGAAAGGGCTTTCAAACAGAATATAAAATATTGGAACTATGAGACTAAAGACTTTTCATGAATATACTGGCTTCCAGTAGGAGCCTCATTGTGAATAAGACATTAATCTCATTTGAAAGCCAAATACCCCACAAAAATAAATTGGTGCTTTTCCTTGTAAAATTCAAGATAGGGGCAATATTCTGTTTCCACTGAGATTTTCCTTTTGGTTTTCAAACCACAGTAGCTTTGGGGGGGGTTGGTTATGAAAAATATCCAACTCTGAGGATGGTTAGAGGTGTACAAATTCTCTTTCTCCTTGGGGTAAAAAGAAGCGTTTGCTTTTGTACTTTTTTCCAAAATCAATTTTGCCACAAGGTTTACAAAGGTATATGCTTACCTGCAGTTCAATGCAGAAAGCCTTAAAGACACTCTACTATCTTGTAATTGGTCTTACACATGTAAGCCTAAATCTTCCTTGGGGTTCTGAGCTGTGGTGAGTGGAAATCTCTGATACGTAGACATGGGTTTAGCTGAAAAATCACTGGATTTACTAGGAAATCTGCTTAAGATGCTGTGTTTCTCTGGACAGCCTCTTGACCTGAGCATACCCACTACTTCTCATGTTGTGTTACGTCGGGGAAGGATGAGCTTGACAACAGTGTCTTAGTTACTGCTTCCAAAACCGTGATTATCAGCTTATTATTGTCACCTTATTGCTGTTTTGTCCTTTTAACACACACTGCTTTGTACATACCCATTGTATTCATTACAAATGCCTACTACATCTGAAAGCCACATCTGAAGGCAGGTAGGCTGAAATCCACCGTAATCTGCATCTTTTAATTTTTAGTGTTACTTGGTCAACCTGTTTGCTGACATGCTTACATCCAAAGACTGGACTCTTTCTGGTCTGTATTCCACTGTTACAAATATATATCAAACTATTTACTCTTCTTGCAGCTGCAAAAGGCAATAAACTGTGGTAGAATCTCATTTGTAATTTAAAAAAAAATACTTTTTAACCTTTATAGTTGTGAGTGGAAGCTTATGGATTTGATCCCTTTCCCTCATAGGTCAAAAACCAGAAAGCAAATAATACAGCATCTTGGCATTATATGGGGTTTGAGTTTTCTTTCTTTCTGGGGCTCAATTTACAATTTTGTTGATCTTTTGGGGTTGACATTCAGACCTCTGAATTACAAAGATCTTATTTTAGACTTCCTGAAATAAAATTCCATAATAGTTTGTGGAGGTTTTTGTTTGAGTGAAAATTCAGCAGTCCCTTCATTAAAATTGTAATCCCAGCATCGTACCACCACTTTGAGCAGAGATTAAATTCTCCAAAACTAAATGTGATGACAATTCTGTGTCTGAGTGAGGATGTCAGGATGTGAGTGGAGCAGGGAAGAGGGACCCAGAGTACAATTCTCTTCTGGCCTCTAAGGTTCAATGTTTCTTTATCCTGCAACCACTCAAATCCTCTTTGAAGCCAGAAAATGTTGATATATCAGTGATGATCAGGAGCAGAACAAGCAAGCATAAGGGTCCAAGCTGTGATAACCTAAAATCAGGTGAAAACTGATTACTGGTTTTAGCTTCTCCAGCATTCCCAGGAACACCTATTTCTCCTCCTTGCCTTGTCTAATCCCTCTTTGGCCAAAAGCCTCTGTCATGGGTGTCTCCCATGGTGTCTGGAGAAGGGGAATGGAGGAGGCACATTTATTCCCACCATCACCAAACAGGGCCTTATCCCTGGCTGCAAGCCTCAGGTGCCAACTTCACACAAATAATAACAGCCATAGGACACATGTTCCTGGAGCAGAGTGGAGTCTTAACACCATATGGTTGTCAGTGTTTACAAATGAGGTGTTAATAAGTTGTCAGTTACTTACAGAAATGAAGGGGAATGGACTGGACGAGGAGGGAGGAGTGACCTTGAGTTAATGGAGACTATTGTGATACACTATGCAATGAATAATCCAATAGTTAATAACTAGCTTGTTCTCATCCATATCCCTTTTCATGTGCATCTTCTTTTATTACATCAATGATCAAGTAGTTAGTGCTTATGGCTGGAGGCAAGGAATTAAAAGGTATAAATAACACAGACTTTAATTGAAATCCAACTGTGAATGCCTGGCCTCTGTGATTAAACCCTTTATCACATGGATTGTCCCACCACAGGTGCATTCCTACTACTGAAAAAAACTACTTAGCTTTAAAAAAAAAAAGCACATTTTTTTTCAGATGTCCAGATTGAATCATCTGAGAATTTCTTTGACAGCAGCAGGGCAAGTACTGTGAATTTAACAAACTCTTTCTTGCATGTGTGCAAAATCCTCCTCTAGCCTCTTCTGTTCAAACGCGGGTGGCAAGCGCTTTGAGTGCACCAACACTTGCAAAGAGAGAGTGAGCATGAGAGCTGGCATTAAGCATACTGAGGGGCAGCTGCCTTATGGTTTTCCATCCCTATTACAGCTCATTAATGTGGTTCCTAGGATTTCTAAAAATAAATTAAATAAAAAAAAAAAATAATCTATTGGATTGGGCTAGAGCAGATTTAGATCAGCTGGTGTCCTGCCTGCCTCGGGTTGCCTAAGTACACAGGCATGATGCTGGATTTTTCTAGACTCTGCCTCCAGCAAACTTCAGTGCACAGGCTTGCTGAGCAGGCTGCTGAGCTGGCAGTGTGGCTCCTAGGGGGATGGAGCTGTGCGAGTAGATCAACATTTGCCTGACAACAGGGGCGCTGCTGGTGTCATCCTTGGCACAATATATAGCAGAGTGGGACCTTGATTACTCCAATAGAAACAGGAATGACATTTATTTTAGATCACTTGATGGGTTGAATGCCTGCAATGACAATGAATGAATGTTTTCCAGGGGGCTGGATGAAAACTGGCTGTTGGTAAGCCTCAAAAGTAGGAGACTGGTTTGTTTATGACTATATCTGGAAAGGATTTTTCCAAGCATTATCCAAGATTTACACCTCTGTGATGCGATAACCAGACTGAAAAAGCACTGTTCTTGACAACAGTACCCAAGTATTCTTCCAATTCAGGTGGCTCACCTATGGAATGTGATGGGCTAAAAAGTGAGTGCTGATATGAACTAGATGCTTCATAATCTGTAGAGAAAATTATGCAGAGGAAAATCTGTGTTCAAGCCACACAAAAAGCTGATTGCTGCAGAAAATGCAGGAAAATAACCCTAAACCAAGCTCATAGTCCTGCATTAGCAGTGAATAACCCTGATAATGTATTTTAAATTACTCGGTGAAAGATATTTGGCTTCTCTCAAGGAGACTTATCAGCTAAGACAAGCCTGTGTGGAATGTTTTTGAACCTAAACTACATAACGGAGGCCAGTAAATATAACACACCAAAAGGGGAGAAGGGCTCTGGGAGCCATTAGAAATATAAATTATTTGGTTTTACTGCAGCGTTCAGCTGGAAGGCTCTTCCTTGATTTAAACAAATGCTTTGTTTTCCCCCTTGCTGTCCACAGTGTTTGCACTTGTCCTGCCAAATGTCTGAAGGCAGGTAAGCCAGGTAAATCAACCGATTGGTTTGTGCTGCTCTTAACCAACCTGGTTGTATTTCTAGCAGTGCAGTAAACGTGCTGAATGAATATGGCACTGTGTAGAGTTCTGGAGTGGAAATCTAGCTGTAAAATATTACTTAAGGACAACAAATGCTGGTAAAGGGAGAAGCTTGTAACTGCTAGTACTAGTTCTTCATGTACAAGACCTAACAAGCACTGCAAAAGGTGTTTTATCCTCCATACAGTGTGTGAGTTTTTAAGCCTAAACGGTTTGAGCTTTCTTAAGTCTTACAGGGTTTTTTTTACCATATTTAAGTTGACATAAAGGAGTATGTGTTTCATGATGAATGTCCTTGGCATTTAAAAGTAGGGTGAATTCAATAGGGTGAATTATAGAAAGAAATAGATTAAGTTTTTGCACCACGTCCTTCTTGCAGAAATGATCCCCCAAAGCCCTTTTCAAATCATCAGGTTCCATCCCAGGGGAGGACAAGATGAGGGCTCACCTCATTGCAACTTCCACCAGGATTTTCTCTAATGTATGCATATCGGCTACCTTAAGACTGCTTTTGTTTTGAAAAACAAAGGGTAGAAGAAAGCAGAATCCTGCAGGGACTGTGTAGGCAAAACCAACCGCTCTGATGTACTCTACAGTGGTTCATACACAGCTGGGGATGTATAAAAGCTATTTTATTGGCGAGGGGGATGTTGGCCAAGGCACCACGGTTATACAGTAGTGCTATGGGACCATTAGGTTCTACAAGAGCAGACCCTGTGTGTTTTGAATTACTGTTGCCTCTAAAGCATAGTGCTGCCAACGGTGCTGCACCTCCACACAGCGGTTGGCATTCAGCCCTCCAGCTTTGCCAAGTGCCTGATGCTGCTGTGTGAATATAGATACCTCTTAAAGCTATTCTGAAGTCCCACTGTAAATCAGTGTCTCCTCTCTGTTTCATGATATTAAATTCTAATAGTCCAATGTCATCCTGATACAAATGAGAGAAAAACGTCTTATAAAAAGCTTGCTACATGAGACCATACACATTGATGGGAATGGTCCTGTGCTGCTGAACCCTGGACTGCTCAGGAGACTACATGTCTGTTCTGCTCTGGGTCCCTTTCAATAACTCTGAAATAATTCAGCTTGCCTGGAACTTTCTATCTTTGTGCCCATCAGTACATACAGGGTTAAAGGTAAAGCAAGGAAAAGTTATGGTACATGTTACACAGAAAAGGAAATGTTTCCATCTCGTTAGGCTTGTGGACAGTTTATCAAATTTATTGAAGAAGGTAAAAAAAGAAAGAAAAAACAAAAAAACCAAACAAACCCCCAAAAGACAACCCTGGGTGATTTTATCAAACATGACATCCTACAAGCCAGAAGCTGTAGAATATCTTTATTCTGAGTGAAGATGTACTAGAAGGTTTGTGATCTGTTTACATCAGGTAAGAATAAATAAGGACAATGTACAAAGATGTGTTATGGCCTAAAGCAGTCATTGTACACCACCCTCTTCTTGAGTCTTGTTAACTTACAGGGTTTCAGTCTGTTCAGGCTCATCTGCTGTACGAGTCCAAGCTGTCTTATGGCATGTCCTCTTGCCCTTGGTTGGAAGCATAGTATCCATGGGTCCTCAAAACATCCTGGCAACAGACCATTCCTGAATGCAGTAACAAAATGTGACGTATTAGGTATCATAAAAAGCATTCACACAAGTCACCTAGTATATGGGAAATTGTATCTTGGTGAAGGAGTGTTCTTAACAGAAAAAATGTTTTCTGCTTTGAAGGTGATCCAACTTGTTGACTTTCCTTGTGTAGAGGTGACCAGTGTCTTGTGGCACTGTACAATTCTGCGGTCATGATACTACCTGCAGAATTAATTTTACATGTGCGTATAAATTGGTGCCAATCTATCTCAATTTTAGAGTGACAGACATGTTAAGAAACAAAAGGACAAACAGAATGGGATTTCAAGCACATTTCAGCAGCAGGCATTGATTATTATCACCATTTACTTCTTTAAAACTGCACCCAGATTCTAGGTGAATTTTGTAATGTTAGATTTAACGTCATTATTGTCAGTAATATTTGGTGCAACCTTACTTAAACTTATTGTTTAGGCATGAGGTCAATGAGGGAAATGGAGGAAAAAGAGTAAGTGGACTATCCATATAAATTACAGGGTTGGGTTTTTTCAGCAAAATAAATTACTTCTACACACACACAGTTTCTGTTGAAAACATGGCTACCTTACATATGTGGATTAGGTTTTGTTAACACTAGGAAGTTTTGCTTCTTAACTGTGCTGATATCCTTAAACTGGCAAGCAACTGTAGTGTGAACACAGTTATTACCAATGTAAAAGTGCTTATGTCAGTATATCTTATTCCAGTTCAGCAGGAGAAATAAATTACACCCCCATAAATCACCTTATGTTATTCAGGCTATATCTGCACTAGGGCTTTTATTGCAGCACTTCACTGGTACTCAGGCTCATGAGCTCCCTTTCTACCCTGACACCAAATCGGGATGTGGCAGAAGGCACAGTATTACGCTTGCGTGTGTTTCAGTTTTTCCCTGAGCAAGCAAAAGGTAATTATGAGATCTTGTCAGGAAAAAAGTAGGAGTTTTCTCTTCTTGGAAAATATAAAATCCTTTCGACCTCAAAAAGTGAACATGCAAAATTTCAGCTAAAAGGCTTTTTCTTAAACCCAAGCATTTAAATTCCGAATTCTTCCCCTGTGCCTCTTTGGAGATGCATAGGTAAGTCGTTCACGTTGCCAGCCTCCTCCGTGCTCTTCATACCCTCTGTGAGCCTCACCTGACAAGTACCAGTCCTTCATTTTGCAGACGTGTTAGCTTATCACAGATGCCCTCAGCAGAGGGCAGAGGAGCCAGGTGGTGGATGCAGCTTGTAAGGGAGGACTTTTACTGCCTGAAAAGCCATGGTACTTATATGTGGATAATGGGGGAGGAAAGATATATACCATTTGTAATGTTTTTTTACAAAACCATTGGGTTCTTGCTCTTAATCAAAACTTTCACAAGAAAAGGACACTTTTGGGGAAAGAAAGGGGAAAAAAGACACTTCACATATCCCCCAAACACATGCTTTGCTTGATTGAAGACCTTCTCTCTCTTCTTCAAAAGAAACGGATTATAGGAAAAAAGGCATCAATGAACCTGATTTCCTTCTTTTGTCAAGAAGGGTGGAATTACAAAAATGAAAATCATCACTTAGGATCTAAGTAGTGTGTAATGAGCAGTGACTGAGCCCATTCCCCCCCTTACACCTATGCACCTTCTTTACAGTGCTTTTCACCACAATAGCCAAGATGAGCAGGTAAAGGCTGAGCCCCAGGAAGCCACTGCAAGAGGCTGCTGAAGCATTTGTTTTAAAAGCAAAGCGTGTTACTTGCAGTTAACAGACAGCTACGAAGTATGCATCCAGATGTCTGTCTGACCTACCAGATTTGCACTTCCCTTGATTCTGAGGCTTTACATGGTTCAATGACAATAATAATTGTGCTCCAAGATAGCAGGGAGAAAGTCGTATTTCTCTGGCCATAAGTAGAAGTTCAGATTTTTATGCCACATCAGGGTGTTTTTAGACTCTTGCAACGTTGTTATTAGTGTTTGGGAATCAGTGTACAGAGCCTCCTCTCTTCTGCCTTGAAGTATGTTTACAGTGGTATTTTGAATGTTAAAAGGTAACGTTCAAAGCACCCAAAACATGTTGTGCACTAGATTCATTGTGATTAGAGTTCCCCAAGTCAGATTACTGCCAAGCAGTTCCTCTGAAATGCGGAGATGAGTGTAAACTAGGGACCCAGTCCGAAACACCGACTTTCAGAGAATTTAAATCCAGGCTCAGGCATTTTATTGACACGCTTATTTGATGTGATTTGGGGGAAAAAAAAAAAAAAAGTATCTATCTTTTTAGTTGTGTGTGTGGATTCTGATGCAGTATTAGGAGAAAACAAAGTACCTATAGCTTTCACAGCCTGGGTAGAAGCAGGAAAGATTTATAAAACATGAAGAAGCCTTTTCTGGTTTTGTAGAATTCTTATTTGCATTTTGTATTCCCAAGATTTTGGGACAAAAATCTGAGGTTTGAATGCTTGCATGAACAGAGCACCCACGCCTTTTGAAGTGGAGACATTCCTAGTCACAATCTCATCAAATTACAGACGGGCTGAACGCTGATTATCCAAACCTTGGGTTTTTTATTTGTGTGATGGAGTGTCACTGTGGTATTACCAGGCTCAATAGTTTGGAAAGGCAGGATTTGATTGCCTTCATTTTCATACAGCTCTGCCTTGGCAATCAAGCATTCATGAATGGTTTGACTGCAATCAGTCTTTCGGGAGGCTGCGCCCCCTGTTACTCCAGGTAGCAGGGCTGGCCTCTGAGCCTGAGCAGTGCGTGTGTGTGGGGGCGAATCCCACATGATGTCTTCTGCTATACAACCTGCGACCCTGATCTCATTTGTTACTTTCTAGCCCTGATTCCCTCTCCCAGGTGCTTCACCCTTGCCTGCTTTTTGTAGCATAGCATATGTATGCATGCATGCCCAGTGCCAGTTCATGGTGTTCTCCCTGTCCTGCTCAGCCATACTCATACTGATCTTGATCTCCAAATGCCTGCACGGCTTCCTATGTCTGAGATCATGCAGTGGCCTTGCTCTAGCCCTGCAAATTTCTTTCCCTCACTTTTGCAGGGATTCCCAGGCTTCTTGCTTTTTGACCTTGTTTCCATCTTAATCTTCAATCTCTAATTTCCTTGATTTCTCCTGCTTCCTGATCCAGGTCAAACCCTGGCCACTAATCATGCTTTATGCCAAATGAGGAGGCTTGCTATGGCTTTTAGATTCTTTATGTTCCTGATTTGTACTCAGTTCAACTTTACTATGTGGGTCTGCCTTGTTTTTACGAGAGGTGGTCCCAAATGAAGATTACAACTTTCCACATAGTCTTGAAGACAAAGTCTACTGTACCAAAGTAAAAATGTTCACCTCCATTCCCCTTGATCAGAAAAGCATTTGGGCCACAAGGACCTAGCTTGCCATTTTCTCGCCACTGACCCCTGCAGTCAGAGTAAAGGATTTGCTGTTCCCTCTTTGGTTCAGCCATTCTGTTGCCCATCTCTGTACTTCACTTTTATGTCCCTATATGACATGTGGAATGATCCTGCAGGCAGGCAATTTATGATAAAGGTTCTCACAGTGCAATTCAAATTGTTACTGTCCCCAAGATACATTTTCCAGACAGCTGGTTCAGCATGCAGAGTCTCATAACTCAGTATCTTCCATCAACGTCTTATGCACATTAGGATTGTCAAGGGGATTTCGTCAGGACCATTTGCAGGAGGAGTGGGCTAATAGAGAAACATTCAACTCAGTTTGCAAAGGATTTGCCAGGCAATGCCTGTTAATAATAATGGTGATGGTGATTGTTATTGTTTGTTTCACTGAGAGGTATGTCATTCAGATGTAGATTTTGGTCTGTTGTGGCAGTTCTATTTGTGATCTGATTTTCCCAGGCGTGGGAAGGGATTGCTGTTTATACAATGCAGCTGTATTTTGGGTAGGCTGATACATAAGCTCTGGACATGATTCTTCTCTGAGAGGCTCTTGTTTTATTTCCCTGTGACAACAGTAATATGTGGCTTTTACAGTTGGTATGAATGGTGGATTTCCTGCAAATTCATCAGAAAATTGAGGAACACAGAATTTTTAAGCAATTATAACTAGCAGCAATTCTGAAACTACTGTAATTATAAAGTTACACAGAAAGGAAATAAAAACTCAGTAAAAAAAAGTCTAGCACAAATAGAGGTTTGTATCCAGATTAGTACTTCAGAATTGGGCCTTATCCTTCAAAACAGATCACTAAGTTAAATAATGCAGGACAACTGGCTGTATATATGCACTAAATTCTACACAGGGAATTCTTTAGAATACTACCATTAGGATAGAAACAGGAAGGAGAAATGAAGAAACTTAAGATGATGTGGGTATATTTTTAAAATAATATTATATGTGAATCAGGTCAAAAAGTACTCCCATCAAAGCTAGTATCATGCCTCTAGCAGTGGCTAAGACCTCCAGCTGGAAAGAAGAATGAAATCCACACTGAATGTATTTAGGCAGTGGTAGCTCTCAGTTATCAGAGAACAGGGACTGAAAAGTAGAGTTCATCCCGGTGTTCATTGAGGTGGGTTGATGGGATTGGACATAAGAGTTGATACTACCCCTAGAAAAACCATAGCTCTAAACTTTCATAACTCTCTGTAATGATAGAAGGATCCACCTAGGGTATGCTGGTACTTACATCAGCTCCTCAAAGGGGAAATAATTTAAAATCATAATCTAATGCTAAAGGGGGGATGAGGGAGAAACATCTGGATGTGCAAGAAGGCAAACCAGTCAAGGACATTGTCAGAGATAACACCCTCTGAACAAGTAGACCCAGTTCTTCCCACTTTTTCATTTAGAAGGCTCTGGGAATGAGAAACCAAGCTCTACAGAGCCAGCCAAAACCCAAACCACCATACTATATTACAATTTTGGGGGCATGCTATGTCTTGACCAAATTTAGATGGGCCTGTGGACCAAGAATCTTGGATTTGATCAGGAGTCTGGATGCCTTTGTTTTGGGAGCTCTCGCTTTCTTTTGGGAGACCAGGTTTTAATTTCTCATCATGTATGTTTAGACAGTAGTCACGAATACGCCCTAAGCTATCAGTCGCTAATAAAATCCCCTGGCCTTCTGTCATGATATTCACTCCAACCTCTGCATATGCTGGAATGCATGCATCAGTTTTCCACACACTTGTGAGCAAATACGGCAACTGCTTCTGTTCTAGCTGTGCACAACAGATGGGAGCCAAAAATGAAAACATTCACACAATGCCCACAGACAGTTGTTTATTTTGTTTGTTTCTTTGCATCTCTGAAGGTACATTGGAGAAGAAGAAAAAAGGGGAGGAGGGGAAAGAATCAAAGACTTGAAACAAGGCAAGGAAACAGGAAAGTAAGCGTGGGAAATGGTTTATGACTGCAACCCTGATGATGTAGCGCTGAGAGAAGGGGAATGCCATCAGGAGGTAGAAAGCCACATGGTTGCAGAGTCCTAACTCTTACCAGGATAATGGGGCCACACCTTGAGGTAGCTATTACCGTGCTATCAAAACATAAATGTGTTGCCTTTTCATTTCTATTTCATTTTCTGTCTGGTTCAATTCTCTTTTCAAGGGTCCTTCCCAGCACTATACAGCATTACGGCAGGGCTCTGTGTGTGCTTTCACGTGCTTGTTTCTTCAGACACACATATAATAGACGGCGTGATACATGAAGGATCCCTGAGCTGAAATATATAAATTCAGACCTATAGAGTCATGAGGTCAATGGATACTTTTAAGTAGAGAATATCTTTTTCTTATAGGAATACAATATATAAAGCAGATCAGACTAGATTGCCGTAATCCTATAAATCTATGTGTTGACTTTGTGGATCAGGGACTTCTCTAAACTACAGATAGGATAGTAAGGATTTGCCAGCGTGGGCTTGGAATGATTGCATTACTCACAGGTAAATAAACTGAATTGTGGGAGTCTCTAAGATGAAAAAGAATGGCAAAAGGGACTCAGCAACAAATGTCATTCAGTCTCTAAACCACCATTCAGCCTAAAAATCCGTAGTTGCATTCAAGTTTAGGAGTGGAGAAAGGATTCTGTCTGGCCAGCCAACGTAGCAACAGTACCTTTCCATATATGCCTTGTATAAAGTTACACCACCAACAAAGTTTGGATGGGATCATCCACTAGATGGTTTTTCCCTGAGTTATAAGTTATGATTTTTAAAAATGCCTTATTGTTGCTAGTTTTATTGCTATACCTACACACAGACATACGTTCATCCAGCTGGTTCCCTCACCTGGGCAGCATCTGCACTGTCACCTACCCTGGCATTTGGCTGCAGGGGAGGCAGAGTTCTGCAGGAGGCACGGGGCTCTAGGTGCAGCTTGGCTGTTGCACGTCCCTTTCCTTTCCCTGGTTTGCACTATCTTACCAGGCCTAATTTACAGTCGCAGACGTAAGAGCTTTATCCTCTGCTGTGCTGTGCTCAGTGGTTCATCTCAGACTAATCCAGTGTCAGCATAAAACCATCTTTCTCACTTTGAAGAGAGGCTTTCGGCAGCTTCTTACTGGATCCAGACAGCAGCGACTGTGTGCTGCCAGAAGAAGCGGGGCTGTGCATGGACCTTTGGCTCTTGGGAAAGCAAGCAAACCAATGATGAAGCCTTGTATGGCCTCTAGAGTTTTCCATCTATGTACCAATTCTGGTGTATGAATCAGCTCAGCCACGTGTTTTTAGGGGAGGAAGAAAGATTACTGACTTTTGCTCAGGAGGCAAATGAGGCTGTGATCCCATAAAGGCATAAGCATATATATGTATATATATATGTGTGTGCATATATACACACATATATATATGTATATTAAAAATTGAAGGAATTTCAGTAACTTTACTTTTGTGTAGTCTGGGTGAGATAGAAAGGATCTATATTTTTGAGTTACAAGTATCCTGTATTGTCACTGATTTTAATGAGACCTGAAAACTCTCAGCATCTTTGAGAACTTACGCACTCCAGTATGAGTCAAGGTCAGCATCTAAACTCAGCCAAAAATCTGGGGGGAAAGCAAGGCCTGTGATTTGTTGTAGGTCATGTCATTCCCTCAATCTAGGGAAAGTAACCAGGAATCCTGACTCCAGCTCCTAAAAAGCCATTTCAGCCAGTTTCTATTCCTGTATAAGGCAATGGAAAAAGAGATGTCTGTGGCCAAACCACAGAAGAATTCTTCAAATCATAGAAGCATTGTGGTTTGTCTGTGGGCTTTCTCCTTCTGGGCCACAGGTGGTTAACAGCTTGGCAGAGGAGTAATTGATTAGGAGGAGTAGCTCGTGAATCTCGGAGCATTTTGAGTTTTCAATTTAGATAAGTATCAGAAAGGTCAGATGCTTCTAGGGATCCTCTCCAGTCCCTTAACTGGAGAAATCAAATTGACAGGTGTGTCACCTAGAGAACTATACTGCATAAGAAGTGCCAGGAAGTACCAACTTTTTGTATAAATAAGGGACCTACTCTGATTATTTGAAGCTGTGACACATTTTCCTCATCTGTTGAGAGAGCTGGCAAAGCTTTGAGCGGGAAAAAAACCCTAACCCTTCCACCTTAACTTACTTGGAAACTTAATAGTCCTAGACTTTGCCAGAAATTTCCTAAATTCCTCAAATAACTGCAGGAACTGTAATAACAGCTATTTTCATGGATACACACAACTGACACCCTAGATCTTCATAAAACGAAAGGACCAGTAAAGATGAAAAATTCGTATCCGATACCAAGATGATAAGCTTGATGGAAAGCCATGAAACTGCATGATTTTATCTTATCCAGCCTCCCCTTGTAATCTAGGGGTACTTGTGCCAGTCAAGAGCCAATGCAGCTCTTTATGTTGCATTTCCTAAGTTTTTGCTCAGTCTGTGCTGATGTACAAGTCTTACACCAAGAAGGTGCTCCAGTGTCTGGTCCATCACCAGGAGACTCCTGCTCCCCCACATCCTTCTACCTAGCTATGGCTGCAGTTTATGTACTCCTTTGTTTTGTCTCATTAAGTAATTATTTTGGATGTTACTGTGTAATTAATAATTCAGAGTAATAACCTTTGAATGAGATA
Organism: Gorsachius magnificus; assembly: GCA_034008185.1. Classification (NCBI taxonomy): domain Eukaryota; kingdom Metazoa; phylum Chordata; class Aves; order Pelecaniformes; family Ardeidae; genus Gorsachius; species Gorsachius magnificus. The sequence goes on along the minus strand of CM067083.1, from coordinate 27,628,101 downwards.
GTAATTGCACCTTAGCAGTTGTATTATTGCAGCTGACCCTTGTTAAACTTTCCTATAAACTTATCCACTGTTGGGTCATGAAAGTTTCCAAACAATAAATGATTTAGAACAAAGTCCTGTCAGGTCCCAAAACCTTAGTGACAGGAATCTCCCTGACCAGGTAAATAACACTGTTAGTAGTATTGGCTTCTAAAAAGCTTCTGAAAGGTTTTTATCTGTATCCTAAAGTCTCATGCTGTAACGTGATGGTATCATGTTCTCTGGTTGCCTCACAGTCTGAAGGGTCTCTGGCTTGACCTTTCTAAAAGGTCTAAAAAATAGACCCTAAAATTAATTTATAACTTGAATGTTTCAGTAAAAGAGTATTTTTTTTTTATCTCTGCCTGTCATCTTTCTTAGTTTTAAACAGTAATGGTAGATGGGGATGTCAGAAGACTACTCCAGCGCCTCTATATGTAAGCATTAACTCCTTAAACTCAAGGGGGGAAGGCAGTTCAGATAAAATTATGATAGCCAAGTTTATTTCAGCTGTCAACAGCATCAAAGGTGTCCTGACATTGAGACTCAGAGCAACACCACCAAGCAGTTGGGAGAAGCAGATGGAGTATTAGTGGGGGAGAAAATAGGTAGAAATGCTGCCAAATTGTTTGTTTATTTCTTTTCAATAAGTGGTTTCAGTGTGTCTCTTGCATTTGATTATTGGGCTTTTGGTTAAATCCAGAAGCATCTGGAAATTGATGAACTTGAGAATTTGAGGAGAATTCATCAGGGAAAGCCAGCAGAGGTGAAGATGTCCAGCAGATTCCCTGCAATACTCTTACAGTCAGGATTGTTGAAGCAACAGGTAGCATCGAAGAAAGTTTCACACCCCTGCTCCACCAGCCAGGTGACCCTTCATCTCTGGCAGCACCTCTGAAGGGGACCTAGGGGTGAAAGGGTTACTCTTTGCCCTTAGTCCTATCTGTGTGAATAAAGCCCCTCCTGTTCTTCTTCACTTCTTTGAAATAAATTTATTGTCTAATAATAATATTCTCTAGCTGAACACATATTTTGCCAGTAGGAAAATGAGACCCTTATGAAAACTTACTGGAAATATGAATTCATTTCCAGAAGTGCTTAAATGGATTTAACTGGCACCACTGCAATGAGGTTAGTAATGCTATGGACTTCGGCTGAACTGTAAGTGTGATTGTAGAAACAGAGGCAGAGGAAATGGGAATAAGAATACCTAACAGGGTGGAATTTTTTTGGTGAATTTGTGCTGCCTTCTGCCAAAAGGCAGGCAGGAAGGAGAAGCAGTAGGAGAGCTTACACTTGTTCACTTTATTTAGACTAAGTAAATTAATTTAATTTCTCCAGTTATTCATGGTTTTAGGTTATTTTCTCAGCTGATGATGGCTGAAAATCCCATGGGTTGATATGGAGCAGTACTGAGAACTTGTGAATGATCTGAGGTGGAGATTATTATTTTGGGCTGTATAGCATGACATCAGTAAGAATGGTGATAGGGCCCTGGCACTGTATGCAGGTCTTTGTGGCACGCTGTGGGCAAGGTGGACCAAGACCTACAATCTCTCTGTACAGATTTTGGTCTGCTGGATCCTAAATTCACGTGGTTATCAGCAGGCTGCCAAAAAAAAAAAAAAGTGCAAAAAGGGGAAAGTTAAAAGACTGTGAATCATATTGCAGGAGCTGCTAATGATCGTCCTTCAGCTGCTAGCACAATGCCTGTAAATGCCTATTTAGAAAAAGAGCAACATGAATTCTAATGCCAGTGATCAGCACTCTTATGGTTAGTAGTTACACATGTGGTGCCATTTTGTGAGGTTAAATCATATCTCTTCTTTCCCGACCATGATGATTTTTGGTTTTTTTCATTGGTCATTAGAGAAATCAGAAGTAGGGAAAAGCCACTGTGGTTAATGTATTGCCACCCTCTGATACTGGGAAAGATAGACTAGACTATTTCAGTTGGAAGGGCGATCATCTAGTCCAAATGCCTGACCAATTCAGGGCTGACCAAAAGTTAAAGCATGTTGTTAAGGGCATTATTCAAATGCCTCTTCAACACTGACAGGCTTGGTGTATTAATTGCCTCTCTAGGAATGCTGTTCCAGTGTTTGTCTACCCTCCCAGTAAAGAATGCTTCCTAATGTCCAGCCTAAACCTCTCCGGATGCAGCTTGAACCATTCCCATGTGTCCTATCACTGGATCCCAGGGAGAAGAGCTCAGCACCTCTCTCTCCGCTTCCTCTCCTTGAGAAGCTGTAGAGAGCAATGAAGTTGCCCCTCAGCCTCCTTTTCTCCAAAGTGGACAAGCCCAAACTCCTTAGCTGCTGCTCACAGGACATTCCTTCCAGCCCTTTCACCAGCTTTGCTGCCTTCCTCTGGATGCATTCTAGGACCTTAACATCTTTCTTAAATTGTGGGGCCCAGAACTGCACCCAGTATTCAAGGCGAGGCAGCACCAACACTGATGTGTTTTTCCTGGGAGGAACGTTCTCTCTTGCACAGAAAGCTACAGGGCTGAGAGCAGAAACTCAGGGTAGGGTTTACTCCAGACTCTTTTCTGCGTGGGTACGTGGTCATAATAATTTCTTATGGCCCTATCTGTCAGTCTGGTAATTGTCTTCTCCAGCTCTGTACATGCAGTGCAGTGTCAAATGAGTCAAGTCAAAGTGGTTGCCATCATCCTTTTCTGAGATACTGCTCTGTTATCTTTTATTCCTCAACATTATGATACTTTTCCTTCTGTTAATTATAGATTTAACTGCATCTGAATTCACACCAACCCTGTAACATCATCCCTTTTTCCCATAAAATTACTCTTGCTGATGTGTTTTAAACTTTTAATCTACCTGTAAGCATATGTTATGCTCTCTGTTTTATTTTCCTGTATTTCCTTTGTACAGTGGAATTCTTCAGAGTCCAGCCACAAGGTCTAGGCAGTCCATAAATCCCTCTTAATCTCTGAAACCAAATATAATGAGAATCGTTCTCTGGTGTTGCTCCTGTGACTTGGTGCTGACTGGAGACCCTCATCCAGTCTCTAGACCATGAAATTAAATTCAGTTTTTGTGGGGGCCTTTCCTCAGAAATCAGTTACACCTTCTAATGCTTTTTCATACAGCTGTATATTTTTAACCAAATCTAGTCATAATTTTTATGAATATCAAATTAAAAAAAAACAACACAACCCTACAAACCAGTCAAGACTTATTAAATTCAGATTAACTTGTTTCCTACTCATTCAGAGTAGGAAATGCCAATCCTTGTTTTTTTTCAAAGAGTGGATAATGTATTTTTTTTTTTTTTTTCTCCTTGGCTTAAACTTTGCATGCCAAATTTGAGCCTGGAGCACAGTTTATCAAACCATGTATTGTATTTTTGAGTTGAGTTGATCTGTTTCAGTATGTCAGCAAGAATTAGACATTTGGGCTCATGTTCAACCTCATCATTACTGTTTGAAAGCCTTGTTGTTTCCTCTGAAACTGTCTGAGGTGGAAGACTCGAAATTGCCTGGGACAATTAAATTTTTCTAATGACACCGCACTGAGGAAGGAAACATCTGTCCCTACACGCAGACCCAATAATGAGTCGCTAAGAGGTGAAGGGAGATCTGAGGGGGGCAGTTTAGACTTTGTTGGATGATTCTTGATTGCTCTGATAGCATAGGGTAAAGATGCCAAGTCTGAGATGTTTAACAATTCATTGTTTGTGATTTACACTTTAAAAAATAAAGACAAATAAGGAGGTGTTCCAGGGGCAGCAGCAGAAAAAGTATTGCTGGAGGGAGTTTACAGCTGGAAATAATTCAGGAACGGTTATGCTTCATCGAACTAAAACCATATGCAGTCATTAGCTCTTCCCCTTCACCAGATCTGCTCCTCAGTGGAGTCCCTGTCTCTCTGATTGCAATTAAACTCTTCAGGCAGCATGCTCCTAAAACCAGGCATACCCCAGCCTGTTTCCTTCTCCTTCTCTACTCGTGTTTCTCTGGGACACTACAGTTTCACAGTGAGCATCCTGGTAAGGTGGATCACAAGTGTGTAGTCAGAGGGAGAACTTCCCTAACCAACTGTGTTGTTTGGAGAAAGCATATTTCCAGCAATACTGTTAGCTCACCTAGTATGTTGAAATGGCAGATGTCCCATCATTGTAACACAGTCTTTTGCCTCCAGTCATATTATGACTTCATTCTGCAATAAGCTCCCTAACCAGAAAAGGAACTGGAAGATAAACATACTTGCAGGTTAAATGCCATACCCCCCAATGCTGAAAATATCGAACCCAATCCAAACTACTTCCTTCTGAGCTTGTCTGACTTCCATTTCAACTGAGGGGAAGATTTCTGGGTCTGCCAGTTCTTGACATACCAGGTAGTCAGGCAGCAAGCTCTGCAGTGTCCCACCGCACCACTTGCCCTAGGAGGTGGAAGAGCAGGCAGGCAATGGGCTGATGTTTCCTTGCCAATAATCTTCCTGCAGATTTCAGATACATTAAGCTGGTGTTTCTTCAGCATAAAATAATTCCGCGGACACTTCCGTGCAGCTGCTGTTCTGACAGCACTGATTGACAGAAACAGGCTGGGAAATGTGCTCAGAGCTCAAAAGAAAGGCTGAGGAAGGCAAAGAGAGTGGCAAGATGGGGTGGGGGGAGGAACTACATAGAGCAGGAATCTGTGAGGAGGATTTTTGCTATTCCTAACATTTTGCATCATGAAGAAAAGCCCATTTCTAAAGCCCCCTTGCCCCTTCCTGCTCTTACTCCTCAGCAGAGAACACAACACACATACCTGGAACAACTCTATCTACCATGCTTTTCACTATGCCAAGCATTGCTTTTTTTCTTATTAATTAATTTCTTCTCCTGCCCTTCCCCATTTGTTCATATTCTGTTCTCTTGATGGAATAAACGCTTTCTATTCTGATCTTTGAAAGACTGTGATATCTTGCTGTTAAAGGTATGGATTTTAAAAGCAAATCACATGTTATTTTTGCCTCACTAGCGTTGTTGTCACATATAAAGAGCTATCCGTGAACATGATTGTGGGTAGATAAGTATGCATGTTGTGGTTATGCTTAAGGGGCTCCTTTGTAGCACTGAGAAATCAGTGAAGGGATCTATCTCACTGTTAAGAGGTGTGGCACCAAACTGGAGGAGCCAGAGAGGATGTTATTTTTGCTCTGACCACTATTTTGACAATATTAGTTTCCTTCTCAGAAAATGAAAATATCCCAGCAGTATTTTGAGAAGTCTGGTATTTTGATTACTCTTTTTTAAAGCCTGTTGAAGCCAATGAGAGTTCTTCCACTGACTTGTATAAATTGTGAAGCAATTGTGTTTTATGGATGGAACCCAAGATGGGTGTATACACTCAAATTCTTATTATTTTCTCACAAAGTAGAAAGTTCATTAAGTTCTCAAAAATTACATTCCTCAGTCTCTTTCATATTCTTCAACCTTTGGCTTCACAAAAGCTCTGGATGTCCAGTGACTGTGGCACAAATGCTATCTGCTGTTCGCAGAATACGGCATTGCGCAGTAAGGTCTCCTTGTTTTTAATGCATTATTTCCACAGCCTTATTTGGGAAGTTGGGGGTCTACACTGGTCTCCAGTTGTGAGAGCTTGTGCCATTTGCTCACTGTGTGTCCCTTTGCATTACGGTGGGCTGAGATAAGTTAAGTACAAACTCCTTTTCCTAGGGTTTGGCTGCACCCCAGTCAGGAGCCCAGAATATGAAATCAAAGGGGAGCTTTATTGGCTCTTAATATAAATGGCTTATCTGGAGCACAGCATCCTGCTCTGCTGTACAGGATTGCAACAGAGAAGTATAGGTCTGGAATTTTAATGCTACAACATGGAACTGTGCAGAAGAGAGAGGCGCAAAGTTAGATAATTAGAGGTCATTCATAATATGTTATTAAGATACGAAAAGTTTCTTCCAAACAATATTATCATCAACAATTTCATTCATATATACATTTTGAGCCACATTTGCTTTAAATTTAGGCTTTTATACAAATAATTTAGGTAACATTTAGCCTTCTGAAGTGGGTGGTAATAAAGACTGCAGAATTTTGTGTTTTAACATGGCAGAGAGAGTGCCTCTTGCTGTGTCCTTACTCACAGCCTAAAATTCATCACTGTCACGTTCATGACAAAATCCTGACAGTCTTTTAAGATGCTGGCTGTCCAGAAATGTTCCTTGAAAAAAATGTCAAGGGAGAACTTTCAGCTTCTGTTTTATCTAAGGTCTCTTCAGGTATTTGCAATGCTTTATTTGTGCAAATGGTCACCTGGTTTCCTCTTCTGATCACTTGAATGGGGATAATGAGAGGTAAGCCTTAACAAATACTTAGCTTCTGTTAACACTGAGGAAACTTTCATTAGGAGTGGAAAAACTGTGTGAACAATGAACAAGTTGGTGCAAATAACAGAGTGGACTTGCAGTATTTGTGAATGGATTGCAGATCTGGGGTTAGTCTTTTTGCTTTATTCTGTTCCAAATAGAAATTATGCTATATGGGTGCTTAGACTTGGCAAGATTAGGGAAAAAAAAAAAAAAAATAAAAAAAATCCTTGCAATCAGAAGAAAGGAAATCAACCCTCCAAAACACAGTGGTGCTTTTGTGGTTTATATGGCTGTGTCTGCGCTGAGGAAACTCTCTCTGTCTTCCCCAGTCCTGCTTCGCAGTTGTCCAAGGTAGGTAATCTCTTTCCACAAAGCGGGGTTCACTTCCTGCATGTTTACTCAGATTTCCTTCCAAAGGATGATGTGCACACCTAGGGACCAGGTACCTCGTAAACACACTTGACATCTGTTTAGACAAAACTTACATTTAACAGCCGTCTGTGTCAAGACCCCTGGTAACTGTCTGCCATAACAATTACTAGAGATTGTGTTTAACAGAATGATGGCAGAATGGTTCACTTAGCTCCAGCTTTTTGGCTTTGTTGCTGAAGACCCAGGGTTGCATCTGCGGTACAATTTACAGCAGAATATGGGGTTTCATTCATTTATCCCCATGAAGGTGGGACAGTATACAAGCCTTATGTATTTGCTAAGATCAAAAGGCTTGAGAATGAAAGAAGCTGTTCAGATTTATTAGCGTCATTATTAATTCAAATGATAGTTTATGGTCAGCAGTATTTTTATCAATGAATAGCATCAGGGTGTTTCGACCGAATTCACAAATGCTTCTACAAGTATCTATGGTACAGGTGATTGACAGCTCTCTGAAGAGAGTTTAAAAGTAAATGAGAGTCTGTATCACAAGATGACCATGCAACTTGACTAATGTTTGCCACTTTTTTTTTTCAAGTTTCCACTTACATCCTAAAATATTTTCTTACCTGATGGTCTATCCTATCTTTTTAATTTAGAGCCAGAGCAATAATGGAAACCATCTTAGAACCTCAGTTAATAAGTTCCAAATCTCAAATTGATGCACTGACTGCTGGGAGTTTGGTCTGGACTGATATCTTAATATAAATTATTTCTAACCTGTTTCTGAAATTCACAGAGAATTAAAGCCTACAAAACCAACTAGTGTTTCACGTCAGTATGATTTAATTATGATGAAAATTTCAAGCATGTTAACTAGCATTTTAACATCAAAGCTTTGGACTCTAATTTAGGCAAGTGCTGCTATAATTATTGGTATGTTCCCTAACATTCCTGAAAAACTAGCAAAGCTCTAAAAGTCTGGTGTGCATATGGATAACTAAGGAGACAATAGGGTTGAGAGTCTAAAACCAACTCAGAATTAGGGCATGTGTATTCAATATGCAGTAAAACCATCCTGGTGGTATGTATTATATATATGGCTTGCTTTTTAAAAAAATCAGGAAGTGGCATAATTTCAACACTGAAGTACTCAGCTAAATTTGTAAAGAAAATAGGTGCATTCCTGTTGTGTTGCTTGAATCCAGTATCATAATCCTTAAGAAGTTAGACAGCACAAAAAAAGAAATGAAAAACAGCACAGCTACAAAAGAAAATTGCTGTGGTATTTGTCAATTAGAAAAGCTTTGTGCTTCGCGTAGTCCAAAGAACAGGAATAAGAAGCATTCGGTTTAGAGATGATTTCCTGTTTTCACAGTTTCTGCTTCTGCTATTGTTTCAACACAAACCATATTTTCTCCGTTCTGTTCTTTCTTGGATGCAAAACAATAACATTAGGTTATAAAAAATCCTTTTATTTATTGCTGCTCGACTTGCCAAGTCTCCCCAGTTACTTTTGTTCGTGGATTTATTATTAACCTTTCTCAGATAAAGTCTAACAACAAATAAGCCAAAAATCTTTGGTCACTTGAACACAAAATTAAAATAACCTTGACGTGTGGTATATTGTTTTCAGTTTACTGTGAGTTACCTCCTGAAATCAGCTTTCCCTATACAGTCAATATACTACTGCTCAGCAGTCTTCTACAGAACTGCCATTTGACTTTATGTCAGGGTTTGTAGTTATTGGTTCTTGTCTTTCTCTAGCCTCAGGGAAGCACTTTTTCCTTTCTATTCCTTCCTTTTGTCAGCAATCTGAGAGACTCCCATCCATATTTACCAAGCAGCAGAAGGGAAAGCATCTCTGTAATGAAAGCACATGTAAGGAGAGCAGAGCAATTTACAATGTCACAACATTATGACACTGGCATTACAACCCAATGTGTGAACGCTGTGCTCCCAAGCAAGGAGCATGCCACACAGGCGCTCCTGGCAGGCTGTCAGAATGGCTCCCAGCTTCTTTCTCCTCCCCTGTTGCAAAAGATATAAACCCCTTCAGCCCTTGGTATCCAGCCCTGTTAAAATACAGGGCTGCAAAACACAAGGGGGAACGGGTGAGATTGTCTTGAGGGTTTTGTGGAAAACTAGCTGTGTTACTGAGGGGTTTCTACTTTTAGTTAGGAGCACCAAAGTAGTGCTCCTTCTGGGTCCTAACGCTCATGATGCGGAGTTTACTTTTTGGATAGTTGTTATTGAGGACTGATGATAGGGTCAGATCTGCTTTCAGCATCTTGCAGCCCATGTTTAGCCCAGTGAACTGGGCATGATCGCTGTGTAAGAGACTGCTGCAGGGAGGACAACCCTATGATCTGCTGAGCAGCAGGCACCGAGCCCCAGTGCCTGTGATGACTGCTGTGTTGTGATTCATGGGTTAACCACAGAGTTGCACTCAGCCGCACGTTGTTTGCTCTACTTCTACAAGCTAAGGGAACTGCTAGCTTCAAAACTCGTTAAGCGTTTTCAGGTAAAGAATGGATGTGAGCATCTTTCCTATCTCCGAGCCCTGCCTTTGCTTTTTGTAACAACTATGGCTGTTCATACAGCCTGTCATCTCTCTAGGATAGCCCCATCCTCCTGCTTATAACATCGGTAGAGTGTGTGAGGCAGGTTTACTTGGGTAGCACTGCAAAACAGGCTCATCTAAGGTAGGATCAACAGCCATGGGCCACAGAGGAGATGTCTGAATTATCTGGTGATTACCAAGAGAGACTTCACCCTAGCCAAAGTCAGACACATGCTGAACGATTGTGGAGCTGAAAGGATTTGAAAATGGTGTTTTGCAATTCTTATCCAAAGGACTCGGAGAGGTTCACAGTGCACGCAAGAAAGGGATCCATCCCTCAGAGAGTTGGCATGGAAAGGCTAAATGCAGGTATGCAAGCTCGGTGGAGATCGGGTCTAAACCTCACAAGTTAAACCTTGCACGGAGGGTTGTGGAGAGCAGGTGGAGTATTTAACTGGTGGATGGTTAGCGTTTTGTAGTGGTAAAATCTGCTTGGCATGGAAAAACTTTTTTTGGTACTGGTGATTTTGCTTAAGCACTCAAAGCAGGAGTTGCTCACATCAGCTCCTTACCCTGTGGCTGCAGCCCTATCCATGTTCTGTCCAGCACAGCCACTCTTGTGCCACTACCCTCCATGTCCCCACACTTCAAGCTTGCTACCATGAGAAGCAGGGAAGGAGCGAAGATAGAGAAAACGGTGGTGGTGTAAATCTGGCAGTGCTGTAAGTCAGCCCCATTACACTGAACTCTATGGGGCTGACTGGAGCAACTGGTCTGTGTACAGCACGGAGGAGTTCCATCCACAGACAGCAGTGTTAGCAAAGAAATGCTTGGGAGTAATGATGAGAGGGAGAAGTCTTAGCATCCACCTTGAGTTCTTGTCACTGAAAATCTTCTAGTGCTTTATAAAGTGTGGCTAGAGTGGTGCTGCCTATTTAGGTGCATGTGAAATAGAAAGAGACAACATGGGACTTGCTCAGTTTGATCAGTGGAAAGAAACTCAGAAAAAAAGTCTCTTCTAGTGCAAACATCTTGAATCCCTGCAGCCATAATGTAAAAGATGTCTGTAGAAACCTGATTCTTGTTAATCCCAGTGGCTTCCTAGTTGTCGATTAGCAAACTAACTTAGGGCTATTGAAACTCTTGCCATTAAATGACTCCATAGAAACCAAGGAGCATCCTACCTTGTCCAGCCAACAGAAGGACCAGCTTGAATACCTAGGGCCCATCATCTTCTTCTCTAAAGGTGGGTCCATCAAATTATCCATCATTAGAAAGAGGGTGATATTAATGGCTGAGTTTAGCTGGCCAGTTGTGGGTGTCAGATACAATGTGAGCCAGCTCTCGATAGTATTTACTCTCCAGTGTGCATTATGGATACCTACAGAGCTCCATAACCCCTTGATCTGTACAGCTGCTTACCCTCTCCAAAATAGGTAAGGACTAAGTGCTGTGATCAAGCCCTCTGTCAGAACTAGGGACTCATTAGCAGGAGAAAGGAAAACACAACACACTTCTAAGCAGTTTACAGTACTGTGCGTTTGTGCAGGAAATGAAAGAGCCTGTCTGCTGTTTTGAAAACTGAGGGGATAGTTCCTTTCACAATCGTTAAACCTCAGTAAGGATATTTTAAAAATAATCAATTGTTCTAGTCTGAGTGAATTAAAATGTCTTGTTGGCTCTGTATTATAAGAGCACATTTGAGATTCATCTTCTTTTAGATATTTGGGCTGATTTGATTTAGCGGGATGTCTTTTAACTTCTTGCTATGAGAAGAGAGAAGTGGTATGCGGCTGAGTTACACGGTGTGCCGCGATGCTGAGGCTCAGCAGAGCTAAGATAACCTCACAAATAAACAACAGATGGCTGATGGCCTAATGCTTTGCTCTGGGTGAGCAGGACAGGGATTCTTTCAACCTGGAGGAGGAGCCTTGGAAAGGCTGAAACTGCAGAAATGCATGACATGGGGGTGGACACAGTTTGTTATGGGGATTCGGTCTGAGCAGATGGTATTAGAATACAGATCTATTATTAGACATCTGCTTCCCATCTCAGTTATGTGATGTGTAAGATTTAGATTAAATTCCCCAAGGAATGCCTGGATCACTTAGTAATTTATACGTGTGCATCTCTGTGTCTTTCTTTGAATTCAGATAACGGGCTACATCCTGAGCTAGGTTACAGAGATGCACATTTGTGAAGTGACAGAAATGTAACTGGAGGCAGCATCTGATCTGTGTTCTCTCATAGAGAACTCCTTAGAGGTAAACTATTAGTTAAGGATTAATACCCAAAACAGACAGAAACCTCTGTGTTGTCGGAATAAATGTGCATGGATTCACCCACTGAGAAGACAACAGCATGTAAATATTCTGTAAGACCTGCAATTAGGTGGAAAAAACATGGATCAGGATTTCTTTCTGCCTTATCTCTGTTTTCCCTGGTTTTTAGGTATATCACAGGATCAGTGCTATAGATGCCTTCACTACTTAGCAACAACTAAAATATCAGTGTTATCAACATTATTCTCATATTAAATCTAAAACACAGCACTATACTAGCTACAAGAAAAAAATTAACTCCATCCCAGCTGAAACCAGGGCACAGCCTCTGATGGGCATAAGGCAGGAGCAATCCCAAGCCCTGAGTAGCTCAGGAAGGGGCTCAGCACCTCCCTAGGCCAGTACTCTGCCTTGTGTCAGAGAGCTGGAGCTGCCGACAGCTGCCTTGCTAAGAACAGCCCAGGTTGGGTCAAAGATCTGACTGTGTTTTACCAGCATCCCTCCACTCCCTTCCCTCACCTCTCTGCTCCCATCAAATTACATGCATGGGTGGGGGGGGGGGGGGGAGGACTGTGAGTTGTGAATTTCCCTTAATTAACACTCCCACTGTGAAGCCTCAGAGCAGGAGAGAGAAGCATCTGTAACACCCCACAGATCTCCCCCTGGAAGCCCTGTCCAAGCCCTCCCAAAGGCAAGAGGACTGCAGTTTCGTCTGCTTGACCTCTCTAGGGGACAGGTCGTGTGAAAACTGAGGGAAACTAACCCACTTAATTAAAGAAAACACTCCCAACCCAGCATCTCGGTTCCTTCTCTTAATATTTAGTAATGGGTATGTTTTAGTGCAGGGAAGATGCTGCCTTAGATGTATCTCCGGGCTGTCATGGTATCTACTGGATTGCAGTGGAAGGAAGAGAAGGATACTGAACTTCAACACCAGCAAAGTGAATCTGATAAATTTGTATAGCAAAATTCTGATCACACCAAAGAAAATAATGTATCTGTTAAGTTGTACCTCTCTGAAGCAATTTCAGGCTAGTGTAAGTTGCTCTATTAATAAAGAAATACACAGATTTAACAAGCAGTTCTCTCTCCTTACACAGAGAATTTAAGGACTGAAAAGTAGCAAGGGTTGTCAGGCTCTGGAATGGGCTGCCCAGGGAGGTGGTGGAGTCCTCATCCCTGGAGGTATTTAAAAGAAGGATAGATGAGGTGCTTAGGGACATGGTTTAGTGGTGGGATGGCAGTGCTAGATAAACTTTTGGACTCGATGATCTTAAAGGTCTTTTCCAAACAAGGTGATTCTATGATTCTATGATCTAGGGAATTAAAAGTAGCGATTGAGGTCATTCTTTTGCCCTTGAATTCCCACCATCTTCTGCAGAGCAAAAAAGTACATTAACTTGCTGTTCTAGCCAAGCTCTTTGCCATGTCGTTTATGGTCCAAGCTGCTGTGTTTAGGAATGGGTGTATGCTACCGAAGTTAGTAGCACTTTAATGTGGCCAAGCTCTAACATCTGATCCCAGCTAGAGTGGGAGAAAAGGTGCTGAAATTCCAAAGTTTACCCAAATGTTGTGTTCTTACCTCCATGGTGAGCTGAGCCTGCATCCTAGGGCTTCTAACATCTGTGAGAGGCCCCATGTTTTCTGGCTAAAGGCAGTGTTCAATTCATTAGTAATTCAGTTCTTCAAAGTGTATCAGGATGAGGCTACTGTACCGTTGAAACCATCCAAGTATGGGACTTCTGGTAGAGCTTAGGGGCTGCACATCTTTTATGCTGACTTTGCTGATCAACCTGAGTATGCAGTCACTGTTGGTCCAGGATTTCCAGGTGTCCATCATCTTTGTCAAACCTACAGCTACATAAAAGCCCATGTCCTTCTTTTTCCACTCAGACAAGTATCCCAGCTACTCCAGACAGTGCTCGTGGGGTGGAAAGGAAAATTGGACACCTCTTTCCTCTTCTTTCTGTAACTATAAGTCAGTCTGGCTCAATTAAACCCAGCTCATACCATTGTATGAGAACAGCCATATCTCTTCCAGCTGTAGTGTGGCTACAATCTTATTTAATTGCATTGTACTTAATTTTTGCTGACTAGTGAGCCGATCTTTTGAAAGGTTAGAAGACAGATGAGGCATGACAGTAACATAGTAAGTTCTCAGAAGAAAGTTTTCTCTCTAAGGTCAGAGTGAAAAGGGATGGGTGGAGATCTGAGATCCCAGTAAGCCTTGGCTGGTGGGGAGTGATGTTAAAAGCTAGGGGACTAGTCAAACTATTTTAGTCCTCAGAAAAACAGTGTAAAGGCCATTGCACTGATCCAAAAAATGCTGTGGATTATTAAGCTTTTCATTTTCATCTTCAGTACTAAAAATCATTCTGAGTGGAGAGAAAAAATAAATACAAAAATGGAAATTGAGAATAAAGCCCCTTTCATGAAAGGAGATGTAATGAGCAGAGAAAATTGCCTCTTTTCATTACAGCCTTAAGCTTGACCTCATGCTCTGTCTCACAAGCTGTATTTTTCATTATTATCCTCAGAAATATCTTTTATTCCATGTGCTTTTTCTTCCTATTGAAGAAATTCAGACAATGACAGCAAAGATGGTGATGAGGAACGCTGTTTTATGGGAGCTAACCTGTGGCTGTTGTTCATTCACTGAAGGCTTCTAAAGAACCTGAAAGTGTTTCTCTCCCAGCATTTGTAGTCAATTAACACTTTTCACCCTCAGCTGATGATATTTCAGATTGAGTAAACTGTATCTATCATTGCTAAAGAGGAGCTGTCAGATACATGAACCCTGGACTTCTTTCATTTAAAAAAATGGAAGGGGATAACCTTTATGGATAGCTAAAGCAAGTAGGAGTCTACCCTAGTGTAGTCTGCAGATGGCATAAAAGGAAAATGTCAATCTTTTATTAATCACCAGCAACAATTGTTTCTTGTTAAACTTAAAGCTTGGCAAGAGCATTATATCTAATTCTCTCAGTATTTTACTGAGGAGGCAGAAGCTGATGGGCAAAGAGGGGCAAAAGCATTTATACCTCCTTTAGAACGTAAAATAGAAGTAATCCTGAGCACAGCATTAGACTTCACTCAAATCAGGCATTTCGAAGAATGAAACTCACTGATATAGGTGAAATCTTAAATTAATGACATAATGCCATATCCAGCTAAGAAGATCTAGAATGTGGAAGTGTCCAGAAACATGCAATGAAATGACCCTGAACAAGGAGAAACATATTTGATTTTTTAAAAATGTCTTTATTCCATCATTTTCCTTTAATAACAGGGGATCAAACCACACCATCCATTAATTTTCACCACCACGGACAGTTCTGGGATCTCGAATCTGAGTTGCTTATCAGTCATAGCCTGGAGGCTTATTTTTAAGCCACTGTTTTCCAGGTTATGTTTTTTGTTTTGGTTTGTTGTTTTTTTTTCCCCGTGTATGTATGGCCTGCATTCCTGAGCATACTGCTGTGCATTCGGGTGTGTTAAAAGAGATTCTAAAAAAAAAAATAATTAAGATTTTATACGGCATTATATTACTGGCTCATCTCATCATCATTCATAGGTTTTCTTGAACCTTTTTTCTTCATCCTTTCCTTTCGTTCTCTGCTCACATAAGAGAAATTCCAGGTTCTTGATGACTTAGCCTGGTTTTATGTGAAATTTTACATAATCCTACTTTTTCTTTTATTTTGGAAATCTGTGTTCATAGTATTCCATTATTCCAGATTAAAATAAAGTGGTTATAATCATTTAAATCAAAAACAACTTTTTCACTTAGTTGAAACTGTATTGAAAATATTCACTGTCTTTTAAATGATTTCAGGTTGGGTTTTTTTTGTCAGAAAAAGCAGATGCAAAATACAACCTTTTTGGATAATAAAATTTTCTGCTGAAAAAATATTGATTATTGACAACCAAAAATAAAAGAAGAAAAATTTTAGCTTTTGGGAAGAAAAAAATAAATCTGAATGTTGCAGCCATTTAATGTGTAACCAACAGAACTCCACGGTAATTCTGCTAGTTTGTACCATTTGGGAATCTGAAGCAATATGTCAGAGGTTAAACTTCTTTTTTTGAAGCTGATCTTGCTCAACTGTGCATTGCTTGAGTATGAACTCTCAAATCTCTTCTAAGATGGGCAGATAACTTATCTGAAATTCAATAATTTAAGAATTTAAGGTGCTCCTGAGAAACATGGTTTAGAAGAGCTCCTGCTATGCTACATCTCCTTATGTGGTCTTGAAAAAGCAAAATCACCTTCCCTACTCCTGCATCTGTCTGGATCAAATATTTATCATTAGACAAGATACCATATCCATTTTTTTTAGGGGTGAAAAGAAAAAGGTGGCAATAAATCTCATAAGGTATTAACACATCCAAAGAGCCTAGCAAGGTTAATTCTCTGCCTGTGTGCCAGTGCCTCCTAATGAAAGCTTTGCAATTGAAGAGGAAAGACCTTCTTTAGCAAATGTTTTCCTTATTGACATGACCTTTTATTGTTTATTCATGCTCACTATAGCAGGGAAGACCTATTTTCCTCCAAAGAACCTATTTATACTGTTTTCTAATTTTCCATTTCAATGGCTTTATGACTTGTCCTTCAGCTTTGCAGAGTTTTCTGTGCTAGTGGAGTTTTCATCCTCACAAGCTGAGGCACAACTTGAGAAACACTACAATGTAGATCGTTTTTCCAATTAAACCAGGTTAAAAAAAACCCCATGAGGTGCGAACGTGCCTTCTGCATTTCCTGCAGATGTCCCGCTGGCTAGCCAAGTGATTTAAGCCTCAATTTAAAAAGCCTTAATGAAATAGGAAGGAGCAGGAATGCAAAGTCATCTCTAGAGCACAATGAATTCAATGCTTTTTGCAGCTGTTTTGCAGGTTCAGGGGAGGTATATCTGTGCTTATTTGGACTTGGCAAGAGTGAAAGACCCCAGGGACTCAGTCTCAGTGACACCATGGTTGAGTAATCCAGCTCCATACCAAATGCTGATGTAGCTTGTTTCTCTTTTTCAGCCAAGTGGCTCCTGCCATGAAAACAAAGGGATACACAAAAAACCAAAATAGATTATTTCCTTCTCTTTGGGAATAACTGTGAGCTAGAAACACCCAATGGAAACCCTGGGTGATTTATGGAGTGCACAATATCTGGGTAGGTCCTAAAAGGATTAAAATTCTGGCTGTTCAGGGAATTCACTACTGAATTTTTTTTTTTTTAATGTATACTACAAAGTAGGGCATTGGATCCATACAGGGAAAATGAAGTTCTTTTCTTGAAAGCCCTTTGTAAAGGTGACTAAGCTGTCTCGGAGAACACAGATATCCTCACTGCTAGCTTTCTTTGTGGAAAGTTAAGGCCAGATCCCTCTGATACAAACTGTGTTGTCTGCAGCTTGAGGCACCAGGGGCAAAAGTCATGGCCACTACCTTCATCATCACACCATCCACCTCTTTGGTCTCTCATGTGCTGCAATGATTTCTCAAGCTAGTTTTCATTACTCTGGATGTTCAAAATTTTAGGCTGCTTAAGGAACTAGAGAATGTAAAATGTAATGTTGGGTTCCTACTCTCCCCTTTCCTTGCTGCACACATCACACAAGGGGACTAAGAAGGGCTGGTTACTGGCTGCTCTGGTAGATCTGCATTTACGCCACATGAAACTTCAATATGGACCGTGTTTTTTACTCTCTGAATGCCTTGTTAGGGGATGAGAACTGCTCTATAATCAATGTCTTTATCATATAATCACAGAATAATATAGTTTGGAAGGGAACGCAGGAGGTATCTAGACTGACCTCCTGCTCAAAATGGGATAAGCTGTGAGGCCAGACCAGCTTGATCAGAGCTTTATCCAGTCAGGTCTTGAAAAATTCCAAGGATGGAGATCACTCCAATGCTTCTCTGTCCACATAGCGAAAAAGTTTCCCCTTGTGTATGGCCTGAACCTCTCCTGATTCAGTTTTTGACCATCTGTTTTTGTTGTTCCATCCTGCTCCTCAGTAAAGAGCCTGGTGTGGTCTTCTCAATTACTTTCTTGTAGGTATTGGAAGGTTAAGTCCCCCTAACTTTTACTTCTCCATCCTGAAGTTGTGTGTTGGCAATTTTCCTTCTTTAGTCACTGGTGCAACAGTCTACTAATACCAAGGTTTAGGTTATTGTTGTTGTGTCTGTTTACTCCATAATTAGATATGTATTATAAGTAAAATAAATTCCTCTTTCATCTGTCCCATGATGATGCACTAGTAGAGTGACCCACAAGTCTATAGGCACTCATCAGTCTAGCCCTATTCCCCAGTTCCATCCAGCAGAAATTTTCTGTGATTCAGGCTTATCTTTTTAATATGCAAACTTTGTCTACTGAAGCATTGCTGGCAAATGCTCCTCTGCCTCAGCAGGGTCCACTGTTTCTTTGATAATGTGGTGGGAGCTGACACAGAATTACCCATTCACTCATGGGACACAACATCTGTGAATGGCTGAAGGCAATTTTCCTAGCAGGACTATATTTTCAAAGATTATTTTTTTTTTAATAATTGTTTCAGAAATAGGGTTATGGCTCACTAGCTAAGAAATCTGTGTATGAACTAGGAGATGTGTTATCAATTCCCTATTCCCTTATATATTTGTTTAGACTGCATGGGTCTAAATAACAGAGCAATTTTCTAATTTTTCTTTATAGCCAAAGAAGGAAAACAGGCACTTCCAGGGAATGATCGATTCCCTCCTAAACCAGACACTTAGGACAGTTCAGCCCTTATAAGAACCTCTTTTTGTTTAACGACACAAGCCTGGTTTCCTAGCTTAGGTGCAAACACCTACTTTTCAAACTTCTCAAGTTAGGTGAGATGAATCCTACTCTCAGTTTATCTGAGCATCAATTCTTGCCTTTAAAATTGTCAGCTGTGTCTTAGGGATTAATTGGAAGGATAAGAACCTTAAGGAGTTTGAGGCATCCAGGTGTTATGTAATAGAGGGAAATAGGGACTGTGGTTTAGCAACATATATATATATATATATATATATATGCATCCAGTAAGGTCTGGATAATGTAGCTGGTTTGAGTGAAAGCAGTACAAAGAATATGGTGGAAGATCTGTAGCTGAGGTCCTCTCAGAAATAGGCACAACACACCTCCAGGTTCTCCCTCTGGATCAGGGCATAGAGAAGGTGGTACTGCTTCTCTGTGCAGGTGTAATCTGCCTTTCATCGTCAGCATTGTGCTAAAGAGGAGGAAGCAAATTAATTAAACGCAGAAATTCACCTCAGCTTCCTCGGTTGCAAATTGTGCTTTAAATTTTTATGTGGAATGGTGTGATGGGTATAATGTAAGATTCGATTTCAGGTAATTACATTCTGCCTGCTTAAAATTCTCCTTGTAGTTTCCACTGGGAAAACGATTCTTCATTTTTCCCTTCTGCACCCCACCGGGTAGGTACTATTGCTGTCGGAGAGTGGCTGTTGCGTGCCACCCCCATGCCCTCCATGTACATACATAGACAAATTGCGGTGATGTTAGATTGAGCTTTGCATATGCAGGTTTTTGTCCTGCCTGCAACTGAAATTGGTTGGAATTGCCTGGGCGTAGCTGAGAGCAATATTTGACCCGCAGTTTTCGAACCACGGGGGATGAAAGAGGCTGTGAAAATTCAGTGTTGGAGACAGTCTTTGTATCTAGAGAACAACTTGTTATCGAGGATCCAGAATCACATAAGTCTTCCTCATCCCCCAGTGAAGCAGATGAATATCATTTGATGGATTGTGAGACCAGGTAATCTGAGGCAGGGAGAGGTGAAGCAACTTGCTGGCTACTGGGCAGCACGAACAGAGTCAGATGAGTGCTTGCAATCTAGGCTGAGCTGCCCAGGGAGGTAACAGCCTCCCAGGTGGATTACATGGTTCTACAAAAGGTGATTTAATTGATCTGTTTTACTGGGTAAACAGCCTAGGAGCACTCATACGGTCCCTGCCTGTTGAAAGAGGCAGTAACCAGAAACAGACAGGGGGTAGCTTGTCCTAAAGCTCCAACCCAAACTGTCAGTACTTTTTAACTAGGTGCTGAGTCAATGGGAAGATAGGGCTAAAAGGCAAGCAGATACCAGCTTTTCCATCTTCTGACAAACCCATGTACAGAGAAAGCCTTATTCTGTGGATCACAGGGCTAGTCCCACAATTTATTTGGGTTTAAAACTCCCCAGGCACAGATGGGTTTTTTTGTTGCTGTTTTGGGGGAGGTTGAGCTGTGGTGTCTATATTCCCAAGCAGCTGCAGCACTGTGGTGTGTGCTAGCAGTCCTGGAGCCTTCTTCCTAGTGGCATGAAATGAGGCAAGAAGACCCAGGTGTTCACTCTGCAGGCTGTACTGCTTCATCCTTCTCCTACATTCCTACAATTGATCAGTTTTCCCTTTTTTGCCTCTCTTTTTCTTTCTTTATTTTTTTTTCCAATTCCCTTGCAAATGTTTTCTTCTCAAGATATATTTACATTTTATTCATGACTCTGTCAGGATTAATTTCAGCGCTTCACGCTGCCTGTGACTCCTCATGTATAATGAATGAAGCAGCAGCTGCTGCAGCTGACAGCCTGGGCACTCCAAGGGCACATACACACCAGCATCATTGGCAACTTCTTACCAGAAAGGATTTTAATACCCCTGCTGTCTGAACCACACTTCTGGCCAGGGCATGCTTTAGGAAAGAACTGTGGCAGCTCTAAGCAGAAGGTACTTTTCAAATTACTTTCTTGCTCTTTAAATATGTGCATTGATGATAGCAAAGACTTTGGGTTCATCAGTGTCTAAAGGTTGTAAGATGCTGAGTGTCTGGACTTGATTACCTTGGTGAAATCCTGTGGAATTACTTAGCTATCTCATTACAGTAGGCAACTAATCCTGGATCTGGAGCAGCACACAGACACAGCCTCAATTTTTTGCTTTTTCATCACACAGAATAACTTATTTATAACATAACTCTCCAGAGGCCAAGGATGCTTTTGCACCCAATATGCTCTTGGGGAGTCCAAACGATCCCTGGCTCTGCCACTGAGTTCTTGGGAGGCCATTGGCATGTTGCTCCCTCTTGGTGTCATGTGCTCTTCTCATTTGGAATGAGGGGCTAATAATGTTTCTTTTTTTCCTCCCAGTATTTTCCCTGTTTAGATAAGAAGCTTCTTTAGAGGAGTGTATTAAAAGGTTGGATGGACCCTAACGCTCTGGCGTTTTGATCTTCCAGGAGATTTTTAGGCCAAGCCATAATAAGAGTAATTACAGTTATAAAAAGAATGGTTTGGGGATCCCTAATTGAATTGCGACTCCAGCCATGCACAGCACCAATTTGCAGTCAAGCAGAGAAATATCTGTAGAATTTATCCCAAAAGGTAGTGTCTTGTCTCTTAAATGATGGAAAAATCAATTTTGAGGTCATTTAGAAAAAGCTATTTCAGATTAACCTTTAAAGATATCAAATATCAATATTTCTAGATGAACAAGTTTGCTTAAATAGAAAAGGTCATCATTTTAAGTTTCAATATTTCTAATTATTAGGTTAATTAAATTTCCATAAATACTTTTAACATTTTGGTTTTTTCCATTTTTGGGTTGTAGAGCAACTTCCAGCATACAAGATTTTAATCTCAGACTTGAACTCTATTTTCAAACCACGTCAGTCAAAACCTCAGATGACAGAACTCTTTCCATCTTCACATCCTCTTGTGAATACAGCCCACAAGGTAGGGATATAGAATCCTCTCTACTGCCATTGTTAACTATCATGTTTCTTCTGGTTCATAAAAGTCATACTTCCCTAAAAAAAAAAAAAAAAGGTGGTGTTATTAAAATTTAAAATACTGTTAAATATTAATTAAAAGAATAATTAAAGACCCAATTCCAGAGAAATTAGAAAGATTAGCTAGGTGAAAAACTATTCATCCAGGTAGTAAGGTTTTGTGCTCTGACTCTTGCTGACTTATTTTAACACTGTCAATTTGATAAATGAAAGACTTTGTTAATTTTTCACAGGTGGGAAAAGTGAGGCCTGTAGTGTGCAGATGGTTTGTCATAGACTCAGTCACTGGAAAAATCAGGATCTTCACTTGG
The DNA here is from genome assembly GCA_034008185.1 of Gorsachius magnificus. Lineage (NCBI taxonomy): Eukaryota > Metazoa > Chordata > Aves > Pelecaniformes > Ardeidae > Gorsachius > Gorsachius magnificus. The sequence continues at coordinate 27,606,427 of CM067083.1, read as the reverse complement.
AAGGATTCTTAGCCTGCAGCACCGCGTACAGTCCAACATGCTCAGTTGGTATCAGCAACCTGAAATAAATAGTGAGGCGCTACCCAGAACAGAGCACATATCTCAGTGATGGATTTTGTAGAGGAAATGGCTCTGGTCCTTCACTCTGCCCACTCCTGCGAGGGAATGGAGGACCACTCTTCCTTACAGTCTTTGAACAAGGGGTTCTTTCCAGCTCAGTTGTCCAGTACTTTGTTAAAGCAGTTACACCCAATTACTGTGACTTCCACTAATTCTCCCTTCCCACAGTTATTCTGTACTTGCCTCTGCTTTTTTTTTTTTCTTCCAGTAGCTGAAGACAATGAAAGGTAAATTGTCCCTTTCACAAACCGGACATCTCTCCAGTCAAGACTTCAGATTCATTCAGATAAGCTGTCACTTAAGTAATTCTTCTTTATTCATCTGTTGTACATTTGCAAATTTTGTAACCACAATAGGTCTAAGAGAATTTATTAAACAGGAGAATCCAGGTGCTGGCAACTCAGAAGATGCCACTTTCCTCTTTGCAAGTGCTAAATTTTTTGATCCAGAACACTTGTGATAAGGACACTAAGTGGATCTGATTCCCCACACACAAGCCATTCATGCTTGCGATTATCAACTGCAGGGTAACTCCTCTTTGGTGAGACTTAACATCCTGGCTGTGGTCTATGCTGTACTGTTAATACATTCAACATACGCGTTTTAAAATGTACCCTGCATTTTCGTCTGGGTACTGTATCCTTTATCGGCTCTCATAACGGTATGTGTTGTTGTTATGCACAGCTAAACATTGCTCTGCGTTCGTGTGGATATCACTATTTTCTGTACTGCATTTTCTGCTATAGAAACCTCTAGATTCGTAATTCCCAAACTTGTGAAAGCCAAGACTTTATTTCCCGCTAGGGAAATAAAGCCAGTCATACATATCCTGACTCCCACAGGATGTTGAAAAAAGACCTATTTGTGCATAATCTGCTTCTTGTACCTTCACATCCCCCAGCTCAAGGTGCCTTTGATTTTATTGTATCTGGTATCTGTCAATAATCTGCCTTTATAGAAAGCCATGAGACCCCCAGCAGAGGTGGTAAAAATATTCTTAGTAGCTGAGAAGGTATGAGTGTAAACACAACTCTTCTAACTTTCATACTCTTACATGGAATGGTTGTTCTGGCCCTGAGTGCCTCTGAGAAGAGGACGTTCTTTGTATTGAATGTCTCCCTTATCTTTCTTTAATTTATTCCGATGTATTTATATCATAATGCCACAGACTGTTTGATCCCAGGAGCAAGGAAATTAAATTGTTCTTTTTTCTGTCATGGAAAAATAACCAAAAATCCTGGGGGTTTTCATTATAGTCATTAAACAAAACAACTTGTCAAGAGCACAGTGGATGTCTGTCTTGACTCTGCTCCCAGCACCTACCTGAGCTGGGGGAGACGTGTGGCTCAACTTCTCATGGCTTGCTTCAAACAGCTCCACTTGAAAGACTTTCAGGAATAAGTCAAACTCAAGAGAAGTGACAGAGTCCTAAAGCAGATGATATTGAGTGGATTTTAAAAGGGATGACCAAGTGTGCTATAGGTACAGCGATCTCTGACATCATCTACTGCTGTTGGACTTGACTTCAAATGTCCCTGGGGTGGTCTATGCCATTAAGCGTTGCTCTGAGCAAGGAGAAGGCAGGCAGGAATATCTGCTGGTCTCAGTTCTGACTCTGCTCCCATTTTTTCAGCTTAGTGTTTAATGAAGGGCAGCTTATTCTTTTCTACCTCCGAAACTGCAACTGCAGAAATTTGCTCACCAGTGGCAAGACAGTCATTGTCTGAAAACAGAAGTAGAGGGGCTGAGCAAGCCTTGCTTGTTGCTGGCAGGGAACCAGCCAGAGGAACCTCATATAGTGTTATAGGTTAAAAAGTTGTATATTGTGCTCCAGATAGCAGTGGGGATATGCTCAGTGGTTTTTCTAATCTAAAACCTTGGTTACAAATGACTTGAAGTGCCCCCCAAGATATTGATTGATGGCATTTTCTTAGTCCAAGTCAGTGAAGAATTCACAGAAAAATACCTTGTTATTCAATTAAATGGCCTGGTTTCATGCAGAGAAGAGTCAGAACCAAGAATAGAGAAAAAAAAAATTATTGTGGTCCAAAGCCTGTTTAGGAGAAGAACCAGGCAATAGGAATGCTTCTGTATACTTTATCTGAACTATGTAAATTGCCTCATACAGTATCAAAAAGCCAGGGTGATGTTTGCTTTTGACATGAATGATGTCTTCATTTAAAGGTTCTTCTTGTAACCTGTAAAGATGAAAAACGCTGTAGCAAGGGCTGTTGAGCCTCCCCAGATAGTTCCAAGTTAGAAACAAGTTTTCAGGGACACTTTGGGAACTGTTTATCTCCCTATCTGATGAGTTTGTTCTTCCTTCCTTCAGATTAAGGAAAGAAGTAACGACTTGTTCACTGATGAAAGAAAGTGTATCTTGTGGAGTATTTGTAAGTCCATAGAGGAACAATTCCTCAGGAAGCTTCAGCTGGGTACTGGATGTATGTGTATGGCTATATACATATATATATTTTAAAAGTGACCTTTATTTTCTGTTTGTTAGCAATCCCTAGTCCAAAACATCATACCTTAGGAAATTTGGTACAGCAACGCTGAGCTTACTATAGTTCAAGATTTAAAAACATGCCAGAAAAGATTCCTGGGCATCCAAATCTAATTGCTCACACTGTTACATTGCTAGAATGGTCCCCAGAGGGGATTTGGCCCGTGCGCTCTCCCAGACAATGACTCAGGAGTTAGCAGGAACCACAGGCCTCTCCCAACGGGCCTCCTGGATGAAACTACCCTGTTGGAACGAATTCAGCGGTACAGATGTACACATATGTAGCTGTTCTCCTTGGTGCTAAAGAGAGTATTGGCATAATTAATTTATGAGTATGAAAAGCAAAATCTGAGCATCTCTATATCTACAAACAGAGATTTTTTTTTTCCGTCTTTTTCTTTTTTTTTTTTTGTCCAGAATAGATAAGGTTATTGCTGCGTATAGGCTTCACTTCCTCTTACAATCAAGAATCTAAATTCAGAATAGTAAGACAGAAATCAGTGCAAGTAATTCTGATGAGCCAGTGGCAAAAGAGATCAGAGAGATAAGAGAAATTTTGTTTCACTTTTTGTAACCTAGGATCTAAAACCTTATTATGGCTCACCTTACATATGGAACATCTAAACATGGGACTAATCCCCTCAAATTACCCAGTTTCTGTACAGTGTTTTTCTATCCAGGCCTTTAGATTCAGTTACAGTCCTCATTTAGTAAAAGGAGACTGCAAGCAGTATTTCTGCAGGCAGTATTTAGTATGCACTTGATTGCATTAATACTTGTATATAGTGTGTAACATAAGCAGAAAATGATTAAGACACATTTGTTGAACTGTAACAACTGTTGTTCTTACCAATAATAACAGCCACCATTATGCATGCAAAATGCAATCAGATGCTGTGCTTCAGGATGTCAGCTGATTGCTTCTGTTGCTGAAGGTGTGCAAAAGAGGGTCAGAAAGCAATTTCTTGTCCTTATGTATCGCCATAATTTAAGGGTTGAAGAAAGGTGGACATGATAAACTGCTGGTCTTATACAGAACAGCATATATTACTAGAATCCAGGTTAGATTTGCCTTGGTGCTTTGGCTGGGTGGCTAGCACATGATAAGGACTGCCTTTTCCCTTTGTTTTTGCTGTGTCATGAAGGATCTTTCAGAAAACTGGGCTTGCCTCCAAAAGGCAGCCAGACCTTCTGCGTAGTATCCTGCAAAAGTCACTGGATGAGTAAGAAAGGGTAACTCTTTTTGGGGGCAGAGTAATGGAAGAAACTGTAGTGGGATTAATGTGAATATGGCCTTCAGTAAGCAGTTTCTCTTTCCTAACATGTCAGAAAAGTAGCTGTGTCTCTGATTAACCATTTCTTCCCGGAGCACCTACTGGGAATATCGTAGCTGTGTACTCTCTCTTCCTATAAGGACAACCCTTGTAACAATATGCAGGTCCACATGCCCACCATGCTACCCGTCTGCTTCTCCAGGACTTGTCCAAGCCAGCCGCTAAGGCAGGTTGATCAGCATTTTCACTTCTGTGTGGACCATAAAGGGAGGTGCAGAGCCTACTTTCACATACACCAGCACCAAGCAAGCTTCTGCAACCTAACTCCAGCTTTGCACCAGAAAAAGAGGGAGCAGATTCAGGCCAAGGAACTGTCTGTGAGTGATTAGAAGCAAATGGGATTTGGCAAATATCTAGTTGGCAGGAGGCATTAGAGAGAAGCTTTTCATCAGTGGGTTCCCCACGGTGCTTTGAAGGGTCATTGTGTACACTGGCAGGATTCTCATGTTTTCTTGCTTCCTCTTTCCCAGAGGCATTTTGAGGAGGAAGATCATTCTCTGCCACATAATAACTTCTTTCCTCCCTCTCCCCATAGCGCACCCTTCCTTCACATGCTTGTTTATCATGCTGAGCCATGATGCGGGGTTTTGCTCTTCTGTTTCTCCTCTGCCTCCCTTCTTCTCCTTACATAAATTTTGGTTGCAGAAGCAGAACCTCAAGAGATTTTTGATCAGTGAAATACTCAGGGCTTCATTAATTGCTTCTAAGTCTAAACGAACTCTGCATTTAATAGGACACTGGCAAGGAACTGAGTGAATGCTAATGGAGTGCTTGCGGAGGTCCTGCTTCAGGTTTCTCCTCACAGTCATCTTAGGCACAGACAGAAAAAGTCTTTAACTCACTACTGTGACAAAGACATCTTTCTTTACTGAAGGAAAGGGGTAGGTGCTCAGGAGACTGTGGAGTCTGGGGTGGTTCAGCATTTTCTGGCTATTTTCTTCACACTGTAACTGATCTAAGCAAATGTCTCTTGCTGTCTAGGCAAGGTCATTTATCATATTGGGGCTGTATGGTACATCTGGAGACTATCAGATCAGACAGGTAACCAGAGATTTGAACTCCCCCTAGATTGCTATATTCCATGCAACTTGCAGGTTAGAAATGTCTGAAGGTATAAACTCAGTTGGAGAAAAATATTAGCATGGGGACTTGGGTGAAATTTGGGCCATTTGTTTCTGGGCTTTCTTGAATTATTGACGGTTGTGGCTGTTTTCTAACATTAGCAGAGATAAAGTTTGCTGTGGAGAGTGAGATAAGGGCCAAAGAGGAATTATGCATATGGGGGGAAAAAACCCCAGAAACAACTAACAACATTCAGGCTGCAGGATGGATATTCATCAGGCTAGAGCAGAAGGGAAAAAGGGGACAGCATAAAATGATGTTTGTTTTCAGAAGGCTGTGATAGCTTCAGGAAGGGAACAGTTTTTTTCTGCAATGGGGGATATAGTTCCTCCAGATGGAAAGACAGGCCACCATAGAGCCATGGTTGAGTATTTCAGTGTCTGCAGGTCCACCACACAGATGTGGTGCGGTCCCAATAGCAATCAAGAGAAAGATTTCCATGGCTGTGATATAGCTCCCCAGATTCCTTCTCAACCCTTTGAAGCCTGGTTTTGCTGGCTGAGGCTTTCCTGGGTCAGGATCTTGGAGGTAGAGTTGTGCATACCTGCCCCGGCTGCTAAATGCAGTTGTATTACAGTTCCTCTGCGCTGGAAGTTATCCATGGGTGTGGGTGTGAATATGCACTTATCTCTGCTAACAAAATCCCAGGGTTTGTCAATCAAAGTTGGAGGAGTTTATCTTGTTCATACATTAAACTGTCTGGTGAATTATCTTAGTCCGGTTTTGCATGTTTCGACTCTAGACGTCAAACATATTGAGCAAATTCCTAATGAACAGATTACTCAGCTTAGCATTTAAACTGCCACATTTAACATCCTTCAACCCTCATAAACATTTTGAACTACTAAAGGGATTATGGCTACCAGGTATGCTGTGTCATTCCTAAAAATTAACCTAGGGATTTAATCAAAGATAACATCAGAAACAAGAATAACTGAAGGAGGTGCTGAGATGGTAAGAAGTATTTAACTCAAATATTTTTTTGTACCGAGAGTTTATTTTCAAGAAGGTTTGCTGAAAGCAAGTATAAAGGACATGGGTGCAGTATTTCCCCTAATACACATGCAAAATTATATACTGTGTTTGGCCTTTTTTAGCAAACATTTTCACATTCTCAGATGGGTTTTTTCAAATTTTCAAACACCTTCTTCAAAAGTGAGGAACAAGGGGAAAACTGCTGGGCTCTTTGAAATCAATAGTAAAATTTTAATGGGCTCTGGGTATTTCAAACCTTAGTGGTGACATTTACACCTACAGAAAAAAGACTGATCCATTTCCATCCATTGAAATCTTTAGGCAATGCCTCCTGCCCAAAACCAAAACCTGTCTACAGCTGTAGAAGCAACACCTTCCATGAGTAGCTAGGTTTTTAAAGGAACTGAGGACACATGGTTGTCCCTTTTTGATCATGAGATTTTTCCCTTCTTGAGACACAGCATTCCTGGTTTTAAGTGTTTCCAGGACTTAACGGTACTCAGCCCTGCACAGCAAATCACCACAAACTCTGTTTGCTGGAAATGAGGCCCAAAATGATCAATCTTTGTTGCATATATAGATAGCTGCATAGGTGGGGCATATCTGTATGTCCCAGAGCACTGAGGATCACAAGCTGGCTCACAAGGACCAAAGAATAGCCACTGGGAGATGCAGAAGATCAAAAAAGAAAAATAATCCAAGAAGGTCACTCTGAAGATGAATTAGTTTGCTGATTTATAAAAATAGTTGCATCTATCAAATTTAGAGCTGTTTCTTGGTGTCTGGGGAGGGGAAAAGCCCTTTCATTTGGGAGGAACACACAGGTATCAGTGGAGACATATTAATCCAAACCATCTGAAAGAAGGGATAGTCATATGAAAATGCCTTTATTTGTCAGTTTTTAAGGAAGATACACTGCAGCAACCGTGTATAATGCTCACTGGATAACAAACCTTCAGCAGTGATCATGGCTGCTAGCACCTGATGCAGAGACAGCTGTAGAAAGATTTCTGTAGACCCTAGTGAACTTCAGCGAAGGCTGCTGTTTCTATTTTATGACTTGACACCACAAGGCCACATTAGGGAAATTGTTCTTTCTGGCAAGTGACTTTTACTCTGTGGTTGAGGAAAGCAAGATCTTTCTTTTGTCTTTCTTTTTTGGTTCATAGTTATTCATGAGTGTCTCTTCACACTCTGGACATCAGGTCTGTGATCAGAGCTGAAAAGTTGTTCTGAGTATGTTTCCTCATGTCTCAAATGTCATGGTTATATCTTCACCAGCTATTCATATAGCACAGTAAAGGTGGATTTACCCATACTTTTCTCTCTCTTCTGGAGCTCTACTGTCTTCTGTCTTACGTGATACATCACTAGATTTTGCCAAAGAGAGGGGTAGGAAATGAATAGTATAGAAAAGGACCAAACTGGGCCCTCCAGATACCCCTAGGTGGCATGACTATTTGTCCCAAATCCAACCCACATTGCCATCCTACATTATTCTCCTTTTACCCTTTAAGACCTGAATTATGGTAATGACAATTAAAATTGTTACAGGTATCTCTTAACTTTTGGGACACTTTGCTTCCAGCTTGTCATTTTACCATTTTATATAAATTCATTGTCTCAGGGCACGGTTCCATTGTTTTCAGTCATAGACAGAAGATGTCAGCACTTCTAGAAGCTGAACCACCAAATGTCACGCTGAATGACCAGAAAATGTTAAAAGTGTGCACTTTGAGTACACATGCAAACCTTTGTTGGGAAAGTTGCTGAACATCACCTAAGAACTCATTGGCACAGGCATAGGTTGGTCACAGGCATCCAGAACAGTATTTAACTCTTCAAAATTAGGCAACCACCCATAGTCCTTCTGAAGTTTATGATCTTTCACAGAAGGTTACTGGGAAAGATAAGTAATTGGTAATGCCATTGTCCACTTAATTAGTAGCTCTCCTGTAAGGAGATCGCATCATGGCAAATCCCATTGCTAAAGTTGTTTTCCCATTAGCAAAGGGTATAATGTAGTGATTGGTTTTTTTACATATAGTAGCTTCTTCATTGCCTTGGCTGTTACCCTCTCCCCTTCTAATCTCTCTGTCTCCATGTTTTATGTATATCTGTGAGCTAGGGGCAGAATGCTCTTTGGACATTAAAACTCTAGAAAGCATCCACATAGTCCACAAGAGCTAGTGAACTGAATCTTAGCCTAGGCAACAAAGTTTTTCTCTAAAAAATTTTATCTGTGAAAGAGTTAATTTTATGGGTGAATTATAGATTAATGTCTCTGTTTGTGTCAGCACTGATCTGAATGTTAATGAACATTAGAGAGTTAACAGATGCTTCATTGATATTTATTGTACCTATTCCTTTCAATTGCTAATGTATAAATTGTAGAAAACAAATGGAAATTAATCAAAGTAGAAATCTGACTCTGCAGAAGTCGTGTTGCTTGGTAACAAGGACCCTGTGCCTGCCAGACATTGATCATGATCCCCCTGCTTTGTGCGGCATTCGAGTCAGAAGATAACTATTATCATGGGACTGCATGAAGTTTATCACACAGTTGCATAAACTGGCTAAATGACTAGTTAGAGATGTTACTGGCTCCTACATTCACGTCTCTCGAGCCATTTCCTCTGGAGAGCTCCTTTCTGCAGCGTACGATAATTTCTTATTTCTACTGTGTTACACACACCATTAATCTTCCTTCTCTTCCTAGTCCTGCTGTCACCTCCTTTTGTAGCCGGAAGGGAGTTAGCACTGCCAAATAAAAAACCTCCTGTCCTGTAATCTGGTGACAGCACAGCATATCTGTTCCTAGCAGGGCAGCTTCAGGGGCTGTGGTCCCTCATGAACACCAACCAAGGAAGAAGATTAAGAGTAAGAAATTCCCTCCTAAGTCATCAGAGAAGAAGGCGTAGAAGAAACAAAAAGAATTACAGAGTTAGAAGTAGCTACTGCCTGTAGTGGATGTAGTTCCTTGGATGTTGCCTTATGGATTCAGAGATTTATCTGAAGTGTCCAAGGGATGTTGAGAATAGATCTAAAAGTTGTGAGAGCCTGGGGTAGGTGACATAAGGTGGGAACTTTCACCCAACCTTCAACTACATTTTTACTTTCTCCAAATACTCCCAGCAGAGAGTGAAGATTCATTAATATGTCATGATTGAAAAGTAATAATCAACTGGGAGATGTAAATAGTAATATTATGCTGTATGGCATAAAAGAATGGCTAAAAGCAGGTACTGGAGAGATGAAGGGAAAGTACTCTAAGGCTGGGCAAGAAGGAGAGCTGCTGAAGGAAAAAGAAAAGGAGACGCATCTTGTTCAATGCAACTCAGAAAAGTGTACAGGGGTCAAGACGGTCATAGCAAGCCCCATCAAATGGGAAGCTGTCAGCGTGATCTGGAGCAGAAAGTAACATTTCAGTGTATTTAAACTGAAAGGGAATTTCTCTACTCTTGGCATATATTATTTCACTGCCCAATGCCCTGTGTGTTGATCCAACTTCTGAAATGTGCATCAGCTTCCAGGGGTTTGCATGCATCAGTAGTTACTGATAGTAGCTGCTACTGGCTAATTTAGGCAGGCCTGAGTAGGTTCAATGCACTCCAAGAGGTTCCCAGTAGAGAAGGCACAGGAGCAAAATCAACATTTTGGTAGCCATTATGTTGATCTGTTTTCTTGAAGAAATGACCCAATTTAAGCTTGCCGTCTGCTTCCTTGTCACCAACAAAATGTAACATCACAGCAATAATAATCCTGTGATTGCTTTTGGATAACATCTGTAATTATTTTTTAAGCATTTTTCATCTCTTCCTCTATTTTTCTGTGTTTCTATGTATGCACCGTCTCTCTCTCCCATCTGAGAGCATAGCTGATGACAGCTCGGTGATACCTTACCAGTGTACTAAGAAGTGTCACTGTTGTCAAGGCAGAATGTATTTTTCCATGTGCTTGGTCGAAGAACATTCTGTACTGTATATATTTCCTATGCTTAATACACCTGCCTCTTGTCAAAAGCTAGCAAAAAGTAGAAATATGCTTGCTTTCTACAAAAGAGGATGTTTTGCTTGGATGAATGTTAATCAAATGATTACATTCAAGTCAAGTTTCTCTTCAGTGCTTCAGTAGAGTGTTACGGCCCAGCTATAGGGGATTACGAATCAAAAGGGTTTGGATGAAAATCAGGTAGTTCAAGACCTCTTTTGACTAATGATCGTTAGGCATTATATTGCTAATTATAACCAATGGGATTGTGTACTTAGAAATCCTTTCCATACTAAAGCATGCCACTTACCGTTATTTTGGCACTTTAACGTAGACAGGCAAACTGAGGCCTTGAAAGCCTCCATGAGCTCTGGAAAAACAAGTTTTACTTTTAATCTAGAAGAGAGTTTAATTAGGCAGTGGTGCATAAATTGACACATCAAAGGCCTCAGGATGGTCTTGTCGCTCTGTACCAAGAAATGCCCTAGAGAGATGGTCAGACTAACTCTGACCACAGGCTGGGAACAGTGCCATTGGACTAGCAGAGTGCTTTATTTGGCCAAATACTCCTATAAACCCAGATGCATTAGCCTATGCAAAACACTGTTACGTTTGTTCTTGAGCCTGAGCTTGGCTGTTTCTAAATGACATTGCAGTGCCACAGTTGTAATATAAACATAGCTGAAGGGCTCGAAAGATCTTGCAGGGCCAATAGACACCCCTTTTTGAAAGCCACTTACTGAAACTAAGTTGCCTGCCTTCATCTTAAGAAAATCTAAAGAACTAAAAAAATCTGATGGAAATGGCAAATGGATCATGTACGCTTCTACTGAAGAGAGTGGGGGCTGAGAGATCATGCATTATTTTTAAGAGTTCTCTACAGAAATACTTGCATTTTGAGGCTTGTCAACAGGATACAGAACACTATATCTGTAGATCACTGCTTCAAATTTTGTTTCATTGAAAGTCAGTGGTATCAAGTCAGTCTGTGTCTGATGAATTGATGGGATGACAGATTTCTAATGGATTGCTGTCCATGCTGACACTGACACCAGAAAGAAGCTATGCTGGCAAAGTCAGAGAAGACAAAAAATCAAACAGGCAGAGATGCTGAATTATTCTTATCCTATTGTAGGTAGTGAAGAGTTATTTGCTTTAAAAACACTGTCTATGTCAGCGAATCCAAGTAGTAACATTCCCAGGCAAGGTATATGGGGAGAAGGCCAGTGATATTTTACTGAATCTCTGAGGGACAGAGCCCCTCCTTTCATAGGACCGCCTGTGGACCTCTCCCAACACTAGCAGCAGCAGCCAGAATGGACCAAACTTACTTTCTGTGTCTGTTCTTTGCATTTAACCTTGGGTAACAGATGCCTAGAAAACAAAGACTTTCACAGAGAGGGTGAATGGTAAATTATTCATGTTTCTTCCTGTACAAGTATTATGAGGCATCAACTGCCACTTGTTTGTTTTGCATTCAGAATTAAACTAATCGAGGTCCTTCTTCAGCTTTCACCTAAGCTGTGGCATTCCTTGCCATTGGGCTATAAACTACAAACCACATCTTTTGTCTCAGAAAGTCTCTCATCTGCAAATTTTTGGGGCTTCTGAGAATATTCTGGAGAAATGTCGATAGATGCTTGCTCAGCTCTTCCCTAAACGCTTCATTTGTGTCACTGTCGGAGACAGAAAATGGGTGAGATGGCTCTTTCTCTGGACCTTTCATCTGAGCCAGGATGCAAGGTTTAGCTATCGTAAGTCCATTAGCTTCAAAGATATTCAGTTTGCCATTTGACATAGCGCTGTTCAGAGAAAATCTTTGGCTGCCCAGAACAGTCAGTTATTAAAATCATCTCTTACCATAATTGCTTTCTTATATAGGTGACGTAAACTATGCTGCTTGTGTTATGGCAAAGCTTTTTATCCATGTTCTTATCTCTAGGGTAAAATAGTAGTTAGAGAATTGGGCTAGGATGTTGGAAAGCTAGGTATTAGTTTCAGATATGTTACTGGTTTCTAATACAGCCCCAAGCAAAATACTTCTCTGTGCTTTTTCATCTGTAAAATGATGATGATGATGACAGAGCTCTGTGAAACCATTTGGCCATATTAAAATGGAAAGTGCTGTTTGATAGCTGAGAGCTTATTATTATCACCATGCATAATGCAGGCCCTGCAAAACTGGAGCATCATGAAATGCCTGCTGTCCTCGCTTATATAACTTACTCCATGAACTCCAGAGCATTTCCATCTGAAGGTGCACATCAGGTGGAAACAAGTTATGGAAAATGAACCTTCTGTATCTGTTTGAGGTTCTGGGTCAAACCACCAACTGGTACAGCAGCCCCAGGAAATTATAGCAAGGCTTGTTGATCTTGATCCTGTGGGATACCAGCATCATCCAGCCAGTGTCACCCAGGGGTCTGTAAGCCAATTTACCTGACCAGCCAAAAAGGATCTTCACCCCAGTAACTCCCTGGCAGCCCGACTGCCCATACAGGCAGCACTGCTGCTGCAGGTCCCCAAAGTTTTCCTTTCTCTCCCTGCAGCGACTGAATTGTCTCCATTGCATTTTCTGTAACTTCCAGGCACCTCTGCTCCATTCTTTTCATAGCATCATTTCTATTTGTAGTGTGATGTTGCTATTGGGCCAATGAGGCTATTTAATGAGCAGATAATTTTGTTCCTTCATAAGGAAAAATTACTCAGCATTACAGTTTATCCACAGAGCAAACAGATTGTCAAATAAAATAGCATATTATGCCCTAAATAATTAAATAACCACAGAGATATTTGTCATTCTGCTAGTCAGCAGACTGATGTCGGCTGAGAAAGCAGATATCTTATTCCAAATGATGTTGGCTTCTCTTTTAAAGTGCAGTTACAGAAGGAAAGCTATTGTCAAAACAGCAGTGTGGGGTTCCATATTTTTTCTCTCTCTGAGTTCCTGAGCAAATTTGTTCCATTTGTAAGTCACACAATGACTGATTTTTTCCAACTGCCAGCCTTGCAACCTCAGAGTTAGAAAATTGTGGCAGGATTCTTCTGTTTCTCTTGTGCCGCTGCCGGAGGAGATACCAGAGTCACCGTTTAGCTGACAGGTTTGTTGGTGAACAAAGAAAAACAGGATTTTGCTCACTTTTCATAACAATAGAGAAGTGGGGCTTTTTTGTTTTGGTCATCTCTGTGTCAGCAGTGGTGGAAGATATGAGTGGTAGAAGGAATGTAGTACCTCTTCCCGACGATGCACAGTTAATGAATAAAAAGCAAGTATTCAGCTGGTATGGCAGATTGTCTCATTGTACAGTTAATAGATTAACTGGACTATAGTCACGTTTTGAATTTAGTGCAAGAAGATGGTGTTCCAAATATGCAGGAATATATTTATACATTAATAATGCTTAGAAAGTATCTGTGGTCCCAATGTAGATTTCAAAAGATCCCAAATCTATATGTGTGTGTGTTTATGTTCTTCCCTACTGCTGGCAGATTTTCTTTCCCAATCTTTCAAATCCTTCATTTACAGTAACAAGCATCAATTCAATCCCAGGCCATTTAGATTTGTTGCCTTGCAAGTCATCAGAGCCAGAAACACCTGCTGGGTTCCATTGGAAGGAGGGACGGTGAGGCTGTGATATACCCAGCATATGGGTTTTTTATTTGTGTCAAGTTGTGAGCTATACAGCCTTAAAAACTGCACCCCCCCTGATTTGTAGACACTCCAACTTAAGTAATATTTAGAGGTACTGACTTTCTATCACTTCCAGAACCGTGGACATAACTAAATCAACTGGCTTCACAGGCGTAAGAGATACAAAAAATTGTAGCAATAAAGATTTTATTACTCTAAAGTATTTCTAAAATAACCTTTTCCCCTCTCTCTTAAATGGGGAGTAAATGGAATACATGATAGTGTGGCAAGAGTGTTTTATTGGCATGCTTGAGTAAGGCAGCCATTTCAAACTCATGCCAATAAAAGGCCAGCTCCTGCTGTCATTATTCATTTGTACAGTCCTAATGACTTCGATACGATGATATGCTTGAGCAATTTAAGCAGGATTCAGTACAAAATATTCATTTCAGGACTTTATTGGAAATTAGAAATTTTTATCTATGCTATAAATAATATTTTGGACTATGAAAAATCAATTGACATTTTAACATCTAATTCACATTGCTAAAATAATGGCAACCTTTCAGGCTGCTTGTTTACTTTTGCCCTTCTGTCTGCAAGGCCTGAAAGTGGACTGCTCTGCTTCACTGTAGATTTTCAATCAATCTCACTTTCCTGTTCTCAGTTCAATGATGGGTGCATCAAAGCCAGAGCAGTTACTTTCATCAGCTTCTCTTCATGGCTTTGCTCTTCATCTTGAAACTGAACCAATTCCCAATAAATCCCAACCATGGGACATCTGTTTCAAACAAACCTTTCATTTGGGGCCTTATCTGTTGGAGTTCTTTCTAAAAAGCTTGCTGTTGGTCCCTGATTCATCTCTCTGATGCCATCATCTGCAGCACAAGGACTAGGGAGGAGCATATTGTGCATCTCCAGCTCTGAGGCTGTTGAGATGTGATTTGGTCCCCACTGGGGATAAACCATCCCTGGGATCTCAGAAATGCCAACCCATTGGATCACCCCAGCCATGTGCATTCTCATCATCGGCTTGCCTCAGAGTGTCTCCTGCTTAATGCCTAGAAGTGGAGGCTCAAACATACCCAGCAGGTCTGACACGGGGCTTTCTGAAGAACATCTCTGCTGTGTATGGGGCTCCCTGAGAATAACTGCACAGCTGCATTACTGTGGTGAAAAGGTGATTTCAGGCAGCTGAGGAACGGGCTTATTGGGCTGCTTCTCTCTGCTTCATTCACCCAGTGAAAAGCTGGCTTGTGACTAGGGAGCAGAACAGCTATGGTTGCGCAGGTGCTGATAGCATTAACGGTTGGTGCTCAGCTATTCCTGTATCCAAGCCCTTCTGACAACTGTAAGGCTGATATTTCTCAGTCAGTATGCACAAACATATAAATGAAGAATCACATCATTGGTTTCCCTGCCTCATTCTTCTTAACCCATCAAACTCCCACCGTGCTGCCATCTCCTGTTATCATAGAATCATAGAATAACCTCGGTTGGAAAAGACCTTTAAGATCATCGAGTCCAACTGTTAATCAGACGCTTGTCAGTCATAAGCAATCAGTCAGCTACTTTACAATTAGCAGGAGGAAAAGATACAATTTCTTTGTGTTGGTTGCAGATGTTTAAAGTCAGGAGCAGGATAAGCCAGGAAAGTGTTCTACCCTCAGAGTACTGCAAGTCAGTGTCCTGTAGCATGTCTTGTTTTCTTGGCTATGCCTTGTAATTTTTACTAAAAACACAAGAAGAGGATGTCCTTGATGTATTTCCTTTGATGGAGTGAGGTTTAGCTACTAGTGTCATTGGCTGCCTTTGCATAAACCTTGGATTATTCTGTGTATTGGGTTTGATTACAGGCATTTGGTACTGAGATGCTTCAAAACAAGCTTTTCTTTCACAAGGAAAAAATCACTAGTGCAAGGAAGAAAAGAGTTAGGCCCAGAGCTGTCTGCAATGGCAACTAACCCCTTCCAAAGCAATTGTCAGACAAAGTATTGGTTGTACTTTATCAGGCTGACACCAGGGGTTTTCTTTTGACTAATTTTGCATCTACACAGGTGGGCAACTGAGACTAGAGTAAGTGTCTGGTCTGTGTAATCGAATCTGTTCTGCTTATCAGCAGTACTGAGAGCTCCCAATTGCAACTGAAGGTCTATTGCCTGTGTTCTGGTTCACATGCAGAAAGAGAGCCAATGCTGCAGAGTTTTCAGTCTGGTTACTCAAGGCAAAATAGGGCTGGGAGGAGAGAGAATGGTCCAGAGCAACCAATGAACACACTGGGCTGATGAATAGCAAAGAAGAAAAGAGACACAAATGCCATGAGAGTTATGATGACCTTATATTAGAGCATGTCATATGTTGTGGCTTGGTAACATCCACTGCTGTGTCTCATTTTCCACAACAAAACTCCAAACCATCGAGAACTTGGAAGTGTGCATCAGTTTGCCCTGATGAAGTACACCGGAAGAACTGCTGTGGCAGAGCGGAATATCAGCTTCCCCTTTTATGTCTTTCTAGGATAAAATGCAGCCTATTTCCACATGTCTGGAATTGCTGCATCTTAATTTGAGAAAACTGAACATTTCTTTTATCGCCACCAAATGCTAACCCTGCCTGTTTTGGATCATCTCCATTGCCCTGGTCATCCGATCCGTTTTTTTTTATATGGCAATGTGGAAAGAGTGAATGGGATCAAAGTATTCAGTTTATTGCAGAAACCGGACAGTAATAAATAAGATCTTGTGGTCTGTGTGATAAATTACACATAATTGTTTTCCTCAGGTTTAAGATTAATTATTTCTGTCCCCCCAAGATGTGAAATGCTTTGCCTTGATATTCAACTTTTTTTGTTTTCCCCAACCTCTTTTGTAGACTTTTTTTTTAAGTAATCTAGAAAACTTAAAGAGAAAAGAGAAGAAAAACTTGCCATGTGTGCATTGGCAGGTTGCTTCTTGCTCATTTAAATGCATGCAATCAATAGTGCAAAACTGTCTCTCAGAGCCTGTGTGAGAGAGTATCATTGTATGAGAGGAAACCTGAAGTGAAGATAGTTCCCTGCAAGGGAAGATGTCCTGTAGTGTATCTCAAAGCATAAACCAAACTCTAGACATACTGGGAAATGCTACAGCTAGATTAAATAAGGATGGGGAAACATTTTGTGTTCTTTTCCCTTTGAGCAATGTTGCAAAACTTTTAGCATCTTCACATCCTTTAACCTAGGTCTGATCTAAATTCCTTTGGAAGAACGATGCCAGGGATTGTTGCTAAGTGATGTGAGTGATATGTTATTTAGTCTCCTCCGGAGCCAAAGCTGAACTTTTAGAGGGGGCCTGTGGGCTCCAGGGAATTCTTCTCTGAGAAATCGTTTAAAATGTCAGCTATCAGCTGTTGGGTAAGGTGTACGCACACCACTGCAGAGCATCCTCACGCTAGTATTGGGCAAAAAGAAAGGGGAGAGAACATGGTAGAGGGGTCCTTTACAGCTCTGCCATCTACTTATAGAAACCATGCCCAGGGATGCTTGAAAACAGGGAGATATTCACTTCTCATTACTTCTCTGGAACAGCCAGCATATAGCATGTTGTACTGCATATCTGCTGGCAGCTAAGTAAAACCAACCTGAGCCCTGTTTGCTGAGGCACCCTTACAGGTGCTACTGGTATCAAGATCCACTCTCAGTTTTGATTAGCAGCCTGGGGAGCCAAGCAGTGCTGTGGGAAGGCCCTATCCAAAGCACAAGACAGGAGGAAGACGAAATTTGAGGAATATTAACAGATTTAGAAAGGGCTCCCACCTGAAGTCCCACTCTATGGAATGGGATCTTGCTAACTGGACTCATTGGAGCTGTAATGCTATTCATAGTAGTAAAAAATCATGCTGCCAAAGACTGTCGAGTATTTCTCACTAATAATAGACATTTTCACGTAGGGTAATAAAACATAATAATTGCACTTAACTTAAAAATTCTTACACTGATAATGAAGGTGATAAGTTAGTGTCTTGCACAGAGTCATTCATATTCACTTGTTCTGAAACAGAGGATTTCCACTTTTGCATGTGTATTGTTTTGGTAAATGTTGCTGGTTTGATGGTTCCGCAAGAGACCTGGCTATGAGTATTTTGGAAAAGCATAGGTTTTCATCTTTCCTGATAGAAATCTGCAACAAGATACAATACAAGGGAAGAAACTTGAGAGAAATGTCACATATGGCTATCTTAAGCATCTGCTCATGAGCAACGTTGCAGAGGATGGACTACACGGACATCAGGTGTGAAGCAGCATAGCTGTTCTTAAGTTCCTAGTGGCCATAGTAGAAAGAAGCAGCTCAACCCTGGAGCACCTTTTAGTTGTAACATGCAAATTAATTTTGAAAAACTATTTTTGCCATTTGGCACAAAATATGGCTACTACTGCCCTATTTCTCCATTATCTTCGGTTATCTCGGCACACTGCAACAGTGTGTATCTGAAACCAGTGTACCAGACTATGCTTTTGGGCACTGTTAAAGCTAAGAGGCACTTTGAAATCCCATGAAAATACTGTTCACAGGAGATGTTGAGTTTATTTTTAAAGAGCTTAGCTGTGAAAAATGCAATGCAAATGATTCAAATAGTTAGTGGTAAGTGCTGACAGGAAAATATTTATTTGTGTAAAGTCAGGAACTTTCCACTGAGGGAAAGCTACTATGACTTTGGTGTTTTTCTCCTGTCTCTCTTGGCACACTATCAGGGGTTTGCATTTTTCCTCACGGGTTTCAATTCTCTTGGCAAACACCGATCAGCTAAAAATTATGTTGTCACTTAAAGGTGGGTATAACAGACAGTCACTGCTTTCTTATTTTTAGGGAAAACCGATGCAGGGGGAATTAAGTTATTTCCCTAAGGTCAGGGGAAAAGGCAGGAAAGAATGGAAGAATCCCAGCTAGAATTTAATTCTGAAACAGCTATTAGTGTTTTGAAATGAGTTTTCTGAATACCCAAGCCTACCAGTAGAGGAGATCAGGAGGTCTGTGGAGTGGGATCTTCTTCCAGAAGGCCTTTCTAGGTTTCTCCTTTTCTTTCCTCACAACTGGCCAGTGATTCCTGGAACCTCAGAAATCTGCCTGTCAACTTTTTCCCAGCATTTCCACCATTTCAGCTGTGATAAACCAGTGTGTTCCATTGATGAGACATTTTGCCAGAACACCTCTCAAAGGCTTTGGGCCAGTCTTTTTGCACTGTGCTGTAGTCATTAGGCTCAGTCCCCACACTCAGAGTGAATGCAAGAGCTCTCTTGAAGAGTTTGAGAAAGCATCTTCCCCACCTCCTATTAGAAACACGTTAACAAGGATTGACAATATCCACATAGATCAAACCCAAGGTCAGTTACAGCAAGTGGGTGGTTCCTGTGGGCTGTCTTGAAGAACAGTAAAGAAGCTTTTTCCCAGATGGTGTGCTGAGCAAACTGCCTCTCACAGCTTTATGGCTGGTGATATTGGCATTTTATGTTGTACTGAAGTTTATGGCTCTGGACAGGAAACAGGCAGACGAATGCATGGGCAGCCAAGTGGTGCTGGTGTGCCTCGGGGGAGGAGTAACAACGCTGCAGGTCAGATTTTCACCATTTATGATGTGACATTAAAGAAAGATAATTGAGCTATGAAGCTAGAAATCATCATCTCTTTTGCTTCTTGAAGAGAATTTTAGTGCTGCTGAGAAATGGCAGATTGGCAGCCCTTGCGTCTGGAGTCCTTTTGTTTATCGAAGAGCAGGTACTCTATGAACAGCAACAATATGTTCTTGCTCTCCCTGAAAACTTCCGGGGTGATGAGACTGCTTGCTTACAGTCTTTTTCATTTTCTTTACTTGCTAGTGAGACTGCCTTCAAGGTAGCCAATTTTATTGGTCATTTTTGCGTGTGCACTGAGTGCATAAGCTGAATTCAGGTCTGCTCCAAAACCCACTGGCATGGATGGACAACTTTTCATTGGTATAAAAGATTTGTCTGGAGCTCTATGAATGGTGATGAGAATCCTTTAACTTATGGCTGTAAGCTGCTAAACACCCATTTGACAGCATCATCACCTGAAGGACCCATGGCCTAAGCATCCTGGTGGCCTGCTACCAGGTTCACCAGAATGATTCCCACTTCAAATTGCAAATGATCACATCATATGCCTTCTGATCTCCCTCACATGATTGCACCTCATAACATGTCTACACACCATTAAGTACCATGAGCAGACTCTACTAAACCAGTAATGCTAACAAATAAAAAGCTTACTCCTGAAAGTCTTGACCTTTCTGGAATTGCAGGTAAGAGCTTCCAGTTTCCAAGTGCCCTAAGCATGTTCTTTGCCTTCAGTTATTTCCCTGTATATATGTGAGACACCCAGGGGATAAGGGTGTAGCCATCAAGCCCAGAAATGTCCTCTTTTTCAAGTGGAATAACAAAGTAATAAAAGCCACATGTATGTATGACATTACTAGATACTGGCTTTTAATTTTTTTTGTTTTTACTGAGTGGTTTGCATAGAAAGGTGAGACATGTATTCAAAATAACTTGCATTCTGCCTTCCCAGACTAAATAATTATTTTCTATTTATTTCAATGTTTTTCTTGACCTAGATCTTTGGCATTTGTTACTTTATTGGCTGCTTTTGACTTGGAAATGATACTTGGGCAAATGAAGGCAGCGTCTCAGAGAGAAAAAACCACTCAGTCCAGCCAGCTTTATTGTGCCTAGATATCAACATGTTAAACAGCTGCTGTAAGCTGATTGTGGCGATTTCCCTCCATACTACAACACAGACACCACAAAGCCTCATCCATTCTGTCTTTTTTACTCTAGCATGAGCTGAATTATCTATTGGAAATGCCTGTTTGCTCTTTGCCTATAAAAATAGCTTAGGCAATCAGCTGTAAACCAGAGGCTTTACTTTTAGGCAATTAAAATTAGGTGACATCATTCCTACCCCCAGTGTGCAATACAATCATTAACATTTGTAAAAATGATATATAGAAGCAATGTTCACCTTCCTTGGCCAAAGCTGATGTAGATTGTACAAAAGATTTGCTTTTCCTGAGCTATTCCTGCTCAAGTGACAGAAGGAGACTTCTGCTTCACAGGGAGTAAATCTCACATCTCAATCGGGGAACAGAAAAAAATTTACTTAGAAACCCTAAACTGAATGAGTTTATTGATGGGTATCATTTAACTTACTGCAATACATTCCTTTCTCAGCTGTTTCTTTTCAGCTGCCATGAAAAAAAGTCTTGTTCTTGTCTTTGGCTAGATTGGTGGATCTTTTTGCTTTAAAAAAACTTTTAACTTAGTACGAAGTGCACGTTTCAAAGTTTGTATTAAAATTTAAAGGGTTCTTTTGGCATATCAGAACTGTGCAGCTAATGTCCCCTTGTTTTAGATTGGTCCTTCCAGTTTGAGTTAGGGAGCTTAGATCTTCTATACCCTGCTGAGAGTGAATGTTTAGATATTCAGAGAAATCAAAGTTTAAAGGATTCCCAGGGATTTCAAGAATGGACATTTCCTAAAATAAAAAAGTCCTGAAACCATTGTTCGGACTTATGAGCTAAAAAGGAAAGGAAGGCTGAGCATAACATGAAAGAGAAAAAATAAAGAATCAAACTTTATGGACTTCTGAAAAAGCCTTTTAGTGTTAAAGGTCAAAACTCATCTGTTTCTCCCATCAGCTTAGTCTTAATAACAGAAATAACTTTAAAAAAAAAATCATAGCAGAAATCTTACTACACAGATTTATAGAGAGTTAAGGAAGGTCTTAATCCTTAATCCACTTGGCTGTGCATGAGCATGAGATAACACATGCTTTGGGAGATCTCTTGTATTCAAAATTGAATGCAGTAGTTGGGCAGTGGAAGCACAGAAGCAGAAGCTGAAAAATGTGTTACCAGTAAGTCATCTTTTCCACCTCTTGTTAGAGCAGGACTGTTTCGACTAGTCAGTGAAAAACCTATTTTTCCTTGTTACATATGACAGACCTCTTTCCTTTTCCTGAGATTTCCATAATTCACAATTTCATTTTAGAATTTTAATGAAATTTCTTATTTGTTTTATTCTCTTCATTTCTCTGTTGGACTTCCTATTACAAGTTTTCTTACCCTTACTCTTCAAATGCATGAAGACAGCTGACATATCCCTTTTCACACTGATGGATTTACAAAAGGCATTAATTTTTTTATTATTATTATTTTTCTTGGTAGGATTACTTGTAAGGTGCCTATGGGCTAATTCTAGAAAATACAAATTGAAATAGGTTACCCAGAGAGGTGATTGATGCTCCATCCCTGGAAACATTCAAGGTCAGGTTGTACAGGGCTCTGAGAAATCTGATTCAGTTGAAGATGTCCCTGCTTATTGCAGGGGGTTTGAACTAGATGACCTTTAATAGTCCCTTCCAACCCAAACCATTCTATGATTCTAGGTCTTATCTTGGCTTATAGACAATAATATGAAATACATAGAAAGACCACTCCGAAATAAATCCACCTGTTCAGCCATCACTTCAAGAAAGTGTTGACAGCACTACACCAAATTTAAGTAGTAAATGATGGTTCTATTCACCTGACTTATTTAATTTTTAGGACTGTCCCTAAAGAGGTCCTGCAGATCTTAAACTCACTGAAGAGCAACATGTTGAGCCAGGTCTTAATGCTCGAATTGAGCTCTGGGTGGCAATGCTTGTACAGGAGACAATCTGTCTTTTGTTACCAGGCAGAGTGACAGATCTGAATGCAAAGCAACAAATAGGGATTTTGTCTGGTTTTTGAGGGCTTTTTGGCTAGAAATCAACCTTGCACTTGTCATTATTTCAGTGTGCTGCATATAACTGTGATTCTACAATGCTGTTGGGAGAGGAGCCCGGTCAGCTCGTGAAATGCAGTGTCAGGAGGGAAAAAAATGAAAGTGAAAACTCTGTCACTCTTTGTTGAGTGCTGTCATTACAGCTCTCCTGGCCTTTTTTGTCATCTGAGTAACTATGAATGAAAACTCTTAATCCTTTGTATGTCTAGATTTCAACCAAAGGAGTTACAGAATTTACCTGCGATCTCTACTCCTGTATGTGCAACCCCAGAACAGTGCAGTGTGACTAGAAGTGAAGAATACCCCAAATGACCAGGAAATGTATTCAGTCAACAATTCACAAAGTTTCTGTGAAGTACTGTTCAGATTGTCAAGCTTTCACTAGCAAAATATTCACTACAGAAAACTTGATATGCTTCTTGTCGGTAATGTCCCTGGACCTAAATCCCTTCATAGGCATAATACTTCCTGCAGATCAGTGGAACAGGTAGTTTGAGACCTCCAGAGCTACTTGAATGAATCTAGCCCAAAGATTAAAACCTCACTGCTGGAGAAAATTCTGCACCTCATCCCATACTGACCAAAGCGATAATGTACTAACATTTATTTTAATGGATAAAGATTGTACCTCAGGGCAGCTGGCTGACATTTGCTCATCCACTTGGGGAGAGTAGAGTCATTTATGGAGGATTTGGCCTTTTTCTACTTGTTTCATCTCCCAGTAGGGGATAGAGGATCCCTTTGCATCTGAAGTGGACAGAAGTGTTGACTAACATTATAAAGGAGCCACAGTTCTTTTCCCAAGTAACTTCAGGAGACTTAAATGTAAAGGTCAGAGCTTTCCTTTTATGTTGAATTTCTGTTGCTTTTCAGTGGACTCTTGGAGGATTCACTGGCCAGTTCCTATCTGTTAATACTTAAGTCAAATATATACACCTCCTGCTTCTTTTCTCAAGGTCAGGCAGTTATATTCAGAGAGCTACACAAGGAAGTTCTATAAAGCCCATTTTTATATTAGAAGACTGTCCTGCAGCTGCTGCCTCTGTTCATGATGCTCCCTGAAGCAGAAAGCCACTCCTAGGAAAGTTGTGGGTAATGGTATAAACCCATCAAATTAATGTTAATTTAAAGTTCTCCAATTAAAGCTGGCATATGGACCTTCAATTTTTTAAGATGGAAGGTGAGGCATTTAGAAGGCCAATGTTAGTGTTGCTGCTGAAGGAATAAAATAAAAAAAAAGTATATCCTGGGGAAATGCCTGTTTACCTTTCACTTCCCTTTACTAGGACAAAACAGTCAGGTCTGGCTTCATCCTGTCTAATTTCTGGCAGCTGAGAGCATAGTCATCACTTGAGTCTATGTCTGTTGTCAAAGGATGGAGACAAACACCTCCAGATGATGATTCAGTTTTGAGGTATGGTGAAAAGCCCATCTTATTCCACTGACCACTGTGAGTGACCCTAGATTTACCGTACGCTCAACCTGACTTCCTCAAAAAAGTCACAAGAGTTAGATGGAGTTATATAGATTAAAGCCAACTGAAGTTTGACGTAGTGATAAGTATAAAACAAATTGATTTGTTTCTAGATATGCAATTGCTTTGAGTAAATGTGCTGGGGAAAAGATGAGAGGGATGGTTTAGTTCTGAACATGAATTCTGGTGTTTTGTCTGTGTTAGAGATACTCTCCATTATCTACACTTGAAAAATAGGATGGGTAGGAGAAAAAGAGAAAGATAAACCAAGCATTTAAACAAAAAAACACAGGAAGTTGGATTTGGAATAAAATGTAATTGAAAACCATTGTGAACCTTCACTGAACTACTGAAAACTGATAAAAAAACCATTATTTTTATTAAAAGTATCATTGTTCTTCCCCTCAGACAGCTATTTTCTATTTAAAACTGCAGGAATAGAGCTGACCGATCTTTAAATAAAGGTGAGAACTCATAAAGTAAAGAACTAATAATAATAAAGGCCTGATGTTCAGTAATCTGAAAGCACAACACAAATATTAATTTTTGAGAAGTCACAATACATTTGTTAGTCAGAGTCAATCCTGGTGACATATGAGGCAAAAGGAAATGTAGCTGCAGGTCCATCACAGAAGGAATGAAGAGATGGTTTGCAAAAGTGGGAAATTGAGCAGATGATGTGTTTTAGGCAGGTGTCATGTGCTGGAGACGAAGAGCTATGGGGAGATGACAGCTACCGTGAGACACTGCCATGGGACTGGTGTCTGTCCTTTCTGTCAGACTCAGCAATAATGTGGAGCAATGTTTGTCCTAGTGTACCCATAAGTGGTGACAACATCTAGTCTGTCTGGGGAGAGGACAGGGTGTTTTCCTGTTCCCTTGCCCCCACCATGACCACTAGAAACAAGACACTGTCCACGTCAGAGACTGCTGCCAGACCCCGAAATAAGTCAGCA
This sequence comes from Gorsachius magnificus, assembly GCA_034008185.1. Taxonomy (NCBI): domain Eukaryota; kingdom Metazoa; phylum Chordata; class Aves; order Pelecaniformes; family Ardeidae; genus Gorsachius; species Gorsachius magnificus. The sequence continues at coordinate 27,581,501 of CM067083.1, read as the reverse complement.
AAACTCTTGCAGTGACTGCAGGCTCAAGAGGACCGATACAGCTCTAGACTCTGTAGGTGCCATGTCTTCCTCTCTTTTAAAAGCTATAAAGTCACAGCCAAGATGATGTACTTTCATGCTAGGTAGCTTATGGATGTGAAAGCCCATATCAAATAGAATTGAGGTAAGGTAACTGGAGAAACCAAACCTGGCAGCAGCTTGTCTCTTGCGTGCATTTTGCCACGAAGTGCTCGCAGAGTTACAGACTTAGCTGGCCCCACCTAAAAGAAAGGCTTTGCAAGGTGTTCTGCTGTGCAGCGATAGAGACGGTAGTAAATAGCATTAATGGTGAGTGACAGTCGCGCCCTATTTTCTCCACGTTGCCCAGCTGTGAGTTGGTTGCCTTCGTTAGGTGAAAGTTTCCTTGGACTTTGCACAAGGCTGAATTTTATGTGGTGCATAGTCAGGGGGCAGGGATCTATACCTGTTGAGGCAAATGGACTGGAAATTTTGGGTTATGCACAAAACCAGAAAAGAACAGAAAGAAAAGGAATGAGCATCTGTGAAACCTGGCACACACAGGATCCGTACAACTAGACATAATCCATAGAACAACTGCGAGAGGAAGGGTATACTTCAGCAAATAAGCTACTTTATTAAAAATGTAAATGACACGAGTTATAGAACAAGAGCCAACATTCCAGTTTACTCAGGAAGATGACAGGGAAGTATGACAATTTTTTTTTCTGCAGTTTAAATTCTCCTTTTTTCAATATCCAAAATATGAAGCTATGGGCTGTAGAAAGTGTTTAATAAACCTAAAACTGAGCAATTCAAACATTTGCATGGGCCATAGTACTGTGATAAATGAGGAAGAATTGAAATAAAAGCCATACCAGTGGTGATAGTATTATTTTCAGAAAGGCTGAAAAAGGGCATTGCTTCTATGATCTTAAACGTTGCTATCATAGATAAACACTTGAACAGTCATAGCATGAAAGTGTAGGTGGTAGAGCTGACAGGATTAAATGTGTATTTGATCCTGGACCTATAAGATATACAATAGAAAGTCTAAGTAACTGATGTGATTCTTCTACGTGTGTACATAACCGTGGTGCGATTCCCTGTGCAAATAGCTTACAAATGCTTTGAGATATTCCATGATTACTGCCACTAAATAATGTGAGCTGTGATCATTATTAATCATTATTTTATTACTGTTGTAGTAAAGCTCTAGAAACAGACACATAAGATGTAAATCAGCACTGCTCTGTTGACTTTTAATTTGGTCATGCCAATGTGCATCACCAAGGAGTAGTTCAGTATTTGGACACAGATATAAGGGCAGCTTCCTACCCATAGAGAAAATGTGTTTCTCTTTCACCTAATATATATTTGTATATCACCTTTTCCCTCACCATTATTAAAATGTGTACAATGAAACAGATACTTACCTGTAAAATACCAAGTATTAAGTTAATATAAATTCAAAAATTAGCAGGTGGTAAAAAAGATTTCAGAGTAATCCTGGTGTTTTATTATTAGATTTGATCGTATCAGCTTTTCCTGCCTGATGGGCTGGAGCTCTGTAAAGCTAAGATAATAGAAGCATGTGATTCATCTTTGTTACATGAAAAAGCAGTTTTGATTTGCCATGTGAATGACGTGGCCTGTATTGTGGTTTTGAGATCATTGATCAGACCTGGTCAAAGAATTGCTCCTCCTCATATGGGAGGCCTTGCAGGGAGACAGATGCTGCCCCAGGAGGGGTGCTGCCAGGATGGGAGGTAGGAGCCCCCATATGCACCCAGGCTGAGCCAGAGACCCCAAAAGGTTCCAGGGCACGTCCTGCAGCAGCATGGCTGTTTCTTTGGTGAGCCCAAGACACCTTCTGAAAGGGTAGGGCTCACAGCTGCCATTTTCTAGTGAATTGCAGCTCATCTGTTTGCTTTTTGCTCTACTGAAATTCTCCACATAGTTCCCGTAACACTGGGTGCTCCCCCAGCTCTAAAGATATGGGACATTTTGGGTGTTGAGCAGCCACATGCCGGTAAGGGGGCTCAAAGTTATTATTCCTGCATACACAGTATCTGCACTGCCTAGGGATCCAGTTCTTCTGGATTAAAAGAGCTATAAATGTAAGGTATTATTAGCACATGGCTTTGTAGTGAGCCACCCTCAGGCCACATTAAGGTTTTTGATGTTTCTCAGTTGCAGCCTCTAAAGGGATCTTAACATGATTTCAGAAAAGGAAAGAAGAAAAATAAAGAACCCTCAATCTCTTTTTAAATTTTAAATAAAAATGAAAAAAGCTTGTATTTTGATTTCGATTTCTGTTTGGAGCTGATATTTTGTTAAGATGCAGGCTGAACCTCCTGATTATTCTCTTTTAAAAGTGACCTTGATCTTTTAAAAATGTAAATTAAAATAAAAGTTCAGGTGACCTTTTTATTGAGGTCTCCAAAAAGCTGAGAGGAGCCATCCCTCTCTCCTAGAGTTGCAGGAATACCTCCTGCTAGGAAACACAATATCAGACTGCGTTAAAAATGCCCCGAGGGCCATATTGATGAGGGGAAACTGGTTCTCCACGGCCTTTTTAACATTCAGCAACGGCGTAACTTGTTTGTTTCCTCTGTGTTGGAAATGTCAACAAATGTCACCCAAGTTCTTTGCTTTCCTTTCTTATCTTTTGACATATTATTTGATATGTGCGTGAGAGTGTAGAGTGTATTAATAAAGGAGCTGTATTCTCCAGTGAATTAGCAGAGTGTAAGGCTGTGCTGAAGAAAGGTTTCTTCTATTAGTTTTGCTATTAGGAAAAAAATACAGCTCTACAAAAGACTTACTGGAGAGATCAAAAGACGACCTGTTAGCTCAATGCGGTCTGTCCTTCGTCTAGCAAGGGGTCTTTGTTCATTACTCCAGGATTTTCCTTGTGACAAATTTTGAGTGCTTTGTCCAGACCATTTAAATATGGTTTTTAGCAATGCGACTCCTGCTGTTTTCCTGGGAGACTATTTCACAGTCAAGACTTCTGGGATCAAAAATTCAGAAGTCCTTAACTGTCTTTCATACCTAAGCAAAAATCACATAAATTGCTTCATTCCCCAAAAGTGAGATTCCCAAAGGTTCTCAATGACACCAAGAGCCTGTAGGTGCCTTAATCACTTTTGGAAATAGGTCTGCAGTTCCTAAACCACTAAGGTTCTTTCTTTTGCCTTTAATGAGGCTGCTGATATTCAGATTAAATTATCCTTTGAAAACAGTAATTTATTATTCATTATAGCACTAGGTACATAATATAATTAGAATAGGTAGCATATAACATTTAACATTTATAAGGTACTTTTTGTACTAGTATAATTATTTAATTAGGGCAGTGCTGAGAGGCCCCCAGAGCAATTGGATTTATAATTTGCACATGTTATATGAATGCATAGAAAGAAACAATTTCAGCCCAAACTACTTTCAAGTGTGTTGACAGGACAGAAAACCAATGAGGGGTGAAAGCTTTTGGTTTCATTGTAAGGACAGAGAACTCACATAGAAGAGTACTGAGAGGCTTTCCAAAGGGCAAATACCAGTTGTCTGTGACAAAGCAGTGAAATTAAGTCCCTGTGCATGACAAGATCATCTTTCCTTTTCATCTTCAGCTGCATTATGCACATTAAGTTCTGATGATTTATATACCTTTGCAATGTATTAAATAATTCTTTTTCATCTTTAACAGTCAGATGTTTCAACTACTTGTAGACATCCATTTCTATATATATTTCATTTTTGTTTTGTTTTTTTATTCCAATCTGTCCTCCTAAAAAAAATAAATACTTCTGTTAAAACATCCTTGGATCCATCTGTGAAATTATACCCTGTAAAACATTTAAAGAGTATGTACCAGTGATGTGCTGTCTCCTTAGTGAAATGTGCTCTGACTGCAGTTTTCAGCAGCCAGGGTGGGACATGATGGCAAGGTGAAGCCTCAGGCAGGCAGCTGTGCCACTGGCAGCGGTCCTCAGTCTCCTGCCTTTCTTCCAATTTCCATCCATGGAAATTTCCATGAAAACCTCACAAAAGCAAGTCTATGAAAGGTCAAATGCATACCTCGTCACTCCAGAATTCCTAATATCAAGTATCAGGGATCTCTTGAAATAAATAAATTCTTGAAGTAGTATCATTTTAAACAATTACTGTTATGAGAGGGTGAAAAAACCTCACAGGAAAAATAACAAGCTTTGTATAATTCTTCTATGTTCTATTAATTTGTGACCACTTTAAACCACCCTCTTAAAACCCTATAGTTAACTTCTACCTTCCTTTTGCACTACAGGATGGAAAAACCTGTTTAAAACTTTATAAATGTTTGGGAGTCTGAGAAGGTGAAACTCATCGGACCTTAATCCTGATGACCAAACTTTGTTAAACTGGTGGAACCAGTACATGTTAATTTTTTACTGAATATTTTAAATGTAGAATGATGAACAAGGGTTTAAACGCTGAAGACTTTAACTGATCCCAGTTGCAGCACACCTGCAATTGGGGTATAACTGGAGTCAAGGAGTCCCCAGTTCTTTGCTCTGCCAAACCTGTCATTCAGTTCATTTCTGTACAAAGTGGACGGTAGCTTGTTAAAATCAGTCCTGTCATTAAAGGATATTATCCCCATGCCAGAAATCTCTTGCAGAAATGACAACTTCTTACAAGGAAACAATACAAACGTAGTGGTCTGGAAATGCTGGAAAATAGTGAATTAGGCACCTGAAATGAGATGGGACCTTTTGCATTTCCTCCCAGCTCTTTGTGCTTTGATTAACTGTTTGCTTGCATTTTGATAAGCAGCTGCACTGTGTGAGTGTAGCCGAACCTTGAGATGCTCATTATTATTTCAATGTATTGCATCATAGGGGAAGCAGTTTCCAGATGCTTCCTGACTCATAATAGTATGAGTATGCTTTTACTGGATTTTAAGGATGACAAGTTCCTAGAAACCAAAGGCTCCTAAGTGATGGACACTTGATAAAGAGAGGTTAGATTTCTTTCATGCTTCAACAAAGCAGTTAGGTTTGTCAGGTTATGAACAGTTTGACCAAGGAGTTATTTTGGCTGTAAGATGGCTTTGTCAGAGGGATGTAAGCTTTCTGTATTTGAGGTGTAACATGCTGTAAATACTTTGCAGGCTTGCATGTCACTGCAGCGATGATGTACCCAGTTCCAGGGGTAGCAACAAAACTTGTTTTGTTTTCAGGGCCTCATGTATTGGAAAGCAGTAAAGCAATTCACAGATATTACAAGCTCCATCACCAATTTAGGGTGTGCCTTTCTTATTGCAGTGTTTGACCCTGTTCTTAAGCATGGACTGTGGTCAAATGGAAGATATGATACTTGAAGGAAATATTTCTATATATCTTAGGTTCGTTCTGTTTTCTGAACATTTGTGTCATCCCTGTATTCTGTGGCTCTTTACATTGTGCCAGACATGAATCTGTACCTCTGGAGATGGAGCTTTTCTTTAAATGTTGGAATTCCTTAGATTGTATTCACAGGCATTTTATATTCAGCACTTTTTTCTGGAAAGACATTAATTCAGATGATCTTTACTCTTCACCTTTTGCCAGAGAAAATATGTGTGTTCAGGGAAGAGGCCTTGCTGCAATGAACCACATGCACTGAACCATCAGGCCAGGAAAGATGGGAAGTCAGTACAAACCAGAGATTGAACTGCCTACCTTTTACTCATCTCTGTGCCATAACAAAGCCTATTTATCACTGTTCTCACTTTGCCTCCTTAGAGTGACGAGCACAAGTCTCCTTTCCTCCTCCTCCCCACCCATTGCACTCCCACTCCTACCACAGGCTTAGGAAAAAGTGAGATGATGACTTCTTTTGCTGCCAGAATTTATCTAAACTGAAAAAAAGAAAGAAAGAAAAAAAATTTTAAAATTGTGCAATTTAAGTTGATTTCCAAAGTAGATAATAATCTCAGAAGAGGGAGTCTATGATCCTTGCTTCCCTGACCATCATTTGGCTGCAATCATTCTCAGTCATTTTAACAAAGGATTGATTTCTAGCAATGGCTTTACCATACTTTATCAACCAGCACAATCTGACCCCCACTTTGTGTCTGGAATATTGATCCATGAAAGTTGGCTCTGCTTGGTACCTGAGCCAGGACTACAAAGTGTGATGGATGGGGGAAATTGTTAGCTTGTGTTCTGGAGAGAGGTATTTGCTATAATTGCCAGTTTGACAGAATCATCTTCACTAGAAAGTAATTTCCTTATGAATAGAGTTCATTATTGTAGAATCCACTAGTCTAGTTACTGATCTCCATGGTGTTCAAAGTTGTGTATGAGAGAGGTAATGTTGCAGACAGCACAAGGGCAGAAACTGTTCTGGCTGTGCACTGAGATCAGGAACATTCTTTAGATAAGTAGCATAAAAATATGCAACCAGTTTGCACCACAGAATCACAGAATAGTTGAGTTTGGAAGGCACGTCTGGGGATCATTTAGTCCATCCACCTGCTCAAAGCAGGGTCCAGTAGGACAGGTTGTCCAGGACTGTGTCTAGTCAGGTTTTGAACATATTCTGGGAAAGAGACTTCTCAACTTTTCTGGACAACTCATTCTGGTGTTCAGCTGGTCCCACAGTAAAAAATTTGTTTTGTTGTGTTTAAATTAAATTTTCTGTATGCCAGTTTGTGCCCACTTCCTCCTATCCTATCACTGTATACCACTGAGAAGACTCGCTCCACTTTCTTTATTCCCCACCCATCAGGTATTTGTACACATTGGTAAAATCCCCCCTGAGCTTTCTCTTCTCCAGGCTGAATAGTCCCAGCTCTCTCACCCTTTCCTCATGGGAGAGATTCTCCAGTCCCTTAATCATCTTCATGGCCCTTCTCTAAACTCCCTCTGGTATGTCTATGTATCTTTTGCCCTGGGGAGCCCGGGCTTGGATCGAGCACCCCAGAAGTGTCTCACCTGTGTTGAGTAGAGAGGAAGGAAAACCTCCCTTGTCCTGCTGGCAACACTCTGCCTACTGCAGCCCAGGAGGCTGTGTCAGACTCATGTTCACCTTGGTGTCCACCAAAAATTCCAGGTCCTTTTCTGCAAAGCTGCTTTTCAGATGGTTGGCCCTACATTGCCACAGCTGGGGATTCAGGCTGTTGTACCTACACAGTCTTGGAGAAGATCCAGTTGATCTCTTTCTCACAATTCCTGATGCTGTGTAGCCTGCTGACCTTCTTCTACAGTTCCGTTACTTGGTGATGCAGACCTTTCACCAGGGTAGGGCTAGGCAAAGACCCCATCTCCCTCAGCCCCAGGCCCACCATAAGGTCCCAGGCACCCCTGCAGTCCCAGATGTGCAGAGTTGCATCCTCCCTCGAGATCTTGGCCTGAGGTGAAGTCTCTGATGTATCAGAGGTAGTTGCTCTGGTGGGTGCTGGGGACTGTGCCCTGCCATGTGTCACCACCATTGCAAGAGCCCTCAGCAGAGGTTCTGGTCTTGCTCTGCGCACAAACTGCTGTGTCTATAATCTGCTTCTGTTCACTGTGCTTGTGGTGCACACCAGAAAAAATGTGGGTTGCAGTTGAATTAACTATGTGAACACTGACATATATTTAACACTTCCTATTGTTCTGTCTTTTTTCTAGGTCTCAATGTGTCATCACCAAAGTGTTATTAATCCCTTATAATGAATATGATTTTTTGAGTCTCAGTGCTGTATACCGGGCAATATAATTTGCCTCTTCCGTTGTTGGGGAAAATAAAGCATAGAGGGTGATAGCAACCAGAGGTTACAGATTAAATTGTCAGCAGAGCAGATCAAGCATCCTAACCCTTAGCTCAGTGTCTGCATTAAGTTTCATTTTTATTTGCTCCTGTTTAGTAACTATTTGCTGTTACAAAGGAAATGTGAGACTCCTTGGCATCTAGCACACCCACAGTGCATCCTTACTATTGATGAATGGGAAAGGGAGCATGAGTATACTCCAGTGCATGTCAGAGATCCAAGAAAAAGCGAGCTATTGAAAAGAGAGAAAGTAAACTTGATTTAATTCAGATAATCTTGAAATACCTTCAGAGGAGGTTTCACTGTTGTGATCGTTTAGGGCTCTCCTTTAGGGGTCTCCAGCCAACGCAGAGATTTATGATGATTCTTTTGGCAAATAAGTGTCAAATACTCACTAGTGTCCTGGCAATGAAACCCTGGAGAGAGCTTGCCACAGATGCTGTATTCATCATCCCTATTATTATTTTCAACAGACACCACTAAGTCCCTCTGTACTGGAGGAACAGAGACATCTTTGTGACACAGTTCTCAGTTAACATGATGGTGTACATTGGACAGGATTTTCTGCCATTTTTTGGTGCCTTTTCCAAGGTATCTGTGGCTCAGAGGTCTGTGTCTTGAAATCCTTTCTCATATTTTACTTGGGCAAACCTACCACAGATTTTGAGAATGGAGACTCCAGAACTTAGTCCAGAAAAAGGAGGGGACAGATCAATCTCCAGAATTCAGACAGACAGAACATCCTCCATAAGCCAACAGGCATGAGGCAGCATGAGTGGGGAAATACCAAGCAGGACCTGGTCCCTGCAGGTGGACACCTCCCTCCCCCTTCCCATTTCGAGTAGTTGTTACAACAATGTGCGATGTGCGTGTGTTTGCAGACCTTGCTGTGAGTGAACTCAGAAGTGGAAGAATGAGTTGGGTGTGTGTTGGGCAGATAAGCTTAATCAGGAAGACAGGTTGGGCTGGGGTGTGAATTGCTTTGGTTGAGGTAAGAGATGTGCTTCTTGGGACACTTAAACACACATGGGAAAATCAGTGGGAACTGTGAGATAGTAGGATGGATAATCCAAGAGGGTTTTTTTATTTATTTCTGAATTATTATTATCTGATTGTTTTAATCTCTTCTTTTATATGAACATCCAACTCCTGGGAAGAATTTCTGTGAATTCTCATTATGTGGTTAGAAATATACAGATAGCATAAGGGAGGTGAGAGTATTTTTCTCCTATATTTAAAATAAAAAAAAATCAACAGAAGCAAAAAATCTTCCATTGGTATGAAAGACTACATCTTGTAATGGTCATGGTGAGCAAAGAGGGACTGTCAAGATCTCTCTGGATTTCAGTACCTCTTACATTGAAGTCCAGGAGGCCAGCACCTCTTCTCTCACGGTAGCAGATATGCCATCCCTGTTTTAGCCTTCTGCTTTGGGGGATGGATGCTGTGGTCCTGAAGCAGCTCTGGTTTTATCCAGAAGCTCAGTTTCCTTGACACCTGTCAGTCAGGGTCAAGTGTAGCAGTTGTGCTGATCTTATTCAGGCTGTTAGCTTTTGGCAGCAGGCAAGGATAGCGCGTTCATGGTGGTCTACTTAGATTTGACATCATCCTTGGGTAGAACTGGACAAAATGGATTGAGGCATCTGTAGATCCTGTCAAGCACAGTGCTGTATTTAATTAGCTCAGTCTAATTCAGAGAGACCTTTGCCACACCTCGTGCTCACTGAACACCCAGTGCCGCTACTGTGCAGTTGTCACTGAGCTCTTCATCCTTCTGGATCTCCACTAAATGCAGACTCTATGGAAGCAAGGAATAGCAGCAATCATCACGGACATTTTTTCCCCTTTTCTTGTCTGGAATATTGCAGTTTTCCCTCCCTGGGATAAAAAATTGTATTTCAGTCTTCCATAACTTTTTTCTGCTGCAGAGAGAAATCTTGTACAGCTCTACTGAAGAATGCAGCTCTTTGTTTGTTCATACGGGGGAGTTTTTCACGTATATCAGCCTGGTATTTTATAAACCGAGCTAGCTTCTACCCACTCTGGGTGCCATCAAGACAGCATGTTTTACTTTGTAAATATTCCACAGGACTCTTGTTCTTTCTTGAAACCATGCATTTGCCTTTCCACTTCAAAGCTTGAAACGTCTTTCTGATTAATTTTCTGAATGGTGGATGACAGGAGGAGAATTTAAGAAGGGAAAGTCTGATAGTGTTGGATGTTGTTTTCATAATAGCCCAACAGAAATTAAATGTACAGACCTTTGGGATGTGTTTTAATTTACTGAAAAATGTAATCTATTCTTTGAGGATGCTTATGAATAGTGAAGCAAGTGCTTTTGTTGTAGTATGAGAATACCTCTAATTGTTTCCCCTTGATTTCATGTTAATGCATCTAGACTTAAGGGCAGGGAAGAGTGTATTGTATCCACTGCAAATAAATCAGTGCAATTAACTGCTGATATATGCAAACTGACCTTGAAAGCTAATACATGGCTGCTTCCAATATCAGGAATCTAGTTTAGAACAGACTGTACAGGGATCTGGCCCTGGATCAATGAAGGAAATATCTTGAACAAATTGGGACCACAGAGGTCAGTCTTCTGAAAAATATAATTAAATTGGGCCTGAACTGGAAGACTCACACATCAAAGAACTGCAGTGATCAAATGATTAGGGGATGAAGGGGGGAGGGGGGTGGCAGCAGAAAGGGAGAAAGGAACAGCAAAGAGCGTATGAGACAGCAGCTTTAGAGATGGTGTTTGAGAAGTAGAGAGTGTTTAGAGGCATAAAAAAGGGCATTTAGTCAAAGGCAGATTAAGTAAAAAACCCAAAATGTTTGAAACAAATACCAGGATGTGTTGGCACACACTAGAAAGCAAAGAGCATGTAAGGAAATGAGGAACAATAAAGCATGCAGAAAGACAATATTAGGAATGCAATGAGAAATTCCTTGGGTAATGGAGCCTGTTGTTTGCAATATAAATTTAAATGTAGTGTATAGCAGCTGGCCGCTCTTATCTGATAAGACTGCCATTCTGTGAGTAGTTGGTGAGCAGAAACTGCAAAGTGAAGCAGAATATATATTTGAAATATTTGGGGCTTATATGTTTTATTTTATCACATGTTTTCCCTTCATTTTAATTTTAAGAGACTTGTTCTTTTTTGCTGACTTCGTGCCAGTGAAAGGTGCTATATAGAGAGCCCTAGGGATTGAAGGCTTTTGTTTCCTCATAAATAAACATAGTAAGTGTAACAGAAAAGCAGATATCCTCATCTTGCCTTCCACTCACCTTCCTCTAGCCTCACCTGGAAGACTTTCCATCTTTCCTGTGACAAGGTCTCTGCAGACCAGTGTTTGACAGGAAAACAGTGGTAACTTGTTTTCTATTTCACATTCAAAAAAACTATTTCACATTCAAAACGCTAAGCCTCATCAACATGACTGAAACGTCATGACATGCTTGTACTGTTGTTATTTATAAAATAGTAGACTAGGGGTGCTTTTTACTTTCCATTCTTTCATGGTGATGTTTCCCTGTGTACGCATTTGTACTAGTCAAGTTTTCTCCACAGCCAGGAGAGTTAGGAACGTACTCCGCTATATATGAACTTACTATGGGTGAAAGCTGAGACTCTGAGCTACAGTTAAGTCACTGAAATAGAAGAATGTGAGATGTCAGGAAAGTGGGCAAGGCTTCTTTCAGGGGTTTCTGTGCTGCAGGTACTTGGGGCAGCAGACGGGGGACCAGAGTCTCTGCAGCTGTGCACAGGCATCCACCGCCTCTGTCTTCTGCTGACTGCCAGCCTTGGGATGATAATGAACCAGCAACTGAGCTAGAGAAAGGGTTGTAAAAGCTGTCTCTTGCCTGAAATCTCCCTTTCTGTGCCACAACAACAGAATTCCCCATAAACTGTCTTTACACACATGCACACAGAGTCTCCAGGTACCTTGGAAACAACCAAGTAGTAGAAGTCAATAGGTGTATTTATCTTTATATTACAGGGGAGAAAGAAAAGTTAAATGAAACTCATCCAAGGCTATGTATCAAGACAGTGGTAAAATAATCCAGGAGTCAGCATTAAGACCAGATTTCTTCCCCAGGGACACAGGCTCACAGCCTCTCCTTTCAATATAATTATGCAAACACTATCCACGACACTAGATTTGTATTAACAAGTTATACAGTGACATGTCTTCTGTGTGGAAACATCACTGTGTAAAGAGAAAGTATGAGAGTCAAGAGAGCTGGGTTTTCCAGGAGGAACTTGGTGAGAAACCTTGAGCAAGATATTTGAGCCAGATTGTGCCTCTTCTTACTCACCTGTAAAAATCAGGTAGTAGTAGCCTCTTCTGTAAAGTGTATTAAGAACCTGAGATGAAAGAACAGGTATTACTACCAAAAATCCATGCCTCCTTTCTCTTTTCTGTCCAGTGACACAACAGTTTGGGAATATATAACTGTATAACCAGATGTGACATGGTCTACAACTTTAAAAACCCAATATTCACACAGTAGAAATAATGAGAGTGTTAAGTCCTCCAGAGAAATGGTGAATTATCCTCCTGCATGGGAATCGGAAATTGAGAGTGACTAGAAAGAGAAGATTTAACTGACAAATCTATTTCTGTACAAACTAAGTGAAAAACAAGAAATTACAGTAAAAAGTTTACCAGGCTGAAGAAAGAGCTCCGAGGCTGTGGAGACTGTTTGTTATGTCATGCATCAGACCTCTGTTGATTTCTTACCAAACCATAAGCCAACCACAATGACAAACCATTGGGGGTTTATTCCCTGTAACAGGAGACCTCTGCTACTGAATGCCCATGCTATAACATGCTTAGGAATCCTAATCTGGGTCATTAAGCAAATTTTCCTTTTTTCTTTACTGTTGACTTCAGTCTGCCTTGTTTCATAGCATCTCCAAATCTTTGCATCTGACTTTCTGTGCCCAATTTAATTTATGAGAAATGTCAGAAAAATACTTTTTTGTATGTATGCCTTGTTTTTTCTGCCAGTGCCTCTTTGAGTGTAGGTTTTACATGAAAGGAAAACTGCAGTCCATATTGTAAATAAAGAATACTTTCTAAGGGATATCCGACAGAGTTTGTCTCTAGGGCTAAATGAAAGGTCAATTAAAAAAAAAAAAAAGGGTAACAAGCCCAGATAAAGAAGAGAATCCCAATTTTAATTATCTTCCTTTTCCTTTGATGTGGAAGGAAATAAGAATATATAAAGGCTTTTATAAGAATTAGTGTAAGCTAGGGATAAAGAGTTACCTGAGGAGTTGCTGTTATGGCTAAGAGCCATGTGGAATTTGGATCCAGATGATGAGAACAGGTCTTCAGTTGTATCTGCAGAAAGCAATAGGGTCTGCTGATGGACATTTATGTTTTACACCATAGGCAAAATCTCTGAGAGAGCCGCTCCTTAGTAACTGTGCAGCTTCCCTATGTGTTCAAAATGAGTAAGAGACAGAATAACTGGTAACTTCTCCATTGTGCTGATAAAGCAAAATGCAGGATTGTTGTAAAGAACCAGATAAATAAATGAACTGGATGGTTAAAAATAGCAAAGGGGCTCAGCTTAGCTGACTCATGAGTTTGTAGATGAAATCTGATGGACACTGGTACACAGCATTAAAATAGGAGGCCAAGGTAAATGTTGGGGGGTATTAAATGAACAAACAAAAATGAATGAACCAGCAAACAGTCTGGGGAAAAAAAAACCAGAAAAAAACCAACGCAAGCCATTTCTAATTAGTGCTGTTGAAAATGTTGTTTGGCAATTCCTGTGTGCCTCTTGTTGGGAAATCACTATCTTCCACAGATGTAGCTGCACTGGGAAGTTCTAAGAAACAGGTCAAATAGACATGTTGTTGATGCAACACATCCCCATGCCTGGGGAAGGGGTTATTTCTTCCCCTGGGCCGGATCCACCAGGTAACTGCTCGGCTGCTTTGGGGCTTCTCTTACCCCCCACCTGCAGCTTCTCCTCTGTTGGTTTAGGCAATTCAGGGGCAGTGTCTTGCCCCTGAAGAAAAGCGACATTGGATGCAACTGAAGTAAACACAGATGTATGTGTACATATCAAGTGGTGCTACCTAAGTCTGTCTGTTTACCAAATGTCTCCATTTGGATTTCTAAATGGCCTCTTTCTCTTCAGTTTGTTTTTGTATGCTTATAAGTAACTGCATGTTTAAATTTTGTGCATATTCAAAAGCCACACAGGTAGCTAATCAGTTTTTTGTCCCAGCAAATCAGGCAGTTAAAGCCTATGCTTTCCAGTCAGCGAAGGCAGAATGATGAAAATGCAGCTATTTTCACAGGTAAAATCACACTTGTCAGCCAAATCTGGCTATGATTATTAAGGTTATAATGTGCCACTCACAAATTCTGGCTAGAGCTAGACAATTTTTTTCTATTTGGCCAGAAGTTTTACCCACTGATAATATTAGTCTGTGTTGGCAAAACAGATTTGTGGGATTGATCAGGTTTCATGAGACCACTTTAGGACAGGTATTAAATGAAGCATTCAAAAAATTTGTTTCTAGTGTTTCCGAGATGTAAAATTTTCATTTTGAAATGATGTGTTTTGTATAGGTATTTGCCTAAAGTAGCTTAATTTTTAATGATGACTAAATCAAACATGCCTATTGGATTCATGTTATAGGACTGAATTAATTTAGTTACTGCAATCAGCATTCAGGAATTAAAAATTGAACCATAAGCCTCAGGACAGATACAAAGGAAACTGACCTTGGCATTGAAGGTAAACATCATTCTAGAGTAAAAATTTCCATCTTCTGCAGCACAAGGGATTTAGGCTAATTGCTAAGCAGAATTTTAAGCTCATGTTTCTTTTGCTCTGTTCTGTGTGTGCATATGAAGGCTTTTCAGTCCCAGCTTCAAGCAGCGTGGTGCCAAAGCAGAAGACAAGGTCTAGAGATTAGTTATAACGACATAGTAGCACCTGTTGGGTTTCCACTCTTTGGGTGGAAACTCTCTTATTTTGTTAACTAGATCACTAAATAATACTCATATTTGCACAATGTATTTTCAGAAACAACAGCCCTCACTGTAACAGCAGTGTAGCTATTTTCACAGAACGGTGTCACTATCTAGTGCCAGTTCTTTAAAAAACATCTCAGGAACATGGACTTTCAAGGAACATTGAAGTGAACTGGAATAGGGCATTCAGGTTCCCTGAACAGTTTTCCAGGTCTGCATCATCAGTATTTACTTCTCTGAGCTGTCTGGAATGCACTTTTCTGTGGAAACCAGTAGAAAGCCTGGCTTCTAAAGGGTGTGTGTCCTTAACTGTCCTACTCCTGAATTATATTACGACTGCAGAGTGACCTTACGGCTTAGTAGACACCAGAGAATCTGTACAACTCAGACCACCTTAACAGCAGAGTGGACTGCTCTTGTCTAAACCAGCTGAACTCAGGTTAAAGCCTTTCAACAGCCATGTTATTAATAATTTCCATCTTCCATGTGGATTCTGTGATGCCCAAGAGGTGGAACCCCGATGCATTATTTCCTTTGCAGAAATCTAATAAAGCCAATGAAGTCTCTCTCCTCTGATTTCCTGAAACTTACTCTATATTCTTGAAATGTGTGAGTAGAAAACATTTCTGAAGATTCTGCACTTCAAATTTTATCTGAAGTGATGAAAATGTCCAAATATATTGTGGGGAAGTGCCAGACAGGCAGATGCTCATAAGCATACAGAATGTGTTCACTAAGTTTTACTTTCTCACAAAATGAATCAAAAGCTTAACTAATTTTACACATTTCTTAAAACCAAATGGTTCATAATGATGTCTTCATTTCAGTAAAGTGCTAGTAAAAGTAAGGGGGGATCTAACGGACTTACACTTGGCTTCCTCTTGACTTCAGATCTCTTGCTGCATTTCCTAGGAACTAGGGTGTAAGCATATCCTAGGATGTAAGTGCTTGAGGGTCACTAAGGTTATTTAGACACACATACTGTCCAGCAGCCAGGGGTCCATATCTTTGGCAGAGAATCTACAAATATATGACGTTCCTCCTTGGATAAAAACCATTGTGAAAAGTTAAAATTCCCATTTACAAACATAAGTGAGCACATACACTTTTCCATTAGAGCTTAAAATGCCCTTTCCAGGTGATGTCTATATATTGTGAGAAAGAGATTCTAGGAAGGGAATTTGTCCCGTGTATTTCAGGATTTCACCTAAGCAGCACTTGCTGGTATTTTAATTATGTCAAACAGAAGCAAGGTGCTGATATTTTTGACTGACAGAAATTTGTCTGATAATATCTGGGGTTACCATTGTCTTTCAAGTATTACAGATGTTAAAACTTCATAGAAGTGTCAAGGTTCTTTTTTTGGCCTAAGTAAGATGAAATGTGAAGAGGTGACTAATTGCAGGGATTAACTGTGCTGGGACATTAACATATGGGTTTGTTCTTTTAAGGTGTATGGGAAGTACTGGTTTTAATGGAAGAAGTGAGAGAGATAGCTTTAGTAAACTAGGAGACATGAAATGATGAAAATGTTTATCTACATTAAAACTGTGAGGTTCCTGTGTCAGAAATCATCAGTGTTGTAGCCCTGTAGTTCAGCAGAAAAGGTGCTGTGCAGTCAGAGCTTCCCCTTCCAAAATCTCACTGTGAATAGAGGTTTGCAGTGCATAAAGTAATATATGTTCCACCACGCTCATAGCCTGCTGATGCAAGGATGCTCAGGTTGTAAGTGAATTACATCTGACTTAGCTCTGCACCTGACTAGCTACACTGATAATTTGGGCTTTTGGTCAATGCATTGTTCAGTCTTGGGAATGGTAGAGGAACTGAGTGAAGTTAGTACTTAAAAAAGAAATAAAATTATTAGTGTCAGGGAAAGATCAGGAAAGAATTATGAAAAATAAAGAAAAGCTTCCCAAAAATGCGCACAAATACAAACAAGTTTTGCCAATGAAAGCCTGAGAGAGACCAATATCTTCCTGTGTAAGATAGCCCTACCTAAGAAAGTACTGGGTTATTTCCTTGGGGGATCTGTTGGATGGATTAAATCAGCCTTCAGAGTGAGCCCTGTTGAAAATCGTCTTTTATGGATTATCCTTAATGCTTGTTCTGGATCCATCTACAACCAGTTCTTTAAAGACTGCAACCATAACAGAAATGCTCTTACATTTAAGACCATCCTGTGAGCAAAATTCATTTGGAGACATACACCTCTTTAGCATAGCTCTTCCTAAATACTCTCAAACTAGGACTGCTGCCAGGGCTGGGGAGCACAGAGCAGGTAGGACAGAGCCCGCAACTGCTTGGAAAGGTGAAAACAAGGGAACAGCATTCAAATGAAGCAAACCACATAAATGTACCTCATGATGGTACTGAGGTAGTAAAATATTGTTGGTTGCAACCTTGAGATGGCTGCAGTATTCAAGAAAAAGTTGTACAAAGGGCAATAAATTTGCTATAACTCACCCAGAGTTCCTTTTTTTTTCTGTTAATGTGGAAGTAGTATCAGTCAAATTAATGAGTGGAGCTTAGTAAAGACAGCCACAAACACCTGAAGAAGTGTATGCTTGTAAAAGTTCCCCCTCCATGATTTATAAAATGTAAGGTAGCTG
Source organism: Gorsachius magnificus (assembly GCA_034008185.1). Taxonomy (NCBI): domain Eukaryota; kingdom Metazoa; phylum Chordata; class Aves; order Pelecaniformes; family Ardeidae; genus Gorsachius; species Gorsachius magnificus. The sequence continues at coordinate 27,564,104 of CM067083.1, read as the reverse complement.
GAGAAAGCAAGCACTTCACATTAGAGCTATTAATTCTTTTTAATAAAACTAGCTCCTAAAAAGGCCTAGCCAAAATCTAAGTTGCACTGTACATATGCACACCTGATGATAAGCCTCTTTACCCTCAAGGAATGCAGCAACCTAGACAAACACAAAAGACAAAAGCTAAACAAAAGTAGTGTTAGTTATCTTGAAGTTGAGCCTGTAAGCACATAGGTACATAATTGACTTTAAACACCCGAATGGCCTTACAGATGCTCACAAAGCTAGCAGCAGCTTAACACCCAACCCATGTTGCAATGTATGTAGTACTGAGGATAAATTCAGATGCATAAACATTTATATTCCTTATTGCCATAGTCATCTACTGGTGAGCTAGGCATAAACTACCTGCACAGATCAGGGAGTACATGAGACCTGACTTTCCTACATAGTTTTTGGCAGTGCAAGGGATGAAGGAGTAATTTTTGTTCTGACAGGGTCCCATATTGTAGATTAAACTGCTACAGAGAATATGTATGAAACTTCACCCATCGCTGCAGTCCTTCAAGCTTTGTAGCTGGGGAGTAGATTTCCTAGTCACAGAGGTTCCCCCTGAAAACAGGGATAGAAGAAGGTTAAGAAAAAGGATAAAGGGCAGCTCCCGGAAAATAAAATCCAATTCCTCCACAGCACCTACAAAGCCGAAGAACAGTATATGAACTCACCCATACAGTCTCTGGAAGTTGGGTCCCAGGGCACTTGCAGACAGTAGAATCAGAGCCAATATCCATCGACTTCTCCTTCTTTTTTTTTCTTTCTTTTTTTTTTTCCAGCCTGTATGCTGCAGCTATAGCTTATTTGTCTGACAGTTACCTTGTACTTGGTGCTGTGGTATGCAAAGGTTATTGGAATTTATACGCAAAGCTCAATGAATATAGAATTAAAAAATGCCTCAGAGACATTTCTGAAATGAGATGCCAAATCTCAGAAGTTGTATCTTTATGAGGAAAATTTGAATACAAAACACCAAGGTTTATGACTCTTGCACATATTAATTCATACCAATCCAAGTTATAAGAGGACTAAAGGGGCTATTTTTCATCTTGGGCTGAGACAGGAACTCTGCCAGATTTACTGACTTGCTGTGAGAAATCTACTTTATCTGGCTGATAGATACCTTTAAAATGTAAATCAGAATGGCAAGCTTATCACAAGGCTACCATTAGTAGCCCATAAAATGCTTGGTGTTGCAAATCACAAGAGATTTTGGGAACAAGGTGGGCAAACTGGTCAATGAAAACAGACCCTAAACTTAACACTTTGTTTTCTGTCTTATATGAAAGTTACCAGAACTGAAATCAAAACAATTTTGATTATACATCTATCTGCTTGGCAACTAGCAATTACCATGACGTTGTGGGAGAGCCTAGATTTTAGAAGCTACTATTATAATTGTGCAGACTCAGGAAATCTTGCCTCATCTGTGGCCCAGGTGCTTTGTCTGTCTGGAGAGAAAAAAGGAAAACGGCTGCCCTATGAAACCCCCAGATGTTCTCCTTAAGGAGCCCTGCCCACCTCTGTTCTCTCCAATGTCCTATAGGTAGTCCTTTGGGTTGGTACCAATTTGCTGTGTTGTGAACTGGTCACTTCAGGACTTCCCAAGGCTCAGAAGTTTGAAATACCAACGCTGGCAACAGATCACAAAGGCTGGAAATTTCCTCTGCAGACAACCAATATTTACATTAATAATTTCAAATGCATTCAATAACTGGAATGACAGCAGCCGTGATAGCTCCATCCTAGTATGGTTGTTGCTGATTTGTCCTCCTGCTGGTAAAAGCACATATTGCGCTCGCTGTGTCATCTTCATGCACACATGCAAGCACACACAGGCAGATGACGCGCTTTCAAGCCATCCACAGATGGTTTCCCCATCAGCGTTTACTTTGCCATTTAGATCTCCTGCCTCACAGCCTCCTCTCGGAGTTGCAGTCCCTATTTTCTGTAATTAACTTCTGTTCCTCCCCCCATTATTTTTTACAACCGCTTTTCACTCTGATGCTTGGAGTCAACTGTCTCCCCAAAGCACTGTGATATTTAACAGCAACCGGAAAAAATGTGGTTAGAGAATTGGGACACTTAAAGGAGACGCTGCTCTCGTAAGTGTGCATTCACATTTTTGAATAGATATTCAGAGGGTGGAAATGTAGATGAGGGAGAAGCTATGAAAGGGCTTATTACTAATTAACTGTATCTATTTCTCCCCCTTTTAAACTGCTTTTTGTTTATCATTTCAGCTGGTAGGGTAATACACTAAATTAAAGCTGCAGAACACAATTATAATTAAGATTCAAAAAGCCAATTGCCTGTTAGTAAACTACCAATTGATAATACTGTAAGAGATATTTATAGCTTTTTGCTAAGTGTGCCATAGATTTGCATCAATAACGTACTTGCTAATCTCAAACATTTTATTCAGTAGCCTTTTATTTACTATTGAAGGTAAGATTACTCTTCTCAAGCCGTCCTTTCTAAAAGTGTCTCGCTTTCATCTTGTTTGCAGAGTTCAGCAAACACAGATGCTTCAGTCCTTTCCTCTCCTATGAAACAGTAACAACGGTATTTAATTACTAACATCACACCATGCAGAAAACCATGCCATAAAGAACATACTTCAGCACTCATAACATCTTGCATTTCTACAGCTCCTTCTTTCTGAGTCATCTCACATACTCTATAGAGGGGAAAGCAAACCACCTTACACAGCAGAGGAATCAGCCACCTTTGGGCAGAGCCCCAAACATAGGGCCCTTGTTTTCATTCCTTTCATGGGGAGGTGGAGCAAGACCTGTTTAAAAAAAAAAAATTACTGAAGTGATAGATTTTGGTTTGTGTGTAGGATTAATAACTAACTGTTATGATTTCTTTTAATTATTATAAAACATCTGGTAACTGTCATTTCAGCTGTGTGATGAAGTGTAAATAATTGCCATGTGACTTTTGGAGAAATATGTTTCTTGTGTCATGTTTGCTGAAGTTTGAGTGGCCTCATAGTACCAATTATTGGAGTCATTATGAGACACTGTATTATCCCATCACATGCACAGCAGTAAGAGAACCAGCTTAGGCACAGGTAACTTTGCCATCTGCTGCGTTGGCACTGGAGGGGCAATTAATGAAGCATGAGGGTGTCTCATCTTTTGTTGTGCCATGACTGCTCTTGAAACGTGTGTTCCAAAAGCTAGTAAGCCTATGAGCATCTGCACAATTGAGAAGGGATATGGTGTATACCAAGGACCGGGGACAGTGATCCAAAGTTACATGGTGGAGTGATGTAGGTTAAATTGAGGCAAAATGTCCACGTTGGAAATTATAGCCTGAATTGTGCCTGTAGCTACTGCCACGAGTGAGGGGCTTGGAGACTAGGGCACACCATCTTGGCAAAAAAGCCTGGCAGATCCCTCACAAAAATATAGCTCCTTGTCAACCTGCTCCTTTCCTCAAAGGGAGAATAAGGGTTAGAAATCTGCTCATTCCTTGTCCCTTCTTGATAGCAGGGTCTAGTAAAGGGAGAAACAGAAAGCAAGCCATTTTACCTATATCCTGCACATGTGGGAAGAAGGTCAGCAAACCTAAGAAGATATTCCCAAACCTGAAGCAGGGCTGCAACTTCTCCCAGCCACAACTGGCCCTCCGAGTCAGCCTGTACATACATTTTGTTCATTCTTCAAAGACACATACTGTAAAGCTCAAGCTGAAAAAGCATGTGAGAGCTGAAAAGAAAAAGGGAGAAAATTGTGCAAAGAGAAATAAACAGGATGCTAGGGAGGAGCGTGGATGCAGGTGAGAACCCCACTGTCACTACGACAGAAGGGATTACAGCATGTGAGCATGGGAGCATCAGAAAGCGTGCCAGGAGCCTAAGGGTAGCACAGGTTTCCCCTGCATCTCTTCTCTTTGGAGCTAGACGACATCATCCTTCCAATAGGTTGTCTGAGCACAGGGTGAATCCAGGTGACGATTATGCAAGAGATTTTTTCTTCCTATGCTGCCTGTCATGAATTTTATTATGGGTGGGCAAGTGAAGTGAGTCGCCCCAGGACTGACCAGATAATTACATGGTCATTACTAACCACATTACTGAAGGGTAAATATGCAGTTATTTTTATCCATAAAATCAGCTCTTTCAACCCTAAGACTAATTCCACATTATTATGCAGCAGTATGTAATTACTATAAGACAGCTTCTGCCCTCAAAGAAGCAGGCACTGTTCCAAATGAAATCTTTCAGGGTTTTAAGTAAGGCATGCAATCTGACAGCAGGGTTTGTCCTCTACCAGCTACCCAGTAAAACTTATAAAACTGTCATGAGAAAATAGGTAGTCACAAGACCCTATTGCCAGATGTAAGCATCAACAATTCCTATCCCACTCAGATTTGGAACAAAGCCCACTTTTTTTTTTTAGAAGGAAATGCATTATGTGGGGAAACATGTTGCTATAACACTTAATGTTCCCATCCCAGAATGCTGATCACTTCAGGTGTGACTCCTGAGAGGAGGCACTATGAAGTCTCTCTGGAGGGAGATGTTAGGAAAATCATAAGAGGAAAGCTAGCTGTATCATCACTGCTGATGTTCCTTGTAACTTTTTTCATTTCTTGCAGGTACTGTTGCGTGATTTACCATGGAAAAATTGCTCTGCAGCATCCTGGTGTTTGGAATGGCTGTCATGGTCAACGCTTGTCCTAAATACTGTGTCTGTCAGAACCTGTCTGAGTCGCTAGGGACTTTGTGTCCCTCCAAGGGTCTCCTATTTGTACCTCTAGACATAGATCGAAGGACTGTTGAACTCCGACTTGGGGGTAACTTTATTATTAATATCAGCAGACAGGATTTTGCCAATATGTCTGGACTTGTTGACCTTACTTTGTCCAGAAATACCATCAGTTACATACAGCCCTACTCTTTCACTGACTTGGAGAGCCTTCGGTCTTTACATCTGGACAGCAACAGGCTACCTGACATTGGAGAGGATACTTTGCGAGGCTTAATTAACCTTCAGCATTTGATTTTAAACAACAACCAGCTAAGCAGCATCTCTGATGAAGCCTTTGAGGATTTTTTGCTAACATTGGAAGACTTAGACCTTTCCTACAATAACCTCCGAAGCATTCCCTGGGAATCCATAAGGAAGATGATAAACTTGCACCAGCTCAGTTTGGATCATAACCTGATAGATTATATTACAGAGGGGACGTTTGCAGATCTTCAGAAATTGGCCAGATTGGATCTAACATCCAACAGACTTCAGAAGCTCCCCCCTGACCCTATATTTGCCAGATCTCAAGTAATTCCATTAGCTGTTACCCCATTTTCTCCACCTTTGTCTCTCAGCTTTGGGGGCAATCCACTGCATTGCAACTGTGAGCTACTGTGGTTAAGGAGACTTGACAGAGATGATGATATGGAAACTTGTGCTTCTCCTCCAGGTCTAAAGGGAAGGTACTTCTGGTATGTACGGGAGGAAGAATTTGTTTGTGAGCCTCCACTTATTACACAACACACTCACAAGTTGCTGGTTTTAGAAGGACAAACTGCCACGCTGAAATGCAAAGCCATTGGGGATCCCACCCCAATCATTCATTGGGTGGCCCCTGATGACCGTCTCATTGGGAACTCTTCGAGGACAGCTGTTTATGACAATGGCACCTTAGATATCCTTATCACCACCTCCAAGGATTACGGGACTTTCACGTGCATAGCAGCCAACGCTGCCGGAGAGTCCACCGCAACGATTGAGCTCTCAATTGTTCAGCTCCCTCATCTCAGCAATGGCACAGGCCGAGCAGCCCCACCGAAATCCAGGCTCTCAGACATCACCAGCTCCAGCAAGTCTAATCGAGGGGAAGCAAAAGGCCCACCAGAAAGGGCTGTCCTAGTGTCAGATGTGACCACTACCTCAGCTTTGGTAAAGTGGACGGTGAGCAAGTCAGCCCCTCGGGTAAAAATGTATCAGCTGCAGTATAATTGCTCGGATGATGAAGTCCTGATCTACAGGTAAATGTAATTGCTGTTTTGTCCTCTGATGGTACAGGAAAGCAGTATATGAAGTCTTTTAGGTCATTGATTTGACTTTGAACTGAGGTAGCAGCACTGCCACTGCCACCAGTATCATTAGTGGTGTCTGATAAATTTGATCTGTGTCTGTCAGTTTATCTATTGGTCTGTTCATCACTTTTCTAAGTCATACGTTGCAAATCTCTGTAGTATTCATTCTCTAACATCAGCTGTTTTCAGTAAAATTTCCAATTTAGAAGAAAATAGTACCACAGTTGGTAGCCTCCTTACTAGGCTTAACAAAGAAAGAAAAACTTGACAGGCTGGAAGTCAGAAGTTTCCCTTTCCACCTCCTGTAGGTGGGACTGAAACATACTACTGAGAGAGGAAGCAACGTGGGAGGAAGTTTGTGCTGTCTACCCATAACACAGGCTCTAATTATCCTGCGATTCAAGATTCAGGGTTGTTAGCAAGAGATTTTTCACCTATATGAAAGAGCTCGTTTCTTACTTCACTAACATCTGTTTTACACAACTGTAATGGCTGACAACTTTGGAGCATTTAAAGTTTTATACCTTATTAAATGCAAGAAGAGATAGACATAATTTCAAAAGCAAGCCTTGAATGTTCATTATGCTCCTCCAGTTCCACAACTCCTCCAACTTTTAATGATGTAAAAAAAGAGTCGCTCTTGCACTGATCCTAACTATGAAAAAGAAAGAAGCAATAAATTTTAGGGATTAAAAATGGGTAGGAAACTGCTTAACAGAACAGAAAAACAGTGTTACTGCTTTTTTTCCTCTATATTGGAAGAAAGATTGATGTAGTATGTTCATGCTAATGATGAATCCCTAGAAACCACCCTTCCCTGCTTTTTTACTGCAGAGGCAGCAGTACCGGGTGCATTGAGCTGAAGCCTGTCTTTGGTTATATGTGAGCTACCAGCAGAAGTTACAATCCCAGGGCAAAGTAGAACCAAACACATAAACCTCTATAGCTTCACAAGCATCCTGAAGCAGAAACGAGAGACAGATGACATCTTGCTAGCCTGGTCTGAGGAACAAGTATCTGTCAAGGTGACAGGCAACCCTAAATTCTTATCCAGTTCCCACTGCTGCCTCTCAGTGAGGTTTTGAGCCTTTGTTGCTTTCCTTGGCTGTGGCTCAGTTTTCCAGAAGCACAGTGAAGACAGTGCTATTTCCATAAATCTCCCATTGGGGCTTTTTGAGCATTCATTGATGATGCATAGCTCTTTTCATTCAGAGCTCTCAAAAACACTTCACCAAATAAAACAAATTTTATTTCTCTACATTTTTCACCAGGGAAAAATGAAACATGGGAAGATGAAGTGAAATTGTCCAGTGCCTGAGAGTTGATCAGTGACACTCATAATATCAAAACCAGCTCTTATGACCTTCAGCCAGGGAACCACTGAGTCCCTTAGAGTTAATTAACTAAAGCTGTTTCGCTTTAATTGGTCAGATGTACATCACTGCAATGAGCATGTATAAAAACCTAAGGGAAAAGGATTTCTACAGCGCTCTACTCCATAAAATGCTGTGTATGTGCTAAATGGGATGTGATACTGCTTAGCTGCTAAAATGATGGGTACTTAATATACGTTAAGATATATTGGTATGCCAGGACTGAGGCGCATTGGCTGTGCTCAGCTCGAAGGAATCCTGCCTCACTAGTAAGAAATGTTGTATGCGCAAAAGACAAACGTTTGCTGCATTCTCTGTTAAGAATTTTTCAGGAACATTGTACTCATAGTGAAAGAGTGAAAGCAGTTTTTCTTCCCTCCCCATTGAATAATGATCTCCTCATCATTACCCAGGACACCAGTCCCATTCGTGCTGCCATCCTAGTTGTGGTCTTCCACTTGCGGGAGCTGGAGATGGTGCAAAGGGGACCGCGATGGGGTTCAATGGCCCCATGAAAATTCAAAGGTGTAGGAGATAGTGGCAAGTGTTGGGCCTCCCGACTTCACCGAGCTGAAATGGTATCAGAATCTGAAGTTTGACTCTGTATACACCATTGCCATCATAATGAGGATTAGCAGAAGGAGCACAGTTTGTCTGCTTCCCTCATCTGACCTTCCCTTGGTTTTGCTGTCTCAGGGCCATTGCTGAAGCTAGCAGCAGGATTTTATCTCTTTCAACTGATTCAGGATGCATGTTTCTGATACCGATCTAATGAGCACGGTCCTGGATCAACACTGTTCCACATGGCTTACCAGAGTGAGAAGGAGAAGCTGAAGGGAAAGGAGTGATAGCTTGTGTAAACGTCTCAAAGAGGCAGCTTGGTCAATGTTTACTTGCAAAGACAATGACTGTCCTTAACAATGGCACCAAATCAATAACCTGAGGCTGCTCAGGGGTGACATGCTATATTATCTTTTTCACATCATTGGCAGAAGGGAACATTCGCTCTTTAATGGAGCACGCACTTAACTCTTAGTGGTATCTCAGAGATTCCTTGTTGTGCCTTGATCTGTGCTCATATTAAAAAAGCTTCTACATCATGGGCCTGTGCTGGAGTCATGTGTCACACACAGGTGAACACCATTGCTTTCCTGATCTATGTGTGCTCCTGATGAGCTCTTTCTCTCTCTCTGACTTGTCCTTGCACTGTTTTTAATAATCCTACTGTCAAGATAATTATATCGTTTCACCTGGAACAGAAGCAGGATTCCTCTCTTTCTAGGCAGAGTGAGAGGAAAGTTTGTTTTGCTTTTTTGGTTTGGGTATTTTTTTAATTTGCTTTTCTTGGGTTTCTTTCTTGGTTTGTATTTTTTACCTTTTCTGATTTATGTTGCTTATTCATTCTAAGTTTTCTTTCCTCTTCACTCTCTTTAACTGTCTTATTCATCTTTGTGCCATTCAAACCCATGCTACCCTGGATGGAGCAAATGGAAGTTGGTAACATCATGGCTAGCAGGTGCCACAGAGAGAAGATAATACATTGGGAGTCACCAGCATGGATTCACGGTCATGCTTGACAAGCCTCAGAACGTTTTATGATGAAATAAGAAGGTTGGTAGACAAGACAAGAGCAGTAGGTGTCTGCCTCAACTTCACTAAGGCTTTTGACACTGTCTCATAAGATCTTTGTAGAGAAGTTGATGAACTACGGGCTGGATGAGCAGTGAGGTGGATTTAAAACTAGCCAAACGGCTGAGCCAGGAGGGTTGTGATCAGTGGCATGAAGTCTAGTTGGAGACCAGTAACTAGCAGTATGCCCCAAGAGTCAATACTGGTCCACTACCTATTTAACATCCAATCCTGTTTCATATCTTCATTAATGACCTGTATGATGACACAGAATGTAGCCTCAGCAATTTTGCCGATGACACAAAACTGTGAGGACTGGCTGATAGACCCGTGTCATACTGCCATCCAGAGGGACCTTAACAGGCTGGAGAAATGGGCTGAGAGGAACCCCATGATAATCAACAAAAGGAAATCCCAAATCCTGCCCCTGAGAAGGAATAACCCCATGCACCAGATATGCTGGGGCCACCAGGCTAGAAAGCAGCTTTGCAAAAAAGGACCTGGGAGTCTTGGTGGACACAAGATTGAACATGAGCCAGCAATATGTCCTTGCCATAGAGAAGGCTAAATGGTGTCCTGGGCTGCATTAGGAGTGTTGCCAGAAGGTTGAGGAAGGTGATCCTTCCCCTCTACTCAGCACTGGTGAGGCCACACCTGAAGTACTGTGTTCAGTTCTGGCTCCTCAGTACAAGAGAGACATGGGCGTGCTGGAGAGAGTCCAGCAAAGAGCCACTGAGATGATTAAGTAACTGGAGCACCTCACCTATGAGGACAGGCTGAGAGACCTATGACTGTTCAGCCTGGAGAAGAGAAAGCTCAGGGGGAACTCATCAATGTGTACAAATATCTGAAGCAAGGCTGTTAGAAGACAGAGTCAGGGTTTTTTCAGTAGTGCCCAGTGCCAGGAGAAGGGCCACCATCTGAAGGTGCACAGGAGGTTCCATCTGAACATCAGGAAATACTTTTTTACTGTGATGATGACTGAGCACTGGTGCAGGTGGCCCAGAGAGGTGGTGGAGTCTCCATCCTTGGAGATTCTTCTATTTTGAATACCTTGGAGATATTAAAAAGCCATCTAGTAATGATCCTGGGCAACTGGCTCTAGGTGGCCCTGCTTGAGCGGGGGGGGGGCGTGGACAAGATGATATCCAGAGGTTCCTTATAACTTCAACCATTCTGTGATTCTGTAATCCTGAGTGCTACTCAGGTGGATGCTTCCTTTGATGCTATGAGATAATCACTGAAGAAAAGATATTTGTAACTGTCCCTCCAGAAAAGTACAATACAATCTGCAAAGGCCAGAGCCAAGTCAATTTGGATATGCTTGGACAGTTATGCGGGTTTTAATGCAGGAGCTTTTCCATTCTTTCTTCTTTTTCTGTAATATAACTTACCCTTAAACACACAAGAGTGACCATAAATGTGTATTGTACCCATCATGTTTAGCCAAGACCAGAAGTTTGTAACAAAATGCAGAACTGAAAATCACTTCTTATTTGAAGGAAAAACATGCAGGAAGAGTAACCAATGTCCAACAGAGAAAGGGATGGAAGAAGACCAGAGGTCTGCAAAGCAATGTCTTTCCTTAGGGTTAAAGGAGCAAACAGTCAGAGACCTGCTCTATCACAGAAATCCTATCTGCTCTTGGGAAAGTTAAGAGTACATTTTTTCTCAGTCTAGACTCTCCTTTCAGATGGTGTTGTAGGTGTTTAAGAGCAACTTAGGCACTGGCATACTTAATTCATTTTGTATAAGAGTTTGAACTGAAATACAAAAATCTGGAAAATAGTATCTTTGGGCCTCAGTTTCCCATCTATAACCTGGGGTGACAGCACTGCTTTGCTTCGTAGGGATAAACACGTTAGCAAATACTGTGGAACCAGGAGCCCACATAAATGAATAGGGAGACTGTTGCTTTGAAGTCATTGTGTGGTCTGCAGCAACAGGGATAGTCATGAATGATTAAGATGGAACATTACATAACTGCATCACTTGAATTCAAGTAAGGCATCTGGGGACAGAGATTGTGTCTTTTTTTTATGTGTAGAGCACCCTACATGATGTGGGACCAAATCTCAGTTTTGGCCATCGGGCATTGGTGTAATATATAAATTCACCACTATTTCAAAAGATGAATAAATCTGCAAGTGTTTTGTAGAACTTCCCAGGTCGTGCTGAGCCTGCTGGCTGTGTTTTGAATTAAAGCAATGATGCAGCCACTTAAAAATGTGCATCTGAAGTGCGACACTGCCATTAGATTTATGAGGGATTTAGGTCTGTTTTATTTTGTGGTATTTCGTACTAAGAGTGATAAAAACAACTGTACAAATTAAGAATTACTGTAGCACTACAGTCTCCCTAGCCTATAAATTCAGCACTGGAAAAAAATGTATTTTATATATCTCTGAAAGCTTATTTTTTCTATATATATATTTTATGTAGCAGGCAGTCTAAGCATTAAAATATGAATAAATGGCTCCATATCTCCAGTCTATTTAAACAATGGTGCCATGAATTTGATTACTTAAACAATATAATAATGATTTACATTTACACAGCTCCTTTTACTGCAAGTGCTTTACAGACTGGCTGAACAGAGATCATTCCACCAACCACTGCTATCCTGTCACCTCTCAGTTAAATATTAGCTGCAGTTTGGCAGTCAGGTGATAGAGCAACTCCATTTTATGAGCAAAAAACTAACTTCAGCATTTGCGCTTACGCATACTTTAACTGAGGTAGGAAGTAATTAACTGAGTTTGAATTTCCCACAGCATAATGGGATAAATACGCACTCTTCTAGTCACTTACGTGTCAATAAGAAAATGCTTTATGACTAAGGTGCTGCAAACTGCAGAAAGAGCTAAGTAGGTAAGGATGTTCTCTCAAACAGCAGTGCCACATGGAAGACCAGGTTACTCATCAGAGGGGAAGCCACTGTCTAGATGGCTAATGCTTCATGCAATGCAAGCCTATTCCGTGAAGGTCTGCTAGCTGAAGACTGAAAACAGAGGAAAGTAATGTCAATAACCTGATGCCGTAGTAAAACATGTTTACATTATTTTCTCTCTGAGGAAAGTTAGAAATATATAGTTCTGGTAACTTTAGAAAAGGTGGAGGATTAATTTCATCTGAAAGGCCCTAACATCTATCCTTACTCATGATTTGGACAGTGGATTCGTACAGACGAAGATTTATGGGTAAATGCCTGCCACTCTTCTACCCCTTTTTCAGTTCCACCCTTGATTCCAATCTGGCTAGGCACTGACCTTCCTCCGTGGCTTACAGCTGGTGCAAAACCCCCTCCTCACCCTCAATATGCGAGCTGAGCTATTCTGGTTTCATTGTATCCAGGATACAAACCTAGATTTGGTCAAAGCATTTATATATTTAAACGCTGAATAAAACAACCATTGGGAGGAAGGACATCACATGAAGACATTAATCATCATGTATTAATAATTTGTATTTGACAGGTTGAGACAGCAACTGCATAAAAATCAAAACATGAAGTCACAGTCCCAAAGGGAAGCAAAATTTATATAAGCAGAGCAGGGGAAAGTTTGACATGGACATTTGGTACTTCAGGTCATTTGAGTGTGGTTTGCAGCAGTAGTGTACATTGACTTCTGGAGGACCCTCAGCAAGTGCAGGCTTGCTGAAAGGCATCAGACATAATGAAAAAGATGCTTCACAGAAGCATGTATTCTGGGACCATGGGATTTTATTTTCTTCTGCTGAAGAAATTTTCATCTAGTCTTTTCTTTTTATTTTGTCTCTCTTAGTGGGAGAAGAACAGGGACAAAGGGTATTTTAGGGTGGGTTTTTTTTTTTTTTTTTTTCTTTCCTTTTCTCTTTGCAGTATGACAAATCTTTGAAAAATAAGAAAGAAAATGTGGTGAAAACTACAAAAATTACTTCTATTGCCAGATAATGAAGTGGAAAATAGAAATATAATTGACAAAACATATAAATATAACAAAAATATAAAAATAATCAAGAATTAAGGAAAAGTAGATGTACATCTTAGTATTACTAAAGTTGTCCTAGATTGTTGTGACAAACTGTCATCCACCTGATGCTTGTGCAGAAACTGGTGAGAAATCCATTGGTCAGAGCCAGTCCAGTTCATCATGAGTGGAGACAGACCCCTCAAACACTACCCAGACCAATATTTTATTTCTTGATAACCACCACAGAAAGGCAAAATACTAAATATCCACTTATCCCTGCAGGAGATATGTCTCTGTATGTCAGAAGTGTGAGAGGGCACTTGCATTAGTGCTGCCCAAGCAGCAGTGCCCCAGCAGAGCAGAGAAGGGCAAGCAGAGAAGGGCAGGACAGCACCTTTTGATGGTTTGGAGTCATTCCCATCTCCTTCAGACTTTAACAACTGTCAAATAACATTTAGTGAGGTATGCGGAGAGGCTGTATGCTACAGCTCTACCCCCGAGCTCTGCCTCAGGAGCTGAATACAAAGGCAAAGAGCCTGATTCTCATCTCAGCCCCTGTTGTGCTGCTGGGAAGTAAGTCCACCACAGCTAAGTGTGTTGCACAGGGTGGAAAGGAAATCAGAATCGGTTTTCGGCATAAGACAGCAGTACTCCCATTTTATCTCTGCTGCTAATTATTTATTTAGCTCATCAAAGGCTCAGCATTTTTACTTGAGGGGAATTCAGGATGAGCTAATGCTTGCCCATAACATCTGCCACATCCTCTCTCTCAGCTGCTCCGAACCCAAGTGCCAGGAGCTGTCCCCACCCGTCATTGCAATAACAAGCTACACATCTGATGCCAAAATGAACTATTGAAATAAGATTTTGATTAAGCTTCAGGTGAGTCAACAATTTGATGTCTAAAAGAAAACCTTTAACATGTTCAGATTCATACCATTCCTGAATATTAAGAAGCCAGCACAGTTTCAACTATCTTTCCTATTTCAAATCTAGGGCAGATTTATAGCAGCTCATGTAGGGCTCTGTGTGAAAAACCTGTTGCCACTTGCTCACAGCTTAACAGTGTCAACCTCCCATGTCATTTGTAGTCATGCAAAGTGATAGGTTAGCACTGATAGCTACAAATGTTAGCTGATTGAATGCTTGACTGAAGGCTTGACTCAAAGCCCTTACAAATGGGTAGCCACCATTCACTCTGATGGGCTTTGGTTCAGCCTGAAAAATCTTGCATTTTTGGGATTACCATTATTGTCTAGAGAGGCAGATGGAGGAAGAAGGAGGTTAAATAGTTTGCTCAAGGTAATTCGGTAAGCCAGTGGAAGAAAAAAACATGCCTACAGAATCACAGCTTAGAGTAGTTCTGATTTAGCTTTCAATGTGTTCCTAATAAAGTCTTTCCTCACATTTTCCAAATCTGATTATTTCCCCTCATAAAGTCATGGTTTGGGGAGAAAAATATAGCATTCTTGGTGTTGTTACTGTTGTTTGACATAGGTTATAAAACTGTTTGACTTGGGAAAGGCATCTTCAACAGTATCAAACTTGGATCAGGGCTTCACTGTAAGCATGTACCTGTACAGCAGAGGTGTGTCGTCTCCTTAAAGGAATAGTGAAAACAATGAGGCTTGATTTCCTCCATTGTTTGTATATGTAATGCACATTTAAGCACCCAAGATGCTCCACTTGATGTCCAAGTTTTCACTTCTTCAAGTGGTGCCTGCAGCAGGTTACCAATACTCCTTGTCTCTCCAGTGCTGTTGAGTTCCAGGTGGTGTCAGAGACCCACTCTAATTCCTTCCTCATTTTGGGTCACGGCTACTAACATCTGGATCCTTTTAGGAGACATGGAAAAAACAGCAGTGACCACAGAGCATGACAATTACTCCTAGCCTTTCTAAATCTGTATCTGAGAATTTCCTCCCTCCCTTCACTTCACTCTTCAGTTTATCTGGGACACCAGCAATCCAGGTAATCTCCAGACAACTAGGAAATCTCCTTCAAGAGTGGAGACCCTATAGTAAAAGTAGTGGCTGAAAACTACCTGCTTGAAGAGAGGATGAATTTATTTTTATCTGCAGGTGTTTTGTAAGAGAGTTATAAATAAAAAAGAAAAGCTTAAAAGCATATTGTAATCCTAAAACATATTGAGTTCCTAAAATTTGCCTTGCCAGTTTGAGATCATTCTGCTTAACTTAGCTCCCACTTGCTCACGCGCAGGCTTCAGGCTGTGGGTAGGTAAAATAGGGTGCCTTGACAGCTCCTGCCTCCCCAGCCATCTGACACCCTACCCGGTGCAACCCTCTCTGAAGTCACAGGAAGCCTTTTTACCCATTTCAAAGTTGTCTTTATTTTAGATTTTTGGTAGGAGGTACTTGGAGGAGGGCACCTACTCCTCCTGCAGCAGGTTCCTAATACTCCTTGTCTCTCCAGGGCTGACCAGTTGAATTCTGTCTGTGGGCATTGCTTTGAGGTTTGTGCAAGAAATTGTGTTTATTTTTTTTATGTAGGACTATTTTATCTATCAAATACATGAAATGGGACAAAGAGGATGGGAGGGGGAGAATAACTCAAAGTTACAAACATAGCCAAAACCTAGTGCCTTATTTCACTGCCATAGCTCAGACTCACCTGTCTGATTGCTTGTTCTAAATTTCCTATTATACCCTCTCTCTTTCATACCAGGCTTTCTGCTTGTATGCTCAGGTTGTTTCCAGAAAGACTGTACCTTTTTGTACAATGATTGCATTGATTAACCCTAAGACATGATAGCAAAGATACAGCTTGTTTCCCTACAGAAATGACTTACAACTCATCCTTTGAAAAATATAGAACTGCAAAAGACACAGCACTGGAAAAATAAAAAAGAATACACTGGACTAAATAAATTATATTATAAACTCTTCATTAGTTTTAGCTCTTACAAGTGTGGTTATTTTTGGATTTGCCCATAATAGGCAGATTTTCAGAGCAGAATATATGCATTCAGAGTGGAAAAAAAAATCATTCTTTTCAGGTGAATGCAACATTTGTTTCTCATTTAAACCTATTTTGAGGCTTTAATTGAGATATTGATGGTGAGTAGTCTTTGTGTTAATGGTCTGGTCAGGGAAGGATGAAAGAGGAGGATTTCAGACAATCTGAGGAACTTAAAACTTGAGGCAGAAAGCAGATTCATACTCCATGTAATTTTTTGAGTGTTGTACTTGCAGGGTTTCAATGAAGGCTTATACTGCAAGGAAGTCATTTATCTTTTCTTTGTTCTTAAAAGGGGCACAGGAGAAATGCAGCTCAAATTTTCAATGGTAAAGAAAGAAAGTGTGAAGTAATGGATGTATTTGAAAACACGATATGCATTATTCCATTGTCATATTACCTTTATTCCCCCAAACATGTCTTGTTTTACAGTCTAATATGAGGTCAGTAAAGACCCTGTAATCCATAATAATCTGTAATAGGGCCAAGCACAAAGGTAATCTGGTCCTAGCTGAGGATAACAGGCTAGTACTGCAATCTAAAGAAACCTTGAAACTATAATACCATTGAAAAATGTCTATGTTTAAAATGAAATGTTCTGATTTTCATAGCAGAGAAAAAAGCTGATCTGTCCTATTGCCACAGCCCTGTTGATGTCTCAGAGTCACAGCGTGATCATATTAGGTCCCAGAGCATTTGACAAGAATCCCACAAAGTGATGCTGCCCAGAAAGGAAATGGGAATTGGCTTCAGTCATTGGTGGAAGCAAAATCACCTGTGTGTCACAGCAACAGAGAGGGATGCACTGGTGCTGGGCAAGAGAGAGACACCTAGAATGGCATGCTCAGGTGGGAAAGAGCTCATCCACAGAGGCTACAGCTGTGCTTTAGGGTGGCTGAAAAATCCCTGTAGACAGCAAGGTAAGGCTATACCATAACCCCCTTCTCTTCAGCTGCTTCTGGTTTACAGATTAGTTTATTTGCAGAGAGGAACACTTTCAGACAGCCAGCACTAGGTGTGAATTTGTGCTGAATTTGCCCATCTGTCCTCCCTCCCCTTCCCTTTGCATCATTTTGAATTTGCATAGGTTTAAATTTTGTAATATATTTATTACTTCATAATTTACTTCATTTTGACAAGAAAACAAAGAAGAGAGCTGTTTGCTCAATGCAAATTTTTTTTAAAATTATCTATTTGTTTATTTAATTGGCTTAGATTGTGGAATTGGTTCTTATGTAGATATCCCCAACCATGCTCTGAATTTTTCTGAGAGTGGGGACTGCACAGGCAGTAGCTGCCCGATAGACATATGGGCAGCCGACAGCATCAAGGCACCCCACCAGCAGCTCTGTCGTCTGGCAGATTGCCTCAGAGAGTCAGGCTTGATGAATCAGTCCTTCTGCCAGCACTGGGAGGGTGGGGGATGCCTGTGCCTCTTCTCCAGAAGGCTGCTGCAGAATGAAAAAGGTACACGGCAGTGATCGCTGAGCCTCCCCACATGTGGTACAGCAGAGCTGGGATGGCAGCGGCCAAGTGAACTTGAATCTTGCTAATTTAAGTATGTAGAGGCAGAATTTCAGCTTGGTTATTCTGGGGCAAGGATGGGGCACTAGCATGGTGCCCGCTCTTCTCTCTGCTGTGTGCAGAGGTTCATGGCCTGGGAGTGCCATGGGGAGGAACTTGACAGCACTGCCAAGGTTGGGCAGTGAGAGACGGGAGGAGAAATGAAGGTAATTTGTTCAAAAATGAAGTTAATTGGTTCAAAACTGTCCTGTCTCTCTGCCGCTTCCCTTTCATCCCTAAAAGGGAGCTAGATGTTCATGTAAGCTGAGCAGGCAATATAGCCAAGAGGACCCTTGCTTCTCTCCTCCAATGCTTGATCCTTCCAGCCTCCTCTGGTTGGTGTTTCAGTCAATGACTTGACATTGCCTTGCTCTCTGAGCAGGCGAAAGGAGGTGTCACGAATGAGTACCTTTACACAATTTGATTTAGTAGCAGTTTAGAATTTATTTCTGCCTTTACGGCAAATAACAGAATTGGATTGTGATATTTTAACAACATTCAATCATCAGTCAATTAACAAAATGATTCGACAAAAATTAGTCAAAACAGCAACTTAGTTAAAGATTTGAAAATGGCAAGGTTCACTCTATTACTGCATGGAAGAAGTACACAAAGGAAAATTAAGTTACGCTGGAGTTATAAAGGTTCACAGAGATACTGTGGATGCAGAGAATAAGGAGGACCCTCATGTTGAGTCACAAGGTTCAGAGTAGACCCCGTTGCTTTCTAAACTCCTTCTCGGAGGGGCGTCTATGTGTGGCTAGGTCCAATCTTAGGCTCAGACTTGGTCAATGGTTTATGTCTAAGGATAATATGTGCCTAGCAGCAGTCTAAGACTCACTTTTTAATTATATTGTACATCTACAGATTACTTAAATTGATTCACACATGCAGGTACACAGACATGATTATATTTTTTATGTATATATAAAGGTATACCTGTTAAAAATTCCCCTTGAGTTCAGTGAAATATTCACATTGAATGTCTTGGCATTTCTCAATGAGTGAGGCTTGAGCCTCAAGGAGTGAAGGGTTTCAGCCCAGGTTCCAGTATCGTTCTTCAGCAATGGTCCTCAAATTTTCACAAACTTACAAGTTTGCTAGCTCTGAGAGGCATCCCACTCAGAGAGAGATGCTGGTTGCAGCCCACTGTGGTCCAGGAGAGCTCAAAGGGCCTCACTTGGGACCACTGTTTATAGGGTTGTGAGACGATTGGCTTTAGTCATTTTGTAAACTTTCATCCTGACCACAGTCCAGCTAGTAATTACTGGAATTCCTGTAACAATGGTACTGCTTCGCTTGGGTGTCAACCCAGGTGAGGTACTCTCCAAGGCTGTCAGGGGTTAACTGATTGTTCCTGTCCTGACCCTGCCTTGACCAGTCAACCGGTGGTTTTAGTACAGACAGTGCCTCTTCCCACTTCAGCCATGTTGGAGTTTCTGGTACAACTAAGGGGTGCTTAACCAACTCCATACACAAAGGCCAGGGTCCAGAGGGAATTCCTGAGGTTGTAAAGTGGTAGAAAAGGAGTGGGGGGTGGGAGGGAAGGCATCACCACAAGAGGAATGGTCACCATGGAAGGAGTCACTTTCAGAATCTGTCTCCTCTCATCCAGGGCCTCGTGGTGCCCAGGGTGACTGCTGCCACAGGCTACTGGCTGAGCAGAGGGCAGTGACAGACCCATCTTCTCTACATAGTGTCCAAAAACCCTCCTGCGCTCTCAGTGGCACTAGCAATGCTGCAATCTCTGTTAGAAAAAATGCAGAAGTACCTCTGATAGATGCTTGGCTCTTTTATGATTTGTGTAGGGAGATGGGCCACACCTAGGACACAAGTTTATATGTACGGCTAGTAGTTTAAATTCTGTTTTCTTTCTCTGGGGACACTAATGCCTTTTATGAGGTGAAGGACTGTTTGCAAGGGGAAGGATGAAATAAACACTGGGAGAGGATTCACGCCTGTGAAGAGCGTTAACAAAAGCCTGACGGACTGCAACAGTCCCATTCCAGGGCTCAGACCTGCACCTTTGTACAATACTGGGTTGGAGTGGGTGGCAATACCTTGTGCTATACAAACTCTGCCTAATGGAAGCATATAAGCTTTTAGTTGTTTAGGTTTTTTTCCTCACTAAAACATAATATTGTTGTTTGTTTCACCTTTTCTCTTTGTTTTCCCCATCAGGGCTCTCTCATGGTAGTTAATTATATTGGCTGTGGTTTAATTAGCTAATTATGCCAGAACTGGAATATTTTTCAGAGTAAATCCTTTTATTTCGTTGTTCAAAGCAGCTTCCATTTGGGTTTTCTCCTAGAATTTTCTTTGTATTTCATTTTGTGGTAGCACTGGTGTTTATAGCTGAGTTTTATGAATATGCTGGTTATCCATGTGGAGTGCAAGAAATAGCACTTTGGAGGGCAGAAGTGGCATACTCCTGGGGCTAGCACACTGACATAAAACTTCTTGCAAAATTTAGTTGATATTTTAGCTTTAGCGTAGAAAACAATAATAATGATATGGCTTTACTTCAGAAAAAGTGTTTTTAACCTTCGTATTAACACCTTTAAAGGACACTTTTTATCTAGCAAGTATAAGGCTTTTTGAATTTGGCCTTTGTATCTCCAAACAAAAAAAAAAATCCCTTTTCCTTAGCAGGCTTAGATTATTGGTATATATAAATCTTGCCCTGTTTATAGCTGTACTGTAGGCAAAGATTTAGGTGCTCTCTGAGGTGCTGAACTAGAGGTTACAGGTGAATGGAATCAAAACTGTCTGTTTTTTCTTGAAAAATCCAAAGAAGACAAGGAGTAGCACAGAGAAGCAGACAAGGAGAGCTGCTCCTTGGCCTGATTAGCACACATAGTAGTAAGGTTTATGTTGCTGCAATGTGGAATTGTAATGTGTATTGTTTCCAGTGGTGCCTCACACTGGCAAAGTCCTACAACTTCCTGTACAAATCCATGTAACCTTGTAGTGGCAATGGCTGATCACACTTCTCCATCCCTTGCTATTTCATAGCCATCCATTTAGAGTCACTAGGTGTTGTTCAACTACTGCAGGCAGTATTGACCAAAGTCTTAGTAAGATTTGTTGCTGCCTCACTGCTTTCACTGCGTCTATTGTGGGATTGAGCTGTAGGCAATTTTCTTCTTTCTTGGCGCCCCTTGGATGTGGCTAGTCACAGTAACAAGGTCAGGGCTTTGATGGAACATTTGGGAACCTGCATTTACGATGAACTTAGTCAGGCTCACGTTCCAGCTCAGGGTGGCCAAGGCATGACCTTACAGCTGCGTGGTGCTGAGAAGTTTCCAGCTTTGCTAGTCCCAGTGACCCACCTCCTGACACTTTGCTAGTCCCTGTACCTCTCTAGTTAAGATTGGGTTAACATGCTTGCTGAGCTTCATGTCCATCTGTTAGTGAAACTGTGTCTGTCTGCACTAGGTTAAAACCCATTTTCTACTCCACTTTATGTGATTTCAGTCCAGAAACTTTCCATGTTTTTAGAGTAGCAAAGGGAGTCCAAGAAAAGCCATAAAAGCAGAGTCCTTCTTCCTAATTAGAGAACGTCCCTGAGGACACGATCTGCAAGTGTTTTCTTGGCTCCTGCCACTCTCCTCTCTTCTGTTTAACCCTGGTTAAGCTTGTTGATGACAGGGAGGCATATACTCAAAAGAGGTGCAAGCTGCTTTTCAAATCAATTCAAATTTATAGTTCCCAAAAAAGAGATGTTATCTTGGGGAAATTTTGAAGCTAGTGCCTCAGTTTACCCAAAGCAAACCTTAATCTGCCATGTAATGGGACAGAACCACAAAGTAATTGATTGTTCCTTACATTGAACAAGAAGCAGATTTAAAAACTAATTTAAAAAAAAAAAAAACATCCACACTAGCTGGTCTCACAGTCACTGCAGCAGTGTGCAACATCTGTCTAGCACAGCCTCCAACCACCTGCCTCTGCAATGGCTATGAAGCAGCAAACCATGTATCAACTCAGTTTTATTTTCTAGCCCTGTTTAAAATGGAACAAACTCTGGAATATCTGTCCCACGGGAAATTCCAATATTGCAACATCTGTTTCTGTCAAGAATCAGGCTGAAAATTCTCCATAAATGTTGCTTTGTTTGCTTATGGAAATAAAACTTTAAAAGTATTTCATTTGGAAACGTGGAAATGTTGCTATCAATCTCTTGGTGGATGTTACAGCTTTGGGAGTGACAGCCCCATCCCCACCATACATCATGCCCCTTGGGGAGTTATTCTCTTCCTGGAAGCAAAGCTCCCTAAATTCATCACATTCACTTTGCTCTCTCTCCCCTGACTACAGAAGTCTGTCTTCCTTCCCCACATATTGTCCCCACTTTCAGCCCCTGCAGTGGTGAAGGGATGGTCGGGGTGTACAAGGGGAAGGGGTGGCTGTCTGGGGGGCATGGGGAAGGGTCGGAGGATGTGGTGGAGGAGCAGAGAAAGGGCTGGAAGCAGAGCACCAGGTGCCAGGGAGAGGAAGAGCATTGTGGCTCCCCACAGCTATAGCTTTCATTTTAATTTTCCTGACAAGAGACAATAAAAAAATGGATCTAACAGAAACCCCTATTTAAACACTAAAAATTTGTTTCATTTGAGGTATCTGACCAGCTTTGCCGTCAGAACACCAAGGTTTTGCTAAATGCATCTCATGTTAGTGCCTGTAAGAGCTTTGAACACGTGGTCCAAGAGACATCCAACTAATGCAAAATACTTGTGCACTTTACACAAGCTCCCTCAGGGAGGGGATGATTTGACATGAGTAATGAATCCCTCTACCAGACAGAAACCGAACGGCTCTGCCTTATGCAGCCGCAGCTGCAGGAGCCGAAAACCACCAGCTGAAGTTCATGTTCTGGGACCATCACATTTTTCAGTTGTTCTCTGACACTAGCAATAGGTACCACACTTGTCCCATCCCAGCTGCACCCTCCCCGCTAAGGTTTGCACTTAGGTGAAACAATAAGGCTCTCTTGAATTTTCAGATATCTTGCTCAATTTTGAGTTCATGATGTTTTGTCTTTTTTCCTTGCAGTGACAGCATAACTTCCCAGGTGACACGCATTGCTGTTTATCTGCAGTGCTGTCTTACATGTTGTCTTAATGGCAGTTCAAAAAGCAGAGCGCTGCACAACATTTAGCTAAAGGCAGAGGAATAAAGATAGAAGATATGGTATGAAAAGGGTGACATGTGAACACATAAAAATGTACATGAAGGCAGAGGGATCAATTTGGGGGGGAAAAATTCTTTATCTTTCCTCCCTCTTTCCATTCCCAAATATGAATTACATGTAACTTTGCTTAATGCAATCCTTTTTTCTTTTCATTTTGTTCCCTTATGCATTTTTCTACAAATCAAGAGCTGAGTAGAGCTAAGTCACAACAGACCGCTTGTCAGGACTGGAACCTCTTTTTCCACTTGCGATTTAATCTATGACCAGACTGAGAATTCTTTTTTTTTTTTTTAATTAGGAAACTACAATTTTGGTTTTTGTGCAGAGGTTTTTTTTTTTTTTTTTAAATGTTTCTGCTAGATGAATCATTTGGGACTGTGTTTTATGATTTGACTGGCTGTTTATCCTTATGCTCTCTTGTCCCACCCCACTATTTTGAGATACCTCTTATGCTAACCATTATTTTGATGAGGACAGGTAGATGAATATATATTTTGGACACAGTTTCGTCAGTCAACATAGGATGTTCCTGATACATGTATCTATCACATACGTAAAGGCAACTACACTTGAGATAATCACAGGTGGAAGCAACCTACCACGAGGACTCGGGGATAAGAAATGCAATGTTGCTTCCAAGGATGGGTTAACACACACAGTTCTCTAAAAATTCTGTATTTTCTTTACTCCAGCACAGGGGTAGCATAAGGTGCTTTCTTTTGCTGTAGAGCAGGCGAGGAATGGAAGCAGAACAGCCTTTTCTGTGGGTTCCAGTCCTATTTTGCATCCTCAGAAGCTATGAAAATTTCACTGCTGTTCAGTCAGATTTGGATAAGCACCAAAAATCTGCAGAGACTGACTATTCAAAGAAATATTCAAGCTTTTCTTAATTAGGCTATTGCTAATTCTAAATGTCTATAGGTAGAACAAGTCAGAAAATTGTAGATCTTTTTCCCACAAAATGAAAAGTGAAATTTTACAACATGTAAGAAAAATATGTAGGCAATAATATTCTATTCCTTTAAAATTTTAAAGGTTTTCACTGAAAAATAAGCAGTAAAAAAGATCTTCCTAAATTATGATTTTCAAAATGGATAGCTGAAAAGGCTAAATTTCTTTTTCTTGAACCTGTGAACACTCATTAAAAATAAAAGATGCAAATAAAACTGCTTAATTTTAATTTTTTTTTTAAATAAACCACAGCTTCTGAGAACTACAGGAGACTTTTCTGTTATGAGTCCTGAAAATCTCTGTTAAACTTCAAAGCAGAACTTTATGGTGTGTAGCTGAGAGTTCCTACAGTTGGCATTTTGGCAATCTCACATGCCTTCTGTTTTGTTTATGAAAAAGCTGAATGTAGTTGACAGCCTACACAAATAGACCGCCTGGCTCCCCAGGACAGGTTTCTGTACCACCTAGCTCCAGCACCTTGTTCAGACAGTGGTTGCAGAGGCAGCTCAAGGAGGGTTACCCTTCCTCCTCCCACCAGCTCCAGTGCACAGTCAGAGTGGAGTGACAACCCCTCTCCCTTTCCTGGGGCTCATGTCTCAGATGGACCCATGAGCTGGACTCACCACAGCCCCAGGCAGCAGGGCTGGCCCCCCACATTGCCAGGATGGGTGCAAGACTCTGTCTCTCCGTAGCGGTAGATTTTGAGCTCTGACCAGCCAGGAAGGTGGAGCTTTTTGTGTCTGAGCCATTTGTAGATGATGCACTAGCCTAAACGTAGTCCAGCTCTCTCTGATACATGAATTTGTTCTACACAGCTATGAGAAATAAAAACTTTTGGTGGCTAAAATCGGCAGATATATCTCTGAATGACATGACTGGTACACTACTCCCATGGGCAGTCCTTTTGAAGGCTGGTTCGTGATGTTATTATACAGCTGTTTTGGGGTTAAGTCGTGTGTTTCAGAAAGCATTTCCTAGCACGACTGCAAGTGAAATGACTGCCATGGATGTGGATACTGTGGACAATAAGTGATGTCTTCCTGTCTGGCATTTTCTTCCTGCAAAGTGAACAACAGTGAGCAGTGTATCGAAAGTGTCAATAACCAGCCTTAAATTACTTCTCTGATTTCTCCTATCGGTGATCTGGTTTCCCCCTCTTGTGTTACTTGCACATATTAATCTGAAAACTATAGCCTGGCTTGTGAAGAAACTCTTAGGGAGCTGACAATTTTTTGTTGGCTTGGAAGGATTTATGGATTTATCTGTTCCAGGGATGTTCCATCATTCTCAAATGCTGAAGCTTTGAGTGAGTTATGGCCTTGAGGAGAGTGAAATGCAACTATTAATCATTGGCAGCAATGGGATATCCTCCATGGGCATCATGTGCCGTTGTCAATAGATCACAGAACTGCTGTTGACCTTGAATGGAGAAAAGTAAAGGATAAAGGTCATCTTTATTTCATCTACACAACGAAAGTTTTGAAAATGGCTTGTCATGAAAGCACTAAAGATCTGCTGCACAAAACCCTTGGGCTGAATGATACTGGCTTTCCCCCCAGACTTTCTGATGATCAAAGGGATAGTAGAAGCACCTTAGAACTGAGTAGTACTGCAGAAACTGTAACTATCATTCTAAGCTGAAAAGACACTGGTTTTACAGTCTTCTATGTTCATGTGGTCCTGTGATCTTCAGAAAAAGCTTCTAAATGTTTGGGGTTTTTTTCTGTGTCTCTTTTAATAGTGATAATAACACAGAGAAGCACCTCACAGTCACAGGCATGTTTCAAGTGGAAGTGGCTGGACACAAAACAAATAACCTATCTCTGGACATTCCAGAGCTGGCTTTAAATACCTGGGACTACTTCTTTTTCCTTTTACACAGGAAACGTCATGCTCTTCCTTTTTCCTTGATGTCTTTGTATCCCCTTCAATTTCAACCAGTTGTCCTAGGTCTTTTCTCATAAATAAACTAGATACTTGCTTTCATGTTTATCATGCCCTTGGGCAGATTGCTTGTGGCTACCTGGGCTTTCTCAAGCCTATACCTCAAACATTTTATGAGGAGCTATTGACTATTTACCCAGTCATCTTGGCCAACAACAGGCAATCCATCACCCGTGACATTATTCTTTATATTCTAAATCTCCTTACCCCCTTCCCCCAAGTATAGAAGCTCATACCATCCTCTGATTCTTCCAAAAGCAAAATTTACAGCTTTAGTAATTCACAACAGCTTTAAATAGGCTGACTTTGTCTCCATCCTGCCTCAAAATCTGCTGTTTGCTTATTGGTTTGCCTTTATATGCAGATGTGTAAACCACTCTTTTTATTTCTCAGGCTGAGGTGAAGACCTATACATTCAAATTGGAAATGATCTGTGACATTTTAACTTTGTGGTATGAACCAGTAGGAGCTGGAGTTACCAACTACTCATGCCCTGAGAAATCTTTAAGACCATACATTCAGTAAACCTCTGTGCTGGGGTTCAGTGGAAGAATCCCTGGATAAACTCCTCAGCCTTTGCTGGATTCTAATGTCCAGAAGGTCAGACTAGATGATCATGGCTACCTGTACTGCTCTTAACATTTGGGAACCAGTCCCCTACAAAGGCAAGAATGTAAAAGCAGTCAAACTGTCAATCAAAGACTTCTGGTAAAGCCAGCAGGTTCAAGGTTCAATAAAACTGAACATCTCTGTGTACAACAATGCTACAATTGTATACATTAAGATTTCCATTGTCTTAACTTTTGTGACTGTGAATACACTTTGCTTTAACTGGCAGTCATGTCACAGCAGTTGTATGCTGAATGGATCTTCTTAGGCTGTATCAAAAATAGGTATTACATGGCCTCATCTCCCTTGACAACTAAGAAGAGCCTGTTTAACTGACACGATAGAAGGCTGTCAAGCTTTCAGTCAGTGCTTGCCTCCAAGTACCAACCCTCCCCTCACAGTCCTGAAAGTGAGGCTGAGAGAAATAACAGGTACTGATCATTTCAGAGACTCCTGGTCTAGAACTCTTATAGGAAAGATTCTACCAAGCCTTAAACAATGTCCACAGGTGCAGAAAGCACATGGCAGGATCAAAGTCTCTCTCTATCACTGTTTATTCCCTGAGTAAGCTATTAAGCTACGATCCATTAAGTGTCTCCTATCCTGTTCCTCTGGGATCTTTTCAATGGATTTTTTTCTCAGCAAGATCCAGCTTGCAAGAAACATTTGTACTTCTGAGTAAACCGAGAAGAGGGTATTATGATAATTTGCACTGGGCTGCAATTGAGAGGGGAAAGTATGAAAATGTATACTTCTTTTTTGCCTGACTGTAAGGATGTTCTTTGCTAGACAGTCCCTTGGACAGTTGCATCCACGAATATTTTGAGCACTGCAGATACATGTCTCTGCCTTTCATCCTGCCTTCTGTGCTGTTAGTCATTGTGGAAGAGGTTTGGTCTAGATATTTTGGGGCATATTGTTGTCTGGGATTGTCCCATCCTTAAAAGTGTGCACTCCTGATGCCAGCCATCATCAAACTTGCAATTTCTGCTTAGGTAAGGGGTTTGTGTTTCAGTCTGGTTTCCTAGCTAGGTCTGCTTTTGTCATGCCTTAGTAAACTTTTTTGTGGGCAACTGCAATAGCCATTGCTCTGCCAAGCCTTAAATCTGTGCCAATGCACAGAAATATTGGAGGAACCAACTCCACCTGTATAGGATTGTCTTATAGCCAAGAATAGAGCAAGGTATTCCTTCAACTCAGAGTAGCTGTCTCTCAAATTTTATGAAGGGTTTCCTTTAGAGACTATTCTAGCTACTTTTGGATATTGGTCTGAAATCTTCAAAGTATTTGCCTAAAACTGTAGTGAATTCCATGACACTATGCTTTCATCACATGGGTATTTCTGAAGATGTTTATATGTTCTTGAGGCAGACAAACCATGTGTCGTGGTTTAACCCAGCTGGCAACTAAGCACCACGCAGCCGCTCGCTCACTCCCCCCCCTCCCTCAGTGGGATGGGGGAGAGAATCGAGAAGGAGAAAAAGGTTAGAGCCGAGGGCTGAGATAAAGACAGTTTAATAAGAGAAAATAATAATAATAGTAATAATGAGAATGATAACAAAATATACAGAATATACAAAACGAATGATGCACAATGCAATTGCTCACCACCCGCCGACCGATGCCCAGCCCGTCCCGAGCAGCGGTCAGTACCCGAGCAGCGATCACTCCCCCCGTGACCGACCGCCCCCCCCCCCCCCCCCGAGCATGATTATATGGTATGGAATAGCTCTTTGGACAGTTTGGGTCCTAGCTGTGCTGTACTCCCAGCTTGTTATGCACCTGGCCGAGCAGGAGAAGCTCAAAAAGTCCTTGAGCAGTCTGAGCACTACTTGGCAACAACTAAAAACATCAGCGTGTTATCAACATTCTTCTGGTACTAAATCCAAAGCACAGCACTATGCTAGCTTCTGTGAAGAAAATTAACGCTATCCCAGCCGAAACCAGGACACCATGTCATCTGAGATTGCTTTGGGATAAAATATCATTCTAACATCTTCTCTCTTAAACTCAGAGCAGCATAGAAATTTATAACTTTGAAAATCTGTCTTTTCATGTGATCGCAGGTTGCTCTCTTCAAGAGACAAAAAATTATGGCATAATGTCACCAAATACTCCAGAATCTGAATTTCATTCTTATGGGAAATGAATCTAGACAGATCTAGGATGATGAACACAAAAAGGAGGATAACTTGTGTATTTGTTTTTGCATCTTATGCAACTGGTCTCTGGCAGTAGATCGGATCCAAGTTTGCTGAGCAATACAAAAAAGACCAGTTGTAATGGGAGTAGGCTTTTCTCTCTCGAGGAATCATTAGTTTGTTGGAAAGCAGTAGACAAAAAAATGCTGAACATGAGCAGTTTGAGAAAGAAAAAGAGATGCAATCTCCTAAATCCTCCATTGGGGAATGTGTGATAAGTGATCCATACAGATACACTCCTACAAGATAACCCTTTTTTTAGGCTGTACCATATGTTCAGGAGCAGCAACCACATTTGTCTTCGTGCTGGAGGGAGGGTGGAGTGATTCATTCCAGAGCAAGGTAAAAACAAAAAATAAAATCCACAGAGCAGTGGACTCAGAAATATGTCTGTGAATGTTCTGGGACACTTCAGAGAAAAAAGAGGCCAGTATCTGCAGACAAACCTAGAGTGCACATGAGAGCACAAGACCTAGCTGAAACCTGTGGCAGGCCACCGTGTGTTTACACTATGAAGTGTGAAATTGCACTAGTGGTTACAAAAACATTTCCATCCATTCACCTTTTCTGTGGTACTGCAAAAAGTTGCCAGCATGGTCATTAAAAAGCAACTAATTTTCTGAAACATAGCTGTGAAGCTTAGTCATGACAGAACAAATTCTTTTCTACTGCTAAGCTGTTAAAACCAAATAAGCATTTTTTAATATTTCATTGAAATTTAACCACGGTGAGTCCGAGTTATACCTTCACTAGGTGCATAGCCACATGAATTTAGGACAAGACTATCTTTGACTTGTAGCTTATAGTCAGGCTAATGTGGAAGAGAAAAACACATGTACTGTGTGGAATCATTTGGATCTGTCTGCAGTTTCTGTTGGCTGAGATAAGTTAATTTTAATCTGCCCACGAGGCACATTAGATAGTAACTTACTTCTCCAAGTTACGTAAAAGGCAGCAACTCGTAGAAGTTTTCTGCAGTGCCACAGCTATCTCTACTTCATCCCTGAATGTAGCACTTTTCTATAACCAAATAATGATTTGTGGCACTGTCACAGTAGGCCAAATATTTCCCCAAGTCAGGACTAGGAAAAAAAATTCACACGTAGGAAAAAAAATTCACACGGAACGTGGGGGATCATACAAATACACCCCTGCAAAGACTGTGTGCACATGGCCAGGAGAGTTCCACACCCTAAATGTCTCTTCTTAAAGCAATCCTGAATCTTAACATGGATTAAAAGCCCTTGAGGTGCTTGGACACAAGATTTTTCTTACCTTTATGATGTGCTGGGAAAGGCGTAAGGAATGAAACAGGGGTGTTCTGCTTGAGATGTCTCCAGCGACTGTGGAAACAAAGGCAGCTCCAAAGTAGACTTTAAGGACAAAAGACAGCTCTTGTTAGCCATGTTTCTTCTTTTGATACATCTATTGGGGACAATATGGACATTCCTCTTACAGACACCTTTTACAGGCCACATCCTTCCCATTTATTTAGTCAGAGCTGCTGTTCAGCAGGTTTGCAGCTTCATTTCTTCCCTCCTCCCGTCATGTTGGTGAGGCAGAGAAATAAGGAAGGAAATTAAACTTTAAATATATATATATATATATATAAAATCCCTTCTTTCCAAAACTGGCTGACTTCCCCCGCAAAAAAGTATAAAGGTCATCTCAGCAGTCAAGATGCTCAAGTTTAGCCCTTATTCTCCCCTCAAGCAAAAAGACAGGCATTGTGCCTTGCTGAAATCCTGCCACAGACTGATTCCTTGTGCCTACCCAAATTCCACACGTGGACAGCACTGCCTTGGTGTGACCTAAAAAGGGACTCAATCATCACTTAGAGAAGGGAACTTGGAGCCCAGCAGCTGTGCATCAAGTGGTGCAGAGGCAAGTCTAGGTCTCCTCCCACCCCAGCCCACTGCAGAGAAGCCAAAATCAACAGTTCTGCTAGGGGCTTTGCAGACTTCATAAGGGAGTAAAGTTCTTGCCTACTTTATTTCCTTGCTCATACGCTCTGAGCTGCACTCCAGTGCTTCTGGGGTGATCATTTGTTGAGTAAAGAAGGGAAAATGCTTTACTGAGGGCAACAGATTTTGTTCTTTCTTGGCTGCAGATGTAAGGAACTCTCCCAGCCCATATAGTGTTTAAGGAAGGACATGCTTAAGTTTCCTCTGAAGGATTAGATTGGCTATTACAAAGGTTGAGTTGAATGCTTTTGTTGATAATACTCATGATGAATATATGTATGGGAAAACAAAGTCATAGAACCAAGATCCCCTAGAATGCAGTGTGGGCTGTGCTCTCTAAGAAGCCTGGAATCTTAAATTTCTGTGTAATGATTTGTTTAGAGTATTTATTTTACCCTCCTTTCTAGGAATGGTAGCCTGGTTTTTTACTCCTTAGGCTTTTCGGAGGGGGTCACACTGAGGTTTTGATGCTGCTTCATGTTACGAATCAATGTTCAGCTCATCTTTTTTGTTCCTAAATATCAATGAACATTTGGTAAATTTCTACTACTGTTCACTTTGACAGGATGAGGACAGCATTCCCTTGTCTGATAGCAGAGATGACAAATGACTCTGTATTCTACAAGTGGGCAAAAATTGTGGGTTTAGTATCATTGAATGTTTGATTTGCATTTCATTCCATGCTCTACTTTTTTAGCTCTCAGGGTCATTTTTGCATGTCCTACTTATGCTATCTGGAGTTACAGCAGGAAAGCTCAGAGAAGATTTTACAGAGTGAAGAAGAGTTTTGCGCTCTTTACACTTAAAGCTCTGCAGAGCAAAGCAATCTGCCAGTCTCTTCCTTCATTACTTACTGCTTTGAAAGTTTTTTCAAGCAAAGATAAAGAAAAATCCATTCTTCCATTTCACTTTCAGGGTGTCTTACACATATGATTCCACAGTAGTTATAGAATTTTTCAATTACATTCTTCATAAGCTGTTTTCCATTATCCAAAATGATCTCATATGGATGCCTACAACATGTAAAAGCTACTGTTCTACTGGTGGACAATGAAATGTCCATGACTGCAAAAACCTTCAGGTATGATGACTAGTAATTAATCACGGGAAAGAAATAATAAATCCAGCAGATCTAGGTGTAGTTATATCAACAGACTGATGGCATACCCAGCATTTGTTGTAGTTGGTTATCATATGAAAGCTTATTAACTTGCTGATCAGCTGCTCATTGTTTAAGTCTATTTGATCCTAAACCCATATTCAGCAAAATTGCATATTTTAAGCTGTAAGTGGGTAAATCTCAGGAGCCAGGTAAAACTTGAATCAGTTGGAGCAGTGGAAGCATGAGAAGAAATTCTAGTCTCTTCTTAATGTTACACCATCAAACGTTAGCAGATCAGTTGTGGTTCTCTGACATAAAAGAGAGACACCAAATTTGAGCAGTCTGGTAAACTCATTTAATAGGCAACCTTGCTTAAAAGTAGGATTTAATTCCTATCCAAGTACTTTTAAACCTTCTGTGTACTTTCTGTGAGTGAGAAATAACATGAGGGCCAAATATGTATTTGCAAAGTATATGGCTAGTCTGTGGAAGAAGAAAATAGACTAAGCACTGCTCATCCTTTCCTCTTTGCAATGGATTCATTATTGGGGTGACCAGGCTGGGATTCTGGACTGCTTACATTCAGTTTTTGGGTCATGCCATTAGCTTATCGGATGACTTATGTCAGCTTCTTCAGTTTTCTGGGTCTCATTTGTAACATGTAAGGAACTAGTAGACTACTTTTTAGTACAATTTGTTCGTGTACTAGAAATCCGTGACACATGCCTAAGTTCCTTTAGCAGAGAAACATTTTTCTAGGCAATAACACCATGTTACTATTGGAATCTATCATTGACTTATTTTCTTCCTTCTGAGGTCATTATAAATTAAAACTTGTTTTCTTACTGGATGGATTTTACTTTCCTTTTCAGTAAATGTATTTGTCATTCTTCACACAGTGTGGTTTCAGTCCAGGCTCAGCTTTGAAAGAAGCATAGTGTCTTTGGTTGCTGGGAAATGCTTTTATCTAATTTTGGTATCACAAACTGAAAGGATGTAACTGTGTTCTAGCCTTTAGTAGAGCATTCTGAAATTCACCATCTCCATGTCTTTCTAGCCTATCTAGTCCTTCTAGCCTTCCTTTTCCTTTTTTTATATGCAATGCCCAGAAAGTGGCAAAATGTCAAACCTCTGCCTTAGGAAATGCCTTCATTACATATCTATGCTGCTGCTTTTTTTTTTTTTCCCTCTGCTTTTCTTTTCCTCCCATAGGAGACAATACTTTTGACCACTAGTGATTTTTACACCCCATGTTCTCATTCTGCAATTGAAAAAAACACATTTTTCTCCAATGTTATTGTAAAAGTAATCCTGAATCATCCTGGTTCTCTTTACCTTGTGCGTTGTTGTGCATGTTACACAGAGATCTCTATTGCAAAAGATTGTCTCCCTCTTCTAACTCAGATACTAAAAGCTTGATGATTGATAACAAAAGTTGTTATTCAAACTTTGCCTTATTGTTTTTCAATAAGTTTTCTTAATTTACAAGAAGCAAGCAATTCTACTGTATCCATTTTAGGTAGTAAAAGGTATTTCCAGTCTTTGCTGAGAGGCTAGAGGATTGGGTCCTCAATCTTACAGTTTTTCTGCTTGCTTTTCAACCCACCTGTGATGGTAAAAATCTCTCCAAATAAACACCTTTTTCATGTTTTTAAATCGTGACTAAGTTATTCTCTGAATATAGGCATACTCTGGCTGTATCTTTAGTAACTTGGTATTTCTTTAGCTCATTTTTTTGAGAGTTGAAAAATGCAGTTCTCCCTTCCTCTCTACTGGGAATTAAACTGATTTTTTCAACCTCATAATGAGATGCTTGAGATTTTGGTAGGTAACCAGTCCAGATCTCTTGAGACTGTCCACAACAATCACTGAGATGGGGGAACACTTAACGTGATATGTGATCAAACTTTTTAATAACACATCAATTGTGTCTTAAACTGATGTTGAAAGACTTTTTCATACAGACTGATGTATCAGTGCATACACAGTTTCTGTGGGTAGTGAGACCTCCAATTCACTTGATAAGACTCTTTCTTTTGGTTGGAATAGTTAGAATAGTCCTGCCAGCTGTTAGCTAGCGCCACACTTCTCCCACTAGTGCACAAAGATTTTGTGACAGAAGAGCCTGAAACAGTGTGCTGGATTTTGCTTTGACCAGTTAATTACAAAGCTCAGGTGAACATAACTTCAAGCAGTGCCTGGAGTTTTTGTCATTCCAGCACAACCTTCCAGAGATAAAATTAGCCTGTGTGATAGGACACAGAGTTTCTGCAGGACTTGTTAGTTGCAACCTAGCATAAGTGCTCTGGGTAGAAAGCATGAACAAAATTGCTCGTAAGTCACTGGAGATCCTCCTCTTCACCTCAGCTCATGTGAGCTCTTACAGAAAAAGGGGGTGGGCAATTGTCAACCCCCATAGGATCCCAGTCAGCTGTCTTTGATCCCATCATTATAATTTGCACAGATTTTACTGCCTAGAAATAAGTGGAAAGCCCCACTTGTAACTCTCAAGAAAGGACAGCATATAGCTGAATCTCACAGCTGTGTTCTGCCAGGAAAATAGCAGAATCCCTTTTGAAAACTACCTTCCTCTGAGCTCTAAATGCGCTCATTACTTCTAATGTTGCTTCTCTTCTGGGAACCTATGTTGGAAAGGTAGGATGACTTTTCTGGTTTAACTGCCCAAGCCTGCCTAAGAGAGTTCAAAATTACTTGAGTCAGAGAGAAAAAGCATAACACTTCAGCCATGTGGGTGGGCCATTTTTCTATAAAAACCTGGGAAAAGTGTCCCAGCTCCCACACTCTGCTTGATAACTTGAATGCACCTTTTATGGATAAATTTTATCTCTTCCCATCTTTAGGAATGGGGTAGCTGTAAAGTGTTGTTGTGACTGTCAGTAGAATAACTCACTGACTCTAGATATTTTTTGATTACTCTCAAATTTACTGTCTATTTTTTTGAAACATTTCTGTGGATTATGATAGCTTTCTAACTCTACATTAACATGATACAGAGTGAATTTGTTAGTATGGCTATGCATTGTTTCCATAAATACTTCAGCTTCACATTTACTAACAGAAATGTTGTGTGGGCTTTCAATTACTCTGCTAATGAGCTTAAGTATGTTTTAGCTGGGTTTGAATTAGTGTGAGTATTTTTTTTGAGGCAGTTAGTATTTCAGATATGTTGAAGTGAAAGGTGTTCTGTGTGTAGTGAATAGCCTGGGTGTGACTTCTGTGCTGTCAAATGTTCCTAGGGTATGCCTGCATTCCCTTTAAAGATACAATTTAATGAACAGGGCACTAAATGCTTGCTGCTGTCATGTCCACGTGAAAGAAATGGTAGCATAGATCAGGGAGCTTGAAAGTCTAATTTTGTATTGTCATACTGACATTAACCAAAATGAGGTGGTCCTAGCGCAGGAGCTTGCACCTGAACGGCTGAACTGAACACCTTCATTGATTCGGGGCATTATGGGATGGTTCTGGTGGTCTTTATTCATCCAGAAGTGCCTCACCATTGCTGCCTGCCTGTGGGTCCCTGTGAGAATCTGGCTGGGAATTACAGAGAGAGGAGCATCCCCTCTTAGAGCAATGGCTAACGGAGGGGAGCAGAATACCTTGTACCACAGTTCCCCTTCCTCAGCCTTGTGCAGTAATGTCCCCTAGAAGCCTACGCTTTGTTCTGTCACCTCCTGAATGACTTCAGTGGATTCCTAGGGGACACCATTCATCAGCCTATCAGAAATTTATATTCTCTGAGCTAGTAGTTTCAAGTTTGGGTTCTGCTTTTTTTCCTTTCCCCTGCAGCACAGGGGATATATTCATTATCAGTATCTCCCTGTCTCACCATCTTGTGACAGACATATCAATTGCTTTTGGCTCTGCCTTCTCTTCCCCACCTCCCACCCCACTTTTCCAAATGATCAGAAAAGAGCATGAGCAAATTAGGAAATAATAATGAAACGATATGTAATATATGTTTCATTTGACAAGACGGATTCTCTGAAGGGCAGCTGGATGCATGAGTGATGAGGAGACAAGAGTCGGAAGAGCAGGAAGGGATTTGTGTTTAATAATAAATGTTTCAGCTGAAGGCAAAATTATGATTGTATGTCATAAAAGCCCCAAAAACTAATAAAATAAAAAATGCAGGAAATTATTCATGCTGGGTTGAGTTAGTGTTTACTGAAAAAGTCCTGGTATTATCTGACATTTCCTTATGTTGACATGACTGATAGAGGAATTATGCCCTGTTGCTAATACTAAAAACTATACTTTTTCCCAGGACACCAGAAATACAACTGTCATTTTTTTGAGATGCAGGTCACAGTGGGTCTCTGTCTTTCTCAGATTCTTAGATTAAAAAAATCTTGAATCAGGCACCAAAAGACTGTGAGATCTCACACAGTAATATACTTGGTACTTCGTATTTGTTTTTTGATTCCTGAGGCTTTAGGATGATCTGAAGATATATATTCAAGGGCTTTTTGGGAAATATGAAGGGTCAGAAATTAATCTCCATTGTTAGCTTACTTAATGTTTAATAACATTCTAGATTCTACTTCCATTCCATGACTGTAGAAACGGGGTCTTTTTAGGATAAAAACACAGCAAAAAATGACAGCAGTATACAGCCATAAAACTTTCAAGGAAATTACAAAAGTTGGCAGCAGAGAAGAATGCCAACTGTGCAGTCCAAATTTGTCAATTACTTGCTCTTGCTCCTAGGCAATACATCACGTGTGACATTTTCACTGCAATTTAGATCCTTCTAGTCTTCCTCTAATCTTTTTTTGCCCTTTTCTCCAGCTACCTTTATCTCTGTCCACCATCTGAACTCTTCCCACTGCCTTGATTCACTTCACTATCTTTCTAACTGTCTTGTTTTTGCTGAAAGATCTTCACCTATGTTTGATTGCACTCAACCATATATTGAGCTGTTTTTGTGGTCTTGGTCCCCATTCAGTGGCCACCTGGACTTCTTCCATCATTCTGATGGGTAACCATGTGCCTTATAGTGCCCTGCCAATGGCTGCTTTGAACCTGTTTGTCTTTCTATCATTTTCTGCTGCTCTGACACTGCCAGAGCCACCAATGCTCATTATCCTCTTTTCTTCTTGCATTCTTTCTCATTTCAGTCTTCTCTTCCACCTTCTTTCCTTACCTGTCCTCAATGAATTAACACCTCATTATTATCTCTGTCTGGTAAGAAGCAAGATCTGTATGCCATTGAGTTACATCCACCAGGCTTTACTTTATGAGGTCCTTCTTCAGGCAATGAACACCATCCTCTGATTACCCACTCTTTTTTCATGCCCTTTAGCCAATCTTTCTCCAATATGTTACCATCGATACGTTCCCTCTCCCCTTTCTCTCCTGTCCTAGTTTAATCCCACTGGGACTGAAGGTGGACACTCCACCTGAAAAGTAGAACTCTATCAGACCCTTCTATAATACTGTAAAGGAAGATTAACGGGAGTCATCATTTTTTCAGAATTACCTGTGAAACTGGAACAAAGGAAAAAACCCAAAGATTTTAAAATAGGGGACAAAATTACTGATAAAATAAATGAACATTTTTGGTTTGAGAGTTTTCACTGAAAAAATGAAAATTGGTCAGATTCCAGTGATAATCTTTTCTGGATTGATTTCTAGTTCTGAGAGCAATGAGGGTAATATTTTGCACTTATGTGAATTCAGCTTTGAGTGAGAGGAAGTTTAAGAGTAGGAATGGACAGTGAGATAGATATTTTCACACTAAGGCATTACTATACAGGAAAGTTAGTGTGCTAACTAACTGGAATATGGTTTTACAGAACACTAGCTATTTCACCCTGGCACCCCTCTTCATTACAAACTGTGACAGTGTTTAGCCCTACTGTTTAGCAGTTGCTTCATAATTTGTGTATAGGTTACAGCTGTCCTGGTAAATTAATGAGAGCCCAGAAATATTCCCATGCACTGTAACACCATCATCTATACTGCTAATGTCTTGATACAGTTCCTTGCATGCTTTATCCAGCATGGTTCAGGAGCTAATATTCCAAGGGCTAATTTTGATATACAGTTTTCTGAAGTCAGTCTGGTAGAAAAGAGAATTTACCAGCAGAGACATGGACCATTTCTTGTGAGGTGTCTGCCCTGGGACATGGCAATGTAGACATAGAATCTTACAGGAGGAGTTTGGGTTGAGCATCTTAGGCATGGAAAATTCACACCCAAGAAATTAGGCTTTTTTTTTTTTTTTTTTTCCTCAGACACAGGCATTTAATAAATTAGCGTGACTTTCTATTTTATACTCCTAGCATTCACTTCAAAAGGAGACATCCTATTGCAATATAGATAGTATATAGTCCTGGATAACATAAAAAACGGACCAAGAGAAAGCAACATAGCCTAGCAGGTCAGTATAAAACAGCCTTGGGAGTTGCAAGTGCCTTCCCAAAGGAATTGCCTTGACAGCTCCCTGCAAGTTCTGTGATTAAAACAGTTTCAGGCTAAAACTAGATGGTATCATACCCCTCTTCCGATGGAGAAAAGGAAGAGAATTGCCTAGCCAATTATCCTAATCTGTCTTTTCTCTAATTTGTCTGTTTTGCATAACCACAGTATTAACCAGCAGTTCACTTCTGCTAATCCCCAGTGCTACAAAGAAGAAAAGAACCCATTTGTATATTACAGTGTAATCATAGTATCTACTAATTTCCTTCCATACACTACAGGCCTCTTTTGAAAGGAGATTGCTGGCATTATCTCCATTTTATAAATGAGGAGACTTACAGTACAGCAAAATGATTTCTCAGGAACTGAGAGTTGCTGATAAAGTAGAGCCTGATATCAGTGTAACTGATAAAGTAGAGAATAAAGCTCAGGTCTCCTAAAATTCTTGGCACAGTTCTCTCCCTGCAAGCTTCAGTGCTCACTTGCATCTGGGGTTACGAGTGAAGTCCGCAGCAAACCTTTTTCTCCTGCATTTCTAAGTAATTTCTTGTCTAATTTTTTTTTAATATCACCACACACTGAACTGAGTAATTACAAAATTGCTTGCTTTCCGTATGTTGTGTCTACAAGGACATAACAATGACACTTTAGTGGTGGTGGTAGAAAATAAGGTTGACTTCAAA
Source organism: Gorsachius magnificus (assembly GCA_034008185.1). Classification (NCBI taxonomy): domain Eukaryota; kingdom Metazoa; phylum Chordata; class Aves; order Pelecaniformes; family Ardeidae; genus Gorsachius; species Gorsachius magnificus. The sequence goes on along the minus strand of CM067083.1, from coordinate 27,525,430 downwards.
GAAGGCTGCTAGTACTATCTTCCTGTGTTTTTAAAGAGGGTCTTGTGGTCTTATTTTAGTGCTTTCACCAAATGAGACATAAATCTCCATGGATTGAAGGGAATGTATTTTTTGCAAAAGCCCTACAAACTTTCCTCTCAGCTTCACAGCTCTTCAGCACACATAAACTCTCATAGGAGCCTCTGTCTATTGCTGTTCTATTTCAGGTGCTTGTGCCATGCCTCAGTCCTGGCCATCGATCTCCTTTTCCAATAAGTGATGCTCTTCTGCCAAAGGGTGAGAGAAGAGCGGTTTTTTGTAAAATAAGTTGGTCAGTTGTAAGACCCCTATGCTCATTTCATTCCTTAGATACAAGATTTTCAGAGAGGTCAGATCCATGTTCTTATATGAATAGTTTTCCTTGGGGTATTTTGATCTTCAGATAGGATTCAGAAACTAGCTTAAGAATCAGGTAAGAAAATCTTGGTACCAACGTGGAGGAGATTTACCTGCTCCTCCTACCCCAGGGAAAATAAACCAGAGGAGAAAGACAGAAATTACTGTGTCTTATATGTCTGGACAGTGAAATTTCCATAAGGAGATTTTCAAATTTCTTGTTGTCCTAGCTAGGGCTACATTTACACTTACACGGTTAACAAATTTGAGTATTCATTTGCTTTCCCAGTCCTCACTGTTCCCAGGTTCCTTCAACTGTACACATTAAAACCTATCATAACCTATCATTAGTTTAAAGATAAACAGGTGTTTTGCTAGTCGATCTCCTCTTGAAGTTAGTCAACTGTTACTCTTCTTTTTCCCTAAAGAAAAGCTAATATCAAGTTTCGATCTCTATTCCTCTTCTGTGATAAGAAGCATCTCTGCAAGATCACACCGCCCTGAAGAGCAGGTGAACAACATCAGGCTCCTTGCCTCAAGATACTACTGCAATTAAGCATGTTTTCTATCTGAGGGCTAAGAAGTGAGCACTAGGATCTTCTGAGTTTCAAAAACTAACAACTTCCAAAAGCTGTTTTCGTTCTCCAGTGAACCAGGCTATAGATTCTTGCTACCTGGAACCAACTTTCTGTGTTTAGCTGATGAGTTGACTGAGCAAAGCCTTGCAGGATCTCTGCCTAGACACAGTTTTAATGACCGCTTTTAGTTTTGTGGCAGGTCCTAGCTATTGTCTCCCAATAGCAGGACATGGTGGTCCATGATTAATGGTGCTAGACATACAGAGCAGCCATGAAGAGACTCCCCCTGTTAGGTAGCAAAGCAAAGATTGAAGTGTCATCTTGCAGCTACCCGTGTTGGAGACAATCAGAGAGCCATCAATATCCCAGAGTGAAAATGTGTCTGCATCGATTTTAGGTGTGGGGAACGTTACGAGATGTCATCCATCATAGCTGACTGGCAGTATGTTCGGGGGAGGGTGGGCTAAAGCATGGAGAAATGCCAAAAATACTCTTGCAATGTGGCAACTCCATGAAAACAAGATTGTCTTCCCTGCAAGCTAGAAAACTGAGTCTGAGATTAATTACTTAACTCCTAGTACTCTTGAACTTGGTGCTTATTCCTATGCTCAGCTGTTCTTTTACAATAACATTAATTTGAATATTTTACAAGAACATTTGAAGTTTATTTATGGAAACATCTGAAATTCTTCATTTTAGATGTATATGGAGAGTTGATTGCTTTTTCTGTAATTGGGATTGCAACTGCGATCTTTTATAAAGCTATTATTAGTCCCAATATTATCGCAGCTGTAGTTTCCAGGACTGATTGAGTTTAGGAATTATTCAGTTTCTTTTAAAGACTAAGATGAGCTTTTATGGCAAGTTTCAATACAGTTAACCTGGCCAAGCTTTAGGACTTCTTGTGGCCTCACTGCTGCACGTTTTAAAATGGACTGGCTTTACATTTCGCGCCACTATCACTACCTGCCAGTCCTTGAAATATTCCAGGCAGTTACATTTCCTTGGAAGCTTGTGTGTAATTGTATTTGAAGAAAACAAGTTGTAAATGATTGAAGTTATCAGTGTTCACTCTATATAAATTGGCATAGCGTATTAGGCTGAAAGGCTGTATTTCTATATGCGTAACATATGTGCAAAGCTATGTGTTATGTAAACCCAGTTGTTTGCTGCTTGCTTGGAGAGAATATAGAGGTCTCTTTGTGTTTCATCAGTGCAAAGCAAAAGGACCCACTCTAACAGATGGTGCTATAGCTTTATTTTTTGAGAGTTATGACCCAAGTCCAAGACCCACTTTATAGGGCTGCCTATTCTTTCTGCTAACAGTGCTACTTGTTTGTAATGAGGTTTCACAGTGAAATAATTTCTGAAGGACTTATGCACTGCAGATTTTTTTAAGCACGTGGCTGGGAGTGATGGTGGAAAGTGGAGTATAACACTAGGTGATACGGAAGGAGACATGAAGTAATTGGTGAAACTGAGAGTGAGAAGATGATACATTTGAAGATCAATAATTGTCTGTTATTCCATTCCTGGTGTGTGCATATGATATTCCTTGAACAATCCAACAGAGTGGAGGCATTGCCCCAGCTGCTGTGGCCAGTGGTGCATTGTTCTTAGAGCCACAGGGAGAGGAGAACAGTTAGAAATAACTTGAAACCAATCATTTCAACTATCAGAAACCATTTTAGCAACTGTATCTGGATTTTCCAGGGGGGCTGCTTTATGACCTCTCAGTTTATTCTGAATAGCTCGTCTACGTTTGTGCAGAACATCTCCATTAGGATGATAAATGTGCCAAGAATTTCAAATACAACATTGAGTAAACCTGCCAGGTGACATTTATATTCCAGGTGTCTCTCACAGATACTTCTTTTCCTTACAGAATTTTTCTGTGTGTTTGCTTTTTGAAAAGGATCCACATCCTTGCCTGTGGCCAGACTGAAGGGTTGTATAAGTAGCGTGAATGCATAAATGCAAAGATGATCAGAAGCTCATCTCTGCAGTGCCTTGACATTGCTGCTTCTCTGTGCAGGCCTCTTCCCTCCCACTACACAGAAGGGCCTCTGCAGAGCTGCAATTTATGCAAGATGTGATGATGATTTGAGGCTATGAAAGCCTGACACTCCCACAAGGAGTATGCTTTTTTCCTCACCGTCCCACTCAGCTTTGCTGTGTAGTGTAAGCACCTGTGGGGCTTCCTTGTTGCTGGTGCTCAAGATCTGCAGCTCTAAGTCAGAATTGGATGGGTTTCATTTCAGCTTTTTTTCTCTCACTCAAGCCTGTTATGTGGAAGTAAAAAGAAACATGCATGGGGTAGCTCTTTGTTTTTATTCTTGGCACTGAATTTCGGATTCCACTAATTCCACTGTATTCCACTAATGTGCTGCAATTTTTACTGGTTTGAAGTGGGGGTAGACCACGTTCATTCCCACCTGCTAATTTTGAATGTTAGTGATGCTCTAATATTGCATGAGTTCAAATGACTGCTTAAGTTGTGTGGCAGCAAGGAATAATATCCGTAAATGATCAAACTTGGCGCACAGCTTGGGCTATTTGGGTTTTGAAAATGGATTTTTATTTGAGTAGAATTTTCTACTTTAAAGAAACCTTCTTGCTTCCATCCCTGCATCTTCCTACCTCTCCTCACACTTCCACAGCCCATACTACCAATGACAGTATTTCTTTTTTGCTCACACAGAGGAAAGTGGTTGCAGGGAGAAATTTCTGGCGAAGAAGATGATAGCTGCATTTCTAGGAGATATTTTCCACAGTGGAGAGTAGGAGGATTGGGAAAGTAGGTGGGGGAGTGGAGAAAGAGAAAGAAATGGCTGCCTGCCTCGCGTTCTCAGGGAATGAGAAAACTAAATGCAGCCCCTTGTCTTCACAAGGTAAGCAAGCTGCTGATGTTACACAGCAAATGTTCAGGCACCTGTGAAGTGATGTGACAACTGCCAGGTTCAGATTCAGCAAGTGCAAGGGTCATTTGCACACTCAGAAAGAACTGCTCTTTCTAGGCACATATTTTTATTCTGATTTATTTGTCAAGGTTTGAATATACTTGAGATTAGGAAAGATGCAAGTGAGGAGAAAAAAAAAGACAGACTAGTTTGGTCTGCTTTTTCTTATTCCTTTTATTGCACATTTGAGAGACGGCCCTCAAAACTTGTGCATTACTGAATGCTGGGATGTTGGACCCACAGGAGCTGGGAAGCTTAAATGCTTGTTTAGATTTTATGGCTCTGACTCCTCTCTGCCAGTACCCAGGACATAAACACCACACTGTTCTTCTGTATGTTCCTCTCTCTTTTCCATTAGAGTCAAGTGTAACCAATTTTTTTTTTTTTTTTTTTTTTTTAAGGATGATTCCAGCTACAAACAAAGCCTTTGTTGTAAACAACCTTGTTTCGGGAACAGGCTATGACCTCTGTGTCCTGGCAATGTGGGACGACACAGCCACAACCCTCACTGCCACCAATATTGTGGGATGCGCCCAGTTCTTCACCAAAGAAGACTACCCACAGTGCCAGTCAATGCACAGCCAGTTCCTGGGTGGGACCATGATTCTGATCATCGGAGGCATCATTGTGGCAACTCTGTTGGTATTCATTGTAATACTCATGGTCCGCTATAAGGTCTGCAACAATTCCCAGGGGAAGATGTCTAACGTCAGCAATGTCTACTCACAGACAAATGGAGCACAACCAGTTCAGAATGGAGTCTTGCCTCAAGTAAACCCCAAAGTGGTGGTAAGAAATGAACTTATGGAGTTTAACTGTCAGTCTGCGCGGAGCAGCATCTCCTCTTCCTCCAGCTCTGCAAATAGCCGTGACTGTGATGACTATAGCCTCCAAAGTGAACAGGGCACATTGTCCAGTAAGTGGAGGCCTCCTTCCAGGTCAAAACACAATATTGACCGCCTAATGGGAGCTTTTGCTTCCCTGGAACTGAAATGTCAGAAAAAGGAGGAGATGACAGACTCCAGAACTTCCACAGTGGCCCGCCACTCGGACAAAGAGCCACTGCTGGGCCAACCGGAGTCCAAATTTCGCAGCCTCCTCATGTTGCCTCTGGAGGGTAAAACTAAACGTAGCCATTCTTTTGACATGGGGGACTTTGCCACATCTCAGTGTTGCACCTACCCAAAAAAGATAACAAACATTTGGACAAAGAGGAGCCTCTCGGTGAACGGCATGCTTTTGCAGTACGATGACAATGACCTAACAGGGGCAAAGGGGACTTTCGGGAGCTCAGAGTGGGTAATGGAAAGCACAGTGTAAATATCAGTGTCTCCCCCCTCCTCTTCTCCCCTCATGTGTTATAAAGCATGGTTTGCTGCTGGGCCATGCAATTGAAAGGTGAGGGGAGGAAACATTTTCAGTTGTACTGGCCAAAAAGATAGGTAAGCAAATAAATAATAGGGATACTAAAAGAGAAAGGAGGTCATGAAATGTGAATAGGCACGTATGGCACCATTCTTGTCTGGCCCCAACTAAACCATGCGTGAATGTTTCAAGGAATTTGCTAGTTATATTTAGCATTGCTTTCCAAAAGTTACTCAGACTCTTGGTGAACCATCACACAAGATTAAACACAGAGGATGAAAAGGGGTTTAACAGCACAAATTTAATTTTACAGGGTTTCTTTTTTTTTTTTTTTTTTTTTTTTTTTTCAAAGGGCACCTCTTTCTTTTCTTTTAACCACAGAAATATACTTCTGTGGATGTAAGATTGGTGCTAGGATATATCTGGTTGTCATTGCAAGAGACTGTCTCAGAAGCGCAGGCAGGGCATCCACAGGGACAGATGAGAGCAAATTGTTCAGCATAATCTCATGGTGTTAGCTGTGACATGTGGGAAAACAATACCTGTTGTTGAGTGGGCTTTTGGTTGGGATTTAATGATTTCTGTTCTGTTCTTTCTAGTTACTGCTTTTGAGTTGTTTTTTCCCCACAGCAGAATGTATGTTCCACTCATTTTTTGGTTTTGTTTTCAGTCTCATCAAATCCTCCAGATGAAAAGGAGGATATGTACAAAGGTCAAATTTCTGATGTACTGTATAACCCACTTCCAATAGCACCCCTTTATGTCCTAAGAAGAATTAAATATAGGGGCTAATAATTTTTTTGAAAATCATCCTCTTTTTTCCATCATCTTCATAGTCTTTTCTTGCCAATCTTCAAGGCAGATTGCAGCAGCTATTGATATCTGTAGGGGTGTTGCTGTCAAAGATGGGAAAAGTAGTAATCAAGTTTTCTTTTTAAAGAATAAAGGGAAAAACAAAAGTAGCTCCCATGAACTCTCCACGTTATGAATACCAATGGCTTCTGGCAAAGGTCACGCTGTCACTCTAGTCAACTGACAGAGAAAACACAGACTTTTACCTTATTACGACAAAAGCTCTTTGCCTGTACAGTAGCCATGACATGACTTGACTGTATCAGTATCATCACCCCAAAACTTACATTTTGGGTGATTTCAGAGGTTTGGGTATGTTCCAAATTAGCCACGGAAACTGAGTTAAATTTGGGTATCTCAGAGCAGGGGGTGTCCCATGTGTCCCCTCCATTACAGATAGCCCTTCCCCAGTCCCTGGAGTACTCCTACCCCCCATCTCTCACCGTCACTAAGGTACTTGCTAACTAAGAACAGGGGCTCTTTAGGGCTTGTAAACTGATTCTCAAATTCGTTTTGGGGGAGCATTGCTGTGCTTGTGGAAATGCACATGGTCCACCCAGCCGACTTCATTGTCCTTAATGGCTTTACTGTGATTTCCAGCATTCTGATGGCTACTGCAACTGCCCTTTCATGCGTTTGTTTATTTATTGGCTCCCAATGATCAGCTGCTGGGAACCGTTCTGAAATTGCACATTGTTACTACTATTTTGTAAAAGACATGTGGACAAAGGATGCAAGGCACAGAGAAAATAACACATGAAAAAACTCTATGTATATTTTTTTTAAAGGTGCGGAGATATATTGTGACATAGCTGTGTACTTGATCTTGTATTTGTCACGTTTCCTACTTGGAGTTTTAGAAAATGACAACCCTGTGATCAGAATATTTTTTTTCCTTTATTTTCATTTTTTTGCTACAAAATGTACAGTAAAAAAAATTCTTGGGGAAAAGTACCTGCTTTTCATTTATTTGCTGTTCTGTGGTGTACTTTGAAACCTAAGTAAGGAGTAGTAATTATTTTTTAAATTGTCTTGAAAATTCAGATGTTTGCTTTCTCTTTCCCTCAAACTATCTTTGACTTCAGGGTATTTCACGTCTTTTTCAGTGGCTACATTTATGCAGATCTATATCACTAAAGTATTTTAAACCCTGATCCAAAGTCCACAGAAATAAGAGGAAGCCTTTTTAGGTTTAGGCCCTGACTTTGTAGGGTTTTGCTCAGATTATTTCTCACAGCCAACATTAATGTATTCAAAAGAGATCCAGTCAAACTTTTCTTGCAACATCTTTCAAAGTCTCTGGTTTTCTTATGGTTTCCAAGTGGCAGAATCTACATCATCCAACTGTCGAAATGGCACCTTCATATTAACCATTAATGACATTTACATTTATGATGTACTGAAGACTCTTAAACATGTTCATGTAATTATTTTCTTTACCTTGTCAGGCTGTGATGTGCTTGGATTTTTTTATTATGTTGCTGCTTTGCTACGAACTGGCGTTGTTTTTAATTTCGCCGTTGAGTTCACCATCAATATTAGTAGCATAAGCAGCTGTGAATTTTCAAAAGCAATATCCTATACTATTTTCTTTATTAAGAAGGAAACCCTCTCTTTCACTTTCTCATAGAAGATTAGAGGAAATAAGCCAGCAGATGCTGTTTTAAAATAATGGATAGTTGCCAAACAACCCAGGCAATAAAGTCCACAGTCTAACAGCTGCATTTATTACTGTTAACTATGATTTTAATTCATTTAGCTTTAATGAATGAGGCTCAATCCACATCAGCAAATTTGCAAATACTGAGCAAAATGAAATGAGTGTCCAAGTTACCTTTGGTGCTTACAGCATTTGGAAGGAAGAGGTCTCAGGGACTCATAGGTGAGGCAAGGAGCCCCATGGCGAGTCAGCAAGTGGTCAACCCTGAGAGAGGAATGGAGCTGAAGTGATGGTGCCAGTGCCTGGGCACCTTCTGAGATGTGATCATCCTTCAGGTGTCACCAGCCACTGCCCTGCTTACACAGCCAGTCAAGCAGACATCTGAAATTATCCTGTGGCTTCCCCTTTACCACTTTGAGATCTGCTGAAAACAGCTCTGTCTTTTGGGTTCCATCCTGAATCCATGCCCTAGTTGCTAATGCACAAGTATGACCCCAGTGTCCTCCACACACAGTCTGACCAAGGTCTACCTTGCATTTGTTTTGCCTCCATTTTCAGGTGTGCACTTCACTCGGCGTCTCTGGATTTGATTATTTTTCTGTAGTGCTGCTGTGTGGTAGGGCTTCTTCCTTCCTCCACTTCTGAATGCAGCTGCAGGTCAGTGGCTGTGAAATGATGTAGAGATATCCACTTGCCTGGGTGTAATAAATATTTTCACATATCATTGAGGAGCTGAGCTAGCTCCAATGGCCTCATCCCTTGGTCTTGCAGCCCTACACTGAGAAATTTATACAGGCCTCAAGTAACAGGGCTGTCTCATAAATTAATGTGTGGTAGTGTGACATGCAGCTGCACCAACTATGTTTTAAATGCAAGCTTCAGGTAGAGCAGATGGTAAGGAGGACGACAGAGACCAACAAGAACCTTCTGAAAAAGGAGCCTGCAAAATTAAAGGCACTACAGAATTTAAAGTGAAGCCTGTGGGAATAATTAAAGGCAACTGCATATGAGTATGTAACCCCTGTAAGTTAATTTTTTTGACATATTTTATAATAGTGGAATAAGCTTTTTTTCTAAAAATATGACATGCCATTTACTTTAAAGAACAGGATATGATTCCACTGTGAAATTCTGCACACAGTTAGTCCTGCTAAAAAAAGACCCCAAATCCCAAAAATATCATCCTGGAGACTATTTAAACAAGATGACAAAATGGAAATTTCTCAAATTAGTGATGATGTGGATTTAATTTGATGTCTGTTAGGAGACAAATGGTTGTATTAAATGAAAATGAGAGAGTGTGTGTGTGCGTGTGTTTGTGTGTCTGCATATGTACATATGCATAGCAAATCAGACCGTACTATTTGCTTACAATTTATATCCTCCTTACAGATTTAATGAATTGGAAATTCTGGTTTCAAATGTCTTTTCTGAGTTTGCCAGCTCTAGAAAACAGCAACCAATGTGCTTTCCTCTTACCCTTAGAGGAAGATAACTTCTTATATGTCTCCAAACTATACCCAGTACTTAGTTACAGTTTGGATTCATTCACTCTCAAAGCAACGCATACCAACAAAGCAATGAAAGGTACCTCTGCTCTGCATGATGCAGAACTGAAAAGGGGATAACTTTTCCTTTGCTAAACAAGTTATATCCCACACCAAGGGATTGATTCACTCTGGAAACAGAAGAAAATAATATTCCAAAAGACTCTGCTTGTTTCATTCTAACTCTTCACCCAGCAAAGGGTTGCCAAGACGGATGGCAGAACAGAGCCCTTGGAGGTGTCTAAGCAAGTGCAATAAACACAGCAACGATTTAAGCACTTTCTAATCTGGAGGCCAATGAATAATGCCACTGATAACCAAGAAAACATTTTAGTCTTTGAATAGCTTGAATGTCACATCTGTTTGCAATGCTTTGTAGTCATTAACCTGTGGGTAACACACAGCACACCACACGGTGCATGCAGCACCCCCCCTGCCCCTGCAGCTTATTTCTCTGGAACCTTTTTGCAGTGACTCTCCCCTTGGTGTTCAGTGTTTGTAATTCAATACTTGGACAATTCTGGATGTGTAATGTTATTCTGGATGTGGAATTAACAAATGACATTATTAACATATTACATGTTTCGCCTTTAAATTCTGCTAAACATGATGGGATCCTTCTGAAAACATTAGGTTAGGTTTGGTTTTAGGCTGTAGGCCAAACGAAAACTAAATCAAAGAGTACCTGGAAACTCTTGCTTTCAATATAGGAATTTTATGTTCTGCAGTATGTTTTCCTTGTCCTAATTAATTACTCCTTAATCCCCAAAGGTACAGCATTCCCCAGCATCAGCTGTCAGAAGGCCCTACTATACGAAACAGTGCCAGATGCTTATTCCCAGTATTACTCTCCCAGCAGATGGCAAATGCCAGAGATATATTTATATATCCAGATATAAATTTATCAGCAAGTGTGTGCGTTTGTATTCATGCACACATGTCCACATGAACGCATTCACACACGTACATGTATTGCTCTTTAACTGTATGGTTTGTGATGTACACATTTCCTTGTTTGGTAATAAAGGAACATTTGCATTTTTTATTAAATACTAATGGGAGAAAGAGAGAACAGAAAATGCCTCTTTCTAGGAAGCAGATTATAATCTGCATTTCATCACAGCTTCAAATGAACTTAACTGGAGGTGAAAGGATTCAGTCATTTTTTATGACCATAGAAAAGGCTCAGCTCCTATGCTAGGGCTTTTATTCACCTGATTCTCTCCTCACATGCTGCAGAGAAGTCTCCTGTCAATAAGGACTCATGTTTTGCAAGGAAGCAAGCAGCCATAGGGAGCTACTGTTCTGCGTTCACTGCCCTTGTTTGTACTCTTAAATGTGCTGAAAATGTTGTGCTTTAGTTTGTTAGCTGGTTTGTGTGTTGGGAGAGGGTGGCTTCACATGTTATACTCAGTCATACGAGGAGTCTGGACACAAGGCTAGAGAAACTGGCAGGAAAGAGAAATGTCGAAAATCAGTGGCTTGTACTAGGAGAAAGTAAATCCTGACTTTAAAATCCATAAATCTTAGTTTGGAAATAGAAGAGAGTGGTCCATTTTTTACCTGTACAGTTAGAGAGGTGAGCATCAACTTACTGTAAAAGTTGTTCAGCCATGTTTGCCCATAATATTTGTCATGCAATGAGAAATTGAATGGTTGTCTTTTGTGACACTGTTCAAGTTCCTTCTGTGGGACTAGTTTATTTTAAAAGTATTAATATACCTATCCTCTTTCCTGCAATGAACAATGCAGGGATATTTTAATACTGAGCAGTTAATTACAACCTGTACCGTTTATGAGTCAAATCACAGGATGGGTGTCTGCACAGGAAAAAAGAGACTCTGTTGTTTCAGAGAAGTTGGTCCTCTTTGCCAATGTTATTTGTACATTGGCATGAAATGCAGGATCTGAGAAGGCTCAGGCAGGGCTGCATGCAGTGAAATGTCTACTTTTTACCCTATGGTAATGACGCTTAAGTAGAAATCCAGAGAAGGGATGTGTTAATCTTCCTTCCTTTGAACATGACTCAGAGATGTGAAACTTCAAATAATTAGTCTCATAAATCTGATGTACCATAGACAGAAAAATGGCACTCATTGGACTGATGTGATCCAAGTGTTATTGCAGCAGAGAGTTATGTGCCAATCACTGGTGGAACTGGTGTCACGCACAAAGTTTGGGCGTTGTGAAGCCAGATCCCCAGGAGGGGATCACTGCACAGGTCACAGCACAGACGGGAGGCATGGTGAGGTAGGAACATGTTAGACCTGCCTAGTCCAATAAATCATTTCCATCCTAGTATCCTGTGATAGTATTCAACGCTAGTTACTTCAGAGAAAGTACCTTCAGGAGAACGTCAGAGAGCTCTGTCCCAAAGTCTGATGGGCTCGGAGCCCGTATCCTATTCTCCATAAGGAAGCAAAGAATTTCTTCCAAAATTCACACCCTGAAAATTAAAGCATAACCTAGAACTAAAACTGGGACAAAACCAAGTTCTGAATGACTCCTCCTGTTTTGAAGTTTCTGCCTCTGAGCCTGTCAAGCCTGACTTAAATAAAAAACACAGTCCTTGTCATCTGAGACTCCATTGCCTGAGGAGCATGGAAGTGGACAGGTATTTAGAGAGATGATGAGAACATTCCTCATTTGCAAGAAGGGCAGAGGGCACCTCCTCTGTGGACACACACACACTGTGACCTAACACAGACCACTGTGTATAGCAACAACGTTAAAACCAGTAGCAACTTTATCAAATATGAAACTCTGTGCCATAACACAAAAAAAAACCCAAAACCCACCATCACCCTTCTCACATCGTTTTGACAAACAGGTAATCCGTCTTCCATTCAAGTACCCCTCTGGATATGCATATAATCCAAAATCTGTGTAGAAAAAAGTTCCCATCTTCCAAGAGACCATTGCACAGTACCAGGTTGTGTAGTAATATTTGGAGATGAGCCAGGAAACACTCGGTAGAGCACAAATTTGATCCAAAGAAACCAATGTCCCTAGGTTTAAGGTCAGTAGAAGATGTTATCATCTTATCTGTCTTCTGGTTTAATACAAGCCACAAGATGATGGCTTTCTATTGAAGAAACCTCAGTGGGACTGTGGACCTTTAAAGTCAGGTTACAAGGCCAGTGCAAAGCTCTGTAGTGTATGAAAATGTGAACAGTCCTGAGGCCATTAGTACAAATGCTTTTAACAGCTGCCAGAAAGCCTCAGCTTGCTATGCAGTTGGGCTGCTACACAAACACGTCCAAAATGACTACACTGACTCATATGATTGAAATTTAAGTGCCCATAGTACTCTGAGTGTTGGCTAATGGTTAGCATTGGTTAGAAGTCATGAATACAGATGAGAGCAATACAGTTTTGGCTGCAACTCCTGGCCTGTGGTCATCTGTGCGATTCTGGGTGCCCAAATCACTGCACTGCTGAAGGCCTTGGCCACCCAGAGTCTGAGGATCAGAGCCACCTGGGTTCGCGTTCCTCCACACAGACCGCCAAGCATGACCCTGAATGAGGTTGAGGAACTTGTCCCTCCTTGGGGAATGTAGGTTACAGATCCTGCCAGGACCTCAGTCCAGAAAGAGGCCCCCTGCTTCTGCCATCTAGATCAACCTGTGACAGCTTGAGTTTATCTGAGAGGGAAGGACCATACATCTCTAGCCTAGTCTTCTAAGACCCACCAGCTTCGCCCCCCCCAAGTTTCATACCTCCTCTATTCCCTTTCTTCACTGATTTATCATTACATTTCCAGCAAGAGGCTATTTTTTATCTACCATATATCTCAGACCAGCTGGTGCTGTGAAGCAACCGCACGTTACAGGAGAATGGGCAGAACGAATATGGCTGATGCGCTTTCTGGCCATGGTCCTTTCTCAGTTACCTTGCTGCAACTTTGCTGTTGGCTACAGTGACCGATGATTACTATTAAAGTTGTTTGAATTATTCAATCTAACAAGACGATCAGATGAACTGAGCTCCTTCACCACTCACAAACTGAGGACCTGAATTTCCTGAGAGGTATCTGTCATCCTTCAGTGTTATCCCAAGGGATGGCATGAACACAGTTCAATACTGGGGGCCTTGCTACCTTTTCACTCCTGATGAGTAGTTTGGGGATGGCCGTTTCAGGATGATTTCTTCATAACAACCACAAAAAACCCCAAACAAACAAATTGACCATAAATACTCTAACTAAGCAGACCCACTGGTTTGTCATTGTTCCAGCAGGAGACAAAGTATAGCCCTTAGGAATATCAAACTGGTGACCCAGTTTTCAAACCACTAAAAGGTATTACTGTCAGGTGTGTTAGATTTGCTGTTAATGACACTATGTTTAAATTGTATCTGGCATTAATATGGATTACACCTGGTGAAGAGCTTCAGAATTAATCTTTAGGACAGGTGACCTGGATCTCATTTTAGTGAGGAGAGGATCTCATACCCTTCAGAGGCCTCATCCTTTCCTGGATATTTTTGAGAATCTGTTCTATTTGTTTAATGAGCTAAGTACTGTATATATTTATTTTATATATCTATATAACTTCATCCCTATAAACATAGAGTGCAGTAAGGTATGTTCCCTTTATCCATACTACTTGTAGTGGGTATAGGTGGACCATACTGCTGCTCAGAATGAAATCCTGTATATTAGAGCAAGTATCCTCCAAAATCCACCAGGGTAATTCTTCAGTCTTTCAAAAATGGATTTATTTTGGGTTTATACCCCAAACACAAACTGGAGTGGGACAATTAGTGCTAAATATGAAACAAGTCTTGACAGAAATATTCACATATGCTTTCTGCACAAAACTTCAGTCCCAAATGTGCTGAACAGAGGTGGCTCTGCATCGCTCTGGTCTTAACCTGCCTCATAACCGCCAGTATGACCTGGCCAGTGCTAGAGACCTGTATAAATTATAGCGGTTCTACAGGTCTACATTTTTGTCTTCTTTTCTGTCATCCTCAGCACACCCAGCAGGATTTGTTTAGCAGCCCTTCCCAAAACAGCTGGGTGATCATCTTTTCCCACACTGGTACAAGTCTCCCTTGGCTGTTTTGTTCCCTGTTATTTTTTACCCAGTACAAAGCAGCTGATGAGGGAATGAAGCTCTCTTTACCACCTGTGTTGGTGAAAACCCAGCCAGACTCAAAATGTGTTTGGCTCCAGTGCGGTTTGTCTATCCCATGTTATCTTCAACTCATAAATATTTATGTCAGTTATTTTTCATTCATATGCCTGCATGGGGAATGGTCCTTCTACCACTGCCTGTATTAGCATACCATACTCCCGCATGAGTACAAGTATTCTCCATTCATTATTTGTGGTTCATCATGTCTTCTTCATTACTTGGCCACAGAAAAAGTTATTCTCATCCAGCAAGGGAGTGGAAGTAATAACATTTGATCTACCACAAATAGTTATATAGGGAATGTAACAGCTGAAATTAGCAATATAATCACAAATCCTAGAATAAAATGTCTTTCTCCAAATTTATGTGCAAATGAGACTAAGATTTGTTAATATTGGGGTAGGTCAGAAGCAATTAATGAGGTAAAACACAAGAACAAACCAAATCAGATTCATTAGATGATTTATTTGGAATATGTAATTCTAAGAGCTTTAACAGTAAGTTAAAATGGACACGAAGATGTTTCCTGACTGTACAGCATCTGTTCCATATACATTCAGAACAAGAAAATCAGATGTGAGGCTAACATTCTGTTATAGCATGCAGTTTGCAGTCCAACACTGTATAATTTCTAAAAGGGTTGTGAAATTCCTGAAGGAGGAATGGAATTACCAGAACTGGGATTAATAACAAGAATCAATCAAATTTGAATCCTAATTGGAAAGGTATTTCCTTGGTGTCCTGTATGGAAGGGGAAAGGAAGGTGCTGTATTTAAATGAGTTTTGAAATAAATAAATAATTTTTAAAAAGCTGAGAGTGGATTTGCAATCCAGGCCTAATGCTTGGTTTGCTCCTAGTCTCCAGATTATAGGAGATTATCACAGCTGAAACCCCTTGAACAGAAAACAACCTTTTAAATCCAACTCAGCATTGCCCTTATTAGGAACGAAGGAGAGAGGCTCCTTCCCCTGGGAGGAAAGATGACCTTAATTCATGGCTTGTCAGAAGAAAGGCACTTGCTTCAGCACCGAACCAGGTTAGTTATGGCCCTAATTTACACAGCAGTGTGTCGTCCTGACAGAAGGGATGACACCTTTAAGTAATAATGAAGAAGCATGCGTTGACAGAATAATAATCACGGATCGAAAAGGTTACAGCAGAGAAGGTGGTAAAGCTAAGTGCCTGCTTTAATTCCGCTGGGTGCCATAATATCAGGAGTTGGGAGGTGCACTTACAATATAAAATAACATTAGTGTGGCAATTAGGACTTAATGGTTTGTGGAGAGAAGTCTGCAAGACTTTATAAAAACATCCAAATTAGTCTGTATTCAAGTTTTACTTCACTCTCACTTTTTTCTGGCTGTATTGTCATCTCCCTCAGAGGCAGAGTTCTCTCAAAACATAGTGAAGAAATGCTAGAGGCATCAGGGCAGCTTCTCGGTTTGTATATATGGGTATAAACTCAAGATCAGTTCTGCCAATTTATCACAGCTGAAGAATCTGGCCTAGAGTGCCTACAAATAAAATTGCTGACCTAGAAAAACTCATTTGCTTGAGTGAGCAGGCAAAACCAAATCACTAGGTGTATATTGACCTGGGCTCCTATACACAACATTCTGCCCTCTCTTAAGATGCATGAGACATCTAGTCCTGGTGTTTAAAAATCACTAGGGAAAACGCTTAGGAAAGCATGACACAAATGGGAGCCTTTTGTGTGAACTCAAACCATGCAAACTTTGTTAGGACCTTCCCCTGACCCCCAAAGTAGGAGATCACCCAGATTTCTGGGAGATAATCTGCATTTTTCACAGTTCTCCTGGTTTCTTGGGGTCCCTGACACCATGATAGCAGGGTGCCACTGCCTTGGCAGCACTGGGCTTGGCAGGTAAATCCGGAGTGAGAGCAGGCAGAAATTTCTTGATGTGTGTGGGATAGGAGGCAGGCAAAAAGGGGGCTTGTTTTTTTTGCAGTTAGCTGCCTGGCACAAAATTTTTTA
The DNA here is from genome assembly GCA_034008185.1 of Gorsachius magnificus. Lineage (NCBI taxonomy): Eukaryota > Metazoa > Chordata > Aves > Pelecaniformes > Ardeidae > Gorsachius > Gorsachius magnificus. The sequence goes on along the minus strand of CM067083.1, from coordinate 27,508,955 downwards.
CTTCTGTGAAAATATGTTTCTTCAATAGTCTTCATATATGTTATGCATTCAGGATGTCAAACAAACAGTGCTCTACAGAGTTTATAAATCTCAGGCACCAAAGCGAAAGTAAACCAGCACTATCTCCATTCCTATCTGACCAGCGCACAGTTCTGATGTTGGCTGAATACTGGATTTACAGATAGTCCTCAGATCACAACAGAAAGACTCCAGCTGATTTACTTGGGCATTTCCTTAAATTTACAGTAAGAACTGACATAAATGAATTGTGGTATTGCTTCTTCATTGATCTCTCTTCCCTTTTCATTCACACACACACAAATTTTCTGTTTCAGTTTATTATGCTTCTTACTTCTGGTAGATATATTTATAAGACTATATATTCTCTGTCTGAGACAGAAAGCTCAGAGACCAGACAGGCCTGTATTGATCCACGTACCGACAGTGCAACTGTTCTATTAGTTTCAAGGGAGATTTCAAATAATTCCTTTCCTTTTAGGATATCCTTTATGTAGGTTTGATGCAAAACAAAAAACTGTACATTTGTGCAGGTTTTTGTTTGCTTTCTTTCACTATGCCTACGAAAATATACAGGCAATTTGGAAATGTCTGGAATAAAACCAAGGTTGATAAATAAAAGTATGCGTGCATTTCTATGTATGTATATACATACATGCACACACATATATAATAATTCTGTCAATCTCCATTGACAGGCTGTTGAAGTATTTCTATGGCATTTTCATTTTCCACACCAAAGAAAAGTAAAATGGCCAAGGTCACAGAAGGGGATGGTGTCAGGGGGAAGAGACTGAACGCAGACACAGCACACTAATAGCTCGCTCCAGTGCTGGTTGTGCTGATCCTTCCATGCTAAGTACCAGGGACTGTATTCACCATTGCTTCATTCCCACCAAATGCATTCCTCTTTTTAGAAGAGACAAGAACATCGGATACTGCCCCTAACATCACTTTAGGTATCTTTTCTTTCTTCATTTCAGTGGTGACTGGGTACCTAAAAAGCTTTAGGGGACAGGATCCTAGTTTTGCTGCCAGACTGGCTTGAGTCAGGTCAGAACGAGACAGAAAAAGAAGAATACAGCAAGGTGGGGCAGGAGAGGTGAGCTTATTGACTTACGCAATGGTGGCACTTTGCATAGGTCTCCTCACCTTCACATCTGCCCCATCCCTGCTCCCACATGTCATCATACACCTGCAGGCGGTGGCGCTGCTCACAGGCTCCTCGCTGCAGCTCCCTCCACTGCACATCCAAGATGCTGAAGGAAGGGAATGGGGAATTCTGCTATGTTCAACTAAAATGGAGTGACTTGGGAATGAGGGGTGCCTTTTAGGACAGCTGCTCCCTAATAGCTCTCCTGCTATGCAGCCATGAAGCACCCCGCAGGTTACGTTCTTTTCAGCTTTCAAGTATGTTTTACAGAGGTACGAGTAAGGGTCTGCTCGTGTGTCAGACTTGGTTTACATGAATTTCTCATGACTTTCTTCCCTTCCACAATGTGGGGCAGAAGAGTGAAATTAAACTCAATAGCAATAAATGCACTGCATCAGTGTCAGGTCTCTAAGTTCATCCCCAGCTGGTGCATTGGAATTTGAATATTTAATTACTGAGTTTATCCCTCTCTCAGATATACCTTTTAACATGGCATTCTCTTCATTCCTTCTGCTGTGTGGGAAATGTAATCTCTTAAACTGATGTCTGCTTACATGTATATATGGCCAATGTATTCTTTTAAGTGGATGCCTCTGAAGCGGGAGGGATTTATGTATTAAATACCAAAGAACTGTACTCCCAACTTTGATCTCTGAATCAAGGGAAACAAAGTAGGTTTGTCCAGCACAATCACTTGCAAATTACCTCACAGGGGAGCAGTGGGGGCTGATTCCTAGAGTAGAAAACTATGGATTTGCTGGGAATTTGAATCTGCTTTCTCGTTAACCCCTTAGGCACAAACTCTCTTTGCCGCTGCTAGGACAGCAATTGAACACAGTGATATTTGGGTAACACATAAGGAGGGGAACCTGATCGAGGGGACAGAAGATGGAGTTAGGCACCCTGCTTCAGTCCATAACATCATGAGAGTGGTTAGCTGAGGAAAGAGAACAAACTCAGCCTGACAGCCCATGCCCAGCCCTGAGGCACGCTAGTGACAGAAGATATAAGTTTACAGCTGGCATTTAATGCAGCAGTAGCCTTTCATGCGGAAATATCAAGATTTCTTTGTCCAGAGCATCCCAAAACACTGATTACCCAGAGAACTCTCCTGCATCCTTTGGGATAATGACCATGCTATCGTGTCATATTTGTGGTCCTGCAGTATTGAATCCAGTATATTTAGACCTATTTGAAAAGCTGGACCTGGAGCATGAATCTGGAAACCCGCTGTCCTAACAGGAGGGACTCCCTAATCAAACTTCCTTCATGTTTTTTTCACCTTTGCATTATGATCACATCTTTGTTAGGACAGAGAGGGCCTTTATAAAGGTATCTAGGCCACCTAATTGTGAAGACAAATAAAGAATAAGATTCACAAAAGCATCCAGGTTACTGACTCTGATTGATTTTCAAATCTCTAAATCCAGGCAGTGACCCATGAAGTATTTATTTAACACTTTAGACATCTCATTCTTCATGTGTATTTTTCTCCTAGTCTCTTTTTTTCATGTCCTCAGTGTTAGAGGAATAGAAGACTTCAAAAAACTGTCTTGCCTCCCTAGTCTTTGGCCACTGTTAGCATTCCTGTGCTGTTGGAGCAAGGGGGGTTTTTTGCCCTCCAAGGCAGAGATAATAAACACACTTAAATTTTGTGGAATAGCTGACCTTACTCTGAACAATTAATGACCAAAATGACAAACTAGCCTGATTTCAGGTTCAAATCTGATCTCTTTGATCCCACAATCTTATAGCATTGATTGACCACATGCAAAACCAAGTGTAGAATCCTAAGTAAAATTTTTTAAAAAGCCAACAGGCAGTGACCTTGAAATTCTTAGTATATTTTACTTTACCAGCTGTTCAGATACCGGATCGATGGGGACAGAATAAGTACCTGGGCTGAATCCACTACATTATTAGGGCTGATATCTAGCTGAAAATGTTTTGGTAAAAGGATTATACATTTCATTTAGGTAAATAATGATAAGATCTACAGCTACTATTGCTGGTATAAAAATTGCATGCTTCAGGGCAAAAAATGGATCCAGTGTCCGTGATTTTTATTGTGATGCTGCTATATCTGGTGTCTTTCATAAAGGTCCTATACTTACATTATTCTAACAGATTGTCAGCTTCCATTAAAAAAAAAGTTTTTACCCCTCCTGACTGAGGCAAAAAACCTCTTGCCTAATTTGAAAACCAGAAGGTAATGCAAACGCCAAAGATTTCATTTTAGCACTATAATAACTTGTCATTGGGTTGGAGTAAGTCTTGCTCATGGTTTTTGAAAACTTGTGGCCATCCATCCTGTGTACCAGACTGGGTCAGACAGAAATCACATAATTTCTCCCTTCAGAATAAAGCCCAGTTTAGGTGCAGCCTCATGACTTTGTCTTTTATAGCATCCAGCAGAGCTGGCAGACAGTTATAGGACACTGAAACTAGAGATTTCAAGAGCCCCACTAGGGCAGTCAGTCCTTCTCAGGGCCTGCTAGGGAAAGCCATCACTGGCTATTTTCCAAGGGTGCATTTTATCCAATCCTGAAAGAGGAAAACAGCGAGTTAACCCATTACTTCTCACTGTCAATTTGATGTCGCCTCTCAGCTGAGCATTTCATGGGGCACCTGCAGCTCCTGGCCTCACTGAGGGGTCCAGCCTCTGTGCACCCTAAGCCACTAACCGGATAGCATCCCTCCTCCACAATGAGGTCACGGGATTTTAAAGGACAGAAGAAGGTTTAAGGTTAACTAACCTCTTCCAGAAGATTACAAATAATAAGACGAGGCAGGGCATGTGAAAAGAGGCTCTGGACTCCTGCAAGCAGGGGACAGAGCAGGGGAGCCTCCTGCGCCCTCGGTTGCATGGGCGGCTGGGGACTGCCCTGCTGATGGTGAGCAGGCGCCGGCATGGGGAGGGCCAAGCTTGTACGGCAGGTACCCCCTTGCACAGCTCTCGCAGCCATCTGCTCTGAATTAGACTGGATTAAAGACACAGCATAGGCAAATCCCTTCTTGCTGTTTGTGTGACATAGGTTTATCCGCTGTGAAATATGGCTTAGAGGCAAGGGCTGCCTTTCTCACATGCTAGGGAAAGGCAGTTAATGAGAAGAGCTTCTAAAGCGAGGTAAAAGAAACACACACCCCCACCTAAATGAGAGATGGCACTTTGTCAGGAGGTCTTTGTTTTGATAGCCCCACCACAAAGCAAAAAATCAGGGCCAGTACCAAAAGCTCCATGTGGGATTCTCTGCAGGCAAGGAAAGACACAGGCAGGCAAAGCAGTCAGTATGAATAGCACTGGATTCATAATCGCTTTACAGAGAGGAAGGGTACATAAGGGGAACAGGCAAATCTGAGGCAATGTGTCCTTAAGCACCATTCCCATCACATCTCTAAAGATGACAAGTATCTGTTTCCTTTTTGACTTTCCTAGGTGGTTGTCTTGGCATGGCAGCAACAACAAAAAAAAAAAAGCAGTAGACCAAACCTGTCGTTAAGAAGGTTTCAGGAGCCTGTACTTTTTGTTCAGTTCATTACTATTTTGATTTCTTTCTGCATACATATTAGTCTCTGAGAGGCTGTCCTGAACCCAGTTGTCATTACCCACTGTGGCTGCCCAGCAATCAAGTTTGTGAGGCAGTAGGGGTGCTAACTTACACTTATATGCCCCTTTGGTGGAGGGGATCTTTGCCTGTTCCTTTTCTAAACAGCTTCTAGCTCTGCCTTAATGGTGCCCACTTTTCCTTGTGAATAAAATGCTGGAAAACATAAGGGAACAGTCAAGCACAGCATATCTAATGAACGTGTTGGTCACCAGGTTTAGTTTAGAGAAACTAAATAAATAGAATCCTGAGTGAAGTCAAGCCCTGTACCTGCCTCCTCAAATAATATTCGGAGGAGACTGTGCATTTTCATGTTTTGGAGATTCAGAAAATGTCAGAAAAAGAAGGAAAAAAGCTTTTTCTTTCCAGAGTCTGGGAAAATCCAGACCTTTATCAGGGAAGATAGATCAGTGCTATATCATGGAGGTTAAATAATTTACACAGTTTCGAGGAAATTTTGAGAGACATCATACTGAGCTCTTTTACAATAGTGAAAATTACAAGTAATTGAAGACAATGGAATTATCCCAGACTTATTTATATTATATTGACTAGAACTGAAAGGATTTTTTTGGCATTTCTTGTCAGAAATTACTGATTAATAAAATAAAAAATAATTTATGTGAGTAGGCCATTCCTACTGAGGTTTTTTTTACACATTTCTCAGGAAAATATTGCAGAACTGTCAAAACAGAGCATTTCAGGTCCTTTTCAGAAATCAAAAGCATAGTTTTCCATTTAAAAAGGTTTTTTTTTTCTTTTCTGAAGTGAAACAAAACACAATTCAACAATGAAAAATAAATTAAAGCATGTTTTGATTTGTATTCTAGTTGGAAAGGAATGTCAGGTTTTTTCCAGTATTAAATTTTCAGAGAACAAGAAATTAATTTCCTATGAAGTATTAATAAAGATGTCTATATGGTTAATCAATCTTATTTGCTTCAATCCCATCATCTTTGACATAAAAAAATGCCATACTTCTAAAAGCTCTAATTTTATATGTCCCTTAAGACTGTATCAGCCACATGACAGCTTTTGGCAGAGAGTGTGATGTGCTATGTGGTTTGTTTATGCTGCACAGCTTAATAGAAACTATATATTTAGTAAATGTTTTGGCTGGTCCACACATTGTTTGAACAGCTCTGTATATAGTATAATTAAACTAGTAAAAAGTTATGCAGGCCAATCCTTTAAGTATGGTATTCAGATTTTATGATCCTTGTGACAGGCATTGTCTTCCGTTTTACTGCTGTAGGGGCTCTAGTAGTGGTATTACACAGGTTTTCCTGAACAGTACTGCAATATAGTTGACTGTATTAATTTACAAAATTTGAGAAAATGCGGTTGTCACATTCCAGCCAAATTCTCAGAATAATCCTGGAAACAAGGATCAAAATATTCCTGGATTCTGTTCACATTTGACATTTCTCCTTCAAATCAAACAACAAAGTTCTTGAGAAAATTTCCCATATTTTTATAGAAAAGAGTGAACAATTTGCCCATTGTGGTATTTTAATTGCCTACATGGCACCAAGATCATATGTAAGTGGCACAAGTAAGGTCAAAGGAGATTGCTTAGAGAGTACAGCAGACCTCAGACTAGATGAGAGTGATGCCAGTCCAGCCTCGCTATATAATTGCTGACAATTTTAACAGTGGCTTCACAGTAGCTCTGTCATTGTAAGCTAAATACAGCCCCCTTCTTTGGTTTCACAATAAACTCTTTCCAAACAGGTCTTACAGGTCTGGCTGAGGCCGCCAGCAAACGGTTCACTGAAGTTTATTTACAGTGGGGAAAAAGAGCCCACACAGGCAAGCCTTTCTGGCTGATATATAGGAGGAAAATGAAAGGAACGTCCGTTTGTCTCTTCCATTCAGCTCTGTTTACAGCCATTATTGGAAGTTGCTGTGGTCTGCTGCTAATTCTATTAACTGGCACTTCATAATTATATGTTCAGTCATCTGTTACTTAAGACAGATGATTGTCCTCAGCAGCTTTTAATAAAATTAAGACACGCCTTTCTGGAGGTCTTAATTACTAATCTCGTGACATCTCTGTAATCTTTTTGATTCCCTTCCTCCTGCGTGTTTCTCTGATCTGGCTGTTCCTGCCAAAGCTGACTGCAATGTGGCAAAACGGTACCATTGTCACTACCAATTACCCTGGCAGGGAGTTCAGCCAAAGGCTGTCGTGAACCTAACGAGGTGTACCCAATCGGGAGAAAAATGCAGCTCCATTTCCATCCACCGGGTGGTAACAACTTTGTAAGAGTGATCAATTCTTGGGTAGGTTAAGAAGCGGAAATAAACAAACGTGCATAATTACCCTGTGCAATCTTCTGCACAGCCAGGGTGGGGAGGGAATTGGGCAGCCAAGAGAAGCACAGGGAGATCCACGGGCTGAGTCCTTTAATGTGCTCTGCTGCTGGGATAGCAGCATCTGTCTTTGCTGTTTAATACTCGCATTTGTACCAAACAAGAAGGGGCATTAGGCTTGATTCTGCAGTTATCAAAAGCAATCAAAAACTCCCACTGACTTCAGGGAGAGTAGCAGCAAGTGCTTTGCCAGGGCATAGTGCTGCTACATGCTCTTTAGATGAGGCGAGAGCAGGAGCACTGTTAGGAAAAACACACAATAAAGAGGAGCAGAGCACTTAGGCTGGGATTCATCTTACCTACTTTTAGCCATCTAAAACTTAAGTGCCTGGCGTATATTAGTCATTTAGGCTCCCTCTGCAGCCGTTGTGCAGAGAGAGGGATGCACTTCAAAAAGCTGATCAATCCTTTCCACTCCACTAGCAGTACACAGGGGTGTCTTTCACAGAATTACGATGATGTAGACTCCCATAAATAGGTTATGTAAACTCCCCAGATGGCCACCAGCAACAAAGATAGTGAAATACTTTTGGGCATGGCCCAAAATGTGGCTCTGGTCAACAACAACCATACTCTTTCCGTTGCCTTTAACTTACTATATGTAAGTTCATATTAGCCAAGGTATATATTAACACTGTCAGCTGGACAGACTACTTTATGCCAACAATGTTTAAACCTGAAGGTCCTGTGGAAATGTATGGGGGCAAGCAAAAATGATGAGAGGAGAGTAAAAAACAGCTTGCGTTTTTGGCGCTCTGTTTCAGCTTTGATCTTTCCTGGCAATCTACCTGTTGGCACTTGATGCTGTGACTGCAGGTTTGCCTAATCCTGCTCTCGAGCTGAAATTCATTCTGGGTGGGGAGAAAACAATAGGAATGAATGACACAGAAGCCACAGAAGGACACAGATGAATTCTTGGTGGCCTATTATATCCTGTGAAAAGAAAACTCTTTCTTTTGGTCAAGTCAGGAAGAGTTTGAGGGAGATGTGTTTGTCTCACTCAAAGTGAGCGCACCTTGCTACAGATCACATTTACCAGCAGTCAGCCTTTACTGAATATTGCAGTTGCTCGAAAAAGTGTTGCGTGAAGGATATTGAGACAGGCTTAATGCACAAAGCTTTAGTAGTGGGCTCTGGAGGTGAAGGCATATACATCGACTTCAAAGTTACCAAAGGTATTAAAAACAACTGGGGGGGGTGGGGGAAGAGAGAGCGAAAAGGGAAGGGAAGGAAAGGAAAGCCTCACCCTGTGACCAGCTGGAAGTCATTGCCAGATGAGCATCCCCCTCTGTGGTCTCTCCAGCACAGCAGATTACGACAGTGATGGTACCCATTGCCATCCTTGTCTCCCTGCACTTAGTACTTTCAATCAGGACCTGCTCCAGATCCTGTTTGCTGGTCCCATTCATGACGCTCTTCATGCTGACTGCAGCATGCTTAGTTGGGCACATGCATTGGACACGGACGAGTGCTAAACTTTTGTGCATGTGTTTCATTGGACAATCCTCTCCAGGTATCTAGATGTCCACTGTCTACTTTGCTATAGTCTGAGTTTTTGGTTTCCTTAACACACACTAAAAGCCAAAAGACAAGGTTTAGGAAAGGGGCAGGAAGGGCGATTCTCCCTGCTGATGGCAATTGCATCCCATAAGAGCCAAGTATGTAATCGGTATGTGGGCTTGCAGGGGTACAAGGCCATGAAGAAAACCACGTGAGAGGAACAGAGGGAAACAACAAGGGAAAAAATACTGCCCTGGCAGCTCAGGAAAGCCCTGCCACAAGAGCCCAAGCGAACAGTCACAGTGACCTGTGAGCAAAGGCGGGTTGCAGAGCAGCAAATGGAAAGTACTCAGCTTTACAGTGATTGCAGCACCTAAGGCACTGTGCAAGAACAGAATGTCTTTTGGCTGGAGATTTCTATATTCCAGAATTACTTTTCCTTCAAGTCGGAGCAAAAAAAACCCCACCATACCAAACACACTGTGTTTTACAATTCTGAAAAATGCTACAATCTGGCTTCCAAAGTTTCCAAACAACAAATGTTTATACTTTCAATTAAATTAAATTGACAGAAGTGTCATATTTTCTTTCCCAAAATGTATTTTTACAACACTCTCTATTTGTTTAAAGTAAAATGAAAACTGGAAAAAATATTTGTCATTTTCATTTCAGCACTTAAAAATCAAATCATTGAGCTGAAATCAGCTTTAATGAAACAACATTTTCTGTAGAGAAAGCTGTTAAATTGAAAATATTGAAACATCTCTTTGAAGCTTATTCTTTTGTCTTTCCAACTTGCATACTTTTCACTTCATGCTTTCCCTTAACCACCTGTATTAGACCTTCAGATACTAACTTACACCTTCACAAATACACATCCTGGTTTTTACTGTTATTCTTTTTCTTCTGATAATGCCTTCTGTCTTTCATTCCTTACCTTCTCGTCAAGTTCCATTCCCCTTCTTTGTTGTACTCACACCCTCTTCTTCTCTTTTCAGCATGTCCAAGGGAAAACACTTGGAATACATAATTCAGAAAAGGCCATCTACGTGTTTCATGGAGATAGGGATCTATCAAGACTTTCTAGTTTCCATGAGAAATCTGAGCAGGTTGTCTACTCTCCTTGAGGAATATGCTCCTCAATGCAATCCTTTGGCTCATAGGAATAAAACTTCTACCTTCTCACCCAGTACAGAGCTAAGGTCACCAGACCTACTGTCTTCCTTCAGAAGCTAAGTGTCAAAAGTGTGTTATTCTCTCCCTGAACATTTCAGATTTTCTCCCTAGAATATCACTAGACAGAGGAGGGAGAGGTGGCCATTGGTTAGTAAGTCAGGGAATCATAAGTGAATCAAATTATTCTGACCTTGAATGAATAATTAAGTTCTTGGACACTTCACAGAATGAGAAATTACACTTTGTCCAGTGGGGGAACCCAAATTCAATGGCACAGGTGAGTCCCCTGATGTTTGAGTAGATTGCATGATATGTACTCTTCACCAGTTACACCCTGTTCACAGAGAGTTGAAACTCAACCCACAACTGACACCCAAGTTCACACATTTCCAGAACAGCTTTTCTTCCATGTTACTTCACAAGTGGTCTGACTCTTCAACCATGTTTTCCAAAATTCTTTTGCTGGGCTCTGAGTGTGAGGAGATGATCTTAATTGTGTTTCTACTCCCACAAAAAGCACTCAGTCATTATGAGTCGTGGCTCAGCTTAACTGGCCATGAACCGTGGTGAAGACACAATGCAAATAAAACCTGCCTCTCAGTTTATACAGGAAAGAATGCTTGCTTTTTAGTAATACATTTGAAAAAAAAAAAGAGAGAGACCTGGAGATTTCCAATTAACAGACGCTGTATGCCTCTCTGTTTAATGTTTAATATAAACTTGTTGGGATTATCAACTATGCACACAGTAAAAAAGTTGCTGATGCTGACCTTTCAAAGCACAGCTATGTGCGTTATGAATCAATCGTCACTGCTTGGAGCAAGAGGGAAAATAAGCCTGCAGAGAAACCATAGAGAGAGCAGGTGAATGAGAAGTGCCTCCAAGTATATGAGGATGGTGGTACCAAATTAAGCAGAATTTGTCTCTATACCTACAGTACAGCAACAGAGAAGCCTGATTCATCTGTAAGGTTAGTGTCTCCTGCTGATAGTACACAGGTGCATTACATCCTAGAAAATGCAGTGCAAACCAGTGCCTCTTGTTCATGTTGCAGTGTCAGGTACCACAATTCGGGTCGTGCCTGTACTGAGTGAGGGCTCAGTATCAGTTTGTATGCTAAGTCTCTGCCCCATGGCGGCAGCTTGCTCAGTCGTTCTCCTCACTCACAGGTATACTAAATGAACAGGTTCTTCTCCCCAGGGATTATCACCAGATATGTTGGCTCACCTGCTTCTGTAAGGCAAAATGACAAGATCAGCAAAGGCCAGACATAGAAATAGTCACTTTGACTAAAAGAGGTTAGAAATTAACACCCAGTAAATCATCAGACAGCTGCAAGAGTTGAAGAGAAGAAAGAAAGATTTTAATGTGGGGGAAGAATGTCTCCAGGTGACCTGGTCCAGCCAAAAGGGCACATGTGCTCTTGCCCTTATTTTCACCTCTGAGCAGCAAGAGGATCCCACAAGCCCCTTGCTCAGCCACTGTCACAGTGCTACCATGCACGTAACCCTTCTGCTGGAGTTGCCTACTTTATCATTCCAAATGGATAGTGTTGGAAACACTTCTGCATTTTTATGCTTGCAAATTTTCCTATTCTACTGGGTGTTCAGACAGCCTCACAAAAGCAGCCTTAAATGAATTAGCAGGCAAATTGCTCTGCACACTGAAAGATCAGAAAGAAAATGCAAAAGAGAAAGATACACATTAATGCTGTGATTGCCATAAACAAACAATTGTCTTTTCCTTTTCATATCCTGAATGCAAAAAGGAAAAATAAGAAGAGGAGACAAGAAAAAAAATCTCTTATGAAAAGGCATAACACATGCCTTTCCTCTGTAACATGCTACATCTAAAATGAACATAAAAGATCATCTCCTCCAACAGATAGCACGCTCCTAGAAATGCAAAGGTGCAAATCACAGAAAAGTGGTCACATGTATGACATCACAATACCTGCGTTTTATTTACATCACAACAGTTGAGGAACTACCGGTATTCATAAAACATGCACAGACCTGCCCGTCTATGTTCAGGAAGTTGAGAGACAACCAAAACTAGAAAAGACACACAGGAACAGGACATCTAACAATGAAGAATTCCTTCACCATAAATAATGATTATAATAATACAAAGCCTTGCAATTTGAAGTGTTCTAATTAGGAAGTTTCAGAAAGCTTTTGAAAGAATAATAAATGTTTAATTTTCCCACTATATTTGTGAGATAGTTAAATATTGGTTAGCCTTATTTTTCAGGTAGAGGAAACAGGTGTAATTGATTCGCTGAGTATTGCTGAGTGAAAACTTCTCAGTCCATAATTTATTTACAAGGTAATCTTTTGGTTCTTTCCTTTTGTCAGCCTCCTGAACAGTCAGTCTTTCTAATGAAGAGTTTAAACTACGAACATAAGACGACAATACTAGAAAACAGTAGAACACATGCTTACTCCTTCATTCTTTGAAAAAAAAACCAACAAAAGCAAACCAAAACCATTAATGCACTCAGATTTCATTAAAAAATCAATTGTTTTAATGGTCCAGTGTTCATTTCTGCAGAAAAGCAATAGACAAAATATCCTTGATATCTACCCAAAGGGAATATTTAGATTATCTAAACTGTTACATTAGCAAGGGTTCTATCAGGCAGCCAAACAAGTGGTTTGTAGTCATGGTGCTACATACATATTATCTTGCATAGTGATGGTAAGGCTCTAAATTTTTATGAAGTTGCTGTTCCACAAGCATAAACGTTACTGTACAGTCACAACATTTGACAGCACTGCATTTTTCACCTGCAGAGCATCAAACCCCTCAGAAGCTGTGCAAGTATTACTTTCATTTCACAGATGGGGAAACAGAGCACCCAGAAACACACAGCAGCACAGACAAGGAGAGAACACAGCCCCCATAACTTCCCTTAGTGACACAAGCCTGGACTTATCCCAGTTAATTTTCAGATTTAACTAAGAAAGGTAAGCAAAAACTCTCAATGAGGGTGGGGGGCAGAGAGGAGAGGGGGAAGAGAGAGAGATACATCTGAAACACAACTGAGGCCAGCTCCTCTAAGATCAGGTTTATCTCACAGATGATACACATAAAACGGGGTGCTCTGAGTACCAGCCCATTTCTTGCTTTTGACCACACTCTTGTCGAGACCAGTGACTAATATTTTTAGTACATTGAGAACACAAGTGGTGACATCAGTATACTTTAATACAGTCACACTGGATAGCTCTCTCCCAGATAGCTAAAAAATTTTAACTAATCCTGGTTACAGGTCCTGGGCTGAAGACTCAAGTAATCTTTCCCTTACTAGTCCTCTCCAATGCATATCAATACCTCTTAAAGACAGGCTGGGATTTGCTGCGGGCAATGCACAATTTCAAGTGCATTGACATCACTTCTATGAGGTTTGCAAGGCACACAACACTTCAATTTGTTACACTCAATATCTGGTTTATTTTAACATACATTTACTGAGGTTTACATTCTGAGAAAGTATTCATAGAATCATAGAATCATAGAGTGGTTTAGGTTGGAAGGGACCCCTAGAGGTCATCTAGTCCAACCCCCCTGCAGTGAGCAGGGACACCACTAACTAGATCAGGTTGCTCAGAGCCCCATCCAACCTGACCTTGAATGTTTCCAGGGATGGGGCCTCCACCACCTCTCTGGGCAACCTGTTCCAGTGTTTCACCACCCTCGTTGTAAAGAATTTCCTCCTTATATCCAGTCTAAACCTACCCTGGTTTAGTTTAAAACCATTCAAGTGTCAATCACAGGTCCCCACAAACCTGTGGACTAAAGATAAGCAACATCCAAGAAATATCTGTAAATTGGAGCATCTGGTCACATACTCTGTTACTCTGGCAGGGATTCTTCTCATTTATTTGTTACTAATGGACATCATTAGGGTGTGGAAGGAGCTGGCAGTGCCAGGTCACTCTCGTCTTTGAAGAGTTGTGGCGGTTAAGGGAGGTGTCTAATTGCTGGAAGAAAGGCAAATATCACAGATATCTTCCAAAAAGACAGGACAGAAGAAATAGAGTTTTTAAGGACAAAGGGAGACATCAGAGTTTATCTGCTCTTGTCTGCTAAAAAACCCCCACACCACCACAAAACAAAACAAAACAAAAAAAGCCCAGGAGGGACATACAAATACATATACACAAACACTCAAACATGTCATAGGTTTCAATTCAGTGGTTCCTACATCTAGCCTTGCTGTTAGGGAAACAAATCTGGTTAACCAGATGGAACCCCAGCCTCACCACCTGATTTAGCACACTAATGCCTTTTGGACTAAGCTGGTATAAATGTTTTATTCTGTGCATTCAAAAGCCATGACAGAAATATTTCCTCCAAACAACAAGTTTGATAGAAGCTTTGTGGACTTCACTGCACTTATCTTGGTCCACATCACAGACCCCTTCCTCAAAACTAGAGGCTACTGTCCACAGGTATTTCCGAAATATGTCCTTGGTTATATCACTGTAGACTTAAGCGTGTTGATACTTTCAGGGCTATTGCAAAGTAAATACCCGGGGGACTGAAAATAAGAAAACTTTATATGACCAACATGCCTTAGTTTTTAAACATAAGGCTATGTCTGTCTTTTAAAATTATAAAAGCAAAAATTAGATTTTGCTGGAGACTGTAATAGTAAATCATCTATACACTTTACTAACACAAATTTCCTATGGGGCTTTTGCAGCATTTGTTTGTTTTCCATCTTATCACTTCTAATTCAAGGATAATCCTAGAGATCGGGTATTTCAATAAGATACTTACTGTTTTACATGAGGGAACATAATAACTCTTCTGAGTCATGTGTGTGCCAGTATTGTTTGATTTACACAGTCAGTGTCACATGCTTTCATTAAAATCAATAATAAAGTCATACTGTGACAATTTATTGCCCTGGCCATTAGCTATTGGTGGCTCAAAACTCAATTATTGCAGTGATAACTACAATATAATTTCACAGACAGACCAAAATATATGAACTTCATAAAATTTTGTACCATTTGGGAAAGCGCCCCAGCCTCCTCAGAGAACCTAATGTGAAGCTTTGAGATCTGATGAAGACCTTGAAGAACATCTGAGAGCAGCCTGTCTTGTCAAAGTCCTTGAATTTCAGACTTAGTTCCCATCCAGGAGTGTCTAGAAATGGAAAGTGAAAAGAACAATTCCAAACATGTCAAAACCATAAAGAAATAATGAGCTTGATACTAAAAAGTATCCCTTCTCTCAGGGATGGTACACTCTGCAGAATATAGAAATCTGGTCTGAGTTTTAGAGACAAATGCACTTAAGATTATATTTTGACTTCCAAGCCTTTGTTTTCTGACTTGTGAATGTTGTTTGTGGAGTCTAAGGAAATTACAGTTCCTTTATCTCACATGCTAAGAAAGGAAAGTGTCAACAAATAGGAATCAAAGTGGGCTGTAACCTGTTATGTCATAATTAGTATATATGCAACCATTACCATATAGCTGTCCCTCTCTTTTTCTCTTTATGCACACAATATATAAGCACATTATTCATAGGCACACACTGTATATATAAAACCACAATATATACAGTATAGGTACATATTGTGTATATATATATATAGTCATTATATAACTAAATAGTATTTCATCAAACTTGAAACTTGGAATTAAATAGTTAAAAACATAAAAGTCAGATGTTGTAGAGCTAATGCTGAAGCAGATACCTGGCTTTCCCCCAAATACAGCAACGATGCTGTCTATATGGTAGATGGAGAGTACCAGGTGTCTCAGGGATTAAGAATCTCTCTGTAGCTAACAGCTGAGAAGTTCTGAGAAAAGATTTACATTCCAGTCTTCTCCTGACCTTCAGCACCTGACACAAGGTTTTTGGAAAGTAACTCTCCACTTTTAGGCAGTTGGTTATTCTGAAATGGCATGTATCACGCACATCACTTCCCCTTCCCTGCTCTGCTCCTGTTAAAGATTTGTCATTTATTCACTGTTCATGAGGCCAGAAAGAAAATGGGTAATTCAGGGAGCATTTTTAGAGTTTGTATCTTAGAAATGTTTTTTCTTCCCTTTCTTGTGCAGCAATAGTATTTCCCAAAGTGTGGTGTTCAGATAACAGAGATGTCTAACTGTTTTGAATGCCCAGCTGCATATGAAGCATTTGCATGGGTCTGGCAGACAGGATGTGAGACCTATAGGATGCCATGCCATTCTGGATTGGCAGCTGGAAGGCAAATATAAGCCCATTTTACCTCCCACACCCTTCAGATTTGCAGCTGGTTTTGGATACAGCTGCATAAACCAGTAATGGACAACTCTTCTCAGGTAGCTAAATCCCATTCATGGTGGGGGGGATTAGGTACTGGTCTTAAATGCCCATCTCAGTTGACAGGGCATTGAATGGGCTCATTTGGCTTTGTGACAAGGCTGAGCATCCACAGATCTGATGGGTCAGTTTCCTTTGAACATTCTTAGTTTAAAAGATATTTTATTTTCCTTGATCCTCAGTGCATTAGTTGCACCAAACAAGGCTCATGTATACATTAGTTTATGGCTCAGTAAAAATGGGAGTGTAAAGGATAATTGCTGAGTAAGAGAGACTGGCTTAACAGAAGACGTCTCTGAATCTAGGATGGAGTTATGCTCAGAAACCTGCATATCCTTCCTTTGCCACAGGGTGGAAACAATCTCAGGAACTCATCTCAATAACATAGCTGCAACAGTTCAAATGTAATAGTTAAATACCATATGCTGTACATATGAATGCAGATGCAGCTGATAGCTTGGAACAGCTCTGAACTGAGCACATGATACGGTTTTAAGTAGCTGCCTGAGTGTTTCTTTACACCCAAGAGAACAGCATGGCTCCTCAGGTGCTGCTCCAATCTAATATTTAAACAACATACGAGTTTTACAAAATTCCATGTGAAGCCTGTTTTTCTTAATAAGCTAGATAACTATAGTCAGTGTACTAATAAAAGGACGAAGAGCTCAGATCCACAAATGTATTTAGGTACCTAATGCCTCTAGGCATTTGACTCCCATTAGATTTTGAGTGGGCGAATTAGGAGATGAACTGCGCTTCTGAGTTCAGGCCAGAGGTTTTCTCTCCTACATCACTAATTTGGTAAGATCTTCCAATGATCAAAGAGAGATACATCCCTAAAGACAGTCTTTTGATGATAGAGAGAGGAGATAGTGTAACACGCATCCCATTTTTCCTCTACTGACTTGAATAACTGATTTAAAGAGATGCTCCAAATGCTCCTGTTTCTCCCAAATTAGGGACTGGCTAAGCTCATTTGACCTGAGGCAGCGGTGTGTGTTGCAGTGCTGAAGACTGCTGCTGGTGAGCCAAGCAAGAGATCTCTACAGTTTCCTTTTTCCCATTTGGTGGAAAAATAGAAGATTTCTGTCCCCTAGAGATGATGATCCAGCAATTTTGCAATCTCTTAATATTCAGATTAGAATGAGAGCATGTTTAGGTCTTGACACAAATTGATCAAAAGGCAGCAATCTTGCCTGTTAAACCTGACGCACTCCAACTCAGCCTTTTTATCCACAGCTGCCTGTGGCTACTTCCTTCTCATCCTTTTACATGGCGTAGGAGTAAAGGACTTTTAATCTGAGAATCACGCTCAGTTTGTATTTTAAAGCAGGTGACATTTCCAGTACAACATCAGGAGGGCTTCATATAGATGGGAACTTTCTCTGAGAAAACAGCAGATTAGTAGCTAACGAGCTAACCTGGAGCCTTTACAAGAAAACCTGTAGCTTCAGAAACCCCTCGGTCTTAGGCTTTGTCTGCTTTGGGGACACCTTGCGGTGTTTTCCTCCCAGCGCTAACACCAGTCCAAGCCTTGCAGTGCTTGCAGTATGGGGCCACCTCCAAGCCCCTGTGCTGCCGCTGGCATTCTGCAGGCTGCACAGGAGAGGGCTGGTCAATAATTGACAAGAGAGACGTGTGCTCGCAAATTCTTTCCTGCCACTTTGCCACTCCCCTCCAGATATGTCATACTTCCTACTCAGTGGGTTTCCACATGCATCCACAGTGTAAATGCACTCTGCACAGTTTCAATCTAAGGCGCTGCGGTTAATCAAAGCCATTTCGGCACTTGGGAGCCAGGGAAGGTTGCTGGGCCCTTTGCACAGAACCGAGTAGCTATTTGCTTTTCCCTGTCCCATAAAGTGAGGGAGAATTATGGTGACAAGTCATTAACAAGATCTTCTGTGTTTCGTTTTATGAGTGCCAGCTGTTCCCCAGCAATCACTCATGTAAAGCCAGCACTAAAACCTAACTGTTGTGGGATGTAAGTGAGGACCATGCAAGCAGTGAGCAGCTTCTCAGTTAAGGCCAGAATGGACAGTGCCATGGCACTGTGCGGGCTGGCGGCTCCCCGGGACTGGGGATGCCGGGAGCTGCAGGGGAACCCCGGCCAGCAGGGAGAGAGCAGGGCAGCCTGAGGGGCACCAGGGCAGCCCCAGCCCTGGACATCGAGTGGGGAAGGCCGGTGGTACATGGGCCCTGTAGGTGGCCCCAGGGGGGCCGGGGGGGGGGGAGGCCAGAGGAGGGCGAGGGCAGGCAGGGCTGGCTGTGCCACTGGGGGCCTGTCAGATAGAGGGGCTACTCTGGAAATTGTGGAGGACTTCTGCAAGGAGGGAGGCCCTGACTTTAAAAACACATTTTCTAGCCGCAGCTCAGATAGGTAAACATCTTGGTGCTGCTGCAAAACTGTTGTGGGGCCATGACACCTCATGGTGGATAGGCTAAAGCCTGTGTTTCCTTGGCAATAAAAATCAATTAAACTATCCTGAGTTCAGCCAAGAGGGGCCAGTCCAGTAACAGCTACAGTCTTAATAATCATGGAGTCAAAGTCGGCTCCATTCATTTATTTGGGGACTCTCCCCTGAAATCTAATGCTGATACCAAACCCCTGCAACCCCCTTCTGCTAGTGCTTAGAAGAATGTCTGACCTGGAAGACTGAGCATCTGTTTTGGTTGGGATAGAGTTAATTGTCTTCCTAGTAGCTGGATCGCTGCTCAGGGACAGACTGGGTGGTGAGCAGTTTCATCACTTGTTTTTCCTGGGTTTTGTTTTGGTTTTCTTCATTGCTGTTGTTGTTGTCATCATTGTCGTTTTATTTCAATGATTAAACTGCTGTTATCTCAACCCATGAGTTTTCTTTCTTTTGCTCTTCCAATTCTCTCTTCCATCCCCCCGGGGGGGAGGGCAAGAGAGCAGCTGTGTGGGGCTTGATTGCCAACTGGGGCTAAAACACAACAGCATCGGGCAAACAACATTCAACACATTGCTTGAAGAGTTGTCTAAAATAACCAGTAAGATATGTCATGGGCATGAAGCATCACAATTTTCTGAGTCTGCATCTCCAGACTAGGAAGGAATTTTATAGTTTGGTACCGATTGCTATGAATCTAGCCAGTTTCAAGCCAGCAACCTAGCTTGGGAGTCTCCATAGACATTCCCATTACATGCACAAAGATAATTTCATGCTTCATTGCGTCAGTAATTTAATTTGGATGAAGGGAAAGCCAAAGAAAAAGGAAGAATAAAAACCCCCATGGTGGAGAGCAGAGGATCTCCTGCGACATACACTAATCTTGAAACGAACACAAAATGGCAGCAGCCTCCAGCAAACACTTGGAATTTTAAACATGCAACACAGAAAAAGAAGCCATAATTGTTCCCAACAGTAGCAACATAAGCCACAGCCAGCAATCACCTGAACCATCTGCTCCCCCAAGTAGCAGCTCTTAACACAGGCATGAGATTGAACGATCCTCTCACTTCAGGCATCTACTCAATTCACATTGGAAAATGGCAATAAAAATCAAGTGTTTCCTCTGCACTTCAACATGCAGAAGATGCAACAGCAGGATTATCCACAAGAAATACAAAGATAGAAATTGTATCAGTCATGAAATTCTCTGCAGCACAAGCCCAGTCCTGTTTCACACAAATGCTGACAAAACTGATAAGCACATTTTCTCCTTACAGTCAGAATTTATAACCTGAAGTGGCTGTTATAATGGAAAAGTAAATGATCCCCTAATACTCAAATCAATCTTGTGAGAAATAACCTGAATAATGAGTTACAATTGCAAGAGATGAAATTAAGACAAGAACAGTTAAATAAGGATCTAAAGGAACAGATAACATTTAGTATGGTGTTGGGAGCCTAAATTAGACTTTAAAATGTATGCAGAGACAGAGGAAGAAGGGGAGAAAATAAGGAACAGTAGCAGAGGCCTCAGATAAAGACGAGCCTTTTGATGAGAAATAATCAGAAGCGATGTCAGATTGGCATTATTTGAGGAAAAATCCCCACTTCAAATAGAATTTTTGATGCAACTAGCTTTTACAGCTTGGAACTATAGGAGGATTTCCATTTACAGTATAAAATACTCCAAAATGCTTACAGCTGAAATCAATTTGTTGCAGATGTGATTAGAAATTGTCTCTAAGAACATGCCGAAGCACAAGACGTGGAACCGAGCTAATAACATCTCTTTTGCCCTGCACTGTTTGGTGCCTCAGACTGATGGATTGAATTTACCCTCATGACAGTACGATGAGAGGAAAGCATTATCCCCATTTTAAGGAAGAGAATGCAATAGATGACTTTTCTAAAATAACCTAGAATGCTGATGGCTAACTGAAAGCATTTGCTGTGGAGGAGGGGGGTATAAGATCCTGCGATAGGATCTTGACTACAAAATCTGATTTGAAAAACAAATAATTCCAGCAATAAGGCATCTTGTGTTTACCATTGTTGGGTTCAGTACCGTGGTCCTTGTTTTCCATCCAGGTTTAGTACAACTTTGAATTTTCCTAGAAGTAATACCAAAAGTTGGAGAATATGAGTATGGGATTTACCTCATCTGATGGCATGTCTACAGTGCGACCATTTCATTGATTACCCTAGCTTTATATCCAGATTACCCTAGCTTTATGTACAATGGGGAAAAATAGGCACTCCTAGGATGTGATTCAATTTGCGCTAAACCAGATGTCTAACTCCGGTCAGAGGACTGATGTTACTGAAGTTCCTATTTCTCTCATTGTCCACAAAAGGAACCTGGCTGGATCAGTTCAGATGTTACCTCAGACACTTATGCTGCAGATGTCCATGAGATGAGTGCCTCAGGCACTGGACAGTGAAAATTAAGCCCTAGGCAAGATGCTCTGGTCTGTATTTGGATTATGACACCATCACCCTACCTCCCTCCCAACTTATCCATGTGCCTCTTCAGGCCATTTTTAATTACATCCAACAATAATACAACTTAATTCAGTGCTGGGGAAATAGAAGAGGAAAGAAACTATGATCATTCAGACTTTGTCTAGAGGGTAGGAAGGAACTGAGAGGGAGAAGTTGTGGTTCTCGTTATAATGGAAAATGGTTGCTGATGGTAACACACGCTTGACAAGAATTGTCATTCAGGTCCTCCTGCTTGGCACTTTTAATGAAGAATGGCAGAAATATTAACAAGAATCTTAAAAAAACCCTGTTCCTTTGGCAGGGAAATAAGGACATAATAGATCTTGACTACTGTTCACTTATTTACCTATTCATCCACTCTCTATCTACTTGTTTATCTAGTTCTCTAATATTTGCCTATTTATATTCTTCCCTATGCAGAGGATTTTTAAGGAATCTCTCAGGTTATCAGTCACCTTGGTGTCTGAATACCTGTGCTGACTCCCATGATTCTGTCCTGCAGATCATATGGTAAGTGAACCGTGAGGAGACAAGGCCATTACTGAGAGGTTAAACAGTGGGAATGAGCTAAGGGGAAGTTTCAACAGATTGGTTCTGTCATGAGACCTGTTACGCCTGCTTTAAATTTTCCAAATAGCTCTTCGCAACCATAAAAGTTGAAGAAATTCTTCTTTACAATGGAATGGAAAACATCAGAAAAAAACCATGAGAGAGGCCCCCTACTGCCCAATTTGGAGCTGCACAGCTTCCCTTCAGGAGCCACTGACTTAGAAGACCCATAATATTGCCTGCAGTATTTAGTGCTGGGTTTTGCTTTGACATCAGTTGGCATTAGAACAGGCCCTTCTAGCACAGCGTTAATTATGATGCAGAACCTGAAAGATGTTGGAATAATCAAGCTTTCATATAATCAGGGGCATATTTAAAGTATTAAATGCATACCTAGAGACATGACTGTGTAACAGCTAACAGGCAGTTACAGATCATTGGCTTTGGAAAATCAAAGAGAGAAACAAATCTTTTATTTCATGTTATTATTATTTCAGTGACATTCTGTAATCCAACCAAAGCCCTATTAAAAAATAATTAAAGAAGTTTTTATCTTTATTGTATTGTGTTTTAATTATTTTGGTTCCAAAAAAAAATAAATAATAAACAATCTAACAGTCATCTTTTCATAAATGGTGAATCTCTAAGTACACTTGAAGGAAAACCTGGTATGTTGCAAAAAGAAAACAAGCATGAGAAAATTTTGTGACTTTTCCGCATCAAGTTAGTAGCAGTAGCATCACTATGACCTAGACCATCTGCTTCACAGTCTTATTTTTTTCTGATTAGGATACAGTCCTGAAGTGATTCCTGAATTGACTCCATTCCCATTACCAATAACAGTGTTAATTCACTTAAGCCTGAAGACTTAAGACACTAACTAAATAATAAAGAAGTAACCTAATTCCCGCTTGCTTTTAAATCAGTAGCCAACAGTCTGTGTAGCACTGGGTGAAAAGACATGAGTCATTGGATACCAGTGAGGTTCAAGACTTGGCTTAGATTTCACATAAAAAAAAGGCTTGCAAGGTACCATATGTTCGTAGCCAAAATCATGATAAGGTTGGCTACCAGCCAGCTAGGGTTCTCAGTATCTGATGACTGTAGTGCTTAAGTTATAAATGTGCCAATAGATGAAAGTACCTCCTTGGTATGGGGGCAAAATAGCATTTCAGGAGAGATGAAAGATTTTGAGAAAAAAGAAATCTCTGTAACGTAAATGATATTATATATACAGTTTGTGAGCATGAAGGGACACAGATGTACCTGTTCTGCAAAATAAATGCTCTGCATTAGAGGAGAGAAGACATCAAGGCATATGAATCAAGGCCAATGTATATGGCTTGGAGATTATGGCATTAAGATTCCATAATTTTTCACAAATATCTGGTTTTGTTATAATCTTTTCTTTTGGTACAACTTTTGGCACTGAGGAGAATATCAGGAAATAGTAGCAAGCTTGCAGGACAGGATTGAGCTCTGTGGGCTCAGAACCCTGTTCCTGATCCCACTAAATATTTTTTTCTGTGACCTTGTGTACTTTTCTATCTCTTCTTTTCTTAAATTCCTAACTAGGTATCCTGGTGATAGGTAAGAAATACGCATTGGTAAAACAGCCAGTCCCTTCTCTGAAAACTTAATATCTCAGTAAAGCAATGCAGACAAAGCCAAAACAGGTGAAGGTGCCAGACCAAAGTCACCCAGGAGGTAGAAGGGGGGGATTTTGAATGACAGGGTGGAATTTTATTTCAAAACACAGCTGTCTCTAAGTGCAATGATAACTTGATTTCTTTCTTTGTGTAAGCATTATATTTACCATTGATTTTCTCTTTTAATCTCCCTTTTTTTAACTTCTGGTAATCCCTCCTCCAAACTTCAGTCCCAATGACAGTAATTCATAAAGCCATTTGGATTACATGGCCTGTGAAAGGTTTTAATCAAATGATGAATGTAATTTTCATTTCACTTCAGTCTCGTTTATTTCCTGCAAGAAAAGGTTAGGAGCAATTTTGCAGCACATTGCATCATAAATCTTCATTTGTGTATTTTATTTCCATTGCAGGGCTATGGACTGTAGTGAACTTGAGAGAATTCACTAGGCTCTCTCCAGAGAAAGTCATAAGACCAGAAATGGTGTAGGGTTCTACCAAGTCACAACTTACACAGTATTCTAGTATCAAAATTAGTTTGACAACTGTGGCTTCAACCTTTCCTTCCCCTATTCAGGGTAACTAGGCTAAACAAGTGAATAGGTGGCATTTTTTATTCCTCAGCCATGCAATAAAAATCCTATGGGACAAACTATTTTCAACATACTCTGGGGAAGGAGATGGTAAAAATCACGTTAGAAAAATTTATCATTCTCTTTTTGTGAAAAAACATTCAAAGGGATGAATCAACATCATACAATTTCTGTTAAACTTGAGACCCTGACATGATCCAGCCACACACCCACACTGCAACCCAGGCCTAATCTGGATACAAACAGCTCTTGTTCTGTGTACCTCTGATTAAAAGGGTATGTAAAGCTTGAGTCTGATTTCTTCCAGTGCTCTAGTGATTACAAGACAACCAGTTTAGACTGCTCAGAGCAGAGGAAAACAGTAAGCGTGCCTGATGTTTTGAAAGAAACACCATGAAATAATCTGGAAAGTACTAAAAGTAACATGAAAAGTTGATTCAAGTTTGGTGGGGGAAAAAAAAAACCCCACACAAAATAAACCCCACCAACCTGTAGGATTTCAGAACAGAAAAAAAACCCAAAACAATGCTAGATAGATCTTAGGTAGAAGGTAGGATGGGTTCTGTCCTTCCATTCCTGCCCATGTGTGTAGGAAGACTGCACCAAGCATGCCTAGCCAGTACATGACATTCCAGAGATTAACAAATTTGAGAATAGGTAAAATGATTCCTTGGGTTCTTGGGGTTTTTTTAGAATGAGAGATATAAGATATCTGGGACTATACCCCCATATATAATTAAATACTAGCAAACCAATAAAAATTTCTGTTGAAAGAAAGAAAATAGAACAATAGAAATTTCTGAGAATTTGCAGGGGAAAAAAGCAGGTGACTTGAATGGGATAATTATAATTTGCTAGCATTGCTGAAGAATGAACCAGAGGGCAAAAAACAACACAGGAAAAGGTCAATCAGAAGAAAAAAATATGCCCCAAGTATGGCCCCAATGAACAATTGTGTTACCATACAGCAATTAGATTAATGTCTTTCTATTCAGTTTATTCTTTCTGTCTTATCATTTAAGAAAAGGGAAATAAATCAGGCTGTTTCCTGACCTTTAAAAAACACTAGTTCCCAGTGAATCATCCTGCCACTGACATCCCTTGATTGTTTCTTAAAGCCTCTTTCTACACATCCAACAGCTGGCAGTAGCAGAGCTGTGGGCCTTGCGTTTTTATGAAGCAGCCTTTTTCCCTTGTTTCTTAAGGTAAATAAAGCATAGCAATCGAAGCAACAGAAGGAGAAATTTATCATCATGTCCACTGTGCCTATAGAGAGAAAATCAGTAACAAGAATGAGATCTGCATGAACCTCTACCTGAAAACTCAACATGGCATCAAAACACTACATTTTAAAGTTTTGAAACAGTTTGTTTCTTTCTCTTCACAGTTATTTTTAATGTGTTGTTCTGGCTTCTGCAAAGATAAATTGTCCAACCACCAGAAGAAAATCTCTGGGTATTTATAGCTTGAGTCGACTCACAAGGGTCTGGAAATCTCAGAGAAAGAGAACTTTAGGAATATTCTCAAAAAGATCCAAGAAATGAATGAAAACAGCCTGCTCCTGTGTGTTTATCCAATCCCAACATTGAACCATCTCCTGGATTAGAATTGACACATGAAAAGCTTTTGCCATACAAATATGACAATGATGTAAAAGAGAGATCCATAATTATTTGTGAACATTAAAAGGTTCATAGTTAGACTGTGGATATTATTCCAAAATCAAAAACTAAGTACCTGCTAATTTTGTTGCACCATTTTGTGTCATAAATGATTGGAAGAACAGACAGTGGCAAAACGTAAACTGGATTCTGCACTTATCCTCCTTTCTACCTCTGCTCTAACCATTTTTAGGCCAAAGTAGAGGATGCAGAGAAAGAAGTAAAATGACCTAAAATGTATTGCCTTCTCTGGAGTCAGAAAAGTAGGGAAAAACATGTGCTTTGGACCATCGATGTAGTTTCTAGTAGATATGTTGGGGTTATGCAGTTTGTGTAAGACCTGCATACCTGACCTGTGTAGAAAACCATTATCTGTCTTCCAACTGAGTCTGGAGACTTCTCTGATTCTTTACTGACTGTATATGGACTAGAAATAGGAGTGTAGGGCAAGTGAAGATCAAGAAAATGCAATATACAGAGGAATGTCAAATTAATGCCTCTTTCTTCTCATTGACCTTTGTGGCTGAATTTATTGCAAATTGAGTCACCTAAATTGTCCTTTTAGGTCACCTAGGTCATTGACTCCAAGTTATCAGAAGTTAGTAACCTTTTATAACTAACAAACAGGAGTAATTTTTGTGTCCCCCTAATAATTTCACTAAATTTCACTGATAATTTCGCTCATTTTGCTGTTATTATCATTACTACTTCAATCTTTAGGAACCCTTTTCTCATTTGTAGATTAAATTATTCATAGACAGGTCATATCTATTTATTATCATACCAATGTTTTCTTTTAGCTTAAAATGGCTCCTCTTCTTCCCTGATCTTTATTCCTTTGGCATTTTTATAGAGAATAGCAATATTCCCTCTTTGTCTTTATTTTGCTAGGCTGGGTGAGACAAGTTTTCTTCCAGTGTCTCTTGAGCCATAAATTCATCGTTCTGCTATTCATCTAGTAGCTCCTTTTTGCACCTGTTTCACATTGTTTTAATCTTTCTTGACTATGGCTTTCCAAAATTGTCAGTGTTGTAGAACATTATTACTGGCATGACTGTAAAGTTTCCCACATCCAGCATATATTTAATTGTGGGAAATTAAAATCTATTTTATCTTTTTGTCAACACTATAGTCTTATAGTTTAAATAGCTCTCTTCCTTTACTGGTGTTTATCCTGTTTTATTCCTAGGTAGCAATCATCTGACTCCTCAGCTTGTGTTTTGCTAGGCTGAACAGCCTACACTCTCCTACTCTTCTTTCACAACTGGATATCCACTTTGTTAATCATTTTACCAGACTTCCTTTTCCTTTTCTCTTGTCTGACTTTGTATTTCTTAAAGGTGGTGAGTCTTACCCACAGTATTCCAAACAACACCTCCCCACAACTTTGCTATTAACACTCCCACATGTCTCCTGATATATCCAAAGAAAACATTTGACTTTTTAATGATGGCATCATACCAGTGGCTTACAGTCATTTTGGGACTGACAGATATGTTCAGATAGCTTTCCTTGTGATGCTTTTTGCTAATCTACATTTTCTTGCACAGAACTGGTAATTCCTCACACAGCTTCAGAACTGAAAACACTTGCGTAATTCCAGCCAGATAAGATCAGATGTGTTTCCTTTGCACAGGAAAAAAAAAAAAAAAAAAAAAAAAAGACAGAAAGAAATCAGATTATCCTGGCAGTATCTACATTTAATAAGCCCTCATAATATCCTATTTCTCAGTCTTTTCCATGATTCTTTCTGAATTCTTAACATACTTCCAAGATCTGACCCATGGATTTCTTGCTTCTCAGTCCACTTCTCTTTCTACATAAAGGCATTGCATTTTCTCCTTTCCAGTTTTGAGCCATTTCCAGTTTGAAGTGCAAATTTAAATCTCTCTAAATGAAGATTTCATTTGCCAGTTCTTTCAGGTTTCTGGGCTGGTGATGATCTACTCCCCTTCACCTGAGACCATTCAACTCTGAGTTTAGTTTCCTCTCAGGTTCAGTTTCTAATTCCAAACTGTCATTCCTGTTAACTAACTTCTCTTTGTCTTCATACATATCATTGGTCATATTTAAAATTGTTTATCCTGGCATTTTTATACAAATAGTGAGACTCCTGAGCTTTCAGCCATCCTTTTTTCCATTTGGCCAATTTTCTCCATTTATACCTTAATGCCAATTTTTGAGAATGCACTTTTCTTTAAAGTGTACAGACTACTGAACTCAACAATATTTTTATACGTGCACCAAATCCTACTTAAAGTATCTGGAGGGAAGGTTGCCTTTTGAAATGTTCCTTTCTGTCTGGATTTCCCTGGATTCTGTCTTTACAAGAACAGAACATGTCTCTTGTCACTCAAGTTCAATCTTGGGAGTGGTAACTCAAAAGGTTTATACCCCAGAAAAAAATAATCCCAGGAAATCAATGCTAATGGCAGTTTTCCCAGCTTCACAAAAAGACTTCTTGTGATATGCAAATAATGGAAGTTTTGATTCACTGCCATGGCAAGAAAATAAATGAATAAAAGTAACTGGTTCTGGCTTATTAAAACATTTTATGGTCGTTGTTATTGTCTTTTACCCCAGTAATGCTTAAATGCTAACTGAGAAGTGGGTAGGGTAGTTTTGTGTTCCAGACTGTAAAGAACACAATGAATGACAATGTCTCTCCTCAAACGGCTAATCCTGAGCCATGGTACTGTACCTCCAGTGACTTCAGCAGGATTTGAAAATTCTTCCATGCCTTCTGGAGTCCAAATGGCAAACGTAACAAAGGATCTGTGGCTGGGCAAGTACTTTTCCATGCAGGGGCTCTCTGAGGAGGAAGGCTGTAGAACAGAGGAAAGTCAGGTATGTGTATGTGTGTCAGAGAAGATAAACTTTCTGTAGCTTTAGTGTAATAGTGAGCTTCATTTCTCTACAGGCTTCTTTTAATTTCATTTTAGTTTCCTGGACCTGCTCATGGTAACCTGATCAAACCAGTGGGAGCTCTGCAGAGTTCTGAGCGCCACATGGGGCACAAAAGCCTCCAGTTTCATCAACACGTTCCTTTCCACTGACAGCAAGGGAATGGCTTAGGAAATAGTTTTAGTTGTCAAGAATCAAAACCCTGTCTTACAAACCCCTTTATTTCATTGAACATCTGAGTAGGCTGGACATTTAATTACAAAGAAGAAAATAACCACAACGACCTATCAGCCTTTGCTGTTTCCTTATCTGTGTTGATGACTTCCAGGGGATGGAATAATTTATTAGGTTCTCCAGCACTGGCAGCATATTATTCCATTTTCATCAGTGTTGCATATATACAGATAGTTATTTGAGAATTATTTCTGGAGATAGGGATAAAAAATTACTTGTGCAGTGGCCACTGAACACATGTAAATGAAACTAATTATGAAGTGTATTGCTCCTCATGGACCAAATAACATATTGTGTGGCTCCACTGGCCCTCTATGCTCATTTGTTGAAAATCTATTAATGACAACATACTTTAATTTGTAAATCATAATCTTCACAGCTCATCTAGCACAGAAAGAAGGGAGGTGGTCAAACCAGCTCTATGTAATCCAAGATATTGTAACTCTGAGTAAATCTGCTTTCTAGCTGTGGCTTTATTTTAGAAAATGTGCCTGCAAGGCATTCTGACACTCCACTGTCCATGTCTCTCTTACTGCAAGTGGCAAGCAGAGGCTCCTATCACATCACAGCGCAATACCTAGATACCAGTGTTTCGTGAATACTTCCCTACTCAAGCAATTTACTGTTTTGTTTTCTTAGTCCTTTCAAAACCCTTAATTTACAGCTTGTAAGGCAAGCTTTACCTGCTTTATCACAGATGCATCTTCATGGAGGGCTAAGGAGCCTGGTGCAAGATAACAGCTGAAGAGCTTGTCAGCTGGTGGATTTTTTTAACCATCGGCCACTATTAGGTAGCACTGCCACTTCTGTTAATAACACAGTAAATAAGCCTAGCACATGAAACCATGCAGCAAAAGACAGGTTGTAACTGGGCTTGCAAACATATTTATACAAGTCTAGCTGTGGCAGTCCCTGGTAGAGACACTGTGATATGGATCTCATGGTCTACATCTGTAATATCTGTCATCAGCTTTCATTTTAATTTTGAGCCTGTGACTTGATCTTCTGAGACAACACATCATTTCTCTAATTACAGACTTGGGGTGCCCAGAGTTTTTAAAAATGTCTGGGGATTTGTGTTTGTTTTCCTTTACAAGAGCCAGGTGAGGCACTTTCAGAGGGTTGGTTTTCAAAAGGCAGGCTCAGAACCTTATGGAAAATGAGTTCCCTTTATTACTTTTCAAGCCAGACATCCAAACTTCAGCCATCCAAAACCTAATGTCCCTTTTAAAATATTCAGACATGTAGCTGGTGATTACCTCAGATGAACATCCATCTTGCTTGCTTTTTAAAAGAGCATCTATGCTCAGCCATGGCAAGAAGTATGTAATAGAATTTTTCTTCTAATCAGTCAGTTGGGATTTGAGTTTGGATGAAGGCCATGAAAGCAATTTGAATTAATATGGTCAGAACCACAGGATAGTACAGTCAGTAACTTTTACAGTCCTCCCCAACTTATTTAAGTATCTGGGCTCCCAGTTAGGAGGGCAATTAAACAGCTTAAAAATATGCATCTGTGTGTTTTGATTTAATTCAAAAAAGGACCTCCCAGAAGTACCACTACCATCCACAGAAGAAAATACATTGGTAGACAAATACTATCCCCATACCTTGTGGCTACAGCTATTTTATCAATTTCTTATAAAGCTGTATACATACTTTATACATATATGAGTGTGTTTGTCTATGTGTCTATACTTAACCCTGTCTAAAATTACTATCGAGCAAGCAGCACAAGAGTTGGGTATCTGATGCTGTCCAGGTGAGAAGCTGCATATGTACCTACCACATGGCATGGGAAGTATTATCAGCCAAGATCTCCTTTGTTAGCTAGTGAATCCTGCATCTCAGGAACCAAAATCTACTTTCGAGCCAGGGAACAACTTAACTCAGCCTCCTCCAAACTACCTCCCTCTCCTCTGTTCTCTCTCCTTGCCCACCTACAAGTTTCAATAATTGTAACATTACATTACTGGTGCTTTTTACCAATTAACACAATCTTTTGTTCTTTCTTCTTTAATGACTGTCTTGCCACACATCCTTATTTCTCCAAGATCTAAAGGGAAGATGTCATTTGAGCAAATCCACTGAACAAGCACCTGCATGAAATGGCGGTTTATAACAATTAATTAAATGTTAGGATTAGTCTTACTGCCAGATGATGCCACTGCCTCATGATACAGCCTTGATGACAGTGACAAATGATGAGTTGTCAGCAGCAAAACTATTTGGAGTGGAGAACTTACAGTCAACCAGTTACGATCTTATCTGTCCACACTACTTCCTTATCCCAAAGCACTGAAATTCATAAAAATACAGCTACCCACTGAGTTGCTGATATGATTCAAGCTGATGCAGACTGACACCATATTCAGCATAAGAGGAATGGAATAATCTCCTCAAGGGTTTGTCTTACTCTCACTGTGTAGGGCTATACCATCCCATAATTACGCTGCTGGAGGAAGGATCAGCTGTACGGTAAGTACTCCAAAGTCACCTGGCAGTTTGGGATCATCTCTCCTGTTCCTATCTTGGCCTATGGGTGGTCTTCTGTGATTCTCCTCAAGAATAACAAGGTGTTAATGAAATTATTTATAGATCTCCCCCAGCTTTATCAAAGGGATGTGTCTCAGTGCATGGGCTGTGATGAAGTGAACAGCTTTTATGAAGGTTGAGTGCAAACAAAAGGGACAGATAAAATATTGGAAAAAAAGAGCCCAGTGGTACAATACTGAAAATGGAAGTATTGAATGAAGTGTTCCTGCCACCCACGTGATACCTGAGGAGAAGCACTGCAAAAATAATTAAAAAAAAAAAGTACATATATATAAAAAATTGCTCTGACACCTTGGCTGAAAGCCAACATAACTTATAGGCAATAAATCATGTTTCCTAGGAACTGAATTTCTTGCACTTGTGCTAGCTATGTGCTGGCTTGGCATCATGGTAAAGCATGGGTTAAATCCAGAGTTCAAAATTTTAGTTTGTTTGCAGCTTTTACTGCTGCTTGGTTGCATATCCAAGAAAGTGCTGCCTGGGAAAACTCTGGAGGCAACAGAAGGCTGAAGAGTGGTCCAAAGCCATCAGAGGTCCATGGAACACTGATATGTTGATGGATAGAAATTTTTGCTTCTCATTCTCAAAACGACACTCTGTAGCGCTCACCTGGAGTATGCATAGAACACTAAATTTGTGACAAATCAGAGAAATTATGATGGTTGTTTTCATTCCTATTGAAGGTCCATTTTATTTCATCCAAAACATTATTTTAGATTACTGTCCTGTCCTTCACATGGTTGTTGCCTGCAGCCAGGACCATTTAGCTATAACAAATGTCCTATTTCATGCAAGAAACACCTAAAGCTTATCACCCATCGCTGGCTGCATAAAATTATAGGCTGTCAGTCTGTGTTAGATGAATCCATCTGGAGAAGATAAAAGAATCACAAATGAAACTGGGTTTAACATTCCAGATAAACTGTCTTTTAAGGTTAAAAGAAAGAAAAAAAAAAGACCAAAGATTGCTTGCTCTCTTTCTCTTCATGCAAAGTAGGAAAGAGGGCAAAGAGCTATTAGATAATGCAGCCAGTTTACTAGCTGCTTCAGAATTATATTTCTCAGAGGCTTTTTCATTTGAGGTGGGTTCTTCCTTGCCCAAAAGATGGTCCCTCTTTCATTATTTATTGCAATATTCTGCCCCTTGCCTTTTAGTACGATGAAGAGTCAGAAGAACTGAAAAATAACAACAAACTTGGTCTGGCTGGAAGCAAAGAGTATTAACGCTCCTGGGGAGAAAATCCTTTTCACAAACTTTACAGAAAAGGAGGAAAAACACATTTCCTTGGAAAGGAACCTCAGACCTACTTCAGTCATGTCAGTAGGTCTGAATGTAATGATTAATGAAAACTAATACCCCTTTAATATGTCTTTGGGAGAATATATAGACAATAAAATTGTCTTAAATTATATTTATGCCCATTTCAAGAACCTTCTACTGAGGAAAGAAATGTAAATGTGCTGTACAGTGATTAACAGTCCAGCTGTGTATGGATATTCATACTTACTACTGGGAAAAAGAATGGGACCCTTGGATTAGGACTTTTGAGAATTTGAGTTAAACTGTCAAGTATAGGATGTTCGCTATGCAGTTTGTCATAATCATAAAACTATCTAGGTGCTGCTGCATTAGCAAAGCACTCATCTTTGTTTCATGCTACTTGCCTTTCTATTCCCTTCCAATAGAGATGGAGGAATTACTTTTTGAGTTACAGAGTCTTGGAGATGGAGCAACTCTAGGGTGTAAAAATATAGCTCTAATCCTTGGAAGCAGAGATCATTTTTCCATGCTGTAGTCCTTTTATTCCCACCCATCCTCTCATGCCTTGCCTGCCTCATATCTTTTCTACTCCATTATCTCCCTTTCTTATGTCATGGGTAAGGATACAAAGCCATATTAGGATCCTGGGAAAACCTATCCATATTATCTATGCAAAATGCATAGATCACACTAAATAAAGGTGGTTTAAAAAACCAAAGCAAAACAAACCATGAAACACACAGGATTCCTCCTTACTGGATACATGAAGCTGATATATGTGCAAATCATGCCCAAGTCATTTTAAGACAGAAGCCTTGGGTCAGTTCTAATGTGGGTAAAACCAGCAGATTAAGCATGAGCCTAAGAGAAAGACATTTGCAGTCCCTCTGGCAGCAGAGTAACGTAATTACTACTGAGAAAGCTTTTTAGGAGTATGAACATTTTAACTCCACTGCATACAATAAAGGAGCCGTGGAGACCAACAGAACCTTCCCTTCCAAACAAATCAAATGTTGTAGAAGGGGATTTTTTTTTTTTTTTTTTTTTAAACAGTTAAGCAGTACTCTCTCCAACTGAAAGGCAACGTGGGGTGACAGGAAGGGGATTATCCATTATGCAGGCAAATGTATGCAAACAGGAGGAGGAGGAGGAAGAGTGTGTGGGTGTGAGCACGAGATAATGTGCACATACAATTTTATGGCTCTGAAAGACACCCCAGTGCAGTAATTAGCACATAGACAAGAAGTAAAGGGGTTTGAAGCGAACCCCTGTCTCCTGTCAGTCACCTCCAGTGTGCTCCAGGGTCCCACATAATGACAACCACTCTACCCAGAGCAGCGTTGGCCTTCGTTGGGAGAAGCTGGTAAAAACTTCTTTGAAATTCAGCAAATGAGAACATATCCAAAATGGCCTTTTTTTGACCGGGTCTGCCCACGGGCAGTTAGTGGGTCAGAAAGGAAAAGAAAACTGAATTTGTTAAGTAACTACTGTTGCAGGGGCTTGTGTCACTTCCACTTGGATCACTAAATCCCCACTTACTCCACCACTGGAGAGGAGTGAATTACCTCCAAGGAGAGCCTTGGAGGTAATTCACTCTGGAGAAATGCCTTCAATTTCATGTTAGAATTTGTCATAATTCTATGGAATTGGAGACGTAATGCTTTGCCATAATGCTTCATACTGCCAGAGCTGAAGAAAAGGCACAGATGGCAGGCCTGACTGTATCTTGTTGAACAGCATAGTTAGCCCAGGATAAGACACTCAAGTCCAAGCAAACTGCCCTCAAAAGCAGTTGTATGTTAGAGTGGAGAAATACTTCTTGTGCATTTCTAATGAAGATATGGTGCCTAATCTGACAAGGTCATGACAAAGCATGATTTCATTTTTGTCTCACCATGTACGTTAGGAATACGCCCTCTTCAGCAATCTGAAACATGAACAAAACAGATTCTATTAATACCATTTTATTTATTTACAAGAGGAAACCTGGGATGGGAGCAACCTGTGGGAAACACAATGCAGCAAAGAACAGAGCTGGCCAAGAGCAGTCTGTTGCCAGTAAGTAGTAGGACGCAATGGGGCATGCCATATAAACTGTGTTCAGTACACCATTTATTCACTAGATCTCCACACATACTATTAACAATTCTCCCAGGAAGTCTCTCTTTTTTCCTTCTGTAGTTGAAGAGGCCATGAGCTTTATATTGTAACCGGGGCAAGTGGGACCTCCACCAAATGTCTGTAGTATGGCTCACTCCAAGAAACCTATTCTACTGTGTACAATACAAATACTGTTTAACTAAAGCACTATGCATTTAACTGGCTGACTCTCATGCTCCCTTCTTGCTTTTAATAGCTAGCAAGGGCCCATAAACACTTGGGAAGGGGAACAGAAGTGCAAACAAATTGAAATTAGTAGTCATGTGGGTATAAATTAAAAAAAAGAGGTCAAAGTACAGCAGCACAGCAGCCCTCCATCACAATCTACAGATACTGTTTATGTCTCATTAAAAAGACTATGTACAGATTATAATAGCAAGAGGGCCTAAAAGAGAGCTATTTTTCTTCCTTTCATTTCAAGGCTAGGACCCTGGACTGTTCAAAAGCCACTGTCAAGGTGAGAAGGAGGAAAAAAAAAAAAACGCAAGATGCACCAGCAGAGAACTAGAGACAAAGATTTCAAATGCAGCAGGGAATGGAAAGAACTTACATGATTCCTGTATCAATAATTTTGATTCCTTTTTTCCCTTCATAAAAAAGACAAATTTCTGCCTCTAATTCAACACCAGCCTACTCGGTGGCTAAATTACACATAGGGTCTCCCTGTTATGCTGACTGACACAAGCATCCTTCACTGTTGGGTGCTGTGGGACAGCAGGCAAGATGTTCCTAAAATTAACAGAGTTCAGGTTCATTTCACACTACTGAAAAACTTCCCTGACATTACTAGTGTGATGCTAGTCTAAACTTGACATAAATTATATCATAGTCAAAGTCCTGTTCATTAACTCAGTGAAATCTCTCTTCTGATTTACTTGGATTTTTGTTCTGGCAGCAAGTTTATAATCCAGAAATCTCTTTGAAAAAAAAATTTTTTTTTAAAATTCCAACCATTAAAATTACACATATTAATGTCAATTTTAAAAGTTCATAACAGAAGTTGTTAAACAAAAATGGATTACAGTTATAGGATATTCTTCAAAAGAGATATAGCCATATTGGAGAGAGACAGAGAAAGCAACAGAAATTATCAGAGGTCTAGAAATAATAACCTGTAAGGAAAGACTGTGAGAAAAGATTGTCTAGGTAAGGAAATAATGAGAGGAAATAGAGAAACAGTCTGCAAATATTCAAGGAGATGTTCAAAAGACAAAGGGTATTACGCCTCTTCCTTGTCCATGAGATTAAGACAAAAAGTAAAGGGGTTTTAAAATGCAATAAGGGAGGTTGAGGTAAGACATCAAAAAAAGCCTTCTAGTGGTAGAGGTCATAACACACCAAAGTGGGTACAGCATCTCCATCATAAGACATTTTCAAGAGCAAGAAGGACAAACTTGCCTCAGATACTGTAGCAAGAGCATGGGTAATACTCAAGGTTCCTTCTAACTCTTTCTACTGTGATTTGAAATGCAACCTTTTTCATTTTAACAATAGGATTTTTTCCCTTTATTTTTCTTTATTTTGTTTGTCAGAAAAGAAAATAAAAAGCAGTTTGCCTATTGAAAGATGGATTATTTGTATCATAATTAAGCTATAGCTCCTTTGGGTCAAGTTTAGAAACAAATTCCTGGTTTGGAAAAGTTACTGAGTACTACCTCAGCATTCCAACTCAGTTTTATTATGAGAATCAATCTTTTTAAAGATACCATTAAAAACAGCCATATAGTGGATGAAGCAATCAGCTAGAATAATTGTTCAAATAAGATGCCATACCCAAAACACAGCACCAGAAAGTTCTCAAAATAGGATTTACCATTCTGAAAGGATTTCTTTTCAAGTGAAGTCTTGCATCAATGTCTCTTTTTATAGATTAAATTCATACTTAAACTAGATGTACAGACCTTTCCATCACTTAAATCTCAGCTCACAAGAAACAGGTTTGGGCTTATCAACTACATAAAAAGGAGTTTCACCAGACATATGTAGACACGAGGATCTTTACATATCTGCTTTCAGCACTCTATTTCTCCTGTACTGTAAATAACTATCTGCTCCATGGATGAAACTGGGTGTAGGGGAAGAGTGTGGAAAAAATCGTTGCCTAAGAGTTTGTTGGGGTTTTGTTTAGCTTTGTTTTTTCCCTTATGTCATGCTTGCTTATACTGGTCATGACCAGATGAAATAGCAGCATTCAGATCCCACATACGCTTGATGTTTTTCTCGTAAATGCAAGACACAAGATGCAAAAGACTTGAGGTAATATTTCTTAGCCAGCTTTGAATTAGGAAGTTTTGATTTAAACCCAAAGGAGCAGCCAGTAATGGAGCATAGACAACACTACAGCAATATGCTGCATGGTCAATCACATAATATGTGATTCAAAAAATGGTCATACAAATGCACTGCAAACCACCTATGGGCTACAAATTGTTCATTCACGTTAAATAATGAAAAGCTGCAAATTACAAACTTGATGGGAAAAAAATGTCCATTAGTTCATGAATGATGTATTAACCCAGAAACTGGCAAAAATCATAAAACATAGTTGGGTAAGTACTAGTCTTTGTTTTCACAGGTTGTATGGTGTCAAACAGATTGTGAATCTGGGTTGAAAATTCAGCCAGAGAGCATTGCAGAAGTCAAATGGCATTATTATGCTTCCACAAATGGAGGAAAAAAGGGAGGGGAAGGAATGTGGAAAAACTTTTCAAAAAAACAACTGCAAATAACAAGATACCTTAACTGCAATTCAATAAAAGTAATTTTGCAGCTAAGACAAAGTAATGGCCACATTTCTGAGATTTGTAATACATAGCAGGAGCCGGGCCCAAGGGCAGTGCATACTTATTACTAGCAGTGTGTATGCTCTTTCAATACACAAAAAATATTATAAAGCTTGATCTGACACAGTCAGCAGACAGTCTGCACATTATGTTGTTACAATGAGTCTAATTTCAAGAACAGCTCAGAGCCAGAAGTAAATAAATAAACTAAGGAAATAAATAAAATAAGCAACTAGAGTAGAACAACTAACCTTTCACAGAAAGAAGAGGGGAAACGCCGGTGTGGCTGTCAACAAGACCAGCTGTATTTCTGCTATATCATCTTCCCTGCTGAAGATCGTCCCACCTGGCAGAACTGTGTTGAAAAAGTGTTGAAAAACATCAACATCAGGAAATAAGGGAGGGAGAGATTACAATACCTGTGACCATCAACAGCCGTGGAAAGAGTAACTGAACTGGTGTGCTTTTCTGTAAAGAGCATCAGGGTGACTAGCAACACCTGCAGATAATTTTGGAGGGTGGGCTCCTGGGCTTTTTATAGGATAGGGGACAATGTGCTGTTAATAACACTATGATAATATGCAGAGCATTCTCAAATGAGTTCCTATAGTCATCCCCAGTCACCCAGGATCCGAACAAGCTATTTCTCACAAGCATTAATGGATAGCCACTCTGATCTGGATATTGTGCTTCTGTGAGATGGACTCAAAATGCACTCCGGTTCTTTGTGACCCCTTTTCCAGATGTGAGACACTGACATGGGGTAGTGAAACTGTTTTTCAAAGGGACTGAAAGCAGTTCATGCTTCCATACATTGCTAACCTTGTGAGTGCCAGTGAGTGGAACTGTCATTGCTTTTCTGGGTCCTGCCATGGTAAGAAGAAAGGCTCATCACCCAGTCGCCCTGAAAAATTGATGGTTCATCATCCTTCCCCTGGGATTACTGGGCAAAGGAATGGCATGGCTGATCAGCTATTAAAAGGATTCTAATTCTCCCAGGAAAGACTATGCATCTTTCCTAAATTATGCCAGAATCGTATTTGAAGTGCTTCTAAAAATCTTTGTAGTTGAGGATTTGCTTGAAGATATTCTGCAGGATGTCGTGGCTCAACCTCCAAGCCAATTGGAAGCTTACAAAAGGATCAGGATTGGACTAAGAAGTATACTTCATAGCTCATATCAGCATCCAAAGCCTGAATTATGAGGTCTTCTATCTTGCCCATTAGGTATTTGATAATCACCTTGGAATCTCAGCACATCTGAAACTTTTAGGATTTCTAGCCTGACATTGATAATGGGCAAAATTGTGACACAGTTGATATTAGAATTCAACTCATAAAGAACAGAGGAAGACAACCTAATTAGACTCTATGCTCTTAAAGGTCTTAAAGGTCTTTTTCAACCTAAAGGATTCTATGATTCTAATTAACACCAACACTATTTTATGGAAAGCAATTAATTCACAAAGTTGAATATTAAGGATAAAAATTATTAGGAAGTATCTTTAGAAGTCTATAAAGCATCAGATTTTATATCATGCAACATTTTGATTAAGAAACTAAGCTGATAGTGGAAATGTCAATGCATGTCTTAAGAGCACTGGCAGATCCCTAATTGTAATTTAGGTGAGGAATTATCATTACATGAGTTAATTTCGCTGAGAGGTTATACAGACATCCTTTTTTTTTTTGGCCTACACTGTTTAACAGTTTCACTTGTGACTTCGATCAATCACTAAATGTGTAATTTTTCAGATGAAACAAATATTAAGTACCAAAGAATAACTTGGATACAGTGCTGTTCAGAGTAAACCCCTGACAAATGATAGAGAAAAGCATACATCTAGGAGCAGTTTTCATCCCTGAAAGGATGGACATGTTATCCCATGAAGAAATGACTGAAAAGAACTTAGAGGTCACAGCACACAATTCATTAAGAGCAAGTTTTAATACCATGTCATAGAAAAAAAACCCCTTATATTTAGGTTTAGCAGAAAATAAAGTAGGATGAAGATGTAATATTATCTTCATATTTGATGCAGGTAAAACTGATTTCAGAATATTATGTCCAAACTTCCAGACAAGTATTAGGAAAAAAAGAATAGGATTTCAAAGAACCACAGGTACGACTTAAGACCAGGTACCCATGGCTGGTAGTGGTAGACACCAGAACTCTATTGAGCTTGTTAAAGAAAATGTATAGAATTATTTGATCACAGCCATTTTGCAGCTACCTGCCAAGCAGAAATTTTGTATGTGTTCTTCAGTTTAGCCAGCAAAATTATAACTTGATACAATGGATGGATACGGAAGCTAAACACACTCCAATTTAAAAATTAATGCACTGATTTTGCCATGAGCATATTCAACTTCTGGAATCATTTAATAAAAATTGTCATGGGTCTTTTGTCAAGAGAAACATTAAAATAAATATTTTGGTGAAGTCACTTGTTTTGGCATGGTTTTCTTGGAGCTGTCTGCTGTAGCTCAAAGAATAATTCTTTTAATGAATGTTTATGTCTCTTGCAGAGAAAGTCCAAGTAGCTGATCAAGGTGATTTTTTGTTGCTGATCTTATGCAATCTAGGTAAAACTGACAAACCTGTCCAGCTGCCTCCTCACAGAAGAAGTTATCCTCTGAAACCTTTCACACTGCACCCTTCTCACCATTTTAAGCTGCACTCAAATGTCCAAAATTAGAAAAAGTAAACCCAACATTTCAATCCTTGATTATGCGCCTTTGGTTTTGGACAACATTGCTGAACTTAGGGCATCAGACAACCTGACTGAGTCAGCTGCAACAGGGCATCCAAAAGGCATGAAGAAATACCCAGAGCCTCTTTTACTATTCAGACAAAATGTAGCTGTTGAAGAAAATCCTGCTGTGTCAGTGTCAGCTTTTCTGGAGTAACAGAAATATACAGAACTGAACTGACTCAGAAGTCTATGAAGTTAAATTATGTTTGTTAGGCATCCATAAGTACCTTCTCCAAAACTTAAGGCTGAAGTGGCATCCCCAGGACTAAACAGCCTGGTGAGCGTGTTGCCGCTTCTGCCACCTTTCACGCATTTGGTGGCTCCACAGGAGCTGAGTGCGTTTTTGTTGTCTCTGGGCAGGAAGATAGTTTATGGTTCTCATTTCAGTTGTTCACTGGAAAGATTGAATCCTTCTAAACAAAAATACAGAATTTACCAAAACTAAGTTTTGTTTGAAATTACCATTTCATTATAAAGGACTGCAAGAAAAATTTAAATCTGAGACAAAAGGTTGAAAAAAACCCACATGAACAGAAATGAATGAAAAAACATCTTCCAAAACCACCTGGGCTGGTACTAAGTGAAGAGACAGAAAATGAATGACTGATCCAATGGAGAATTTGCTATTGACCTTAGCGACAACAAATCTTGACTTCCCTGCTGTTCAATTTAACTACTTTATAAGGAAGTACTCTACCAGGGAAAAAATATTCAGGGGTTACAAAGAGACATTGATTTCTCTCGACTCATTCAATCTGACTTGGGAAAGACAAATGGCAAAGGTGTTGAATGGACAAATGTAAAAGGAGCACGTAGACTAATGCATAGAGCTACAATTGCTCCCCACACCAGGATACACTTTTCAGGTTTATTACTGGCCAAGATGAAGGATGTAAGCTGAAATTCAAAAATTACCCACCTATCAGTCATGCAGGTTTAGGACTTGGGAAAGAAAGTCACAGCAGGCAGAAGGAAATTTTCTTAGGCCTTTTCAAAGCCTAAGACAGTTTTAATGCAGGTTTCAAAGCGCTCTGAAAATCCTCCCTGACCCAGCAAACATGAATAGGTAGGATGTTTATAGACAGTGACTGTTGGCTGGGGATAAGACAAGCAATTTTTCCTCACCTTATATCTTGCCCTCCAAAACCTGTCGTCTCACAGTACTAGAAAGCTCTGAGCTCCATTATGCTTAAATTGGTCTATATTACTACATCTTACTGTTGTTCAAGGTGGTTTGTTATAGTTACACTCCTGCCAGGCAGGTATAAGGAAATAAATGATACATTTTGATACATGGCTATTTTGCTGAACTGAATGGCTTAAAGAACTGGTAATGAATTTCTTTTTTCTCATCTAGGTCACTGGTGCAAATCCAGTCCAGTTCAATAGTGACCGGAAGTTATTGCCACCTGACAACAGAAGTGAACCCATGTGAAATTGACTGGCAGTTCTTAGCCTGGCTCCTAATGACTTGGTCATGAAATTACCACCACTCCTGACACAAATTGGCCCCATAGAAGCTGTATTAGCACCAGCGCCCAAGGACAAGAGGGGTGGAATGCTCCCTCTGCTTTTTATGTGCCAGGGATATTTATATTTTCATTTTAAAAGCTTTCTTCATTTAAAAAAAAAATAAAGTAGCTTTATTAAGACTGAAACTTTTTGAAGGGAAATATAAAATTCAACATAAAAATTGATCCTTTTGTGGGAAGTGTCAAGCTGAAGTATTTTTCATTTTCTCTTAAAATGTTGTTCTGCTTTGGAATTTTAGTTCAAAAAAGAGGAAAAGAAATTACATGTTACGATGAGTGTTTAAGATGACAGCTAGGGGGGGATTCATTTTACCTAACATCCATAGTGTAGGTGTCAGCCTCAGAGCTAGTCACCCCAGGTTTCCCTTATAGTCAGTGGAGAGAAATAGGTACATTTAAGTGTGATTCATATGACCTATTTTAAATATCTAGTTTAAGATGAATAATAATCTTAAAATTATTGTCTCTCTCCACTGCCTGTGGTATAAGACTACAGAGACCATCTCAAATGGAGATCTAGCAGAGACACCTACCACTGGTCAGATGAGTCCTCTCCCAAGTGTCAAATTCTTTATTACATACCATTGCTTTTCAGTTTTTTAAGACTGAAAACCTTAACTAATAAGATATTTTCTGTTGAAATAAAAGGAAAGCTGGATGTTGTTTCAGAATTTTCATTTGAAGAATAAACTTCTCCAAGCCAATTCAAGATTTGAAGTGGAAAACCCTATTATGTATGTATGAAGCTGAAGATATACTAAGGGACATTTTACTAGGTAAGCAGGATGAAAAATCACAGGTTCTCTGAATCCTGTGTCTAGCATCTCATCAAATTGCTTTCACTTACAACTACTGAAGTCAACAGCAAAGCTGCAAGGCAGTTCCGTGGAATGGAGAATTCAGCCATTTTGCTTTCCATTCAAAGCTGCCATGAAGGAAAGGGGAAGGAACAAGACAGCTGGGGTGGCAAAGGGGAGAGATGGGGACAAGTGGGACTGGTCATGGGAAGAATGCAGAGGGTGGGAGAACATAAAGAAGCAGAGACTGTAAAGTGTGGCTGAAAGGAAGAAGGGGCATTTGTGAAGGAGGGGAGAATGTCTGAAAGGCAGGCAGATGCAAGAAAGGCCATAGAATGGGTAGCAAAAGAAAAGGAGCTGTGAAGACATTAATATTTTGCATAAAATTAAAAAATCCAAAATGAGGATCAGTACTTTCCCACAGTTCTGATCATCATTTCCTATGTTGCCAGGCACACATCAGACAAGGTAAAGCAGCACTGTGGATCCTGCTCTTCCCTCTGTATTTTGTATATCCCCTCTCAGCTCCAGAGCTGTTCACAGCCTTCCTTCCTTTCTCTCAGCTTACACTTCCACAGATCCGAACTTTCTCATTGCAGACCTTTGGTTGCATTGGACTCTGTCCAAGTTCAGCCACACAGCTGAGAATATAGCTCATTTCATTCAGCAGAGCCAAGTATATTGACAAAAACAAATTTACATTGATTGCCTCTGAGCCTAACACACAAACTTCCCCCATCCCTCTGCCTAACAAAACTGGGAAGGAGGCTTTTGGCTTGCCAATAATCTCACAAACAAATTAGCTTGATTTTAACTCCATTACTTGGGCTAATCTCTCTTGGATTTCCTAGCATTTACACAAGAACTGGTTCATTCATTATAGATGGCGTGTACACTTAGTTTTTGTAATTCAAGGAATGTGTTAGGTGTTAGGTGGTTTGTGGTGACATTTTTCTTAATAACGTGGGCAGCACTAGAATGTCTTTCTCCAACTACCATTCTCTTGGTGGAAGCACATTATTTAGATAGAGAGCAAGAAACTCTCTCAGGTGGTTTGCAGGTACAAGAGAAAGTATCTGCTGGAAAGGTTAGGAATAAAATTAAGCTGTGCCTTTGCCTAGAAAGGAATCCCAGACTGATAATGGGGTTGCATGCAATTACCTTTTAGAAATCTTCAGTTGCCTTCCTCCCTTTACCCCTTTTCTTTCAGCTAGGAGGAAAAATGGATATATGGGAAGCTGTGCAGTGGTTCGAAGTCAGACCGGGAACAAACAGGAGTTTTAGTCACGTTTTTAACACTGATTCATCCTGCAGCTTCACACTAATGCATAACCTCTCTGCTTTGGCTGAACAGGTCTTCTAGGTGATGTCAAATTAAACACACTTCTGATCCTGCACTCAAACCCAGACATTGCTACCGCCACATTATTGCTATGCAAATCTACTCTAAAAGGCAGCCGCAGCCCAGAG
Source organism: Gorsachius magnificus (assembly GCA_034008185.1). NCBI lineage: Eukaryota > Metazoa > Chordata > Aves > Pelecaniformes > Ardeidae > Gorsachius > Gorsachius magnificus. The sequence goes on along the minus strand of CM067083.1, from coordinate 27,464,980 downwards.
TCCTAATACTTCATTGCCTTAGAAATGGGCTAAACTTCCCTTTCTTACACAGTCCAACAGTTCAGTGACTGGCAAAACAAGACAGCATCCTACCTCCATGTTTTCCTCAGTAAGCTCCAGAGAAACTATGTGGCTATGCAATATTTTGGCCATGAGCTGCTGTGTCATTTTGAGTTCTTTCACTCTTTCCTTTGTCCTGCAACTGCACTTGCTCCCAAATCCACAGGAGAGTGATATTAATATCTAAGTAGAGCAGCCAGCATTTCTGATGTTGTAGCTTATATGACTTGGCAATGACTTCCTTTCCTGAAAGCAGAGGATACCAGCAAGATCTCTGGCACCGACTGCCTTTTTGTTCACTTGTCATTCCCACACCAGAGTTTTTCAGCTCTTCACTGTCCATTCAGGAACTGATCTTCACAGTGCACAGAAGGAATAATGGGCATGCGAAAGTTCACCCGGGGAAGATGCTTGCTTTACTCTAGCAATGAAATAAAAGCAGATCAGAGCCTTGAATTGAAAGTTGTGATGGATAATGTGACAACAGGAAAGGCCTGGAACACGAATGACCTTTCCCATTAAGCTATAAACTATTTGTAAAGTACAATTTGTTCTCTTTGGCTGGAAAAAAGGTTTAAAATATAGCTTGAGAAGAACGGTAGGACTAAGCAAAGATTGCATCATTATATGAGAAAGTTTTGTTAATCACTCCTTTCTGATCTTAAAGTGCCAAGAGACAATATTTTCCAGGTCTACGTGTTTCCCCAAATAAGCCATTAATAAGGTTTTATCCTTCCAGTAGAGAACCGTATAACTTACAAAACCACTTAGATGTCTGCATGTGAAAGATGGCTCATACTTATGTGGTTTGCCACTCAGATCTGTTGAGCAGGAAAGAAATATATTGCAAAGGCTCTTTCTTCAATTTAAAAGACAAGAGTAAAAGAACACAGGAGCAGCAAGAAGACAGTGACTGGGGTAGCTTACACACAAGCAATTTTAGCCTCTCAGCAACTCGGAGGATAAGATGCTCTGTGCACTCACACTGCCATGCTACACCATCAGAACTGCACTGCCTAAGAGATTGTACTAGTATACAACGTGCTTAATCCATCTCTGTAACAAGTTTATTCTCACGCAGAGCCTTGCAGAGTCAAGGCACTGTTCCCCTATCTGTGAAATGTGGGCTCTTCATGTCTGACCTTTAATTGCAAGTGGCTGCAGGGAACCCCAGTAAGCACCAAGCACAGCTCTGCAGTAATGAAATGTGTCTGGAGTAGTGTTCACAGGCATATGACTGCCACTAAAGATTTACAATTCAACACTGAGCACAGATACACCTAAATAAAATATTCTGTTCTAGGAACAATAACTAATTAACAGATTTTTGTGTGGTTTTGCAAAAGAAAAGGTGTAGGAAAGAAGGAAAATCTTCTTGTTACTCCAAGAACAGATAAAAGGGAAATTCCTTTTCAAAATTTCATTACATCCTTCTTTCAAAGCCTCAGCAGACATTATAGATATTCAATCTAGATTAGGTTTAACATTTAAGGGGGCGACAGCACTATTGTCAATTAATGCTACAGAAGATAAGTGCTGAAAGCACTCCTTCCAGACTGAGTTTTTCCTGGTACCTTTTCTTGATCTGCCTCTGTTGTCTCTGCTGAAAATTCAGATAAACTAAGAAATCAGGATTAAAAAAATAATAAAAAAAAGTCTGCAACAGATCAGAATCTGCCTTGAGTCAAAATCTGCTCAAATTCAGTTTAATATTTGTTCAGGCCTTTACCCCAGCCTGGTATCCTTACCCTGAGTTTGTTCATTGTTATACAGAACAAACCCTGTAAAAAGACAGCTTAGGTGGCAATCATCGGAGTAAATGCAGATATTTCCCAGCATGAACTAGTGAGGTGTACCCTTCTTGCAAGGAGAAGCCTGATACATTTGTCATGAATTCCCTTCTGAACTATTTGGCTAAGATGGATCAGATTAACCACACTCTCAGAGTAGTGGACATCTATCTTTCAGATGTCTAAATATAGAGAAATCCAGGACAGTGTGTTTGCTCCGGAGTCCAGCAAGGGTAGATTTACAGTAGCTCATAATAACGTACTTGTATAAAATTACTTTAGCTTTCCTTAGTAACAAGTAGTCACAAATATAAGTCAGCACAAGTTATAACAGAGACTTTAACCACAAGCCCCCAAAGTGTTCATATGCTGCCTGCTGACACATGCTGAAATCCATATTGCTATATCTTTGCAGATATCATTACCCATATTGGCTAGATCACAACAGCGCAGATATGATAACAAGTTTATACTAGCATCTTTTTGCTGGTCAGATATATCCCCCAGGTAGTTTGCAGGGGAAAACAAGTATCTTTTTCTTCAACATGTTCAGAGGGCATCTAACACTCTGGTTTAGCTGGTATAGCTGGCAGTGTCTCATTTTGCATGAGAATATAAACAACAAGATAAACAGGAAATCTTGTGATTTCTCTCTCCACAATTAGTCTCTCTGTCTCTCTTTTAGCCACCATGGATCCTGGCCACTTCTCAAAATGATAAGCATCATCCTCATCCCTGAGAAACTATCACTGTTCCAAAACTGCTCTCTCAGCTGGTGCCGGGGAACTACACAAAACAAAACCAGAATTAATTAGGAGTTTGGAACACAACCTGCACCTCAGAATCAAATGAAGGATCTGCTCATACATCATTGGGGAAAACCATTGATCACTCTGAACAGAAACCATTCCCTCTCCTGGAATCAGAAGTGCCCAGCCGTATGCCACATTGCCTATAGTGAGCACCAATCACTTCTCCTCCAGCCGTGGTGATAAACGTATGTGTGGGGGATACTAAATGGCCCTGGTGAGTTATCTGATGGGTGGAGAAATTGGAACAGGATCTTATGTATGCTTGTTTCTCTTTATAGATCTATATGTGTTTCATTCCAATAAACTCTTCTTTTTTCTCTCCTTTCACCCATTTTCTACACACTTTTTTCCCTTGAAGACAGACAGATTTGCTTGAATGCAATTGTTCTCTGTAAAACATTCTGTCATAAGAAACACTTTCAAACAAAAAAAAATGAAAATTTCATTTTTTGTGAATTGCAATTTTACTTCCAAAGGTCATTGGTCATTCATTCAGTTACAAATCCATTCTAACCACCCAACTAATTGTACTTTCACACTCATACCAAATCAAACCATTACCCAGAGTTAAATAAAATTACTTCATTGTGTGTTTTTTTAATTAAAAAACCCAAAACAATCCGCTTCTTTCAGCTGCTATTATTTCTGTTGTCTCACTCCTGCTCAGCCTCACCACAAGCAGGAGCTGAGTGCCTTCCAAGCCAACCCACCAGTTACCTTTTCTTTGTGTGCTTTCCTTTCAGTACTCACTACCACGAAGCAATTAGAGAAATTACAGTTCACGTCAGTTGAGGTTCTGCAACAGGGAGACAGGTAATGCACCAGCAAGAGAGGCAGCACACCTCAGTGGGGAGAGTACTAGAATTTGGAAGCCCTGAGTTCTGCCACTATGTCTTTAAGCAGTTTTTGGTACAGCACATTCCGGTTTCCACATTAGTGAATTGGAGTGGCTGGTATTTTATTTTCTTCTTAAAATATTTTGTGATCTTAAAATTCAAAGTGCTAAACATAGCAAAGAAAAATGTAATCCTACTAACAATGATAATTTTTTTGTGCTACCATGAGTTTTATTGTTATCTTTTTTCTTTACCTAGTTAAAAACTACATAAGGATACTGGCTCAGGACATTTCAGACAATCAGGATGATCATCCATAAAAGAAATACTGGCATAGACTTAAAATAAAGATAATATCAATAGGTAAGAAGGCTAGATTATGTAGGAAATTAGGTTGTATGTCAAATTCTAAGAAACCATGAAATGAATGTTTCTAAGCTTGAAAGATGGCCAATACAGAAGTGTCTTAAAGGTCAATATTGGGACCAGTGGTTTTTAATATGTTACTAAGCCAGCAAAAGAAGTAGGCAGCAAGTTATTGAAAGCTGATAGAAGGTTAAGTTGCTTCAGCCTGCAGAGGATTGTGAAATTCCTCAGCTGTACTTAAAGTCATTGGCGATCTAGGCAGCATGATGGCAGATTAAATTAATCTTCAATAAGCAGGAAATATTTTAGATTGACACAATAAACAAATCAAAGTCACTGACAGTATCTAAGCCCAGCAGCCAGCTACTGTAGTGTAGAAAGAGGTGGAGAAGCCAGCACAAGCAGTTCTAAAGGTAGGTGATAAGCGCGGTTAAAATGATTTAGGTTAGAAATAGCATGAGGCAGATGTTGCCTGCAAGCTTAAGTATAAACAGGGTGTTGGTATCTTAAACCGGGGAGAGAGAATAACCAAGAACATTTTATTTCTCAAGCATTTCAGTGGAACTGGTTGTTGGCCTTTAAGAAATGTAGAACAGGAATGATACTTAAAGGGGGGGATTAGGGGCTTGGCTGGATTCATAGGTAACGAAGATTATTTATGCTGGAAGGGAGCTGCTTGAAATATGTGTATGGAGACTTAAAAGTAACATTTAAAAATTTTAAGATTTCAATGAAAAATAAATTACTTTCTCCTTAACATGAACAGTTGAGAGGCCAAAATAAAGAGAAATGGAGAAAAATCTGAAGATAAGTAAGCACAAAGCTTGCAGTGCAGGGAAGAACTGTGAAAATGTCACTGAAGCAAAGGGAATTAATGTGATTTGTTTCAAATAGGGACCAGACAAGTTGTTAACCAATAACTACAGTTGTAGTTAGGTAGTAAAGGCAAATAAATTCTACATTGCACAATGCCAGCCAAACCAACCAATTTACTATTTGGTGAGCACCAATATTTAGAGGGCAAAAAGCAGTTAGGGTACTTCGTGTGCATTCTGATTTTATTCCCTCCCACAGGTATTGTAAATGCTGTCCTCAACAAATTTGACGAATTTGCTTTAAAAAATCCTAGCAAAAAACTTCTTTGCTTGCCCTGCCTGTGCCTATGGAAGTCAGGCAGATCTCTCAGCTACAAATGGTCTCGAATATCCAGAGTACATATTGGTTTCCACAGTAGTTGCCTTCCATTCCACTCTTTAGTCACCTCCTTCTAGAGGGCTTGGTTCTCCTTCTTTGACTCAGAGTGCTATTTTATTCCACAGGTTGCTCACAGAAATCAATGGCACTCATCACAGAAAGTTATTCTTTAGCATAAATAAGAGAGGCAAGAGTCAATATGAAAAAATTATCATGACTTTTTATTTTAAGAGGGCAAAATAATGCCCTAGTACAAAACCATGCTAAAATCTGTCCACATCAGAAACACATAAGAGCCTCACTGTTCCTTTGTCCTTAGGATAGTTATGGTTAAGTCACTTGTGTACTTGTGTGGGAGATCTGCAAAACAAAGCCAGTATTAGGCTCCAGGATACCTGCTCAGAAGAGCATAGAATCATAGAATCATAGAATCACCTCAGTTGGAAAAGACCTTTAAGATCATCAAGTCCAACCGTTAACCTAGCACTGCCATCCCACCACTAAACCATGTCCTTAAGCACCTCATCTATCCGTCTTTTAAATACCTCCAGGGATGAGAACTCCACCACCTCCCTGGGCAGCCCATTCCAGAGCCTGACAACCCTCTCGGTGAAGAAGTTTTTCCTAATGTCTAGCCTAAACCTGCCCTGGCACAGCTTCAAGCCATTCCCCCTCGTCCTATCATCTGTTACCAGGGAGAAGAGGCCGACCCCCACCTCACTACAGCCTCCTTTCAGGTAGTTGTAGAGGGCGATCAGGTCTCCCTGCAGCCTCCTCTTCTCCAGACTAAACAACCCCAGTTCCCTCAGCCATTCCTTGTATGACTTGTGTTCCAGACCCCTCACCAGCTTGGTTGCTCTCCTCCGGACCTGTTCCAGCAATGCAACATCTTTCTTGTAGTGAGGGGCCCAAAACTGAACACAGTATTTGAGGTGCGGCCTCACCAGCACCGAGTACAGGGGCACGATCACTTCCCTACTCCTGCTGGCCACACTATTCCTGATACAAGCCAGGATGCCATTGGCCTTCTTGGCCACCTGGCCACACTGCTGGCTCATATTCAGGCAGCTGTCAATCAGTACCCCCAGATCTTTTTCCACCAGGCAGCTTTCCAGCCACTCTTCCCCAAGCCTGTAGCGCTGCATGGGGTTGTTGTGACCAAAGTGCAGGACCCGGCACTTGGCCTTGTTGAACCTCATACAATTGGCCTCGGCCCATCAATCCAGCCTGTCCAGGTCCCTCTGCAGAGCCCTCCTCCCCTCCAGCAGATCAACACTCCCACCCAGTTTGGTGTCATCTGCAAATTTACTGAGGGCACACTCAATCCCCTCATCCAGGTCATTGATAAAGATATTAAACAAGACTGGCCCTAGAACTGAGCCCTGGGGGACACCGCTTGTGACCAGCCACCAGCTGGATTTAGCTCCATTCACCATGACTCTCTGGGCTCAGCCATCCAGACAGTTTTTAACCCAGCGAAGAGTACATCCATCTAGGCCATGAACTGCCAGCTTCTCCAGGAGAATGCTATGGGAGACTGTGTCGAAGGCTTTGCTGAAGTCCAGGTAGATAACATCCACAGCCTTTCCCTCATCTACCAGGCAGGTCACCTGGTCATAGAAGGAAATCAGGTTGGTTAGGCAAGACCTGCCTTTCGTGAACCCATGCTGACTGGGCCTGATCCCCTGATTGCCCTCCATGTGCCTGGTGAGCACACTCAGGATGAACCTCTCCATAATCTTCCCCGGTACCGAGGTCAGGCTGACTGGTCTGTAGTTCCCTGGATCCTCCTTCCGGCCCTTCTTGAAGATAGGCGTCACATTTGTCAACCTCCAGTCATCTGGGACCTCCCCTGTTCTCCAGGTCTGCTGATAAATGATAGAGAGTAACTTGGCAAGCTCCTCTGCCAACTCCTTCAGCACTCTTGGGTGGATCCCATCCAGTCCCATAGACTTGTGGATGTCCAGGTGGCATAGCAGGTCAAAGACTGCTTCCTCCTGGATTATGGGGGGTTTATTCCACTCTCTGTCCCCATCTTCCAGATCAGAAGGCTGGGTACCCTGGGGATAACTCGTCGGGCCATTAAAGACCGAGGCAAAGAGGCATTAAGTATCTCAGCCTTTTCCTCGTCTTTAGTGGCAATGTTCCCCCTTGCATCTACTAGTGGATGGAGGTTCTCCCTGGCTCTCTTTTTCCTGTTAACATATTTGTAAAAACTTTTCTTATTATCCCTTACAACAGTGGCCAGGTTAAATTCCAGCTGGGCTTTTGCCTTTCTAATCTCCTCTCTGCATGACCTGACAAGATCCATGTACTCTTCTTGGGTTGCCTGCCCCTTCTTCCAGAGCTGGTAAGCTCTTCTTTTTTCCCTTAGTCGCAGTAGTAGACCTCTGTCCAGCCAGGCCGGTCGTCTTCCCCGCCGATTTGTCTTACGGCACATGGGGACAGCCTGCTCCTGTGCCTTTAAGACTTCTTCCTTGAAAAACACCCAGCCTTCCTGGACCCCTTTTCCCTTCAGGACTATCTCCCAAGGGACTCTCCCAACCATCGTTCTGAGCAGGTCAAAGTCTGCCCTCCGGAAATCCATGGTGGCGGTCTTGCTGACCCCCTTCCTTACCTCACCAAAGATCGAAAACTCTACCATTTCATGATCACTAAGGCCTAGATGATTTCCGACCACCACCTCTCCCACCAGTCCTTCTCTGTTAGTGAACAGGAGGTCAAGCAGGGCACCTCCCCTGGTAGGCTCACTTACCAGCTGTGTCAGGAAGTTATCTTCCACACACTGCAGGAACCTTCTGGACTGTTTCTTTCTGCTGTATTGTATTTCCAGCAGATGTCTGGGAAGTTGAAGTCTCCCACAAGAACAAGAGCTCGTGACTGAGAGACTCCTGCCAGCCGCTTGTAGAATTCTTCGTCAACATCCTCATCCTGGTCGGGTGGTCTGTAACAGACTCCCAACAGGATATCTTTTCTGTTGGCCTGCCCCCTCATCCTCACCCATAAGCATTCTGCCTCACCACAAGTGACAAGCTCTGTACAATCTAAACACTCCCTAACATACAGAGCCACCCCGCCGCCTCTCCTTCCTTGCCTGTCCCTTCTGAAGATTTTGTAGCCATCCATCGCAGCACTCCAGTCATGGGAGGCATCCCACCATGTTTCTGTGATGGCAACTACATCATAACCATCCTGCCTTACAATGGCTTCCAGCTCCTCCCGTTTGTTGCCCATGCTGCGTGCATTAGTGTAAATGCACTAGAGCTGGGCTGACGGTTTCACCCCCAGCAATGGGGTGACCCCCCCAGGCTCCTCTCTAGTGAGCCTGTTTATATCCCCTCCCCCCTTCAGGCCTAGTTTAAAGCCCTCTCTACAAGCCCGGCCAGTTCATGAGCGAGGATCCTTTTCCCTTCCGAGAGAGCTGGGCACCATCTGTTGTCGACAGGCCCGGTGCCATGAAAACCTCTCCATGGTCAAAGAAACCCAAGCCCTTCTGATGGCACCAACCTTTGAGCCACATATTAACCGCTCTAGCTTTCCTATTCCTTTCCGTGTTCCCTCCTGACACTAATGGGATCGAGGAGAGCACTACCTGCGCTCCTGATCCTTCAACCATTTTCCCTAGTGCCCTGAAGTCCCTTTTGATCAATTTGGGGCTTCTCTCTGGCATTTCATCGCTGCCTGCCTGTGTAATCAAGAGTGGATAGTAGTCAGAGGGCCGTACCAGACCAGGGAGTCTCTTGGCAATGTCCCTGATCCGGGCCCCAGGGAGGGGCATGTACACTTAACAGAGAAACCATTAGCATAGCAGAGTTTAAGCTGCAGTATTTTTTCTGAATGGAGGCAGCCTGCTGAATCACAGCCTTATACTAAGCATTTAACCTATTGGCTGCCACTCTGTTATAAAACAAATTCATATACATGCTGGTAGAACAAGGTCCTTGAATCATCTAAGGAAAAGCTGCAATGACGTTCTCTATTATGCTTCACAATAGGAGTTTCTCTTGTCTCGTTTTGCTTTATTTAATTCCTCAAATCAGAAAGAGAAGGAAAAAGAAGATAAATTACTTTTTTTTTCCTCAGGTTAACTGAGCTTCAGAGAATGTCTTGTCTGGTCTCTCTTGCTTTCCTTAGGATTGCCCAGATGGCTCCTTTGAAATGGATGTGTCTAATTTTAGAGCAAGAAAAAGAATTAAAAAATAAAGAGTTTAAAGCAAGGTGACTTTTTCCTGCAAGCTTTGATGTGTTAAAATTCTATGGCAACATTTTTCTCTCTTTCCCTTTGCTTGACTCTCACTCTCTTTTCCCCCCACAGAGACAGACTTGTGTTAACTTAAAATTAATAAGGCACAGAGATGTATCTGGTGAACAGAGACTACTCTGTGGTTGGTTCAGCTCTTTGCATGCAAAGAACACATTTGCTTTATTGGTTTTCTGTGGCCAACCTGAGAAAAAGATACGTTAAAACCCCTGTAATATCATACTAAACTAGAGTAAAGGGGCAGCATGGGGCATGAATTTCAGGTTATCAAAGGGGCTGCCCATGGAAGTGAAAGAATGAAATACATGGGGTTTTTTCCTGTTATTCGAGCTGGGTGTGGTTGGTTTGTTTTTAGATTAGGTGTGTTCTTGCTATATATATACTAATTTATAGATACTGAAGGTTATGATGTATCCAAACAATTTGCCAAATCACATTGACTTCAGACACAGATAACTTTTCCAAATTCTTAATTTGTAATCTTCCAAAGAAATGGTATATTCCATTTCTAAATGAATTAAAAATTTTGTTCAAGCTGAAACTGAGACAATACATTGACAGGTAAATAACTAGAGCTTTACAAGTAAGATGAAAATTATTAATTTATTCTCATTGAATATGTAAGTATTTCAAGACTAAAACCAGTCGCTGCAGTTTTGCTGTGTAACACAAGCTTTCTTCTGTTTAATACAACTCAAAGTGCTATACACAAAAAACTTAAGCATATTAAAAGTAAAACACTGCATAATTAGAGTTCAAGAGCTGAAACTACTGCAGACAAAGGATACAGATTTCAAGTGAGCTTGAGATAAATCTTTAACATCTTCGACCTTCTTGGCTTACTACAGAATAGCTGGCAATGGTGCTTTGCAATTGCATGTACAGTGCTTTAGATAATTTATTGTTCAGTTTGTACAGACGTTTGTAATAAAAAATTCAGCCTTCAAAAGCAGGGTCTATTGCATTGGATAGGTAAAAGCCTAAGAGAAAAATGGGATATTACACATATGACAGGAAAGTAAACCAGTTTTGCATTTGTCTGTCATCCAAAGAATAAGATCTTCACAACAAAATCTTCTAAGGTCATCTAAATGTTTACAGTTATTAAAGCAATAAATAAAACAATGACTTTATAGCAAAAAACCACTTAGATTGTGTCTATTCCTATAAACCTGGCTCTTTTGGGAGCTCAATGAAGTTAAACAGGCAAAGAAAGGAGCTCTGGCAGTATCTCATGTTACTGAGTTGAATCTGTGTTATTAATTGAAATAAGAGTTTGTGCTATTAATTGAAATAAAACTTAGTACAACCTTAAGTTTCTCTGTTCTATCTTCAGTCCCCTGATAAATTAATTTTCTGCAGTCCTCTTCATTTGGGCAAAGGTATGTTACAATAGATGATCATTTTTCTCTATGTTTGAAAGATGATGTACAAGAGGTCTGCTGGAGGATACTGTTGGAACTGATTGAGTCTTATGGGCTCTGGCTTTGCTGGTGTAAAAGGGCAGCTGAAGCCTGGACTTAAGGCCAAATTGATCCCCACTTTGTCATTGCCTTCAAGAACATCATTTGCTTGCATTCCCATATTCTTTCTTTCTGGAGATGGAAACAAGGGGCCGTGTTTTTCTTTAGGTACGGTACTAAATTCAGATTAGTGGGTCTTTGAAGCCGTGATGATGCATATTTTAAAAAGTTTTTGACAAAGGTGTACCTCAGTGTCATTCATCTGCAGAGTATTTTCTATATATTGTGTTGAATGAACAATTCTTTTTGAGTAAGAAGAGGGAGACAGCAATGTATACGTTGTTGTTAACAACCGTGACATTGGACAGGTAGACCAAGCAAAGGACCAGCTCTCAGGACTCTGATTTCAGTGGAAAAGACAAACCCTTTGCTAGTTTTGTTAGCAAATTCAGTAAATGCTGTCCTTGTCTGATTGTCTCTATATAAAAGACATACATCTTGGAATAAATATTTACACAGAAATATCCTCTAGTTATGCTTCTAAGAGAGCAAGCTACTTTCAATAAACTGGAGCTGTGATGAGACTTGGGAGTATAAATATACATAATATTACAGTAAGGCCCACTTACAGGAATCACCTGAATTATGTATTTGTAATTCAATGTCCCAAGCTTTTTAATGTACTCTTGAGGATAATTGCAGCTGCAGTACAACAGATACTAAATACCGTGAGTAGAGAATTTTTGGTTTCCATTTTTTCCTGGTTTTCTCCCTTAGAGATTCTTTTTATTTCAGATGCTAACTATGACCATCCCAGACTTCCCCAGTGTACACCTATTGCAAACTGAATTTTCCCATCCCAGCTCTTACATTTAAAAGGCACAGAAAATAACCTGAAGAAACCTTCCTGTTGGGGAATGTGATGGGAAAAGTGTCAACAGATAGAGTTTGTCACAGCAGGACATATTAAAGAACACAAAAGCTAGCCCAAAAGAGCCCAGGAGCTGAGCTGAGATGCAATAGTGTTGTGAAGAACCAAGCCACGATCCATATCCATCACTTACAAAGAGAAACCAAAGCTCTGGATTCAGCCAGCATCTTTATAAGTACCAAAACAAGAGACAGATTCCCAAGGCTCTCAGAAGTCCTCCGTTTCTAACAGGTTTTCCAAGGAGCAGGGTAGCATAGTTAGTATAGCTTTGACACCTTGACTGAAATATAGTAGAGGCTCTTACCTCTGCTCTCTTCCACCTCCACACCCTACAGCCCTGAAGTAGTCACTCCACCTGCACATTCACCAACGACATCTTGAAGCCTGCAGACCCAACAGTCCCTCAGAGCTTCTGATAATCCAGCTGCCAAAGACATCAGCAGAACCCATTTAGAAAGCCTGGTCCTTCTGTTCTCTACTGATATGCTATGACTGTGCTACAAGAAGGTATTCTTTTGTTGAAGTATTTTTTTCTTATACTAAATGCTGTTCTTGCATTATTTTTCTACTGATAAAGTATGTGTTTGAACATGGGAGAGAATAATCAAGGCTTTGGAAGAACAGATTTTACTGACAGACATCAGACTTCGGACAGTACACGTCATTTGATGGCCGTTCTTCATCTATTTGCCTTTCTATGAGAACAGGTAGACTTGCATATCTCTCTCAATTAGGGCCAATGTTCTGCTCCCATTTATGCCAGTAAAATCCTCCAAAACTCAGTCAAACAGCACTGGCAAAAGACCTTGAACTTAGGTAACTTACTTTTATGAAGAAGAACCTGGTGAAAGAGAGGATACAGAAAACACAGTCCACGGGGGTTAAGAATAACAGCACTGCAGTGTTACACATCAGTGACTCTCGTCTTGTACATTATGGAGAGTTATGTAGGTTATGGCAGTCTGTGAGACACAGACGCTGGAAAGTGGTCCATGAGATGATCGCAGAGGAAAAATTAAAAAGCAAAGACACTCTTGCCCACAGTCACGCAAGTGAGCAAACAAACAATATGTGAGGAATTAAAAGGAATAAAAGAACAAAGCCTAACCTAGTTTGTATTTATTTGCAAATGAAAAATATCATGTCATTTATACAAAAGATGGTGCGCAGATCTTCCTCAGACAGGATAAGTGCCCATGGAATTTTTTTTTAAAGACTAAATAGCATTTTGACTAAAGAAAGTGATAAATTATGCAACGCTTTGAGAAGAACCAGCAGCACCTATGTTGTGATTAAGTCCATGATTATTACAGTTCAGGACAAAGATGTATAGCAATGGTTGATGCAGAAAAAGTGTAAGGAGACACGGAAGATATGTTACAGGTCCAGGCTCCAACCTATTTGTGACGGGAAATTCTGCTTTAGAAACCAGAGAGGAGATTTGCTGCCAACATTATTCACACTGCTTCATTGAAACACATGGAATTACACTGCTTTACCTGTAGAGGTCTTCCCTCTTTACTGTGGAAATGACTACTGCGCTTTGGTTTGCAAGAATATGAAATGCTTCCATTCAAAAAATGCAATTTTAGCCTCTGCTCCATTGTAGCATCAGTCAGAAGGTTTCAATGAAACATTTTCCATAGGGAAATACTAAATCTTGTTTGCCAGAAAAGGTCCACTCTGAAGAATTTTAAATTTTGAAACAGACAGATCGGGAAAACAAACTTGTCAAATTATGTGAGACATTGTGAACTACAGAGCTGAATATTCCTTTTTGTTTTCACAGTTAAATGATTTCATTGTGAGGAGGGAAAAAAAACCAAGGGTTTGTCCTGATTTTTATTTTATAGACAAATGTTGTATTTATCATAATTCAGGGCAGCAAAAAAATGTAAAACATCTTGAAAATTGCCTTGTAACAGAGAAAGTATCTATAACCAGGTGCTTCTGAGATCAAAATTTATCCACTGACTCCCACATCACAAGCATGCTATCTCCCACTCTTGCATTGCCACATGAGGTTACTAACCATAGGGGAAATCATCGTATCACCACCTCCCTTTTCTATCACTGCATTAATTGCTCCAAGTCAGCAGCTTAAGGGTTAAGAAAGAAACTTTATCATGGACTTTGTCAAAGTTTTCTGGGAACTGTTAATTTGCAGCATGCTATTTAAAGAAAACGTCTGCTCATCAGAGGATAATCTCAGAAATCTGTGGGTTTGCAAAGTAGCAGGTACCCAGCTCTCCCTTGGCTGAAAACAGCAGAGAATTACTTTCATATCTTCCTCCCACCTACAGGAGCTTTTGCCTGGGTTTTTCTGCTCAGTTCCTCATGACAAGGCATTTCAGGCCATGCATTTGAACTTCATTGGAAGTTTCTTTATACATTTAAAATGAGGGATGCTGAGCCAAGCGCTAAGGCTTTCAGTAGAACTGACACATGGGTACGTGTTGTCAAATAAGATGAGGGGTTGCTCTGGAGGCTTGTGTTTGCTATTTTCAGGCTCAAAAGTTAATGTTTCCCATTAGTGCAGCCATGCCGTCCCTTCAGTCATTCCTGTTCTTCTTCTTTGAATATTTCCTGGCTTTACTAAATACCATTTCCAGCTGAGAGGATGAGAAGTGAACAGTCTTTCAAGGTGTGGGAACACAAGGGATTTAAGCTTCTGAAATATTTTATAATCCAATAAATAAATAAATAATAAGGTAGATTAATGGTGATGTGGGAGCCAACACGGATCAGCATGGCTGTGATCACCAATCTGTGGCTGACACGCCTCAAATGGATGTCTTTGGTTTGGGTGGCTCTCGGCGAGCCAAAAAACTGCAAACTAATTATGTCCATTACTTGCTCTCTCAGGCCTGCAGATTACCCCTGATTAATTTTACCTCTGATATTTAGTACAAATTTCTGCTCTTGGCAAGTACCTGGAAAGGGCATAGTGTTTACCATACAGACATTTAACCAGGCATTTTTTAGGCATTCAAAAGCATAAAACTTGTGTTTGCATTTCATTAACCTAATCATCTTGCCTACTGGCATGAGTATACTTTTATTCTGCTATCTATCGCCTCTGTTTTTACCCAGATGTAAACTGAGGGTACCATTCTGCTGTTATTAACAGCGGATCTCTGCGCTTCTGGATCACAAAATGTACAGACAGAGGCAGTTCAAGCAGGGACACATTTCCACACCTTGCCAGATCAGCCAGACTATAGAAGAGGACCTTATCTGCCTGTGTCACCTGCAGCTGACTCCTATTTCAGATTGCCATCCAGTTTTCCAGCTGGCTGCCTTGGAAGCCGTGGGTTGTTTTGAACAGCTCCCCAGGAAGGAGAGAGGAAGGGGAGCAGAGATGACCCTGTTCCCAAGGCCAGGCAGAACCCCTAGAAACATCCTCCTCAAAGCAGCTGTGCATCACAATTCTGTTAACATTTGCACCTCAGCCCTGTCCTTTTTATTTCCACGAAGGCCAAACCTTGCAGCAGAAGCAGCAGACACATGGACCTAGGCTTGCTCACGCCCCACAAAGCTGCACAGAGATTACCTGCATGAGGAATCAGCTTTCTTACTCACTGTGAACCACACTCAGCTGGAAGCAATACATATAAAGATGCAAGACCAACCCATGTCTCTCTCTTTTTTCCTTCTTTCTCAGTGTAACCAGCAGTAGCTTGCTTTTGCGTGCCAGGAAGTAGCGGTTGCTGGGACTGTTCCCCTCCACCTTGCTGAGAGCTTAATATTCCTGTTTGCACCTTCTTAGCCACTTGCACTGCGAGAGGAAAAATTATGAAGGATGTTAGCAGGAATTCTGATGAGGTGGTACTTTGCAGTCACCCATATCTTTGAGAAGTGTTCAGGATCTGCTCAGCTGAGGGCGAGGACAGTGTGACTTTGTGTTCTGTCTGTCTCCGGCTTCGTCTGCAATGGCCCTGTCTTTGTTGATTGAAAATTATTCCTGATCTGCATGATGTCAGGGTGAAGTTGGCAGCCCAGAGGAGAAGCATTTCACACCATGGTTATGTTTGCCTGCTTTATATTTTTTTCCTCAGTAAGCTTGGCTAGAATCTGCCTCCTAAAGCAGCAACAGACAGATCCGATCACTGAATTGAGGACAGATGAATAATAACTAATAATAAGCTCTGCAACACAGCAAGGGACCTGAAAAGTGGAAACCTCTACATCAGTGGAGCTGGAATGAAAAATTTCATTAATGAAAAATTGGTTTGGAATTTATGCTTGTCTGTGCAAGCAGCTGGGCTTGCTGGAAGCACGGGGGATGCAGCTACTTTATTAGACCTTTTCCTCTCCCCCTTGTTTTAATTAAATGAAGACTTTTGATATGAAAACCTTTTAACATCTCTCCCAATCACCTGCAGGTATGGGCAGGAAGCTCATTCTGTGCTTAGTCTGGCTGGCAGTCACTCAAGGGCTGTTTTTCGCTGCTGTCAGCAGCAACATATGTCATGAATTCAGGCAGACTTTTGTTCTGATGACTGTATTCACAGGCACAAGAAACTGCACAGAAATCATAGGGCATTATAATAAATTTGCTTCTTCCTGCCCCACTTCTGCTCTCAGAGCTTGTGAATTCATTGGAGTAAGTCAGCAAGGTATAAAATGCTCAAAGACAAAGAATTCAAAATATACACTTATATAAACACTTGCATACATGTATAGAGGTAAATGTATATACATGTGTTGTAAAGAAACACATGCATAATAAACAAAAAATGTGTGTATACAAGGAGGATTTTTGCTGGCACCTACCCTCAAATACCTGCTCAACACACACGTCCTCCGCAGGTCTTTGCAGTGTCGACTCAATAGAATTCTTGCACTTCCAGTTCATTCCAGTACAGTACATGTCATTTTTGTTTGGTAGTAAATTTGAGGAAGACTTATGAGCTTGGCTGCTTTTTACTTCTACATAGTAAATTAACTGCTAGGTCTTCAGTGCAGTTCTTTTGCTCTTACTGTGCTTAGTTACAGACTCGAATCAGAGTGATTGGCCTAATTGTCTCTTGAACACAGAACTGGCATGTAGTAATTGTGTTCTTTTCAGTTTTTAAGTGTTTGTATGACATCCTAGCTCTGCCAGAAAATCTAATAGGAAATAATAGGCCTAACTGAGCTCTGTGTAGCTCTACTGAATTTAAATTGAGCTACCTCAAGGAAAAATTAGGTTTTTAATTATGATTATTACTCTGTCTTATTATTTTTTCTTCATAATGGCATGGTGATTTTAAAACATAATCAATAGACACTTGTCTGGAATCCTCCTGAGTACAACACAAGCACAAGTGGGATAGTTCCCATCATTTGTACAGCAAATGTACAGCTCAGCAGAGCACATAAATCCCCACTAAACCTAAGTCATACATTTATATTCTGTCACCTTCTTTGGGACTTAAGGGGTATGTCTGGGTACTTTGCCTACTCAAGGCCTGATAAATTAAGTCAGCGCTGTTGGCATGGTCAGTGACAATGAGGTGTGGAAACATCCTATTCCCCCCACACCTGTGAGAGCTTCTGGTTTCTACCATAACTCAGAAGCAGCACAACTGCTATAAGGATCCTACCATGATAGTTGGTTCACTCAGAAACTGCATAGGAAAAAGCTGGTCATGTTGAACATTGAGCCTATTTTTTTTCAGATATGACATTTTCAGATAAGTATTATGTGCCAGGTGCTCATCCAGTATATAGCAAAGCACCTTAAAAAGAACAAAGTGAAACAGCAACATGACAACCTTATTTCAAGCAAGTAATTGGGAACTCCACATAAAAATTTCAATCAGAATTATTTTATGCTAGGTTTATGCAAGCGTGGAGTCAGACCTCACAAATGTGGGATGTGATAATTCTATTCTGATCCGTGTGCCTATTCATATGATACTGACATCAAACCATACTAAGTTACAAAGCACCATCCATTCACATTCTGAATTTGTCCAGCCCCATCTGTGTCACTGGCGTGACTCGTTAGTTCTTCTGGACCAGAACTTGGCAGAGTACCTGTTTTTCATACAACTTCCACTTCTGTAAAAGCTGGGACTATTTCTTTGTTATTACAGTTTTATATAGATAATGAAACAGTTGAGAAAATAGGCCATAGAAGGTTGGATGGTTGTCTTAACTATCACAGTTCGTAGGCAGTCTAACAGAACTGTGGGAAAGTGTTTTTTTGAAAGCGCTTCCTCAATCTTGTTCCTCAGGCCAGTGGTCGCATGTGAGATAATCCTTAGCGAATTTAATTGCTTGGATGTTTAGCACATTAAGAAAAAATCCCTTTCTTCATTCTGGCTGCATATGCTGGTAGTGAAATTAGAAGCAGTGTAAATATTCAGAAGTTAGGAGGTTCTAGTGCAACTTTAATACTGTGTTTGTAGGTTATCTGTAAATAATGTGAAATCTGAGACTCTTTCACCACTGATTCACAAATTAAAAATGGGACTGTGGGCTAAATGCATCAGATGAAGTATTCATAATGCATAATTCAAGTACTGGAAAAGCAATATTCCCACCAGTTTCAAAAGATTGGTTGTGTTTTGGTTTGCCTTCATATCTTTTTTTTTTTCTCTTTTCCTTTTCTTTTTACATAACCCTGCTCTCATCACTAGATATATAACAGCTTTCAGCTCTGAAGAAATAACAGTCCTCCACCCTACATGTCAACAACCTTTGGCCGACAGATTGATTTAACTTTTCATGGTATCCATAATTTTAACTTATTGTTGTGAGGAAACTGAGACAGGATCCATTTAAAATCCTCTAATGCACTTTCTATATAAATAATATTTTTATTTTTTTTAATAGCACTCTCTTCTTCAGTGGGAAAATAGTCATCATATTTTATGGGCGCTGATACATAACAATCCCCATATTCTCAGTGGGGCATTTAATTTCTTTCTCACAGTGTTAAGAGAAATGACTGCAAAAACCCAATCGTCAACACCATCACATTTAGATAACTATAAGCCAGAGTATTCCAGGTTTCAAATTTGCCAGAAACAAACGTGAATATCCTGTTCTTACCATGCATGGAGAAAGCACTGAAAAAAATGGAGATCTGGGTCAGCAAGGCTTGTGCACATGAAAAAACACTTCTTAGTGCTTCAAATATAAGCATGCAGATCACTCCTAATTATTTATTTGAAGTGATTTTTTCCAATAATCATCACAGTTACGAAGATGAGAAGAACTAAATCAGACCCAAATCTTCTGCCTAACAGAGGAGTCGGTGGAAGCTATAGAAACAGCTATAGAAACAAGCAGATTTGAGAACAGTCTTGTTATGTTTCAGCTTGCTCTCTAATGGTTACAAATAGGCTTAAAGCTTAATGTCCTTTTCAAAATGTGTTAGCATTCACTGTTACAGCTGTGGCTGCAATTCAAGGTATTACTTGCAAACTTGTATTGTAGTCATGCTTCACCATATCCTGATACAATATGAAATTTAGCTGGGAAATATTTCAAGGTAACAAGGTCATTTTCCTAAAATCAACCACTTTCAAGACTGCCTTTAATTTTCAAGGACTTCTTCCCACAACTGAATAGACATTTTTCAGTGCATCATTTCTCTTGCCCTTCTCCCCACTCTCCGCCTTCCCTCAGAACTCAAAAGAAAAATCAAAGAATAAATGTTTGATTTAAAAATGTCCATCTGCAGCCAACAGAATGAAAACTACTTTGATTTTTGTGAGAACTTATGACTCATGGTCCTGGTGTTCTCAGCTGGAGGGATGGGGAGAAAGAAAAACATTGTTCACTGCCTCTCCCTGATTTTTCAACCAAAACACTCTTTATGGATTTGGGAGGTTCCGCCCAGGTAGTAAACTTCCAGAAATATGCACCTCCTGTCCATGTATTTGTCAGACGAGGATGGTTTCCCCGTAACAGCTCAAAATGTCTTGCTTGTGCTTTTACCAGTGGCTAGTCTAGTAAACATTCTTTCAGCTTTCCTATATTACTGTATTTTAGTGCCTTGTACCAATAGGAAGAGGAATCAAATTTTGATCACTCATACAGAGACTACAGCAGTGATTGTAATTGCTCTTTCTTTATCATTGCCACGTTTCTACCACTGACATAAGAAGTGTGGTTGGGATAATCATCACGCACAAGCTGGGGCTCAGACCACTGGTGTTCGGGGCACATTAGAGCACCAGTCTCTAAGACCCCCAAGTAAGGAGCAGAGATTGAACATCCAGTGCTCCAGAAATGCCCAGGATTTTGGTAGAGCCCCAATCAGCAGCGCTCATGTGCACATCTCTTGACCCGTAACAAGGCTGATGCACACAGCCCAGTGAAAGACAACCCAGCCTCGCCACATCTGGATCTGTGGCTCACTCATACAGGCTGCCAGTGCAGAGTGACCGAATGTGAGCCTCAGCAGCCAGAAATCACCACTAGAGCAAAACAGCCAGTGCTCTGAGCTACCCAAATCCCTATCTCGGGAACTGCCAGGAGTCCTCATCTGAAACACGGATGCTCATTACAGCAGGACCCTGCCACAGGTGCCCCTGGCTGGGCTCCTTGGCAGCTCTGCAATGACGACAGCTGGGCTGTATAATTGGCCCCAGGAGAAGGTTAATCCTCTCTGTTCAAACAGCTGGATTCGTGGTACCAACATCCTACTCAGAACAAAGAGGAAAAAGAGCAAAGGGTTTAATCTGTGCTGACACAGCAACGTCTTTTTATGTTCAGAAGGCAACTTGTTGATGAAGAGAGGCACTGCAGAGTGATGACTTCTCGCTCCCTTAATTTTACCTATGATTTCTGAATAATATGTGATTTCAAGACATTAAAGAACAGTACTGCTAATCCAAGGACGGCACGTTTTTTTTTCCACAAAGTACTGTCTGACCTCTTGTGCTAAATATTAGTAACTGAACACATATCCAATACACCATAGGGGATTTTGGAGGTTTAATACTTCTACTACCAGTAATACACATCAAATAATGCCTACATATACTAAGGTAACCCAAATTCTTCCTCCAGGGTAAACTTTGTTCACTAAAGAAGACCGCTTCTATCTCCTTTCCTCCAGTATACAGGATTGCAAAACTATATCAGTTCATTACAATAAGAGTCACTTTCTTCTGAAGCATCACAGATGTGCAAAAGAAAGTACTGATCATGACAGACCATTGGTGCCTAACAGGGAACAAAACAAAACATGGGCTTAATTGTAAAAGCCCAGGAGCCAACGATATTTGGCATTTCTATTGAGATGTATGAATTCTCACTCAATGTTTCATTTTCTGTGACCGTAAAAGGGATTTTTGCTATCGACTTCCATGGCAACAGAACGAGGCTGCTGATGTCTTTTGACTCAGTTTCCCAGACAATAAACCAGAAAGGCCTCTACCTCTTTTATGGGCTATAAACACACTAGTGCTGGCCATGCACACTGAGATCCATGTATTCGATTCCAGAGTGTTATTGAAACTGATTGATGCAGATCATTACTGGGCTGTAGGCCAGACCAGCTTTTAAGTCCTTTCCATGGCAGCAAATTTTGGCTGAATAATAAAACCAGGCATGCTTATAAGCAGATCTGTCATAAATGCAACACATCTGTGATCATAAAGGCATATGTTTATAGAGCAAAGCAGAAGGAGCGGTGAGGGGGAGGGACAAGACCATTGTCATTGTTGGTGGTAAGCCCTGGTCAGTAGGGCACGTGGCCTTGTCCTCTGTGAGGGCAGAC
Organism: Gorsachius magnificus; assembly: GCA_034008185.1. Lineage (NCBI taxonomy): Eukaryota > Metazoa > Chordata > Aves > Pelecaniformes > Ardeidae > Gorsachius > Gorsachius magnificus. The sequence goes on along the minus strand of CM067083.1, from coordinate 27,443,543 downwards.
CTCTGCATTTCTTTCCTTGCTATCAGACTGCTGCTGTGTCTATCCCCGAAACACCTAAGCAAGAATATGTCTGCATGACTGAGTGCGAGGGTGCACACTTTCTCCATGGGTGGATTGCAAAGGGGCTTGAGGGGAACACAAGCACTCAGATAGCATTGTAATACAAATTCTCCATCTGTGCTTTAGCTAACGATCATTTCTTCTTTGTTGGAGTTATTTACATATTCCACTCAGTTAAAAGAAAAAAAAAAAGAAACCACAAATCCTTTCAAAATTTAAATAAGCTTGAAATAAACAAGGCCAAGATAAAAGTCATATTCAAAGATATTGGCAGGAGATTCATGTGGGGTAAAAGACTGTGTTAGTTCACCCTGTCTCACTTTCCAAAACATTTTTATTACTGCATTACTTTTCCCATTTTCTATATCTTCAGTCTTGCATAATGTAGTTTAAAGAGTGGAATCTAGTTTATTTCAGCCCTAGGGCCCCACCCTGTCATGTTTCATTACATCAGGTTTTATAATCATCATATATATTTTTCATCCTAATCTTACACAAACTGTTCTCTCTTGTTATTTACATTTTAATATACACTTCAGCTTCTGCAAGTTTCTTTCAACTTTCAATTGCCTGTGTTTATGTAGGTCCTCCAAATATTGCTGCTCTGCCACAGAAAATTCAGCGGCACAGGTATGTAACTATGATAACAATGACCTTGTCCCAGAGCTGACACAATACGGAAATCTGACCTTCGCTTATGCTGCCATGGAGGGGCTCCCTGATGATAGAGCTTTAGCAGTTCTCAGCACAAGGAATAGCTGAGTTTTTCTACTCCTATGTGACCCAGAGCTCAGCTATAAAAAATGTGCCATCTGCTGAAAGGTCATGCTCTGATTTAACATCCCTGAGGACTACTTTTTCCATTCAAGCTATGCGCACATTGCTTAAGGAATCTGTCTCAGGAAGTTATCCTGAGCAGCCAGGCATGTTACCATAAAGTGCCTCATATCCAGAATGCACAACATTGCCAGCTTCTGGAGAAACCTAAACTTATTTTTATCACCTACTATGAGCCTCATATATTCATGGGTCCTCCATAGGCACCCTTGGGGTAGTTACTATTTGCATGTGTGATTTATCAATCCAAAGTGCCTGACACAACAAGGCACACTAAATGTGTTTTTTTATACCATGATGTCAAGCATGTGTGACATGGGGCATGGCATAAGCGGGAGCATAGGAAATGGCGGGTACAAGCCCTGCTGAAGTAATGCTGAAAGACTGTGTGCAGTAGAAAAAGCCAAGTCTAGTGTGGAGGGGTCCATATGGCTGTCCAGCGAAGGGCCACAAATATGGTCAAGGGACTGAAGCACCTCTTCTGTGAGGGTAGTCTGAGAGAGCTGAGACTGCTCAGCCTGGAGAAGAGAAGGCTCATGGGGGGATCTTATCAATGTGTATAAATACCTGAAGGGAAGGTGCAAAGAAGATAGAACCTCAGTGGTGCCCAGTGCAAGACCAGAGGCAATGGGCACAAACTGAAACTCAGGAGGTTCCCTCCGAATATCAGGAAACACACTTTCACTATGAGGGTGATGAAGCACTGGCACAGGTTGCCCAGAGAGACAGTGGAGTCTCCATCCTTGGAGATATTCAAAAGCCATCTGGACATGGTCTTGGGCAACCGGCTCTAGGTGGCCCTGCTTGATCAGGGGTATCGGACAAGATGACCTCCAGAGGTCCCTTTCAACCTCAGCCACTCTATGATTCTATGAAACTTTTACCAATTAACTCAAAATACTTGAATTTACCTTTTTACGTTCAAAAGAAATTAGGTTTCTAGTCATGTAGCAGAAATAATGACGCTTATTAAAGATTAACAAATTCAAGTGGTTTTAAGTACATAACTCAGTGCAGAAGGCTGAAATTTTACTCTAAAATTTGAATGTGACAGAGAATATATAAGTTAGCAAGTTTTCAGGGGAATTCACAAGCCTGGCCAAAGCTCATATTTTTCATCTGTGGGCCCAGCATGCCTGGCTAAAATTAGGACTGATTTTTCTTCACCTCTGAAATAATGAGACATATGTCATTAAAGTAAAAATTGAAAGCCTTACTGAAAAGTGATGATTCCACACTTGCAGCAAAAATTTATTTTAAAGTCATAGCGTGAACAACTATCTTGACTTTGTAGGGGAAGATAGAACTCATCAAAACAAAGCTGGTAATCAATTTAGTCTTTTGCAAAGAAAAGAATGAACAGAATCAAGGAAATGCAAATAAAAAGCACAACCACTTAGCACTGATTGTGCTGGTAAGACTTCTCTCTGTGATGCTCCATACCTGTCAGCACCCTCTTCAAGCATAAAATGTAAGAAGAGTAATGTATTTTTTAAATGCTTAAACTACATTTTATCTTTCTGTGGAGATGCAAAGTTTGCTGGCAATTACTCTCTACCCACAGCTTGCAGGATTCATGCCAAAACCCTCCTCCACATGGGGAGGTATTTCTGCTGCTTTTACTGAAATCAGCACATTTCCTTTAAAGCTGCTGTGGCCTTTAATTGAGATATCTCCTTTTTATATTTTGTTTCTGTTAAGCTGACACAAAGGGCAGATGCTCAGATCATTGAGAAACTTCACGGTTTTTCCTGAGATAGTTTTGTAGTCATCACTTTTTCTCAGTACATGCAGCGTTATACATCCATCTGTCTATTCATCCATCTATTCATATCATTCTCTTACCTCGCTATCCATCCATCCCATACACATCTACTATCTATGTTCACCCGTTTATTCATGTAAAGAAGCATTCATCATAGGAAATCAAAGTGCCATGCAATGCTAAAAGTTTTGACAATATTTCCTCTCTTATATTCACTACCACGGAAAGCTGTGAATATTGGGCAATTTGACTGAGGTCTACGGGCTAAGATTTCATGAGCTAAGTAATACAAACCCTGATGGATACTGCACAGTGTGAGAATCAGTTTCAGGCTGATTTCTCTCTGTCTACATTGGGCAGCCTCAGCGGTGTTAAAAGCTTTCCTAATATTAGTTTTCTAAGCAAGGTGCCACAGAGCTAGTAGACAACTGTTGATGAGAAAACGGATGGAAACTAAGACATAAGACACAGCCAAATAGTGTACAAATCTCTGCTTAAAGACAGCTAACTAGGATTCAAGGGCAATCACTGTTGCAGAGAAAAGTAGTGGTGATGGGCAGCTGGCCAACATCAAACACAGAAAGATTGCGGAAAAGAAACACCCTAGCAAAGTCCTCTTTTAGAGCATGAGGGTTGCCAGGCCAGTAACTGGAACAAAGTTTGGCAAAGGATATCAAGGATAACAAGAAGGGCTTCTTCAAGTATGTCAGCAGTAAACGTAAGACTAGGGGTAATGTGGGACCGCTGCTGAACGAAATGGGTGCCCTGGTGACAGATGATACAGAGAAGGCAGAGCTACTGAATGCCTTCTTTTCTTCAGTCTTCACTGCCAAGGCTGACCCTCAGGCTCCCCAGTCCTGGCAGGTAAGCGAGCAAGCTTAGAGAAAAGACAACCTTCCCTCGGTCAAGGTGGATCAGGTTAGAGATCTTTTAAGGAAGCTGGACACCCACAAATCCATGGGCCCCAATGGAATGCACCCGCGAGTGCTAAAGGAACTGGCAGACGACATTGCTGAGCCACTTTCCATCATCTGTGAAAGATCATGGAGAACAGGAGAGGTGCCTGAGGACTTGTAGATAGCCAATGTCACTCCAGTCCTCAAAAAGGGCAAGAAGGAGGACCCAGGGAACTACAAGCCGATTAGTCTCACCTCTGTCCCTGGAAAGGTGATGGAACAACTCATTCTGGGTGTCCTCTTCAAGCAAGTAGATGAAAAGAAGATCATCAGGAGTACCCAGCATGGATTCACCAAGGGGAAATCATGCCTGACCAATCTGATAGCCTTCTACAATAGCATGACCAGCCAGGTAGATGAGGGGAGAGCGGTGGATGTTGTCTACCTTGACTTCAGCAAGGCTTTTGACACTGTCTCCCATAACATCCTCATATGGAAGCTCAAGAATTATGGGTTGGATGAGTGGACAGTGAGGTGGATTGGGAACTGGCTGAACGACAGGGCTCAGAGGATTCTGATCGGCGGGGCAGTGTCCAGTTGGAGGCCGGTAGTTAGTGGAGTTCCCCAGGGCTCAGTACTCGGCCCAGTCTTGTTCAACTTGTTCATCAATGACCTGGACAAGGGGACAGAGTGTACCCTCAATGAGTTCGCTGATGACACAAAACTGGGAGGAGTGGCTGATATGCCAGAAGGCTGCGCTGCCATTCATTGGGACCTGGACAGGCTGGAGAGTTGGGCGGAGAGGAACATGATGAAATTCAATCAGGGCAAGTGTTGAGTGCTGCACCTGGGGAGGTCGAACCCCATGCACCAGTACAGGCTGGGGGCTGGCCTGCTGGAAAGCAGCTCTGCTGAGAGGGACCTGGGAGTCCTGGTGGACGACAAGCTGACCATGAGCCAGCAGTGTGCCCTTGTTGCCAAGAAGGCCAATGGTATCCTGGGGTGCATTAAGAGGAGTGTGGCCAGCAGGTCGAGGGAGGTTCTCCTCCCCCTCTACTCTGCCCTGGTGAGACCCCACCTGGAGTACTGTGTCCAGTTCTGGGCTCCCCAGTTCAAGAAAGGAGAGGAACTCCTAGAAAGAGTCCAGAGGAGGGCAACTAGGATGATAAAGGGACTGGAGCATCTCCCCTACGAAGAAAGGCTGAGGGAGTTGGGCTTGTTCAGCCTGAAGAAGAGAAGACTGAGAGGGGACTTCATCAATACATACAAATATCTTAAGGATGGAAGTCATGAGGACGGAGCCAGACTCTTTGCAGTGGTGTCCAGCAACAGGACAAGGGGCAATGGGCACAAACTGAAACATAAGAGGTTTCAGTTGAATATGAGGAGGAACTTCTTTACTCTGAGGGTGACAGAGCACTGGAACAGGCTGCCCAGGGGGGCTGTGGAGTCTCCTTCTCTGGAGATATTCAAAGCCCACCTGGATGAAGTCCTGTGCAACATGCTCTAGGAGAACCTGCTTTAGCAGGAGGGTTGGACTAGATGATCTCCTGAGGTCCTTTCCAAGCCTTGCGATTCTGTGTATAGAGCTAACATATCCCAACAAAGGACTGAAAAGGGAAAGAGCACAGTGAGCACTCTTAGATGCAGTACCTAAGAGCAGCTAAAATCTTGATGCTTCTCCAGAAACACGCTTCTGTGAATATAATGAAGAATCATTTCCCTTAAATTGAATCAATCTGTTCTTAAATCAAAACTAAACAATATAATTCCCAGAACTATTCTTTATCAATCTCTGTTGTACGGTCCCTTGTCTACCTAGCAGGTTCTCCAGCCCTCCGCTATCAATTTCCTTCAACACATTTAAAGAGATTATACACATATATTCATAAAACCCAGTTTTCAATCAAAGGCATGTGGTGAGAGGGAAGATATTTAAAATTCAAAATCAGAAGTGGTTCATATTTTCTGCAGAAGTAATAGGACATCCAAATTTAAATCTAGCTTTCAGTCATAAGTCATCCCCATGATACAACATAGTGAACTGTATCACCACAGCTGAATGTCCGTTCTACTGGGAAGAACTTGAAATACAAACCCAGATCTGAAATCTAAATATAGATACAGGTGTGTAGCTTGCACCTCTCGTCTTCCTACTGGCCAAGAAGCAAGAATGAGTTGACTGATAAGGATAAAAGGATAAATAAGAATTGTGGTCCAACACAGAAATTCTTCTTTCCTCTTTTTCTGTCTTTACATGTTTAGTATGTCCATCGTTATCTCCTACTGCACTAGTAGTATACTAGTCATACCTATTGCTTCTCAGTGGCATCCATCCATGATTTCCTCCTGAGTCCTCTTCTTCACAGCTGATGTCTCTCCCTCAGATCTTACAGCGTGGATAATCTTCACATCAACAAGGTTGCTGGGGCCATTTCCTCTGATGTCCTTTCAAGTCATTTCCTCTGACTTTGTTGTTCAGGAATGAAGGACCACCAATATTTTTGGCTAACTTTTTTTTATTTCTGGCAACAGCAGGAATGCCTGGGAATGAGAATAATTATGGGAGATGAATTGCCCAAGAGGAGAAAATGCATTTGCTGAACAGCAATGTTGACAGTGATATGAATGTGCAAGGGAAGAAATCAAGAGTCAGTAAAAGCTGATGCTTGAGCGTGCCATTGAATACAGACGCAAAGTTGTTTACTCCATTGCCTGAGATTTTTATTCAAATGACCTTATCTCTACCTATGCCATGTTGACATCTACTGAGGCAATCTCAAAAAAAAAAAAAAAGTGTGCTGAGAGAATAGTCATACATTCCTCCAAGGAAGGATTTTATTGTAGTGGTTCCAATATTTCCCATTTATCAGATGGGACAAATTTTTCAATAGCATAGGCTCTCTTGGAAGAGTAGGGCCTATTTCCTTTGGTTTGTAAATTCATGTGCTGTGTAGTCAAAAAGGACCACTATGATCATCTAGTTTGAAAACTTTCGCACAAATGCCATAGAATTTTTCTCCTAGAGACTGGACTAAAGGGTGTCCAAAACCAAAGTTTTGCCTGAAATACTTTAGGCAATGGCAAATCTATCACCTCCTCCATGGAAATTCTTCCAGTGTTTAATTAACTTTAGTATTCGAAAGTCTGTTTTATTTCAAGCTTGAATTTGTCTGACTACCAGCAAATTGGATTTCATTATATCTCTGCCTGCAAGACTGCAAACATTCTCATTGTCATAGCTTTCCATGTCTAAGGACCTCTACAAAATAATCAGGTAACCCCCTTCAGTCTTCTCTTGATAAACTGAATAGATTAAACTTCTTGAAATTCACATGGGAAGACTTTTTCCATTCCTATTTTTGGGGGGGGGTGGTTCTTTAAATATAAAGGTTGTGTAGCTAAAAGTGATTTCAAGGGGGCTGGCAAACACTGGATATTCCCTTCCTAGCAAGTAGTAAACTTAACGCAAGGTACACTGAAAGCTTCAAGAGTTCAGCTCAGGCATCCCTAGGTACTAGTGACCTCCTCCTCTTAGATTGCAAGTGCTATATCAGCAGCTGTAAGGAGGAGCTGTGTTTGGGGAGAGAAACCTCAAGCTGACAGATGTTAGTTGTGGTAGAATTTGCTTGCCTGAACATGGGCATGTAGTCCTGTCCAGATTGCTAGGAGACATCCTACATGGCCCCAGCTGCTCTTCTGGAAAGGTCTGAGTTTCTCATATGTTCTGTATCATATGTACCAGTCCCAGGCAGCTGAATACAGTTTCTTAGGATGCTTAAAAAGGAACTTTTTTTTTTTAAAAAAAATTAATTGAATCTCACCTTCTATGTCATGTCAGAATAATTCACAGAAGCTATGAAATTTAAGAGTATTTTCAGAATTTTGTCATTCTGCAGGCTCTATACCGCTGGTGAATTTTACCAGGAAGATACAACAAAACAACCAATGAAAAGGAGTAGCGTTGCACCTAAAACTGTCTTACTAGTAAAGATTTTGCTTGCTGATAATCTCTATTAACTATTGCATTTTCAGCTCTGCCAGTGAGAGAGTTTCAATCCACTGAAAGTGTGCCCTGTTCATTCCATATATTGCCCCCCCCCGCCCCCGATGCCATGTGGTACTAAATCAAATTCCATTCAGAAATCTAACAAATCCACTGTAACAACAAAGTTGTTTTCATTAACATGACTTGTAATCTTGCCAAAAAAGATTAAAGGTTTGTTTGGCAAGGCCTACTTTCCACAAAGCTCAGTTGCCTGCTATTATTTATATATTATATTATTTATATTTTTACTTTCTAATACCTGAATAATAAAGTCCAAATTAATTGTTGCATTAACATATCCATTACTGAATCAGCCCAAATGGTCTACTGTTCACTGGCATATGTCTTTTTCCTCATTTAACATATATAAAACATCTAAATGGCAGCCCTCCAGCAATTTAATTTTTTTCTTCTTCAAGAGATATTAGATATTAACATAAGCTATTTAAAAAATGCCATAGCTTATTTACTACTCTTGCAGAAATTATCTTAATCTGTTGATTTTAATATGTTTATTTTCAACATATGCTGTTTAATACTGACGTTTTTGTGGAGAAAGAACCTCATTGTCCATCCCCAATTTTGCGTAAGCCAGGTAAATCTCTTCAACCCTGCTTCAATCTAGACCTTCCCAGGCAAGAATAAAATTCAGCACCTAGAAAAAGAGTTTATGCATGTGCATAATGGATGCAATTCTGAAGCTTCTCAGGGGCAGCCAGGGAGCATTCTTGGGGTTTTCTCTGTTGTCTTTCAAGTCATCACTGCTTCTGAGAACACTTTCACAAGAGTAACAGTATCATGAGCAAGCACTGCGCACCAACATGTGTTGTCTTATACTTAAGGCATAGGACTATGAATTTAAAATTCTGCATTCCATTCATATCTTTCTGACAAGCGTGGAAAATATCCTTGTCTCAGCTCATTTTAACTCCTTGTGCTCATTTCCTCTCTCATCTTTTTTATGCCTGTTCATTCAAACTGTAAACTCTTTGGGAGAAGGGCTGTCTCATGGAATCAGTAATACCTACTGAGCTCCTATTAAAATTAGGGCCTTGTGGTACCCCCACACAAATAATTGATAACACCAATGACTGACAGATAGGGCAGGCTGGTGGTGGTGTAACTCAGATGAACTCCCTTAGATCCTTACATCTTTCATCTCATCAGAGAGCTCTCAAAACACCACAGCCAGTTGGTTACAGAGAACATGCATCTCAGCTGCTTGTTTGAAATTTTAATTAGAATGTAAAGCAGATGTGAACCTTGCTACCTGCTATTTATTGGTTCTGGGCAATGATTTCTGCCTTCCAACAGAAGCCTAAATACAAAGTGTTTTACAAAGCTCAAACACATCTGTAATTTTTTTTCTTCCTCTCTTTCTTGTGCCATCTCATGTATAGCTTTTTTCCTTTCCTTTTTTTCTGTGTAAGTGGAAAACTGAATGTATTACTTTATGCATAAATTATATACATAAGAAATAAAAATTGTATATACAAATTTATAGTTAACATCTTAAGCTACCACAAATCCTTCTTCTCCAATATCTTAGCTGCACTTTTCCCTTTTCCCTATACTGCTCCAAAGTGCTGGAACATGCGATTTACCTAGGGTATTTTTAAGGAACCTCTGCACCCAAACGCATGGCGCAGCAACAAGCCTTTATGAACAAAGGACTGTGCAGGCAGCAAAACTGTTGTGCACAAGTGAAATTCAAAGACAACAGATATGAATATGCGTATGAGTGTGAAGGCCCAACCTGGAGATGACAGGAGAGGCACTGTACAGCCACAGACTGATTTCTCAGAACATGCGCAACTTGCTAGTCAGCATGCTGCAAAGGGGACTTTAGACCTTGAACCCTTTAAAAGAAGTGGGACTCATAAAGTTAGAATGAACTCTTCAGGAGGTAGAGATAACCTCCTCCCATGTCTTCAAATGCTTTTCTTCTCAGTCTTCTCTCTTCTAGCCCTTTGGCTTCAGCTGTATTTTCTTTAACTCACTACTTTGATGGACCCAGCAGGCCACATGCAAAGGTGATGTTTTAGTACAGAGGATGTGAGCGGCACACTGGGAGACTGTTATGAGTCTAAGAACTGATCTGTACAACCTTATTCATTTTGAAGAGCTACTGGCATCAATGTGATTACTTTCATGGTCCAAATATTCACCACAGTTATGGCTGCCCATTCCAGACCAGAACAGAGACATCATTCTGTCCTCTCACCCATGCCGAGAATTGCTTTGATATAAAATAGTCACATTCAGTAAAAATGTTTGTCCTGATAAATAAAACTGTCAGGCTCTATATCCCTATAGCATCAAGCCAGCCCAGTCACTTCTGTGGGTTGACCCTGTACCTGATTCTTAAGACCATTGATTATACCAAGTTTAAGCTTCTTGTAAATTGCTGATGTGTCTCAATCTTAACATGTAACATATAATCCTACACTCCTGTACAAAATCTGTCTAGGATATTAATTTCTAGCCACTATAGCTCTAGCAGCATGTTTGCAATGTGAATGAAGATCAATGATTTACAAGTGCCAAAACTGATCAAATGTTTTTGGATGACAGAATAATTTACCATATTCTTTTCTCAAAAGCATTTAAAAAATATATGAGTTACCAACAGATTCAAGGCAAAATTCAGAAGTCATAACTATGGGGAAAATAATGGTGTTTGGTGTTCAGTTTCTGAAGTAGCAATAGCAAGTCCTTAGAGAATTCCCAAAGCAAAGGGCAAAAAAAATGGCTGAAGACACATGGGTGGGTAAAAACCCAAAACAGTGGCATGTTGATAAGAATCGTTGAAACAAGAGCAGAAAGGAAAAGAGAGGTCTCTCTACTAAACATAGTGTAATATAATATTGATATGGAGTGTCTTAATGGACATTCAGAGCTCTCCTTGTATGGTGCTTGGAACAGCCGGAATTAAACATTACTGGTTAAAAGAAAAGCGAAATACCAACTGACTTAGGAAATTCCTATTCCCTGGAAAAGTTGCAGAACCCTAAAATGTAGTCTAGATAGGGTGAGATTGGGGTATTGAGCAGGACAGGGTATGGAGGGAGCTAGAAGAAACATAAGACTATATCCTGGCTTCAGAGCACATTTAGCCCAGTCTTCTGTCTTCAACAGTGGCCACTGGTAGAAACCTAGGAAAAGTGAGACCAGGAGAAGCACATATGGTACTTTCTACTCTAATACTTGTCCATGGCTTTCTTGTACATATTGTAGTTTGTTTATTTAGCAACAACCAATTAATATCTCCACCAAGTTCCTCTCCCATCTTCCATTGACCCCATGTAATTACCTTGTACCTGCAATATCCTTTGGCAAGGAATTCCCACAGGACTGTTGCATGAAGTTTTGATCATGGAGACACACTTACTCTTAGTACTGCACCAGCAGTGTCCCACAGCACGTGTCTTCAGAGCACCTTTTATCAAGGAAGAGGTGGTTTAATCTTCCACAGTCATGCAGAAATTCCTAAGAGCAGAATGCTGTAAGAGATACAGATTGATTGTGATGAGAATACATGGCAAAAGTCACAAATGTGCATCTATATCTACCTCACTACAGCATGAAACAGTAGCAATGCTAACAATCCCAATAACTTCACAGTTTTGGAGGCTAACACAGCTTTATCCTTCACTGTCCTCTGACATTTGAAAACCTCAGCAAGCAATAAGACCTGAAGCAAATTACCTTGCAATTGGACCGGGGCATCTCCATCGGATCTGTGGTTATCACAACCAAAAATGACTGTCAGCAAACTCATTTTTCCCCTGCTCAGTGAATTGCAGTGCTCCATTTCTAAGGTCAGTGTTGTAGTTTAGCCACAGCCGGCAACTAAGCACAATACAGTCGCTTGCTCACCCTCGCCACCAAGGTGGCATGGGGGAGAGACTCGGGGGAGCAAAAGTAAGAAAACTCATGGGTTGAGATAAGAATAGTTTAATAATTTAAAATAGAATAAAATAATAATGGAAAACAAGAGAGAGAAACAAAACCCAGGGAAAAAACAAGTGATGCAACCACTCACCACTTGCTGACTAACACCCAGACAGTCCCTGAGCAGTGATCTCTTCCCCCTGGCCAACTGCCCCCAGTTTATATATTGAGTATCACGTCATATAGTCTGGAATAGCCCTTTGGCCAGCTGGGGTCAGCTGTTCTGGCTGTGCCCCCCAGCTTCTTGTGCACCTGGCAGAGCATGGGAAGCTGAAAAGTCCTTGACCATTGCAAGCACTGCTTAACAACAACTAAAACATCAGTGTGTTATCAACGTTATTGTCATACTAAATACAAACCAAAGCTCTATGCCAGCCACCAGAAAAAAAATTATCCCAGCCGAAACCAGAACAGTATGTGATCTCAGTCAGGGGAAGGCTGATTGCTAGTAGCTACCACCAGAGGTAAGACACACCCTCTACCAAGTAACCCAGTATGCATCAAATGGGCAAAGAGAGAGAATCCAGCTAACATCAAATCATCAAATCCTATGAATCTTCTATACCTACCTCATACTCGGTTGATTCATTTCACTGCCCTGCGTCAGACAGCAGACTCTTAGACAAGTCACTGTGTGGCCATAACACAGCAAAAACGACTGCGTGACTTTTTACCTGAACTTGATAAATTCAGTTAGATCGCAGGTGAATGCAAACAGTTCTGGCAATACCAGCGCAGTCTGAAGGCAGAACAAGAAATTTTCAGTTAGCTCCTTGCAAATGGTTTCAGTGAGCACCGTGACAGTATGAAGATGCCAATTTATTCCAGCCAAAACAATACTGCCCTAAAGCAATGTTGTTCTGCAGCAGTTAGTTTGACTTCCACTTAACCTCTTCCTAATACCAGTGGTTTGGCACCATTTAGTGAAAGCAAAATCACATATAGCAATTGTATTCCTCCCATCAATAAATTCAAATGTGGTTTTGTGTTTGATATTAACCAATATAACAGAAGATGATGAACATTTATGGATGAGGCAAAGTAGCAAATAAATAAATCAAGTAAAAAAAAAAAAAGAAACCCCAGCCAAACTAAGTCCAGACTGATATGAAACCTCATCTATTCAGAAACTCAAGCACACATACTTGGCATCTACAATTGAGGATCTGTCGGTATCAGAGCACATGATATCCATGGGCAAAATGAGATTGAAATATCAGAAAATTACTATGGATAGTAATTTCTCCTTGGCTCCTTAAACAAAGTGTAATACTTATCTTAGGCTGTTCAAATTAGTCCTGCAATAAGAACATGTCCTTGAATAAAGCAGATCAATAACTGTATCAGGGATATTATTTTTTTTTAAAAAACCTGATATGGTGACCAGGACTGTAAAATGTTGATTACCCATAAAACAGATTCAAAACTCAGTCATGGGGGTATGCAAATAAAATGACAACACTAAATAGATTGCTGTTCACAAGAGTAGCTGGCCAATAAATATTTCTTCAAGCAGGGCTAGAAATGGAGAGCCAGGGCAGAGCCCAAGTAAAGTGGAGGAATGAGTAGCTCTGCTGAAACAAGAACAGATATTACAGCAGCCCTGGAAACATTTTCCATTTAACAGGACATTGTAAACCCGTGCCTTGGGTTTGAGATCAGCTTCTGTCTCACTGTTGGTTTTCCAGCAGTTCAATTAGAGCAAAACTTGCAGAGATCTGTGTTACTTCATGTGTTACCATTACTCGGGTTAAACCTATGTGCTTTCAGCTTGTTCTGTTGACTCAATAGGCTCTCAACCCTTCCCTTCAAGGAATCTCAACCACAAAAGCAAGAGCAAGGAACTCTGGGGTACCACCCCAAAGTGGCTCCAAAAGACTCATTCATCTGTTTTCGTAACAGACTGAGCACTCTTGAATCCTGCTGAGGTGATTAAAGGCTCAGCACTTCAGAACAACCAGCTCGTGTGCATCACAGGCTGGGCAGACCAAGACTTTGGCATGCAGAACTGGGCGTGTGCTGAGGTCTCCTGGTGATCCTGCAGCAGGGAAGGGTAAGCAAGCCTCAGCTCTGTCTGTTTGGTCAAAACCAGTAGATACCTCTGAGTATGTTGGCTTATGCTTTTTCTTCTCAGATTTCTCAGACATTAAGAAGGGTAATACTTAAAGTTGTGAAACTTTTTAAGCTTCGCAGAGCTCTTTGAGAACCTCAAGCAAAAATTACTACACTAGCAAAGAGAACAACATATGCCTGTTGCCTGTACAATATGTCTGGATATTCTCATCAGAAGCAAGCCTGAGTAAGACTGCTGACAAGCATGAAGCTGTTAAGAAGTTAACACAGAAGGAATATTCCAAAAATATTGCTCATAGACTGTGAATCCCGTCCTCCTATTGCTTACATCACTGCCAGCGCAGAATAACTCTGATGACCTGACAGTAATGGAAGTGCAAGTTGAGAATAATTTTCTCCCCAAACAAGTCAAAATATGAGCTCTGTCTTCAAACATCAATAGCCCCAGTGATTTTACTGACTATAACTGGATAAAGAGAGCACAATACTGTCATGTGAAGCCTGACTTTATGCTCACTAACAGCACCCTCCTCCTGAGGTGCCCTGCTACTCCCGGCAGGCTGCGGCTCTGCCAGGAGCTGCGCAGGATACCACCCCTGCAGCAGCTTGGGGTTTGGTGGCTTGCTTTTCCTGTCTACATTAACACAGTGCCACTCATTAAACCTCTCTAAGATACAGACAAATAGATTATTCTTATTACATCAATTATACACTCTCTAATGAAGCCAGAGAGAGTGTAGCTGCCAGAAAACCCCGTGCAGCAGTTTTCAGAGTTTCTTTCTCTCTTAGACATTATTTCTTTATGGGAGTTCTCCATTTTGTGCTAGTAGTGACACCTGGCTAGCTGATTGCTAGGGCAGAAGTTATATTCATATTCATATTACTTCAGAGTTTCTGGTCCCTTCCAGTTGAGAATATCCACGTCTATCCACATTTTTGCTTTCTGGAGCTAGTCTTGCAAAACCAATGCATCTCAATAGTCCTGTTTTCTATGATAGCCTCACTGACTTCAGTATTTCTACATGAGGAATGGAATCTTATTCGTGTGCTCAAGTCTTATAATAAGAATTACTTGAGTTACTGGTGCTACAGCATGCTTTACTCTTACATTGTTGCTCAGGCAGTAAGAAGGGATGAAGAAAACATCCAGACATCCTATCGTATGCTTTCCCACATTTCTTGCCTTTAGTACACTGCAGCTGCATGAAGGTGATCTGAACTGCTGCCTGGTAGTTGGGAAAGTTGTAGGATGGTGCGGCAAACACACCATCTCGGGAGCCAGGTAAGGCAGCAGTGGTGGGGTGAGAAGCAGGCAGAAGAAGAGTTTGGTTTACTCCATACATAGGGCACCTGCCTATATGGAAGGAGAAAAGAAAATATTCTGCATCCCCCAAATGATGCTAAACATTGCCTGTTTCACCCTCAGTGCAACCAGGAACCCCAAAAAGCAGTTTGCTATAAAAGACATAATCACATCTCTAATCCACGATGACTCCCAGCATCTCTGTGGGAATTGCTTCTGTGTACAACCCCTTACCATGGAGGACAGAACACATGCAAAGAGTGCCTCATAGCCCACAGCTACTAAAGACACCTGATGTGGGCCTCCTTCAAAATGCCATTCTCCTATCAAAAGCAGAGAGAACTGAAGGCTCAGTTAAGCTTGAGGCCCTTTGAAAATCTAATTCTAAACTACAAACATTTCAAATCATGCAGTCTTCACAGCTCCTACTGACTCTTCTTTTCATAATACAGTTACGTTAGCCCCTAAATTAATTAAAGGAGTGTTTGGTTCTCTCAGCATTTGGAACCCAATTTCTCTTTTTCAGAAAAGTGAAGGTGTTTTAGTTTAGTAAGAGTTACTTTGTAATTTTCCATTGTCTAACTATTAGACATTTTCTCCATAATTTCTGTCTTCTTTTGATTAATCCTGACATCTCCATTACACTTTATGAAATCATTCACTTAATGACATATTGCTGCATTTTGTCTTTCCTCTTTCTACATCTGCCTCTCACTCTAGGACAAATTCTTCTGTCATAGCAGGATCAAAAGACCTGCAGCTAACACAAAAAAGAAGTTTGAATCTCAGTGACTCAATAAGCTTTGCAAGGCTCAGGACAAAGGACATATGAATTTAAATCTCTGTTTTCAAGAAAAGCATTCAATCACTTTATTCCTCTGCTTTGCTACTGATCCTGAATAACTCTAAATCCTCCCAGTTACAATTTTCCAAGAAACAAAATGGGGTTTGATATTTTTTTTCTCCAGTACCAATGTGACTTTGCAAGATCGTGAAAAGACTGCTGGTCTGCCCTGAGCAGAGCATAACTTAGGCAAAAAGAACTCAGATGACTACTCTGGATGCTTATAATTTTGGTTGTTTTCCTCAAGATCATATAGTTTAGGAATTGAGCTGGAAGAATTGACATGGCACTACTTATTTCTGAAATATTTCATTTATGTTTAAACCTGAAACACTGTGCTCAGCTAAAATGCACCGTTTTTGTATTCTCCAACCCACTTGAAAGACCATTTATTTATTTGTTTTTAAAATAAAATTAACTGTTTAAATTATAAAAATTAAAATTTTAATTTTTTTTTAAATAAGTGTTATAAATTTGTTGGAGATCCTCAGCATTCATGCACTCTTCCCACTGCTGGGAAAAATAAAGGACCTGTGGTCAACGCTAAGTGTTAGGGAAGTCTCTCCTTTATGCAGAAACCCCATCTTACCAAATCCTGAGTTGTCTTGCAGAGCTTGTAGGAGGTAGCATGTTATTTATGAATTACCAGACCCAGAGGACACGTTGCTCTTCATAAGTTACCTTGAAGATACCACCCTTATTATAAGTCACATTTAACAAAAAAAAAAAAAAAAAAAAACCACCACCAAACACCAAACAGATGAAGTTTATAGACATGTGCTTCATCTTATATCCCAAACTCACTGTGGACTTCCCCTCATATTGAACTGCCTCCTTCATCCCTGAATATCCTTGATGCAAAACTTAATCAGAAAGTATTTTATACTATGGATACACTGACCCTTTAGACCTCCACTGTCCAGACTTTTGCTGCAAAGGAGGACATGACTGCTGCCCACCTGATCCAACCTCCTCCCTTCAGCCAGCCAGAAGGAAAACCACACCGAGTAATAGAATCAGGAGAAAACCAAACCTGTAAATGAAAAACAGAGGTAAGTAGAGCTGTTTCCCCACTCTGATCACCATGGGGCTGCACAACGATGACTGAGGTACAAGAGAAAAGGTGACAAATCACATCCAGCACTGGCAACAGGGGCAGGAATGGAGACAGAGAGGAGGCCAAGCCTGTTGCTTTCAGTGCTTTGGAAGATTAACATGGTCATGTAACCATTGCTTTAGCTTTCTTCCAACTGCTGATTATATTGGGTTCATCTAGGGTACTAACAAACAGTTAGCCCCTTGTGAGATTATTTATTTCCACCAGCTGGAAAGGATATCTAAATCTGAGGGTGAAGCCTCTCTCATGCTCTGAATTTGCAAAGGTATGACATTAATTTACGATTCATACAGACATGCAACTGATAGTTTTGACCCAAGTTCATGGCAGACAGTGTTGGTGTAAAAACAAA
Organism: Gorsachius magnificus; assembly: GCA_034008185.1. Taxonomy (NCBI): domain Eukaryota; kingdom Metazoa; phylum Chordata; class Aves; order Pelecaniformes; family Ardeidae; genus Gorsachius; species Gorsachius magnificus. Next base: position 27,426,294 of record CM067083.1, on the reverse strand, counting down.
AAATGTTTCAAACTGAAAAGACCAAGCATGCTTTTTAAGTTGTTGAAAAAAAACAGGCTGGCATTTACAAGGGAAAGTAGTTCAGTTGTGAAAAGGACTAAGGGAAATGTTCTTGCCATTTTTTGAATGGACTCTTTCTCTTTAATTTTTTTAATGACGCTCGAATCTTCCAGCTAGAGCAAAATGCATACGTAGTTTCAACCTCTCCAAATGAATTTGGCAAAGTTCCTATTTATAAAAAAAAAATTATCTGAGAATGTGTCCAGTTTTACTAGCTACCTGTTAATCTACCAAGCTAATAACTCATCCCTTTGCCTGACACAGCAGCCGGAAAGAGGTGGGATATGAAATACACCATGCTGCTCAACACTGTTCAGTCCCAGAAAATTGCTGTTACCGCCACAGCAGCTTTTGTCCAACTCTCTCCAAGCTGCTCAGGGGATGCTTAATTAAAGTTCACAGTAACTCTGTAAAGCAAGTAAATACTACTGCCATTTTGAAATGAAGTAAGCCAAGCCAAAAAAAAAAAAAAAAAAAAAGAAGTGAGACTGCTGCTTAACATAAAAACAAAAACAACACCCCCAAATATCTGAGATCCAGGAGCCAAACTTCAAGGATCAGACTCATGAGCTTCAGATACTAATACCAGAAGCAGCCGACAGTCTATATAAAAATCCTGTGCTCATTAGGTTAATCACCTGTAGAAAGCCTTTTCTAGCAGCTTCTTTATCTGATCATTCCAGTTTTCGGCTGGTACATTGTGTAAGAAGCCTCTAGGTACAATTAGGGGTTTGGCCTGCCACTAGAAAATTATGGGAAATATTTTTTTATTAATTGCAAGTGTTGCCAACTTTGCACACACATTCAGGTGATAAAAGCAATGCACTCTACTTTTATTTACCAGGAAGCTGATAAGCAGGCATTTAAATGGGTCTATTTACAGCAGGTTTGGTGCTCTCTGAATTGCTCTAATGCAGCACCCAAGTCATTCTGTCTCTCAAAGACTAAGGGCTATTGGCAGCCACCAAGCTCTACCTAGAGACAATTTCAGCCAAGGGCAAGTCAGTTTAGGAACTTACCAGTTAAGGCCTGTTTTCTCTGAGCATATGCATTTAGCTTTTTCCTTTCCATGGCTTTTGGGTTCTCTATGCTGGAAATATTCTTTATGTTCTTTGGGGAAACAGATTTTGTATTTGAAAACTGTCTAAGATGTAGTGGAAGCTACAGACAAATACATAAGAAATATCCCTTTAAAAAAGTAAGATTAATATATGGATGGTATTTAGTGGGATGCAAGTTCAAACCAACAGTTTGGCTGATAAGAGTTTTGTGGTTGGCTACCTGGAATTTCACATTCTCAAACCAGTATACTGCTGCTGTATATGCAAATACATATACTATACACACACACAAGCATTGTCTAAGCGTTCATTACTGTTTTGATTCACTAACTCTCCTCAGCCACCAAAGTCTGCGGTATCTGTGGGTTCACAGGAGAAGCAAGGCCCACGCATAGTAAATGATTATTTCCCTGGTATTCTCTTGATGAGAAAGACAAGCCTGAATCAATGCCTGGCCATGAACACCCTGAACTTTATTGGAGTGAGCTGGGTTCAGAATCCAGATCCCAATCATGTTGCTAAGGCACAAAACGTTTTATATCTGCCTTCAGATATCATATCTGTCATTCATAGCACAAGTGCTTTATTGACATTAACATACAAAACTTACACAATCACTGAGTGTAGTGTCATTACGGGCATTTCAAGGGAGCTGTGGGAAAACAATTCTGGGCTTTGGCTGGCTGTGAATATTATTAATTGGTTCTTTAGTTATTTTATTCTCTTTGCAAGAGACAACAGTGGAAAGCTTGGGGAACTGAAAAGTAATGGATCTAAGAGCCAAAAGAATTTGTTTTATGTGCCCATTAGGAAAGCAAGCTGTGCAACCACCTTTTTTGGACAAGAATAGAACAATGTGTTTCTCTTCTATTTTGACAGATCATTAACAATAAGAAAAAGTAGCCTTACAATGAATCTCAAGGAAACCTCTAGTTCAATCTCTCATTATGATGCAGGACCAAGAGTTCACAGCACCAAGTAAGATCTGAAAGCGGGTCCCCATACACAGACGTTCATCTGCGTTACCCCACCACTCTTATGGGTATATCCTACTCACTCACACTGTTTGCATGCAACTCACACACCACCCATGTGTTTACATTTTCATTCCTTTCATGAAGGTCTCCTGTAATTACTCAAGAACAAACTAAATGCACGCAGCTGAGCAACTACACTTGGGAGACCAACCAGGATATAAAAACACATAAAGAATAAACTACCTCAGTAAAAATGAATGTCAAAAACCTAAAAATAGTTATTGCAAAAGTAATTAGGTGAAACAAACAAGGCGCAAAAGAAAACAGACCTAAATGAGCTGTAGCTGGAATTGCTGAAACGTGCCAAGACTTGTGTGAATAAAGACAGCAATAAGAGGACAAAACCTTTGTGCTTAGTTAATAAATCAAAGGGAAGCACAATTCCCAGACACATACATAAACCACTGTATCTGTGAGGGAAATAATGCCATATGAGAAATGTGCCACTGAATATATTAAGCGGGGGAGAGACAATTCTGCAGACCAAAAAATGGCAAATATCCAGTTGTCTCCAATTAGAGATATCGACTTTGGCCAAGTATACATCACAAAATGGAAAAGGAGTAAATAAAACAGCACAGCTCTTGGAAACAAAAAAATGCATTATCATCCAGAGTTTATCAGGAAATAGATGATGGTGAGAGATTGCGTTTGTTTGGGGTGTCAGTATTAGATCTATGACCATAGACCCAGCTGAGTAACGATAAGGTCCCACATAAAGCAGGCACATTATTCTTTGATTGTTATAATGGCTGAAGGGGGAAATTCAGGCACCGGGAAGATTTCCATGATCTGCAGATGAACACCATATATCTGAATGCATTGTTTGTTCAGACAAACTAGAGTGAATGCCCAGGCTTTTGCAGTTTAACTTAAGGAGTGATCGTTTCGGATAGTTTGAAGCAGGGAGAGAGGGAGCATCTAGGGAACAGCAACAGACGAGGGCATGGGATGGCAGCTGAAGGCTGAAATGCAGCATTTCTTTGTGTTCAGTAGAACAGTGTCCAGCCTGAAACCAAATTCCTTCCTTCTTGCCACCTCTGTAAAAGGTTTGGTGCTGCCAAGTAATGGCTGGTGCACAGAGGTCTCTATAGACGTTAGCATCCCTGGCCAAGATTGCAGTTACACAACATAAAGCCAGTAATTTGTCCTGTGTGGTGGCCCAGTGGACTACGAGTATGTCAGTATTACTCCTGGGCCTCCAATAAGGACAGGTTAAATAATTCCACTACTGAACCCTGTTGTGTCTTCTGGACCCAAGATCTCCTACAATTTTTCAAGGAGGAATAAAACCCCATGGCAGAAATGTTTTTATAAATATGTCCAAATTGTATTTATCATGTTAAAGATACTAATTTTTAAAAAAAAAAGGAGGGGGGGGGGGGGAGGAGGGAACAACAATTTAATAAAAACTGTATTAGCAGAAGTGCCTTAAATATATTTTTAATGTCACTAGAATTACTGACTCTGCTTTTTTCAAAGCTTTCTCTTCATAATGAGTATTAATTTTTCTATTTTCTTTCTTCCTGTCCTCTTTTCTGACATATTTCTTCCCCTCAGAATCTCCAGCATCAGAACCAGAAATTTATTTATCACTTCAACGAGCTAAAAGGGGAAAAAAGTAAAATAACTGCATCACTGCTAGGAAAAAAAAAAAAAAAATAGCCCATTGATAGCATATTCTGACTAGTTCATTTAGTTCTCTTTGGCCATTTGAATACACAGGTTTCATGGTATTTCCCTACTCTTTTTTGCCTGGCTTCATGCCTGTTTCTGCTTCCCTTTGTTTGTTTGAACTTTCATACCTTTTCTCACTTACAATGCAGCCTGACTTTTGGTTTGATTTCCGCAGGAAATTCTGTATCAGGCATAATCTCCCGGCAAAGAACAAGTGACAGCGGGAAAGATGGCAGCCATAGCATGATAATAAACTTTTTTAATCCCAAAACCCACTGAACTTGCTCCCCATGTAAAAAATCATCAACCCAGATGTTTGTTAAAGAATCCTCCAATCTGGCAGTTACACTGGACTTCCATTCTCTGACGCCCAAGACATATATTTATGTGAATAAAAGGATGCAGGCAGATCCAGACAATAAAAGTTAACTGAAATATTTTATGAGTTGAAACGTCATCCGTATAAACAGAAATATTTCTGAATAAGTATCTGATGGAAACCTACTGCTTTTTCACAACATAATAACACTGTATTTAGCTTGCAGCACCTATATATGAAATGCAAACGAGTATTTCCAATAGATGAAAAAATCAGTATTTTTAATGAATATATCATTACTATAAAATTATTCTGAGTTCTACAATAAAACGTTAGCAAATCATATATTGGTTCTCCTCAGGAATGCAAACTTTGGCCTACTCAGGGACCTTCTTGGAGCAATACCATGGGGAAGGTGTCTTGGAGAGAAGAGAGTGCCAGGAGAGCTGGTTGATTTTCAGGGCTCAGCTCCTCCAAGCTCAAGAACCCACCCTGATGAGCAGGAGGTGGCAGGAGACCTACATGAATGATCAAGCAGCTCCTGACTAAACTCTCACATAGAAGGGAAAGGTACGGGACTCAGAAGCAGAGTCAGATGCCCTGATGGGAGTATAGAGCCTCTGTCCCAGCATGCAGGGATAGATGATCTCAGGAAAGCCAAAGCCCACCTAGAATTTAATCTGATGAGGGACATGAAGGGTATCAAAAAGGGTTTCTAAGGGGATATCAGCTGCTGCTGTGAGCATAAGGAGGCTAACATATCTTCCCTTCAGGGGGATGGATTAGTGTCAAGACACATAGTGATGCACAAAAGTCTAAATGATAAAGTGGAAATTAATCACTTTAAAACTGAAGCCTTCAATAAGGTCATCTGAAGATTTCTGAAACAAAATCTTTTTAGAATTTGTTTTTAATCTGAATTTTAGAGTGGAAGCATTTAATTGCAGTGGGAGATAAGACAGAACATCAAAAATTAATAATTTCCCAAGAAATTTCCATATTTTGGACACTATATTTTTGCTTTGACTGTGATCTGAACTTTTCTGTGTTGATCACAGTTCACAGGTTAATTATTTCAGCCAAGAATGATTCCAAAACACAGGTTAAAATATGCTGCTGATTTCTCATGAGCTTTCAAACAAGTTCCATTCCTACCCCTTGATTCGGAATAATACTTCAAATTTGCAGATTTGAAGCACTGCAGAATGGGCTTTTTGTCACGCCCAAGAAAACCCATCTGTTACTGGGTAAGTTATATGCCTTTGGAAATCCTAGCATGAGATCGGTCAACAGAGACACACTAGAGCACGGCAAGGAAAGGTCATGAAGTGATGCTGAGCTGGACTTTCCCATGTGCAGCTCAGTGCTCTCAGGGGCACCTGCAAGCTTTGTTGTGTTGTAGAGGGCAGAACTCCCTGGCAAAAAAAAAAAAAAAAGTGGAAGAGAGCTGGGTTAGGGGCAGGACATGGTGCTGGGAACAGAGGGTTCAACAGAGAGCAGCAGTTCATGTGATGAAAAAGCCTGGGAAAAGGATCCAGAAAGAGTTTCAACCTGGAAGCTTGAGGTAAAAGATGTATAAGTATCAGAGATGTGACAGACAAAGTCCATTGCACAGAGATAGTTCAGGGACAGCTATTAAGATCACAGAGTAAACTTAAATTTTATCATTTCCTAGTTGTTGAAGTGACTGATTTAGCAGGCTGTCTTCTTGGAAAATTTTTGTCTTTTTTTTCCTGCAACATAGATATTGTGAACACTGTCTAAATGCGACCAGAAACCACCTCATTTTTTTAAGGGCTCTAAATTACTTTAAAATTAAGGCCTCGCTGCTGATACTAACTCAATCGGATGATCATAGCATAAATTAAGGTTCAAGAGTTGAAAGAGTAATAAAGATTTCCTCTCTTCCTGAGTGCAATGTAAGCACAGCTTGTACAGTTATAAAGTTGGCTTCCGAGCTGTTCCCTGTGCAGATGTACTTACAGGTGTACACATGCAGAATGTTAAGCTTTGTCATCTTAAAATGAGATATCTCTCTGTTTCTCCCTATTCCTTGAAGTTAGTTCACTTTGTGGAAGAGGTTTAAAGCTTGCTGCTTCAGGTCTGCTGGTGCAGTAAGCATTCACAGCTTTTTTTCAGATGCATGCACACCCAAATGTGCACTCACAGTCTCAGGTTCAGTAACACACTCATTCATTCCCATTTCTTAAAGACTGGGAAATGATTTATTAGAGTGAGACAGCTCCCCCGCAATAAAAAGGAAGATATAAAGATAAAACCAGAAATCATACTCATCTACTAAAGACCCAAATATGAAACAAAAGGCAACCAATTGCAAAATAACTACTTCGCTCATGACAAGACATTTTTCATCTGTAGCACTGAATGTGTTTTACAAAGACAGCCAGTATCTTTATACCCGTTTAAAAGCAGCTAAACAGAAGGGCATATGGAGGTGAAACGGAGAAGGGCACAGCAGGCATGAGAAAGTGGGAAGAGAACTCAGGGTGCCATCACTGGGTAATGCTGTCTTTTTAAAGTGGGGATTTAAAGATGTCAGCTGAGCATCCCTACCATCAACAGCAGAACAGCTCCCGGATACCATGCGAGGTAAGGGACATGCCTTGGAAAGAGCTGCTTCTCATCTGGGATTAGACAGGTATTAGAAAGTGCAGCCTGCATAACTCACAATGATCCCCAGGGGTACCTTTCTGTATTTTTAAGAAACTCAGTAACAGCTGTCAATTTGACAGCACTTTGGAGATGAGATGGAGCAGGTCAGGGTGCTGTCTACTGAGAATCCAACTGGCCTGTGGAATTTCAGCATAAAACCAGTGATGCTGATTAAGTAAAGAGCTTCTCTCAGTCAAGGATGAGACAAGAACTTCCTCATCTCTGTGAAGAGAGTTTAGTACATATAAATCTTAAACATATAGTTTTCCCATGCAATAAACACTGCAAATCAGCCCAAGATTGATAACAATATTTTTATGTATACATACACACATGGTAGCCTCTACATGCAATAATTTTTATACACAAGACAAAGATTTGTCACTCTAACCTGTTTCTTTATGGATCTTTATAGCATTAATAATAAAAATAGTAGCGTTTGATTTGTACTGACAGTGTACTTAATACAGTGTAAGAAAGCATCCCTGTCTTAAAGAAGTCGGAAAACCAAGACATATTAGAAGTTCCATACTGGAAGGAATTTTTTTTTCTCCATTTTCCCTCAACTTGCTCCTCTATTTTTAGATGCTCTTGCCTTAGGCCTCATCAAAAGAACAGGACAGGAGAACAGTTTTCATAGGCAAAAACTGAAGTTCCAGCTTCTAACCAGACCTAGATTTATTTCACTAAAAATTGCACTGGCTTTATTCATCAAGGGCTTGCTTTCTCACTGAGCATTTGGACAAGCATCTCACACATTCTTCTCACTTCAAAAATCCCCAACGCTGCAGCTTGGCAGCCTGATAACCCCCCAATCTATTTCTGCAGGCAGCTATCTCTGAGATCCATCTTGCTATTAATGATGACCTCATCTTCCACTGGAAAAAAAAAAAATAAAAAAAGCCTCTGTAATTTGTTCCTTGCTCCCTAAGATTGTGTTTTTCTTTCATTAGCATTTCTGTGTCCCACCTGCAATTAAATCATCTTGGCTTCCAAAGCTGTGTACTAGAGATGCAATTTCTAACAATGCAGCAGCCTTTATAAACTGAAAGCAGTCAGTGATTAGCATTCCTTTATCCAAACCAACCATCATATGTGTCAATTTTTCTTTTAAATCAAGCAGTGATGAGGACGATGACTTTCAGAAATGAGCAGGATAAAGCCGCACAGACTCTCCATGGCTCACTGTGGGACTTTAATCTTTTTTATGAGCTACAATAGGTTACAGGCAATGAGATTGTTAGAAGTGGCAGTACACCATTGCTTGTCTCTGAAAATTATTATTAACTTCATCTACCTCCCTAATTAGGTAGTCCCTCCTCACAGAAATATCTCGAAGACTCATTTTCAGTGGTGTGTTTTGTTTACAATGTCCTGGGAAGGCAGTGAACCTTTGGCAATAAAACTGCTTCTTGCAGAAGGGTAAAAGTTGACAGAATCAAGTGAGCTACCCAAGGCCACAAAAGGAAAACTGTTGCCAAGCCAAAAGTTAAACCCACGTCACTTGGATATTAGTAGGGTGTTTTGCAGATTGATCAAGTAATTGATGTTTTCCAATTAAATTTGGTATAACTACATTACTGGAATTCCATTGTGCACTAAGTACATGAGTTTTCAGAGGAAGAACCTGTTTTCTATATATGTGAATTTGGTGAGGTTTAAAACTGGATACCAGCTCAAAGATGGTGACTTAAAAAAAGTAATAAATATATTCCACATTTTCATTTCTCAGGCTTAAAAGCAAGTTTAAGTAGTTCTGACAATTACCCCATAAGGGACAGATTGGATTGCCAAATGAATTTGACAGAGATGTTTTTGTGAGGCAGACAGCAGAGAAGAGCCAGAATCTGATTTCATTTTCATGTAAATAAATATCTAGTGACCGGAGACAGAAAAAGAGAACTAGAAAAAAAGGTGTATTGCAGTAAGCTATGGTCCTCCCAAAGCCTTCAAAACCAGGAGTCCAGAAGTTCCCTTCTAGGCAGCAGCTGGTGATGTGACAAAGCATCAATGCCCAGCTTTAATGGATTTAATTTACAGCGAATGATTCAACACCCAGATCTGGCCTCATGAAGAGGGAGGGGCCAGAAAGACCAATAACATATTTTATGAAAGAAAACCTCTATGCATGGGTGTAACAGATGAGGGACTGAGGCACGATGAGATCAGAATAATCCCAAACTCAGGAGCTGACAAGCAGCGGGAGAAAAAAGTATTTAGCTGGACTGCGAAAGAATAAAGGAAAGAATATAACTGAGGGCAAATTCAGCAGATGTGAGGGGAGATTAAGAAGGATGAACTGAGACTGACACAGCCCAATGCACTACTACAAAACACTCAGACTTCACAGTGGAAAGGAATTCATATGTATGTAGCCAGATTTTCAAATAAGCAACAAATTTTGGGAACAGAGGTGGAATAAAGTTAGACCTGTAAGTCAGGTCCCATTCTGAATCAGTAACTTTGTTAAGATAGATTTACGACTTGACTTTTCTCCCAAAGTGGATATGCAACCAAGTATTTACTTGGCATGCAGATAACTGTGTGCTGACATTCTTGCAGTCTTAAATAATATGTGGTTCTCTAACCATATGTATGTGAAAATTTTTCATATGCAAACTAGACTGAACCATCAAACCCCCTAGGCTTTAGACAACTGCGACTTGTCGTTTCTCCGTACATGTTAAAGTTTCTTTTTTTTTTCCTTTTTGAAGTACTGTAAAAAATCATTTTGTGATTTCTATTTCAAAGTTCACCTTGTTAAAAGTCTGCATTGATCCCCCCAGAGAGAGAAAGAGCATGAGAGAACAAGCATACATAGAAGAGAGAAAATTCAATAAAAATAATTCTTTAACACCGCTTGGAGACATGCAAACTGTTTCTGACATACTTGTGAGGACATTTAACTTTTTCTTCTTTCAGAAGTTGTCATCATAGCAAAATACTTTTGGCTTTTATAAAACTCCCAGGCTCTCATTCTCTCACTCAGGTCAATGAAAGCTAGCTGCATCCTACAGAGAGAACAGCACCACTCCTCTCCTTTGGCTCTAGAGCAGTGGACACAGGACCAGTAACCACCACCACTTGTTTCATCCCAGAGTTAACAAATGTGGAGGATGAGACCCACACTGCTGCAGTTCTGGAAGGGTCTGTGCCTTCTGCGGCATGACAAGAGGATGAAGGAAACTCCATGAAGTGCTCCTTTCTAAGGATTTCTGTTTGCCTGAAAGCCCTTAAATCCCGCCCCCCCCCCCCCCCCCCCGAAACTGCTGCACAGAGTTTCAAAGATTAGGAAAACCCTCCCCAACCAACCAATCATAAAAAAGAGCCTTAATGGCTCACTTTGAAAAATGATAGGGGTCTTTAATTTTAATTGATTTGAAGAACTTAGGTTTAATTTTGTATCTCAAAATGCTACCCAGAATTACACATTATATATTTAAGTAGAAATTGTGAGGAGGGCCAAGAATGAGATGTTTAAAGCTGTTAAGCTGGTGAGGGAGAAGTTTATGATTATTGTGCCAGCAGCATGTGTTAACATAGAAACTGATCCTGATTACAACTTGATATGAAGATTATTGCAGTGTTATGTGATATTTCATCTTCTACTGAAGGGAATTTGTTCTACCTAAACACCAACAGGTAGCATTGAGGTAAAATGCTTCACAGTGATTTGAATTGGAAGCTCTTTCCCTGTGGCAAACAACTCTCACAGTTTGGGTTTTGACTTGCATTAGCTGGACTTTCCCCATCTTTTTTCCAGCTTTCCCATTTTGCTACAAAGTGCCACTGTCTCTTCCTGAACACTTGCTTTTAATAAGGTGGGGGATGTTTGTCTGTTTCTTTGAGCAAGATCTCAATGCTCAGAGGACTGGGCTACTGAACAAACCAACCTTATCTCAGCTCCCCAGTAGTCACCTTGAAGTTTAGCTGGGAGATACACAGTTTTTTCACTCATTGTCACAGACTTGCATTTCACAAGAGCTTTCCTATTGCTCCCCCCCACCTTTCTTTTCCCAGAAGTTAGGTGTACCCCCAGCAAATATGGATTACTAAGCCTCTGATCTATGTTTTTTTATCATGTGGCCATAGCACTAACTAGAGAAGCTATCGCATATTGACCTAAGTCAGGTGACAGCAGGTTTAATTAACCTTCGTCATATTGACTATGTCAGGAGATCAGGGAGCGGAAATTCAGCTCATTCTCACCCTGATCTTGTGTGTCACACCTTCATGACAGTAGCAAACAGGGCTTGCATTGAAAAGCAAGTCCTCTGCCAAGCAGATAAATTCTCTGCCCAAGACTTAGAGTGAACTGCATCTCTTTGTAGAAGTATTTCACTGTCGGTGGCTGTAATTGTGGAGATACATTTTCATTTGATTTCCTAGAGTTTGGAATGACTGGGATTAAAAAAGCCGGTGGAGCTCTGCTCCTGTAATTCGCTTGTTAGAACTGGCAATGAACATTGTGTTATGCAGCTTTACAGCTGCTAAACAGAACTCTGTCTCTTAATCCATTCACTAAGGAACAGCTGTTTACAGGGAGGCAGGTTAGTCTGGGATAAGGATACTGGATTTAACTGTTTGCTCTATCACAAATTTCCTTGTGTATCACTAGTCAAATCACTTAGACTTTGTGTATCTTTGATCAGTAAAACCAGGACAGATAAGAGTTCTTTATTTCTGGGAGGGCTGGTGGAGACAAAAATCTGAAGTTTCATGAGGTGCACAGGAATAGCTAGGATCTATTTCTGTCAAAGAAACTAAAACAGGTAAAAGCAGTTAAAAAAAAAAAAATCACTTATGAGCAGTTCCAGGTCTTCCTCTTCTGCTGGCAGCAAGAGCAGAGATACAAGCAACCAAATGCACTAACACCCCTTCATCCTTCAGGCTCTTCCCCTCAGTTCGTGGCTGATGTGTATGAAGATTCAGAGCTTTGAAAAGCATGGCAGGAGAAAGAACCATTTCTGATGCTTGTATGGTAGTTTAAGAGAGAATATTGGATTTCATGGTTGTCAGTCCATTCTCAAGTCTGTTCCCTCCTTCATTTCATCTCCTCTCAGACTTTATTTCAAGTTTGGTGTCCACCTCAGACTGACACATATTTTAGTCTGGGATTTCCCAGACCCAAAAATTTGATGGTAAGAATATAAATTGAGCTGTCTGCTCAGCCTCTTGCTAGACCTACTGTATATATGCAGTCTTTCTCTGTAGGAGCAACAGTGCCTGTAATACCACAAAATTAGAAGGTATCCAAGGGCCACCTGTGCAGCCTTTCACCATTGCAAAAATCCACCTTTCTGTTAAAGCTGCTATGCCTCTTCACCATCAAGCTTCCATAAATCCCAAATAGTCGCAATTCTCACATTTTGTGTAAAGCAAAGATGATTTGGCTAGGAGCACCCAGCTGTCACATACAGGCACATTGGGCTCTATCATTCCTCTTATTTAGCTCAGGTCTTTATTTCCTGAATTGAGGACCAATAGCATCTGTCTGGAAAAGATGACTATTTCTTGAGTTCTTTCAACCTCTAGAGATCAAAAGTTATCAACGAACTTTATCTTAATTGACTTTCTTGATTTATTTTCAGGAAAGAGTATTGTGTGAAATTCTCTGATCAGCTCCACTCATCCCCAGGAAGGTTTAATGCTATGTCATACTTCATATCTATAATTTTCTTTTGCCCTTGGAAATCAGTTAATCTTGCTTTCTCTAGGTCCTTCCCATAGACAAAAGCTTGGCTGATAAGCCATAAATGTAATGATATGTTGTTAACATTCCTTTTCCTGGACAAACAAAACAAAAACACCTTTCCCTTGGCAGTCCGATAATAAATTGAAGTTCTTATTTCTCAATAGATGTTCCTCAAACTGTTTGAGACTTCAGGTCAGATGGGAGAATCTGGGCTTGAAAAACATTTCCCAAAGTAAACATATTTCATTTTCACTATCACCTGCTTTTTCCCTACGGTGCACCAACAGTTACATATTAACGATTCTGACTAACTGTATCTAGAGAAGATAAAGTGTCATCAGATTATACAGCTGAGGGCCTGGTTCAATAATGAGCTTTCCCTGTTCCACATCAAAATACTAAATAAATACATTTTTGCAATTATTTCTAATCTCAAAAAACCCCACTAATTTTCCCTGTGCTAGATTAATTATCAAAACTGAAGTAAAAAACTCTTTTCAGCAGGCTGTAAAAAGATGTTATGAACAACCAAAAAGTTTGGAAGATGGTTGGAATCCTTCTTTTGACTAGTGAAAGTCTGCAACTATTGTCAAATTAATAAAATTCCATGTCAACACAGATCTGTCTCTACAGTAATTTTAAATATTTATGGGACATTGGAATTCCCAATGTTTTCATAACTGAAAGCAGCTTAAAATCTTGTGGCAGAGTACCTGATTTAGCAATATATTTAATCCTATTTATATCTCTTGTAGGCATACGAGTAATCCAGATGAAATCAGTGAGGTTATGACTATGTTTAACGTTCAGTGTGTATCTTAACTGAATCAGTTAAGTACTCACTGAATCAGGACCTATGTGAAAACAGAACAGACTGTTGAGGTTTTCTTGGTCTAAAAAAGAAAAAAAAAATCAGCAGGGAAAGGCTGGCTCAGCTCTGCAGCCTCCAGGTAGAACTCACTCTGGAACACACCACAGTTCATGCACCAACCTTCTGGGAAGGATGAGAAAGAAAAAATACTCCAAATTTATTTCTGAAACAGTGCATTTTCTTTTCATTACCTTTGTTTTCCAGTATTGTTAAAATTCATGTATTTAATTAAAGCAAGAAAAAAAATCTTTGTCTATGCTTTTTTTTTTCCCATAAAAAGGGATCTCTGAAGCTGGATTTTAGCTGCTATTTAATATCTCAAGACAGACCTTGAAGTCCACTCCCGAATCAATGTGTCTGTGATGTGGCTAGCAGGATGCTATGGAACTGTGTGCAGAAAGCTATGCTAAATGACATGTGCTTGCAAATAACAAACTTCTCCCTTCATCCACATCATCAGTCTTTCTGTCGTAGAAGGTGCAATCTGCCCCTGGTAAATCCATGCTGGCTTCTTCAAATTGCTTTCCTGTATTCAGTGTGCCTGGAAACAGCTTCCATCAGGACACTGTCTACAACCTTTTGGAGGCTGCAGAGAGGCTGACTAGCCCATAGCCCAGGCTGTCCTTATTACCTTTTAAAAAAAGATGGGCAGGATTTCAGCTACACACTTTATAAGATTTTCAAATTCACACACTGGTGCACTACAAAGTTATCTCTTCTTCCCTCCCCCCCACCCCAAACCAAAATATTTGCTGTCCTTATATTGAAGTTAGCCATTAACAATATAAGGAAATAGGTATTGTACTCTTCTTATAGATACAAACAAAACTTTTAGCTAGATGTCTCAAAAAAAGCAACACTCATTTTTTGTTATTTGCTTATTATTGCTAAGAGCTAAGTGAAAATGAGAAGCAGTTGAATATGGGTCAGTACCACACAGAAAGTCTGTTACTTCTCTGAAACACAGGACTTTTAAAGCGTGCTTTGAGGAACAGCACAGCTCACATGCTTTATGGCTGGGACATTCTTTAGGCATGATATTCATTGGCATGTGCCACGCATTACATATATGAAATTCCAAAAAGGAGCATGGTAGGACATCAGTGATACTTTATTGTCATCCAGCACTGTAGAACCTCCGCCCCATAAGGGATTTTAATAGACAACAGATTGTCAAATACCTCTCAGGGATGGTGGGTACATTCAGGTTAGGTATAGTAGACGCTGAATTAAGATTCAGAATTGAAGACTTATTGAGTTCCCCTCCAGTGAAATCTTGCTTAATCATCAGAACTCAGCCATGATGTTCAGTGAAAAAAGAAATTACATTAAAGACATCACATCAGATTTCCAAGAAATTATCCATTACCATTTCAGTCAGTGCAACAGTCCCCTGACATAACATTCATAAATTATGCGTTTTAGGTAAGATGTAAAACCTAGATCCTAAATTCATAAAATTAGCAATTTCCTCAGAGAAGTATTTTTAATTTCCAAAAGACTGAATCAACTCCTTCCCCTACTGAGTCCCAGCTGCTGTCACTTACGGTTTATTTGTCGCATGCAGCTACAGTTGGACACTCTGTTCTTTCTCCTTTTCAGTCATAAACTCTTGGCTCCCTTAAACAGCTCCTGCCTTTCCGAGAGTCACAAAGTAATTGCTCAATTGACTTCATTTTAGAGGGGATTAAGTGATTCTTGTATATTACTGGCAGACCTCTTCAGGTTGAAAGGACCTTTGAGAAGACAAGGTGATGTTATTCTACAAGCCAAGGAGACAGAGGATGACAGTGTTAGCAGACAAAGGAATAAGTGGCTCCAAAACCTGATATACTTTACGCCCATCATGCAGCGAGCCATGCACTAAAGGTACAAATCCAGGCATACCAACACTACAGCAAAAGGTGCTAGTTTACAGTTTTCTGCATGTTACAGAACTTCAATCAGGTCTCAGAACAAGATGTTTTATTCATATACTGAACTTCACCGTGGACCAGTCAATGTGCATCAGTGGTATCAGGGGTGAGGTTTTGTAACTGTGAAATGTACTTCTGAATCTCTTTGGGTTTTAATGCTCATTGACTTGGACAGGTAATCAATTGCTGCATCTCCAAAGGCCCATAGATATTGACTTTGGTCTCCAAAAGACTTTATAAAGAGTCATTTGGGGGATACTTTCACTTCAAATTGAATTGTGGACCATTAAATCTCGTTAGTAAAATACTGGAACAAACACTAGATGCCAATGCTCCTGCATTTTTAAGAAGAACACAAATGCTCCTGGCTGAAAATGAGGTTCCTAGAAGGATCCCATCTTGTTCTTTTTCTCTGGCAGATTCTTTAAATTGTTATCGATTTTATTTCCCCTACAGACAAAATACATTAATTTTACAATATTCACTCTGCTTCTCCCAGAAGACAATAACACAGGTACCCAAGCATTAGGCATGGATCAGCTCTGCAAATTCTAGGGAAGAGAGGAGGAGAAATGATATGGCAATCAATTAGTCTGATAGTTACTTCTTGGTTTCTTGCCTACACTGTTGATAAAGGACCTGGGAATGAAAGGAGATGGGAAAAATCTTACTTTAAGTCGAGGCTTTTTGTTACGTTACCTACTATGCATCTGTACAGATTAGATTTTTTTTCACTCTGCTGAGAAAAGAATGATACTAACAGGATCTACAGGGTTAATAAACATGTATGACAGCTTGCTTGGCAGTAGCCAATACATTGGAATACCTGCTATTTTGCCAGATCACATCTATAAACTGTCAGGGTTTGATGCTGTCTAAGTAGCAAACATAACTAAAAGGCACTTTTTCAAAAGGTAGCATTTACAGAGAAGGATGTAGTAATGCAGCAATGCAGGCTGTAGTAAACTTTTTCTGGTTTTTTGTTCTTAGGATGTTCTATACAAACCAGGTTAGGCATTATAACATAGACAACATGAGTGCTATGTAAATACTTTAAGTAACTATACTAGCTATATTTTTCTTGTATGCAACGTACTTACTGTGACATTTATCGTGTCCAAGATCATACATCCTACTATATATTTTTACTTCAGTAAGTAACCAATGTACCTCAAAACTCGCCGGAGCTTCAGCTTATGCCTGCGAGTCAGTACCTTCCACATGTCCTTAAGCCCTCTCACCGCCTGACACTGCCCTTCAGCTTCCATGCTGAGCCAAGCTCTGCAGCAGCCAGCATTTGTGAGGTTCAGGAGAAAGAAGCCTCTGCACCCTGAGCCAGGCAGGGGTGAGAGAGCCAGGTGTGTGTCAATGCCACAGTGTCAGGCAACAGAGCGTAGCCCTGGTTTATCAGCCCGGTCTTGATCCTCCCTAGTCCTACTGGCTTCTTTGAGCCTAATATCAGGTATAGAAGTCCTACTCTACATTTGCCCAGGCATAAGACCCAGGAATTCACTCTCTGTACGATGAAAGGCTAGAAGTTGCCCTCAGAATATGAAAGTTAATCCCTCCTCCAAAATTAGGAAGGTGGTACTCATGCCATGGGTAGGTGCTTGTTCAGTGGAAGGGGCAGAGGAAAGTGCATTGGAGGTAACGGGTTTCACAAAGGGCACCAAGACCTTCATGCGTTGTAAAGTACAAAAATGTTATTTTATTATCAGGAATAAAACTCCTTTGTCATACTGAAGTTATACTGGCTTCACGCAGACAGGTTGTTGCAAAGGGGAGCCCCCATTTAGCAGAAGAGACAGGCTGTCTGTACTGTTAGGAGACTAAAAAGGTAGATTGATTGATCAAAAGGCAGATAGATAGGCAAGCAGACAGAAAAATATAAAGACAGTCTTGCCTGCCTGTCTATCAGTCCAAGTACTTAGAGTCCACATTAGAACATATTTCCACAAAAGTTAATCCAAATATATTTCCAATGAAATTAACGAACAAAGAATACTCTTACTTCATCAGGATCCACCCCTAGAAGTAGCCATCTCTGCCTGCAATCCCCATTTGAGACTGGACTTCAGTCCCTGGATCCCTTCATCACCAGGTACAGTCCACTGCCTCAGACAGCAAAGGATGCACACAACTCTTCCTATTGCACATCCAAAAAAAAATGAAAACAAAACCTCCCAAAACAAAGCTTCTGACCCTCAGTTCTCTGTGAACAAAAGCTTTGTGTCCTCACCCACATCTCCCAGCCTCCGCTGAACCTCTCCTCCCAGGCTGCTCCCACTGCCTTGGTCTTTGAAAGCAATGTGGTTTTCACAGAAATTTTAAGGTATTCCACATTCCAGACCTGTGATCTTCATCAGCTGCATAAACTCCAGGAGAGAAAATGCCTTTTGTTGGGAATACTGCAGAGCCCAGAGCCCCTTTTAATCCATAAATAAGATTTGCAATGCTGCACTGAGAACAGACAATGAAAATGCCCTGATCTTAGTTATTAAACTACTGCCAAAAAATACATCCAAGGAGATTTATATACACTGAATAATATATGTATTCCTCTCAACAAGCAACACAGCAAAGTGCTTAAACCTATCATCACTCTTATTACCATGTTTTTTGCGTCTCTGGTGGTTTTATCTGATAGTATTGGGGTTTCTTTTAGCAGTGCCTCCCTGCGCCTATTTCACAGGCATTTTAATCTTGGCTGTTATGCTGGGTTTGGTTAGCCATTCTGCACGCTAATTTACCTGTATGGCCAAAGGTGGTCTGTTATCTCAGTGCCTGAAATAATTTGTTTTGTGGACCCCTCATCTCCGCTTGTACCCTTTACCTGTTCCTTCCAAGGCCAGAGCACCTTGTTTTTACTCCAGCTGCCCGCTTAACTGTCTCCATAATTCTGATACCTACAATCTGCCAAAAGTTTGGCCTCATGGATCTCCGCCACTTCAGGTTTGCACAGACTCTCCCCTGGAGTTGGGGAACTGAAGGATTTCAAAGCATGGCTGAGGGAAGGAGAGCATGCAGTTCTCTTCCCCTCACTGTATCAGCAAGAAACAAAATGATTTGCTGCCACACAGTGATGGGAAAATCCAGGCTGGATACAAGAAACAGCAGCAGAGAAAGGTTTAAATGTAACTTTACCCAGGTGACATCAAAGTCTTCACTGCCCCATCTTTCTGCTTCCTTCCACACACTGAGCTGCTTACTTATATGGGCCTGTCTATTCATTAACATCTAATTAAGGCATACATCTTCTGCAGCTTTACATCAGCATTGCATTCTCCCACATTAAAACTGCCTGGAGCTTTCTGTCTTTTCTTCATATTTGTTTCCGGTGCACTAAGAGCAAAAAAAGCTTTTTCATGCTGATTGACAAACAGAGGAAAACCAAACTCTGGGTTTTGAAGAGGATGAAAGAGCAGAATGTGCTTCTCATCCAAAAAACAATCTCTCCTCAGGGATGTGCCCCAGAGAGGCAGAGAAGTTTCTTTTAATTAAAAGAGCAATGAAGAGAAAAGAGTATCACAGCTGTAGACACGACAGTCAGGGCAGAAATTGGGTAAAAGCAGAGGTGTGGGGTTTTTTTGCGATGAAAAGAAGTTGCGCTATATCACTTTACGTCACTTATTCATCTGCTTGTTTCCGGCCCATTTCTACATACCCAAAAGATAAGCCAGTGCCACAGATTAATGGCCAAACCCAAGATGATTTCCTAACCAGATTTCATACCACCCCTCGGGGTATGTTACTGACAGAGATCACCAGTGATGTACACAACAATGTTCCAGAATGCCCTGCTGATAAAAACCCCTCCCCTTCTTCCCCTCTTCCCCCACTTCTTAAAGAGAATATTCACTGCTGTTTCTGACAGGTCTAAGAAGTAGAGGTGAAGCAAGCAGTCCCCCAGTATCTGCTGGCACATCTAGTCTTGCTCACTCTCTTCTGCTCATGGACAGATTTCTCCTCTGAATTATAAAATACAGATCTAGACGAATGATCCTGGGTATTTTGCAGTCATCCCTAAGCACACCATTGCTTGGCCACTGGGCTTGCTTTTGCATTTGCAACTTGCAATTTCATAAAGATGGTAGAATGCTAAACTCTAATCCAGGAGCAAAACGTATAAACCAAAGGGCTTTAAGATAAAGCAGCATGTAGTGTTCAGCTATTACATTCATCAGAACTGATGGTAGTTTCTTCTCAATACAAAAAAAATACCCCAGTGTGGCATTTCAGCACAGAAATATCCACCTTAGAGACACTGCATTTAGCGATGCAGTGCTGCCTGCCTCACTGCCAACAAGAAGACTTCTACACAGTCCACAATTCTCAGACAATATTGCACAGATTGATAAGATTATTTAGATTGTGGCTGTCACTCAGGTTCTTTGACTTGCTGATGCTCCAGAAAGACTTGTCGTTTCACAGAATGGCAAGGTTTGGAAGGGACCTTGGGAGATCATCTAGTCCAACTCTCCTGCTAAGGCAGGTTCTCCTAGAGCGTGTTACACAGGGCATTGTCCAGGTCGGCTTTGAATATCTCCAGAGAAGGAGACTCCACAACCCCCTGGGCAGCCTCATTCTGTCACCCTCAAAGTAAAGAAGTTTTTCATCATGTTCAACTGAAACCTCTTATGTTTCAGTTTGTGCCCATTGCCCCTTGTCCTGTCGCTGGGCACATATGGAGGTCTGGTGGCAAAGCACTTAGAGACATGACCAAATCTAGCATTTTCTGAGCAAACTTTCCATCTTTCCATACATTTCATCTGTATCTGCTTGAAACAGACAGGTTTTGTCCCAGCTGTGAGAAACAGAATTGGCATACCTAGAAGTCAATAGCTTTGCTTTTATTTGCCAATTTAATTATAATTGTATTTATTTTGCTCTCAGATTCACTTTGAATTCCCTCTGATAAAGTACCCAGTGTCTTTTGTACACACATCTCAAAACAATTTGAAAGACTTAAGTATTGATAGCACATATAAACTACAAAGGAAAGTTTCATGGATGGATTTTGAGTGGAGAACTTCTTTCCTCTCCTCCTTTACACAGTAGGCCAAAAATCTCACAAGTTATTTCTTCTTCAGAGTTTTACCTTATTTTGAGCATTAAGATATCTTTTATAAAGACAGTGAGACTTGATTTAGAAGCTGCCAGTGACAGAGAATCCATCATAACTCGAGAAAAGTTCTTCCACTGATTAATTACTCTCTTTGAATTTACCTTAGTCTAGCTTCCAGCTCCTGAATCTCATGGATCCATCTTTCTGACAGAAATACCACCTACAAGAAGCCATCTCTTCCCTATCACCTCCTAATTTTCTCTTTGATGCACTAAACAGATTAAGTTTCCTTGGTTTGTCCCTAGAAAAAAAAAAACACACTATTATTCTTTTCTGAATCCTTTTCAATCCTTCATCAGTTTTTTTGAAGAATGACTATTAGAACTCAAAACAAAAGTGTATCATTAGAGCCAGAGGTACATGACTCATAACAATAGTTATAACTCTCATTTAAGCAACTGAAATAGCTACAAAGAAACATGCACATCCCTCTTCATGCCACGACAACTGCAAAAATAGTACTCCCTTGTTCATACATGATATTTCCCAACTAATTCTTCAGAAGTCATATTGAGCCTTAGCTACATCAAATTACCCACTCATTCAGTTGTTTCACTGCTCTGGTCCTCTTCGGAGATTAAGTCCCAGTTTCCCAAGGCTGACACACTTTCTGCGTGCCTGAAAACATAGTCTTGTAAAGGTGACCACACAAAAACTTGTGTTGAAGTACCTGCTTCTTTAATTCCGGAAGTGATCCAGAGCAGCCTCTGTTCCCCATATGCAATTTATCATTATTTATTCACTAATTATGCATAATCAGAAATTTACAAGTATGGTATTTACAGATGTAGTCCTCTTGGATTAAAGTAGGCCAAGAATAAACAGCAGCAGCATCTGCCCAGAAAACTATCCATGGGACCATGGCTTGAACTTTTACAGTTACTCTCACTCAGTCACTACCCTGCTTCCGTGGACTCTCTTGATTTTGTTTAGTGCTAATTTTCCTCAACAGAACATTGTTCTAGTAAATCATCTGTCTCAAAAATGCCTTGGATATAGATCACAGAGATGCCTTCAAACACATCTAAGATCTCAAAAACGGTACTTGTTTGCTTGACAGAGTCGATTTTCTAGAAAAGCATGCTGATGGCATTAATCATACTACCACTCCTTTCTGCTTTCCCATTTGTGTCCCGTCACTGCCTTTCCACAATTTTGCCATGAGCAGTCAGCTTATGGTTTCCCTAGGCAAATTTGCTGAACCCTTAAAGTAATTAAAATAGTAATGCATATGATTGCATACTGCAACATTCCCATTTTTTCTCAGATGTTTAAAAAAGAAATCCATGCCTAAGGGAGTTTTTTCCCATTCTTTTCCCTTTTCTAAAGTACTCAACTGCTGGTTTTCAACACCCCTTAATGATTAACATCAGAAGAGGAAGGATTTCATTATTACTCTAATATCCAATATATGACTCTAGCATTCTACTTCCTTTGGGATAGTATATATTTATATTTTGAACACTGTAGGTTTTTGTGCATTCTAAGAAGTTGTTTTTCAGAGTGGATCTATACAGAGATAAAATAATTACTTTAGCAGAAATAAGCTTATTATAGTCTGAAGTTTACTAGAAGTTTAGAGAGAGCAGAACTCCAGGCAAAGCAGAAAGAAATGGTTCGTGATCATGCTCATGAATTCTGAAACCTAATTCTAGTCTTTCTTGTGCATGTGTCCCCGATGGTGTCATTTTCTTTCCTCAGACAAATGGAGGTTGTGGAAGAACCTAAGAATTCCATTAGAATTTTACATAATACTGTTAAAAATATTGTTATTATTGGTAAATCGTAATTCATGGGAAAGCAGAAGCTGTTTATAGAATTTATAACTTGGACTGGTCAAAAACATTTTTATTGAAAAGAGCATGTTTTGATGAATGACTCCCCAGCTGAAAAAAGTGTTTTATTATTGATAAAATAAAAATCCTATTTATTTTACTCCATCTCCTTGAACTGGAAGTACAAAAAAAGGCTTTTAAAAATCCCTTTTTTCTCATTTCTTGCAGTTTTGAAAATGAGAAAAAGGAAGAGCACAATACAAAAATGAAAGTGTGGAGTGCTTTATCAGGAAAAAAGATTGTGTAAAATAAGAGAATAGAACTTTTCTTTGAAAACTTCCCATAAACCATATTTCTCTCTTTTTGATTAACTCTAGTTGTGTCATTCAGAGCAGGAACAGAAACAATCACCACGTGATACAATAGGACACAGTTTGAATGGCAAATCACTGGGAAAATTAATATTAGCTACATGAGTGAAATGGGTTGGAACAAACTATTCAAACAATTTCAAATCATAAACTAATTAATGCAAATTGTGATGTGTTCATGGAGAAATAACAAATGCAAAAAAGGCAAATTTCATTGTCAAATGAATTGTTCTCGGGGAATAATTCTTCTAGCTGCAGAACAGAGAGAGAAAAGAGTTGAATGCTAATGGGTAGGAATGAGGAGAACTTAGCATAGAAAAAGAGCTAATTCATAGATGGCAGTAAGTCTACTACCTGCCTGGAGAAAAAGGAAATAGATACTGCTGAGTCTCTTGAAAAGTTGGACATACCTTAGGTTTAAGCCCATGTGTTAGATTTTGCAAGACTGGTATTTCAGACTGTCAGCTCTCTGAGAATGTATATTAAATAGATGTGCAGCATGTAATAGAAAGAAGCTCTGCTCTCAGCCAGGTTAACTAACCTTAAAGGAAATTAACATTTGTTAATAATACATGGTTATAAAACTATTTGTTTCATTCTGCTAAATTTCATAGAAACTCAATAAAATAAAATATTGTATTAGAATAATCATATAAGACAAATCCTGCAGAATCATAATATATTCATTTTAAATATAATCTGTGATCTTCAGTTTTATTTGTCTATTTAACTGTGCTCTCACACCTGCTTGTTGGACACCATAGCCTCCTAAAATCAGCTCCTGTTTCAGTAAGGCAGAGCTGGCAGGAGGGTTCCGAGTCATCTGTGCATTAAGCACCACCTCAGCATTTGCTGTTTCATTGTGGCAGAGCAATAAAACGTGCAAATTTATGCACGCACAGACCTGAGCGTACAGCTCATTTATTCCTGGATCATATTGATTAGTTTTGGAAAGGGGTTAGAGAGAGGAAACTGTGATGTCAGTTGTCATTGATTTCCAAGATAAATGAGGAATTGACTAGCAAAATCCTGCCCAGCCAAAAGATAACAACACTTAAATAGAGTCCAAGCAGTAAGCAAAGGATTATCTTTGCTGAAGTATCAGAACTGCTTTTAGATAACATTAATTTCAAATAGATGAATGTAGATACTTTGCTGTTTCAAGGCCAGGAACATTGGGTTTTTTCTTTTTCAGTCTCAACTCTTTATTAGCTATATCTCCAACAGCCATTATAGGATGCCCCACTGTTTACTACAAGCTTAAGTTTCTCTGCTAAAAATATCTGATTTTGTTCAGCATTCTTGATCAAACCTATTTTAACAAGGTAATAATTATATGCACATTCTTCAGCTGTCAAATATGTTAAATGGGGAAACGTTTATTAAATGTGATCACTAATACCAAGAGAACCAGTTACCACGACATTTCTTAAAAAAGAAAAGAAGCTGTTCCACACCTGCATACTCTGTTTTGTACCAAACTGCTCTAATTAGCACATTTTGAGATATGATTAGAGCACTAGAGGAAGCTTTCCAAATGCCATTAATTATGGATGTGATCTTAAATTATTCACTTTGAATATTTTTTCTTGCTATGCCTTTTATCTTCCACTAACTTTTTGTTGCATCCTAGAACAGATCCAATTAAATCCCAAATGGAAATTTGTTACGCTAAAGAAAAGGTAAACTGAAAATTGATCACCTTTTTTTTCTAAGGTGCTTGTCCTAAAAAGGGAGAATGTGGGTGAGAGTCAATTTTTTTCCTCTTAAACATTCATCATTCTCTACCTCAGCCTCTACCAGTATTGGAAGAGCAATACTTATGCAATCATTAACTACAAAAATTTCCATCCCTCACTAAAACAATATTATGGAGTGCAACAAAATACTTGTGTAATCAGTCATTCTTATTCCTTTTAAAGATACTATAGCAGGTCTGTTATCTGAGCTTCTGGTATATCACAGGTATAGGAGCCTAATAGCTCATGACCAGCTGAAGAACCTTTTCCACACTCATGTGCAACCAGACCTGTCAGGATTAAGTCTGTGTAGAGAAAGGAGGATGGCATTAGGAAGGAGGGAGACACAGAGAGAGGGAAGGGTGGAGTCACAATGTAAGGAAAAGGAAAGGTGTGGTGAGCAAAGCTGAACAGAGTCCAAGGTAAGCAGCAGACTGAGAAGGAATAACAGACAGAGGAAGGCAGTGAGAAGAAGGGGAACTTTTTGTTAAAGTAGCAAGGGCAGCTGCTTCCAGGTTGTGGATGGCATTGAGGTTCTGCAATGTCCAACTCTGCAATCCAACACAGTTCTAATGCTGCTCCAATATTAGTCTGAGAAAAAAATCATCTGGACACCAGCTTCTTGTAGCTTTACATAGATACTGCTGAGACCTTGGGTACCTGGCCCAGGTATCATACCAACTTGCATGCTAATACCCACATGCCCTAAATAGCTCTCCAATGAAAAATGTGGACAGCACAGTGAGGAAATTGCTTTTTCTCTCTTATTTTTTCCCTTCTACCCATTAACCTGCCCTTAGCAGGACACAACATTTTTGCAGAGGTGAAGAGAAAGAATTCATATACATCTGTTTAAGAATAAAGGTCACATCTACACATAATACACAGCCACAGTAAAAGGCTCCCATGTATGTCCTCTGGACTAAGCAAAACAATCAAACAACCCTAGTACATGCAATGACTAAACATTGCCCCGGATGGTTTTTTTTTCTAGGTTCCTCCTTTAAAGCTTCCTCTGGAACCTGTTAGAAGCTACTAGCACATACTTGTTAAAGACTGCTGATAAAATCCAGTGAAAAGGAATGACAATTCTCTCAAAAAGTGTTTAAAACATGTGGCTGTAGAAAACAGACAGAAGATGAGCTGTACTCCAAACTGGAGTGCTATCGCTTCACACAATAGCCTCATCCTTCTTAAAGCTAAACAGAGCTGAAGTTGGTCTCTGGATAAGAAACCTCCAGGGAAAAACCAGCTAGGAGCAATCATTCGGAAGTTTATTCTCCTGCTGATTCAGTGATGTTTGGCTGGTGTCACATGTAAACTGTCATCTTACTGATAAGATAAGGAGGAATTTCTCTTGCATTTGGCATCATTAAAGCTCTTTAGAGAAACTATTTCTGACACCCTGAATCAATACCTTATGTGGCCATTACCCACAGTCTACTAAAGCACTTCTGATGTTTTATGTTTTACCTTGTCTTATTCATTAACTTCCTCTTGTCTTGAAAATAATTCCTGTGTTCTTGGCATGAGGTGCTATATCCCTAGGCATTACCAAGAATTCACTCACATGCTTGAGCAGGCTAGGGATCAGGCTCAAAACAGGTAGACATCCCATTCCTTACCCTCACTAGATCAATGGAGTTTGCATCATCTCTCACAGCTGCACCACAGTGTCAAGTCCATACTAGACAATCAGAAACCCTATAGAACCAAGTGAAATGAAAAATCTAATCTTCCATTCATGAGGATGGGAGAGACTGTTATTAGGTGAATAAAGTACATTTAAACAGGTGGGGTTTTTTTCCTTTGCAACCTTGTAACCTTACCCACATTATTTCTTCTTGTTCATACCTTATCCTTCATGATCGCCTGAGAATGTAAGATACCGTAACAAGGAGATTAGGACCTTCCCTGAGCTAGTCATTCCTTGCCCTCAAGGTCTTGGCTTTGTGCAGTGAGCAAGATGCTTTCTGCACCTGGAGCTTGCTTAAAGTCACCATCAAGTTGGCAAAAATCTATAAAAAAAAATATAACACTTCTAATCAGTCTATCAGCAAAAAGAAAATCTCATGGAAAAAGAAGGTGCTTATAGAATTGAATCCTATCTTTAGTGCTCTGTGCACCCTGTGTGGCTTCTACCTTGAAGTTCTGAAAGAAAGAAGCTATTGATTTTGTAAGTTCATGTTGCTTTTGCAATATTGCCAGTTGCCTGCAAAAGCATACCTGGGAAAAAGAAGAAAAACTGAACAAGAGACAGGAAACTATAATGGAACCCAAATGTTCTGTACTAACTTCTCTGCCTACAGTTACAGGTGCATGAGTACGTAACGCTGGAGTATATAACTCCAAAGAAATAACACTAATGTAACTCAGAGTAACTTAATTGACTTTCTTAGTAAAACTGAGATCAACAGAAGAATCAAAATAACTGTAATAAATCTCTCACATGTGACCTCTGGCTCTTTGGTATCTTAACATTGCTTACTATTGTTAATATTGTCACAAAATGTTGCCCTGAGTATAAGCGATAGAGGTATCACAGCAGACTTGTTTCAAATGCTCTCAAACAAACATCGCTGTCCTGGTTTCATCTGGGATAGAGTTAATTTTCTTCACAGAAGCTAGCATAGTGCTGTGCTTTGGATTTAGTACTAGAAGAATGTTGATAACACACTGATGTTTTAGTTGTTGCCAAGTAGTGCTCAGACTACTCAAGGGCATTTTGAGCTTCTCCTGCCTGGCCAGGTACATAACAAGCTGTGAGTACAGCACAGCTAGGACAGCTGACCCAAACTGACTGAAGCGCTATTCCATACCATGTAACGTCATGCTCGTGGTGGGTTAGTCAGTCATGGCTCGGGGACTGATCATGGCTCAGGGACTGATTGCAGCTCAGGACGGGCTGGGCATCGGTTGGCGGGTGGTAAGCAATTGCGTTGTGCATTGTTTGTTTTGTATATTCTGTTACCATTCTCATTATTACTATTATTATTATTTTCTCTTATTAAACTGTCTTTATCTCAGCCCTCAGCTCTAACCTTTTTTTCTCCTTCCCGATTCTCTCCCCCATCCCACTGAGGGGGGGGGGGAGTGAGCGAGCAGCTGCATGGTGCTTAGTTGCCAGCCACGTTAAACCATGACAGTCCTTTTTGGCACCCAACATGGGGCATGCAGGGCTTGAGATAATGACAGAGTAACCAGAGAATATTAAGGAATTTATATCTGTTAACAGTTGTGGGCCATGGTTTGATTCATTTGTTCTCGATCTTAGTTTATCCGATCTGCACCATGCTCCCTCCTTTGCTGTACTTGTTAAAAGTTGGTGTTGGTTCTTGCAGTTTGCTATGCTCTGCGGTGACTAAACATGTTTTGCTTGGGAGACTTGTTATTAAAACAATGACCTTGAGCCTTATCTGGTATTTGGGTTTCATATCGAAGTTTTTACTGCACTGTGGGTACCACCTTACAGGGAAAATTAGCAATTATACATAGGATTCTGAGAAGTTTGTTGTGGAGGAAATACAGAATGGCACTTTCTCTGCCTTCTTTGATGATGTTTCCTCCTTCATTACAATAATTTTTCAGTATCTTGAACATCCTTGGATAGTTAAGATATATCTATTGATATCTATTTGGAATATTGTTTCAGTTTTGTCCAAAGTTAGTAAGCAACTTAATAATACCATCCAGATGTCTGCCCCAGGGCTGGATAGTTATGAGTGGCAGGTTATTTGGGGTAGTATGGGTAAATACCTAGAACGATGGGCACCACCAATGTTTTGGAAATTCACTCCTGAACAAGTGCAGAATCCTGAAAAACTGGTAGAATATTTGGAAAAGGTATGCTGTCACCCTGGCAATTCTAAGCAAACACAAATCACTGCAATGTGCTGGGGCCTGGCCCATGCTTACCAAGCCCTGTTCAACACTATTTAATACATCCAAAGGGAAGAGAAAGTCTCTGGATCTGATGACAAGGCCACAGCCACTGCAGCTACTCCAACCCCAGCCACAGCCACTGTGGCTGAACCAGGGAACCAACCCGTGCCAGTATCAGTCGCCCCTATAAAAAAGAAGAAATCTTGGAAGCGAAAGTCAACTCGTTTAGAAAGGGAGGATGAAAAAGCGGGGCCATCACAAGAGGAGGAGGAAGAGCTCATAAATGAGACAGAAACCACCTGATCCCTATCCTTGAGTGAGCTGCGAGATATGTGAAAAGATTTCAGGCATTGTCCAGGTGAGCACATTGTCACCTGGCTACTCTGATGCTGGGATAATGGGATCAGTAGCCTGGAACTCGAGGGTAAGGAAGCCAAGCAGCTAGGATCCCTTTCTAAGGAAGGGGGCATTGACAAAACGATTGGAAAAGGGACACAAGTCCTCAGCCTGGGGACTACTGTCAGCCATGAAGGAAAGATATCCCTTCAAGGAAGACATCATATATTGCCTAGGCAAATGGACCACCGTGGAGAAAGGCATCCAGTACCTCAGGGAATTAGCTATCCTGGAGTTGATTTATAGTGACCTGGACAATGACCAGCTGCCCAAAGATCCAGATAATGTCCAGTGCACACGACTTATGTGGCGGAAGTTGTTACGGAGCACACCAACATCATATGTCAACACATGGGCAATGCTGAACTGGAAAGATGGAGAGGGACCAACAGTGAATGAAGTGGCTAGCCAGCTCCAGGAATATGAAGAAAGTATCTCTTCCTCTTTTGTTTCGGCTGTGGAGAAACTGTCCCAGAAGTTTGAACAATTCCACGAGGATATATCTCACTCCCCACCTGTACGGACAAGTATCTCAGCCAATAGGAGTAAGCGTCCCTCTGCTCAAGAGAGAGGATATCAAGGGTACACACCATGGCGCACCCTATAGTTTTGCCTGCATGACTATGGAGAGGACATGAGGAAATGGGATGGAAAACCTACCTCGACCCTAGAGTCACGAGTATGCGAGTTGCAGAGAAAAACAAACACAAAAGGGGGCTCTTCCAGGAAACTTGTTGCTCCAATTTCCAGAGACTGGGTAGACCGTAGTTTTTTCAGACACAATAGAAGGGCTGTTCTTCATTCTGATTGTGATGAAGGAACTTCTGACTCATACACACAAACCATGAGCAACAGTGACCAGGATTAGAGGGGCCCTGCCTCCAGCCAGGTGGAGGAAAGGGACAACAGGGTTTATTGGACTGTGTGGATTCGATGGCCTGGCACGTCAGACCCACAGAAGTATAGAGCTTTAGTAGACACCGGTGCACAGTGTACTCTAATGCCATCAAGCCATATAGGGGCAGAATCCATTTGTGTTTCTGGAAGGACAGGGGGATCTCAAGAGCTGACTGAATTGGAGGCCAAAGTGAGCCTAACCGGGAATGAGTGGCAAAAGCACCCCATTGTGACTGGGCCAGATGCTCCGTGCATCCTGGGCATAGACTACCTCAGGAGAGGGTATTTCAAGGACCCAAAAGGGTACCAGTGGGCTTTTGGTATAGCTGCCTTGGAGACAGAAGACATTAAGCAGCTGTCTACCTTGCCTGGTCTCTCAAAGGACCCTTCGGTTGTGGGGTTGCTGAGGGTTGAAGAACAACAAGTGCCAATTGCCACCACAACAGTGCACAGGCAGCAATATCGCACCAACCGAGACTCCCTGATTCCCATCCATAAGCTGATTCGCTGACTGGAGAGACAAGGAGTGATCAGCAAGACTCGCTCACCCTTTAACAGCCCCATATGGCCAGTGAGAAAGTCTGATGGAGAGTGGAGACTGACAATAGACTATCGTGGCCTGAATGAAGTTACACCACTGCTGAGTGCTGCCGTGCCAGACATGCTAGAACTTCAATATGAACTGGAGTCAAAGGCAGCCAAGTGGTATGCCACAACTGATATTGCAAATGCTTTCTTTTCAATCCCTTTGGCAGCAGAGTGCAGGCCACAGTTTGCTTTCACTTGGAAGGGCATCCGGTACACCTGGAATCGACTGCCCCAGGGGTGGAAACACAGCCCTACCATTTGCCATGGACTGATCCAGACAGCACTGGAACAGGGTAAGGCTCCAGAACACCTGCAATACATTGATGACATCATCATGTGGGGCAATACAGCAAGAGTTTTTGAGAAAGGGAAGAACATAGTCCAAATCCTTCTGAAAGCCAGTTTTGCTATAAAACAAAGTAAAGTCAAAGGACCTGCACAGGAGATCCAGTTTTTAGGAAACAAATGGCAAGGTGGATGTCGTCAGATTTTATTGATCACATCCATTGGAATAACAGCTATGTCTCCACCAACTAACAAAAAGCAAACAAGCCTTCTTGGGTGTTGTGGTTTTTTGGAGAATGCATATTCCAAATTACAGCCAGATTGTAAGCCCTCTCTACCAAGTGACCTGGAAGAAGAACGATTTCAAATGGGGCCCTGAACAACAACAAGCCTTTGAACAAATTAAACAGGAGATAGTGCATGCAGTAGCCCTTGGGCCAGTCTGGGCAGGACAAGATGTGAAGAATGTGCTCTACACTGCAGCTGGGGAGAATGGCCCTACCTGGAGCCTTTGGCAGAAAGCAACACGGGAGATTCGAGGCCGACCCCTAGGGTTTTAGAGTCAGGGATACAGAGGATCTGAGGCCCGCTATACTCCAACTGAAAAAGAGATATTGGCAGCATATGAAGGGGTTTGAGCTGCTTCAGAAGTGATGTTTACTGAAGCACAGTTCCTCCTGGCACCCCGACTGCCGGTGCTGGGCTGGATGTTCAAAGGGAAGGTCCCCTGTACACATCATGCAACTGATGCTACGTGGAGTAAGTGGGTTGCACTGATCACACAACAGGCTCAAATAGGAAAACTCAGTCGCCCAGGAATCTTGGAAGTGATCATGGACTGGCCAGAAGGCAAAGATTTTGGAATATCACCAGAGGAGGAGGTGATGCATGCTGAAGAAGCCCCATTGTACAATAAACTGCCAGCAAATGAGAAGCAATATGCCCTGTTCACTGATGGGTCCTGTCGTCTTGTGGGAAAGCATCGGAGGTGGAAGGCTGCTGTATGGAGTCCTATTAGACAAGTTGCAGAGACTGCTGAAGGAGAAGGTGAATCAAGTCAATTTGCAGAGGTGAAAGCCATCCAGCTGGCTTTAGATATTGCTGAAAGAGAAAAATGGCCAGTGCTCTATCTCTATACTGACTCATGGATGGTGGCAAACGCCCTGTGGGGGTGGTTGCAGCAATGGAAGCAGAACAACTGGCAGCACAGAGGCAAACCCATTTGGGCAGCCGCATTGTGGCAAGATATTGCTGCCTGGGTAGAGAACTTGGTTGTAAAGGTACATCACGTAGATGTTCATGTACCCAAGAGTCGGGCCTCTGAAGAACATCAAAACAACCAGCAAGCAGATCAGGCTGCTAAGATTGAAGTGGCTCAGGTGGATCTGGACTGGCAACATAAGGGTGAATTGTTTCTAGCTCTGTGGGCCCATGACACCTCAGGCCATCAAGGAAGAGATGCAACATACATCTGTATGGCTCATGATCGAGGGGTGGACTTAACTATGGACGCTATTGCACAGGTTATTCATGAATGTGAAACATGTGCTGCGATCAAACAAGCCAAGCGGTTAAAGCCTCTTTGGTATGGAGGACAGTGGCTGAAATACAAGTTTGGAGAGGCTTGGCAGATTGATTATATCACACTCCCACAAACCCGCCATGGCAAGCGCTATGTGCTCACCATGGTAGAGGCGACCACCGGATGGTTGGAAACATACCCTGTGCCCCATGCCACTGCCCAGAACACTATCCTAGGCCTTGAAAAACAAGTCCTGTGGCGACATGGCACCCCAGAAAGAATCGAGTCAGACAATGGAACTCATTTCTGAAACAGCCTCATAGACAAATGGGCCAAAGAGCATGGCATTGAGTGGGTCTATCACATCCCCTATCATGCACCAGCCTCTGGGAAAAATCGAACGATACAATGGACTGTTAAAGACTACACTAAAAGCAATGGGTGACAGAACATTCAAACATTGGGATACACATTTAGCAAAAGCTACCTGGTTAGTCAACACTAGAGGATCTGCCAACCGAGCTGGCCCTGCCCAGTCAAACCTCTTATGTACTGCAGAAGGGGATAAAGTCCCTGTAGTGCATGTAAAAAATATGCTGGGAAAGACAGTCTGGGTTACTCCTGCCTCAGGTAAAGGCAAACCCATCCGTGGGTTTACTTTTGCTCAAGGACCTGGCTCTACTTGGTGGGTGATGCAGAAGGATGGGGAAGTCCAATGTGTACCTCAAAAGGATTTGATTTTGGGTGAAAATAGCCAATGAACTGAATTGTATGATGCTAATTGCTGTATAATGCAATATGTCATAATTTCTACTATAGCTGTATGTCCTATCAATGGTATAACAGTAAGAATCACCCAGATTAAGAATGAATTTTGAAGAAACTGAGGAAGTGCAGCAGATGGAACCAGAACTGACTTCAGCATGCAACAACCCGACACCAGACCCCATTTCTCCTGCCCTGAAAGACTGTTACAACAGATGGAACCCAAAACCATGGACTAGATGAACCCAATGGACATTTTAGAAGGATGGTCCATAGACTAAGGGAATGATATCTGCGTATATATCAAAAAAATATTGGAAAGTGGTGGTGATTAGTTGGAATGTATTGTAAGGGTAGGACCTAAGCATGACGTAAATGGTATAGAATAAGAGGTGGATAACGTCCTGGTTTCAGCTGGGGTAGAGTTAATTTTCTTCACAGAAGCTAGCATAGTGCTGTGCTTTGGATTTAGTACTAGAAGAATGTTGATAACACACTGATGTTTTTAGTTGTTGCCAAGTAATGCTCAGACTACTCAAGGACATTTTGAGCTTCTCCTGCCTGGCCAGGTGCATAACAAGCTGGGAGTACAGCACAGTACAGTACAGCACAGATAGGACAGCTGACCCAAACTGACCAAAGAGCTATTCCACACCATGACCATAATGTCATGCTCATAGGGGGTTAGTCGGTCACAGCTCAGGGACTGATCACGGCTCGGGGACATCTGGGCATCAGTCGGCAGGTGGTGAGCAATTGCGTTGTGCATCTTTCATTTTGTATATTCTGTATATTCTGTTACCATTCTCATTATTACTATTATTATTATTTTCTCTTATTAAACTGTCTTTATCTCAGCCCTCAGCTCTAACCTTTTTTCTCCTTCCCGATTCTCTCCCCCATCCCACTGAGGGGGGGGGAGTGAGTGAGCAGCTGCGTGGTGCTTAGTTGCCAGCTGGGTTAAACCACAACAATCGCCATACACTATTTCACACACAAAAAAATTAACGTGTCATGTATATTCTTTATATTGAATATTCAATGCATATCTTCCTGGCAACTTATTAGGACTGACATCAGGGCAGGTGGAAGAGAATTTCAGACACCCTGCACATGACACTAACTCATGGTAAAATTAATGAAAATTACTTGTATTTAAAGTGAGTTTTGTCCAAATTTATTTTACCTTATTTTTGCTAAAACCCTTGGATTTCTTGTTCCTACAGCCAACTATAAGTATGGCACCAGATAATACCAGTGGCTCCAAATCTAGTGCTAACCAAGGTGCACCCTATGTGAAATGAGCCATAACAGGTCCTAAGTGGAAGCTGTCTGTATCACAAATGCTGTTCTCTTCTTGCTCCAGTATGAAACATAAGCAGATGGATTAAGGTACCAATAGATGGAGAGAGACTGAATGGTACCCTCATATTTGACAGCTACTTCTGAAGGTCTAGAGTAGGGCATCTTAGAAAGTAATCATTCATGTCCATTCAATTTAACATGGATGGAGGACTTTTTTCCACTTGGGTGTGGAACAACATCTTCCAGAATTAAATATATTGGAGAAGTTATTAAAAAACACTAGCCCTGCCTTCACCCATTTATAGCTGCATTAGGGGATGTTCTGCACACTTTTATTTGTATGAGGAGATAATGTAAACAGGAAGGAAATGAAAAGGAATACCAGTCAGTGCTGTAAAAACTGATCTTCTGATGCAGAAGTGATGTGTTGGGCAGATCTTCAGTTAATCAGCAAGGAGACTTGCTGTAACCATAGATCCTGCATGGTACAGGTATATTTGTAGTCATAAAAGTTTCCTGAGCAGCTTAGGACAGCTTATCTGTCCCATCTCCCTCTCACCGT
Organism: Gorsachius magnificus; assembly: GCA_034008185.1. Taxonomy (NCBI): domain Eukaryota; kingdom Metazoa; phylum Chordata; class Aves; order Pelecaniformes; family Ardeidae; genus Gorsachius; species Gorsachius magnificus. The sequence continues at coordinate 27,391,773 of CM067083.1, read as the reverse complement.
CCTCCCCTCTGAACTTCCAGGAGAATTCAGTGTGTCCAAAATGAAGATAAATAATTAAAGGGGAGAGAGAGAAGAGAGATAAGAGAAAATATAGTACAGTTAGGTACCTATCCTTGCATTTCTGGACAGAGAAATCCTACCAATCTATCACACTGGAATAATATTTCCCAAGGAAGTACTGATAGATGGTTTAGGAAACTCTAGCCAGGGTCTGTCTCTCACATTCAGGCCAGACAGGCAACAATCAAAGGCAATAGCATTTTCAATTTGTCTAGAAAGCAGATTTTAAGATTTTAAAGTCTTTTCCTACTACTTCCAAAAGACTAGGCTGGCAAGCCCTAGTTTAAGGAATCAAAGGCTTGTAGAACTCATAGTGACAGTGGTTTGTTGCTTTCGCAGTCTTTCCCCATCCAACCAGGCTGTAGTTATCACCTGCACTACATAAGAATTGCTGCTCCAGATGTAGGAAAATGCAGAAATTACATTTTATCCTAATTGGACTTACTGCGTCCCACTGGAATTTACTTTCTGCAAGTCATTTAAGGCAGGAGATGATAGCTCTTCAGGGGAATAATATCATCTTTCTGTTTCACAACTGGTTTTCTAATTATTTAATAGGTGACATCCTCTTCTCCCCCCTCCCCACATGGAAACTGTTCTCAGGCACAGCACACAGGAGTGGTGTTTCACTTGAAACTTTTTTTTCAGATGCTCACTTTCATCTCAGGTAAAAATTACCCTTCGTATCTTCTGCAAGCATTAAAGATCACCCAGTGAGTTTTTTGTCTGCTCAGATTCATGCCTGTTTCTGTACTCCAGAATGTGTTACAGTCATCTATGCTACTGCTTGCAATTACAGGACAGGAAAACTGTGAACCTGATTGATATGGAATAAAGCCAACACAGACGTAGGCTCCAGCAGCTATAAAACACTTTAGCTTTCCTGCCCCTTGCTACAGGGGCAAGAGAGTTTTCAACCCCTTATAAGAATGCTTTCCCAGTCACACTAATTGCCAGTAAATTAATTGATTCATATCTTTTCAATTATAAATGTAGTTATTATCTCTATACATGCTACTGTTACCTTCCACACTGTAGATGCTGTACTGAAGAATTTGTTCCCTCCCAACTGTGAAATTCATCCCAAACAGTCTTTTTTGGGCTCAGGAAGGGACAAAGGCTGCCAGATACACACAGAGAAAATTTTAGTTAGACCAAATGGCCTGTGTTTGAACTGGACTAAGATGGCCAGGTTATTACATCCATTCTTGCAAGAAAAATCCAGTTGTGATTTTCTAGTGATCAGAATTGTGAGGTTTGGTTTAATATTTCATCTTTGACTGCAACTCAACCTCCAAAGTGACCCAGTGTCCCCTTGTCCCAGATTGTGTAACAAAATTTGAAGCATATTATGAAAATTCAGATAACATCACAGTCCATATTAACAGAGTTGCTGAATTTGTCATTTAACAGAACCTCTGAACTATGCCTTATTTGATTTTTATTTAATATTCTCTCCATTTCATTGATGGGAAAATGAAGAAAAGATCATGAAATATATGGCTTTAGAAAAATTCTAGCACATTTTCTTGGTCACATCAGGCTCCTATGACAGAAAGTGAAGAGTCATGAAATGACTTTTACAAGATGATACAAAACACAGATGACAAGGTTAAAAGCCAGAGCTCCGGCCTTTCCTCTAACCAGCTGTGTATCTTACTGTTCGGAAGACAAGACTTCTGCAGTCTATACACTTTGGCTCTTTTGCTCAACTTGTGAGCAAAGCATATGCCCCTGCAAACAATGTGATAACAACTCCATTTTCATCTCCCATGCTTTCTAATTAATGCAAATTAAGGTAATGGGGAGGTAGGGACAACCTTATTTTTTTTCTCCCTTGCTTAAGATAATTCACAGCTACTGCAATTATACAGCATGCTGTATTTGTTAACCCAGCAGGCATCATGAAATGCTCATCAAGCATTTGCATGTAGTCTTCAGTAGAAAAATTGCTTTTGATAGTAAGTTTATGGCATCCAGCAGCGATAGGCAATTTGTTGCATTGCAAAGCCACCTTGAGTGACAGGATTCCACAAGAGCCTCCTGAGAACCCAAAGGGATATGGGAGTTAAGTGTGTCATTCAAGGAAATCTGTCGCCAGTGAGAGTGCCATGAACATCCTTGCTGTCATTTGTTTTCAGTTCCACTGCAGTTTCTTCATGGCATCAGTTGAAGAAACTTTAGAAAGGGCTTATTTATCACCCAGCCAGAATCAGGGAAGTACCTATATTCTGGTGACAGCCTGCTCCTGTGAAACTTTGCATCTACATTGCCTACATTTACTTAGAAATAGTAAGCTGTCCCTTACACGACATGTTCCTTTGCTCATATATTCAAAGGTGAGGTATACTAAACTACCATGTGCATCTTAAGATCTTCACACCCTTGAAAATATACGTTAAGATAAACAGCCTCCAAAAGTTTCTTGCAGATATCAGAAGAGATTTATAGCCCCAGCCTAGTGCAAATCGGAATAAGCACATTGATTTCCAGAAGTTATCTTCATGCATATCTGCTAAAGTTCCAAGTTATAAAAAGTATTATCTATGGTGTGCACAGATTAATGTCTCCTTAAAATAATTAGACTTACTGCACAAGTTTGCATTGTTCAGTTGATTTTTTTCCTGGTAAGAACACTTTTATATCATGCCATACCCCAGATCAAGCACCACACTTGTATAAACGCTTACAATAAATCATGCATTCATTTGGTTCAACATGGATTTAAATTAAGCAAACAGGTTTTTTTAAGTGAAGGTAGCATATACATCCAAAAGACATCAGTACTTCACCACACCTCAGAAGGTGTTTGCATATGCATGCAAGTCTATGACACGGACTCTGATGTCCTCTTACCACAAACTTTTCTAGTACTATTCCAAAGCAGTTCAGCATTATCAATGAGAATGCTAAGTGTATGACCTATGAAGAATATTTGAAAAAAGTGTAGAGAATGGAATGTTCTTGCAAGGTACACTCAGCGGTCAGAATGAAGAACGACCCAAAAGCCAAGAAAGCAAATTAATTTAGAAAAAAATCTCTTGGAGTAATCTTCTGAGAAAAATATAAGCACAATTTTCATTTTATTATACCTTTGTGAGAGGAAATTTCCATATTAGTGAATTATAGACCTGAAAGAAAAAGGATAAAACTACTTGCTTCTGTATGAGACAAACCCCTGAAATGCCACGGGTACATGTAGGAACATGTGTATCTTGTACAGGGACAGGCACACTGTGGTTCTCAGCCACTTTGCATTATGCTGGTAGCACAGTGTTGGGCTTTGCAGACTACTTTTCCTTAACATTGCATTCTCCTGGAAATATATTATTTCCAGGTAGTCCATAATGTTTTATACAGCAAGGCAGAACTGATCACATAACAATGGCATGTTTTCTGTTAAGAAGGACTTACTCTAGGTTAAGATAAATGTTGTCTCTCCACTAGTGCCTGATGCTAGCTGAAAAGTCTTAGGAGACCTTTCACAGTAAGATAGCCTGGAAATATTGCCCAGAAGTTAGTGCCTGACAGCCCCAGCTGCCTTCAAGGAGTTGCTCCAAGGAAAGAACACTATTTCCCCTTTGGTGGTTTTTGTTTACTTTTATTATTCAGTTTTCATAAGGGATTCTTTCTAATCTTAATTCTCCTTCTTTTGTATTCAAGCCCTCATCAGAATATGGCTCTTGATGTAGACAAGTGGATTGTCATGTAGTGCTAAAGGAGAACATTGCAACATCTGTTTAGATAATCCAAAACTTGCTATAGGCTCTTCTCTAACCTTCTATAGTTACCGTAGGTGCCCTAGTGGCTGCATTTTACAAACAGGGCAAAAAATCATGTAAAAATAAAAGTTACAATGTTTTAGTTCTGATTTTTGTATTAGCCAAGGGTGGGTTTAGCTAGTTTTTATACCAGTACTAAGATGAAATTTCCTATCTGAAAGGAAGTGTCCAGCTTCCTTCCTAGACAGGCACTTGTCTTCATTTCAAGCAAGTAGTGTTTCTAATCATTGCCTGCTAATGAGCATATTAACCCCCATTTCTGTTTGCATTCTGATTTCTTTCAGCATTTCAGCCTAGTCAGCTACTGTATTACCAAGGAGGATCATTACTGATGCAATAATATTTATGAATTCATGCTTATTGCACAGATACAAGCAAAAGGCATCTGTTTATTTTAATTACTTTCTAATCAGACGAAGGAATGAAAGTGTGATGGACCAAAGGGAAAGCTATCACAAAAGGGATTCAGTGAATTGTCTATCATAATAGGCAATGACAATAAAGCAATACATTACTTTTTCAAGCAACAGTATGAGCATTAACCAGTTAATCATCCAATACTAGCAACGTGACAAACACAAACCGGAAGGCAACCAAATGACCTGCTGAGCAGCTCCCAGAAAATCCAGAGCTGTACTGGGAATGCAGGTATTTCTGGTGCCCTACTCAGCACCCTGTTCCATACTCACTGCTTAGACAGCCCGCACTACACTTTTAGCCACTGACATCAGTGACAGTCATATTTCAGGAGGTCCATCTGTGGTGAGCCTAGTTCAGCTATCCAGCTCCCAACACACACACACACTTCTTCAGCACTGTGAGGGGCATATTTTTCAAAGCTGCAAGACAAGAGGCTAACAGAAAGAGACTGTATTGGGTCCAGCTGATGGAGTTAATTTTCCTCATAGCAGCCCTCATAGTGCTGGGCTTTCTATCAGCATGTACAAAGGTGTTGATAACACCAGTGTTTTGGCTACTGCTGAGCAGTGCTTGCACAAAATCAAGGCTGTGTCTCCAATATTTCACCACCACCACCAGTAGGCTGTGGGGGAGGCAAGATCTTAGGAGGGGACGTAGCCAAGGCACCTGACCAAAGCCAACCAAAGGGATGTTTCGTACCATATGACATTGGCTCAGATATAAAAGCTGAGGAAAAGGAGAAGGGAGGGGGGGAGCAATTCATCTTTTATGATGTTCTTGTCCTCCAGAGCAACAGCTACATGCACTGAAGCCCTGCTTCCTGGGAAGTGGTTCTTCACCTCTAGGATCAAAGAGCTTTTTTCACTGCATCCGACCTCAACACTGAAGACTCACTACTTTAGCATACAACCTGAACTAAAAACCAGAGGCTCACCATGATGGCACAGAGAGCAATGAACATTTCCTAAATTTGCCACTGTGTGCATTTTGTACTAAATGCTAGGATAAGATGTTTTGTCATGCTCCCCACTTCTTTTGCCCTTAAAATCTTCTCCTTAGTCTTCATTTTAATTTACTTTTTTTTTTTTAAACTTGCTTTACAGGCTGCTGAGCTTTCTCTTCTGCAAACCCATAGCAAGATAAAAAAAATTACTTATCCCCGGCACAAATTGGCCACTCAGAAAATTAGTTAGCACAAGTGGAGAATGTATCACACTTAAGATGTGTCAAATCACTGAGCACATCCCCCCTTCCCTGTCCCAAGGGTTTGTCTGCCTGGGCTCAGGGCCAACACTGAGCTGATGCTGCTGGTGGCCTTGGGGAGAGCTCCTCCAGAGAGCACTGCTGGCAGGGCTCAGTGGGGGCTGCCCCTACCCTGGCCCCACTGATCCATAGCCTGACCCCCACCCATGGGCTGATATCCCAGCCCAGCCGGCCCAGGGAGGAGCTTGATGTCAAGGGCTGGGGCTGCCCCTCCAGCTCTCCTGCTCCTGGCTGAGGTAGTGGGACAGCCCTGGCTCCCAGCCCAGGAAGCACCTTGCTCACTGGGTGCTCCTTCGTGACAGCATGATTCAACTGGGCTTGTTTCAGTGAATCCAAGCTTTTCCACCTCCACCAGCTTACTCTATGCACCCACATGGTCCTATGTGATGCTACGTTGTTGTTTCTTCTGAATAATGCACTGAATAACAACTTTTGAAAGTGCTGAGCTTTTTTTTTGCCTAATTATTCAACTATTTTTCCCACTACATTTTTAGCATATGTGCTGTTTTCTTCCTCTAAGCTAAAAAAACCCCACCAGTTTTAAAGTATGTGTTTGATCTGAAAGCATGGGATTGGGAAGAAGAGAAGGAAGTTTATTACAAAGACATTTGTGTTCATATAGCCTAACAGGAACACAATGTATTGCCATTGATTTTCAAGCAGTACAAACATGGTCTACCCTCAGACTGTGCAGCTCAAGAAAGAATTGTTTATTAGTTGGCCACAATGTAAAAACAGATTAAATATTCACGTTTTGGTGACAGCTGTAAGATTACAGTTGACTTCTCTTTCACTTTTTTCCAATCCCTCTTTCAAAATACAGTATGAGAAATCTACCCTTATAAACATTCATTGAAAATGAATATCAAGCTTGTTGCCTAAATTCACTGTATCCCTAGTCAAAAGTTGTCCATAATTCTATTTGCCTTGAGCAGAATATCGAGTAGTTTATGAAGGTGAAGTTCAGCTAACAGTGCCAGCAAAAAAAGGAAAAAAGGTTATTTTTCTGTTTTTCCCCACAGGAAAAATTTTAACAGATGTCACTGAAGTAGAGATATTTTTGTTTGTTTGTTTTTCACATAATATACTTATTTCTGAGGTCTAATAATTAATCAAGTATTGCAAAAGCTTATGGTGCAAGTCCAGTGACACAGTGAGCTGATCCAGAACCCTTTAAAACAATGGAATTTTTTCTTTTGATGTAACTGTAGTTTGTGTCCAGCCCTACTATGCATCATCATTCCTGACACTCTTACTCTCAATGACTAAACACGTGTTCTTTATACGAGCCTAGCATCCTATCTGATGGGGAAAATAAGTGGTTGCCTTCGGCACTCGCAAATCTCTGTGCTTCCAAGTACTATTGATTAGTGCTGAAGCTTTCTCCTCTGCTTTAACACCCTTTCCCACAGGTCCAAACCTTTTTTCAGAATAACTGTGTTATGGTTTAACCCCAGCTGGTAACTAAGCATCACCCAGCCACTAGCTCACTCCCCACTGGTGGGATGGGGGGAGAATTAGAAGAGTAGAAGTAAGAAAACTCATGGGTTGAGATAAAGACAGTTTAATAGGTAAAGCAAAAGCCATGCACACAAGCAAAGCAAAACAAGGAATGCCTTTCTCCTTCCCATGGTCAGGCAGGTGTTCAGCCATCCCCAGGAAAGCAGGGCTCCATCACGTGTAACAGTTACTTAGGAAGATAAACACCATCACTCCAAACATCCCTCCCCTTCCTTCTTCCCCCAGCTTTATATGCTGAGCATGACATCATATGGTCTGGAACATCCCTTTGGTCAGCTGGGGTGAGTTGTCCCAGCTGAGTCACCTCCCAACCTCTTGTGCACCCCCAGCTCACTTCCTGGTGGGGTGAGAAGCAGAAAAGGCCTTGACACTGTGTAATGAAAACATCCCTGCATTATCAGCACAAATCCAAGATGTAGCCCTATACTAGCTACCATGAAGAAAATTAACTCTGTCCCAGCCAAAACCAGCACACTCTGCAACAACAGATGGATGTATGAATTGATAAAACTTTCCACATGTCCAAGTAGAAGACAAGTCCATCCTGCTTGTTTACCAGAAGAAAGTGGTACAGAAGATGCTGAACTTAATTTGTGTATTTCTGAAAGCCTTCATTTTATGTTTTCAGTCAAGAATGCTTGAGTTCTGTCCTGCTTAACAAATATGAACAGGTATTTCTGAACCAACATTGAAGCTAACAGCACCTATCCTCCCTCTTCCTACTGTCTTAATTTATACACTACTCATGATTACTACTTCTTTTTGAACTATCTGTTCAGATCCTCTTCCCATAAACCTTCTATACAAGTTGGGAACGAATGACTTTAAAAAGATATAAATATATGAAGTCATATGTTTAACGTTCATTCAAAATTCCAGTAGGGAGCTTCAGAGCACAATCAAGGCACAAGAGCTAGGTAAGCATTTACCTGTATCACAGAATGGCAAGGGTTGGAAGGGACCTTGGGAGATCATCTAGTCCAACCCTTCTGCTAAAGCAGGTTAGGGAAGGTGTCTTTATTTCTGTCCTCTTTTCTTTGTCTATGTCTTTATCTATGATTTTACAATCATATTCAACTAGAAACAGAGTTGACTTTCCAAATCAGGCTTTTGTCAGACTCAAGGGAAGCAATTAGATGTAAAGCAGGCCACCTGGTATGACAGTAATTAGGCTCTAGATCTGTTGTTATCAGGACCCAAAGCTGCACTGTGAAATTAGCTCAGAACTTTAATTAAACCTGTAGTAACAACTTTTATTTCTTAATTTTTTTATTAGGAACACAGCTGAACAGAGGGCTGAATGGCTCACTGAACTAGTAAAAACTAATATAGCTTTTTCCCCTCTATTATCAGTAGAGATCAGAACCACCTTAGCTGTTGTGAACAGTTATTATCACAAGTACTCCTCTGGCTCTTTGGCATCTACAGAGAATTAATTAAAAGCCTCAAACTGATGCATAGTTAGCATTTCCTACTGTCAGTTTAGATTCCATGTAGGCAAGCAAAACAATCATGGGCTGTACATCCATTAATATTAACATTATGGTTCAGTGAATTTTGGTGACTCTTCTCAATGTACCCATTCGCCATGCGCAGTTTGCATTTGCAGAGCTTATTTGCTACGGGCAAACTAGGTTCAGAAGAAAGTGAACCAAAAAGTCTGTCTGTTCCAGACCTATACCAGATGAGCTCCAAATCCAACAGGGACACAGACAGCAAATCCAAACAGCTACAAATCCTTCACATAGTGAGGACATTTGGTCCAGGGAACCAGACTAAAATTAGTCTGACCTGCACCCCCTAAACTTCACATTGTGTGACAGGTCTTCAGCACCAGCTCTTTTAATCCACTGAAACAGTCCTGCTGCACCAGATTTCTCAATGTAGACAGTCATTAGTAGCAACTACCACTGAGATCTTATCACACATTAAATACAACGAGGGAATGCTAACAAAACCAAGAAAGCTGTCTTCATTTTCATCTGTGCATGACATTTTGAAGACAGACATATAAACAACCACCTAAACAAGGGCCCATACACATACTCTTTTGCAATGCAAAGTTAGAACCAACACATAATACAAAGTTAGGGGACACAAGGGATATTAATATTATGACAGCATTTGTTATGCATTGGCACTTCATTCACAGCTCTAAGCTTTGATACTGCGTATCATCAGTCTCTTCTATAATGTCCAAAATCTCTGTACACACTTGCAAGTACTAGTAGTATTAAGTATTAATGCCCAGGCTTTTATCCCACAATATCAAAATAAGACAACAAAAATAGGATCTATTGATCCCTACTGACATGAATGCCACTGAAACAAGTAGCAGCACTGCCAGGGAATTCAACAGGACGGTGTTTCACTCCTAGTACCCAATATCATTGGCATCCCATCCGAAAAAGGGGCAGATATTCTTGGAGAATACACTACTCTCCAATTCATCTGTGTAGCTGCATGAGAAAGCCAAAGGGAATGGACACTTGTGAAGGCAGAGTCTTCCTCTTAGTTTGCAGCTAGCCTTAGTTGCGAGACATCATAATTCCAAACTTTCTATATATTAAATGAAAACCTCTACTATTTACCACTGTTGACCTGTGTTATACATCAGAGCCCATCATTTACTGGTTATGCATTTAGAATCAGAAGTTAAATAAACAGAAGATTTCTGGGGTGGGCAAGGGGATTCTTCTGGAACTGTGCCTCCATACAGGAGGGATTAATTGGGATGCTCTGTATTTAAATCATTAGTCTCTAAAATCTATTGATAAAGCTCATCTTGTCCATTCCCAAAGCACAGTTGTTCCCTGAAGTACATAGCCACAAGCTCTATTTCAGTAGGACAGGATTTTTCCCCCTAATACTTCTATTTAAAATAACATTCTTAGCTCGGGTTTTAAAACAGACAGAATATGTATAAATCTGACTTTTACTTTTCATCATTTATGCTCTTATTTATTCACAATTTAGCTCCCTTAGGAGCTAAATTGCATGATCCGATTCTCACCATTCAAATACAATGCCAATACTGTTTTGTGCCTTTTTTAATCTTTAGGCTTGAAATCTACACAATGTTACTACAATAATACCTAATAAACTTTTTTACATTTCAAACAGCACAAAGAAATTTTAAGCAGCACATGCAATCTCTATTGAAAGGAAAAGGTTAACTATACCAATGGTGATAGATTCTGTAAAACCTAAACCAAAGCAAAATTCTAATTGTATTTCATTGGCAACAAAAGAGCAACTGACAAAATTCTTTAAAATCCTGGGGAGAGAAATTGTCCTTTAGAAAAGCTATGTTTACTAGACCAATAATCACAGCCTAAAAGTTCCTTTTAACCCCACAGATAAAGGTCCTCAATATACCTTTCAATGACTATTGTCATTGACTATCATATTCAATTCATATATTCAAAAAGAGAATTTACTGAAAAGAAATGAACATTGGTGACCTGCAAAGTTCAAGAAACATATACTCAAGTTTCACCGATAAACTTATTCATACATACCTTTTACCCAGTTATATCTTCAGTTTCTCACTTGGTCATATATTTTGATGCATTCTTGTAGACAACTAGAACCTGCCTTTTACATATATACTTCAAAAGACATTTTCTGACCTTGCCACCAATCTCAAAAAAAAGTCCCTGGAAAGCCATATGCCTGGACAGCCAAACACGACTATCTCCAACAGACCAGTCCTGGATGCAAAAGATAAGATTCTCCTTGAGCAGAAACCCAAAGTATCATGGTGTATCACAGAAAAAGGCTATTGTTTTAAGGTACTTCAAATTTCAGCTCCTGAACAAGCCAAAAAGAACATCCCACATGACTATACTGATGGAGACAGGAATAAAAATGTCACTTCCAAGGCAGCCAGGTCTCAGCTTCCCACAGATACTAGTCGGGTCCCAGAAGCATGTTTAGAAAATGGTTGGGAGGTAATGCAGTACATGGACTTGAGTTACAGCATATTCCCTACGGAACATGAAACAGAGAAGGTTACAGCTATTCCCTGCACTAGCTAATATTTTTGCGTGGTAGTTTTGTGAGCATCCTGCAGCATGGGTGTCATAAAAGTGTATTATTAAAGCAAGAATCCCTAACTGAACAAGTAAAGCACCTCACACAGCTTGCCAAAATGTCCATTATCAGAGACCACCTACACTGTGCTGTATCCCCCAAGAACAGCTCAGATCTCTAAAAGTACAAGGCCTGTGAAACAGTGGCCTCTAGCCAGCTTCTTTCTGTGAAAGAAGTGCTATGAGCAGCACAGTTCTCCACGGCAGAAATATATTGCTTTAAGAGATTGACAGTCATCTCTGGAGTACATCTAAGGAAATCCATGAAGAAGTGAAAAAAATCATAGACATTCATGGATATACATAGGCCTTTTCTTTCCCCAGCATCAGATGGCATCTTAGTGTAAGGAAGAGACGAGACACCAAGGAACTGGCATCAGCCGATGACAGCTCTCTGTTCCTGGGCTGCCTACCCTGAGTAGAAATCAGAGCAGCTGATGTTATAAAGCTCCTACAGTAGAGCTGAGGTAATTGGATTTTAGCCAAAATCTGGGGGGGAGCAGGGGAAGGTTCCTAAATAGTGTATTTTTCAACAATGAACTGTTTCATAAACTCCTTTATTTTACCTGACTTGCTTCAACCCAGAGTAGCTAGAACAAAAATTGTAAAAAAATTATTTCATCTCCATTTTTTATTTTTCTATTGCATTTCAAATTGAGTAATACTGCATCGACATTTTTTAAAAAACCTTAAAAGCAGTAAAAGTGAAATTACTTTTTTTTTAACTCAGTCCCAAACAATTGTGTGTAATCTTCAAGTTGTCAACTAATCTTAAAATAAATAAAGTAGAACTTAAGCAATTTATTATTTTTTTTTTACTTTGATGGGAACTAAGTGCAAATTTTGAAGTTATAAAGCATCAGGACTACAGGGACAGAGGAATTTTGAGGCTGCTGGAGAATGGTGTAGAGTAGCTCTTTCCTGGTAACTACAGACTCAGGCATCTGGCACAGCATTATGAATTTCCACCTCCCTACCATTCTCACTATCATGACAGGGCAGTTCCTCACTAGCCATGAACCTGGACACTTAGATAATTATTATTTAATCTCTGCAAAGCTTATTTAAGAATCTGGGTCATATCTCAATCTCACTGATGCAGACTACCTTTCTTCACTTCTGTAGCACTACTATGGATTTACATAGATGTAAGGAACAGCCAAATTAGAAAGAGAAATACCTGCCAGGGTCCTCACACTGCTGCAGCCATACATAACAGCAGCACTCATCATGGACACAGCAGTGGGGCTGATGTGTCTCAGCTCTCCACCAGCACCTTCCAGCTGGAAGCATCCAGACCCATGAATGAGGTATTTAGACACATAAAATGGATCTCCACTTTTCAGTGCATCACAAAAAGGAGAGGGGGCTTTTGAAGTTATTTTTGGTATATTCAATTATTTAGATGTTTTATATGGGGTTGCTTGCTCAATGGCTTAATACAGCTGCATTACTACTGTCTGAAAATACGTCAAGCTGTCAGGAAGGCAGCTTCCTAATAGCCCTTAGAGCATCAATTTCAGAGCACATTACAAACACTACTGATCCCCTCAAAATCCCTCTAAGGTACACAAGTCAATATTATTATTACCTTCTTTTTTACAGTTGTTGAAATTGCAGTAGAGAAATATGATCAGCCTTCATCAGCATTACAATGTGGAGGGTAGGTCCCTCATGTGGCATAAAACTTGTTAATGTCATTGAAATCAAAACAGGAATGAAAGTATTATATTATGTCAGAGACTGCACTTACAAAATGAGAGTTCCTTAATTGTTATTGTGGGTAATTTTATTAGGAGATGGGGAGCTTACAGAGAGCAAATGAATTGCAAATACTAAGATCTTTCTATCTACAGCTACTAAATTACATTTCAAAATAAATAGTATTTAAATACTTTTCAGCAGAAGAAATTGCTGTGTTTGCCTCAGAGATATTACACAGAACTGGCTGCAGCTGTGACACGCTGGGGGCCTACACTGTGCTGTACACTCTTCCTTACAATGGAAAATTGCACAAATGCAGCTCCAAATGCACCAAAGAGTTTCAGGTAAGCAGTCTAATGACTAAGTGTAAAAAGAAATTCTTCACTAAGTGAGTGGAAATCAGCTATTGAGTCCTGTTTTCTGGTCATTGACAAGTTACACATAATTCTTGTTTATCTTTCTCCTATAGATATTTGTGCCCATCTGGTTGATGCAGGTGGGTACTGGTCCTGTCCTTGCAGTGAGAAGCAGCATCTCAAGGGCCGGGGCAGAACCAAGTTTGCCAAGTTTGAGTTTTCCTTCCCTTGCTGCAAGGCACAGCATGGGTAGAAGAGAGGGAAGTCATATGGGAATCGATGGGCATGGAGCTGGATGGGGGCAGGAAAGCAGTGATGCTCAGGGTCAGTTCTTGGCTCCATATTTCTAAGTGTTTGCAACAGAATACAGGGGCAGCAAGTTGTCACAACTCTAGCTTGAACGGGGAGCCACTCCAGTCTCTAAGAGTATTTGAACAAGGGAACTTCACTTCTCTTCCCCCTGTATATCTGCACTCTAAGGAAACCCAGCTTTTCCCCAAAATCTAGGTCATGCTTTGGGAGCTTCACCTAATTTCAGGGAGATGTCCACCCACTGTGAATGCTTACAATAATCCTGCTTTAATATGTAGTAAAATTTTAATATATTAACATCTGTAAACAAGAGACACAAGAAGGACCCATCATAAATAAATCTACAGGCCTGTCACCGTATATAACTCAGCTGATTTCCCTTAGGCAACACTAAGTGGCAGAGTTTTAAAACAGTCAGAATCATAGAATCATTCATTTGGTTGGAAAAGACTATTAAGATAGAGTCCAATCATACCCGTACCTGTCCACTATTAAACCATGCTTATAAGCACCTCATCTACCCATCTTTTGAATACCTCCAGGGACAGTGACTCAACTACCTCTCTGGGAAGCCTGTTCCATGAGCATCCCCCATGAGAACAAGGGCTAGCAGTCCTGAGACTCCCAGTTGCTTGTAAAATATTTCATCTGTCTCCTCTTCTTGGCTGGGCAGTCTATAACAGACTCCCACCATGATATCTGTCTCATTGGCCTTTCCCCTGATTTTTACCAATAAACACTCAACCCTATCATCACCATCATTGAGCTCAAGGCAATTAAAACACACTAACATACTGGGCTACCTCACCACCTCTCCTTCCTTTCCTATCCCACCTGAAGAGTGTATAGCCATCCTTGGCAGCACTCCAGTTATGCGAGTTGTTCCACCATATTCCTGTGATGGCAACTATATCATAGTTTTCCTGCAGCTCAATGGTTTATAATTCTGCCGGTTTATTGTCAGAGTTAGTGATGATGACAAAAGGACATATAAGGAGATAAATTACTCCCTGCTGGACTACCTGGCCACTTTGGGATGAGAAGAGAGATCTGCACCTGAAAAACCTAGTCCTTGCAGGTTTGCAGAGACAGCTCCCAGATCCCAGGTGTGTTCCAGGACTGAGGTGAAGCCAGCACACATTTTCGTGCAAGTCACTGGCCAGTCTTTCCACAGCAACAATTTTTGAGTGCTACTCAAAAGATTTAAAATTGTATGATTGAGAGCCAAAAGCCTCCTTAATCCACCACTGACTCCTCTATCTGTTCAGTTTTACAAAAAGTAGGAAAGCTTTATTGACTGAAAGTATTGCTTTCAAAACAAGAAGCAGCTCAAATATCTTGGATCAGCCTTCGTTTGTGAACTGGCAGAGGCAGCACAACCACGGGAATAAATTTATAGGCAGGATGAAGCTGTCTCTTTGAATCATAAATTGACTACAACCAGAAAAATCACAGTTCTCACACACTAGTGTCCAATGATGCTTTAAAAACCGCCCAACCCCAAATACAGCCTGCCAAGTGTCAAGTATGTTATTAACTGGAAGTAAAAGCTAAAATAATTCCTCCTTAAATTCTCCTTGGGGAAGTGAAGCTTTATACTGTCCTTAAGACAAGCAAGTAAGCACTTTACAGGCATAGTTCAATCCTGTACCAAAGCACTACCTATCAGTATTGACATTTAAACACCTTTCCTGCAGTACGATTTTGGAGCAACACCACCACATTCAACTTCTACAGCAACTTTAACCAAGGATCTCAGACCATTTTAAAAGCAATAATTAATTCAAGGTCCATAAGATAGAGGGGTAGCAACAGCACTTACCACACAAGGTAAATTAGACAGACTGCCAAAGGTATCACACAGGGTTGTGTACAGGGCAAGCAATAGAGACAGAGGCTGGATCCCTGGGGCTTCCAGTGTCAGTGCCCTGCATCAACTATCAGGTACCACCCTCTCCCACCCTACATGTGCTCTTCTGAATGCTCAGTAAATTCTCATTATAATGAAGACAACACTGAAGCCTTTAGTACTTATTTACAGTAAATGCACATTATTATCTCTAGGTGGCTTTGTTTTAATATGCTGTGGGTTTTTTCTTCCCCTCCTCCTCCACCCTGCAGTGAGCTCTTCTTCCTTATTACTAAACAGCCAAAAGAAGTAGAGAGTTACCAGGGGCTGACTACATTAGTCTCAAATGTCTTTTCAGTGTATTAAAGTGTTTTCAATTACCTCCTAATATACCTCCAGGGAGCCTAGGAGAATGGAAGGATTAGTAGAATAATGAGTTTAAATTATTTAAGGGTTTGAGGTTTTTTTCCCCCCTCTTATTATGTGACTTTGTTGGATTTAATCCTAGACTGGAGACATTTGACAGTACAAGCCAGGTATGAGTAATCTTGATCTCAAATCAAAGGGTTGCAAGAAAAGGATATAAAACCCACAAATTTCACCTCCTTCTTCAAGAAGATACAGTAAAGAGGATAGGGAGGTCTGTTTTATTTTGTACTGATTGAAACAAGGTGACTATTACAGCAGTTGCTGAAACTGATTGATAAGACAGTCATAAAGGGCAGGTAAATTTATCAGGCAGGAACATCCATGAGGAAAAAAGTACAAGTGATCCATTCTTACCTTACTGCATCATTATATATTAAAACCCCAAAATTCAGCCAGCTGAAATAAATTTCAGGAGGGGTCAGCTGAGGTAGCTGAAATTTGTCTAGTTCCAATAGCCACTGACACAGCTATCACCACCCAAACACTCAAGTATCTCAAAGCTATTAGGTGTACTTTAGCTTCATAACATCCTGATGTGGCAGGGAAATCTCATTTTGACTGTGTTCAGGAACAGGTGATATGAAATCACATGCTGAAGGTCACACTGAAAGCTCAGAGAAAGCCAGGAATGGAACCAACATCTCCTGAGCCCTACCTGATGGGCCAGTCTACACAAAGCAATAGTCCAAAATAAAACAAAAAAGAAAACACCAAAAGGAAAAATAGACCATGGTTCTACAGGGAAGAAAACACATTCTCTACAGGACAGATACTTATCATGGCACGGTCTTTCCATTTCCAGTCTTAATCATTTCTAGTCTGGTATGTTAAATCACTGGTCCTGCCTATGCTATAGGCTTCTTTTCAAGCCTTTCCTTCTTCCAAGTTTTCTGCTCTACCTGGCTATTGTTTAAGGCAAATCTAATTCAGCTGCCAAGTTAATTTTTCTGATTCTGAAAAATTAGGCTACATGACATCATGGTGGCTGTCAATATCTTCACTATAATTAATACAATTGCCCTCACACTGAAGCTGGAACTTGGCTTCTGTCCTAGTCTTGTGGATTTGTTGATGACTGATCCTGATACCAGAACTTTAGTGACAGATTTAAAATAAGGACCTAGACATTTTGCTTAGCTCCTACTTTATTTGAGTGGATACCTCATTAGTATGGATTACAAAGTGCAGCATATTCTCAGCAACAGAAAATATGAGCAGAACTTCCTGCTCTAAGACCCTATGTGTTGTCAGCATCACAATGGTATGAGAATTTACAAGTGTCCTGAATTTTAACATGCCACCTGTGGAAAATACTGGGGATCACGAAAAATCAGTCAGAAACAAAAATGCATATGAAAAAAATTTAAATAAAAATCCCAATCTGTTTATATTGTGGAAGAATATCAACCATGTACTGGAGTTTGAGAGAAGAGCTGACAAGAACTATCGGAACCTCAGTGGGTTTGAATATTTTTTCCAGCAACAGTCTTCCCCTCCCCAGAAGCAGTTAGCCAAAACAAACTAGGAAAAAAAAGTTTTGTTTTTTTCCTCCCCACACTTCCAGATCCAATATTGAATGTCCTGAAACATAGGCTCCTGCCAGCTTATTGAAGAGATTCAAGGACTAGCATCAATCAGAGCAAGAATCGTGAATTTGGAATTCCTTATGCTCAAATCACAAATGAGGGGCTCTTTGGTTGGTGTTGGCTGTGTACAGGTGTCAATATATATATACATGCACATATATGTATGTTTGTTTCCATGGTCCTTTTCCTGTTTGGGGGGGGTGTGGGGGGGTGTGTGAGGGGGTTGATTGATTGTTTCTCTTAAGTTTTGTTTCCTTTTTTTAAGGTTGTTTTCCATTTTTCTCCTCCCTCCTCCAAAAAAATCTTACTGAAGAAGTCTTGGTTTCAAAAGAGGAAAAAAATTCTGTGGGCAGGCAGACATTTTTTTGTCTTTGCTTTTGTCATGAACACCTGACATATTTTAGTCTTCCATAACTATTATAAGGGATTCTTTGTTCTTGCTAGCAGATATAATAACTATTGTTAATCCAAAGAGAACACTTTTCTCACTCATGCTTTCATAAGACTGAGTAATCATAAATGTGTAAGTGTGTGTAGAGATTCAATCTGAAATTAAAATCTAAAATATATTTGTCAGATACTGAGATGATTAGACAAGTATACACAAAATTATCACAGAAATGGAGAACGAGCAAAAATCCACCCAAGCCACAGCGTCCATAAAACTGATCCAAACACTGGATAATCTTAAAATGGAGATTTTATCTAGTATTTCACCACCAGAACCAGTCCAGAAATCAGAGCTGGGAAAAATATATTAGTCTCATACTGTACCCAGAAAATATATTTTCCATTGCTTTCACTGTTCCTGTGATCTCTTGTGGCAGACTCAGCCTTCAGAAAGTATCGATACCTTATGATGAATTTATGAAAAGTGACTAGTGAGTTTTGAAGGAGCCTTCATCCATATTCATCTTCATCCTCCTCCAGGGTACCATTAGCTAGCACACTTAGAGGAGTCTCTATGTTCTGCTCAGCCTAGGGTCAGACAGCTGATGTTAAGTCTGAGAGCTCTGACACCTTATCTTCATCCCAGGTAAAAGAAGAGTGAAATATGAATTCACAAAGATAGCTCTATCCCCAATCAAGCAGCTTAACTTGCAATACTAGTAGAAGCCTTTTCACAGCAAGACAAATGAGACCCAACCACCAGACAGAATGAACCCAAAATATCTTAAGGGTGGATGTCACGAGGATAGAGCCAGACTCTTTGCAGTGGTGCCCAGCAACGGGACAAAGGGCACAAATTGAAACATAAGAGGTTTCAGAGGAAAAACTTCTTTGAGGGTGACAGAGCTGGAACAGGCTGCCCAGGGGGGTTGTGGAGTCTCCTTCTCTGGAGATCTTCAAAGCCCGCCTGGACGATGCCCTGTGTAACATGCTCTAGGAGAACCTGCCTTAGCAGGAGGGTTGGACTAGATGATCTCCTGAGGTCCCTTCCAAACCTTGACATTCTGTGATTCTGTCTTAAACAGTAGAAGCTACAGACATTACTGCCTTGCAAGTATTACATCTGTAGTAGTGGAGTTGCTAATAATTTTGGAAGTAGTTCACATATAGATGATAGCTACAAAGCAGGACTTTGATGGAGACACCCTACTTCTGCTAATTCTCTTGCTGAAATCCTGTCTGCATTCACACACAAGGCAGAATTTAAAAGATTGCATGCCATAGCAAAATTCTGCCTGGGAACCCCAAAGCAGCAGAACATGCTTTGGGTGCATGTTAAATACTTCCCCACATCCCCAGGACTCTCTGCCAGCTCCAAGTTGCTGCCCAGCGACACAGAAACCCAGAGCCATGGAAGGGATGTGAACACGTCATCCAAGTGCCCTTCTACAGTTCTTTTTAAAATGTGTTAACATGAATAGACTGAAAGTTTTAGCCTGAAGTAAATTAACTACATTATGTATAGTGACAAAATATGCAGATTTATACCAGATAATCAGTCAGTGTTCTTGCCATTGGAGACAGCTGATGTCCAAATAGAATAGGCTGAACTTTAACAAATAAGTTCAGATTGTTCCCATTGGGCACATCACTTCAGAATCCTAGCACACTACCTTTTGATTATCTCTAAAACTACTGTTTATATTTCAGCTTGTTCTTTCTGAACTTTGACAGATCCATCCACCTCCACCCTTCTTAGAATCATAGAATCATTTAGGTTGGAAAAGACCTTTACAATCATCAAGTCCAACCATTAACCTAACCCTGCCATCCCACCACTAAACCATGTCCTTAAGCACCTCATCTATCCTTCTTTTAAATACCTCCAGGGATGGGGACTCTGCCACTTCCCTGGGCAGCCCATTCCAGTGCCTGACAACTGTTTCGGTGAAGAATTTTTTCCAAGTGTCCAAACTAAACCTGCCCTGGCACAACTTCAGACCATTTCCCCTCATCCTATTGCCCATTACCAGGGAGAAGAGGCCAACTCTCACCTCACTACAACCTCCTTTCAGGTAGTTGTAGAGAGCAATAAGGTCCCCCCCTCAGCCTCCTCTTCTCCAGACTAAACAACCCCAGTTCCCTCAGCCGCTCCTCGTAAGACTTGTGCTCCAGACCCCTCACCAGCTTTGTTGTTCTCCTCTGGACATGCTCCAGCAACGCAACGTCTTTCTTGTAGTGAGGGGCCCAATTCTTCCATCCCTTTACTTTGAGACAGAAATACTAAAAGGGTGATAAAATGTGCTGTAGCAAGAAAAATATAGTGCAGAGAGGACTTGGAACCCATTTCTAAGGGCTCAGGAGCAATACCCTGGACATTACCACTTTGGTAGACTAAGGTGTTAATGACATGGAGTTTTTATGTGGAAGAGGAAGGAGAAGGTAGAGGGGTAATGATATTATGCTTGATAAGAGGGGGAAAAAAAAAGGAAAAGAAAACTATGGGTCAAAACCCAGTGGTTTCCCCAAAGAGCAATTGGGGATTTTGCTCAGGCTGCTCTCTGTAGACTTCTTCTTCCCTCCAACACACCAAAGGGAGAGTGGATCCCTACAGAATGGTGCACAAACAAATTCAGTGGGAACAATTGGAGTCTTGAGACTAACCTACTGCACTGACCTTGAAAATTTGTGCTGCTACAGAGAGACCTTCTGTGCCTTTGTGCCTCCTCCCCCATCATTTGTTCTCTTGCTATGCAGGGTATAACCATCACAGGGATAAGGTGTTTCTTACTGTGTTTACACTATACATAGTACTGTGGAGACCTTGTTTTGGTTGGTGCTTGGTGTTAGTGTAACCTGTTTCTAGATCTACATACACAAATGCTCACCTCATCCCCCCAGGAAGAGCAGAGCTAAATGGCAGGAATTACAGACAACTGACTCCTCTGGGAGCCTGCACAATGCCCATCCTTCACGACAATAAGGTAAGGAGAACAGTTAAGCCCTTTGCAACATTTAAACATTTAACAGTAGTCAAATTTGCAGACTTCTCAGAAACCTGGGCTTGACCTGGACATTCCCGGTCTCAGATCCGGTACCCAGCTTAGACAGAAACCCATAATCTGAAGAGCCCAGAGGGAACGGACACTGACACTCGCCTCATTGCCTGAGAAGAGGAAATTTAAACCCCTTTATAGCAGCAAGCCCTTGACACTCTGGTCCCTAAAACCAGAAGACGCAGCCCAGCAGCAGCACCTAAGCTGGGCCCCCAGGGGCAGTCCCACCACCTGACTGCAGAGGAAGAGTGATTGTGGACACAGCAGCTGAACCAAGACCCAAAGAGACCTGCCAACTTTGTTGCCCTAAACTTTCAGCTGAGCAGCAAACCTGGCACAGACCAAAATGACACTGTACAGCCTTTCTGCTTGCGGAGAACTTCCCCAATGCAATGTCTTGTTGAGTAATTGCAAAATACAACAAATTCGGGATTCTTTTTCTCCTTCTTTTAATAGTACTATTAAGCTTGTGACTCTGATGAGCATATTGATTTTTGTTTCATGCAGATATACTGCAGTTGATTAGGAATAGTGTGGTGGAAGAGTTTTTCTTTTTTAGTGTCCTTAAATCTTCATGCATTTTTTTGAAATCCATCCTATCACTGCAGGTGCTGGGACCAGTGCATTAACCATTCTTTACTTGACTTTAATACTTGCACAGGGAACCCATATAAAGAGGTCCAGATTTATCAGACAGGATTTCTGGCACATAGAAAACATACTGACCATGTAGTGATCTGTCAGCTGTGCCCTGCCACTTCAGAGAGAGTTTCTAGATTGTTCCAGAAGCAGATGCATGGTCTGACCATGTTTATTTACTGCAGATAAACATTACATCAGCCCAGTAACTCTTATCAAGCCTTCTTTCACACAGACCCAAATTGCTTGCCTGTCCCTCCCTGGGGAGATCCACTTTTGTCTGATCTTGCAATTTACAATAAAGAGAGAGATTGTATTTATGAACAATCAACCAACTCTTGTATTGTTCATGAATCTGCTGTCCTGGGGTTTATATCTGAACCTCAGTTACCACACAGATAAACTGTGTGGTACTAACAACGCTAATGCCCTCTGCTGTGTGTAGTTAACACTACAGAGCAGCTACAGCAGGGTTCATTCACCACATCAGCTGCCAAACTGCTGCATTTTGACCCAGCTTCTCAGTAAGCCAACCTTCTTGCCCTGCCTCAATCCCACCACAGCTGGGGGATCAGGAGGGGATAAAAGGTCCCCAGGCACTCAGATAGGCAGCTGCTTCTCCAGGTAGATCTTTGGGATCTGACAAATATGCAGTATGGGTGAGGCAGGATGACTGCAAAGCCAAGTATGGATACAGAGGCAGTGGTTATAGGGGCTGTTATTTCACTTTGTGAAGATCTGGGAACAAGTTAATAGTTGCCAGTGTGATGCCAAGGGGGCAGACTGGCCTTCCAAATAAGACAGGACTGGAGACAAGTATTTGCTTCTCAGCATTTCCACAGGGTTATTTTATGATCACAGGCAATTCAGGTAAGCTCTCCAGATTTCTATTTCCTTATCAGTCACAGAAGTAGCAATATCCATCTCTCGGGGCTGCCATGAGGTCAGATTCATTACTATGTGTTCAAAGCATTTGGCAGTCACTAGTGCTCATCCTAAGCACACCAAAGGCAATAGAAATATCCCCACTGAGTTCAGTGGGCTTTGGAGGGTGAGACTTATAGAGGAGCAATTCCCTGTTACAGTATGGCATAGCATGAATCCTATTAAGAACCTGAATGCCTTTGAATGGAAAAGGTTACATGAGAAATCTCCACCTTTATTAACACCACATTAAATTGAATTACCTAAAGTGAAGACCACCATGGAAAAATCTCAGCAAGAAGGAAGATTACATGAGTGAGTTTGGCTGTAGCAGCCCTTCAGAGCCAGAGAAGACTGCAAAACTCAAGATCAGAAAAGTTTGCTTAAAGCAGAAGCTTGTGATGATTGGGAAAGTAGACTCTGTTGGCTACCTGCCTAACACACTTAAGTTTAAAGCAAGCAGAGGACTGCTATTACCTTACTGAGTGAACCTGCTCTTAGCAATATTTCTCTTGTATTTTGTATTAATTTAAACCTCTTCTCACAATTACAAAAATTTTTTGCCTTAAAACAAATTTTAGAACCATCAATAATTCAACAGTCCCAAAATGTCTTTGCTATATCAAACACCGGTAGCAAAGAGTTCTGACTACCACCTTTAGTCTCCATGGCTTTGATAGTACCAGTAAATAAAAAAGGCTGGGAATCATTATCTAGATATAAGGTTTACTGGACCACCACAGCTTGCATCATACAGCTAAACTCTTATCACAGGCTAAACAGGACAGATGAGAAGCCTGTATTTGGACAAATATCGCATTTCTGTTTAGTTTACTATTTTCTGTCCCCCAGTTTCTATACAATATAGATAATGATTAATTACATTTCCTTTTTACCAAAACATTTTTAAACTTTAAAGTGGCCTTCCAATTCCATTGGATTTTTTGACTAAAAAAATCCAAACAAAAAAGTTTGATCAAAATACAGAACTAAAATCTTCAGAAGAACCAGAAAACAGGATTTTTTTTTTCTTCTCTTCAATTTCCTGGGTTCATTTCCAAGATTAAATATTATAATACTAAGGCAAGTTGAAGAATAAAATTCTTGTAAAATTTCAAAGTGGGCATTTTTGACCTATTCTGTTAGTGTTATTTTCCTACATTGCCTCTGTTGTGCATTCTAGTGTTCTCAATGCAGACAGAAAGCACCATATGAGAAGTAAATGGCATTACTTATGTGTTTTCCAGATGGTCCTTCATTCCCGCAAGATTTATTTTGCTGACTCATCTCACTTTTGCATGTTCAGTCAATACCAGTATTGGCATATATCACACACATACAGCACCAATTATTAGAAAATTAGATCTTGACACAAGGCACTGGTTTCTCACAAAGGTGATACCCATGGCTATATGCACCATCCCTTACAATTAATAATTGTGTGTTCTGTCAGATCCTAACAGTTTTGGCCTGAGCTTTTCCCCAGTGTATTTAATACCACAGGGACGATCCATGAGCTACATTATTTCACATGGTTCAAATGAGAAGAGCTGTTCAATAGTGCAGTAGCCTTCCTTTGCCTGAATAACGATGGCAGTACTGATTACCCTTAATAATGTTATTATGCTGTGTGCACAAATCAAGCACGAAGAGCAATCAGGTGGAGAATTAGATTGTTTTAAAAAACTGATCTTTATTCTTGCTACATGTCTACTGGACCTTGAAAACAGTAATAGGACAGCCTTTAAATTCCTACTGCTTTGATAAGAAATGAGAGGTGAAGCCAAATACATTTCTTTCAGTTTGACAGCTATAGCTTGCAGTTACTACTCAGTGCCTAGAGGTTACTTAAAGTGGAAGTTATGAAATAAGGAGTTGAACTACATATGTCGTTGGTACAGATATATAAATATTAATACAATAATGACAGTTTATGCAGATGTAGCTGCACACAGAAATATGAAGAGGCTAAACTTCAATCAGTCCAAAGAACTCTCAAAGGAAATGAAAAAGAAAAAAAGCAAAGGAAATCCTAAACTATTGGTGGCTGAACTGGTTCTGGATTATTCAAGATCACTCTCATACTAGCTCAAAAGAACTCCTCAAAACAAAGTCAGTGGATTTGATACGATTTGTCTACAGCCCTCCTCCTGATGTAATCAGTTACTCAAAGTCATTTTTCATATAGCCATGCAGAATTGCTACTGAGGCTATTCTGGTTCCTCTTAGATACACCCCCACCCAGAGTCAGGTTAATGCCACCCAAACACAAAATGCAGTCCATAAGCAGATTCTCCCCTTCTCAAGGGATCAAGACCTTCTTAAAAGATACCTCATACTTACTCATACACAGACACCTCTCAAAAACCCGAAGCCTTGAACACATATGGCTTATATCAGCCACATTGATTTCTTTTGTCCTATGTTGTCAGAGGGCTGGACATAGATTGAAAGCAAATTTAAAGATTTAGGGTAAGAAAAGCTCTTTGAGAGGACTCTAATTGGCTCCTTCAGTTTTTCAAGGGAGATTCAGAAGTCCTGGCAATTTGAACCACTTCATCCATTTGAACCACTTAATCCATTTTGAATCAGCAAACCATTTTGCAGCCCCCTGCAAACAACTCATCCTTGTAAACAGATCCTTGTTGGGCTGAACATGGACAATGTTGACTTCTGGTCCTTTCCTTGTTTGGTGGTGTTTGTGAAGTACCTGGATAATGGATATGCTGCCTAATACAAGCAAGCAGTTACTTGAGTGCCCTTTCATTTTACTCTCCCTGCCTCATTCAGCTATTCAAGGTTTTTCTGCATTCTTTCTTCCTTATTTCCCATCTCTTACAAAGCCCTTCCAGGCAAGGTAACTTAGCCTTGGTCAACACACTTGTGCAAATAACACAAACAACATAGGTATTTAGTCTAGAAAGCGAAGTAAAGAAAGCTTGACAACTGCTGTTGGATCCAAAAACCACATAAGTTAATGCGAATCACAAAAAGCCTGTTTGTTCTAATGAAGATAAACTGGATGAAAATAAACTAGAATTTTCCAGGCATACTCCCTAACTCACAGCAATATCTTCAGGAGATTATTTTACTTTCTAATCTGTTAGTGTGCAGAGTCATCATGCCTGGAAACTATAAGTCCAGCAGCAGCAGCAGCATGCTGTGCATGGCTTTGAGTGAGGGAGTTTCTCTGCTATGTGCATTTTCTAGTGTTTCAAGTGTCCAAGGATTTACTACCTCAGTTGCCGCAACAGGGCATGTAGCTGTCAAAATTTTGTATGCACAGGGTAACCCACCAGACTATGAAGTCACAGACATTGGATGCACAGGTACAGATGGGAAGTGTACCCAAATCTTACTGGTTTCAAAATTTGCCTCCAATCTTCTGCAAAATTCCCAACCAGCATAACTCAAAGTAGCACCATTAGTAGGACCTACTTCTTAAAAAGATCTAAGTCACTGACAACACATTGGCAATTCATCCAGTGTTGTGAATTTCATGGACTAGGTGGTTTTACATCATTGGTTTCTCAGGTCTTTGCAGTCGTAGGCTAACAGTAGACTTGTTCAGTCAGGATGTTAACATTTAACAGTGGACCCAGAGACAAGCAGATAACACCTAAACCTCCCTTTCACAGCTCCATACCTTCCACAAAGGCTTGGGTTTGGTCTTCCCCACAAGACACATATGATGACTTTGGTGGTGTCCTGGGGGACCTCACAGTCCTGTGGGACTCAACACCTGCTCAACCATTTGAACACACACAGAAGAAAACATGCCAAGTAGCACCACTACTTCCAATAAAGAGGGAAAAGTTAAACTTTTCACTGACTTTTGCATGAGCCATTG
This sequence comes from Gorsachius magnificus, assembly GCA_034008185.1. NCBI lineage: Eukaryota > Metazoa > Chordata > Aves > Pelecaniformes > Ardeidae > Gorsachius > Gorsachius magnificus. Next base: position 27,365,538 of record CM067083.1, on the reverse strand, counting down.
AGTCACTTCTCTGGGACTAAACGAATCAGGACTACTCAGCCTATCCAGTTCAGCAGATGATCCCAAACTAGCCTTGTGGCTACAGTAATATGCAAAACCAGAGACACCAGCTGCCAGGTACAGGAGAGCTGAGGAGATGCGTCAGAAGAAATTTCACTAATTGCATAAGTCTGCTCCTGGGTCTTCTGCCAGTTGGCAGAGAGTGTAGCAGCCTCATTAAGTTTCACTCTGTGCTGCTCACTTCTAGGTTGGGAAGGGGGGACTGGGGGCAGCTTCTTCCTCCACTCAACTTGAATTAAAAAAGTCAGAGAGGTGTTTCCACCCACCTTGCTGATGATGCCTGGCAAGAATCAGATGCCTCTCCAAACCTAATGCTATTCAAAGAGTCTTTAAGTTTGTCTCTTCAATTTACACCTAAGGGTCTAAGTTTGGAGGCAATCACCTTTTCTGGCTAGAACAGCACCAGACTGCAGCATAGGAGGTACTGATGAGTGGCTGAGAGCCAGATAACATAAGGTGAAGCATTATTATGAATTCAAACAGTAGTGCCAGAGCTTGCTTCTTCCTTCAGCAAGCACAGATTTGCCACTTCATATTTAAATTAAAAGGCTGATTATTTTGCCTCAACTCTTTAAATAAAGACAGAAAGCTAAGTGGCACCTGATCTGTCCCTTGGGATAAGCTGTAGATAATTAAAATTAACTGGATCACACCTTCCCCCCAATACCAACAACAAAGCCAAGATACTTCTGGGTAGGATGTTTTTAGGCTGGTGGGATATAGATCCCCTGAAGACCCTTTCTTTCACTGTCATGGAGGAGAGGAGTGGAACATGCTGAAGACTATCCCACATTCTGGGAATTTTCCTCAACATTCTTAAAGCCTGAATCCTGACTACTTTCTAAACCTCCGATTTCCCAAAGCATTACTGTAGTAGTTTTACTCAGAAAGTCACCCTTCAAAATGTCAATTCAGAATAGGTTGCAAATATTTTACATTAGATTGATTCCTGTAACTCATTTCTTGCTTTGATTAAACATAGTTCTGGTGGGTCTTAGTTCACTGTTTCCTTTTCCTAGTTTTTCTTATAAAGGTAAATTCATAAACTGTCAGGATGCAAGCTATGAAGAATTGAACCATCCTTGTCTCTCTGCATCTGGGCTTAGCCCATGCAGTCCTGATGTCTGAAAAAGCAATAATAAGCAAATTTTGTTTCTTTGCCACAGACAGAAGTTTTTCTAGTCTCTGACATTATCTGTTCTTTCTTTCCATTTAAGACAAACACTATATAACAGCCACAAAACATCAAGGATACTACACTGCACATGGGTGCTCTACACCTAACAAATCAATTTTCTCATTTTGCTTAGCAGTCTGGCATCTCTCATTTCTGCTTGCCCATCACTAAACTGATTTAAAAGATCTGTATAAAATTTATGAATATGCATCATCTAGACAGAGAAAATAAGATAGAGAAAACAAAAGTAGTCTGCCCTGAGTTACTCAAGGCAATGACAAAAATCACAGAAGCAAGGAACCCTGACTCCCATTGCCCTGCTTTTCTTCCTCATTCAAAAGAAAAGCTGTTCCTGTCTGCAAAGCACCTGCCAAAGATATGGCTGCACCTGGGCCATTTCATACCCAAGGGCCTTGACTTCCCCCAGTGCCCCCAAACCTTTTACATTCTTTTAATTACTTCCCCCGATGCCAAGCGACAGAAACCTGCTCATGACTGAAAGCTCAGGAATCTCAGTGTCAGCTCACTTCTGCTTAGCTTAGCAGTCACATTGGGATCCAAAGGCTTTGCCTTCCAAACCAGTGCCTGTATCTATTTGATTATGGAAATTAATTCAGAGGACCTGTTCGGAAAAAATCCTAGCCTGTCTGGCATATTAATGGGATAACTCATCTACCCTGAGGGGAAGCGTTCAGTAAAGACTGCTTAGTAGGTATTCAATAGTTTTAACCCTCAGTAGTAAATGCAAGCCAAGGTTTTGTATTTGATGCATGTGCTTCACACCATCTCACCCAGTCTCACAGGATGCAGTTGCAGAGGCAGATGAGCACAGACGGGATGCAGCAGAGAAAAGAGTGCATTAGACAAAGATAGAGGAATCAAACAGGATCTGAGATCAGCTTAAAGCCATCAAAACTTCTTTAAGGACTGTCAGCCCGGAAGAAAAGATGGCCTGAGAACAATATAATATATAAATCAGGACTGACATGAAGTCACTGCAGGGGGCTTGGACTAGATGACCTCTAGGGGTCCCTTCCAACCCAAAACACTATGATTCTGTGGTGGATTAAGGTTTGCTCCTTGTCTCTTCACCACAAGAATTAACAGGCATCAAACAAGGATCTTAGGAGCCATGCTCAAAGCAAACACAAAACCTTGTCTCATTACAGGTATCAATATCTGTGGAATTCCTGGACAAATGAAGCCAAAATGGACGCTAGACTTGTGTGTGCCAAACTGAGGGAAATTGTTCAGAAAACAAATCATTAGGGATTAGGAAATGCACAGAAAAAATGGGAGTTATGTTCTAAAAAGTAATCAGGTGTTTGGAAAGTAATAGGAATCAGAAATGTTAAATATGTTCACCCTGTTCTAAAAACAGAATATTGAGTAGATGAATCTTTCATCTGGTATGGTATGGCCATTCTGTTTCACTCTTATCACAACCAAAGTTTTCCTACCCAAGCCTGCCACAAACTGTTCGCAAGTAGTTTTGCTGTAATAGGATGAACCCTGTTGGTCTGAAATCAGACTAATTAAGAGAGCATCGCTTTCATGAGTTGCGGGCCAGAACACTAAGACCTCATACTCCGCTAAATTGATTATTTGTCTCTGTGTGGTCTCCTCACCCACACTGACCACAAGACTCCAGGACCTGTCCCACTGCTTGGTCATATGGGCAGACACATGCCATTTATGCTTGATCTTGAAGCACTATCAGTTATTTCCATTAACTAGCTCTGTTTCCTAAAAAAAGAATTGTATTTATATTCAGCATAGCACTCCTATAGACAAACTAGTCTGACAAATCAGGAGACCAATATTGGCTGTTTATGTAAAGGCAACGGTGGTGCAGGCTTTCACTTCCCTACCCACACCTAATTCCTAGCTAACATGCTGTAATGGGATTGTTATTAGCAAGGGAGAGTAATTTATTTTTCATAGTCTCCCTCACCTCTCATCTTCTTTGAGTTTGACAACCAAGGGAGACAATTAGCAGCTATGGTCAGGTGGATGCACATTTTATGGCAAAGCAGACACACTCCCTTTTCTTTAATGTGTTTAGGCAGTGAACTGGGGTGGACTTGAACTGCTGACCCCATGCAATAAACCACCATGTGGTATTACCACCTTCTTGAGCCAGCTACTGCCTCAGGAGATTTTTTTTTAAATGTGACTAATAGCAGTTCTTTAAGGGAGAAAAAACCTAATGATCACAACACTTGTAGAGAGAAATCACACATCCAAGGACTATTTTTTTTTCTTCTTAAACATAGCTGCTACTGTATCATTAAACTATCAAGAGTGAATCCAAATAACAAGGCAAGTTGCACAGTATTTAAAACACATTAACATCAATAGGTGGAGTTCAAATGGCATGAGCTGCATTTTAGTCCTATGATGTACAAATACATAAAAGAGCTACACATATAGTAGCAGCATGGTGGATATTTTCCTTACAGAGCTGTAACGATGACACCAACAAGTGACAAGACACTTGCATTTCTATTTGTACCTGGATGAAGGGATGCAAAATGCAGCTGGAAAAAGTGCTATAAAACCAAGCTTAATACACTGGGGTGGTACAGTATGAATCCTTGAAGCAATAGGCTATTTTCTTTCACTAATAGGAATGCATGTTATGCTGCCAATTTCATCTTTCATCCTAAAATCCATTTTATCCGATCCGAGCAAGACTACATGCCGAAGTCCTCAATCTATATTCAAGTGCATGTGGATGAGATATTAACAGTATTTAAGAAGCTACTTTTATTGATCAGTTAGAATATATTCTAATGATATGATTCAAGTCACTATGGACATTTTGAAAACTACTGTCCCCTGAATAGTTCAAGTGAGGAAGTCTGGATCCTCAGTCCAGTCTGATGGACGTGTGTTTGGCTGTGTCTACAAATATCTGCTTGGTAAACTCTAGGAGGTAAAATTAGAAGCATTGTGTCTTTATTTTTGGGTTCTTTCAAGTGACTAGGACCTCCAGATTTCTTTGAAAACAGGTTCAAAAATAATTTTAAATATGGGGCTGAATCAAATAGGCACAAATAGGTCTCATCTTTGAGAAAGTGCAGAATTTGAAACAAACACTACAGACAGCTGTGTTGTTTCTTCTTTTCCCTATCCTGCTCCCCCATCCCCACTTCCCTTTGATTTTTCATCTTTCACATCTCCCTAGTGACAGCTCCAATAAAACATTCATTTGTTCAGGAAACTTCACCGAAACGAACCCACTAACATCGTGACAGTTTCCAGCAGCAAACAACCTTTCTGCAGAAAACTGCTGAATTGGTCATCAGCTGACTCATGCATTTCCCACTGTCAGCAGGGAAGCTGCAGATTGTACAAGTCCTTGATCATTCCTATCACAGGTGGGACAGCTTCGTTTATTTAACCATCACAACAGGCTCCCCATCCCAAGGCACCAGTGATCTAACTAGATAAACAAGTGAATGAAAGTTTGTGCATAGAAATTACTATAATTATTGAAATACATGGCTGTGCTTCAGCTCTTTGAAAATCTAAATCTCTCCAAACAAGAGTGGACAAGATTTAAGAATATTACAGGGAATGATCTTAATCTAGCCCCTAGGAATAGCCTGGGTGATTTAAAAAATAATTTCCATCTCTAAAATACATGAAAATATAAGAGTTCAGCAGAACAACATGCAAAAGAGTGCCTGGGAATCAAAATAATTGCCCTAAACTCACCCATCTTTAATGTTGTTTTATTTACTGCAGTTACTGTTTTCCCTTTCATATAACAACATCTGATTAGTGTTGCATCCTTGCAATGGCAGCAGCTACTCCTCACTAGTGAGATTGTTCCAAGTGGGCACAAAAGAGCTCCGCATGGCAGGTAAATTACTTGCTGACATGTTTCTAATTAGTCCTGGTAGCCTGTTCCAAAGCATAAGAACTGAACAAGATGAAAGGAAAAGTAAAGAAAGGTAAGGAAGGGTGAGAGAAAAGGTGACGTTAATGACAAATAGCTTGTTCTGAAAGTAATTCTTAGTGGCCAAAAGCCCAAGAACAACTGTGCCCAAAGGTCCTGCTTCAATCGTTTCCCTTGTGACATCCATGTGTTAGAGAGAATCCTTACTAAATCAAGTTTGTGTTACAGTTGGGGAATTATTAATAACTGAGTCTCATTCAAAGCCATGGATCTAATGGGAGTTTAACATGTGAACATGGGTAAGCGTTTGCTGAGATACTGTACTAAATAGGAATTGTTCCCTGAATGATAGCCCCGGAGTTTATAATACATAAGGATGTATCTGTAGGAAGAAACTCCACAATCAGCTGACCTTCCCAGGCAGAATACAGTTATATATCATTCGTTAGCAATCTGTGGGAACAGTCCTTGACCCACTGCTGGCCCACACCAGACAGCTTTTCCACATACATGACCCAAGTTTTGCTCAGCCCATACAGCATTTGAGGGATTGTTCCCAACTCTGCACACTGCCTATGCAGGGGTGTAAAAGCACATGTTAGCATGGCTGAAAGTCATTCCCTGCCATCTGAACTCAGTGCCTACAAACTTTCCCAGGCATAATGAATTTATTACTGTGCACACAACTAGACAGTCTTATTGAATTTTGAGTTTGCTCCTGAGGCAAACAAGAAGTAACTTAACATGCCTGACCTTGCATGGGAGAAGTTAAGGATAGGTCCCATTAGCTGAACTAGGGAAGCAGTAACAGAAAACCTGGGAAATTTGGGAAAGGATGGTGTTCTGGTTTCAGCTGGGATAGAGTTAATTTTCTTCCTAATAGCTGGTATAGTGCTGTGTTTTAGATTTAGCAACAATTAAAACATCAACATTCTTGTCATACTAAGTAAGTAGTGCTTACACTAGTCAAGGACTTTTCAGCTTCCCATGCTCTACTGACTGAGAAGGCTGGAGATGTGCAAGAAGCTGGGAGGGAGCACAGCCAGGACAGCTGACCCCAACTGATCAAAGGGATATTCCATACCATATGACATCATGGTCAGTATATAAACTGTGGGCAAATCTGGCCAGGGCACCACTTCTCAGGAACTGGCTGGGCATCAGTCAGCAGGTGGTGAGCGATTGCATCATCATCACTTGCTCTGTATATTCTTTTATTATTTCAATTATTACTATTTTATTTCAACTATTAAACTGTTTTTCTCAACCCATGAGTTTCTTCATTTTTATTTTTCCATTTCTTTCCCCCATCCCCCTGGAGCAGGAGTGAGCAAGCAGCTGTGTGGTAGTCAGTCACCAACTGGGGTTAAACCACAACATATGGCCTCCTAAATTGATACTTGCTGCTTAAAGTCAGGTGGGTCAAGTGTTCAGCTGGGTCATCATGCTGAACTTGACTGTACATTAGACCTCTGTTCCTCCAACATCAGAAATCCAACTCATGGCAGAAGAGCACCACCACCCCTACTCAGGACTCTGCTTAGGATCCCACAGGGTACTCGCGTATCAGCTTTTTGCCATGAAGTGGCATGATACATTAGCAAAAGTCCAGAGCAATGCTTCTGATGTTAAAGGACCTCCTTGTTTCTTTTCAATTGGCACGATCCCCAGAGTAATGACTTCTGGCCCTGCTCTGCTTGTCTAACCAGATCTATGCAGACTACCTTTTATTTCACTTCTTACAGACAAGAAGATATTTTTGGAGCAGAAACACTCACTCATACTGACCTACAAAGTCAGAAGCCTCCATTTTCAACTTCCTTAGTTAACTACCCCTTCAGACCTAGGCCCACTGTCAAAATTTGGATAATCACATTGTTTAAACAGAAAGCATGATACTGCTATTACACACAAATATTCAGTGGATTCTTAACTCACAGTGGTATTAAGTAGATTTGACTGATTCTAGGGCTTTTGCCTCTCTCTACTTGAATTATCACTGAAGGACTGAAGATATTAGATACAATTCCCTTAAGTATTTCAGAAATATTATGAATTAAACAGATCAATCTCTCAGAGCTTTAGTCAAATCTTACTATCATCATCCAGCCAACTTTCTCCAAGAAAACCACCAGCCACTGCTGGGACCTTAAACAGAACATCACATCACTAAGTCTGTATTTCCTTCTCCGATTTAAAACTGCCTTTCTGATCTACCCTTGAGATCTCTGCTTTATTTTTTCTTTTAAAAATCTTCAGAATAAAAGTAAATGTAACCCCAGAGGCTTCAAGTGGTTTTATTTTCATTCACTCCTCATCTTTGTTTTCTTGACATAGCTGACAGCAGATTTGGGCTAACGGCTGTATACTCCTAAATTATTCTCAGATGCACAAAAAAGAAGAATACTCAGAAAAGCAGGGAGGTGAAAATGCCAATCTATACAGCCACAAAGCAACTGAGCCTTCAGAACTGAACACCTCTATATTCTCTTCTAAATTTAGGAAAAAGGTGGTGACTGGAAAGAAAGACAGACCAAAGACAACCATAAAGTGATAAGGAAAAAAGAACAAGCCACACAAGGAGCAAGAGAAAGAGTTAAAAATAAGCCAGCAGGGAATAAGATCAGAGTCTTTAAAAAAAAAAAAGAGTAGATGAAGGAAGTAAATTCATGCATGGCCTCAGAAGATAGCAGGACAGAAAGAAATAGCCAGAAATGAAGAAAGGTACATTCTATGTATCATTTAAAGGCTCTTAACAGTCAGAATAGAATTAAGACAGCAGCTGATTATATTCTGCAGGTAAATGACCAAGAGATCTTCATTACAGACATTCAAGAGTCTAATATGATATCAATGAGAACATGTCAAAGAAAAATCTGAGACAGAGGGCTGAGAACAGGCAACCTATATGGACTGCTTCTGTTTATTGCACCATCAGCTTTTCTTTGGAATCGATGTGCCCAGAGTAAGAGTACCTGTCATGCAATAAGCCACAGCATGGGTCACTCTGAAATGGTAGAAAGCAAACCAGCCACACTGCAACAAAAATCTTCCCAAACATCCGTTTTAAAATAAAGACATATGCACAGCCACTCATTCTAGGAGAAAGACAATGAAAGATAAACTTTAACCCTATTCCACTCCCTTTCCCAAAATGTTCTACCAGCTGCTAAAAGTACAGGCAGGACAGATTGCTGTTATGGCCAATAGCTCTACAGAGTAGTGGCATTTGAAGCAAGGCAAGAACGGAACCAGTGAGACTGGTCAGCTGGCTGCAGACAGGCTTTCCTACCCTTGATGCTGCTGCATGCATTCCCCACAGTTGGGGCAGTCAAGTCTTCCAAGAGGGTTTTGCCCAGATTCAAAGTAGATTCGAAGACAGAAGCAGATATGAGAGTCAACTTGCTGCATTTTTATTCTGGTTCTGCCCCCACCCCCTCAGTTTGTCAGGTGGAAAAAATGTGTTTGCATTGACAGAAATAGGTTAGCTATTGGGTCTTATATTTACACAGATAATTGCCCTCTGCCTCCCTAAACACTACATTGCCTGTTTATCTGATAAGTAATAATGTTGTCAGCTTAGAGGGTGGTTACCAAGTCCTGCAGCCAGAACCCAGCACTAAGGATTAACTAAAAGGTATGAGAAGGAAGAGAAAACTAGTATAATCCAACCTCTAATGACTTAATTCTTTCTACCTTCAGTTTACTTAACTTTAGGGGCCTTAAACTGGATTTAATTTTGGTTTTATTATAATTAGTCCCCCCTCATGACTCTCTTCTACCTTCCTTACAAACATGACAATAACTTAAAGACTGAGATCTTAAAAATAAATCAAAATGGATTCAGTTTTGACTTCTGCTTTCTGCTCCTTGAGCCAACACACAAGCCCCAACTTCAGATTTTCTTCTGCTATGGCCATGGTCAGCATCTGCATTTCATTTATTTATTTATTTTTGAAAGGTAGGAAGTCACATTTAAGCACACACTTCCAGATGTCAGTTCCTTAAGAGAGGAAATAATGTGAAACATGACAACACAGTATCTTTCTGATGCCCAAGCTTTGCTGTTGTTTTGCCCCCAGTTTACAGCTTAAATAACTAACTACAACTATTGGTAGCTCAGTGACCCTCTGCAGCAAAGACATACACCCATAAGTTCACCCATACACCCTATAAGTTCAGAGAAAGACACAGAAAAGAAGTTTACTATCCTCATTTTACAACTGGAAAACAGAGGGAAGCATCAAAACTAAATGCCACGTTAAGAAAATTTCTTTACTGAACTGGATGAGACTTCCGCACATGATTATATACTTTGATGACCAGTGCCATAAGTGGCATGTCATGGAAAGGGAAAAAACCAAACAAAACAAAAACAACCCCACAACTGTGGCTTTTCAGAAACCTGGTTTTGGTTTTCTACATCTCTGGCCTAAGTCTTCACCTCCTGAATAGGTTCCTCTTAGGAACTATATTGAACATAATAAAATGTCACATCAAACTGAGATACCTGACAAGAGTAAAGATGCTTACTATAGTGAACTAGTGAAATATATATTTAGAGAATTAAAGTTACAATCCTGGGAAGATGTATGTCAAGGGAGGACACAGCATCTGGAGTTACAGACTGCTCTCAAGAGAGGCCATTTCCACTGGTAAATAAGAATTAATGTTCTTAGCTCATTTCATATCCCATTTTGGCAAACGCACAGCTTGCATGTAGTAATTACTTCCAAACATAAGCTACATGTTGAGTATCAGCACTTAAGCCCCTCATGACAGTCTAAGGTATATTGCACAGCTAGATTACTTTAATGGAAGCTAAAAGGACTTTTTGTAACTCAAACACATTACTCAGCCAGGTCATTCTGGAAGTATAAAACCCAGCTTCAGACTGTTGTCCTTGATGTTCTCCCTCTACCCCTCACAGAAACAGCATCTGTCTCTTTCACTTATAAAACTTATAAATTGAGAGGTCCTGTGCTGGCCTAAGCTTGGGGACCTGGATCACTCAAGAAGTTCAGCAGCACAAAGCATCCACAGCCTGCTGTCATGCCTGGGCACACAGCACACCTTTGCCATCTTTCACAGTAGCCTGCTGCCGATGTGCCACAGGGTCAGAATGCAATGTAACTAATGAGCACCCTAATTACACCCAGTTTAAATCAGCCTGTCCATTCTTTCTCTGAGCCTTACCCAGCAGGGTGAAGCTACAGCACAAATGCAGAATTAGGAGGTTCCTCATACATCCTCAGGCTTCACAGCTCTGCTGCCATCACTGATGCTCCCTGCCTGTTCCCACCAGGCTGGCTGTTCACCCACCTCTAGTATCCACTCACCCACAGGGTTAGGTCCTACTGGCTGCAGCCTCCAGTCTCCTCAAGGAAATGCAAGGAAGTGACACTAAGGGTGTCACTTTTCACTAAGGGAAGGACATTGGCATAACTTTTGCAGCTATCTTCAAAAAATCATACATGTTGCTCTGTAAGGCCTTTAAGATATATAATCTTAATAGACAAATTGACTGATTTTGGCTGCTTAGATGTTTAATACTTTAAATATTGATCTGCGGAGGTATTCAGTGTAAACTGATTGCAAATCAAGAAGGAAAGCAAAGAGAGAAACGGAGAGCAAAAGACAGATTGCTTTGAAGTGAGGCTGAAAGCCAAGAGCCTCACCTCTATAAAAGCACCTCCAGGAGGGTCCTCTGGCCTGTGGTCCCTCAGGGCACACCTGAGCAGCCAAGGCCTTGGGGCTCAAGAGTCCAGTCTGCCTTAGCTCCTAGTGTCTTTGCACAGAAGGAAAAAAGTGGGTGGGTGACAAGGACACCAGCCAAACAAAAGCAAAGGCAGTAGCAGAGCCTCTAGAATACTCCCCATAGCTACACTCATCACCTTTCTCAGGTATGAACAAAAAAATATTTTTTCCTGATCTCTTACATTTAGCTGAAAAGATAAAAATGTCAAACATTGCAGCAATACATCTGAAATACTTACTGTCACAGTCCATAGCTCATACTTGGAAAGTTTTGCCTCTCCCAGATTCTACCTGGGATATTTTATTTCCTTTACTCTAGGATTATTAGTGTTTTCAGCGCTGCTTAACTGGCCAAGATCATGGCCCACAAATTAAGATGCACTTCTGTCCTCAGAAATGGTGAAAGGTTTCTCTTCCCCTTCCTTAATCAGTTAAGTGCAGGGGCCAGACAAAATTCTTAAAAGCAAGAAAAGTAGAGCCAACCAGGAAGATGGAACAAGATGATTTAACAGGTCTTCACCACCTTTGTTTCTGACAGCTGACCCAGCAGATGAAATCTGTGGAACTGCATATATACCTTCATGGTTGGATGTTAATGCTTCATGGCAGAAACTGTCCCCATATAATTAGAATACAGGCTTATGTGGGCTAGGAAACAGACAGTAGACTAATTAATTGTGGCAGGAAGCACATGCTTCTCCATTTCCTGGTAATTAACTGGCACTGAATCTTTTTTTAAAACAATCCACTTTTTTAATTAAAAAAATGAGTTTGTAGAAATTCTACAATCAGCACCAACTATGACAGTAAAAATCCTCTGGAAGTAAAGGATGCTGTCAAGCACTCAGGTAAGTTTGGCTGAATCTGAATGTAACATAAGCAAACAACTACCTGTTCCCTTACATAAATAACAAAGAATCTACAGATATTATGCAGATCACAGGCCAACAATAAGAAAATGGCCCAAAAATTTGGATCTGGAAAAGTTTGTGACTTAAAGGGATTTTAGTTTTTTCAGAAATAGGATTTACTTTTATGAGGAACAGTTACCAACTACATATCATACTGGATATTTCCTATATACGGATAACAGATACAGTATGATCTGCACAGAAAGAGGCCGTTCAACTCAAAACTTTAAAGATACAGAAACTTGCAAATAAAAATCTGTAATAAAGGAAAACAACAGTTTCCAATCATCCATCATGTGGTTAAGTCTGGCCACTAGGAAGCCACTTAAACCATTTTGATTTTCAATTGTTTTCTCTCATAGAAAAACCTCGACAGGTAGGAGGAACTGATGACAATAAGGCTATGTCTGCATTAATAGAAGTGAGATTTTGCCCACTATTGGAACTCATCTCTGTTCACCAGCTGCCTTTTTAAAAGTCATGAGTCATACTCCTGCTTGCCAAGATCTGACATAACCAGACAGCATCCTGGTTTCTATAGCTACTTGGACTCTGGAAGGAATATCTAGGAGGAAGGAAAGGTAGCCTAAAGCTACTTTTCCCCCTTTCTACAATTCTCCAGTGCACACACCCCAGAGGGACTCCCCAATTTGATGGAGAGGTTTGCATGCTCACATATTGCAGCTGTTGAGAAAAAAGTCCCAGAGGGCTTAACTCCAGGCTTTGAAAGCTTTGTATTTGTTTTAAAATGCATTAATAAAAGGCCATAGCTAAAATCCACATGGGTCCTCTTGCATATTTGTTGTGGCACGTAAACCAAATCTCCCAGAGGAAGGCTGCAGATCTCAGCTTCAAGGTGCATCCACAAAGACACATTCAAGGCACAGGCAGAAAGAATACACACAGATGTTGCTGTATAATCCTACAGAGATTACCTACATTTTGGAAAACTAAGGCTGACATTGTATTTTGCTTATTACTGTCTAAGTTAGCATGTTTAACCAGCTTCAGAGTCACAGTAAAGACAGTGTCCTTCCTTGTATCGTCCTCAATTCTAAAGTTTACAATTGTAACAGGTTTTTTCCACATATACAAAGCTTCTTGAAACACACAAATAGAAGTCACTCTGAGAATATTAAGAACTAGCTCCTTTTAGGACTTGCATTGCAGCACTGGTCCCCAGAAGCTCCTTTTTAAGGTTCTCCCATTCCTACCTCTTCACAAGCAGTTCATCCTTGGTGGCAGGATAGAATGTACACAGGTCTGCTCCAGCCCTGCTAATCACTGACGCAGAAGTGCTGAGCACAAAACCTCCCCTTGACTTGGCTCAAGCCATCTCAGACCTAGAAACACTTCCACACTAGCAGGCAGGAGTATCTAGCTTGGGTGCCACATACACACTGCCAGTCTGCTTCCAGAGTTGAGTGAGACTTGGTACTGTGTTGATTTTTCACTGCATCATGAAAAATTATCATTTCATCTCAACTTGCCTGAGGGTATCAAACTGAGTGGTATAAAACAGGTCCTTTAGTTTCCTAACTTATATTTGCAAGCCCACTAGGGAACGACATTATTTTCAGGAAAGGATCCAGACATTTTATTATCACAGTCTATTTGTGTAGAACATTTTAGTACATTTATCCTTTTCTATTTACATATGAGCAAGGAAAATGGTTACATTTAGTTCATGAAAAACACATCTCAAAGTAAAGCATTCCGTTCTGGGGCCTGCATGCCTTCTTATACCATATCTCTCTATTGCCAGAGACACAAGGAAGCCACATCAATAAATGCATGCCCCTGTTCTCCATTTCTTTTTGCTCCCAAGACACCACAGAGTGAGGGGGTTAAAGACATTTCTCAGGTCATGGAAGAAGCATCCTCAGCTCTGCCAGACAGTTTGGTGTAATATGGTCAGATGGAGCTGAGCAGGTGAGCATGTCAGTGATTTTGCTGCAAAGGAAGATTTGAGAAAGGTGAAAAGCATCAAGAAGATAGGGAAGTCAAACCCTGCGGTTTTGAGACTTGAATGGCCTTTGATTATGCTTCCTCTCCTGAATTTGAGGAGCAGAGTAGTTTTGGAACAATGTAACTGTCAGCGTTACAGTGGCTTCCCTTTCAGCCCTCAGTGGTTTGCCATTGTGGAAATAAATTGACATATTTGCATGTGAAAGCTCTCTATTATAATCTCTGGGCTCAGGATGGATTGGGAACTAGCAGGTCTGGAAGGAGAAAGTGACTAGATTGCCCTTCAATAACAGAAAAATAACTTCACACCTCACTTGTCCTCTTCCCCCACCCCCAAAAGAAACAGGGAAAACTCACCATCTCCTTCCCAAGCGTCAGAGGGGAAAGCTTTTCCCCTATCAGCCCTCTTAACGCTGGTTTTCAATTAGGGGTTTTCAGTTTATGTGAGCCTCAAGAAGAAAAGTGTAAAATAACAGAGTTTCCATTCTGGAAATAGACCCAGCTTTGTATTTTGCCCACCAGTCAAGCTGGGCTGAGCATAAGACTGTTTCTTCAGTTTTCTGCTGTTTCTTTATCACACACACTCACTCTGTGTTTCAATGAGCAAGGGATCTATGTACAGGGGATATTAAACTCATGTGCCATCTTTAGCTGCCCACCTTGCACCTGAATATAAATTTAAGGTGAAGAGCATCTTTCTTTCCACTCCACGCACAACAGCTCAGCCTCATGTCAAAGACAACTTGCACGAAGACAACAGGAAAAATGAGGCCCTTATTGAGCAAAGACATGACCCTCTCTCCTTGAAAGGGATCAGGACCCATTCTAAGCCTAGACAATGGATTAGACCAGCACCTCTTCTCCTTCCCCTCCATAAACTGGTGATCTTACAGACCTGTATGCTAAGGATAAAGAAGTTACTAAAACCAGTGAATTCCTGTATTTCAAGCCTTCCACTTCCCGAGTCAACAACAAAAATTTCTGGCCAAAGCTGGAAAGAGACAGCATATGCCCGCTTTACAACATGTTGTGAAGCTTAGTAACTGCAAAGAACTGGGACACCATCTCAAGAAGGCAAACGGACTTGCTACATTAACTGGACAAAACAGTAACACTTTTAGTAGCAAGCATACATTCCAGAAAATATCCTACCACAATAACCTTGAATAAAAATATTAAAAATCTCTAAATTGGCCCAAAGAAAAAGCAACAACTACTCACCATATTACAATAAGCTTGCACTGAACTTTCTGGTTTTCTCAGTTAGGCAGGAACTTCAGACTATGGATAAAGTTACAGATCATAGGAAGCCTCTAAAGAGCCCCTTATGTCTACTCTGTCTAGGCTAATACTTCTCTCAACTAACCAAAGAGGGCTAAGAAAAACAAGATCTCCCTGTCCCTTTGCAGATATATTGACTTGCTGATTATTCCTTTTTCAGCTTTCAGGTGCAAATGTGCTAACAAGCATCCACTTTGCAGGTGCTTTGGAATCATAAGCCATAGCAACCCCTCTAAAAGCTCCTAGCATAAAGATAATGTAAACAAATCCAGGCTGAGGTTACTGTCAGAAACACAACAGATTGCTGATGGAAACAGATAACCCCTATAAAGACTCTGTGTTCTGTTATTTCAAAAAATTATTCGTTAAAATATGGTGTTTATTGCTCCAGATCCTGTACCATCGTCCTTTATTATCTAAGTCAAGCTGTGTACCCTCAGCTAGAAGCAGTGTCTTCCACATGTTTTATTCCTCCTGCTATTCAGCCATAGTGAACTATATATGCAAACAATATTTACTGGGGACTTGGGGATTTATTTTGCTTTTGCCAGAAGTGCTGTTCTTTGCACTGCATGATTCTGCCTGGAGTGCTCAGCTCCTTCTCAGTTGCAACCACAGAGCAGTTCAGGATAGCCATTCTAATGGCTTGTGACTAATGTCGCTCATCTGGGGTGCTTGAACCAGATGCTGGGAAGACAATGTGCTATTTCATCCTCTTATCGAGAAGATCCTTTTCTATCTTGGTAGAGCATGCGTGGAGGATTCAGGTGAAAAAATGTCAAAACAAGATGAGAGGAGAAACAGGAAGGGGTTTGGGGTTTTTTAATGGAAAGTCATTTTAAGTCCTGTTTGAAATAGCTTTTCTTTCTCCCTATCATCAGTAGTACATAAGCCTTTGTTAATGCTTTATAATAAGTAAGACGGGCCCAAATGATCAAATTTTGCCTGTTGTGCTGGCAAAGTTCTCAAGAAAAACATGCTCTGTGCTTTTCCTGTCAAATTATTAAGGCTAATTGTGTGAGAACCTGGCTTATCCACTTACACAGCACCAATTTTTCAAATTATTCAAGCACCAGAAACACTATTCACCCTATCCAGTTCTAGATAACTACACAAAGCACGTTCAGTTTGGACACTTTTTCCTCATGGAGAGAACAGAGCCATCTTCAGAAGAAAACCCACCCCACCGTAAGTCCGACTTCTGAAGATGTCCATCATTACACTAAAAACCAGGGCAACTTCATCTCCATTGACCATAGTGACCATTTTTATGTTCAGTTCCAAGATAAATAGTACTGATATAAAGCAAGGTTCATGGCCTGACCAGGAAAGTGATGTCTTTCAAAGCACATCAAACAGCACTATAACAAAAGCTGAACAGGTTGTCTGAGGTTTCTTTACAACACAAGTCAAATTTTCAGTATTTTTGAGGTTCACTTCTTGTACTGAACAGAATTATGCAGCCACCTTGCAGAGAGTCCTAACTTCAGGCTACATTTCAGGTGCTTGAAGACACTGGCCATCTAGCAGAGTGCCCAATTTTTCTTCATTGAGACAGGGACCTTCAGTGTGCCGAAGCTGAAGTGATTAAGTTAAATGGACACTCTCCAGTGATCTTCACAAAGGCCTATTCCCCAAACACCTAGATATCTGCAGCACTTGTCACAGCATTACTTCATCAGCTGGCTAAAATGCAGACAGATTTGTGTTAAGCATACTAGAGCCCATCTGAAGTTATCTAAATGAAGTATTTAGCACTGACCAAAGCTTTTCAGTTCCAACCTTAAGCTGAACCTTCATATTGCCCTGAACTCAAGCCTTTTAGAAAAGCTTGAAAAGACATCCTTCCATTCTAAAACTTCAGGCTTTCATATTCCTTCTTCTTTCAATTAATCTGAAATCAGAGTCTTCAGAGTCTTCCACATGTGATTGGTGCTTTTCATGCAAGGAACAGTGTAACCTGGTTCAAAGGGCACTTTAAAAACCTTGTGCTGTATACTTTCCTTATTAAGCCAACATCTCTAGCAAAGGTGGACTGCACTAGAGACAGCACTGAAGTTTTGGGTTCATCTTCTAAAAAGTACAAGTTGAAATAAAAATTAAAACAAACAAAAAAGCCCCTAAAGACCCCTCAACTGAATCTAGCCCACGTAGATGGGAAATAATGATGGACGGTATTGACCCTAGACTAGGTCAGCTGCAAGGTGTCAGTTTTCCACTACCTGTAGGGTTAGACCTACCAAGAGGTTGAAATAGTGAGTGAAGATTTTTGCCATCTTTATTTCTTCAGCAGTAAGTATTCGTCCCCAGACACATACAACAGATTAAAAACTGGCGCCAAACGAATTGTCAGCTGGTGGATATGTCTACCCTTATTTAGATAGACAGGGAAAGGTCAAAGTACAGCATGTGCTGTTATGTGCAGCAAAGATGCTGCTATTGATTAGCACTCCTGTCTGCCGATGAGGGTGAAGCAGAGCCCCGCAGATGGGGTTCACTGAGAAGAGCAAGGCTGCACAGAGCTGCACGGTTCAGCTGCTCCCCCTGCTCCCTCTCTGCAGCACGGCAGTTTAACCGAGCAACTGAGCTGGAACGAGACTCCAGAATTACACCCAGAGTAAATGTGTGTGTAATCAAATTGTCAAAACAGAAGGAAGCTTATTTCCACAGCTACATAATACAGACAACATGTTTGATGCCATGGCACTTGTGCAGAACAGGAAAGAAGGCAAGAGGTGTGTATGCTTTGGGGAATGAGTTTATAGGCTTAATGGCTTTGCGGGACATTGCTGTGTTGTTATTATTAACTGTTTGTTACATCTCTATTTTTAGATGTCAGCCTGATATACTAACAAACTAAGCACAGACTTTTCCCACAGAGCCTTGAATCAACATGTCTAATTGCTCCTCTTGGAAAGAGCACTCTCAGGGTTAAGAGGTTGCTTCAGTCTTCATGTGTATTCAATCTTTTGCTGCTTTGATGAAATTGTTGGTGGTAAATTCAAGTAAATGCCAGGATGGTGTCCTCCTTTAGTCACTGCGTCACTAGAAACTAACACTTTACAGCTGGCAAAAAGAAAGGATATTGTGCCAAGACAATGTTTGGTAGCAGTGACTCACAGTGAAGGTCTCAGGCTCAAATCCTTCCATATGGTAGGTTTCTTACAGATGGTACCTTCTAGAAAATGTAGTTTCAATTCACTCCACCAAAAAGCCCTCAGATGGTGCGGATGATGCTTTTTGCGAACATTGTCTAGATCTGAAACACTGCTCCAGAGAAACACTCAGCATGGTATGCTGAGCTCTTTTTTGCCACTTGCTTATGCATTTGCTTAACGTTCATTTTTAGGAGTCAGCAGTCATCAGAGACCGGGAACCTAAACAGAACCAGTTTCAAGGCATATCAGACTACATTAACCTTGTTTCCACATGTTCAATTCTATAGGCAAGTGTAAGAACAAAAGTTATTGATCCTCCCAGAAAGCTATACAGAGCTTTGCTAACACATACAATACCCACTACATCAAACACTAGGAGTGGATGAGGATTAACACAGCTGGGAGAAGGACCCAAGGAAAGCAGTGGACCACGAAGGACCGTGAGAAGCAAAGGGAGAAGTGAGGATGGAGCCTAAGAACCTAGGGAGGTTTTATCATCTGAATATAACATGACAGATTAACTGGGCAGATTTTGAAATTTTTTTCTTTATAGCAAGTGGCATGTGAAACAGCACACTGGCAGAACAGAAGGCCCTCATTCCTCTCTAACCCTGAACATAGAGTCATTTGCACATTGGTCACATAGGCAGACGGTTTGAACCTCAGCAAGTGCCTGAAGAGTATAGGAGGAAGAAAAGAGGGACAGTGAGAGATAAAAAGACTTTTTTCAGGGTGCACGGCTCATCAGTAGCACAGAAAGTATCCAGGCTTCCTGGTGTCTTCACCACTAAGTGGTGCTGTGATCTGATTTGGGATCGTCTTTAATTTAATGCGGGAAAATAATGGAAGATTGGCAAGGAGGATTGTAAACATGGTCAAGTGACTTGCAGCTGGGGTATCAAAAACCACATATATCATACTAATTGTTGTTTGGCCTTGTGTGTTGGACAAGTAGAACATCTGTGTTTAGATAACATAGGCCTGTGATAGACTTAGAGCACCCTATCAAACATGCTTGAGATTCTTGCCCTGCTGCGGGAAAGACCAAAGCACAGGGGTGAACTACGCCTGCGTGAATCCTTCATAAACAGGCAAAAGCAGCAAGTTCATCAATCCTCTAGCAAGGACCAAGCTCTACAGTGCCTGTGTTCCTGCCTGTGTACCTCTGCCTGGGTGCTGCTTCGGGGATTCCCCAGTTGGCGAGGTAATGAAAATAGATTTACTCTTTGCATTGCATCTGTAGTTTTGTGATTGTTCCTGCAACCTGCCTGTGCCAGCTTACACAAATGATTAGGTGTTTGAAATGCCTCAAAATGTCTTAATGTTTGAAGGCGTCCTGAGATAGTCAGATCACTGGAACAATTCTGAGCATATTCTTATTTCCCCCCTATGAGCTCCCTTATCATTGTGCTCCACAACCGTCCTTTGAGGAGCCTCCAGAGCCACATGGTTAGGGATGGGGCAGGACTGGGGTAATCCTTTATTCTCAGCAAGCATTTAGTCTAGTAATGGAAAATGGAAGATAAAAGCAGCTTCCATCAGCACATTTTCTTCCGTATCAGCACTGTGATGCTGAATTCACTGTGGTTCAGTGAGAGCTGGACCTGGGTTGCTTTTCAAGGATGCAATGAGCAGTGCCTAATATGCTCATTATGGTAACTGTTATCAAACATATTTCTGCATCTGAGCATATCACGGCATTACAGCCAGTTTTATGTCTGGGTGCACGTGAGGCAGGCAGCTGCCAAGCAAACACCCTTAATGTGCATGCGTCTTCCTTTGGGTAAAACGGGCCCACACTGATCCTCTCTCCACTCCAGCAGCTTCAGCAGTCTCAGAAGTCTTTTGCTCAGTGCACCTCTTTCCCCGCAAGACCCTCATTAAGGCATACACCTGCAGTGGCTTCAGGCCAGCCTTCTGCGCTGCAGTCATTAGCTCATTCCAGCGCGCTGTGATTGCACAGGTACACAGCAGATGCCATTATCAGAGCTGGCATTTACCAGCAATTACAACACAATAGCTGTATAGCTCACCAAGGTGTTTCCTTTTCAGAGGATTGCTTGGTTTATTTCCATATTCATAAGCGGAAATAGCTGCAATCCCTGTTGACAAACATTGACATCTCACCTAATGCATTAGTTACTTTGCATCATGGGGATTTTTGAGCTTCCCAAACTGTCTTTGCATTTGCTTTATCAAATTTCACAATACTATCAAGTTCCACAATATTTCAGAAATGTTTATTCGTGTCAGGAATGAGTCATATGCCACTTATTTGCCCTACACTGGTGCTATCTACTGCAAGTACAGAGTGGCTAAATAATGTTATTGTAAACCCAGCCTTCTAGGGTTCACTTTGCTGGGGGTGAAGGGTTCATGCCTGGGTTTGGCTTGTCTTCTTGACATCCCATTACAGGTGTTATGTAACATCGAATGTATCTTCCTCCCCCTCCTCAATAATCAGGACAGTGGAGAAAAATATTTTATTCTTTATCAGAGCATACTTTGAGGCAGTTATTTTTCTCTTTCATCATCTGATGAACACAGTAATTTCCCACTGCCTCAGTCCTCAGTGAGAAATTGTGTCTTTGGGGGAAGCCAGACCTCTTGTACTACCACGCACAAAAATGACACTTACTGCTCCTCCAGGAAAGGTTTAGCACCTGCAATCCACCACTAGAATTCAGCCTGCGCTTTCTGGCAGAATGCTAACTCTCCTTACACATGGGCAAGACTTATGCAACATATTCCATGTTTTTCTTTATTTGCTGTAGGCCATTAAGACTGCTGGATGTGAATTCTCAGGTAACTAGAAATGAAAGCAGGAATCTCCTTCAGATCCATTGGACTCAGTGGCTGGGCCAGCAATGGAAACAGGGCTAAGAATAATGTAAAAAAACCCCAGACTCTTTACTTTAATTAAAGCCTTAAAGACTCCCCTAGGTCCAGCTGGCTCCACTGACTTGTCATCTTCAGTTTCGCAGCATAGCATCAGTGCTGCATCATTTATGGAGGTATATTTGCTTAAGAGTCGTCCTCGTTAAAATTCAATTACATTGAAACCATATAATCCCTCATTGTAATAACCTGATAAAAGCCCTTAACTGCCACACCACGTGCCCATTTAGCAAGGAAATTAGCTCAGCAAAGAACACAGTCCTAATTTAGCAATTAGGGTGCAGTTTGGATCAGGCTATTTCAATAAGATTGGACAGAAATTTATAAGGTAGTTTTGCTCATTGTAAACTCTTAAAGGCATGTCAATAGCAAACAGAATTCCCAGGGCATGTCTGGGTGGAGAATGATGTCTTTGTGCATTTCCAAAAGAAAAAATAATGAACAGGATCTTCCATGTGTAGTCATATCTGTTAAACCAATATATTATATTTTTTTTCTGTGCTAAATGGTGAAGAGGAGATATGTAACAAAAATGTATTAAAGATGAACTGTATTCCTATGGTCCAAGGCAATTCTTGATTTTTAACTCCTTGATTTTTTGGAAGTTTAGGTGTGAATTTTAGGCTCAAATTCTCCTGATAGCATCTTAGAAGCATCCAGTGGGGTGTAAGCTTTCTTGACTGTTCCCTGAAGAAAGAGCTGTGGCTTGAATGTGTTTGTGTTAGGATCTGCTTGTTGCTCTGGATGACTTTCCCAGACTTATTAATCATGAGAAGAAGACCACACTCTGTAGAGCTTTCCACACTTTGACTCAATGCTGTGCAACAAGAATATTTGTAGAGGGGTGATACTGACACCATGAACTACATTCATATAAGCTTACAGCGAGTCAACATGATATGCTTTACCTTCTCTGGAGCTTTTAACATCAGACCAGGTGATAAAAAAGCACATCTATGCAGCTTGCTCTCAGTACCCATTACTATCAGCAGTAGTGGTTTTTAATTACTGTGATATATTGGAAGCAGTGGGCCATTGCAAATCAAAGCTAAAAGGTCTCCTAGAAACAAAGTTAGTGATGTGCACCCAAAGTTTTCCACACATAGAGGCCTACTCATGCCCTTTGCCAGTGTAGTGGAGTAAGAAGTTTCAAAGACCATGGTTCAAGATAGCTCCAAGGACTCCAGCTGTAAATTGGAGAAGTTTCAAATCAAGAATGGTAGGGCAAAGTCCAAGAGAAAGCAATGCTGTCCTGACACTTTGGCTCTAGCACTCAGTACAGCTGACATTTTTTTGGACTGGGATCTGATGTCATCAAGACAAGCTGGTTTTACAGTGCCTTTTCACTTTGTCCATTATTAGGCTGTGCAGAAGCTAGACTCTTCCCTTGTGGTTTGGGGTTTTTTTGTTTGTTTTGTTTTTATTTTTTAAATAATGTTTCACGACAATTTTCAAAAGCCCTCTCACAGCAGCCAGTCAACAGAAGAGAGCTCGTTCTCACTGGAGCTGTTTCTAACGCCACAACATTGCAGGGAAGGTGGCATGAGAATGCTTCAGGAATGAGGATACAACTCTGAGGTTATTCAGAGCACTTTTTCTTCATATTCCTTCCAGCTATCTTTCAGTTTGTATTTAAATCTTCATTTTGGTCCCTTGCTGTTCATTTTGTTATTAAGTGTTAATGGTTTCTCCAGAAGTATATGTCTTTTATTTGTATGAGTGATTTTTATCTCATACTAAGTCTCTTTGCCATGCTAATGAAGTGAATTATTAGTTTTAATTAATGGAATTAATAGCTTAATTTCCTTGGTATTTTTCAATAACAGAATTGCAATTCTATTCATTATTTATAAGTGTTTGTGTAGAAACAGAGATAAACTGATAGCTGTGCTGTCCTCATGTGTAATATCAGAATAATATAAAATGTTACCAGTGGTAAACTGGTACTGAAACCGCCCTAACTAAATAGCTAATTAAATTAAGCCTTTGTGCACATTTAGCTACACACACATTCTTATGTGCAAAAGTATTATTATATTCTTAAGTACCCATTTTGCACAGACAAGATTTTACGTGCAAAATTATCATGTATGTAGTTTCTGTTGGGAGGCAATGCTTGTATTTTTCCCTCAGAAAAGGTGAGCTGCTTGGCAAACACGGAGTTGATTTAGCAGGAAAATAGTGGTACATCGCACAGCGGTTGACTTTAGGGGTCCAGTATTTTTCACAGAATTGAACCTTTCATTTAAAAACAACTAATAAACCAAAACAAACCGAACAAAAAATTCCCTTAGTCCTTATAATGTGACAAAATGCTCTTGTCAGACTCTCTCTGTGGTTTTGCTCATTTTCCCATCTGAAACAGTAACAAAAAAGAAAATAAAAGATGCACCTACATGATTACCCAAGTTTTGTCAGTTCTGCACCAGGTCATTGTGGTCATACAGTGCACCACTAAAAGTACAGAAAATCAGGGGTCTTCAGGTGGACAGTCTTGCTTTGACACAGATGAAATCATTTATCAATGGCTCGGTGAACTCCTGTAGCTACAACTCTAGGGCTCCCAGCTCCCTAGGATTTCTGCTGAGCTCCTGTGACAATAACGTGTGACTGTGCCTTTTGAGTCTTTGCTCATGATCTTGCAAGGTTTAAGTGATGCTCTTCGAAGTTTGCAAGACTAGAAAGTTATAAACCAATCTGAAAATAGCTTATTGGAAGCCATATAATCCATGACTTGTCTCCAACCCCACAGGCTTTTTACATACTAGAAATTCTCTACTTTATTACTTTTTGTCCATCTCCAGTGATCTAAGGAAGGTTGCTCCTATTGTATCCATTCACCCACTGGTCAGAACTGACTCAACATGATCTGCCAGGGACAATCAAGAGCAGGCTTCTCAGTGAGGGTGACGGTAAAGCTGGCAAGATGGTGCCTTCACTGGCCAGGACACAGTCCCATAGTACCTGAAAGAGAAGAACAGAGCAGATCTCCTCATGGTGGCCTCAAACACAGGCAACCAGACCACTAGGCCAGCAGGAGAAGAGGTTACAATACCTGTGGGCACACTTGGCCTCTGCTCCCAGCCTGGGCCCAGGAAGAGCACCATCCTGGCTCAGGGGAGGTTCTCACACTGCATCAAGTATATTTTGTTTGCCCTTGTGTGCTGCTGTGAAATCTCACCTATGAAACAGCTTTGTCTTTCCAGTCTCTGGGCACTACATAAACAAATACAATGAGTAGGCAAAGAACTACAGGGTGACCTATAAAGAACTGTAAGGTTTATTTTGCTACAGACCTGTGATAATCAGCATCCAAAGCAGCTGTAGAGTACTCCAGTCTGTACAAGCTACCAGCACATCACTGACTGTGGTGTAAAATACTGCTAGCGTCCTGAGTTTGGGCTGATTTTTTCCTTAGCTTTGTGTATACTAGCTTCTCCACCTACAAAATGAGGCAAGCAGAAGGGTTTAGAGCCTGAACTCCTGTATATACGTAAATAGCTTTGAAGACCATGGGCTCACACTTGATGAGATGAGAAGTGGAAAGATCTGGGAGCTGGGCAAGAGGCAAGGAGATGCATACGCTGGGGCAAGGAATGATAGAAGACATGCAACTGTGGTTGTTCATTTTTGTAAGATTCATTTAAAAAAGGAAAAGAAAGGAAGTGGGAGGCTGACAAAATGGGCAGGCCTAACTGATTAGATCAAACAAATTACCTCCCCATAGTGATTTATGGGCTAATCTCTCACCAGGAGTGCAACTTATCAGTGAGAAGCCAGTACAATTAGTGCTGCTCCATGAATCACTTGCAGAGCTGGCTCCTCAGCAGGACTTTCACACACAGTTTGTTATTACAGCAAATGAAAGGTTTGCCTGGCCCTCCTTTCACCCAGCCCAGGAATTGCTGCTGAGGGCTGAAGATCACATTAGCAGGTTTCTGCAGCCTAAGCAGGGCTCTGCTTAATTGCCAGGTCTGAGCTAAAGGGCCTGAGAATAAAGCTGAGAATAAAGCTTAGAACTCCGTGAGCAGGACAAGTGACGTACCCAGAAATGGAAAACTAGGTTTGGCTAAGGAGTAGTGCTAAGAAAGGACATGTGATCTACTGAAAACTTACCCAACCTCACTTTTTGTGTTGGCCCATCTGAATAAAATGAGGCCTGAAAAGCGGACAGTTTAATGATTTTTAACTGGAAGAAGTAGGTATATGTATTTACTCTTCCCCAAAGTAATGGAGATTTATTCTTCTATGACACATAAATAGTGAGTCTTAAAATGTTTGAGATACCTTAAAACCAGTAATACCGGTAGCTGGGGATCTATATAGAATTCGGTCTAATATTTTGAGGCACAAGGGAATCACTGCAACTGCAGTGAAACAGTTTGCTTTCCTCCATTCTTGCTATTATATATGCTCACAGAATTGACTGTAATTTAAAAAACCATAATGCCTGGTTTACATTCCCTGAGTCAGAGAGAAGAGCTGTTTTCACAGCTCACAGGCTACAGGCTACAAACTTTACTATCCATTATGGTTCCCGAAGAGACATTTTCAATCACATCCCTTTAGTGGAAGAGGATTATTCTTTTTCTAGGATGCTCTGAGCCCATAATAATGCCATTAGCAAATCAGGACCTAAGTCTGTATAGGAAGCATTTGGATGATAGTTTTACCTTACAGAGATAAACACCAGCCTTAACAAACAGCAGAGCTCCTTCCTTTCACTTTCTTTCAGCTCCATTAGTGTCTAAATCCTCCAGTCTGAAACAGGTTCTTTGTCAAAGAAATATAGCTGAAGAGTATGATTTGACTTTGTGCTGCATGTGAAGTAGCTCAGAGCAGCAGCACTGACGAAGGAATCAATACAAGGGCATCGATAACAGGGATGAGTGGGAAGTCTTTCACACTTTGCAGGTTTCACCTGGGAAATGTGCTGCTGCTGCTGTGGAAATGATTGTTCATACAATGGTGTTTGCTGCAAGCACGCAAAGCTATGCAAAATTTATTCTGTTTATTCTTACCCTTCCTTATAGCTTCATGGCTGCACATGGTCTGTAGAGCAGACACAATGGCCTCCAAGCACATAATGTACTGTCAGCAAAAGCAGGGGCCTTGAGCCCCGTTCTCATTGCACATGAGTGAAAGGAGCAATTTAGAAGCCAGCAGGGTAAGGTTTTTGCCTTCATAGGAACCAGCAGGTAACACAGACAGTATCTAGAAATAGGGGCACTGGCTGCACACACAGAGTGCTTACTGGAAAGCCTGTCCTACTTGTTGGGGGTATCTCTCCTGCAGTGGAGGGGAAGGAAAAAGTATCCATTTTTGCTGCAAGTTCCCCCAAGTAACAGACTTTTTGCCTGGATCAAAGGAGTGATCCTCCTTTGGACGTATGGCAGTAACATTCTTTCCTATTAATTTTTGCAAAGCAGAAACAGGCTGTATCTAAACACTATGGTTGAAGGTGTGCAGGGGACAGGGATCCAGCACCCTGTTTGCAGTTAGCCAGAAGACTGGACTTAGTGCCCTGAAGTGGCATGGCATCCATTGACATCAGAGCAGGGCTCTACATTTCTGTCATCTGCATTTTTCTTGTAATTAAGTGGGAGAAGTGTCCTAGGATGAGTGTGGTATTTTAAACAGCTCTGATTCCCAGGCATACTGTCCAAAGGTCTCAAAGCCCAGCCTGAAGTGGTGTTGTATGCTCTTTGACCCCAGCCTCCACCCATAACACAACCATTCTTAATTTATTTCAACATGATTACAAGGGACACTGAGTGAAGTCTGGCTTTGAGTTCACATGGCAAATGGTGACAGAAATGTCAGCGCTGAAGCCGCTGACCCAAAGTAAAAGAGTGTGCTTATAAACAACTCAGGATTAAATTACTCCCTCATACCCTCTCATAGCTTCCACTGCTGAGTGGGATCTGTCCAGCTCTGACTGTATTTGGCATCTGGATCCACAAAATGGAGAACTCCGGGTTCCTTTCTGAGCCTGTAAATTTCCAGATTTGAGGTGTTTTTGAGGAGTATCTTGTGACTTTAAACCAGGCATCAAGGCAAATGGCAACAAATCTGTTCTGAGGCTGCAATGGTAGGGGGGGGAGAGAATATAGAGGAGGTAACTGCCTGTAGCTTCTAAGTGTAAAAGCATTGTTTGTACGTGATTTCCATTGTCAATTGACATCTGCGTCCCATTTCTAATTCTGCCCTTGAGATGCTGGGGCATCATCAGCTTTTCAGCACTTCTGTAAGGTGATTTTCAATGACTGCCTCAGCAACTGCCCCCACTCAAGGCTCAGAACAACTTTAGGGAAGCAGAAAGAGTCAGCATTCAAAAGCAAAGCTATGCTGTTTGTTCCTGAGGATATGAGTCATGCTAATCTTCTCTGAATGCTTAACGTGAGGTGCTTCCAAGCCTAAGCCCAGTCTCTGTGTGTTTGTGCAATGCATACAGCCACCGCTGTCTAGTGAGATGCACAGGAGCTACTCAGAGCAGAATATGGCCTTGTCATCTTTGAGACCCACAAATGCAGTTTTCTGCAAATATCTTCACTAGTAAGTCCATAACAATAATGAAAGTGATGAATTATAATAATAATTTATGCAGCAAGAGAAATAGGTCCCACCAATAAAATACCCAAACCCAAGATTTATTACAAACAAAAGAAACTTTTCACATATCTCAAAATAAACCTGCAGAACTTCATGTTGCAAGACATTGTGAGGACAAAGAAAGGTTCAAAAAGCAATGAGACACATTTGTTGAACCAAGTCACTTAGGGTCTATTAACTGTCATGCTCTACATACAACCTTCCACTCAGCAAGTCCTTAAGTTAAAGTTTGTTGGCACTTGGGTGGGTGTATTCCAGGAAGAAGTGAGCCATACCAACACTCTTCTGACATGCATCAGCTGCTGGAGATGGGATAGTGACTTGCAAAAGATGTAGGTCTGACCCAGTACAATTGTACTTGTAGTACCTAGATTCAGTACTAAACATCTTTTCCCTCACCAACTTTGAAAATGCCAGACGTAATATTTCTGTTTTCTCTTTCTGCTGCTAGACAGCTGCTGCATTCTTCCTCCAGAAAGAATTTTAGTGTGGCTTGATGCCACGTTTTGTGCTGCTGTAAGGGTTTCTAGCCCTAAGAGTAATAGGAATTATTCACTGCGTGCTGCAAAGCACACAGTGGTTTTTCTGTTGTTTTTCCTCCACTGGGTTAGGCAAAGATATCTTTTGGCCACTGGCATTTCAAATGCAAATCACTGAAAAGAAACCATGTCCTCAAGTAAAAAAAAAACCAAACAATTAAACACGTGGTCCTATAATCTTCAGTATCCCTAGTCAGCAAGGAAAAGAAGTAATCAAATAAGAAAAAGGCTTTTTTAGCTCCCCCTGAGATGGGCCTCTTTGTTACATCCCTGAACTGTGACCTTCCAAGGCAATTAAGGAGTAAATTCAGAGACCACTAGTGTGATGGTATGAATTTAAGGTAGTGTATATGCGCCATGCCTACAGAATAGTCCATAATCTAGAAATTGGTATTATGTAAATAATAAGAGAAAATGTTCTTATTTGTTTTCCTCTGTTAGTGCCATTGCACCTACAGGACCACCAGCTTTTCCCATAAAGCAGAAGTTCTTCCAGACATCAGCTCAGACTTCATGACCTGGCTGTGGTAGCAATCAGATCTCACTTCGGCTCCAACTTCAAAACCCTTACCTGGAGACAAAAGTCTGTTACCACTGACTATAACAACTACGTAATATAGATGTAGCAGATGGTCTAGATCAAACTGTCCTCAGACACTTGTGGTGTGAAAGATCTCAGCAGTACTGTACATCTGATTTTGAAAAGGAAGAAAGGCTGGAGCTTTTGTGGCAGAGGAGACGACAGTCCACAATCATGATTTTGATAATTTCTACAACACTTTCCACCCCATTTCTGTGCCAAAGAGGTGGTTCAGCACTCTCTACTCCAGACAATAAACCATCCTTGCTTATAACTAAGTAGTCCAACTTCAGTATACCAGAAATGTTTTGTGTGACTCAGGCTGTGAGACACGCTTCTAGCACTGTCCTAATTTGGGTTCAGTTTGTCTTACCCAAATGTTGTTATCTAAGAATAAAGAATGAGCTGGTCAGGGACCTACACTAAGCATCCCTGGATTTTTGTAGTTCCTCTGTGAAAATGCTGTCTGTGAGCTTGACCTGCCAAAGCAGCGATACTTTCCAAACACAACAATCGTGGCTCTTTTCCATCTGCATCCAAATGAAGTAGGTAGAGTGACAGAAAATAAGCCCACTGCAGCTGTGTTGATGCAAATTGCTTGGTCTCCAGGAAATCAACCACATTGGTTTTCAGAAAATGTTTTTTGACAGCTTCCCTGATCAACCCCATCCACTGAGGAATTATGCACCAGTGCAGTCAGCCCCACATTTTACTCGTAAGGTGACAGATACAGTTACTGCTGCTGATCTTGTATTGTCCAGATATTGCCCAGATTGTACTTTTCCTTTCCTCATGAAGCTGCTGCATCTGTGCACAGACACTGGAATTCTGTAAGGCTAGGGAACCTTTATTTCCATAGACCATTGCCACATTGCCTGCATTGTCTGTATTGGAAAAATCAGTAGTTTCGCACACCGGTCCCACCCAAGACTATCAGCAGGTCTGCCTGGTGCCTGTGTACACACACCGTCATTCCCTCTGAAATCCTAAATTCTGGGCTCAGAGCCACCTGCACAGCTGCCAGGTGACTACTTAGCAGCAATGGAGAATTCAGTCTGCCTTCTCAATAATGTAACCTGAGCCCTTAGAAAAGCGATGGATGGAGCCTCACAGTGCACATTCCCTAGGAGAAAGTATTATTGATCCTGGTTTTAGACATGGAAACTGAAAAATTAAGTCATTTGTGCTTATTTACCACAGGTAATGGAAGAGTTAAGCAGAGAAGCCTGACTCTAATTCTGCTTTTGCACCTGCCACCACTTCCCTCTCTTTCCTATTCTGGTGGGAACTTTCCTTCCCTAGCGCCCTTGACAGGTCCCAAAGGAAGTCTGGACCCTGAGGGGTGAAGCTGCCAAATTCACCATGGGCACAAGGGCTGTGCCAAGCACTTTGCTAGAAGCTGGTGTTCAGTGACAGCCTATACAGAGGGCTCTGTTTTATACAAGAAACCCAAGGAAAGCCATGCTGTCAGAACACCAGCTCCTTCTTCCATGGCATGGGAAACAGTCTTCCCATGAAGAAAATCTCATGCTGATTTTAAATACAGCCAGAAACAGCTCCCCTGAGTGATCAGAGACAGGTGGGCATCGTATATGCAGAGCAAACTATTTAGTCTCTCCTTTTTGGAGGAGGTGCAAAAGCAATTAACAAACGCAGCACGCATTTCCGTCTGAAAAGCCATTTCTTGAGTACATAAAGCAGATGAACTCCATCTCCCTTTAGGGTTTTACTGGAAAAGAGCCAGTGATTTCTCATAATTAAATACAATTGCCTCAGTTCTATGGACATTCTCAATAAAGAGCCATGTTCCTCCTGCAAAACTCACTGATGCCAATGAACACACTTTGTTTTAAAAAATATGTGATGTTATTAACATCATTATTATTTGGGAGCTTTCTTCTTTGATTTTGAGCTTAATTAGAAATTAATGTTAATGGGTTGTTTCTGAGATGTCCTTCTTATAAAATGTGTTTTGCAAAAAGTAGCTACAATGGTAAATGTCTCCTTTGAAAATATCAAGTTTCTTAAAACCCTAGGTGTGAGTTGCTGTTTTTCCTTCAGCACTGAACCGGTGCCTCTCACCACGGATGCAGTGCTCCACACAGAGCTGGCTTCATTTTAATGCCATGGAATGCAAATTTCCTCTGAAGCAGTTTCACTGTGAAAGTTAGCATCTCATATAAATATAATGTTAACTATCCATATACATTTCTAGTATCAATAGTGTCTTGTGGCTTGATGGTTGATCAGACTTACGCTGCTACAGCTAAATTTATTCATGGCTCTGCATCATTCCTATCCCTAGCACTGAAGAATTTCCTCATTTCACTCCATTTTATTTTTAATCAGGACTTTGCTGATTCCATCAATTGCTATAGCCAGATGACTTAAGCTTTAGCTATACCACATATCTGAATGTGTGTGTTTTCAATGCTGTAGAGGTTTTCACACTCTCTAAAGCTCCTTTTTTTTTTTGCTTGTAGAAAGACTAACGCTGCACAGCTACAGGCTCTTGCTCAGAAAGGAAGGTATAATTGGGATTTCTACTGTTGATGGGGAGAGGTCTACAAAGAACATGTCAGGAATATTCAGTGATTGTCTTTGGCTTCCGAAAAGCATCCTTTCAAATTCTCTTTTTTGTTTGTCACTTGTTTTACCATTGTATTTAACAGTAAATTTCAGTCTTATGTTTTGCAGTTTGTAAACAGAATCATACAGCACTGAATTGAACCCCAAGCAATTTCAGATTAACATAACTACAAAAATCTGTATAATCTAAATGACCATTGTATTTAGCAGAAGGGTGTATTTTCAAGAACAAGAACAAGCAAGCCCTTCTACAGGAATTCTGTATATTTTAAAACCAAGTTTCCCCTCATGTCTTATCATCAGCTGCTTACAATATGAAGAAAAGCAGATGTCTTGCTACCAAGAAAACATTTCCTTCTCAAATCTAGTGGTTAAATATTTAGAGTGCACTTCAAAGGACACAGGGTAAATCTTCAAAAGAGCTGTGTGTGGAAAGAAAAAATATTTTGTGAAATTCTGAGATGTGGAAAGAACTAAAGTAATTGTTCCAAAGCCCAAAACACTGCTTTACAAAAATTTTTTTGTAAGAACATGTGGTTTGTTTTGCCACATGTTACATTTTCAAAATGCATCATCAAATCAGGCACCCAAAACTGTTTTATAGAGAAGCCTTTCTAGCCCCACCACCTCATCCTCTTCTCCCCCTTCAAAAATAAAGCAGAACAAAACAATGTAGAAAGTCCATTTTTTTATGGTATTGATTGTATTTTAGAACAGCTGATAGAAAGCCCATAATCTTTTCAGGTTTTTATGGCTTTTCATTTTTTCTTCTGTCTCTTTGTCACCTTCCAGACTGAGAGGAACATTACTGTGAGCAGACTAGGTTTTTCCAAAACTAGCCAAATCTAGATAGAAATTACTTCTGGGGTCTATTTAGTCAGTCTGTTTGCCTGGCTGTCACTACCAAGAAGTTTAATAGTGCTCTGCACTTAGAGTGGAGAAGCAAAAGTGAATACACCTCAGCAAAACCTGAAGCTAAACATGGAACGCAAGCAGGTCTCCTTTCTGCTCATTAAAAAGCTTGTATTTATTCAGTCTCAGTCTACGATGCTCTTATGCCTCTCCAAATGTCCCCTACTTACTGCTGTGTGTTTTATTTCGTGCTTTGTTACTTTGCGCTTCTGTATGCCATATCCCTGCCCCAACGCCAGAGTTTTACAGAGAGAGACCTAATTCACAGCAGCATTCAGCTCATGAAATGTTCAACATCTGCAATACAGATGGCTGCACTGAAGACGGCCACCCTACAGTCTCCTCACTGCCACTGGACACGAGTGACAGTGGAGATGAACCACAACACCCAGCTCCGCTATGGAAGTTTACACTGCAAACGTTAACATTCATCCAGATGAATCTTATCCCCAGGGTCTGTCTGAAAAATCCTTCTTTGGTTCTGTTCTTGTTCCACTTCATTTCCAACTCTATTTCATTCCCCCTAGCTGTCAACGGAGGCTATCTTCTCCAGCTATCTGCCCTCTACTCTCATACCTTGTGTGGCCACATACAGCCGTTATATTCTGTAGGGCCTGGGCATCTCCTGGAACAGAGGTCAATGATACATTTTCATGAGCAGCCTTTTCACAGACAAAAAGTCTCCACATAGTCCTGACAGGATACTAAAGTACGAAATGACTGAAGGGTTTCCCAGTTATACACATGAGCTCAGTTCTGAGCTGAAGATAAAACCAACCGACTATTCCATTTCCCTCATTGCTGGCATTATATTCAGGAGCTGAGATGCAAAAAACCAGGTGAAACGTTTCACTGCAATTTGGTGCAATATTTTGCTTTCTCAAATGTCACTGTTTTGCAAAATGGCTAGTGTGATCTCAAAATAACACAATTTGATTCTTATCTGGTACAAGCCTCCTACTGTCCCAGGAAACTGTGCTACAAGGACTGTTGTTTGCCCAGCACTAGAGATGTTAGGATGGAGATTTTCAAAGCTATCTACAGGACACTTAGACCTTCAAAAATTCTGTTAAAAATTCTTTCTGTAGGGCATTTGCTGCACTGCAGGATTAATTCTTTTGAATAATATTAAGTCCCCTCCAAGGTCTCTATTGAGCTTCTTCAGGACAGGTGGAATATTAAAATTATAGGACCATCCCATATAATTATTGCTCCAGGGGTAAATAGGCAAAGCTTGGGTCTGCATGGGAATAAATGTATTAACAATGCAAAACACTGCCTTAGAGGAAAAATATTAATCTTAGTTTCCAAGATCATACGCCACCTGTTAGAATTCCCCTGCTGGGAAGAGCAGATTCCCAAAGTCTGCTGCTTCTTCTGCCCTTTCTGATTTGCTTTGTTATATGTAAACAAGGCTTCCTTCCACATGGGAACAGATTTTTCTTCCTTTCCCTTTCTTTCCTTCTTTTTTTGAAGTCACAATTACAGATCAAAGCTTATTCTCTTGCTCTTGGAAAAGAAAAAAACCTCTCTTCCCCTCTCTCTGTTTCTCCATATATGTGCATATGTACATGTGTATATATATAAATATATGCATAAAATATTATTTAATTTATCTGGGAATTACTTTTACAATAGTACTGAAAAAAATATTTTTCTATTAACAAGAAAATATGAAATTGTTATTCTCTCTGTATAAAATTGTTACGCATTGTTATTCTCCAAGACTGCAATTCACCTCTGTGCAGTGGGCCCCAGTACATGCTGTGCATACCTTTACTCCTAAAGGTCAACCTGAATGTCTCTACCATGATGCCCAATTTTTAGTCTTCCCCTGAAGGTCATTTCTGTAGCTCTGAATTCTTGATTATGTGTGACAACTAAGTGACCAATAGGTACAAATTCTGAAGTAAGAACTGCCTCTGCTTCTCCAGCTTATCTCTCACAGGTTACAAATCTTCCAGAGGACAGCAGGTTTTTGTAAAAAGTGACCTGGGACTTCAACCACTGAGCTGAAGTATAAGGAAGTGGTAAATATGTCTGAGAAGTCCAAACAATCTGCTACCCTTGGAAGTTAAAAAGTTTTCTAATCCAAGGGCATAATTTAGATTCTTTATGCATTAATACTGATGCATAAAAAAACATGAAAGAAAAATCACTTGGATGCAGAATGAGAAATGCCCAGCTGAGTTCAGGCACGTTGCATATGGATTAATAATTTGGATGCCCTTCAGAAAGTTCTTTCAGCTCAGGCTGAAAGTTCTCAGGCTCATCTGAAAACTTCACGAACCTCTTGGTTAGAGATATTCTCCAATGCTCTTAATAAAAAATGCTTTTTATAAACCACAGGAATTTTGTTACCTTGCTGGATTGGCCAAGGAACCCAAATTACACACTCAGAGGAAGGGGCATCCTGCTCAGACCCTTCTCAGGGTGGCCCCAGGAGATGCTCCGCTCTGTAATCCAGTGGTGACACACATCAAAATAAACTCTCCCATCTCTCTGGAGCACCTTTCAGACTTGAGGGGATCACTGCTCAGGGGTTATGGGACACATTATGGGTTGCAGGGGAAGAGCATTTTAGGATTGCACAAGCCACATTATGGGATGCTCAGGTGAAGAACCAAAGGTGGGGAAGGGGATGGATCTAAGGTGATTTGGGAACAAGCATGGGTAAACAGGGGAAAGGGTATAAAAGAAGCTGGTTGCCTGTACACAGGTTGCTGATCTGTGTACTTTTATGACTATGCATGATGTCTGCTCATCTCAGTCTGCCTTATCTCATTAAACTCCTTTTCTAACTGTTTTTCTGTTCTGTGTGCATGTGTGTGCAGGGGTCTAAGTGCCAACAACCAGAGTGGGATCGAGGGTTAGAGGCCCACATGTCTGTGGTGCCAGCAACAGGAGGGAGTGCAGATGTGTGAGTGCTAGGAAATATCAAACCAGGCTTGCCGGCAAAGCGGCCTGGGAGTGAGGTGTGCTTGTGTCTCTGAGGGCAAGACCACAGGAGAAGCTGGGTACTGGAGGGACCAGGGGAGTCCCAGCCAGCTGCCAGTGTCCCCTGTGTGTGTATGTGTGTGCGTGTGCACACATGTTTCTGTGAGCAATGTGTCTTTACCAGCAGCTGGAGTGGGGTCTCTGGGGTTCGTATGTCCAGTTGCCAGGAACTGGGGAGTCTGGGATCCAGGGGGTAGGTACTGCCTAAGGCCAGCTGCTGGAGTGATACATATTGTATCTATATTCACATGGATACATATATAGTTACATACATACATATATTTCCCACCCATGGACCTTCCTCCTGATCAGCCAGACAAGGGAACAGGTTGAGGCTGCTGATGCTGTTTACACTGAGTTTGTCTGTCTGTACTGATCTGTGTGTCCAATTGTCTATATATGTTTTATATATGTGTGGGTTTGTGCGTGTGCCTACTGGGAATCCACTCACAGCCATGCGGTATGGAGTTGCGACAGCCTCACCTCTATTGGGCCACTGGATTTCACACACACACCCCCAGCTAACAATTTGCTTTTGTTTTACTTTAGAAATGGGACTTGAAGTAAAAAACTTTATTTTCTCTCTGGGTTCCTCTTGAACCATTACCACTCCTGCTGGAGGTTTTGACAGCCCAGCGTCTGCAGTGAAGCATCTGCAGCACCCACTAATAATAACATCAACGCAGTACTTGCATTGCAATCTATGTCTTAAAAGCTCTTTGAAAATAGCTGCTAATTAACTAAATTAATTAAAACAATTAGTGTGTAAAAACACTACACACTCCTCAAGTCATCCACTTGGAAAGCATTTCCCTTCTAACTTTTAAGAACTAAAAATATAAGTGCACTGAATTCCCTTAATACCTGTCATTCTTACTCTGTGCCAATTAAGAGCTCACATATTCCCACCTAACAACTAGAAAAAAGAGAGACAGAGTGTGAGAGAGAAGGGAAGATTGTTTTAAGGTATTAAAGGGAAATTAATCAAATATTTGTTCAGAAGTAATTGTGCATAAATTTCATGAGAATGAAGTTTTTTTATTTCGTTAGTATATATTAGTATATTTTCATGATCGAT
Organism: Gorsachius magnificus; assembly: GCA_034008185.1. Classification (NCBI taxonomy): domain Eukaryota; kingdom Metazoa; phylum Chordata; class Aves; order Pelecaniformes; family Ardeidae; genus Gorsachius; species Gorsachius magnificus. Next base: position 27,329,114 of record CM067083.1, on the reverse strand, counting down.
GTTTCATTTACTCACAATTGTTTTGCTTTATTTCAGATTAAATACTTCTTTGTAAGCCCTTTATTTAAATCCATTACTCAGGACTTTTTCACTTGGTACTAGAACTGATGTTTTTATTGTTACTGAATGTCTGCAGGTCCCCACTATGATCCCATTGAGCCATACATCTCAACTTATTCCTTATATTCATTGAAATTCATTTTAGTATTTCTTGACTTAGCTTATACTATATTTTTATATATCTGTATTAAAGAATACATGGACAAAGTAGGCTTGTGCACTTAGCTGGGAGCAGCAGCCTTCTCCTTAACTTTTGGAGATGAAAGGTTAATTACATCATGGTGCTAAAGGGAAGACTATTAAATAATAGAACAGGAAGATGTGAATTAAATCAGAGCGTCTTTGATTCGTATGATGGAGTGCTGTTAGAACAGGTGCATCAGAGCTACCTTGGCTGCTGGAGGTCATCTGGTCAAATATTGCTGAATTATGCAGGAACAGGCAATTTTATGGATAATAAAAACACTGATAGAGTTTTGCATAAGCATATTGCTTCCAAGGAGGATGACTGACTCACTATCTTCAGAAACATCAAGTTTTTGGCAGCTCCTAAAAGCAGATTTCCAATCTGTAACTAAAGTTGCAGTTCAAGTCTATGTCTTGGTCACAGAGATGGAGATGAATTGCCACTATAAAATCTGTAGGAGAAGTAATTAAAAAAAAACAAACCCAAAAGCTAGAAAACCCACCCAGGTCAGTGTCCTCAACATAAGATTTGGAGGATGCTTCTCTTTCCACATGTAACTTTCCATATGTTAACCGTACATATCCATATCCCCATAGACGATACATCACATCTCAATTTCTATTTTTTGTCCTTTTAATACGGAAAATATGTGTAACCTTGGTTCTTTACTGAAAAATGGGTATGGCTGAGACAAGTGTGAACAATGATTTAGGAATAACTGTATTGACAGCTCTTATTAATGTGTAGCTTTGCAAGTCAATCTGAGAACACAAGAGCAGCTCTGCTGGATCAGACCACTATTGCATCTAGCCAAATACTCCCTCTGATAGTGGAAAGAGAGGAAAACACTGAAGAGAGCAAAGGAGCCCGGGCTATTCCTTTAATCCATTCTTTTTGTATTTTCTAGCATCCACACTTGTATTAAGGATGATAGAGGATATAACCCTGTCAATTCCCTTCAGTATCTTGTTTATGGATCCAGGGTCCATGAATTTCTCTAGTTTCTTACTGAGCATCTTGATATTATCTGCCTCTACAGCCTTCTGTGACAGAACTGTTGCAGTAATTTCATTTATTACTATACCTAGTTGAATCTCATCCGTCAAGAAGGAAGAAATTAACACCTCCATGATTGTAGTTGATACCCCTTCAATAACATTTCACATTTAAGATGTGCCAAATTGTCAGAAACACTTTAGAAAGAGTAGCAAATGAACATGATTTACAGTAGGCCAGCATCCTTTTTGCCTGAAGACATCCCATGAGGTAATAGTAGAGCTGAGCACAGATCTTGGAAGTCTTTGTCCCTGGCCACTAGGTCCAGCCACTCTTACTGGCCTGTATTTGAAAGGCACTTTCATCACCGAGGAGGTGTGAAATGGGAAGAGTTAGATTAGCTGGTGTTTTCAGGTAGAAGATGAAACAGCACTCACTGCATGCCATGCCCTCAGAGTAAGAGAGCATCTGCTGTAAACAAGCTGTCAGCGTGCAAAAAGGAAAAAGATCAAGAAGTGGATGCATTAGTCAGTTATAATGGGTCTACAAGATATCATTACACTGTGGACATGGGAGACACATATGCAGTCTTTGAAACATATTGAAGGAAGCTGAAATCAAAGGCCAGTCTGAACAGAGCTACTAGGACAACCTGAGAATGAGGAGATGAGTTTAGCTCCTTTAGCCTCCCTAAACAGGAGGGTGAATTGAATGACCTGCCATGGCATCTTCTAGCCTTGGTTTCCTCTGTCTGAGAGACTGAGAAAAGCTATGAATGTATGAAGTAAATATGCATGAATGAGAGAAGCCATTTCTATTAAAAGAACAAAATAACTTTTTAAATTAAAGCACGAAAAAAGGATGTAAATTGGCTAAGCCAAAAATTAGGAGGTTTCCAATAATATTGTAACACAACCTTTCCATAGGAATAATAGGGACGATTATTCATATAATTGTTAAAAAATAACAATTTTAAGGAGTTCAATCATGTTATAAATAGGGCAGACAATGAAGTTACCATTAATCATTGGAGGCCAGGTCTGGTGATCCAAGAATTTCTATATTCTGAGGACTTTCTGCTAGTTAGTCTACCAGGCTTATCTTCAGGGGATAACACCCAAGGTTATTCATACGTGGAATAGAAACCAAAATTGTTTAGTAAGACAGCATGAACCCGCTATGCAATTCTGACTGAGGAGATGATGTGGAGGCAAGAGCAGCAATAATCTCCCCCCATTCTTGCTGTGAGTTCATTGCCCTGTTGCACTCTGCTTTGATTGCTTCAGTACTAAATCTGATACCTGTGGACATTCATTCTAAAACTATTCTGACAGGCGCCTGCTTCTGTACAGACCTCTATGAGAAATAGTCTAGTTGCTAACAGAAACTTGTTCCTTCAAGAACTTTAAGGACTTTAAAAGCTGCTCATTTGATAAAAGAGCTGTTATTTTAATGATAACTAAAGACACATATTGAACATAAAAGACAGGTTGTTCTTTGAAGGTCACTTTCTTTTGATTTACATTGAACTTGAAAACACAGAGACATGGCAGAGCAAGAACAGTCAAGTTAGGAAGATATTCAGAAATTAAGAACCAGCGTAGATCTTAACTGAGCTATCAAAGAATAAAGTTCTGGTAATTTTCTGCATCATATATGCTGCCAACACTATAAATATGTGTGTCTTTTCACACTCTGACAATATCCTCATGCTGACATGTTAACATTTTAACAGCTAAGTTTCCTGAAAAATTTTCTCTCAGCCACATTTTCAATTCACCAAAAACACACAGCAAAGTTTACATATCTATGTGGTCAGCAGCCACACTTTCTTATAAAACACGTGCAGATATTCTTCTAGAATAAGTCAGATCTCATTCATGTGGTGTGGGTATAGCCATATCTTACAAAATGCACAGGATCCAGTCATTTGTAATGTAACACTTAATAGTTAAGATCTCAGAAAAGTACAGCACAGTGCTCTTCATGAAAATATGGTTCTGCTAGGGACCCTAGACTGCTGAAAATTGGTCTTTAAATCAATCTGATTATAACTCATTTAGAAAGCTCACTTCCACTTTCAGAGTCAGCAGGAACTTTAACACTGACTTCAAGGGGACCACAATCTATCATGAAATCAATATACAAAAGCAAGTAGCCAAAGCAGCATTTTTAACAGGTAATACTTGATTTAAAGAAAGGAGAACAGGCTATGAAAGAAAGAACAGGGTGTGTGTGAAAAAGTGTAAGAGACAGAGATATAATTGCCAATAGGAAAAAAGAAGCAGGTTTCTGAAGGTGATATTAATGAGAGAAATGAGAGGAGAATTTCCATATTTTGCCAGTGGAAAAATACAGTGATTTTCTAATGGTGGATGTTGAAACCTCATCATCACCAAGAGGAGTTAAGATAAAACACCTTCACACAGAGGATAATCTCACAGTCATGTCAGGATGGAGGATGGGATAGATAATCTATTCAATACTTCAGATCCCGCGTTCTGCCATTCTGTCTATCAACCGTGTTCACTTCCTTCTTTTATGAGGTATATAATCATTTCATTGTACCGTGCACTGTTAATCTCTTGCTGCAATTTCTGAAATCTGTGAAATCACTTTTTATACAGTTTATATTTCAAGTGTCCTCAGAGTGGATTTGTGGCTCTGTATAATTCTTTTTTCCCTTGTATGAAGTGTTTCAAAAACCAAGATGCAGTCACAAAATGTTCCTTTTACTGGGTAACTGTACATGTTCATTTGATTTTTATCTTTCTGAAGACAAACATATCATCACATTCTCCCAGGAACTTGTAGTGAAATGCTTGAAATACTTTCTGTGCATTTTATGACAGTTGTGATAACATTCATATGGCTGAAACACGGCTATGTCTTAACAACCACATGAAATACAATGTTCCTCATGCTCAGCAAGATTTATTAGTCGGACATGAATAAATAATCTCAACAACTGGAGCTAAAGGATTCATGCAGCATCTTGTCCCATTGATGGGTCCATACTCTAAGATACAGCCTACCAAAGGGAAGAGTTAATGTAAGTATGTTACTACTGAAGTTTTTTGATTTTACACAAAAGCCCTGCACCCCTGCCCTCAAACCCCCACTGTTTTCACTTTCTCTTAGATACATACCCACAGCAAAACAGACAAAACACCTTCTTAACATGAATTGTTAACTTTTGTGAAGATGCTCACGGGTGACGGCATTAACACAGACACAGATTTCTTTTCAGGTAGCCTCTACATATTTCTCAAATACTTTAGACACCTCCCCACAATGCCTTGAAGAAAAGCCAATCCTACTGAGGAAGAGAGAGGTTAAGACCCATTTGCCTCTTGGCCTCACTGATTTTACTGAGAAGCAATTGAGTTTTGAGTGTTCGGGCTTGCACAACTTTCCCAAGAGGACACTTAAGACATATCTGAAGTAGACCCTATTACAGGGGTAGTTAGTAAACCTAACTATAACTCTGTCTGCGCCAAAACCTCCTCCTCCTCAAGCTCCACAACACTTTTGAGTTGAGTGTAGCTGTGTCATCCATACCATTATAGAGATGAACAGAAAGTGGGTTTATCCCCACTTATGATTTCTGCAGACTTAAAGAAATGGATTCTGAAGAGAAGAACAATGTAGACATTCAACTGATCTGTCTTTACAACAATATGCTTATCATATATTACATGATGTGGTATTTTAGGTTTTTTATATCATATATGAGTTTCCAAATGTCTCATTCTTTCATGACTTCTCTATGGTAGTCTTGTAGCCTTCTTTAGGATTCAGACACTACCAATACCATCAATTATTTAACATAATGTTTGAGTTTGTCTTTGATGATTAGGTTACTGCATAAAAAGAATAAATTAACAGTAAACCAAAAGAAATCACTGTTTTATACTTTCTATTTATGGACCTTAACTGATTAAAAAGCCTCATGTACTATGTCTACATAGTGGACACTACTAGGTGGATATAGGGTGCACAGTCTCAGAGCTGAGATGGTATTTTGAATTGTCAGCAGTGTTCTGCCTTTGAATTTAACCAGCCCTGACTATTTGTTCCAAGTGGAAAATACACTTACTTAACCCACACACTAGGAAGGAAATTCTGAGCCTTTTATCCCTTTCACTTATCAGGTTAAACTGACTAGTGTGACATAGCAGCGACAGTCCTTGTGAATGTTTTATCTCTACAAGTTTTTCTCTGACAAAGAAGATAAAACTATTATCTTTCCATAAATATACTTGATTCTGGCCCATATCCTCTTAAGGGTCTTTGTTAACGAGGGTAGTGACAGGCTTATATGTACAAAGCTTTGTTAGTGGGGTCAGTAACTGAAACCATACATTACTATCAAAATTACTCAAGGGATAAACAAAGTGAGGGGGAGAAAGAAGCAAAAAAAAAAAATCCTCCACAGACGAGGTCAACAAACCACGTCTCCTTATGGCCAGCTGGGAAAAGCAGTGACAGGGTCACAAGTGAGCTAGTGTTCCCCTCTGGGCAGTCTCTCCAGCACTAGCAGGTTAATACAGTGACAAGCCATTGCCATCCTTATCCCCTAGCACTTTGTACTTCCTACCGGGACCTTCTCCAGATCCTATGGGCTGTTTCCATTGATGATGCTCTCTGTGCTGCCTGGAACAAGCTTAGCTGGATACAGGCATTGCACATGGGTTGGCTGCTAAGCTTTTGTGCATGTGTTGCACTGGATAATCCTGACCAGGTATCTAGATGACCATTGTCTACTTTGCGATACTCTGAGTTTTGGGTTTCCTTAACACACAGCAAAAGGTTTAGGAAAAGGGCAGGAGGGGTAATTCACTGTGCTGGTGGCAATTGCATCCCATAAGAACCTGCCAGAAAATCAGTATCTGGGCTTCTGGGTGCAAGAGCATGAGGAAAACCATGTAGGAACAACAACATAAAACAATACGGGAAAAATATTGCCCTGGCAGCTCTGGAAAACCCTGTCAACAAGAGCCCAAGTGAACAGGTACAGTCAGCTGGCACGCTTCTGAGCTCCACAGCCTGGGGTTCGTGAGTGGAGGCCATGATGCTGAGATACCTTCCTTTGTACTGCATTCATGGGCTGAGTCCTGACAGCTCCACATAGGTAATACCAGGCTCAGATCAACAGTTTCTTATTAAAAATTCTCTTGCACCTCCCTGCAAACTAAATTGTAATTTCCTACAGCAACCCAGTTCACTCATTGCCTGTTGATACTCTGTCTCAAGTTCTGTGCTTCTGTGCAGAAGACACTGATAATCACCTGTGCATCTGCTTGGTTTTTGCTCAGATAGCACAAAAGTAAGATGATGTCCATTACAGCTTTCTCCAGTGGAATTTGCTCTTGACTTTTTTTATCCAAAGGAGGCAGGAAATACAAAGTGAAAGTATCCCATGGGGAGGAGGTTGATATATTCAATTTCCTCTCTAAATAACAGAATATAATCATCCATGGAACCTGTGCTATTCAGGTATATATAATTTTTGCCCTTATAAATTCCTCTTTAAAAAAAAAATCTTAAGAAAAATAACCTACAAAAGTTTCAAAATGGTTACTTCAGCACAAAGCTCCTATAACTAATGTGAGACATTGCAGAAAATTATAGCAATATTTTAAGGCCCTCAACAATTTTTCACAGGAAGCTTAGAAGATCAGCTTTAATTTAACCAACATATTTGGTATGCTAGCAGTGAATTCTTGCAAAAGGTAATAACTGATTTATGTTTTTAATCTATATACAATGAGTACTTTATGGAAATAATACAAGTTGTTGGCTACTCCTAAACACATTCTTAGCAATGGTAAACTTAAAAAAATTGTACACATAAAACCCCCTTCTGTTTCATCTTTTCATATGAAAATTAGCATAAGAATGAAAACACTGAATGCTGGTGATAAGATGATAAGCAATCTTAAATCATCTAAAATTGCAGCAGCAGACAGAAGTTATTTGCTCTTTTTTTTTTTGCTTGCTTAGTATTCTCTTTCTCAAAAAGTTTAAGGTGTCCAGTCAGAGTGAAAAACAATATCATGCAAAACAGATGACTAATCCAGAACTATGATAATGAACCAAAATGAAAGGCTTGAGTTCTCTATAAGCAAAAAAAAATGTGTTTCCTGTTGTGAAGTTCAAGTTTTGCTTAAAAGGAACGTTCTGGAGAGGCACAGATATCCAAGGATATCATTCACCACCAGAAAGAAAATGTTTGGTGATAGGCTGTGAAGAGAAGGAGATTTTTTTCAGCAGGAGTTAGTGGATGTTCCTGTATTTAGTCAGTGGTTACTCTCTAGGTAGCAATATTGCTGTCTTATTTTTGGGTGCATTTCAGGATTATCACGAACCAACAATAACAATCATATACTGAAGTTTCCAGAGCAGGCAGCTGCTACCAGGACCAGGAAGTATAAAATCACCAAAATATGTCCTAAATCCACAAATGTAGAAAGCTGTCACCTGACAGTTACAGTTGCTTTAAATGCAGGCAAAAAAGTGGTGTGTCCCTCTTCCTGCCTCTCCTTCAGATCTATGCATTGGACCATCCCACATCAGCATTTCCAGGTAGCACCCCCTGACTTTCCTCTTAAATCATTAGCACCCTGGAAAACTTAAAGACTGTAAAACTCTTCCTTGAAACAGCAAAAACCCCAGGCACAAATAAAACCAAAAGCGCAAGTCTCCATTCAATCCCAACACACATGAAGAGGATCATAAAACACATATGTAGCCACACTAATGTTAAATTAAGGTAAAACTAGATTTAACTAATCCTGGTGGTGCTTCTATATAGTGGAAAGTTTTTTTCCTGAATCTGCATTCATCAACACATCTAAACAAGGCACAAGAAAGAAAGAGCTTTTGTAGGGTATAACTGCTGGAAGATGAAAGGTAGGTTATACGAGGTTCCATGATCAGTAATGTGGACTTCTCTTGCATTTGTTTATGATATACATGATCAATCACTTCTTTGATGTTTGCAGATGGGTACTGCAGCTGATCTCAGAGTACATCATCCTTTGATGGCTCCTGTCATTGGAGTACAATGTGCTTCCTATTATCTACAGCAGGGGTCTGAGACCAAGGAGTCCAGAAATCAGATTTAGCTCACTGTGACCATAAGCAAGACTGTTGCCTGTATAATGCCTCAGTTACTCCTCACCCCTCTATGGAAAAGAATTAAAGGGGATTCAGAGACAGAAAACAATTAAAGCAAAAAGACTGACTGCTTTGTCCTACACCACAAAATCCGTTTCTCATCTTCCCTTGCTAAGCGTGCTGCAGGCAACGTGGCACAGGTTGGTTTTAATTGTTCCTGCTGTCTGCCATAAAACACAGGATGCCATTTTTCCAGCTGAGTAATGGAAGCAGAAGCATGATTGATAAAGAGATAAGCCAGGTTAATTGGCTTTATTTCAACAAACATCAATTAATTAAATTAAACACCAGAGGGAGGGCATCTGCTCACTGTAGTTCAGCCTGAAGTTCCTCCTTTCCTCTCTCTGCCGATCATGAAAAGCTACAGGGCTCCCTGGAATACCTCCAGGAGGGGCAACCTAATAACAAAATTATTTCAGAGTTGTCACATGGTCTGTATTCTTAACCTTTCTGCAACTCAGTCAGCTAAAAGAGGCATTCGACATAGTCCTTCATGATTCCTCAGCGCTCTCAGCAGGAATTGAGAAATTAAAATCTCCTGGAAAGGAAACTGTGAGCAATCTGTCTCCTGCAGTTTAGCTCGCAGGGTTTTTCTTAATTTTCTTTTTAATTATGTTCTACAGTCATGGAAGACATTTATTGTTAAGGTTCATTCCATCCTCTACCTGCCAATGCAAAACAAGTTTGGTAATTTTTGAGGAAACATTATTTTTCGTCACGACATGTCAGTTATTCAGAACCGAAACTTTCCTCTTTTTTTTGGCATAAGCTTGCCAATTAAAAGTTTTCTCAGAACACAGAGGAAGAGATAACCTTCCTTCCTTCTCTTATGAGTTTTTTTTATTATTTGTTTCTAAAAGGTGTTGGTTTTGCCCTGATACACATCAGATAGATAAGTGACATAGCAAAATGGATAGAAATGTCATTGCTGTATTTTTTGTAATAGGAAGACTCCCCCAGGTGACAAAAGACACACACACGTGTATGGATGTATCCAGCTCTGTAAATCTTATATACAATTCAATCAGTCATAAATTTAAAATAATAGAAAATGCAGAAGACAATCAAAAAGTCATCTACTTGAAACCACTCCCCAAATTAGGATCAAAATATAAATGCCATCCCAGACAGACGCTGACCTAATCCAATCCGTTCTTAATCCAATGTTTAGAGCCTTTCCTCCAAGATCACGACTCTCAGATCACTCTTACTCCTTTATAGTTCTTCTTCAGACAGTCCACATCTCTCCTAACATGTTGTGGATAAAAGTGAACACAGTGTAGTCCAGCCTAGAACTGGGCACTTTGGGAGGATTACTTTGAATATTTTGTACGTGACATTCATGATTATACATCCTTATACTGAATTTGCTATTTTCACCTCATTAATCTATGTTGATTACTTTCAGTTTGCCATTCCCCTTGCCCCAGTCCAGTGCTAGTTATTCCCCACTTCACTTTTGGGTAGCTGGGAATTCTTACTGAACCACATTACTTCATTCTTGCCCTTATTAAGTTGTGCCCTATTTTTTTTAACTCCTTAATCCAAAAAAAATCAGCTTTTTTTTTTTTTTTTTTAATTCTGAATCTGTCTTTCAGTGTGCTTCCACCATATCCCTTCTCTAGACTGGAGTTAAATACAAGTGAAGTAATGGGATTGTTTTTTCCATTGTCCAGTTAGTTCATGAAAATGCCAGGAAATACCAGGCATAAGAAAACCACAGGGGATCCCGCCTGATAGCATCTTTTCAGTTTACTTGTGACCCACTAATTATTACTTCCACTTGTGCAGCTATTTTCTCTAGTCAAGATTCTCTAGTTTGGTTACATGGATGTTGTTGAAGACAGTGTCAATAACCTGACAATATACAGTATCTAACTTTTCTCTGCCTAAAAGGCCTGTTATCTGTCACGGTATGTAGTTTTACATGACTTGTTCATGACAAAGACTTGTTGGTTATTTGTCAACCCTTAAAGTTTTGCCAGTAGATTGATGTTCCAGTATTCTCCAGGCATTAGAACATAAACATCGCAGAGGTTTTCCAGGTCTCTCTCTCCTACCCTTTTTAAGGAAGGCTCTATCTTTGCCCATTTCCACTCTTCCAGAACTTTGATCTCTCTCCACTGCCCTCACTCTCCAAAGCTTGTTCCAGTACTAAGGTATCCTGAGAAGTGGAGCTTTTTACATGGAAAGTGGCCTCATGCAATATAATTTGATCCACACCTCTGTGGAAATCATTACCGTCTTTCCATCAGTTCCTATGAGTTCTGCTCAAGTCTTAGATGTGTCTTAATTCCTTACATCACATACTGTAGAGAATTTGAAAATTGTAGTAATTATAGCAGTGAATCTGGACACCTTAACACACAAAAGCAGAGAAGTTTACAATTTATGATCTCTACTGCAGTGTTAACTCAGACTAATTACAAATATAACTTCTCTAGGTACAAATTATTAGCATAAATATTCAATCAATACCTTATTAATTGTTCTTTGGCCAGCTGTGACGTAATGTTTGCCATTATGTATACAAAATAATATTTCCAGTCATTTAACTCCAAACACTGTTCACAGTGGTAGAAATACAAGATCTATGACACACCCCTGTGTAGTCCTGATTCCATACTCAAAAATATACATATTGAACATACAACCACATATCAGCATGGCCTTTTAATGTTGCCTAGCTCTAATTTTACTGTGCTTTTAAAATGCCTGCGCTGTAGAGAGGAGACCTGTGTCTGTATGTGAAATATTGGAGCATGTGTAGGCTAGAGCCTGCCATTCTCTCTGTGTCCATGTTGTTGATCTCATGAGTTTTGCGTTGCACTATGGTTTGTCTGCACAATTCTCAAAACACCTCCAGCTCAGGTATAGGAGTTATACATGCTATCTCTCCTTTCCTGACAGGAGACTGGGACTAGTTTGTGTTTCCAGTACTGATCCCATTACATTGCTTTAGGGCCTTAGGAGTAAGATGGTGGCGAACAACAGTTTTTTATGTTTAGCCGTCTGTGACCTAGCTGCATTACTAGTAGGAATACTCGAATCCATGCTAATGAGTAACACAAATACAGTCTTTAATCTAAACTTCAACTATGCCTAAGAGTGGGCAAGGAGCCAATCAAGTGGGTTTGGTCTAAGGCAAGCTTTGGTCCAGGCATCACCAGGCATGGAACACAGTCTGCAACTGGAGAGGACAGAGAAAGAATTGTGGATTTACCTATGGCATTGTCACTCTGTGTCAGCTCAGCAACAGTTAATCTTGTCAAAGCAGGAAAAATACAGCAGCCCCTTGGTTTACCACTAATTCAGTAAGTTTTCATAAGTTTAAAGTGTTTTGAAATCCTGGCTGAAATCCACTCTATATAGTTGGGGAAAAATATATGAAAGGAACTTTCCCAGTCCCTAAGCTAGGCTGCCACTACAACTAAGCAATATTTTTGACCCGTAAACATATCACAGGCTTTTTATCATGACCGTGTGTCTTTGGAGCTTCACCTCTAGCCAGACCCAGCATGAGAGAAGCAGAAAGCAGATGAGCATGCAAAATGAAAAGGAAAAAAATACCACTGTAGATTTAATCTCTCTCTCTCTCTCTCTCTCATTGTTGTAGGCAGTTGCTGGCCTCACAGAGGGACAAATAAATACGGTTGCACATACATTATTAAATGTAATTGTATTGTTACTTATCACTTTAATTAAATACCTAGGAAAAAATTGTAACAATTCAAGGCATGGTATGAGCAGCAATGACATTAACCTTTAATAATCATCTTTTCCCTTCGCACTGTGGTAATGACCATATTAATTAGCAATGAAATGATTAAATATGAAGAGCGTGAACAACGCCATGAATTGCCACACATGGGCACCTTTCAAGGACTACCTGGCATCGCATCAAGCACACCTTGAAAGATGCATTCAGGGAGCTTTATTACTGCTGGCTGCAGCCTCCGGGCACTGCGGGGATTCTGCAGTCAGGAGGACTAAACTAATGGACTGCTGGTTTGGTAAATTGAATGATCTAAAACAAACACAGCCGACTGTGCTGCCATTCTGGAAAATGCTCTGACCTTGACAGCGCTGATCCCAGCTAAACTGTGTTCCTCTGCTCTGTGGAGATCAAAACCTCTCCTAATCCTGAAAATCACATATCTTGAAGTACAGCTGATCCTTTTGGCAGTCTCTTTAAAAAGACAAGCACATGAGTGCAACTTCAGTGTTGTGAGGGGTACCTCAGGCTTAGGACATCTAGGTGGATGCTCTTTGTGCATACCAGAGTGTACGTTGTGCTGTACTGGACAGGAAAGCAAGAGTGTAAGCTGCAGTAATTATGCTTTTCTCATTCCACCCACCCAAACATTTCTCATCTCTCCCTTTCTAAAGGCTACCAGTCAAGATCCTCTTCACCATAATAGTTCTTTTCTGAAGGACTGTAGTTACTTTGCATGCCTTAATTATTTCCAAGACTATAAACACTGTCCTCTAACAGAGGTTGTTCTCAGAGGCTTGGTGCCAAAATAAACCAATATTGATGTGATAAACGTGTGTGTGCATGCATGTGCTCATGCTAGCACAGGCTGCTGTCTGATTTCTTGACAGTTAGGAGTTCTTACAGTCCCATTTCAGACCATTAGGGTACTCCTGTGTTTGCATAAGAGACAAGGGTTTGACACAGGATCAAGGGAAAAACTGCCCCTTTCCAGAAATGAGGAGCTGGAGCCTGGGCTTGTTACCACATATGGTTTAAAGTGTCATTAGGTGCCTGCTGCAAGGGACATGAGTTGCTCCAGACAGCTCTGACATGTTTTACAGAACAGCTGAGGTTGCAAGGGACCTCTGGAGGTCATGTTATCCTGCCCTCCTGCTCAAGCAGGGTCACCTACAGCAGGCTGCCCCACACCATGTCCAGGTGACCAGTTACCTCTGGGTGATCTGAAGTCAATCCCCTGTCATCAGTAGGATGACGCCAGATTTACACTAACATGACTGGAAACAACCTTTGGCATTAGGAAGAGGTTATGTAGAATCCTCCCCATTCCGAGACATGCTTTCCCCCTCCCAGGAATCCCAGGCTATTCAGTGTCACCCAGCGCAGCAGCAATGCTTACACAGAGCACAGAGACTTTAGAGATCCCAGTAGTGCTTGTATGTATTGCACTCTCCCATAGGACTGCAACAAATCCCACTGCCTTATGCCCACTGAAAATCAACAGTAATAACTCTTTCCTCTCATTACAGACACAAATGACAGGCTTTTAGAATGATTAGCTGGAAATTGCCTTTTCCATCAGATACAAGCCCAGAGGAAGGAGGGTGCCAGAGAAAGAAGATGCTGATATGGGCTTCTTTGTAATGCAAAGTAGGAACATGCTTTTTATCTTCAGACAAGTGCAAGTGCTTCACAAAGATTTTATTTAAGGCCTGTGTTCTCATGCATTACAAAAGTGAAGCAAAGAGACATGCCAGCATTAATGAACTTCTAGGGGCTGTATTATTAGTTCAGAGAGAGGGGGGGTGGAGAGAGAGATATTTAATGTCAGGCTTATTAACAAAGAGACAAATGCTATTCATGCAAGGAAGATGGTAGAATTGAGTCACATCTCTATTTACTCTGGGGACCTCGTATAAACACAAAAACAGTTCTATCTCTATCAACATCTAAATCACTCCACTGCATCCTTAAGGATCCCTTTTTTGCTGTTTTTCTCACATTTCCATATCATAAAGCTCTGATAGTTGTGATGACAGGAAGGTGCGGTTCAAGGGAACACATCTGCCTACAAGGCACTTGCTCTGTTGTGTGCTTGCCTGGCATTTAACAGTGATGTTGTAAATGCACAGTGTCATGGCTTCCTTTCATTCACTTTTATTTCTGCTCAAAAACATGTGCAGACTGGGCTCTGCAGAATGGGCAGAACTTCACAGGCAAGTCAAGAAAGATGAAAAGAGGCAAAAGACAAAACAAAAAACACCCCCAACCAAAACAAAACCAAGCCCAGAACAATAGGTAATTCCATTCACATCATCTTTGTTCCTTCACGCTATCAGCTAGGTCTCCAGGAAAACAACAAATACCGCATCCCAATATGTTTTCTCTCTACACTTCTCCATCTCTGCTGTCACAGGCACCCTATTTCCTCCCAGGCAGTGGTCTCCAACTATGTGAGAAAGAGGAGGGCTGACACACATCTAGGGGTATGCAAAAGAGGAGGTGGAGTAATACCACTCCCCAGTTGCTCTATGAAGCCCAAGTTAGCTAAGGAACTGACACAGATTGCCTCAGCAGATATAAAATCTCCAGCTGTATAGCTGGTCCAGCATTGGATTCAGAGGAACGATCGGTTCACTTTGCAAGTTCCTTTTCTGTCTTATTTTCTACAAATCAGAGGTTGCATGAAATTTAAGCTGGAATTGGCTGGCTACTGACAGAGGGAGTAGGAAAGCTTAAGATCTCATATCAAGGTATTTTGAGGATCATGTAGTCCACAGCACCTTGGTAAATAGCTGGTCTACATATTATTCCACGTCTCACTTTGCAAATATACCCAAGGTAGAACACCTCCCCCCAATGCCCAGAATCAGAGGCTTCTGCATAGCAGGCAATGGACTTGTCCTCATGGCTATTTGGCCACCCTTGGGAGGAAAAGGATAGGCATGGCTCATTTAAGATGTCGGCATGAGAACCTGCACTATAGTGTATAAAACTGGTTTTCAAAAAATGCTGCATTTTGAGAAGTCCTACTGAGGGAACAACTTTAGCCTAAATTAAGGCACCTCTCTGAAAACTTTGATTTATACATACTGTTATTAAGTCTTTTTTGAGAAAAGCAAGGAAGGAAGGAGAGAGAAAGGCTACTTTATTGTAGAAGGAACTGTTGAAAAGATTTCTGTAGCCTGAGAACATACTGATTAGAGGTTTTCAAGGGTACTCATAATGCTGCGTACCTGTTAGGCAAAAAAACCCCAACCCTCATTTTACTAAAGATGCAGATGAACTCCTAGAAGCTAATAATTCAAGAGCTTTCTTGAGCAAGCTGTTTCTTAACAGAGCTTCTATTCCCATTTAGACCCACCTACCCCTCCCAAATATACACACATTGAGAAATGGTTTCCAATTAATCCAAGCAATACATATGGCCATCTTCAGCATCTCCCCTTGTATGCTCAAAAGCAGAATATCATTCTGGTTATTACACTGTATCTGGTCATAACACTAGATACTCCACTCTGATGAGAAGAAAAAGACAATGTTGTTTCCCTTCCACCATGGAAACAGGCAGGAATGCATTGCACATTAAACTCTGTTTTTCTCTGAAAGCGTGTGACTTATGCAGCTCTTATGACATCCTGAAAGATGGAGCACCTACACAGCCCTGCTCTAGGTCTTCAGCAGCTGATAAAGCTCACAAAGAGATGAGGTTTGCAGTGCTTATGCCCCTTACTCCTTTGACAGCAAGTCTTCTCTTTCTCCAAACTCCACACTTCCCCTCATTCCCCCACCTGGCTCTCAGCAGTGATGGGACTGAGAATCTTTCTGGCTGTGCCAGCACATTGCTCAGTGTGTTAAAGGTGGGACTTCATCTTGCCTTCTGAACTTGCTGCATGCCAGCTGTGCTAAGTGAAGCAACTTTTCCCTTGGAAGCCTACTCTAGTATGCTTTTGCTCTTTTCTTCAACTACTACCCTGCCATGAAAGCTGACTGTGTTGCAAAAGCAAGGGTAGGCATATTGCACCTGCTGAATGGCTGTGAAATGGCACATAAGAGGTAGAAATAAAAAGCAGAGATTGCATAGTAAAGAAGAAAACAGTTTCTTAAAAGGCTGAGTAATGCAAAGGAATCATTCCTCACCTTCCCACATTTAAAAGGCATTAACTACAAATGAAAAAAAGCAGGATTTAAAACTTGCTGAACTTATCTGCTGAATAATTCATGAAAGCCAATGTTGGGTCTGCTTGAACATCTCCACTAATCACCAGGGCTTATTTGGTTATTGCCTGGTGGAACACAAATAAAAAAAAAAAAAACGACCCAAACTAAAAACTTAGAAATGTAAAGACCTTCAGAAGAAATAAAATATCTGCAGGCAACACATGACTCCCAAGTAATTGGAGTGACCTTTGCCTTCCCTCAAACTCCATCTATGGTCAGAAAAATCCCACCTGTATTGCAGAGAACAAGGGTATTAACTATCCAGGCTCACTGCTATTCACTGAGACTTCCTCCCCACAGCAGGAAATCCCCTGCAGGGGAGTGGAGTTAAAAGTCCTGGGTTGGTACTGAGGACTGGAGTGAACAGACAGCAAAGGACTTACTGGGACATCTGACTGGAAATGGAGCCTGTTCTATCCTATCCATTCACTGATTTGGCCAGTTCATCCTACCCATTCACCAATTCCTGCACATCTCACCACACAGTTTCAAGATTGTCTTTCTAATACTTCAACAACACAAGACAAAAGATTTTTGCACAAATAGAGACCTTCTTATTTCCTTCTTTGATTAGTGCAATATTTACAAATGTGTATTTTCAACTTACCTAACACCCATTGCTGTTCCCTGGCTTCCCTAAAGCTGTGCCTGTAGCACATCAGGACATCAGTACACCAAGACTTCGAGAAAGAGCAGCAGCTTCTTCTACCAAGCCTGCCTGGAAAAGTGCCAAGGTTTCAGAAATTACCTCTTGATGTGAGAGTACCAGCAACACTTTTAGGAGATGAATGAGGTGTAAAAGCATGGCGGTCAGGTCCAAGTAATCACTGTTCCCAGCTCCCCGTCATGGGAGATACTTGGTTGTTCTTTTGAGCCCTCCCTTCCTTGCCTCTTCCTCTTCTGTTCCTCATTCTGACTTCCATATATTATGTGTGGGGAGTCAGTATATGAAAGTGGGGAGGATTCACACTGAATTCTGCAGTCATGTTTTCCTCAGGTGACTAAACACCTGGTAATGTAGTGAAGCTAGAAGCATCCAAATGGCTGCACGGGGGATTTAGGAAGAGATACTCTATTTCATGCCTCAATCTCAAATGACCAACTAAAACAATGCACCGGAATATGAATACAATCACCTCAAATCTTAATCTGGCAAATGTTTCCAACACGAAGTTTATAGAAACAGAGAAAATATGTTGAGGAACAACTACATAGAAGTGGATGTAGGGTTTAAGGCAAGAACAGACATTATCTGACAACATTCTGGCCAAGTGCTCAGACCAGGACTTCAGAACAACACAGCAATCTGCAGGACCCCTTCCAGTTGTGTGCTTTCTAAGAGAATAAATAGACTTTGACAATAGCTCCTCAGTGCAGTGTATAACTTCTGCCCAACAGATGCAAAGGACTATCTGTAAAGTTGTCACGTTTGATTTCACTTAGGCATCAGAGTATCCTTAAAAATCTGTAACCTAAATCAGGGGGCTAAATACGATTTTTAAATCCCAATCCTGAGATTCTCATTATGTTACCATGGAAGAGAACACTGTTGATGCTGTAAACTGAAACTCTTAGGAAAAAAATGCAAATTTTATGTATGTATTTATTGCCTAAATCAAGTCTCTTTTCAGGATGGGGTGGGAGGAAGGAAGAGAGAGGTGGAAAAGAAATTTGTGAGTGATACTCACTTGTTCTTCATTTGCTCAGGGGCCCAGTACATTTCTTTCTCTTTAACCATACACTTTTACATGTCTTAACGCCTCCCTAAAGAGGTTCAGATTTTCCTGTCTATGAAGATTTAATATGCAATTAAGCAAGAGGTGAGATTTTTAAATTTATTTCAGTATTTCTCTTTACATTCACTGAAACTGTGAACCATAATTAAATCAGCTAAGTTGAGAGGCAAATAGCAAAATTCTGCAATCTATGGAATTGAATCCCTGTCTTGGGTATTTGTTGACAGAAGTGGGAATTGCTTTATTGTTTATGCCAAGAACACATCCTCAACTACTCTCTAAAAGGCTTACAGCTGAGAATCACATATATTCTCCAAGGAATGCTTTCTCTTATGGTACTGTTCTCTCCTCTGTTTTTGTACAAACTCAACACTAGTAACCTGGATTTCACAGCTAAAAGCCATTTAAATGTTTTCATGCCCAAGTAGCATCTCCTGACAACTCCCTCCTGAAGAATGCAGTACACTGTTTGTTATGCTTTGACTGAACAGGATGGTGAAAACAGCTGGATCAGCAGCATGCAAGATTGAAGCTTATTGTTGCACTGAGGTACTTTTAGGAACATGGCAAACTGATACCATCTAACAACCTGGAAAGCAGGCATACTCAAATAGCTGTATCTGCCTTTCCTAGAGCTGAAAATCAATAGCTTCTCCCCATCAAAAGCATAGTTACTTTACATTCCTGTCTCCATTGCTACACCTTACCTCACACAAGGGAGAGAGAACACCACAATTTATGTGCAAATCTGTAGGTGCAGCAACAGTAGTACTGCTCCTGTCCTCTGCCTTCAGTGTGCTTCGTTTCTGGTGATGAAAGGACAATCTCTTGAAGAATATGGGAATAATGAGGAAGACCTTCATGGTTCCGTAAGTGTTTGACGATTCCTCCCAGCCAGAACTGTTCATTAAAGTGCTGCAAAGGCACCAATGGAGCACATGCACACAACAGGGCCAACTGTATCATCAACTCAGAGAACTTCAATCCTTTTTGACCTAGAATGGGTTTAAAACTGGACTTGGAGGCAAGAATCACTCAAGATGCTCAGCTCTGAAGAGCTACAGTGTTTTTGAAGGCCCCCAGCTACAAGACTCTGATCTCCTATTTTATCAGCTTCTCTGTGTACCACTCTAGCGGGCACAGTCACACATGCATGATGATAAAAACGTCCATTCCAGAAACAAATACTGGTCCTTCCCCACTTGACCTCCTCTTCTGACAGACACTTCAGAGCAATGGCAGAGGCTCCACAGTGCATCTATAGTAGAACTAACATTGACTGGTCAAGGAGAATTAAATCTTCACCCCTTCTATTGCATACAGAAGAAGCTGAACTTATTTCATTGACAAAATGGCTAGCAGAAGAAAAGATCTTTAGTGCTACTGATGCCAGCTTATAATGCTACTAGAGCCGAGCCTTATTACTTCAAGTTTCAAACCCCATAATAACTGCAGAAAGCTGTACTGCTCAAAGGGAGCAAGGTGGGCCCCTGAGGGTTACTTTATTAAGGCAGCAAATTGGTCTTTAAGATAGGTATTATGTCATCTGTGACGATGAAGGGCAAGATCCCATCAGCTGATTGCAGTTTTTCTAGCCCATTATTTATTTGCATAGATAATTAATTCCTCTGAAGTACAAACATTTATCAACAATTCCATTCTTAGCTCTTTGTAGGACTAGGCACACTGACAGCTCCAGTAACCACCATCTAATTAAAGTAATTGTTGGACTGCATTTCTTATTCTGTTTCATGTATAATTATACTCCATGGGAAATCTTGTGGGATTTGAAACAGACTTTTAATCTATTCCACATGAATCAAAAACAACTCCCAAGAAAACAGTTTAATAGTCATGTTTAACAGCATGCCACTTCATTTTCACCAGAGATTTCACAGCCTCAGTGCTACTCACAGACCTTTTCAGTCACACAGGGACAATAAAAGGCTCTTTCAAAAGGGAAACACTTTCTAAAATTTTTGTACATTAATTAAGTTGGTTTTAAGGGAAATCTTTGCTGAATTGTTTGGACAAACTCTCCTAGAGAGGCTGACAGGTGCTCATGCTGAAGTTTTATGGACATTTGCACCTTTTTGACTTTGTTCCATAGATTTACCATGACCCATTCACACTCATATGAACCTTCCTTATTACCTGGCATGAGAGTACTACCAATTTTGGTTCAGTGATAGCATGAGCTTTCACTACTACCTTGTTTATAGCACCAGTTAGTGTCAATATGTCTTATTCTGGCACTGATATCATTGTAGTGAAGACTGTAAGTGCTTCTACTAAAGAAGACATAGAAAAAAAAAAAGGAACTTCTCTGGGGCTATCAATTCTGTGGTACTTTCATGCTCAGAGTGATGGAATTTGGGTCCAGATGGGACAGGCACATTAGAAAAGGACATTTCTGAGGTTACCTGTGGTTACATTTAAATTCAACTGCTGGTGTGCACCGTATCAGGACACCAGTGCATCAGTCAATGATCTCGTTGAATTCAACACAGTTCCGTTAAAACCGATCACAAATTTTTATTTTGTGGAAGCCAACACATGGAAGTAGATGATGAGACCCGCATCTCAGTTGAGTATGGAGCCAGGTGTTGCTAGGACCAGCAACTTACTGACCTATGAGTGGGAAAACATTCTGTGTCCCTTACTTTGAATGTGTCACATAGAGAAGATACAACTTCTTAATAATCTTTATGAACCTTCAAATCTTCTCTTGACATTTTAACTGAAAATTGCTCAAATTTTCGGGTTCCTAACTCCAGGGCATTTCAAGAAAAATCCCCAAATAGGTTTTTCTTAGGGCAGTTTTCAAAATTGTACGTGAATTGATTATGGATGTCCAGCTGTGCTTTATAGAGACAAGCAAGGTGAGGCTGCCTAATCCTACAGATGTGTCATATACAATACACAACAACTTCGGATTAAGAAGCATTCAGGGATCTTTGTTTTGCCTCCCAAGGGATAGAAACAGTACCTATAGTTATGCTTCAGAATAACAAACCCACAAACCCTGCCATTTAGATTGGACACTCTAGTTTGATTACTTGCAGATTTTCATATTGGCTGAAATTGCCAGATAAGTGGATCTACAATGTTCTCCTTTCATGCTCATCACACTGTCTTTCTGCGATTACAGTATATTAAATCAGGAGTGGTCATTAGCGATAGAGCTTGCCAAGCTATTTATCAGGTTAATTAACTCAACATTTTCCTGCTGCCTTATTGATTTGGCAGCCTGAAGCTGCTGGACAAACAATTTTATGGACATGTTTATTACAGTTTTAGGGGATTATATAGGTATTGAACTTTACTATCATGTCAGCTAGCCAGTGATTACATAAACAGCAATTATCTTATGCAGGTAGATCTCAACTGGCACACAGGCTTCATATTGACTCATTATACAAGGAGGAATTTCATCCACTGAAAACACCCCGGGGTTTGTCAGCTATTAGCTGATAGGGCTTACAGCTGCTCAAGAAACCGCACTATTTCTTTTCCCTGACTGGATAGCCCAAGCAGGATCACATAACATGGAGATGGATCTGGGACACTGCAGTCAGAGCACACAGCAGGCAGATTTATCCTACAGGTCTGCAATTACTCTTTGGTATTATCTACCACTTCACCAGAAGAAGCGTCTAGCCAATATACATAACTAGGTGCTGTAACATAGCTTGAATACAGGTTTTGTGAATATATCTGTATGTACCGACTGTATGGCCCTCTGTGATCACTTTGTGAAGCTTTTCTAACCTTTTGCAACTAAAGTGATGCTCATTTCTGCAAAAATTTTGGCAACCCCCCCCCCCCCTTTTATTGGCGTGGTTACAGTGCCTTGACAAAAAATGAAATGCATTTTTCACTGGTACTTGTGTATTGCAAACAAAACTTTGCAGGCTATTTCCCTGCATCTTTGTAAGCAAATAATGCACCGTCCAACTGGTAAGCTAATGAATTATCTGTGAATGAGTTTTTATTCTAATTGGCCACTTACAGTTAGTATCACTTGTTAAAAGGCTGGACATTTTGAAAGCAAGAAAATTAATGTTATACAGGGAACAAAACATATTTCAAAATGACAGCAAGCCAAAGGCACTATTTTGTGAATTTCTTGAGAGGGTCAGACACACAAAAACCTTTCAAAACATTCTGGTTTGGAAACACTCTGTTCATAGAGCAGTACATTTCTATGGGTTTTCTTACCTTTCATATTTTTTTTTTTTTCTGTCACCATATAGCAAAACTTTGCTTTAGGTCTTTGCTTTAAGTAGGCAAGGGCACCATCTGGGCCAGAGGCATCCATCCTGGGGCTGAGGGAGCTGCAGGAGATCCCCAGGCCAACAGGGAGAGAGCAGGGCAGCCAGGAGCACCCACAGGGGCAACCCCAGGCATTGGGCACCTCCCTGTCAGTGCCCCCAGGGGCCTGACAATTTAATCTCATTTGCTTCTAACAGAGATATCGTCTTTGCTAGAAGAGAACAGACTTTTTTCTCTTCTGTGTTACAGAGCTGAATATTTGATCTGTCTTTTGTGAACAAAACCCGTTCTGTGCTTGCTACATAGCCTCACCTGCGACTCAGATTAACTATGTGGTATTCCCATACTAGGTCTCACCTCAGCCTACTCTTTGTCATGTTGTAACATTATACCATACCCTTCAGTACATCTTCTATTAACAGAAATGGTTTATAAATCAGTCACACTTGTTTTTAATCCTCTGTTTAAATATTTATTTGAGTAGCATGATTTTTGAAAATGCTGAACACCTACCGTTTTCTCTTGGTTTCCCTGAGCATACCTTGCTGTCCAGCTCAACACCTTGCAATGTGTGATAGCTAAATACAACATTAAAATTGACTACACTTAGAAATCAACTAATTACTATTACATACAGACTTGTGAAGAACTTCAGTGGGCTCTGTAGACACTTATTTCTCAGAGCATGAATACAACTCTGTCAACACGGGCAAAATCAAAAGCGGATGATCAAACACACCCCACAGTCTATTCTCCTAGCTTGCCTATGTATCTACAATGAATCACTGCATCCAGACATGTTGGTTTCACTGCATACTTGCAGATTAACAAATTGTGCAGTGACTCCAATGCATTTAAATGTGTCAGACACATTGTATGTGATGCAGAGCTGTTTTCTGTGACCATTTGCCTGTGATTGCTGGTGATCCTCCAGTCCCTGCTGCTTGACATCAGAAGTGACAAGATGAGAGATTACTGGTAGTAAATCTAAAAGATTACATGAACAACCCAAATTTCATGAATTCTTGAGAAAATGACTTCAAATTTACATTCACATAACATATTTTTTTATTATTATTATTATTCCAAAGCATCCCAAAAGGATCAGATTGGAAATCATGTTCTGTGCTACTGAAAGCAGTAATTTTTTACATGAATAATAGAATAATCTTTTACAACAATGTAAATCAGGAATCCGAATATAATCGGACAAATTGAAAGTTTGGGGGAAAATTGAAGAGACAGAATGTAATGATGGTGCATTCTTTCTAATTTATATGGAGAAATATAGGATAGGGAATATAACAATAAAAGATTATTACAACTGAAGGTCACGGAAGAAGAATGCCCACTACATTTTAATTACCAGGTATGAGCTCCATTTCCTTTTAAGTTGTATTAAAAAACCCACCACAACTAAAGCTTTAGTGTCTGCCCCCTTCCATCCCTATGGAGTCTGCCCTCATACCTGACTCTGAAGAAAGAGCAGTTCTTCTTTCGTCTGCAAACATTGGCAAATCTGTATACCAACCACAAAAAAATAAATAAATAAAGCTTCTGTCACATATTCAAATTTCTTTCAATCAACACTTCTGAAACACAGCAAACCATTCTTGTGTCTTTCTGCAAATTTTCAAACACTTGTCATTTCTACCTGACCTCCTGCCATCACTTACAGAAATGGGGTGTGAATCCCAGCATTTCAGTATTTCTCACACTAACAATAGAAATAGAAATTGGTAAAGACGAGAGATTTACTTAAATAATTATTGGATTGTCTGGGCAATAGCACAGCTCATCCACCTATAAACTGATACAATCAAAATGGGTGTTAGGTGGAATTGTACCTGCAACTTCTTTAAAACTTAACATTGTCACATAGAAAAGATGGAGTCAAGCTGAGAGTCTGCACTGTTACTCCTTCTTAATGTTCTTTATTTCATCCATTATTTCTTCCATTTTTCCCAGCTAGTGGAGAAGAAGAAGGGACAATGTCAAAGAGTTATTGCTTTTTGGGGACATACTAATGTGTTTGGTTTCTTCTTAGAGCAAACATGATAACACCTGAAGCACCCTAACAATATTTGAGAAATGTGAATATATAATTATTGAGGCATAGGGTGGGTCAAACACTGAGGCTCCAAATAGAGCAAAGGAAAAGTCCTGATCCTCACTGCAATGCTCTGGGATATGATCCTGAGAATTCACACCTTTCTTTCTTACTGGGAAGAGATTTTCAGGCTGTTCCTCAATCAATATACAGAAAAATCATCATGAAGATGGGGTCAAACCTGATCCTATCTGCATTGTCTGATCAGGAGTTTCCATTTACATGGAAAACCCCATGATTTTTGTGGATAAAGATAATTGAGGGCTTTTACTAGAACAGGTGATTTACCAAAGAACTGAAAAAAATCAAGACAGAGCAATGGGAACTAGCCCCTCACATGCTAAAACTTCAATCACACCTTTTAAAAGGAATAGATGGTTCTGTTGTTTTAGTGAAAGACTGAGAGAGATACTTGCACTTCTTTTTCAGAATACATTTTTCAGAATAAAGTACTGGACTGAGAGATCCTGCAGCCTTACCACCACTTTGATTCTTGAGGGATTTATCTCTTGGATTTCACAACCACCAACTGAATTACTATCTAATTAGGGATCTCTGTGGGAATTAAAAAAAAAAAAAAAACAAACAACAAAAAACCCCACACCACACAAAAAAACCCACAACAAAAAAACAATACAAAAAGCACAATAAAACCTGTCCTAAGGTGAGAGAGATCTTCTGCCAAGGATTTTCACTAACATCTTTCACTGAAAGGTTTTGTGCTCTCTTTATAGAGCTTCTGATGTATTTGAGTGCAGGAAAGGGAGGGGTATTTTACATGTAACAATATTGGTGCTACTTCCTACTAGCTGAATTCCAGGAGGAAAAAGGCACTGAGAAAGATAGAGAAATGCAACTGGCATGCACGCTTCTCAACTTGCATGTCATGTTCCAAATATATCATTATTCATAATTACAAATAATTCCAAAATAACTTCTATAGCCAATTAACCATTTCATTTGTAGCTATAGCCTCCATCCAAGGTAAATTTAGGTAGACAATGTGAAGATACATGTGTTTGGAGGAAGACAGTGAAAGCAGTATTAAAACCAGCAGTGTTTCAATGATTTTGCAAAGATCTGGATCTTGTCAGCCTTTTGGTTTTGTTCTAATTTCTACATTAGGTTGGTTGCCCATGGTCAGACTGGTTTTGGATTCGTGTCCTTTAATTCCTGTGTCTGAAAGTTGGGCATCTATGCCTGCAGATCACCCTGAAATACTTATGGTCAATGAAGAGAAATGTCCAACGTCAAAAGAGCAGCTATGGTTATATGCCAAGCAATCTAGGGAGACTAGTTCAGGTTTGGACTTTCAAAATTAGGTGAGATAAATACTATCCAGTGTGCCTAAATACTGATAATATCAGTATAAGAATATTCAAGTGTTCATAATAGTGCAAATTACCAAGCCGCAAAAGCGAATTCAGGGTCATGTCTCATTGCTGAAACCAATAGGATTCTTTACACTGATTATAAAAGCTGCTAAATTGAGACTATTTCCCCCATTGTAGGCAAGTTAGTGCTAATTTAAGCACCTAAATAGAATGGCTATGACAGGATATAATGAATATTATATTAATATGTCTGATTAATTTTGAACAAATAGACTACTGAAATAATGGGCTTTCATTAGAGGGAATTTGATCTTATCAACTTTCAGTCCTCATTTGTCTCAAAAGAAGATACACTGTTCCACAAACACTTCCTGCTTAAGAAGAAATCCAAGAAAATTCCTACATCTTCTTTACGCTTGACTCCCTACATATTTAGTATATACTTTTATCTACCTTACTTAATATATATCTTTATCTTAAATTACCAGAAAAGGCAAGGTTCATATGGTCAGACAATGGAAGGCCAATATGATGCCAAATTGGAATCAATAAATAAACATGAAAGAACAAGAAGCAGGTGTTCACAGGCTTGTGGTCGAGGTGGTGGCTGAACTGTCCTTCTTGTACTGCACAATCAGAGATTCTACTCTCTCCAAAAAGCTTCTCTCCTTTCCAGCGCTTGATTTCTAGGTTGCCCATCACACTTTTAGACTTGCTACAGATGTTAACATTAACCTTAGATCCTCTTCTACTGTAAAAATCAGAGGGGAAATATATATTTGTAGACCATAGTAACAGAGTAACAAGTCCTTTACCATAAAGAGGATCACTTAAAGTATTTTTCATCATAGAAAAGACCAGTAGAAGATCTTAAAGGCCAGGAAAATGCCCTTCTGTTAAAAAGATGTGAACATTTAGCGCATCAGGTGTGTTATTTACTTTACAAAAATTGCAGTCAAATGCCATATTGAAAATTGAAATAGTGTGATGCTCTTTTACTGGGGGCAAATTCTAGTCCTTAGGGATGATTATATTGCATTTCAGAAAACTCATGTCAGTTGACAAAAGAAGCTGTAAAGTACGGGATTTCTACAAGAGTCTTTAGAGCTAAGCCTGCTGAGCACTCCTCAGGCAATAAGTGGGTTGAAGACAGAGAAGAAAAACATCCGAGTAGATAAAAATTGTTTTCAGAATAACATTTTAGTTTGCTAAAAAGGCTTATTTCCCTCACCGCATCAAGGAACAGTTTAACAAAACTTTACCGCTATAAAAATAAACTTCAAGTTCCCCAGAAACAGCTGGACTATAGAGAGCATGCATATGAAATAACACATGGGTTGACTTGTGGACCGTCTATTCTCCTGGTAGTCAGAAATCCTATTCTGATAGGTCTCCTGACAAAAGCATAGTACAAGAAGGTGTGATCTATGCCACAGGCCTGGAAATTAATATGACACAAGGTCTGTGGCATTAGATGACTCTCATTGATGCAGGAATTATGTCAGAATCAGATCAAACACTATTGCAGAAAGCCACAGAAGGGAAAACATCCTCAAAAGGCTGCTGAAGCCAACATGAGGCAAGGGAAAACTGGACCCTAACAAATGCAGTTGTTTTTTTCCTTGTTCTGGACTGATAAAAACAATTAATTTTGTGATGCATTCACTTCCGTAAAGAACAAGTTAATCACTCTCAACTTTCACAATTCATAGACATTATCAAATATTGCCAAGCCCATGAAGTAGTTTAAGTAAATTTACCTAATGTAGATATCTAACTATAGGTACAGATGCATATATAGACCACACAGAATTTTAAGGGACTTCCAGTCTAAGTATAAAAAAAAAAATCTACAATAGGAAAAAAACCAAGTATAAAGTGCCTAAGAGGCTCCATATCACAAAGGGGCAGGGGAAGAGGAAAAGAAAAGACAAACATTACAGTTTCACAGATGTAGGCATCAGAAGTTCATGAATGTATCATTCTGTGCTCCTTTTCTGATGTGGCAATATAGTCAAGTAACTTTAATGCAGTGATGCCAAGTTCCTAAAAGCTGAAAGAGCTATTACAACATCTAACATCAATGGAAATGATACCGTGAAATGTGTTGCAAAATTTCTGTGGAAGGCATTTACTTTTCAAAAAGCAACATTCTTCTTCTCTGGAAAATAACATTACATTTGCAGAATTTATAATAACTAGGAAGGAAAACCTACTATAAACAAAACTGCAAGTAATCTGTTTCATTTTTTGCACTAAATGGAATGCAAAAATAAATTTAAAAAACCAAACCCTAATCAGACTTTCTAACATTATTCCATCATATTGTTCATTGTGCAGGCAAGACCATGTTTAAAATTTACATTGGGTAACTACCTTGATGAAGGATTTTTAATCCACTTTTTCATGGTAAAGCTAGCTCATAACTTGGCCAAAATTTTTAGAAATGATTACTAATTAGATTCCTAAATTTTACTAATATAGATGTGATATAATCAGAAGCACATCTATTACTGCTGGTTCTAGGATTACATAATATCTCACAGTGATCTGTGAGAGAGTAATTTGCAAAGCCCTCAGAGTGTGACAACAGGACATGTAAAAGACCTAGACTCTATAGGGGCAGGAGAATAACTAGTGCTAAAACATGCAGCTATACTGTCCATGTGGCTACCAAAGGTCCAGGGGAGCTTCCAAATCACGCACCACCATCCTCTTCACAGCAGAAATACCAGAGGTGTATATTTTTTTCTGTGGAATGGGTAAACTGACTGTCAAAGATCTCTCTGTTATTCACATCTTCACTCTTTCAATGTGCAACTTCATAGCCCTGAACTGCACAGAGACCTACAGTTATTCCCAGGGAGTGATGAAGACCCTGTCCCATGTTTTGTCAGGATCCATATAGACACCTCAAGAAAGAGCTATATGTTTCATCTGCCTCCCCATCCTGGGAAAACTGTTATGCCTTTTCTTGGCAAAAGTGTGCAGTCCCATTAACCATGTTCCCTGCATTGTGCCCTAGCCCCTAGACTCAGACTCTCCTTCTTAGGCTAGACAGCCTGTGAAGGACAACCTGAAAATATTTTCAACAGCAGTTTTGCCTGCAGCCGTGATTCTGCCTGAGAACTGTGAGGTATCAAGAAAGAAGGCATTTCTAAAAAAGACTACTATATATTTCACACTGTAGGGACAGAAGACAGTATTGAGGGCCTTTGACCTTAGGGCTGCAGAATTCAAAATTTTGGTCAGTCTCCCTGATGAGGGGGACAAAGGCAATGATTATGTAGTGCCAACTCAAATACTGTATTAGTGGAAGGTGCCAATATAATACAGATTTGATTAAGAATAAATTTGAAGTTGTCTATAAGAAATTAAGGGTCTTATTGGTAGGATTTAAAGTAGAGTGCACAGGTACATGAAGCAGTGCCAACACAGTAAGTTTTACCCATCAAATTCTGTGGAGTGAACCTTTGATTATGTTCCCCAAGCCCTTCCCTTTAATTTTCCTTTTGTCTCTTAAATTCTCTCTCTAGCTTTAAAACTGCTACAAAGAAAGCTGGTCTTAAAGCATTTCCATCTGTGCTAGCACCTGGAGAAAGAAGACATGTCAGGAGTGTCAGGAGATACCTGCAGTTGAATATCCACTTTAAAGGAATTAGAGAAACTTGTGAACTTTGGTTGCTTATTCACATCATATCCTTGGCCTTTCCCAAGATATAACCGTGGAAAGAAGACCCACAAAACCCCATTATTTTTCTATTATCATTGCAGTGTCTTTAAACAGGGAGAAAAATCTACTTCTACATTGGGTGGGAGCTGCCATTTTGTGTATCAGCCGAGATGGTCTTTCAAAGTTAGTCACTGTACTCATACTGTCACTCAAAAAGTGTTTTTTCCTTCTCATGGAATAAAAGTTAATCAGAACAAGACACATAACACAATTAACTGCCTTGCCAGAGAGACAATCAGACAACAGGCGTAATTATCATCTTTTTTTGTACTTGAGGCTTTCTAAGCTCAACCTCTAGACTACAAGATCTTTGAAACTGGACTCTCCTAGGTTCTCTGTTTTCCACAATATTGAGCACTCCACCAAAACCAATCTATGTGACATTTAGCAATCCCTATAGAAAAATTGTTGTGAGAATAGCTTGCAAGCAATTTTGCTTCTGGGTTCTAATCCTTCCTGATACTCTTGGGACATTTTCAGTTTCCATGACAGCTGGGAGTTCTCCCCCCCACCTCCATTCTATTTTCCTCCAATCATCCATGTCTGTAGCTTTAAGGTAAGCTTCAAATATGAGAAGCACCATCATAAAATTGCAGGAATTGGAAGCACTATTGAACAGATAATAATTAAACCACAAATGACTCCATCGCAGAGCTACAATCTGCAGTCTCCAGCAGAGTATTAGTTTATTAGTGGTCACAAACTATATCCAAGCACTTCTTTTACTCAGCAACCTAGGCAACACTTTTGGAACTGTGATGGATTTCTTAGCCATGCCTCTGCCAGGGTTTCTTTTTGTAAGTCAGAAGGGATGATTGGAGAAGTATCACTCACGCTGTCAGCAGACACCAGGGGCTCCAGAAGGAAGGTTGCTCTTCTCCCCTGCCATTACACACTGGCTCCATTACGTAGAAGTGGTCCCTGAGGGTGAATCACCTGGTGTACCACTCAAGCTGTTTGTAAATCAGATGTCATTTGCTGCAATGTACACAGAAAATGTCAATGGCAGCAGAACACCAAAAGTTTCCCAGGTGCAAATATTTACTCTCTGTGGGAAAAGTTTCCTGGATGGATATCAAGAACTTGCTGATTTGCCTTAAGTATGTGGTGCATGATAGTTTTTTCACCATCACCCTGGAGCCCTGCTCCCAGCAGTGTTCTCTCCAGATGATCTCATTTTTAAGGGTTGCAAGACCACTGAAAGAATAGAAGGTGCTGAAAGAAGTGGGGAGGAGTAATCTGAATTAGCTGTCTTCTGTGGGATCTGGTACCAAACTAAAACTGCAGCTCGAGAACACAGAACAGTCTGCATGACATTTTAGAATAAGACTTACAATTAAGTAAGAATTTCAATCATGTCTTGTCTCATTAAAAGACCCTGGGCTGATTTTTACAGGAAGCTGAAGGTTATTAAGGTTTTTACCTTGCTGAGTTGTTGTACATTAAAATGTATGCATCCAGATGGAAGAGCTGGTGTTTCTTGATCGATCCTATATTCATTTCCTCCTGATAAATCCTGTTCAGCCCCATCCCACTGTGACTAAACTATACAAACTGCAAATAGGCACAGATGATGTTTGCTAACCTCTATTAAAACTTAGTGTATAGAAGAGTGGACTAAGACAATAAGGCTTCTCAAAAGAAGCAAATGCTATATTAGTGTATGAGTGCAAATCAGGTCTTAAAGAGGCAAATTCTTTGGATGAGGCAGTATATTTCATCGGCAGCCACAGGGCCATACATGGTAACTCTGCCTAAAGCCAGCACAAACAAACAAACAAAAAAACCCCCCACAATCCTCAAATAATTCCAGGAATCTGCTCAGCTTTCTGGTAGAAAGTTGCCCTATTTCCTCATGTGTCTGAACTTCCCCATCTGTGACCACGTAACAATCTGACATGACTTCCTCTTAGTTAGGGTTAGTTAGCTCAAAAGTTTCTAGAGAGATTACCTTCTAATTGAAGACACTAGCACCTTCACAGATAACTTGTTTTTACTTTTCAGGATAGAACTGCTGCCAAGTCAAAGTCTTTTCACTGCACAGCTCAAAGACTGTTATACTACAAGAATGGAAAAGAAAGAAAAATGACACAGGACATTGAATTACTCATTTAGGAGTGGGTTATAAAAAACAGGCTGTAAGAGAAGTCAGCCTTCTGATGAAGATATGAAAACATTAAAATGAATAGAAAACAGGCAAAGTTGCTAATTTAGCACTTTCAATTTTCAAAAGACGATTTTGACATTCAGAGAAAAACATTTAATAAAAGCCACTGATTTCTCTCTCCTCTTAAAAAAGAATATGTCTGTATGCTTAATGCCAGCTATAACTGAATGTGATTAATTTAATCTTTTTATGTCATCTAGAGAAGGGCAAGAGATAATTAGTTTACCATCCTCAGATACTCTGAATGACTCCATCTTGTGACAAAATGTCAGAATTTATAAGAAATATATTTTTTAGAGAAGTACATTTCAAATTCTTCAGACCCACTAGGTTATTAAAATGGCTATTTTCTGAGGAAAAACAAGGTAAGAATGAATTTCAGTATAAAGTTAACTTTTTTTAACACAGAAATGAGTTTTGGAAAGAGGTGAAAATAACATAGCGAGTAGGACACAGAGATGCCATATGCATTCACTCCATTTACAGTGTATTGTAAACTTGTTATTAGCATGAAGATAGCTAAATAACAAGCATAAGAGACAGTCTCCGGGCCCTACAGCCTCCCCTATGAGAAGGCTTAGAATTATAAAAAATGTTAATTTAGTGTGATCATGCCTTGCATTGAGAGAAAGAAATTGGAAGAGTATAAGGATAAGCAGCTGGCTTAGAAATAAAAAGCATACTGCGTAACATTCATTTAACAATATGTTTTGCCATTTTACTCCTGCTTATTTTAAGTACTCATATACATATATCCAGAAAAATTATTCACGTCCACTGTATAGGTATACAGGGAAGAAATTAACAATTTTCACCATTTAAAATAGATAAGATGTGTGAAATTGTTCCATGAAGATTTCCAGTGCTAGCCATCTATCTTAATGGCAAAGAGAGTGAGTCTGAAAGTAATGGAATTTCCTCCATCACTGTGATTCTGCAAAGCTTAGCAAAGCAGAGGATCAGACCAATGGGCCTATTTCACAAGTCAGTTCTGAAATACAAGAATGAGATTTCTTGAAGTGACTAATTTTTATCTTATAGTCCTCTCACTCATTTACATAAAGCAACAGCACAGACTTGGGGGCTGTTATGGAAGACCTAATCCCCCAGCATATGGCACCACACACTTTTGCCCATGAATCTAGCTGGAAAATGTGCTAGGTCAGGGAGTATCAAATGCAGGAGGAGTGTGTCCTTCCCATTCTTAAAAGCAATCATCTGATATCAGAGCCACTTAAAACTAAACACCTCTGCTTTCTTCGTTACTAGTGGTAAGACCACCTCACTATCAAGTGAGGAAACTACGAGTTGGACTCCTCTTCTGGTGAGGAGGGTGGGCCTTCTAGACCTAGGACTCAGATAATCACAGATAAGCAAGTGAATTTCCCTTTTAATGCAGTTCAAGTCATATAATCTATCTCTAGTTCTCTGATTGGAAAAGAAAAATAATGAATCATATCACATATATGTTATAAAAGTTTAATTCATTAATATTGTCATGTACTGTCTTGACTGTCCTGTCTTTAGGTCATAAGAAGACCTGGGTACACACCTGCCATATGAAAATACAGATGTTCAGGCTGGAAAGGAATTGCATCACGCTCCAGTCAGTCTCTCAGTAGAGACATCCAGGAGAAATACTGGGGAAAATATCTGTCCTGCAGCTTAGGCTCAGGTTCGTTTCCCAGGCACAAACTAATACAAATAAAACAGAGATGACTGGGAGAGCATGGCCTTGGGAAGCACCAGGAAATGAACCAAATGCAAAAGTCAAGGCATCGGTTCTCTGGTGCAGGCTGGGCTTCCCAGTGAAATACATCGTTCCTGATGTCCTTTTCTGGAGATCAGTTACTATGTGCTTGCAGTTCTTCTTTACATGGCAGTCAGACACAGAGTCCAGAGATCAAGAGCTTGGTACATTCTGCAATGTAAGCAGATAAGCCCTACAATGGGTAGAAGAAAGGAAATATTTTCCGTCAGCTCTGGGTAATGACAGATGATGAA
Source organism: Gorsachius magnificus (assembly GCA_034008185.1). NCBI lineage: Eukaryota > Metazoa > Chordata > Aves > Pelecaniformes > Ardeidae > Gorsachius > Gorsachius magnificus. Next base: position 27,295,394 of record CM067083.1, on the reverse strand, counting down.
AGCACCATTTTCAAAAGCTGGGAAAATTAGAGCTAAAAATGGAGAAAAATCTGATTTTTTCTCTTCAGGCTCAATACCCTTTTACATGTCAGACTTCCCCCCCTGCAAAGTGTTTATGGAATTTTACTTTTAAAGATTCCCATCTTATTAAGAAAGAAGATCGTGGCACCATGCCATGTGCACTTCAAACACTAAATTACCTCCAAAAATAGTTGAAAATGTACAACTCTTGATAAATATTATGGATATAAACAGTCTTTCAATTTTAATCCAAAAGTTTATAATTAAAAATCACAGGGTTTAGCCAAATTCCTTTGGGTTTTTCCTGAAATTGATATTTCTGATTATATACTAAAGGGTCAAGATTTTCAACAGAAACATCTTTGATGAAACTTTTCTTCTTCCCACTCTTAATACCTTTTTCCTCTAAGGAAAAAGTGAAAAACCAAACACATAAGAAAACATTTGTTCAGTCTCAGTAGTCTCAGACAAGAAATTAAAGCCAACAGATATTACAAAGCTTGCCTAAGAAACCTCTAGAAGTCTAGATTAAATCACAAGACGAAATTCAAAAGGCAGAAAACACAGAATAAAAGACATTGTTTTAGCTAGCGACTGCCGGTCCAAGGTAAAGCACAACAAGCAGAGCAGCACTCAGAGGGTGCATTGTCTGTTAAAGCTGAAAAGACATTTGGGATTTTAGACAGACGAATCTTAATTGTATGATATGTTTGAAATTCAGGGGACATAATAAACTTCTCCTGGGTTCCAGCAATAGTACCTACAAGATTAATTAACCTCCTCAGCTACTAGAAAGTACAAAGGCTCAGGAGAGGAAATGTTTAATTAGGATGGATGATTTAGCTGGGAAAAAATCTGCATGATTGTCTTCTGCATTAGGGACAGAAGCAATGCTGACTTACTCATTGCTTCATTGCTATGATTTCACTGCAACTGAGGGGTATTTAAGAGATCTCTTGGGTCAGCAGGAACCCTGGGGCCTTTCATAAGGGATAAGAAGCATGGGAATCTTGGACTAAGTCACCAATAAACTAATAAATAATTAGATGCTAAAGCCTTCAATTCCTTCTCACCAATTCTTACTCTCAGTACCAGAATATGGAGACAATTCAGAAGAATGTGCTGTGACTAATGCTTACCATTTCTTTTTCTTAATGCTTAATATTGGTTCTATCTGTACAATGGCTAAATCTGCAAAAAAATTTACTGTTCTAGCTCTCTACTTTAATACCTTTTATCATATCTTTATATCATAAAGCGAGACTCCCATTCATGGCACTGGTATTCTTTATAAAAAGAAGTTTCTTAAGACTCTTGGCACCTCGCTAAAGCCTTGTTCTTGACATTAGTACTGAGGGAAATTATTTGCCTATATTTAAATTGCACATTTGCTGCCTGTAAAAAGAAGCCAGATCTCCTGAATACTAATCCTGTGATAATCACAGGTTGTTCCTTTTACTTTATTTTCCTCCTCACTCCTTCCTCACTTTTTTTTTTTTTTCCCTTCTTTCTCTTTAACATCTGGACTCCACCACCAATGAAAATTTGGAACTTGCATTGGAGCACTCACAGAGACCCAAGACATCAAGTCTAGACTAAAATGTTATTCTTACCTGTTTAACTCCACAACAATTTCCCTTTTTCTCCTGGCCAGGTACATTTCACATCTGTATCATTGGTATTTATAATTACTTTACATAAAGTCAATGCAATATCTTTAAAAAAATTTTCCCTATGGAGAAACTTTATCATTCAGAATTATTATCTAATAATTCCTGAACTGAATATACAACCAAGACTCTGATCTTGGCCGATGTAGTCACCAAGCCACTCTCCATGATATTTGAAAAGTCATGGCAGTCAGGTGAAGTCCCTGGTGACTGGAAGAAGGGAAACATTGTGCCCATTTTCAAAAAGGGTAGAAAGGAAGACCCTGGGAACTATCGACCTGTCAGCCTCACCTCTGTGCCTGGGAAGATCATGGAACAGATCCTCCTAGAAGCTATCCTAAGGCACATGGAGGCCAGGGAGATAATTCGAGATAGCCAGCATGGCTTCACCAAGGGCAAGTCCTGCCTGACGAACCTAGTGTCTTTCTATGATGGTGTGACAGCATCAGTGGACAAGGGAAAACCAATGGATGTCATCTATCTGGACTTCTGCAAAGCCTTTGACACGGTCCTCCACAACATCCTTCTCTAAATTGGAGAGCTATGGATTTGATGGGTGGACTGTTCAGTGGACAAGGAACTGGCTGGATGGCCGCATCCAGAGGGTAGTGGTCAATGGCTCGATGTCCGGATGGAGACCGGTGACGAGTGGTATCCCTCAGGGGTCCGTACTGGGACCGGTGATGTTTAATATATTCATCAATGACTTAGACAGTGAGATCGAATGCACCCTCAGCAAGTTTGCGGACGACACCAAACTTAGTGGTGCGGTTGACACACCAGAAGGACAGGATGTCATCCAGAGAGACCTGGACAGGCTGGAGAGGTGGGCCTGTGTGAACCTCATGAGGTTCAACAAGGCCAAGTGCAAGGTCCTGCTCCTGGGTCGGGGTAACCCCCAGTATCAGTACAGGCTGGGGGAAGAAAGGATTGAGAGCAGCCCTGCCAAGAGGGACTTGGGCGTGCTGGTGGATGAAAAGCTGGACATGAGCCGGCAATGTGCGCTGGCAGCCCAGAAGGCCAACCGTACCCTGGGCTGCATCAGGAGAAGCGTGGCCAGCAGGTCGAGGGAGGTGATTCTGACCCTCTACTCTGCTCTGGTGAGACCTCACCTAGAGTACTGCGTCCAGCTCTGGAGCCCTCAGCACAAGAAGGACATGGAACTGTTGGAGTGGGTCCAGAGGAGGGCTATAAAAATGATCTGAGGGCTGGAGCACCTCTCTTATGAGGACAGGCTGAGAGAGTTGGGCTTGTTCAGCCTGGAGAAGAGAAGGCTGCGGGGAGACCTGATTACGGCCTTTCAGTATCTAAAGGGGGCCTATAGGAAAGATGGGGAAAATCTTTTTAGTAGGGCCAGCTGTGACAGGACAAGGGGTAATGGTTTTAAACTGAAGCAGGGTAGGTTTAGACTGGATATAAGGAGGAAATTCTTTACAATGAGGGTGGTGAAACACTGGAACGTGTTGCCCAGAGAGGTGGTGGAGGCCCCATCCCTGGGAACATTCAAGGTCAGGTTGGATGGGGCTCTGAGCAACCTGATCTAGTTAGTGGTGTCCCTGCTCACTGCAGGGGGGTTGGACTAGATGGCCTCTAGGGGTCCCTTCCAACCCAAAACATTCTATGATTCTATGATCTTGCTGGTTTGCCGGTATCAGGGTTTGAGAATTATTAGACATAGGAATCACAGTTATTATTATAACAAAAGCCATGTATCTCTTAAAGGATCACAACATTTTAAAGGCAGTTCCCCTTGGATCATCACAAACTTCAGCTCTCTTAAACAAGAACTATTTATCCTCAAAAAATTTGACAAGAAAGGAAAATACACTCACATTTCTAATCAGCTTAGCCTATAGCATGCTGACATGTTGCAAATGGCCAGCTGAATGAATCCTGAAGATGACCAAGATGAATAACGCATCCACAAGACTTTAAATAGTTACTGCTGTATGATACCCGAGGAGCAAGAATTTGGGATTTGCACATTGTGTTGGAGCTCCCAGCTTCCACTCTCACATTCATCTCTCTTCTGGTTAACGGAGTGGAAAATGGGTCTACATTTTCCCCAGGTTTTAAAATTCCTTGATAAAAGCAAATTAAATAACTTGTATTTAGGCTACCCTATCAATTATGATTTCTAGTGTTCTTATTTCTCAGACTCCAGTCTGATACAAAATGGGTACCAAAGAGCACCTACAGAAAGCTTTGAACACTGCTGGTCCTTATTTACACACTTAAAAGCATCAGACTTCTTAAACAGAAGCCATCTGAAGCAACAGCATTCACCTCTCACATCCCATCATTATCAATCATTTGACCAAGTTAATCTATAATTAAAGCTGAATGCCTTTGGGAGGGTGGGAAGCCTCAGGAATTAGAATGAAAATTAAAAAAAAAAAAAACAAAACAAAACAAAAGCAAGTACACATCTTTCACAGGTTGGGATTTCACAAAATAAGACAGAGGAAATGGATTTTTTTTTCCACAGAGAGAGTAAACTTAAAATAATTTTTAAGGTTTCCATTCCAGTGTCTTAATTCCCCATTTCTACCACTGTCTGGTTCTTTTTCTGTTTCTGTATCTTCCCTCATGACTTACTTGTAGGAAAGGGAGATTGACCCACCCCAGCCCCAAAGAATGAAGGCAAACCAAAGAAACTGCACAGCTTGCGGGCAAGAAGGCAGGGAGCTGTTTCACTGCTTTCCCTATCAAGAAGGAAAACTCTTGTGACCAAACTGAAGTCCTCATGAGAAATTTTGAAGTGCATTGTGAAGAATTTTCATCCAACATTTGTCTTGGGAAATTGGGAAGATTCTAAGCTAATTCTACATAAAACTCTTGCTTTATTGCCCTATGTTCAGCTGTTCTTATGTTCATAATAAAATAAGCATCACAAACTACTTGAAAACTATGTTATTTTTTACCTTTCATAAAAACAGACCCATAGGATATTTACAGGAAATAAAGCAGAATTCAATTCTGCTAATCTCAGCTGCTGCTAATTTTAATTTTTTTCTTTAATTTAAAAAACAAAACAAAACAACAGATTCTATGATTCTATGATTATGACACTTTATACACACCACATTACCATAGCTAGTAAAGGGGAGGAGGGCTGCAAAAGTGAGTAGCAATGGACTTTCATGTGGATACCATGTAGTCTGTTACAAAATATGCTTCAAGAATTTTATCAAAATCCTGCAGAGAACTTTACCCAAACCTCAAGTAAATAGGAAAAAAGAAGGGGGGGGGGGGGAAGGGGGGGGAAGGTTAGATATGCACACACACAAAACCAGTATGTCAGTTTTCCTCTGAGTAAAACTGCTGCATTTAAAATAAAAATCTCAGTCAAGTTTTTGTAAAAATGAATATTTTAAAATTTTTGTCCAGCTCCTTAGCCCTATATCTTCTTCCAACCCCTTTATCACTAGTTGAAGGGAGAATACAATCAGACTTCCCAGCTACTGATTTGTAGTAAATGCAGTCATTTGTAACACAAGTCAGATGCTTACTTTTACAATTCTGCCCCTACTGTTTGTTTATCTGGGGTCAGTGCAGAATCCTGAATGGTCTGCTACCAGGATGGTAGAGGAAGAAAGCAAGAGCAGAGACACCTTTATCCTTTGTTTCTTTCAAACCTTGCGAACCTTGGGCAGTCAGAAATGCAGCCGGGAACCACACTTGCATGGATCAGCCAACACGTAATCCCAACATCATTCCAAAAAAACAGTCAAGCAGTGAAACCAAGATGTAACTCTCCAGTGCCTAAAAGGTAGGACTAACATTCTGCACTAAATGTCTTTCTAGCACTAGTTCTTTAGGTTTTTTAGGGCTGCAGCTGACACATAAGTGCAATGCAGGATCAGCCAATGCACATAAAAAAAAATCACTGGGAACCAACTTGTGTACAGTAATGCAATAGTCCTATTGCTCATTTTAGTGACAAAGAAATCTCCAAGATCTCTCCATCTCCCCGTAAGTTCTTCCTGGTGTCATCAAAAATGTTTTGGAAGCCTGGCTCTCCAAGACAGCAGTTCTTCACTATGTTTCCATTGCAGTAATTTTTCTGACATTATGTGCTTTAGAGTTGCTCCTCAGCCTAACCATTTCTCCCTGAAGCTCTGACAGCTGTAGGACTACATCTCTTTTTTCCTCCACACTGTTTTCTTTCAGCTGTTCAAAGGCCATCTTCCTGTCCTTCACCACTTCTCTGATCTGGATATCTATTCAATATATCTGGATACCTATTTAATATCCAACCAACACACTTGTCTTCTTCCACAATAAGTTTTACCAGCTCAAAAAATTTCACTGTAATTTCTTTTGAAAATCAGCATTTTTCTTAAAACACTAAAACTTCGTACTTTGCCCCATAGACCAGCATCATGAATTTTGCAGAACATTTAAGCGCATGAAAAGTAATAGACATTTAGCCCTCACTGTTGACCAATACTGTGTCGTATCGCCCCCGAACCTTGAAAACATGAACTATAAAATTAAAAATATAGACAATGAGTAAGACTAACCAAATTGCTCTACTATTAAAAAAAGTTGTCATTTTGAAACTAATCCCACAAGTTCTGATGACCAAAGAGTCAATTTTTGAAAACACTTGGGGAAAGACCCACATTTTCCATTCCCTGGAGATCCCGTGTCACTCCCTCTTCTCTTTCAGGTTAGAGGGGCCCCTGCCAAGTGCCCCAGCTGTGTCTGGTAGCAGATTCCCATGCTTTGTTGTTTATACAACACACAGTGATCCTATGGCAGCAGAGCATCCTGGAGCCCAGCTGAACATCTGCAAGTGTGTGCCTTCCCCTAAGGGAGGCTGAACCTTTTCCCAGCCACCAGCTCCAGCCCAGTGGGGGGAAAGGGGTGAGGGAGAAAGAGAGAGGCTGGCAGCTCTTCTTGCTGCCAGTGCTGGCTGTACCTGCCTCAACAAAAACCAGTGCTACAGAAGACACTGCTGTGACGTTCTTCAGTAGAGTAGACTCCTCCCATGCCCAGACCACTGCAAGGCACAAACTTCTGCTGCAGTTTTTCTGTCTTTTTTCTGCTTTTTGATGGCACAAGTATTTGTCTTGTACAAGAATCACAGGGTAGACTGCAATTGATCATTAACAGCTCTAGGTTTCTAAGCCTGAAGTTTCTGCTTCTTCAATCTGCAACCCCAGGCTGACTTGCTGACAAGAAGTAACGAGGGTGCATATGAATTCTTGTCCATTTTAGCTATAATAAATCCTCAGCAATTCTGATTCCTAGGCACTGCATACAGCACCATGACAACCTCTCTTCACAAAGGTATGTCTTCTTGGGTTGGAAGCTGTGTCCTTAATAAGCCATGTTGAGGTGGATGTCATTTTTGTCATAAGAGGAAAAGATTCTTTGTCCAGATAAAGACAACAGCATCATCTTTGAGGAAGGCTGTGTCTGGGAAGCAGAGTCAAACTGAACTCTAGTGCTCTTAACGACGTCTGGGAGTTCCTGTTTTCAGCACTAATGCGGCTGTCAACATTATCTTTGGCTTTTTAAGCCCTTAGGTCCCCCTGCTAAGCTGCTTCTCCTGTGGCCAGGGCTGGAAGTCAGTGGGGAATGAAGCTCAAAGCTCTCTGCTGAAAGGTTCAGTCACTTACAGTCCTTGACACAAAATGGCGGTGAAAAAATTGATGAGCAGAAAAGCAAGGCTCACTGATGATTTTCCCCCTTACTAGTAATAAGTAGCAAATAACATGTAGAGATATCAGCTAGCTTGAACAGATTTGCAAAGCAGGAGTTAGATTCTAACCCAGCAGGGAAGTACCTAGCTCCACGTGCGACGCAAGAAGGGCAGCAAGGTTCTTCTCGCGTGTCTGTGTTGAGACTGACCAGAATTCCAAACTCGTCTCTCCTCACCCACATAACTGATACACAAAGATGAAGGATGAATTGAGGCAGTTTATGTTGCTCACAGGGGTCCCTTACCTTCCCTCACATACATGCACCCTATACCAACCCCTGAAAATGCTCAAGTGCTGAAAAAGGAAGGTCCAGCAGCAATTCTGATTTCATTAGTGGAATGGTGCCAACTGTGGTGCTTTCACACCTCTCCCAGTGCATCTAAGGTACCCAGGGCAGAACCCAGCCGTGTGTGAAACTACATGGATTGCACCACAAAAATGCAACCAGCTCTGGGATGGTACAAAGCAACATTACATGTCCATTTAGGGTAAACACAAACATGGACTTCACAACTGAAACTGCTGGAAAAAAATACGCAGGTACAATGGATGTGCTGTGCTAAATTTGTGACTTTTCCAGGACACCAGAATTTACTCCTCAGTCATGTGTCCAAAATAGTAAGGAATTTATACCAATGCATCTTTTCTGAAAGATGACACTATCATTTTCTGTTCATCGTTCTCTAATGCCATATTTTAGCCCTGATAAGATATACACTGAGAATGTCTCCTTTTTAGTCTTCTATCAAGACAATTAGACAGCTGAGAGTAAGAACAAAAGCTGGCTGCACTTGCCCCTTCTGATGCATTTGTTTTATAAGCTTATCACAATGTTCTTAGCATGGAAATTCTCTGTAGGATTTACCAAGGATGAAGCCATCAAAGTTTTATAGAAATTAAAACCAGTTCTGTATTTTTATGGAATCAATAGAGATATATTCCCTGCCACAGAATTACATAGCATTGGGGTGTTGACGATAAGTCTGTCAGGTTGTTAAGAGAAATATCAACAAGTTCTCATTCCCCACCGCTATCTGTAGGTACTGCTCTGGGCAGAAACAGAGGATAAGACAGATGGCAAAGAAGGAGAGATTTGAACACAGGGACATGGTTGTTTGGGATAACACATTGAATAAACATATGGGTAAAGGTCTCTATGCAGGCTTCCCCCTGAAGCTTTTTATTGTCCCCATGAACATCCCCTTACAGAGGATCCTATGATGCTGGTCTATGAATGAAGTGAAAGAGACCATTTCACATGTTCCTTTGATATTGCAGAACCCTTTGTAAGAAAGTAATCTGTGGGTCAATTCTCACCTGAGGCAGCCTGCAGTTATCTTTCAAAATCTTTGAAAAACAAAGGCACATTTTACCTAAAGAATCCAAAGCCACCAGCAAAAATTGTTAAACAAACAACAGCACATAACTTTTCATACACAGACTGGGGTTGTCTACATATTAAATATACTCCTAAAATCCAACATGGACAAATTTTGTTATTAGCACTATTTTGGTCTTTGGGTTGTACTAAGTGTGTCTAGGTTCCTGCAAAGAGGAGGTGTCTCCCTTCTCTCCCACCCTCCTTGCTGATTACAGAAGGTTATTGGCCATGTTTAGGGAGAACAGCTAACTTCTAAGCACTTTCCAACTTCATCGTTGAGGTAAATCTTGTCTACTGGAAAAAAAAAAATCCCTACCAACACATTCATTTCCATCCACCAGACAGACACTTGGAGCTAGTGTCACAAAGAGGGAGGATTAGGGATGTTAATAGTCAGCATGGTACTGTGTGTGACTTCTGGAGTCCCATCTCAGGCAAAATTCCCAAACTCAGACTCTGCTTTACACAAAGAAGAGGAACTGTGAGGAAGCACCAGGACTCAGAATACCCCACACAACAGGCTTCTGCCACTCCTCTGGAGGGCTCTGCATTAAAATCCCTATCATAAAATAGATTGAAGAGGTATATGAACCCATATCTCACAAACTGCAGGTAAGTGCTCCAACAGCTGGGCTGTTGTGTAAGACATGAAGACCTTTCTTCCTGCTGATTGTTCCTTCAGTGTGCTCAAAGCACATCTGTAAGGTCAATCCCAGAAGCTAAGGTAGGCAAGTGGATACCCAAGCACTTACTGAAATCATAAATGTAAGTGTAAAGGTATGGATAGCTGCATGCATAGTGGAAATGACAGAAGTGTAGTCACCTGGACACTTAAGGGTTAGGTTACAAGTAACTGCCAGAAATCATTAGATTTTTAGCAGATGGTTCAGTTAGGAACATAACTTCCCCCATCCTCTTTCTTCGTCTTACATGAGAAGGGTTTTTTAACACTTTTCTAGTTGTAGAACGTTTAGAAAAATGTTATACTAAGAATGCCTAGTGCTGTCATGATCATTATAAAATTACGACACATAGCCAGTAAAACTACCAGCTGTGAGCTATGCATAGGTGAACTGCTCTTTTATTTCTCAGTTCTGCATAATATGGGGCTTTTTTGGTTTTTCACACCCAAGAAGAAATATAATAATATGGTAGAATCAGAGATCCATCATAAGAATTTACCTGCAGGCTTATGAGATGGCTACAAACTGAGGACAAATAAAATGCCACCAAAAGGAAAATAAGTTAATAGGCCAACTAAACCATTGCCAACAACAATAGATATCATTCAGCTTTGTTAAGAATGCCTCATTTCACTTTTCTTGCTTTTTTTTTTCTTTCTCCCAGTACAACATAAAAACTTTTCAGAACATGAAATATAGAGAGTTGGTGTTTTGAGCTTTTTTTCCTTCTCGCTTTCAGAAAGCATGGCAGACAGTCTTCAGCTTACATCAGCTAGAACTGGATGATATCCTTTGATCTCCTTCAGAGATCAATGGCCTCACTACAGATGGCCTGATGAGAACAGAAAACACACCTGAAAACTTCAATATAAGCCCTGATTCTAGTAAGCACAATTCACCTGAATGCTGCTCGGTCACCAGTTCCTGGGTCATTTTAACATGCTTTCGAAGTTTTTGTTTTGTTTTGTTTAATAGCTACCCAGCTCAGCTTGTTCTATTTTAGTTCCTTTTCAGATTCTACTCAAAATCAGCCCATAAAACTTTCACAAATAGTCAGTAGTTGAGGTCCAAAATTCACTCCAACCTGTTATTTGTATGTCAGTCCATTTCTCCCCTACTTCTTTAATTTCTGGTCTGTAATCTCATAGTTGACAGATTCCCATTGCTTAATGAGCACCGCTTCTATTCTTCTATTTGTGAGTTTCTTTGAGATAACACTTAAGTGAAAATTTTCACTTCAGAGCAAGCAGTTAAATTAAACCCTAGTGTAATTCTCAGCAAGTTTGGAAAAGTAGAACATGTAGTCTAAAAACATAGGCTCTAAGGTTCTCAGAGGCTAGCTCCACATTACTGGATAGTCACTTGGTCATACTGCACCGAGATAAAGTTATGTTCATGAAAAAAGCAAGGTTTATTTCTTAAAAATAATAACCTTTATCCCCTCATTATTTTCTTAATAATGATTAGATACAACATGAAAAGAATGCAAAATAAAGAAACTGAGAAAAGTGTCCTATGATTTTCCTGATTTGAATGCATCACATTCACCCATCTTACTGTGCAAACTGACAACAAAGTCCATTAGTACTGGTATATGTTCCTTCCAAAGCACCTGTCTGGTACCTGTATGGCAAAGAACACAAATCACTTTTCTGCTTTGCTTCCCTCTTGTTCTCCCTATAAATATTTGAGGGGATGACATTCACAGCATCATTTAATTATACATTATATTAACAATTGTATACCTCCTTTATTATTCAAACCTAAGGAAAACAAAACAAAACAAAAATTACAAGAAAACCTTATCCTTACACTAGGCCTAAACAGGGTTTGCTCTCCTGAGGATAGGAAGATTGCAACAGTATAAATCAATGAAATAAGCACTGACATCTTTCAGGGCATCTGAGAGAATATCATTAAAGCTGCGCATATATTTTGAGAAATGAAATCATTCTCTTACAACAAGAATTTGCTGAGAGTATTTTCACCTCCACCACATCTTCTGTATTTTCCTTTCTACAGAGATTGATATTAGATCAGCAGATTCAGAGGATGAGCACAATATACTCGGGAACTCAGTAGGTGTTTTCTTCTGCATTTGCTCTGTTACATACAACAGTTCAGCATTACTGTTTACAGGATCTCTGTACACAGTAACTAGTAGATGCAATCTACCTGTATAAATTCAGGAACGTATTTAAGGCTTTTGCATTTAGACAGACCTTGTTCATATCAGTGTAGTTCCATAATATTCAGAATTATGCAGAGATAAATCTTCATATGGTAGAAATCAGATTAATTCTGACAGGTTACACCAGACAAAGACCCAGGCCAAAATGTATTATACCCTATATGCAGCAAAGCTCTGTATGAGTCATTGCAATTTCAAACCCTTTCTCTAAAATAAGGCATTGTTTTTACAGGAACTTAGTTTTAGCCAGTGGAATTTACCCAGCACCGTAGGAAATATCCAAACTGAAATGAGTTTTAAAACTTGGTATAACTGACCTGGTTCACCCCACATTTGTCTGGTACTTAATCTACATAATATGTGTGTTCTCCCAACACAACTGTCTGGATCCATCCACACTGCAGCTGTATTTTGTCTGGATGGAGCTGCTTCACACCCCAGTAAAACAGGTGTCTCGTGAGTGGTTGTACCTGGTCCATCTGGCTGTAATTTAGCAATTATGCTCTTATTATTAGCACTCTATAATCAGCTCATTGTGTGATTGCCAGTGTGTCCTCCCTGCCATTTTGTTCTGTGTGTGTTTGCATGTTTCCATATTTTCAATATGAAACCAGTCTTTTGTGCTTTATGACTAGCATGTGCAACAGAGACTTAGAGAATGGAGCCACACACAATGGGCCAAACAGCTGGCTTTGTGTTGCCTTAGTAGAAAATGTCTAATTACAGCAGAGTACACACGCCACCATTGATGGCAACACATTTGTATTAAAATGCCTTTGTTCTGGATAGAGTCCTATCATTTATCTAAATGACTATTATTTTCCCTTTCTCCTCAGAGCTTTTATTAAATCTCTGAGCAATTTCAAGCCATTAGCCTACAGATACAGGCTTTATTCAACAAGAATGCATTACTAGGAGAATGGCTGTCTGCCTAGCTGTGTCTGGCACTAGCAAGTCATGTCAGGAGTCCCAGATCCAAGGGGCATGGCTTTTCTCGTTTTGATTGATACTCCACTCCCTTAGTGTTGCTGCCAAGTGAGGTTGTAATTCATGCCTGGATGATTCTGCTGTCACTTATTTCTGCATATAATGTCTGTCTTTTTTCTGGGTGCATTTTAATTTCTGGGGTTTATTTCCTCTACTGCCAAAATCTACTTGATTCTGGAGAGATTTCTTCCCAATAAAAACTAATTGGGAAAAACGTTGAGGTGGATGAGGATCAGCGTGAGGAAGAAACTGGTGCAGTTGGCCCTTATACATGCCTCTGCTCTTCATCCTGTGATTGGTGGTGAACAGGCACATCTGCAGTCATTTCTTCTCCAGGCTGTGCTCTTGTCAACCTGCCTTGATGGATAAGATCAATCACATCATCTGCATTCTTCTTGTCTACTTAAATTAAGCTATTTGGGCTAGGGACTGCTTTTACCTGTCTGTATACACTGTACCAGATGTAGTAGGGCAAGCATGATGACACCACTAAAATGCAAATATCCACTAACATTTTATCTCATTAAAGATCTTCTAAAATATTTTGAAAAACTGTGACAGCTGGACTGAATTTCTAGTCTACAGGGTCAAACATCACTGCCTCCCAAGAGAGGTTAGAATTAGAGTTTTGAGAAAGCTAGGAAAGACTTTCACGCTGGGGACCAAAGGTCCTCCAGAATAAACTGAAGAATGCAGCTAGAATTACTCTTCCTGAATGCAGAGTATGGATACACAGGTAGGACGCTGCCAGAACCTAGGATTAGGGTTCAGAGGAAGGGGTTAGGTGAAGGGAAGACAAAACTGAGAGGAAAAGGAGGCTCAAAAGAGTTTGCAGAAGTAAATGAGGGCACATCAGTAGAATTATCTTGCCAGCAATAATTTGAGAATGCATGCAACCTCAGTGGCATCTGGGGATTATGTTTCCAACAAGGGTTAGGATTTGGAGGATGAGAAAGCCAAGACAGATAATAGCAACAGTGTTTGAATAGCCAGGAAGGGTAAGATTTAATCAAGGACCCTTTGGAGTCTCTGGACTATTTTTTTTTTTTTTTTGCCCTAGGTAGGAAACCTAGCAGTAGCCTTTAGCCTACTGTGGCAGACTGCACTCTCAGTATAGCTCCAGGCTTCTTCCTTGTCAGAACCTCCACTGCCACTTTACCCCTTCCTGTGAACTGGAGACATAGCACAGTACTCACACCAAACACCTGTGCTATTTAATGTTGGAGGGGAAATGTCATGGTTTCCTAGCTGTAGGGTTAGGTTCAGACTAGGGTCAGCATTCAGCAGAAGTGAAAGCCAGGAGAGACAACCAGGTCTGCTTCCCAGCTTAGTGGAGGTTCGATGCCACAATTCTGTGCTGAACCACACTTAGAAGGATTTAGGGGAGACTGCCCTCTCTTAAATAGCAGTTTATCTTAGGATTATGCTTCTGACAAGACATGCAGGACCTGTGGTAAAAGGAAACTATGTTTTTTCTTCGGTTCTCCTCCAAGGATCATTCTCTCCAGGGCTTTTAAGATCTGCACACTTCACTCTCAGACAAGGGATTAGTGTGCTGAGAAACACCTAAAAAAGAGACAGCATAAAAGGGCCCATCAAGGTGATATTTGGGTCTTGGACTCAGACACACCTCCCAACTGTACATTGTCCAGGAACTTCGCAACAGTTGGGCCTGAACCCCTGATTCTTTTCCATGTTCATGTAACAGTGAGGATTCTAAAAAAAGGGAAAACCCTGGGCAACGCTAGAAATGCAGTTGGTTGAAAAGGGGCTGGCAAAGTGAAGGACTGCAGCAGGAATTCACCTCCCAGCAGTATGTGCTCTCAGGACCTAGAGGAATTCTCAGCCCTCTTTCAGCTGGGGGTTAAGGTTTGCATTAGGATCAGTCAGGAAGTAGTCTGCCATGTCCCAGTCTCCGTCTACTGGGGAATTTTTGTCTACACACTGATACCTGAACTGTTGCTGTCTAACTCTTCTAGTCCCAGACTACTTCTTTCCTTAGCTTCATCTTCCTACAAAACAGCTACCAAAATTACATTTTCTTTTAACCACTGCATTTGGCAAGCTGCCCTACTCTTCAAGGGCCTTCACATCATTCCTTCAGTTTAGTTACTTACCCTGCTTACCCTCAGGCTTTGCAGAGTTCTCTCACACCACTACTACTTATCTTATGCACCCAAATCCCCTGCCCTTCCCTCTTTTTATATTCCTAGTCTGCAGATACTTTCATAATCCTATTCTGCTCACTTTCATTCACAACTTACTCCAGAAGACAAATCTCCTGTCTAAAGAAACTGCTGGCAACATTTTTCTACTCCTGAAAGAGTGCAAGGTTTTATGGTGTGTCAGAGCTCTGATTCAAAGCACCATGCTTGCTCACCATTGCTGCTCAGAACAACATGCACCAGAAGAGGATTTACTGTGATATATTCCCCTAAATTTCATTAGTCACACATCCATCTCTGCAAATGCAATGGATAACTTAATTAGCTATGTTATATTTACTTCCCTTCCCCCCAAAATGATGATTTAAAAAAGGCATGCAGTGAAACACATTGAAAAATATTTGTGCTTAATTTTCTGCAAGAGACTTGGATTTATAAACATCTGCTGTTCTTCCTGAACTGGCAAAAAATGGGATGGGCAAGTGGACAAAGAGACAGGCTGGAGCTCAGCAGTCCAAGGATGAGATTTGTGCAGTGTCATAGAAGTCCTGTGTGACCTTTCATCCTCACAGGTGAAATGGAGAAAGCAAGAACATACTTCTCTTGCAGAGATGGTATGGGACACTAAAGTACAAGTTCAATAGGGGCCACAAAAGCACCTAACAGCATGGTAAATTAAAAAAAGTCATACTGACCCATGCTTTTCTTTGACCTATTTTACAAGATTACAGCAGATAGCTTTCATAAAGATAAAGAAGATAAGACACATAGGAATAAGTTTTTCACCTGTAGAGAAACTAGCTAGAATGAGATTATAATGGCAGTAAATCATAGATACTCCAAAATCAGAGATACAAAAGACTATTTTATAGGTCATCCAGTCCATCCAATGGCAGGATTTCCCACGGAAACTATTCTCCAATATCTTTATCCAGACTACTTCCACAGTCTTTGTGGCTTGAGGCAGAAGGTGATCTCCAGATGAGGTCATAAATACATTTTCCCTGTGGCACAATACAATTTCCTGAGCATGTCTGAATCAATTTATTAATTTCCAGCAAGAGACTCTGCCATTTTTTTCCCACCAATTTGAAGCAGATGGCCTCATCTGAAAGCTAGTGACCTGAAGATACGCTTTTTTTCCACTCAGAGGTCAACCACTCATCAGTGACCTTGAAGAGAAAAAAATCCAAATGCTGAAAAAATTTGCTTTGCTAAAGCAAAGACAAAAACATTTCAAGTGACTGGTTCAAATTATCATTCTAAAATTACCCTGTGAAAAAATTAAGCGCTTAACAATGAAACAATGCTCCGTGTTATCATTTGTTAAAAGGGATTTCAGCCCACAAGCCATCTGTAGCCTTATGTGACAGTTAACTCAGGCTGTAGCATGCTTCTGGGTTCCCTATCAGAGGTCTCAGTCTGAACCAACAGCAGTTTGAAAAAGAGGATGGATTTTTCTGAAAGCAAGGAGCTACCTCCCCCCCAAGCATCTTTTTCTACAATGTGTTAAGTGTCTGTGTGATCGTACAATGCAAGAAGGTCTGAGGGGACTAAGAGGTAAAAGAGCTCCCAGGCATACACTGTTCTTGCATTTCACTCTCTATTCCCTGTACTAGTCCCAAGAGCAATCAAGAAAAGTTGCAGCTATGAGTAGGCTGTATGAATTACTTTACTTATGTCATCCTACACATGGAAACCATCTTTCCAGGTCACTTCTCAAGCCCTGCTAGCTGTAAACAGGCCTAAATACAGTAGCTGATCTGCACATGAGCAGTACAACTGGCACTTCTCTCAATTTACTTTCTCAAAAATGCAAGTCAATTATTATAAAAAATCAGGTAGTTTTCCTCGTTCTATTCATGAGGAAAATATTTTTTCCTTGAAATCCATGCCTGAAACTCATCTGTGTTGTTTTATCATCTTGTGCTGAATCCTTCTGCAGTGCTGATGGACTTCACTTTCATATCTCTGTTTTCCATTTGCCATGCATGATGTTACTGTTGAAGAGATAAGTTTTTTTTGCTTCTGATTTACTCTAAGCTACTGGTGCAGGTTCTCAGCTTCCTGAATAACCCAAGAGCACATGACAGTCTGCCACTGCACTATTTAGTTCCAGGTGGTCAGGTTTCCAGAGCAATTTATCCAACAGTTTATTGGAAGATACATTATCACAGGGCATAAGAAAAGACCTCATGAGAATGCATAAAAGATGGGAAAGAAGAAGTAGCTATAAATGGTTAATTTTCACAATGGAAAGATATCTAAAGTGGCCCTAATGGTTTTTAAGGTATTCATATATGATGTCACACAAAGTTACCCAGAGCAGTGAAAACTAGAATTCACAGCTAAGAGTTGCAGAGGGCTCTTAATGCCAAGTAACTGAGCAATAAAGCATCAGATGAAATTCAGTGTCAATAAATGCAAACTGAGGAACATGGAGAAAAACTTTAATTAGACACATAAAATGTCAACCTGTAAGTTAACTCTTACTTCTCAAAAAATAATCCTGGAATTCAATGAAAGCATCACTTTAGTGCTCAGCATCAGCCAAAGAGGGAAACAGATTATTAGGAAATATAGAGAGAGAAATACTGGGAAAAAGAAAACAGAAAGTGCATTATGCCATACCATAATGCCTTGGAGCAGCTAAATGAGGCCCATGAAAAATAAGGAGCAGATTTCAGATGAGGAAAAATTAGAAGATAAGGGATCTTAATACTGAAAATTAGACAGAAGAAAGGGATATTACAAGCAACAACAAAATCTTTACCAACATGGAGAAGGTGAAGAGGGAACAATTTTTTGCCATTTCACATAACACAAGAGCTAGAAAGAACCCAATACAGTGACTGAGCAAATCTTAAACTGAAGTCAGTTTTCTCTTTGTATGTCATTGTTTCAGGACTGTACAGGGGTCAAAAGTATAAATGGTTAAAAGAGTAACTAGGTTTATTCATGCAAGAAAATTCTTCAAGGGCTCTTAAACGCAGAAATGAGGTTATAGCACCTGTCTCAGGAAACTTCTTACACCACAGATTTCCAGAATCTGGGAATGAGAATGGGAGAAAATATAATTTCGTACTGTTTTGTTCATATAATTTTTCCTATTCAATGTCTACTGGACACCATGAAGAACAGTGTACTGAGCTAAACAGACTGTTAAATGACTTGATACGGTTCGTTTACTAGTATAGCTATTCTTAGGTCTGAACACCTTAAATCTCATCCACCCTTTATGATTTCATGCTTAGCAGAGGGGATTTATCAGTCAAGGACTCTCATGCTAAGGCAGAATGCCTTTTTGTGGTCCATCATGCAGTGTGAGCCAGGAGTTCAGCCTACACAAATCCACAGGTGTGAAGTTATATACTATGTTCTTGAATTAAAGTTTGGTACAGATTAAGTGGCATCTCCCCATGGCAAATAAATTGTTTTGGAATGTATCCTTGACCAGCTCTGATATTTTGGGCTTTATCATTCAATCAACCTGTTTTGTTTAACAGTTTCATAAAGTAATTTAAATTCTTGGTTTCCATGGTAACATGTGATGCTCGTCTGAAATCAGTTACATACTCTTGAAAGAACATTCTCTTCTCCCAGTTTTCTGAAGAGTAATATTATATCCAACTTAATTTAAAGTACCACTGTTTAAAATGTAAAATATACCTTATAGAGTTTGTAAAATGACAAGTATTCTTCATAGTCTATTAATATATCTCACTTTCACTAAATAACCCTCTCCACATGAGAATACTTGTTGTCTGTTCAAGTAAGGAAATGCTATTCTGCACCATTAAAAGCAGTAAAACCTGACTCAAAGTAAATATTAATGGCACTTTACAAAATAATAGAAAGTAAGGATATAGAGCACTAAGTACTTTCACTAAGTACAAATCCAGAGTAGTGTTTCAATAACTACAGAAGGTAAATATAAACTGGTTTGCAAACATTATGAATGGTAAACAGACCTGTTTCAACTGTTTATGTATTTAGTTTCTCATCTCTGTTGATTTCAATATGTGAGTTTGCTGGATTAATGCACATAGCATGGGGAATAAACAAGAAGAGTTAGACATGTGCACACACCTGCAGGGCTATTACCTTATTGTAATCAGGGAGACATGGGGGGATGGCTCCTATGACTGGAGTGTTGGAATGGAAGGATACAGGCTCTTTAAGAAGGACAGGCAGGGGAGACAAGAAGGGGGTGTCACCCTCTATGTCAATGACCAGCTGGAGTGCATGGAGCTCCGCCTGGAGATGGATGAGAAGCCCAAGAGCTTATGAGTCAGAATTAAAGGGAGAAGTGACATTATAGAGGGGGTCTGCTATAGGTCACCTGACCAGGAGGACCAAGCAGATGAGGCCCTTTACAGACAGATAGGAGCAATCTCATGTTCATAAGCCCTGGTCCTCATGGGGAACTTCAACCACCCCGATATCTGTTGGAGGGACAACAGAGCAGGGCATAAGCAATCCAGGAGGTTCCTGGAATACATTGATGATGACTTCCTTCTCCAAGTGATAGAGGAGCCAGTCAGGAGAGGTGTTATGCTGGACCTTGTTCTCACCAAAAGGAGGGCTAGTGGGGAATGTGAAGTTCAAGGGAAGCCTTGGTTGAAGTGACCATGAAATGGTGAAGTTCAAGATCCTTAGGGCACCGAAGAGTACGCTCAGCAAGCTCACTACCCTTGGACTTCAGGAGAGCAGGCTTTGGCCTCTTCAGGGATCTGCTTGGTAAGGTACCATGGGATAAAGCCCTGGAGGGAAGAAGGGCCCAAGAAATCTGTTTAATATTCAAGGATTGCTCCTCCAAGCTCAGGAGCGGTGCATCCCTACAAGAGGAAGTCAGGCAAAAATGCCAGCAGGCCTGCATGGATGAACAAGGAGCTCCTGGACAAACTCAAACACAAAAAGGAAGCCTATAAAGGATGGAAGCAAAGACAGGTAGCCTGAGAGGAGTACAGAGAAATTGTCCAAGCAGCCAGGGATCAGCTTAGGAAAGCTAAAGCCCTGATAGAATTAAATCTGGCCAGGAACATCAAGGGTAACAAGAAAAGCTTCTATAGGTACGTCGGTGCTAAAAGGGGAAAAAGGGCCCGGAAATGGGAGACCTGGTTACCCAGGATATGGAAAAGGCTGAGGTACTCAATGACTTTTTTGCCTCAGACTTCACTGGCAAGTGCTAAAGCCACACCATCCAAGTTGCAGAAGGCAAAGGCAGGAACCAGGGTAATGAAGAACTGTCCACTGTAAGAAAAGATCAGGTTTGAGATCATCTGAGGAATCTGTAGTTGCACAGGCCACTATCCATTAGAAGCCATGGCAATCTGGTGAAGTTTCCACCGACTGGAAAAGGGGAAACATAACCCCATTTTTAAAAAGGGAAAAAAGAAAGACCAGGAGAACTACAGGCCAGTCAGTCTCACCTCTGCGCCCAGCAAGATCATGGAGCAGATCTTCCTGGAAACTATGCTAAGGCATGTGGGAAATAAGGAGGTCACTGGTGACAGCCAATATGGCTTCACCAAGGGTAAATCGTGCCTGACAAATTTGGTGGCCTTCTACAACAGGGTTACAGTATTGGTGGATAAGGGAAGAGCAACTTGTGCAAAGCATTTGACACTGGCCCGCATGACATCCTTGTCTCTAAATTGGAGAGGCATGGATTTGATGAATGGAGCACTCGGTGGATAAGAAATTGGCTGGATGGTCACACTCAAAGAGTTGCAGTCAACGGCTTGATGTCCAAGTGGAGACCAGTGACGAGTGGCGTTTCTCAGGGCTTGGTACTGGGACCGGCACTGTTTATCATCTTTGCTGGCGACAGGGACACTGGGATTGAGAGCACCCTCAGCAAGCTTGCCGATGACACAAAGCTGTGTGGTGTGGTCAACACACTGGAGGGAAGGGATGTCATCCAGAGGGACCCTGACAGGCTTGAGAGGTGGGTCCGTGCAAACCTCTGGAAGTTGAACAAGGCCAAGTGCAAGGTCCTGCACATGGGTCAGAGGAATCCCAAGCACAAATACAGGCTGGGAAGAGAATGGGTTGAGAGCGCCCTGAGGAGAAGGACTTGGGGGTGTTGGTTGATGAGGAGTTCAGCATGACCCAGCAATATGCACTTGCAGCCCACAAAGCCAACCATATCCTGGGCTGCATCAAAAGAAGCATGGCCAGGTTGAGGGAGATGATTCTCCCCCTCTACTCCACTCTCGTGAGACCCCACCTGCAGTACTGTGTCCAGTCTGGGGCCCCCAACATAAGAAGGATGTGGACCTGTTGGAGAGGGTCCAGAGGAAGGCCACCAAGATGATCAGAGGACTGGAGCACCTCTCCTGTGAAGACAGGCTGAGAGAGTTGGGGTTGTTCAGCCTGGAGAAGCAACCGCTCTGGGGAGACTTTATGGCAGCCTTCCAGTACCTGAAGGGGGGCCTACAAGAAAGGTGGAGAGGGACTTTTTATAAGGCCATAAAGTGACAGGACAAGGGGTAATGGCTTTAAACTGAAAGAGGGTAGGTTTAGATTAGATGTAAGGAAGAAATTCTTCGCTATGAGGATGGTAAGGCACTGGAACAGGTTGCCCAGAGAGGCAGTGGATGCCCCATCCCTGGAAGTGTTCAAGGCCAGATTGTATGGGGCTTTGAGCAACCCGGTCTAATGGAAGGTGTCCCTGATGATAGCAGGGGGGTTGGAACTGGATGATCTTTAATGTCCCTTCCAACCCACACAATTCTATGATTCTATGATTCTGTGATTCTATGATTAAAGAAAATTTTAGGTAAATGTTGCAGAATGTTTTCAGGAGTTGACTTTAATTTCATTAAGACCTAAAGACCAAGAGTGGTTGGTCCATAGTGCTTCATGGAAAGTTATATCATTACATATTCTTCTCAGGAGTAGAAAAAAAAAATATGTCAAGTTACTTTAAATGTTATTTGTTCACTTCTAAAATACATATAAATGATATGTAGCTGAAGGGGAATGTCAGTCTGAAATAAAGAACTAATTCTAGATATAATCCTCAAAAGGTGTGAATCCATACTAGTATCAGTACACAGATAAGTATTTCAACATACGTCACATTTCCATTGATATCAATAGGTCAAATTAACAGCGGACATAACATGAAATAGTTCCATAAGGAAGAACATACTTTCATACAAGAACATACAATGCTTTTTTCCAGCTATGGGTGTGCATAAGTGGAAAAAAGAAAAAAAAAAAAGAAAAAAAAAAAAAAAGGAGATGCAAAAAGAAATATTTCACATTTTATTTCACACCAGGCAGAGAACTTCACAGTACCAATTCCTCCATCTGTTATTATCAAACACTGGGGAGAGAAACACATTGTGTTGCTGACCTTAGAGGCTGCAATTTACCCACTCACTTTCCTTGCAGCATTCCCCATTACAGGTGGGTCACTGATTTACTAAAGCAGTCGTAACGCTCTCACCAGCAGACACTGTCTTCAAGCAAGCTGATTATTCATGAGTGCAATATGCACTCATGCACGGAAAACATGCTGGGTTGACTCGCAAAACTGGCTGCAATGGATGGCTATAAACTCTTCAGGAGGGATAGGCAAGGAAGGGGAGGTGGTGGGGTAGCCCTGTATGTTAGGGAATGCTTTTATTGTCTAGACCTTAATGATGGTGATGGTGGGGTTGAGTTTTTATGAGTAAGAATCAGGGGGAAGGCCAATGAGGCCTTGAGTGGGAGTCTGTTATAGACCACCCAACCAGGATTAAGAGGCAGATGAACCAATCTATAAGCAGCTGGGAGAAGTCTCACAATCGCTAGCCCTTGCTCTCGTGGGGGACTTCAACTTAATCGATGTCTGCTGGAAATACAGTACAGCAGAGAGGAGACAGTCTAGGAGGTTCCTAGTCTGTGTGGAAGACAACTTCCCGGGACAGCTGTTGAGGGAGCTAACAAGGGAAGGCACCTGCTGGACCTGTTGCTTGCAAACAGAGAAGGCCTTGTGGGTGATGTGACGGTTGGAGGCTGTCTGGGGCACAGCGATCATGAAATGGTAAGAGTTTTCGATTCTTGAAGACATAAGGAGGGGGATCAGCAGAACTGCTCTTTTGGACTTCTGGAGGGCAGACTTTAGCCTTTTTAAGAGACTGGACAGAGTCCCTTGGAAGACAGTCCTGAAAGGCAAAGGAGTCCAGGAAGGCTGGACATTATTCAAGAAGGAAATCTTAAAGGCACAGGAGCAGGCTGGCCCCATGTGGCAAAAGATGAGCCAGCAGGGAAGAAGACTGGCCTGGCTGAACCGAGAGCTTTGGCTGGAACTCAGGAAAAAAAGGAGAGTTTATGACCTTTGGAAGAAGGGGCAGGCAACTCAGGAGCACTACAAGAATGTCATGAGGTTATGCAAGGAGAAAATTAGAAGGGCCAATGCCCAACTTGAACTTAATCTGACTGTAAAAGACAATAAAAAAATGTTTCTATAAATACATTAGAACAGAAGGAGGGCTAAGGAGAATCTCCCTCTTTTATTGGATGTGGGAGAAAACATACTGACAAAGGATGAGGAAAAGGCTGAGGTACTTAATGCCTTCTTTGCCTCAGTCTTTAATAGTCAGACCAGTTATTCTCCAGGTACTCAGCCCCCTGAGCTGGATGAGAGGGATCAGGAGCAGACTGAAGCCCCCATAATCCAAAGGGAAATGGTTAGTGACCTGCTATACCACTTAGGCACACACAAGTCTATGGGGCCAAATGGGATCTAGCCAAGGGTACTGAAGGTGCTGGCAGAAGTGCTGACCAGGCCACTTTCAGTCCTTTATCATTAGTCCTGGCTAACTAGGGGGGTCCCAACTGACTGGAGGTTAGCAAATGTGGTGCCCATCTACAAGAAGGGTCAGAAGGAGGATTCAAGGAACTACAGGCCTGTTAGTCTGACCTCGGTGCCAGGGAAGACTGAAGCAGATCATCTTGAGTACCATCAGGTGACACATACAGGAAAACCAGGTGATCAGGCCCAGCCAGCATGGGTTTATGAAAGGTGGGTCCTACTTGGCTTAACCTGATCTTCTTCTATCACAAGGTGACCTGCTTAGTCAATGAGGGAAAGGCTGTGGATTTTGTCTATCTGGACTTTAGTAAAGCCTTTGATACCATTTCCTACAGCATTCTCCTGGAGAAACTGGCTGCTTATGGCTTGGATGGCCAAGGCGGCCAACAGCTTCCTGGCTTGTATCAGAAATAGTGTGGCCAGCAGGACTAGGGAAGTGATTGTCCCCCTGTATTCGGTACTGGTGAGGCCTCACCTCAAATGCTGTGTTCAGTTTTGGGCCCCTCACTACAAGAAGGACATTGAGGTGCTGGAGTGTGTCCAGAGAAGGGCAACAAAGATGGTCAGGGGTCTGGAGCACAAGTCTTTTGGGGACCAGCTGAGGGAACTGGGGTTGTTCAGCCTGGAGAAGAGGAGGCTGAGGGGAGACCTTATCGCTCTCTACAACTGCCTGAAAGGAGGTTGTAGCGACGTGGGTGTCAGTCTCTTTTCCCAAGTAGCAAGTAATAGGATGAGAGCAAATGGCCTCAAGTTGCGCCAGGGGAGGTTTCAGTTGGATATTAGAAAAAATTTCTTCACCAAAAGGGTTATCAAGCATTGGAACAGGCTGCCCAGAGAAGTGGTTGAGCCCCCATCCCTAGAGGTATTTAAAAGACATGTAGATGCAGTGCTTAGGGACATGGCTTAGCAGTGGACTTGGCAGTGCTAGGTTAACTGTTGGGCTTGATCTCAAAGGTCATTTCAAACCTCAATGATTCTGTGATTCTATGATTGTATGCCCCTCAGTGCTAGTATTTGACCTCTTATTTGTTCTTTTGCTCCTGTATGTGGACTAATATATGTTCATAAAATTACTTTGGGCCTTTTCTGTCCTCCAGGATTGTACATTTCCATTGCATGATTGCTTCCTTACATAATGGGATAGTAATCAGGAATTGATGAGTTAATATTTCCCTTTTCTAGCTAATTAGCTTCCTGATCACAGTGCTGCCATCAGGAGTGTTCAGGTGCCATAGATTATGATACAAATCAGGGCTCTGAGACAGGAAATATCCAATGCTTTTAGTGCTGGTAGGTGTCATATTTGCTAGAGGTGTCCTTTTCCAGATGTGATATGAAGCCAAGGTTTGTGCTACACTGAGTTGCTAGAAGATGATGATGTCTCCATATATGTTACCTTATAACTCTGATTCATTTCCAAAATTTCTTTTGCAAGTTTGGGTAAACAGACCTGGCATTTGAATCTAATACATTATACTCTTCCTTTTCTAAGCTAGTATGAAGAATTAGTATGTGGTACAATCTTATATTCTGTGCTACAGAAGGGATTCTATAGAGGCTAAAGTGATTTTTGTTTAGGGAGTTTGCAATAAATATCAAATATTCTGTGATCTTCAGCTGACAGGTAGTCAACTGTGGGAAATGTTAATATATTACAAAATTTAAACAATGAATATGAGTGATACAAGAAGGAATCTAGAAAAAGTCCTTGCTAGCGACCCTTGTGGAAGCTGTAGCAGAGAGGAGACCCTATTAATGTTACTGGTACAAACTTTGCAACTTCGTTTACCAGCTCCATACTCTCTGAACATGTCCCACCCTCATACATATTTATGTCCACATATGTACACTTAGATTAAGTTAAAGAAAGAAGAAGACAAGAAGTGGCATACTCCAGAAGTGGATTGCTCAACCTGGATTTTCCTGAGCAGAGAACAAGTTTCTACTATTAATATTTATGTGCAAGCATGTATCACAAACTTCTAGCACAGCCAGATGAAAGATTTTGTCGGAAGCACCACTGGAGACAAAAGTAAGAACTTTGTTGACTACTAATATATTGCTATAGGACTGGCACACACCATATTTTCCAAGTAAATGATTAGATTGGTCTATTTATTTCCAAGAATTTCCCATTTTCCCAGTCTGACTATGATACTGATTCCCTTTGATGAACCACTGATAGTAGAAGAGATGTCTTCAAAATTCAGGATTGAAACTGCTCCTCGTAAAACTGTCCCTGTTGGTATAGGGATTGTGTCAGACTTGGCATCAATACTGGGCAAGACTGATTTCCTTGGGTATTACTGCATCACTTTATGTGTCTGTTGGCTTCCATTTAGAAAGGGAACCTGTCATTAATAAAATGTCTACAATCAAAACTGATATAATTATTCTATTTTTGATCAATGGTAATTTTATTTTCCCTAAATATAAAGATCCTACTTCTAAACCCCTTAATTCCCATGACAGCTTTGATAACACTAATGTGATAGATTATTTTGCAACTCATGGTCATTTATCTCCAAAAGACAACCTAATACAAATTATTATGGCATTAGAAAGAAGCTTTTTTTCCCATGTGAGCTGGTCAATATCCTTGATATCTTTGTAAACTATTGTTCAGAAAACTTTAAGTGCAATAGCTGGGGAAAGTAGAAGACTGCACAAAGGAGGCTGTGCTCTGTCTTCTACTTGCAGGAATAAAATATACATGGTAACAGCAATTTATATTTTAGAGGCAACATTTCTTATAATAACCAGTGGATTATTCCATCCATCATAAAGCATTTTATTATGCACTCAAGATAAACCCCCTGAAAAAACAATCAAAAAGTCAGTCCTGCCCTGGCAAACACAGTGTATCTGTACTTCCAAACACAATGTGTTTTAAATTCCTGATTGCAACTATTTTCTCTCTCTCTCTCTTTCTTTCCTAAACAATCTAAAAGATATCAATGGACATCAAGATCATGGCAACAAAAGGTGCCTTTATTTAGGGAGAGGTTGCATTTTATTCATTACTTGCGAAGTGAATTAAATACCAGCCAGGAATGTATTGACTTTCTGAAGGTTCAGTTTCATACAATGAAAACATGTGTAAACTACCTATAACTCACCAAGCTAAATCTGATGAAAGAAAGAATTTAAATAGAGAATGACAACTGGGAGCTGTTTCAAATCCTGGAAGATCCCAAAGGCACAGTCAGGCAAGACAGATAAAAATCAGTAAAAAGAAAAGGAAAAAAAAAATCGGGTCATAAACAGTCACAAGTAAATATATTTATGGTTTTGTAAATTATTGTATGAGTGTGTGTAACAATAGAAGAAAAATGGTAACTAGACAGTTAAAAGTATGTATTTGAAGATATAATTTGTATAAAATATGCAAAATTTGATTACAAGGTGAACTTAGGAAAGAGCAGAGTTTGAAGTGCTTCTTGCCAAATGGCAGAAGTTTTTTTCTGAAAACAGAGTTTCATATTTTCAGAAACTCGAACCCAGTTTTCTCAACAGGCAAGAGATGACAGAAGAGAGAAAACTCACTTTCACCTGAAAAATGCTAAGTGTTCTTTTATATTTATCCTTCTATTCAATTTCAGTTGTAGTTATATGTGAGTACTCAATCCAAGGTGATTCTCTAGAACAAGCTCATCTATAATGTCTTCATTGCTTTCTAATGTAAATCTACAATCTATATATGCTTTCATCTGGGAAAAATTGGATCCTAATTTTATGAATATCATCACTCTCCACTCTATATAGAAGAACTTGAAATCTCTCACAACGTCACAACTCCTGTTAGTATGTATTCTCCTTACAATGTTGGAGAAGCCTCTATTCTAATCCAACCCTTAATATCTGTAGCAGCTACCAGAATGAGTGATGATGGTAGCTGTCCTCCAGCTTTAACAACTCTGTGAAATTAAACAAGGAGAGAGCCCAAGACAATCCTATCTAGATTAGAACACTGTCTACCAGACTTGTGCTATAGGGATTCACTTCATGTTTTATATTTTCTCAGCATAAAGCCGTGATCTCTTTCTCTTACACAATTTGGGATTGCACACAATAACGTTTTAAGGTACAGGCTGTGTTCCTCTCTCCTACAGGACCATGTAGCCAGACCACAGACTACAATGTGATGAAGGTATGAGAATGGATTTTGCATGCAGGACCTCACAATTCTTCAAGACATGCATGAACCCAAGTGTGAAAACTTCAGCTGTTGGACCAACTACCCATTGCCCAGCTGCATGTGACACGTGATATGCTGGAGGAGAAGATCAGGTATAAAATCTATAAAATTTCATTGCAGTTGAGATTGTATGACTCCTCTTCCTCAGAGACAGATGGTCTTTCACTCACAGGACCACCAATATAAGGCCTCTAAACCAGAGAGATGACATACAGCTGGTCTACCACAAGAGGCACTGCAAGTAGAGCTCACACCTCTGCATCCTAAAGCTGCATTTTTGCAGAATATTTTTGCACATTTTAGCTTATTAGGTCAATGCATAGACTTCATACTGCCTTTTTCTGATATGTGAATTTCACATGTCTTTCTTTGTCTATCTTACTTAAAAGGAAGTTGTTCAGGGCACCTGAACATTGTCATTTGCTGTTGTAAGTACATTTTATCAATAGAAAATAATGTGAATGAGTGAGTATTGGTAGAAATAATATTCCAGTCAGTGGATATAACTTGCTCTAATAGGGAAAGAATGACTCTTTCCATCTGTAACTACTTATCTGAATCTGGCTTCAATTAATTACCTCCCAGTATTGTTTCTTTTGTCCTGCTGGCTAATCCTCAGTCATAGCAGAGTTAAGCTGGGAGCTGCGAAGCAGCTCAGTCAAGGGAGAGGACCTGCTACAACAAATACTCAATGCACAGGTAGAGGACTAGTGTTTCTAGCTGAAACTGGTAGTACTGACCAACAGTGCCTTTTCACTGCCATTCTGAAGTAGATCAAACAACATGGGAAGGGGATAGCAATAGATTTTGTGAATGGAATAATACTTTTCCCACTTTGGAGACTTATTTAAAGTTATCCAAAAGAGGTTAGAGGCAGAAAACTGGACTCCGAACAGGAAGCTGTTCTGAGTTCATAGCAAAGACACAACTGCCACAAAACTATTCCTGAGAAATATATTATGCAAATAAAATAAAACACACTTACCTGGCCATGATCCTGGGCAGAGACCATCAGCAAAATCCCTTCCATTTTAAGTCCATTCATCTATAAAAATAACAGGAGACCCATATTAATGTTACTGTTACAAACTTTATAACAACTTCTACTGACTCCAAGCACTCTGAACATGCCCTTAACTTCTGATTGTGCTTTGCACTATTGTCAGCACCATTTTCTACACTGTCCATCTCTTCAGGTTTGGAAAGGGACAGAAAGAGGTTGGAAGGACCAGACATCAGCACATTCTCTCATCAAGGGAAGGAATCAAAAGTTCCAGCCTTCTGTGATCATGAAACTATAGTCTTGCACCCCAAATCCAGTTTTACAAACTCAGATGTCTTTTCATAGTAAATCTCAGCTCCTTAGTGGCATCAGCTCCTCACTCCTGCCTTGGTTAGTCCCCTTAAGAAGCTTGATGGCATGTGTAACACAATCCCTGATACTCATCCCATCATCCCCTTTAAACATAGGAAGATAAGAGAACCCAGACAAAAGAAAAACATGAATAACACAAAACTATGTATACTAGATCACAAGAACCAGCAGACATACCACTGGTGTGAATGCAGTCTAGCTTCATGTCCTGACTCAAAGGAAAAAATTGTTAATACCTATTGCAAAACTGCCTCTGCCAAAAATATATATACTTCAAATTCGGTCTGTTTTGTGACTGAGGCTGACTGGAAGCAGCAGAGGTTCCTCAGAATTGTTTATTCTTGCGGAAGGAGCAAAAAGCCTACTATAAAAGTGTTACCCCACTTTCATCCTATTTCTGAAGAGCAAGGGATAGACCCCCTCACTTCCCACTGAAAATCCAAGATAGCAGAAGCAACCTCTTTGAGTGGCTAAGCCTTGCCACGCCATCATGTTGCTTTGTACGCTTCTGAGTTTCCTTTTCTGTATATGTATGAACAAAACTTTGCACATGCAAAATGCATATGAAAAAGAAGATAAAACATTTGTCCTCAGCCAACTTACAGTTGTTTTATTCTTGAATGGACTATTTATAGAATATTTTCCCACTTTGCTCTGAGCTCCAACTTTGAGACAAAGCAATGTGCCAAGCACTTTAAATTATATCTACCCATCTGAACATTTCTAGCAGTATAAGCACTGAATGCCTTCTATGACAGTCAAGATGAATGAATTCATTGCATCGCCATCATTAATTTCAGTGATTTCAATGCAGCCAGACAGCTATTTTCTGGTGGTGGCAGCATCTCCATGATGTGTTCCTTTCTCTGACTTAATATTTTTCTTAACAGAAACATTAGAGGGAACCGAGCAGAGACGTGGAGCTGTTATAGCAGAATGAAATGATGTCTGGGAAAAAGTTTAATCAAAACACCCTCAGTTTGCCCATTAAGGGTTCAGGGATATCTTGTCAAATTAAACCAAAGACCAAAATAAATTAAAAAAAAAAAAAAAAAAGCAAGAACAAAGAGAGAGAGACACACAGCTTTAGTGCTTTACTTCTCCACTTCGTACAGAGTTTATTTGTTACATGACTGTCATTCAGACAAGTCTGAGGAGACTGAAGCTACTGATTTTGTCTGAGACATACCTGTGGATATGTTTAGCAAATGTAGTTATTGGCTTTCTAATCAATCCTTTAAGATTCCTGTGGCTTCCTACCCACTGGTGACTCAGAGGAAGGAAATTTAACTGAGAAATTTGTCACCTGCAGAAGTGTTTCAATGTAATTAGCTAAAAATGTTACAGAGGTGATTTCTACTCTCACTCCAGGTCCACAGACTAAGACTCCAGTGATACCTGTGCAGATACTACTAATTTACACTTGTAGAAACCATAAAGCAGATACCAGTGTGTTTGCATATTTCTCTCTGGAGTTTTAGCACCCTCTTTTTTGTTTTATATGTAGTGTTAGTACTATTATTTGGGGTTTTTTTAAATGTTTGTTTTTATTGAATTATAGTATAATTTATTCTTGGGAAAGCATCATCATCATTTGTAAGACGCCTCTAGATTTCATTTACATTTTTATTCCTTTGCTTCTGAATAAAAAAATTATTCTCTAAGGCTAGCTGGAAAGATGGTGACTACTTTTCCCACAGTCACTGCAGTCATGAGACTACAGTGAAGCATTACAGCAGTTCAGCTCGAGAAAGCACACTTCATCACAGGACCTGGAGCCTTGCCAGTGGAGAATAACAGCATGAGGTATCAACATGGGACATTTCAGTGGTTCAGGGAGATGTGGACTGATCATAAGTGTACCCAGAAAGCAAACATTTCCTCATTTTGTATGACAAAAAGGACCATTTTGATTCCCATCAGCCCGATGAAAAATTCTAAATGTAGTTATTAGCCTACTAGTACACAAGAGGAAGTTTATCAGGCAAAGAAGGATATCACAGCATAGCAGCATTTGAATATCATTGCATGGAAACTGTAAAGGGTTTTTAACCAGGGGGAAATAAACTACATTGTTCCACAACTGGGAGAACTAAGGAGATACCAACTCTCATGAATTAGTGCTCTATGTTCTGGTGCTCTCTGTCAGTAATTACCCCAGCTCCTTCCTTTATCCCTATGACCTTGAAAACCTTACCTTTCTCTGAAATACCATCATTTTCTTCATCCCAATACAAAGATGAACAGCCTCTCCACACTCAGTCTAATCCCTGTACTAGATGTCCTCTAATAGACTGAGGACATGTGCTCAAACAGCTTCCAAGCTTTGTGTGCAATGTTTTGCCAGAGGCAAGCCAAGCAGAACAGTTAGCCATTGAGTTTAGACTGCAGCCTTTCCCTCTGTGGGAGCTCTAATTTAGGTGTCACTCCTCTCCTCGCACACTGCTTTTCACAAAGCATATATGAATGCAATTACCTTTCATGCCTCTGCTTCCTTGCGGAACGTAGTTGAAACTGGCCAACAGATCTGACAGTTACTTAGGTAAGGATTAGGAGACAAACAGATGAACAAACAGGTGGAGAGCCAATATAATCACATAATCTTTGCTTCCAGCCAGAAAGATAATTTTGGAAAAATTGCATTTGCTGCTACAGAAAGGGTTTTGTGGAACTCTTCCATGGGAATGTAATTGGTTCCTCTACCAGCACTGGGTAGCGTCTTAAACTCTTGAAAAACAGCTTTACTGAGCCCACACCATGCAGGTGGAATCAAAGAACCTGATACTGCAGCCATGGTCTTGCAGATGAAGCACAGTGCGATAGTGAAAGGATGGCCTAACAGCAAAGACCTAACAGAACTGCCCCCTTCCCAAGCCCAAACTGAGGCACACCATTGTGGATAAATGGATGCAATCCTGGATGTTACTATAAATCGCTCAAAGCTGTGCTCTTCCAATCTATAAGTCCAACAATCATCTACGCTATGTTCATTTTCAAGATGGAGAACTTGAGGGATTTTCTTTGAATTTTAACTTTAATACACTCCACTGTAAGCAAAATAAAGTGGTAAATGCAGAAGAAAACCAATTAAATGAATATTATTATGAAGTGAAAACTCTGTGGATCAAATTTCCATGTTGACCTAGTGCTGACATGCGCAGTTTTAGAACAATTGCACTGGATTCTTACTATGCACCTTTCATTAGTGCGTATGGGAGGCTGATTAAGTGCTCCCTTGAGATTCAGAGAGAATTCAGCATGCTGTTTTGCTTTGGCACCAAGATCTTTCACAAGTGTTGGGGTTTTAATTGTTTTCTCATGCAAAATTTGATCTGCTTTCTTTGACTTTCACTGAAGCTGTGTCACCAACTTGCAACATGTTATCAGTTTAGAGAAATTCTATCGCTTCTGAAAAGCAAAGGGTATTAAACTGCCTCTCCCCCAAGGTAAAATGAGATTCTTGACTTTGTCTTTTGCATTTTCATTAATGTGCTCTGTAGCTCTAAGCAGCATTGGTTTTTCAGTTCTGAACGCTGACATGGAGAACTGAAATAATGGTCATTATTACAGTCATCAGTCACTTTTTTTCTGAGCTATGCCTTGAGGATGCTTCATACAATATATGCAACTGTCCTTTGCAGGACATCTGAGTCTGTGCTGAATGCTAATCAGGGTTTCTGATACATTTTTTTTCCTTTCTTTTTAATTGCTGGAGATTCATTTCTGCCTGCCTCTCCATCTTTATATATGCCCATTCACCTTGTTCACTCTTTCAACTTATTACAAATTTTTATAAAGCACCTTCACTATTTCTTAGAAGGCTTTCACGTTTGCACATTTCTCTTTTATATGGACTGTCCTCTGTTCCCTGCCTGAGTCTTGTCTCTGTAATCACAGCAAAAAGAGGGGGAGCAGAGCAACTGAATTGCGCCATTGCCCTAGGCAAGGGTGGGACTGAGCTTTATGATATACATTCAAGACTTGTTTCTGGAGGCAAACAGCAGGTAAAGGTTATGCAAGGTGAGTGTTCCATCTGACACACTAGGTGTTGTACACAGAGCAGGACAGGCTTCAGTGCATGCAGATTGCTCTGTCTCTGTTACCTTCAGTGGGAACTTGCTCGTTTACACAAACCGAGAGTTTGGTCCACTTTGGCCCACTGTCCTCCTTCCTCACCCTGCCTGCTTGCGTAATTCAACCACGCCTTAGGTACTGTCTTCTCAATCATACATTCACTAGGTTATGGATAAGTATATGCTTGTACATCTCGTACCAGAAAAAAGGTCTCACATAATTTGATATTTTCTTCAAACTCCCCATCTCCCACAATCTGGGGAATATACCACCCTTGTACCTTGACAGTGTAAGGTTTGGTTTTTTTGATGGGATAACAACATTGGACTTAGATTCACTCTAATCTCAAAAAATGGAGGTAAAATAATAAAGCCCTAAGGCATGTTATTATTATGGGGTTTAAATTCATTATTTTTAACACTATCTCATGATTTTCAAGGGCATGACTCATCATTCTAGAATGTCTGGAATTAACAATACCGAGTGACAGTAAAAACAAGGCTCCATCTTAGCATAAGCCCTTAGGCAATACTGTAGCAATAAAACAAACACTATCTTATAGCTAGGAAGCTATTTCTAGGTCCCTCTGGGTGTCAGCAGGACTTAAGCAGAGCATAAAAAGAAGTGAATTTCACTATGAATCTAAGCCTTTGTGATAAAACAGCACAGCTTCTGTGGAATTAATTCTGCTGACAGGAAGTTTCCATTTCCACAGTACAGCAGAATTATCTAATGAACAGTTTTATTATGAAGCCACTATCAGGTGAGTTTCTATGCAGTGTTTACATCTTTCCTCTCACTATTGTGGCTATAGGCATTCCCTCCCCAAAGAATACATTAATGTTTTGTATATCATTGTGAACGGTGAATTGTAATAGAAAGCAGTTTTGCTGCTTGATAACCTAAGCATCATTTGAAGTCTTTACAGTTTTACTTAAAAACTCATAAACACATGTTTGTTTTGCTAGGACAATGAAATGCCATTTAGCTACTGAAATCCCAATTAACTAAAATTCTGTGCTGGTGCTACTGATGTAAATCAGGCTATTAGACAGGCAGTGCAAATGAAGATGCAGAACTGGTTCCAACCATTTAGCTGCTGCTAATTGAGATGAAACGGAAGGCAACACATTGAATTTAACATTGCCTGTATAGACTGTTTAGTAGTCTTTTTTCATTGCAAGAATTTATGGACTGTGCAATGATAGCACCAGTGAAAACATGACAATGTAATAGCGTGACGCATCGTAATGCTTTATCCTTTGTTGTAAAACAATTGGGAAATATGGAGGTGATGGAACATTATCTCCCACATTTTCCAATGAACCTTTCCATACTATTGTATCTCAAGGGACTGATGAAGCTAAAGAAAAAAAAGGAAGACTTACCAGGGGAATCTGGTCACAGGGGAAGGGTCATATTATAGTCACTAATAAAAGCACCTCAAGAGTCCACATTTCCACAGGGCATCTCCATGAAGTAATATTTACCCCACTGATTTGTAGGTGGTTTGCCATTCAGGTGCAGATAGAGCAAAAGGGCCTAAATAACACATAGGGAAAGAAAGATACCTAAAATTTAATTCAAGGAAGTTGATAGCTCAGCTGAGGAAAGGCAGAACTCAACTGAGGAAAATGATTAGGGAAGAAGTTATTTAGACTCTGCATCTCAAAGAGGTTTTAACATCTGCTCTGAAAGGCAGTATGACCCCTGACTTCTGTTTGAAAGCTGTAAACTCTCTTGCAGAATCCAGGGCCTAAACCCAGTCAGTCCTTAGTTTTAAATAAGAAATCAAAAACATCCACCATAGAGGAAACTTTCCTATATGTCACCATGTGCAGTCAGAAGTACAGCTTTCTCCTTCCTCCTACTGAAGCCTTCCCATTACGTATCAACATCATAAAGTGTTGTGTTAATGGCAGCATACAAATGACTGAGCAGACCAGCAGTTAGGATCATAGGTAGTTCAGGTCCTGCTTCAGTCAATAGTTGGGTATTTCCAGTAAAAGAGTTTTAGCAGGAGAGGTTCAGAGCACTTGACATCAGAGCATCTAATAACCCACCACACTGGAGTGCTTTAGGGTTAAGATACTTCTCAGAACAATAACAGTCCCTCCTTCAAATCAGGATGAGGAAATTGTTGAACCAAACCAGCTACATAGTTAGTGTAAACAGCTGGTCACAAGGACCTACACTGATCACACATATTATTATTTTTCTTTTGTTTTACTATTTTCACCAGGAAACTGAATTATATTAAGAAAAACTGTTCTTCTAGGATTCTTTGAAAAGACAAAAAAGTCTCAATGAATATCTGGGGATAAGGTTAAATTTTAGGCTAGGCAACTTGGTTGCCATTCTAGGTGTCCCTGGATGCCTAAACTTAGCTGTTCCCTGTCTGAGGTTTATGAAGTTAGGTCCTTCCACAGCTCAGGAAGTGCCCTATTACTAGACTATGCATTCTTTTTTGAAGTTTGATACAGGGTCTGAGGACAGGAAAATGAGCCAAGGAAAGGCATGACCTCTCAATATCTCTAGCTGAGGCTATACCATTCTGCATAAAACAGTTGGGTCAGTCAAAAAAAAGATGGAATAACTTATGAAGTTTAGGAGATTAGTCAGTCACCGAAGATAAGAAGAGGAAACCTAAAACTATTATCCATTTCAATAAAGAAAGCCTTTTGTCAGAAAATTATTCTGGCAAAAGCTGAGGTGCTTAAAGATTTTAGGTTGCAACTGAGAAGGTCTTTGGAGAATCATAATTTTCAATGTAGTGCCTGTATGTTCATATCAATGCACTTGCCTTCTGTGATCATTTCCCATAAGCACTTCTATGATTGACTTTCTCTGAAATGAATATTCATGTGAAATATACGTATTAGCCTGCATATCTGAATGCTGGTGCAAAAAAAAATTTAAAATGTACTTTCTACAAGCATTTACAGCTGAAATTAATTACAGTCAGCCAATCATAAAGCATGATCAGACACATGAAAGCAACATGGTTCCTTCTGAATTGCAAGCTGGCATAAGTGACATGGTTGAACTGCCAAAAAACACAGGACATTCAAGAATATTCTCAAATGAACAGCATATTTAATGTATTTGTATTAATTTCTTACATATTATGATGCTCATTCTTTCAACAAGAATTTTTAAAGAGTGAAATTATTTTTGTGACAAAATGAATTGGGCCTTGCCAGAAGTTTGGCCCTACCTATACTTATGTGTTCCTCCTGGGCAGAAGTACCAGAAATGAAAATTCTACAGGGTTCATACAATAAAGTAATGAGACTTTTGACTGAAATATGTATTTTATGAAAAGGGATGCTTTCTTCTCTTTTAGATGTGTTGCCATCCAGAGTTGAAAACAGGAGCCTGGAGGTTTACAAGATGCCTGTAGTTTAAGAATAAGGATTTAGGACAGTGGATGTCTGAGTCTGAAGAAAGTAGCTCTCAGAAAACTGAGGAGCATGCCATTGTACTTTATGGAGATACCTGGTTTTTTTTTTTTCCTGGTCTCAAGATTGGAGATTGAGGTAGAAGAAGTAAAAAAAAAATTCATATAAACTTTCCCATACCTTAATTTAAATACCAGGTGTTCAGCATCAGGAACCAGAATCCAGTATAATTATTTAAAAGGTTTAAAAATCATACCCTTTTTTTTTATATTTTAAATACATCATCTTACACTCTGAGCCTGAGCCTTTACAGGCAAGTCTTCAGTTCTTCTAAACTAGAAAACTACTCTACACCAAAATCTCAAGGGAGAGGTTGGTTTGTCAGTTATTTGCTTATATTGCATGTTTCCAGGAGCAGGCAGGAGCCTTAAGAAGAAAAGCTAAATGTCAGTGACTCAATAGCTGGTAATATGTTGGTCACATAAACTAGGAATAGGGACAGGAGAAAAAAGGAAAAAGGCTTACAGTAAAACCTTGTAGTAAGGAAGATTGAAAGACTCCTAAAGTATAAAATGGACTATGAGCACCACTGAAACTTGATGATAAGGGAGACATTAATACCAAGCAACCAAAGACCAGCCCTTTGCCATAAAGAAAGTGTGGCTAGAGGGGACACAGATACCACGCACAGCTGTGCTTGAATTTTGTCAGCCTCTCTAATTACCTCTGAAAATAAGAATGTCTGGTCTGCGTGGCCAATAGCTTCCATATACCAAACTGTCCCACCAGCAGCAGAGGTGGCAGCTCTGGAAGAAAATGGTGATGCAAAGTAGAAAAAGCTGACACAGGGGTGTCTGGGCATGTCACGGTTTAACTCCAGGCAGCAACCAAGCACCATACAGCTGCTTGCTCACTCTCCCCCACTCTCCAATAGGATGGGGAGAGAATGGGGAAAAAAAAAGTAAAACCCATGGGTTGAGATAAAGACAGTTTTATAGAACAGCACAGGAAGATAATAATAATAATAATAATAATAATATAATAATAATAATAATAATAGAAGAATACACAAACCAAGTGATGCACATTGCAATTGCTCACTACTCACTGACCTATGCCCAGCCCATCCCTGAGCAACGATCACTGCTCCCCAGCCAACTCTCCCCCAGTTTATATACTGAGCATCACGCCATATGGTCTGGAATAGCCCTTTGGCCAGTTTGGGTCAGCTGTCCTGGCTGTGCCCCCTCATAGCTTCTTGTGCACCTGGCAGAGCATGGGAAGCTGAAAAGTCCTTGACTAGTGGAAGCCCTGCTTAGCAGCAACTAAAACATCAGTGTGTTATCAATATTATTGTCATACTAAATCCAAAACACAGCACTATACCAGGTACTTGGAAGAAAATTAACTCTATCCCAGCTGAAACCAGGATAGGGAACCAGAACAATTATTGTGATTTCTATTAATGTAATTTCTAGAGATACTTGAAACAGGACTTGATAAACATGCATGTCTTTATATTTTGGGCAGGGTGTGATTGGGATACCTGAGTAGAGCATACAAACAGGCAGTAATGCACTTGTAGCTCAATGCTATTGACATCAAACTTTGAACATCCTGCTGACTGCAGTGGGGTTTGAATCTGGTCCTCTGAAGGTTACTGATCTCTTCCTGTACCTTGTTTTGAACTACACAGCATAGTGCTGAGTGATCCTTCAGAGAAACAATGGCAGGACCTGAAGAGGAAATTACCTTTGCTCTTAAAAAACTTGTAGGTTACTTTTGAAGTAAGGAAGAAGGAAGAAGAAACCTTTAATGACTCAAAGACCTGTGCATCGAAAGAACTTGAGAAGAAAATATGGCAGACTTCATTTCTGAAACCGTCTTACAGAAAAGCCCTTTGCAAAGTCAAATATTTCTTTGTACCTCAACTTTTTTGTCTTTAATGAAGAGAGTACCTATGCTGAAAGCACAGGGATAAGCTGTAAGATACCAAAAGAACAATACCAGAGAATCTGAATATATTTGAAGTATTCATTAAAAGGTGACCTGAAATACTATATAACTTCTCAATGATCCAATAGTGAAAACTTGTTTTTCCAGTTTTCTCCTTCTTGTCTCTTGAATGATGTCCCTGATGCCTCAAATCAGTTACTGTTCCCATTACAGGAAAATTCAGGTTTGTGTGTAGCTGGAGTTCTATATGGGCCTGGATTTTATAAGAAAATACTGCTCTAAATTTTTAACCTACGTTACCTATGAGCTGAAGATGCTCGGCATATTGACAGACAGGAATTGATAGAAGGACAAAATGGGCTATGGACAATACTGAACTTTATTACCTGCAGACCTTGCAGAGTCTAGAGCAATGAGATAGAAGAATCACCTTTGTTTCAAAAATAGCAGTCTGCTGGTAAAAATCCACTTTGGTTTGCATGTTCTTATCAAGCAGATAGAGAAAAGATGATCAACTGGTTGCAAATATATTCTATCTTTGTTCTACTCAGCACTTTTTTTTTTACCTACCTCTCTATCCTTCTGCACTCAAATATCTATACCAGTGCCAGGGATAGGAGCAAGCTAGAGAAAGGGAGAGGAAGAAGGGCAAGACAAAGCCTGTATCCATTTTTGCCAATCATGTGTGGTCTTTGAAAGCAAGGACTCCAGCAGTGACTGAAAAGGGAATAGAAACTGGATTAACTGAAATCTACGTAAAGAAAAAAAAGCAAAAAATTACAAGAAACAAAATTAAGTAGAGGGGACATGGACAGATGCACTGAAGAAACTATGTAAAAGCAGAGAATACTTAAAGAAGGTGATGTTAAAAAGGAAGAAAAGAAGAGGCAGACTACTTTTAAATGGATAGGTACGTATAGCAAAATCTCATTAAGATGTTATGGAGCTTCATGAGACAGCCCCTGTTCTTGGACTGTGAAATTCACCACTCTTGCAATCTGTAGAAGCAGCTATCCTATCCATGTTTGATATAGTATTGGCCATGAGGATAAGATCCCTTGCATTTCTAAGTGTTTAAAAAACCTTCATTACCTGTCACACAGCACTAGTGATTTCAGCAAAACAGCTGGAAGTAGAGGTAGAAATAGATTGAAGGAATCCACTCAAAATACAGACCATTGCAATACCCACTAAAACCTGGTGTTATCTTATATGTAGCAAACAGCAATGTGATTTTAATAG
This sequence comes from Gorsachius magnificus, assembly GCA_034008185.1. NCBI lineage: Eukaryota > Metazoa > Chordata > Aves > Pelecaniformes > Ardeidae > Gorsachius > Gorsachius magnificus. The sequence continues at coordinate 27,255,527 of CM067083.1, read as the reverse complement.
ATTAGGAAATTAGTAAGGTTAGTGCATGATCTTGGGACTCCTTAAGATGATGATTTTCTGTGTTCACTGAGGATAGAGTATCTTAAGAAGATACTTTCTTAAGAATTGTAGTTCATGTCTGTTAAAGGCTTAAGTTGAAAAAATACCAGGGAAAAATGTTCTGGACAAAAATAAATTAGTAGTTTCAAAAGCAAAAAGTATAATAAAGCTGAGGCAGATTCCATTTAACATTCAAGGACATCCAATATTTTAACCTTTTCACCAAGTCAGAGACTCTTCACCTGTTTGTGGTATGCTTCACCTCCCCTCTCCACAGTTGGATGCTTAAGTATCGCCATGTTTAAAGTACCTAAAACAGAATGCCTTGGGATATCAGGTTTAATGCTTTTAAAGTCAGAAGCTTTGTGATGTTTTAGATGTTTTCACAAGCTTTTCCAAGCCTGTATGCAGGCTTTGGAAGAAAAATTTGGAAACAAAGAATTTCCTTTCTGTTATTCTAGTTGTTGCCCACTGGAAAAGCCATTTTCTTAACACAATAGAGTTTCCATTTTAGAGAATTTCCTTATTTCCCCAAGGCTGCATGACCAAGAGCTATCATGCTAACAGATGTGGTTCATTGCAAGCATGTAGAGACATCATTGTGTTCCCTTGGCTACAGAGGTGCTTCCCGGAGCCGAGGCTAAGATGTTGTAAGGAGTTATTTTGGATCAGTTCTTTACTTTGGGTCAAATATTTCAAGATTTTTTTTTCATTTCTCCTCACAATATATTTCTGCAGACGCAGATCAGCTAAAAGAAAGAAGCCATTATATTGAATATTAACAAACATCATTTTAACGGTATTATCTTAGGCTATATTTATTTGGAAGGTTGATTTATTGCTAGTTGAAATGCTAATATAGAAATATTAAGCAAGAGGCTTTAAGGGTGATACTATCATTTCTGATTAATAAAAGTCCTACTAATGTGCCTTAATTAACTACAATATGTGGTTCCTATAGCTTGAAGGTCTGACTCTTCTAAGCAATTTATTGCCAGTAAGGTCCAAGGCAGTGCCCCTTATAAATTTAATTCATTAAAATGCTACCCTTAATCAGAAAAGGGTTATTCTACAGGATTCAGACTGGGTGCGCATATTAGCTTTAGCAACTGATAGACCTTTCCTAATCTTGCAACAACTTCTTAACATGAAATTCTCTGCTATACATTCCTCCTCACTGTAGTTTCAATCAAATGAAAACACAGAGGCAAATCAGAAGTAAATCACAAACACAGACGTGAGTGTCCCTCTTCTGCTAGAGAGCCTCTAGAAGGCCTTCTTGAAAGTAATATGTGTGGTTGGGCAGGAGGAGGGAGTGATACTGTCTTCCCATTGTTTATTTGATCATCTAGATGATAAGATGTTTATGCATACAATTTTCAGTGGGAAAATTAACAGTGTTATGGAGTATAAAATAGTGTTATAGAGTATAAAATAACGTTATAGAGCATAAAAGAAAACAGTATGTTAAATTGAAAACCAAGGACTACAGAACTGTATATTCAGGCCAGACAAGACTAACATGATTATTCATCTAATTCCCTGCATAATATATGTTATAGAATTTGACCCAGCAATTCCTGGATCAAAATCACAAGTTTTTTTCAGTTCTATGGGGACAGCTGATACCTATTCTGAATCATTGACACTCCAAGCCATGTGGTAGCTCATCCAGCATGAGCAGATAGTGAAAGAAAGACTAAAAGATCTCAGCCCCCTTCCTCTCTCCCAGTATGTCAACAACTGCCACAATTTTCCTTTTGTTTTTGAAAAGCTTATTTTCAAATAAGGCTAATTAGAACAAATGAAAAATAAATCTGGGCTATTTACCAGAGAAGAAACTGAGGCTCAAAGAAATGAAGCAAACTGTGCTACAAAGGGAGTCTCTAACAGACAGGATTTGCACGAGGGAAGAGCATTAAGGGAAAATACAGGGCTACTTAACTTTTGCCAGCCTGATTATAGGTTTGATACCGTTTTCAATGCTTGACGTGTAGGAGGAGCCTGGTCCTCCAGTCCCTGACACCACCACAGTTCTGGTAGGATGTAGCCAGCAAGAGTTTTCTTATTCCTAAATGAGTGTTGGTCTTTATGTAGTTTCATTATCATGCCATGACAAGGATCAATGTCTTGAGATTAACTTGTGTGTGGAGCCAATGTGATGCATGAAGTGCTCAACAAATATACTTCCACCCAACGATATAGCTCCTAGTCTGTTCTGGACCAGTTGGAGTTTTATGACTCATGTATGCTTTCCAATACAGAATGAGTTAATTGGATCAGTAAAATGGCCAGAGAGTGAGATATAGGGTCCCTTTCCCAATCACAGATGGAAAAATGCCTTTCTGGCATCAGAATAAATTTGTTTCTCAAGAATCAAGAGTCCAGAAATGCTCTCAGGCTATGAACCAATTTACCAATTTGACTTTTGGGAACAGAGATTGTCAGTGCACACAAACGTGACAACACCATCAAAACACTGCCTGCCTTCCTGTCTCCAGCATCCCTTCAGATGGATTTACGCTTAGACAGTTGCTTCACAGGCACTTGCTGATTTTAGCCAGACTGTGAGACAACTGAATAACAGAGAGCTGGGCTCTGCCATAATGGATTTTCACACAGACAGCCAACAGACCCAGGTGGTCAGACCTTGAACGAGGCAGCAGAAACATGTCTCTAGTTCTTCAAAACTGCTGGATTCTGACCACAATCACATAAGACCTAGATTGCTATCCAAATGCCTTCCTTACAGTAACACTACATGTGCTTTTTGAAGGAGACGAGGAGCTGAAATCCATATGTAGCTAGGTAAATGTACTATTTTATGCAACTTGTAAACATATGGCATCTACTGGTCTTCATGCACAGGCCAGTCCTGGCACCCATGAGACTATCTCTGAGGCCATAGGAAACCCAACAGCAGTAGAAGATCGAACAAGAATTGCTTGTCTCCCCACCCAAGTGATTGCAAAATTAGAGGTTAGCTGCCCAGAGGTTAGGTAACAGTTTTGAACTAAAAGATGACAGATTCAGACTAGGTATAAGGAAGACATCTTTTTTATGATGAGGATTGTGAGAGGTGGTAGGTGCCCTATCCCTGGAAACATTCAAGGCCAGGTAGAATGGGGCTCTGAGCAACCTGATCCAGTTGAAAATGTCCCTGCTCATAGCAGGGGGGGTGGACTAGATGCTCTTTAATGGTCCCTTCCAACAGAAATCATTCTATGATTCTATTTCTCAGATGTCCTTATATCAGGGCTGAGTGGAGCATGGGAAGTACACGAACTTTAACATAATTGCCTTTACGTGAGATATTGATTCAATTGGTGATGCATTTCACATTGGAAATCAGCTTCCTGACACTCCTACAGAGCAGATGGTCATATTTCAAAAATATATTTTGGTGTCCACAGTTGTAATATTTGCACCCCCATGCATCACTTCTTGTTCCAGTGGAAAATGAAGATCTATTTCTGAAAATCTTACTGACACTGAAATACCCTGAGAAACCTGGCTTTTCTGGGGTAACAAACATTATTCTTGTTTTCTCCACTACACAATTAGCAACCTGCAATGCCAGTAGTTGACAAGGAATACAATCTCTGAAACAGATGGCCTGGTTATTGTGTTGTTGCTTTCCTCCTAGTCAGGCTAATTTGGGCCAGCTGTCTTTTTAAGAGATCTTTTGAGAGGTGCCTGCTTTCATGTTCAAGCTCCAAGAGTTTTCTAAGAAAGTGAAAAGGCTGGGATAGAGTATGAGTCAGATTTCCTCTTGGGTACAAGTAGAAACCGGCAAAACTGTTGGTTTTAGTTAATCTACAGCTCAGTTTTATTGAGTGTGGAGGGAACAACTTCCTTTTCAGCAAGCATTGTACAGGTTGTGCACATTATACTGAAGTACCTAAGAAGAGTAAACCAACCTTGTGATATGTTGAACAATTCAATAATGTGAAGGAAAATGATTGATGGTAGGGTTGTGTTGGAAGACAACTGTGGGCAGGGAGACTTGTGAAAAGAGAAGTTTTAAAGTAATGTTTAAATTCCCATGTTTTCTACATCACTAGGAAAGGGCTAAGAGGAGGGCTAAGATTCACTGATATTCCCTCAGTCATGTGCTCTTTCCTGTGGCCACATCCCCTTGCTTCCTCAGAGTCCTGCAAAGATACTGTACTCTCATGTGGTGGAGAGTTGGGTTGCAACTAGCAACTTTTGTGAGCATAAATTCACAAGTGAGGAACAGCAAGACAGGTGGTGATAGAGCATGTATACAAGAGAGGATGGTTATGCAGGCGCTTTGCTCAGATTACTTAGGCTTTGTTGTGGGTTAGCCTGGCAGGCAGCTAAACACCACACAGTTGCTTGCTTGCTCCCCCCCACTCCCCAGTGGGATGGGGGAGAGGATTGGGAAAAAAATTCACAGGTTGAGATAAAGACAGTTTAATAGGACAGAAATGGAAGGGGAAATAATAATAATGATAAAAGAATATGCAAAATAAGTGATGCACAATGTAATTGCTCATCACCCGCCAAGCAATGCCCAGCCCGTCCCTGAGCAACAATCGCTGCTCCCCAACCAAAGCCCCACAGTTTATATACTGAGCATGACGTCATATGGTATGGAATACTCCTTTGGCCAGTTTGGGTCAGCTGTCCTGGCTGTGGCCCCTCCCAGCTTCCCGTTGGCAGAGCATGGGAAGCTGAAAAGTCTTTGACCAGTGTAAGCACTACTTAGCAACAACTAAAATGTCAGTGTGTTATCAACATTCTTCTCTTACTAAATCCAAAACGCAGCACTATACCAGATACTAGGAAGAAAATTAACTCTATCCCAGCCAAAACAAGGACAACCTTGTAAGGCAGAATTCAGATAAAAAACCAGTGGTAGGTAAGAGAAAATATGTCCATGTTATAGCATTATCTCAAATCAAACTGAGAACTGCAATAATTTAAAAACAAACTTTCCAAAGACCTTCATCAGACACCGAGCAGCATTTTTTAAATGATTGAAAAACAATTGCAAAGCTTCTGTCACACCTCTAACGTCATAATTCAAGTTGTGTGCCTAGAGTACTGTTTAAATCACTGGTTCGTGTCAGGAAAAATAAGTAAGTCTCGATTCTCATATGGCACTGAAATTTCCTCCTTTGCTTCATTTCTACCCAGAGTATTTTCCCTCAGCTGTTTGAACACTGGCTAACAAGCCAAGCAAGTTTCTCATCTACAAGCTAGAAAGGAATGGCTGGATAACCCTGGGTACGCTCTCTGGATGGGCTTTTTAATTGTTGTTCACAGGTGCTGAATACCCTAAGGAAACCCTTAGTACTGAAGAGGATTTAGAACCAGCCTCCTGAGGAAAATATTGACAGCTTCTTCCAGAGAAGCATGCAAAGAAACATGACATTTTGGGACTAATATTTATTGCTCAACAGCAGCTGGCAAATTGTTCTCATCTGATTTGGCTGGCTGCTTCGCCTTAGAAATCAATAGAAGTTTGGAGATATTTCCCTCCATCTATTAGGTGCAATAAAAATATATATATAACACCATCATTAAAGTCAGAGATTGCATAAAAACCTCATTTGAATGTGGGTGGTATTCTATAAGCCAAGTTACAGCCCAAACACTACATGTCTGTAATGCATGTCTAGCTGCTACAATAGGTGATGAAGTATATTCAGTCATCCAGCTGTGCAGCTGCTGCTGTAATTCTGGAAACTATTGAGGAGTAAATTGTATTAGTTTGTTAACATGCTGTCAGATTACAGCACATCATAGCATAGCTACCACACACAGGCATCAGGGGGCAGCACCAATGCAAAGACCATGCCATGACTGAGAACATGCCGTGAGTGAGCTGTCCCACGTTCCAGGGAAATGCATTATGGAAAAGAAGAGATTGGATCCTAATGTTATTTAAACAAATTTACCCAGAGCTCAGAAAAGCTAGTATTGAATCTAGTAAAAAAAAGAAAAGGTTTGAGGCTGAGCAATGGGGTTCTTCTTTCTAGTTCAAAAAAATATCTGGAAGAGCTGCTTCATAGAAAAGTTGTGATCTAACCAACAGCCTTAGGATCTAGCTTCCCAAAGTTCAGAAGACCACTGTTTTGATGGTGGTATTACCATGGATAATGGTTATGCATCCATAGTACTCCAGAATACGGTGAATGGAAAAGAGGAGGTTTCACAACCAACTTCTGCTCAAATAGCCAAATAAACATTTCCTTCCACTCAGAAGGGAGAAAAGGGTAGGGAAAAAGAAATTTACCCAAAGCAGGTGTATCTGATGCCTTCATGAAGTTAAATCCCTGTGATCACCTAGTCTAAGCAGGAGGCTAGGAGTCAGGACTGAAGTTCTCAATATTCAGCTACTTTGCTGTTTGATTGATTCCTAGGTAGCTTGTGCCAAAAAAGACAGGATTTAAGATTTGTGTTCACCCTTAATGCCACAATTGTCTTAGACATTAACTGGGGGGGGGGGGGGGGGGTGTGCTACTTCTGATTTTTCTTGATCTTCATTTACTCACTGTGAATTCAGTCAGTGAAATTAAAGTCAGCCTTTATACCTGTCTTTCATTTCTTTCTAGAAAAATTTTCCTGCAGAAACATTAAACTTACAAAGGTCTGAGACTTAGATAACATCCAACCTATTAGGGAACTCAGAGCCATTTATTTCAGGGAGCTTTAAGAAGCAGTTCCTCAGATCTTAGTAGAGTGAAAATGGTGAACGGTCACTGTGGTGACCAAGGACTTGGCTGGGCAGCAAGAAAACAAGCTGGCATACTGACAACTGTGAGTTAAATCAATATGCAAACTGCACTCTTCTGGTGCAAATATTTGATCACTTGGAATAGCCTTGTCTTGAGTTCTGTTTGCATTTCAATGTAAAGTAGGTGTAGCCTGAGTGGTTTTCAGTGAGTTTGTACAATAGGTCATTTGTCCATTGTCGTGGTTTAACCCGGCTGGCAACTAAGCACCACGAAGCCGCTCGCTCACTCCCCCCCCTCCCTCAGTGGGATGGGGGAGAGAATCGGGAAGGAGAAAAAGGTTAAAGCCGAGGGCTGAGATAAAGACAGTTTAATAAGAGAAAATAATAATAATAGTAATAATGAGAATGATAACAAAATATACAGAATATACAAAACGAATGATGCACAATGCAATTGCTCACCACCCGCCGACCGATGCCCAGCCCGTCCCGAGCAGCGATCAGTACCCGAGCGACCAACCGGCCCACCAACCCCCCCGAGCATGACGTTATATGGTACGGAATAGCTCTTTGGACAGTTTGGGTCCTAGCTGTGCTGTACTCCCAGCTTGTTATGCACCTGGCCGAGCAGGAGAAGCTCAAAAAGTCCTTGAGCAGTCTGAGCACTACTTGGCAACAACTAAAAACATCAGTGTGTTATCAACATTCTTCTAGCACTAAATCCAAAGCACAGCACTATGCTAGCTTCTGTGAAGAAAATTAACGCTATCCCAGCCGAAACCAGGACATCCATTTACTTCCTCTTGGAGCCTTATATTTTTTCAATAATAGATGTATTAAATCTTTCCTGAAATTGGCAAGAGACATGGAAATGGGGAATAGATCAAAGGTTTGAATGAAAGAAGCTGTAATTTTTTTTTCACATTCAATTACCATAAAGATATACTGGATGTTAGGTTGCCAATTTTATTTATTTTCTGACCTGCTATTAAAAATATATGATTAAAACCTTCATTGACTAAAATAATATGTGAATGTGCCTTTACCATAAATTCAGTAAGTTCAACTAACCAGACAAAAATGGCTAAATAAGCCACAAGCTGCAGTGAAGAAGTCACCACAGCTCATAAAAGCCCTCTATGCCAGCAACTGTACATTCTGGTCTTTTCCAGTCTAGATTCAAATCAAATCCTTCCTAACTTTGAAAGAACCATTATCCCTTCACATCTTTCAGTTAGTCCTGGAGTTGTAATACTGAGTCTTAATACTGTTGTCAAAGCTCATTGATTGCACTCCTTCAGTTGACAAATGAGGCAACCTCCTAGACACTGAATCTGCACATCCACATTCTCCACAGTGCTGCCTTTCAGAGCTCTCTTCTGGGTCTGAGCATTATTTCAGAGTACATCTTGTGTGCTTGAGCGGAGCCTTTGTGCACTTTGTACATATTTTGGTAAATACAGTTAGAATGGGTTTTCAAAATGAGTTTGAAATTATTTATTTTCAGCATAAGAAACCTTAAAAAGTCCCTGTGGGATGTTTTACAGGCTGAAAGAGACAATTACAAACAATAACTGGAATCTAAATTGGAAAACACGCAAGCTTGCAAGTACTTCCTATTTTTTAAGTGGAAGGAAAGGGAAAACATTTGGAAAGGTTGAAACTGATGAGAGGATGTCAACACTCTAAAGGATGTAGAATGGTATTACAAGTATCTGTCTTTTCTATCAGAAAGTCAAATAACTTATTCAAAGGTGAGATGCATTCAAAGTAGGCTGTCTTCAAAAAGTGCTCAATGTCATTATGCTGCTATGCTGCTCTGTATTTAAAAAAAAAAAAAGAGAATGGTAAAAGGGCAGGGAAAGGGTAGAGAAAGGGGAAGAGGAACAGGAAGCAGAAGGGGACTTCATGGAGCTACTCATCACCTTCCAAAAGACCCAGCCAGGGACAGGTTCTGAAACTCTGGCATGAGTTGTATTCATTTGTGGTTTATGTTGGTGAAGCTTGGCTGTGGATCTGAGAAACTGTTTGGTTTGCTCTGAAAATTGTGAAGTCCTCTTCACTAGCCTAACTCATCAAATTCTACTGACAAAATTTTGCTTGTGCTCTGAACCAGTAATAGGGGAAGGCTTGACTCCAACTTCTGAGCCTCTGAAAAACTTTTGGGTTTGCTCTAATGTTAATCTTCTTACTGCTATTGTGGCAGTAAATCAAGCACCCCAGGCAGAAATCAGCAGTACACTCAACAACAGGTGTTAGTCACAGCTCTAAAAAGATTGTGGCTTATTATTGAGATGATTCACAACAGCATATTCACACTTAGCTTGTAAGCATTTTGAGATGTACACCATCTGTTCCTGCGTGCCTTGTCCACACTTGAGAAATTACTGTCATAATAACAGTTTTAACAGTAATAGATGATTAAATGGGCTAAGCTAGACCTTTCAACAGTGTCAGTCAAAACAACAAAGCCCCAAATAAAAAGCAGCTTTCAGCCCTCTTCATGCCTCAAAGATTTCAGGTTGCTGCTCACAGTGGTTCTCAGAATAATAATCCTGCCTGTCACCATATTTGTTCTGCTAGTTTTAGAACTCTGACAAGTGGTCTTGTCTTAGACACAAGTCTAAGAGTGTTTTAAAAATTCAGCCAAGCAAGTAGAGTTATTTTCACTTTCCAAGCCCCTTTGCCTCTTTCACAATTCCAGATCATGAGGCTTTAGAGTTGCAAAGAAATCTCAGGTTTCACTTGGGCATGGGGAAAGTACCATACTATCCAGCAGAGTCCAGTTTCATTAAGTCTTACAACATCATGCAAGAGTGACCATTTATTAGTGTGTGGGTCTTCTAGAAACACTTCTCTCCCCCAACAGATCTTCACAGGTTTAGAATTAAAATTTTAATTGGACTGACATTTCCTAGGCAACTGTACTTTGGCAGCCCTTGAGTGCAAACATAAAACCCAAACCCACAAACAAACAAAAAAAGAAATTTGCATTTAGATGGTGAAATTATTTTTTCTTTTTTTTTGTTTTGTTTTGAAGCGAGTAACAAGCAGCAAACCATGATAACTTCCAATTTTTGAGATAACACCCACTTGGAATTATGCCAGCCCTGATCAAATTAGGGGTCTGCCTCTTATTTAAATACTTTCTCCCATCCCAGGCACAATATGTTCCTTTTTTTTCAATTTTATTCTTTGCCTGTAGCATGTGGCAATAGAAACAAATCAAATCAGCTCACTTTGTGCCAAATCCAAAGAATGAATTGCTTTCAGTAATACACCCACTCTTCCACACTTTAAAAAAAGTAAATTGTTGGCCCCATGACTTTCAAAGCTCTAGAATATTTATTTCGTTCATTAGGAAGCAGTCAGCCCTATAAAAGTACTCAAACTGTATTGTCAAAGAAGAAACACACTTTGTTGCTAAATGATGCAGCTGTAAGTGAAATGATTAAATAGACTTATGGTTAAGTGCTTCAAAGCTGGCTGTCCCAGGAGGTATGGCTGTTGTACAGATTTTGAGAGTCAGAGTAGAATGAACTGGAAAGTCCTACCCACTCTGCAATCACACCTTCACTTGCAGTATAGACATAGACCGAGTTTCATATCCATACCTGACAATATTCTTGGGTTCTACAATCCAAATGCAGCACAAAGGCATTAGGTACAACAGAAAAGAGCTGAAAAAGATTTTGACAAATTCCAGTAGAGAACATGAGCGACGGTCTGAGCTGGGGCACTTAGCAAAATTGTAAAGGGGTCAGAAATGCAAATTCTGTGATCTTCCACTCACAGACTACTCTATCTGATCCCCAAACCAGAAATTATTTTCCTGAAATGGCAATTTCCCTTCCTTGACTAGCTCAGGAGTAGGGGAAATGTAAAACGTAACAGAACCACCACAACCTCCCTTCACCCCATTGTGCCAGATTGAGTTAGGGTCAGCCTAGCTCAGGCTGTCTTCAGACTGAGTATGGTAATTTTCAGCAATCAGTATGTGTGGCAGTGGCACTGAAGAGGGAGCAAAGTGCCAAAGGACAGTCTCTGTGTAAGTCTCAGACCACAGTCAATAGAGGCTACATCTGACACAATAGCTTTCTCGGTTTCACTGGGCACTTCTGCACAAGCTTCAGTCCTGTGATTTGTTCTGCCTTTTCCAAACAGATAGTTCAGAAGGTAAAGGATTATTACAGCAGATGGCTAAAAAGCATTGTATTTTTTTTTTACTGTACTAAAAGGGGGAGAGATGAGAAATGTTCATAAGACAAGGATAATTCTTTATAGCAATTACTTAATCCTGCAGTTTACTTCAATTTCTTCACTTAACCTAAAAATAAATCCTGCATTTTCTCAGAAAATTGTATTCTTGGCATTGCTTATTCTCCTTCCACTCTGTTCTAACCTCAGCTCTAACTTTGACTCAGGTCAAATATAATACTTAGAACTTAGGAACTGATTTCTATATGATGGCTCAATTTGCTGTTTAACAAACTCAGTCCATACTATTTCCAAAAGTCAGGTACTATCTGAGGAGTTAAGGAAGTTAGTGACAGAGCCTGGAAGAGAAAACTGCTGTCCTCACTTCCAGGACCCATATCTTAAACAAGAGACAATCTAATTTTGTTCTCTCTCTTTTTTTTTTTTTTTTTTTTTTAAGGGTAGAAGGTACACTGTGTTATAGAGAAACAAAAAATTAGCTAAATCACCTTTCATGCTGCTCTTGTAACTGAAGTGCAGACCAGTGCTAATCAGGAAGAGTTCAATAGCATTTCACTGATTAAATGCTGTCTTGTCTGTTCTAGAATGTTTTGATTTTGATTTAATTCTTTCTATAGAAAGAATTTTGAAGTGGTTTGATATTAAAATGTAGTATTTGATTTTGAGTTTCTCATTTAGTTCTCTTCTGACACTTCTTTTTTGGAAAAAGTGGACATGTTTGAAATAGATGTTACCTCAGAAATATAAACTATTAAGATTCAGTAGCAAAACAGCTGGTTTTAGTACAGACCTTTTGACATTTCAGAATTAATTTGGGATTTTTTTCTAAATTTTATCACTTCAAAATTCATAATTTACACAAATCAGGGAAACATCTTTGCAGATTTTGGAATTTCCTTTGAAATACAAATTCTATTTTTGTGAAGACCATGTGCTTATTTAATTTTAAGAGAGTCTTGTAGTCAGGTCCAATAACAAGCTTGTACGTGCTTTACCTATCATGATTCTAAACATTTTGCTTACAATCATGCACACACTGTCTCCATTCCAGACAGTCTCGCCTCTACAGTCTTAATAGCCTTTATGACACCCCCAACAAAAAAGGAATAGAGACAGGTCAGGAAAAGGTTGAAGACAAACTGGAAAGTGTACATTTTTTATCTTCCAAGTTAGTGGAAAAACCGATTTGTCTTCTACAGACCAAGTAAGGATTTCCCAATGGTATATACTGAATGATAAGTGATCCTATATGGAGAACCACTACAGAAATCAATGTACGTCTAAGTACCATGTTTCCATAGGCATACAGTAAAGCTGTAAGCTGCTGTCAAGAAAAAGTTTCCTTCTATGTATTTTTGAGACTTTTTGAGATTTTCAGTAGAGTTGCTTCCAAAACATGGATATAAACTGCTATTCATTCTATTTAGTAAATATTAGTAAATATTTAGTAAAACTGCTATTCATTCTATTTAGTAAATATTTGTACAATTGCTACCTGACAGTGTTTGGTTTTATAGAGATTTGTCAAATGTACATGATTTTAATAAAGTATATGCAATGAACCAAGGACCCCCAGGTGATACAGAAGGATGAGGAAGTCTGATGTTCACCTCAGGGGGGTTTGATTTTGGGTGAAAATAGCCAATGAACTGAATGGTATGATGTTAATTCTCATATAGTACTGTATGCTACCACTTTTATGATTGTTATAAGTCATGTCAACAGTATTACAATAACTTTGATGAAACTGAGCAAGTGCAGCAGTGATGGAACCAGAACTGGCTTCAGCATGCAACAATTCAACACCACACACCATCTCTCCTGCCCTGAAAGACTGTTACAACAGATGGAGCCCAAAGTAATGGGCTAAATGAACTTAATGGACATTTTAGAGGGATGATTCATAGACTTAGGGAATGATATCTGTGTGTATATATCAAAAGACAGGGAAAGTGGTTGTGATCAATTGGAATGTGTTGGAAAGGGTAGGACCTGGGCATGACATAGATGGTATAGAATAAGGGGTGGATGCTGTCCTGGTTTCGGCTGGGGTAGAGTTAATTTTCTTCCTAGTATCTGGTATAGTGCTGCGTTTTGGATTTAGTATGAGAAGAATGTTGATAACACACTGCCATTTTAGTTGTTGCTAAGTAGTGCTTAGTCAAAGACTTTTCAGCTTCCCATGCTCTGCCAGGTACACAAGAAGCTGGGAGGGGCCACAGCCAGGACAGCTGACCCCAACTGACCAAAAGGCTATTCCAGACCATATAATGTTATGCTCAGTGTATAAACTGTGGGGCTTTGGTTGGGGAGCAGCGTTTGCTGCTCAGGTACAGGCTGGGCATTGGCCAGTAGGTAGTGAGCAATTGCATTGGGCATCACTTATTTTGTATATTTTATTATTATTATTATTATTATTATTATTATTATTATTATCCTCTGTTGTTCTATTAAACTGTCTTTATCTCAACCTATGGCCTTTTACTTTTTTCAGATTCTCTTCCCCATCCTACTGGGGAGCAGAGGGAGTGACTGAATGGCTGTGTGGTGTTCAGCTGTCTGCCAGGTTAAACCACAAGTCTAGTACAAGTCTAACCCTAGTTACAGGTGCTAAAAAAAACATTGAAATGCCATTCAATTTGGAAAAAGTCTCCACTACTCTTCTTACCTTAAGTGGGAGTTATGTTGTTCCATTCTCTTACAATTCCTACAAAACTGAAATCTTGAGTACCTTGCCAAAGACTGTATCAAAATAACAGTTATTAAAATGAGGGGAGATCACTTCAATTTTATATTGGAATATAATGGATTGGTTGGTACAAAAGGAACATAACAGATTTGCTCATTGAAAAATCAGTAAATGAACACCAGGGCACACTGATTTAAAAAAGAAGATGGCTTGAGATTGCGACAAGCATATATGGAAATAAACAGGGTTGTCAGCCAGTTGAGACATTTCTGGAAGCAAGTGGGTCAGACAGCACCAAAACATATGGGATCAATCTTAAGCATGAGGTATTTATAATCAAGTAAGAGATGAGCTTCACAGTACCTCCCATGTTCACCAGGGATCACAGTGTGACTGGAACTGACACACTGATTCTTAACAGTTGGATAATACACGGTGCACCAAAATACAGCAGGTACAGAAATGTGTGGGGAGACTGAATGCAAACCTAAATGGAGTGATTTTTTCCAAAGTGCTGAATACTCACAGATGTCCTGAGAGTCAATGATGTTGAAAAACTTGGATCAGATAATGAGGGCACCTGACTTTACAGGCAGAGGAGTCAATGCCAGTTCTCTAAAAATTTCTCTGATACTTCTGCTGTCATATTTGGAATAGAAAAAATACACAGGGAGTGCTCTCTTGCAGATACCTAAAAAGATTTGCACATGAGAGTATGTCAGAGATTTTCTGCCCAAGTCCACTTTTTCTACAGTCATCCTTCCTATGGTTGATTTTCTTCTACATCAACAGCTTTAAAATCAGAATAGCCTTTTCTCATTTAAATTCTTATCCAGTGTGGAATTATTGCAAAGCTCATTTTTAAAGGTCATGGTTTATCAGATTAGCATCATGTGGACACAGTCAGACATGAGGTGTCCATAGAGGAAGCATCAATCAGGAAAGGTGAAGTCTTCCTTTTTAATCCTGACCCTGACATCATATTAATCCCAGCTAGAGACCAACTAATGCTCAGGCAGGGAGGAGTGGAAGCCATGAAAGTGCACAGACTTGACAGAACCTATGGCTTGATACAAGACTCATTTTAGAGCTGAAACACTGTTTTTTTCCTAAATAAAGCAAAGCCTAAAAAAGAAAAGTTAGCAGGCATGGATGGAGAATAAACAATGTTTACTTGCAGCTCCAAGACCACAAACAGGGGATTTGCATTCAGGCAGTAAAAAGGAATAGAAGAAAATTCTGTTCTAAACAATAAATAAGAAAACAAATGTGAGTTTTTCCTTTTTGTGTTGTCCTGTGACACTGCAATAGGTATATCCACCGAGCTCATCGCCCTGCAGGATGAGTAGCAGCTTGTATGCCAGTCTAGAACTTGAGAGCTCATACTGCCAGTATAAATCCCTGTGCAAATGGACAATGCTGATCACAATGCCCTTTAATATCTGGCAGTTTTTGTTGAGATGTTGGGGTAGTGATATGAATATCTGAGGGTCTCTTTTGGGTGCCCTCACTTTGAGAGCAATAAACCATGGAACAATAGCACACATTACCCACAAGTATGCCCAAGGTCTTTCCAGGCAGATCACTAACACAGCCTGGAAGGAACCGTGCTTCCCTTTTCAGAACATAATACTAATGATGGAGATAAGCTTCTGGTTTGTTTTTGTCTCTGGAGCTCTTCTGTACTCCCCAAATACTATACCTTGACCTGTCGACACTGTTAATAGTGTTCCCATATAATTAACAGAGGAAGATTACCTAAAGATGAAAAATAGCATTCCCGTTCATGACAAGTTTTTAAGACTTTGCTTCTTTCTCTGTGTGATCTTAATATTGGCTTTCTCAGAGGCAAGCTTAATCTGAAGGGTGGTATGAATGCTTTGAGAAATACCCAGATAATTTCAGCCTCTAAGAGAAAAATTCCTTGGTATCAACACAACGTGAATAAAAAGTCTGGGGAAGAGGGGGAGCCCCATTAGAAGAGTTTGATTTTAATAAGAGGATGATGAAGTTAATTAAAGCTCAGTGCCCATGAGCAAAGAGAAGAAGAGAGCACTTTGGGGTTTTTCCTTTCGCTTTGCTCCAGCTGTTCCTATCTCCAAGCCAAATACATGAGCCAAAATGATACAAGCTGGCAGCTTTTTATAGCAAGGGGATCATCTGTTAAATGGTTAGGTTGGGTTTGTTTTGCCATAAGAAGACGGGGAGTATAGTTTCAAAGTTTTCAGTAGGAATTCAGCCAAGCAGTTCTCATTGCTTTTTTAGCCTCTTTTCATTTTCCTGCCCATAAATTATACAATGAAATCCCTCTCGCTCAGAGCACCTCTCACATCTGAAGTTAGTCATCAGTTTCTCCTTTGCCTGTACCAACTTTAACCTTTCTAAGCATTTTCTGAGTTCTGTGCTTTCATTAATAAGGTGATTATGCATAAACCAAAACCTGTTTGTGTCCTAGAAAATCGGCATTTGTGCATGCAAATTAGCTAATAATTGGCCAGGCCCTTAAAGATGCTAAGATCCAAAATTCAATTGGAACATAATAAATCTTTCAGTATTTCACCTATTATTTATACTTTTGAGGCCACCCACTTCCCAGAGGCAGAGCAGGATCCTCAAACCACAGGGTTTAACTCTTGTCTAAAGCCCAGACTAGCCAGAGTAGTGAATTTGCACTTAAGCACAAACTTTCCCATGCATCCTTAGTCTGATGGTTCTCGAACTTGTCTTGCTTCTGAAATAAGTCCTTTGGAGAACTAGCTCACACTAGGTCTTGTTCCTGTGGATAGTGAGAACACAACACATATGACTCTCTAACCACCAGGTCAGGTAGCCACATACTGTCCCTTTAGCTAAATTGTACCACAAACAGGCTGGCACTGCTTCGAAGTTTCAAATTACTCTATATTTAAGATCTGGTTCTGCAAAGTGTTGAGAATTTCTTGAGAAATGTGCTGAGACTTAATTAAGTGAAAGAGAATCCGTATATTTACTCTCATCTTGCGTGCATTTGGCCCCTTAAACTGATTTGGTGCTAAAAGCAATTCCTGACATCGGTGGATTTGCTGATGTTTCACTTCAAAATATATAAGGTAAATCAGGTCTACGTTCTGTTCTGCTGTCTCTTTTCTCTTAATGAATATTATTCTCCATCTATGCTTTGTTTGACTAAGGCAGTTCTGTCATAAGTTTGAATTCACAGTCAGCACCCCACTTTCCTATATTTGCCTTTCCTGATGATTCACCTCACACACTCAAATCTGAGGAGTTCCAAGTGCTAAGGCACTAACCTATAGCCTCCAACAACTGCTGGGAGAAACACTTCCACTGGGCTGTACCTTCAAACACAAATCATTCAACCAGCAGCTGTACTTAATTTGTTTACAGTGGCAACATGTCAGGATCTTTAAGGACTGCAAAGTGAGGCACCTAATTCAGTATTGACTATGGACATTCCCCAAGTTAGTAACAGGTAGGAGGAGAATCAAGAATTCCACTAAATTCTCTTCCTGGCAGTCCTCAGCTCCAGTAGAATTCAACAAAGTGGAGAATAAATCTCAGACTAAGAAGCTGGTTGGAGGAATCTAGAGGGATAAGATGATTCCAAAAGGATGGCAACAGAGAAAGGCAACTTCTCATACACCCAGCTGTAAACAACCTAACAGATTAGTTTGCAGTATAACAGAGAAAATCAAGTAGTTTCTCAACCCCTCTTTAAATATCAGAGCTGCTAACATTTGAAAGCAATTAATGGTGATATTGTGTAGAAAACCAGGAGCTACATTTAGCCCCCATAAACTGCACTGGTATCCATTAGGTTTGTGGGAGAGGAATGACTAGTCAGCATGGGTGAAATGGCAAAAAGACAGCCTGTGCATTAAGTTCTCAAAACATTTGGAGCTCTAAAGAAAGTCACTGAAAGCAGAAAAAGTAGTTTGTAGTACTGAAATAGCAAAAAAACCCAACAAAACAAAACAACAACAAACTGGGCAATATCCCAGGAGTGCTTAAACAAGAAGTTGTGACAAAGTCAGCATGCTGGAAGACAAGGATATAAATAAGAAGGGCAGAGTTCTTTCCACACAATCTTCACTCTGACATTTTAGATAAAAGTCCTAGTTACCCTGTTGTTTTGTTTCCACTTCTGTAAGACAGATAGGTCAACAAGACATGGATTCTGGATGGCTTCATCTCTGAGTGTTACTGAAGAGAGTCTTAATAATAAGACATAATATCAGTGAAAGTGCAATATCTTATCAAAAGCAGACTCAACTTTCAGCCAAGCCTCCATTTCACCTCAGAGACTGAAAACAATTAAAATTTTAGCTAATATTCTCTCATTCAGGACATTACTGAAAATGTGGCCTGTTCTGGAGAAGTAAAGCAGGGAGGTTCTGGGTGCTTCTTAGGATACAATGGTGAACGAAATTTTGAGGCAGTGAGCATAATGTGAGAAGAAATCCCATTGTCAGGAACTCATTGGTCTCCACATAATTATTTACAATATATTATTAAGCATATCCCCTTGCTGATTTTACATCATTGCTCAACCTTTTCAGTGACAAATTAATCATCTACCTTGAAGGACTGCAAAGTATTCCAGGCAGTTATAAATAATTCCCTCCGATTCTCAGATCATACAACATCATCAGGACCAGTAAAGTCATGCCAACATTGGATTTGGCTGGTAATCCCTGCCTCAAAGAGCACACAGAGTCATTTCCATGATACAGCAAAAGACTGATCAAGGAGATCAGGACAGAGAAAGTCAGATGAGAGTATAAATAACTGGATTATAAATAAATGGATTGGTTTCTCTCATTTTTCTGTCACAATTATTAATGATTCCTTAATCCTAACATTATGACAAAGGAGAGAATTTCACTCCATATCAATCTAATGTGCTCTATAGCTAATGATACTATTTGGGAACTGGTAATCCAAAAGCAGGGAAGCAACACCTGGTGGCATAGCTTGCCATTTTGTGTTACCTGCTCTTACTTTGACAGCTGTATTAGAGAAATTGTAAGCCTCCTTTTCCCCATATTCCCAGATTTGGATAATTTTCTGCTGTAGTTCCAAATATGTAGGGCTGCAGGATCAAATAGTGCTGCAATCCCACAACTGACAATCATTTTTTGCAAGGCTGCCCTTGACCTATAATGCATAAGGTATATTCAGTTTACTTGAAGGAAGGAAAGATAGTTTTATTGCTACAGGGGACTGTCTTTACAGACTTTTAGCCATGGATCCTCCAAATGACTGTCTATTTCTATACAGAATACAAAATCTCACTGGTTACCAAGAAAACAAAGTAAGATCAGCGTTGCAATTAACAAGTTACATTTATACAGGTTATCAGTATTCTGAGCACAGCAAACGGGGAAGCAAGTACAGCTCTACTTTGTTCCATGGATTTCTTCCTTACATGCAGCTGAAGCAGCTAATGATTGTCACTGCAGACTGATGACATCACCAGCATTTTTGAAGGTCTTCAAGTAAACAGTACTCAAAGGTAATAAAAGAGGCAAATAGTCTGTGTGATGAGGGAACAGTACTATCAACCTGAAAGCATTCAGGTTCCAGAGATGGAGTGCTATATGCAGAGTGGTTAAAACACTGATGAAGGAAACAAGGATCCAGAGCCAGTTATAAGGATTCAGTGTAGGGTTGTTCTGTGACCTTGTGCTTCTCACCCTTTACTTGTCATTATCTCTTTTGGAATAAGGATTGTCTTTATCTGTTCACATCAGAGAGTACTAAGCACAAAGGTGTTCCTCCTTCACATGTGGCCTCTTAATACCAATATAAGGAGTAAGAAGTTTCAAGTCTTCTTGTAGGTCCTGCATCCAAATCAGAAATATATCAGTGAAATTTATAAGAAAAGTCTGCCCTGACGTTGTTCACAATATATGTTTCCTGGAGAAATAAATAAAGATGTCACTTGAGTATCTTTCATCAATACCGAATTCCCTTGAGTATCTTTCATCAATTCCAAATTCCCTTGCACTAAATTCATAACTTACAACATATTGTTTCAAGACTGTGAATAAAGAGATGGAGATTTTAGATATAAACAGAAGACTAGTAATTATTTTTTTCCTCAGAAAATGTAATAATCATATCTTTCAAAGATGAAATGAAATAACTGACCATCCATTGAGAGCAGTGTAACTGATCCATGTAATGAAAGATGTAGTGGGGGGAAGACTTCAACAGTGATGAAAGAAGCAGCCTAAGCAGCTAACATGAAACCAACAGAAGAAGCACAAGGTCAGAATATTATGCAGATTTCTCTGATGAGTTACAACTCAACCCACAAATTTAAAAGATGGTGTGTACCAATTATTTCAATTTTAAACTGCTTTTGAAATGAAACAGCTAAGAACTGATAAAGGTGTAAACTCCATCCACTTCTGGTTGCTGAAGCATTTAATCAATATTTTACTAATATTCCCACCCCTACCTTAACTCACTTCGACTTTTCACAGTAAAATCAATGGAACACTTCTAACCTCTAATACTGACTCTCTTCCTGGAGTGAAATATTTGGACATATAATTATGATTGGGGTTTCACTTTTCAGATTATGGTTTCTTCTTTAAGGACTAGAAGGTTTTAAGTTTGTACTAATGGCCAAAGTTTAGGGCGGGACAACACCACATAACAGAATACTTTATCTGGTACCTGAGCTGTCTATGAGTGTTGCCCCATAATCTTGATTTATAACAACATTATAAAATCCATCAAAATCTTTGGAGTTCAATTAGACTTGCCTCTGTCTTGCCATATGTGAAGATCCTTTCTGGTTAATACTGTCCAGTGGAAGACAGATTTTCCTTCTCCACACTTCTCTGCATTGAGGGGAATGTTGATTTGGGTTTTTTTTTTAATACTTTGACAAATATTTTGGAACTTTGTACAAGTGATCCCAAACCCAAAGATAAAAAGCTCCAGAGCCAGCAGTGTGGAATGCACTGATTCAAAGCCATTTGCTTTCAAATAACTATTAACTCTGGACAAATGCAAATTACAGGAATTGAAAGCTCTTTTTCATCTTCCCACCTCCCTTTCCTTCAGGGTATTGACTGGCTGCATCACTTTCCAGGTACCATTTCTTGTACTTGACTAAACTATTACCAAATCTTTTAAGCTCCTTCCCAAAGTTATTACAACATGCAAGTCCCAGACTGGTTTTCCTGTTACACCCCAACTTGCTTTTCAGATCAAACTGTCAGCTGATCCCATGAGTTAATAATAGGGTATGAAATTAATAGATTCTTTTCATTTGTTATGAATTCTTGTTTGAGACTTTCTCAACTGAATTTGGGGTGACTGAAAACTGCCACCACTTTGAAAATTACCATGCTGTTTGCCATGTGAAGGCAAAGCCTACAAGATCCTTCAAGGCAGTTTATAATGTCAGTCTGATTACATTTCATCAAAAAATCTTTCATCTGGGATGTCATCTGACCAAGCAGACTGGGAGACTTGCAGGAGTATCCTTGCTGTCTTCCTGCCCACGCAAAGTTTTTTCTTCCCCAAAAGAAAGGTGTGAAGACAGGAGCTGGGAAGTATTCCTGCATCCCACAGTTTAGATGTAAGCTGTCTGAGCCAGTTTGATATGTAATAGCAACCCCAGCAGTGAGTCACCAGCTATTTTTAAAACAAAACTCTGACCAAGATTATATGGTTTGGAATAAGAAATAAAAGTCAGTGTAACTCCCTTTGATCACCTTTATGTTAGTGCATATATGATACCTACACAGGGACACTGAGGTCATCAATGAGATTCAACGTCTAGCATGAAAGGCATAAATCCTCATCACTTGACCTGAAGCACCAACTCTATTGGATGCACTGATAGCAGGCTTTTATCATTCACTAGGCCAGCCTTTGGAAGAAAACAAGATCGCATGAACTGAATTAGAGAAACAAATGAGCAAGCTCTGCTGAGGCAATCGTACTAGGCACTACAGACTCACAGGTCTTGCTCTGAAGATTCAGATTTAATGCAGAATTAACCACATTTGCTCTAAGGGACAGAATTTGAATGTTTGTGGTTCCTTCAATGTTTAGGTTCTTTAGGAAATATTTGGTCTCTCTGGTCAGAGAAGCACCCCACAGGAACTGTACATCCTGCCTTTCACAAGGTGGAATATATGAGGTTTTCAGAGTTTACATGAAGAACAGCAGTAGGTGCTCTGCTCCTACAGCATACATCAGCACTTTTCTCATCCCAGGACTAAATCTGTTCTTAGTCAGCAGTCACTTTTTTGGCAGAAGCACTTTTGTGCCCACTGAATCCCTTTGCCAGAATGCAAGAGTTCCCATGGAACACGCACAGCCCACTTGCAACAATGCTGATGCAACCATGATAAATAGGTAATTCTTGATCAACACAGATGGGCCTCTGAAGATTTCGCTCCACAAAACTTCAGTGTTGGACACTCCATCAATTAACCAGAAAGAGTCAACATAGTGTCCTCTGAAGAAGTGAGAGAATGCAGAACAGCTGTTACCTTCTTTCTCCAGATGCACATCTGCTCAACTCAATGTTCTTGTAAGAACACTCTTTAATCTCCTGGTAGGTCTTACAGTCTTATTACAGACTGAGCTATAACGCCCTAGGCTGTAACTTCTATGTCCTCCAACTAGCAGAAACCACTGCTTCAGCAATCAAATCCATGCTTTTATTCCCATTGCACATATTTTGTGTCTGTAAAGAGAGCAGAAGCTAGCAATCAGACACTAATTCTGCAAGTTCAGAGACTTGAATCCCATTCTCCACTCTGCCACTAGTTTACCTCATGCAAGTTATGCTTGTTTCTTAGCCACTCTCGTCACTACTCCCATAAAAGTCAGCTTCTGTGTCACAAAGCTGACAGCAAGCCTGCCCAGCACCTTAAGCCCACACAGACAGACCATGAATAACTGGAAAAATGACACTGAGTTCATTAAATGTTGGCCAGAGCTATTTAGCTCCCACCTTCTATACCTATGACCAAGGACAGATTTAAACTAACATAAACAGTTCTATTTTCTAGTATCATTTAACTTACATTAACTTACATTAACATGTGGCTTACATGCGTAGCCCTTCCTTAGCACGAATAATTCCATCAGCTTAATGACAAAGGAAAAGGCAAGATGTCCACATGAAACGCATTGCTTTCTTTTTAACAGTCACATATACCTGATATTTTAGGAAGTCAACTGATTTGGCATCCTTATTCTGGAAAAGATTCTATCCACGTTTATTTATCACTGCCGTAAGTAATGTGTTGCTTTTCAGTCCAAATCCTATTTATACAAGCATGAAAAACAGACACACACATGAAGAAAGATTAGAAGTTCACATTTTTAAGTTATCTGAAGGTCTTATTACAACTGACAAAAAGCCAGGAAACTGACAACTAGGAGCTGACACTCCGTGTATCACGTTCTGTCAGGTTTTATTTTGTGTGTGCATGTATGTGTGTATGGGAGTGTGACTTTTCGTTTCTGGGTTTCTTTAACATTAATTTTAAAATGGGATTTGTATGCTGGAACAAACTTGAGAGACAAGAACATGAACACAAACAGACAGTGTCCTTATAAACAGTAAAGGCAACACCAGCAGGCTCTATCCACTGTAATTATCTTGACACGGTGCTGTGCATCTGCCTCCTAGGGCTACTTAACATGACCTTTTAAACCACAGGGCCAAAGGCTTTCTCTTGCACTTCCCTGCTCCACTGGTACAATGCCATTCTGCCTCTGCCCCACACCACTTTGAGTAACATGGCTATTTCAGAATAGCCTGGTCACAGACCATGACAGCAGATTATTTGGCACACCATGAGACAGAGACAGCACAGAATAATCTCCAGCACTTTCTGCGAAGATCCCCACCCAAAGGCCTCAGAATGCTTCACAAATACTCATTAATTAAACATCAGAGGAGCCTCTAATAATAAAGGGATTTTTTTATACAGGTCCACAACACTGCTGGTATAATCCCTCCCTCAACAGGAGGCTATGCTCCACAGGGAAGGTGGAGTTTCCACCAGCAGGGTGGGAGCTGTGAGAGCAGGGGACAAGCCTGGCATTGTCTCCTCTGGCAAGAGGACTCCCTTTCTAAGGAGTGTGAATGATTTACAAATCTTACAGCTTCCAGAGCAAAGTCCCAGTGGGAGAGGGCTTACACACACCATTAATGGCAAAACAGCCAGCAAACAGTGAAGAAATTATTGTTTAAGAATACCCTTACTGCCAAGGGTGACACAGCCTCCTAGCAATGACCCTCTTTTTTGTCTCTTGTTAGGCACTTAATGTCAGGCTGCCTGGATATCTGTGAATAGGAAGATTTAACTAAAGCATAGATTTAAGAGTGAATAAAGCAGAAGAGGACTGACAGACTTCAAGTGATTAAATGTCTCTGCTTATTCTTTCTTATTATTTTTCCAGTCTGCTGATCTTTTTTTGACATTCCCAGGTTTAGATTTGAAAACAAGGTAGGACTTAACTATTTCACAAGCGCTGTACAGCAAACAGCAGGCAAGGATTGATCTGCAATTTCATCTTACCCTTTCCTTCTCCTTTTTCTTCCAAACACATTGATTCTTAATGCCATTGTGTTTCATTACAAAGTAATTTAATTTGTTTTCTGTGACCACCTCTAGGATTCTTTCAGCCCTGTTTCTTTTTCACTTATGTGTTGTCACTTGAATAGCATGGATTTGAAATGTTTTTCTCCAGATAATTTAGTTTGCATGCTATTTTCTGCCCATCTTTTAACCTGTAGATCCTTTTTTATTATTGTCTTAGCCCTGACGGGCATTTGTAATACTTTTCAATACACTTTTCACATATTAATTGAGATGTGAGGGATTTCTTTCCACTTTTTCTAGGCAGCACGGAAGTGGCCTTGCAATTAGATGCAATGAATGGTATTATGAGGATTATGACCTCAGGAAGCTAAAGTTGAAGGTAACAAAGATCCTGTTTTCAGATAATACACCTTCTACATCTGTAAATATCTGCATCTTCTTTCATTTTTTCTGAAGAGCAACGTCCACTGTACAAAGGACACTGTGATACTTTAAATGTGCTTAGTTTCATTCATGTCAGCATTCTTTACAAAGTCTTTAAAATCTTTTCATCCTCCTCACAGCTTTCCTGAAGTCTGGCCTAAGGTACCTGGAAATGGTCGCTTTTTTTGGATCCTGACTCCCAGCAACTATTTAAAGGCATGGTAATTGCCTTACAATTCATCTGATAGACTTACTCATCCATCATGCTATGGGAAACAAGAAAAGTGCCTGAAGTCCTGCCAGAGGACCTAATAACTCTATCTCTGGCTCTCATGACGTTATAGTGGAACTGGCAACATCCAGAGTAAGGTAGGCAAGTAATCTGTATGCAGGGGCTATAGTCAATTTAGCAGCTATTTGATGAATATGGAGCTTGGGTGTAAAGGAGGCATAAATGACTACCATATATAAACATCTTCAAACCAAAATACAAAGCCAGCTTTTCAACATGGGTTTCCCCTGTTATATAAAAAAACCCCAAAATTGCAAAATAGAACAATGCAGAAGAGACTTGCAGAATAAAATCTACTCTTGACTAGAAAGTGATAAAAATATCTTTATGTGTAATTTCCAGGATTGCAAAAGGTAATTGAAAAACAAATTAATAGACCTTTCTAATAATTCAAATACTGAAGTAGCTGAGTGATTTCAGTAATGTATTTTCAATTCATTTTTCCTCTTTCTCTGTGTGCATTATCCTTGAGGAAATCATTATTTTCTTTAGTATGTTGTTAATTTAAAATTACTCCTCCATTTTACTCCCTGCATGTAACTCATATTATGTTTTTGTTCTTGGATGTATACCAGTCTTGGAATCATAATTTATCTCACCAAAAAGTTCATTACTGTTTATTTAATTAATAGGGTCTTCAGAAATATTACGTCTTCTCTACTACCATTTTTTTAAGAGGAAAGCAAATCCAAATGGACTATCTGATCAAATTCACTTAAAATATTAATGTATTTTCCTGGAATTCACTTTTTTCAGGGTTTTCAAAAATATTTTATCACACTAAAAGGAGGAAATGGTGCACTTTTTAATACTTCATAGGTGAAACATTGATGTTAAATGATTTCACTAAAATTGGTGTTATTCAGTGATATTGAATGTTTGTTAGTCTAGCATGCAGTGTATAGCGTAGTGCACCCTACGCTTGAAGATGGTTTTGAATGATACCTGTACAATTTTGTGAAGATCCCTGAAATCATTTCATGTAGGTTACAAAAGCAGTCAGGGTGAACTACTGATTCCTTATCTGCTATCTTTAATCCAGGAACAGAGATGTGATTGCAACAGAGTGGCTTATTTCTTTCAGTTCAAACCTTTTAGTATCTTCCTTGCTATTTCCTCATGATCGGTGGCATTTGTTCACTGCTTAAAACTGGTCTGAGTGGTACTTTAGATGAAGTGGCATCTCTGTGCTGTGATAGAGCCATGGCTGAGAATTCTCGTTTGTGAAAATCTTTCAGATTTCTGAGTGTGTCCTTTTTCATACCTGAAACAAAAATTAAACCTTTCATAAGTCACAGATTGTTGTTTGTTTGCTTTTTAAAAACAGGCAAATTATATCAAAGTTTCTAGTTCCAAACAGAAAGCTTCAGGTCTGATTTGAGAACCGTTGTCAACATGTCCAGAGATGGGTCACCTAGTAGCTAACACAACCTGCCGGGGACGTGAGATCAATTCCAGACCTCGTTCTTCCTGAATCAGAGCACCATTAAATCTAGTTAACATTTGAAACCATGTCCCTTGTATCTCATAAATATTTTTAACTGCCAGATGCAGAGCAGGCAATTCAGTTTTCAATAAGAGTAATTTTATTGAGGTTTATTCAAGAAAAAACAAAATATGAGGCCAACCAGACACTACACTCAAGCAGATCACCTAGGAACTAAAGTATTTTACAGCGTAATTCCCTGAGTAAAGAAAGATATACAGCATCTTCTACAAAATGCTGGAGAAGACACACATTTGGGAGCTCTGTAAAACACAGCCAAAATCTATTTGTCTTTTTCAGAGTGATGCATCTGGATCAGACAGGAAGAGAATTCACTGTTTTCAGAGGTCTTCTGTGAAGATATGAACATATCTCTTTTTCTTGTTCAATCTCTTTTTATTTCCTAAAAAAGGGAAAAAAATCTTTGATGTTTGGCTTCAAAATGGAAATGAAACTTCAGAAATAGCTAAGAAAGGGAAGAGAATTTAGACTGAAGGTCACTCTGTGGATCTTCTTTTAGTGAAAACAAAACCAGAAAGCTCAAAAGGAACATGTTTACCCTTTTGGCACTAGTGTGATATGTGTTTGGGGGCTAGCAAAGGACACTGTTTTCTTCCAGAGATCAGTTTTGAGTCCTGGCATAAATCATCCAATTTACCTAAGGCTGAGTTGATGATTGGGGTTTTCTTTTATTAAGCGAAAAGCAATGTGAACATGTCGATCTTCATTTGGAAAGCAAAAGTCCACTTTCTCCCTGATTGCTTTAACACTTCTCCCTCTGCTGGCTCTCGCTCGGCTTTCAGCAATATCTTCTCTTTTTATTCTGTGTGCACCAGCCATTGGAAGAGCTGCTTTCTATCTGGGGAGAACTGTTAAAAGCATGAACTTCTTTGCACAGCTGCATGTTCAAGAGGTGCAAGACAGTTCATAAATCCCCAAAGCAGACACACGCAGGTCATTGCTTTAGTACAAAGTCCTGTAAAAGATAGCATGTGGCAGAACAGCCACAGGGAGGCACAAGTAGTAAGTACCCAGAGGATCTGCAGCATAACAAGTTCAAGTAAAAAAGGTCATGTCGATTCAAGCAAGATGCATAAACCTCTCTTACAAAGTAACATGCTGGCCTTTTGAGCCTCCTGGAGTTTCATGATGATTTGACTGGTAATGGTCAGAAATGTTTCAAAAAAATCAACTTTGTCAGCAAAATGCCAGTCCATTGAAAGCGAAATGTTTGTAGAAATGTGCCAATTTGAATAAGTCTGCTAATGAAACTCACCAGTTCTCTGCTTCTCTTCTTCACTCATCCACCCAGCTTCTCAGATGCTCCTTGAAGGACTGCCACACAGCTCAGATCCCCAGGGCCTTTAAAATTCTGAGATCTCTGCCTCCCAGAATTGCTGCCCGCCTCAGGAAACTTGCTTTCATTAGCAGTGAGAAGAATTTCTTGGACAGGGTCTCCAGTCTTACTGCCACAGTGTTCAGAGCCCAAGTCTGGGATGGGTTCCTTGTCACCCTGCAAGCCACAATCCAGAGTGAAATCCAAGGAACCCAGTGTTTCCATTCCTCAGCCTGGCTACTGGCATAGGGCTAATTACCTCATGTAGCCCTGCAGCTTGGGGAGCCAATTACCTTGAAAGTACAGCAGTCATCTGTCCCTGTAACATTATGTTGGAGCTCTATGAAATTGGCCAGAAATAGCCCTACTTTGAGTCAGTAGGTTTCAAGAATTTGGAGAAACAGATTTTATTTTAGGAATATCAACTTAAAGAATTTCTGAAACAAAATACTTTGGAATTTGTAACAAACATCTTCAAATTTTGGTCTCTCTGAAGATGGAAAGGTTTTGGATAATGCAAAATTTATGAAGAATGTGAATGTAGTTTTCTGACCAACTATAGTTTTTTCTAAAGGGATAGTTCAATAGGTCGTAGAAATAATGAGTTACTTTACTGCTTTATTGCTACCTCCTAGCCCACTGCCAGTTGTTAAGGGAATGAAAACTTGTATCAGTCTTAAAGAGAACGAATGAATGCAAATAAATACTCCTACTACAAACAGAAGACCTGGTTCTTTTTTCCTTACATCAGTGAGGGTGTCCTAGGCCAGTCCTCAGCCACTGACCACACAGGATGAAGACGTGACTTGCATCCACTCCCAGAGAAATACAGTGATGGTAACAGACAGCAATTTCAAGAAGGGAAAAGTGGTAGCTTTTACTCATTAAATCTATTCTCCACTTGAACAAACCTTGTGCAGTAAAAGTTGAAAGGGGACAGGAAACATGATCTTCAACCCAGCCACAGATCACTCACCCTTCCTAAAATCACATGCAAGCTTCACAGTAGCCACTGCATCATACATATTGCAATGTTCGCGTTTCCAATGGGAAAGCAAGACCAAGAGCAGACAAGTGTTCACAGGAAGTCACTTAGAATGATGTCGAAAGTGTCTAGACTAGACCAAACACCTGGAGAGTTTCTGGTTTCATTTCTGACTATATTACATTATTTTACTTTACTTTTATAAATGTTAACCCTTGAGGAAAAAGCATGCTGATTCTACAACAATCCATATCTATCACTGCTGAACCCCTTTCTTCTCCCACCAATAATCAGTCTCCAAAGTCTCTGAATCATTCACTGTGTCTGAATTTCAGATTTAGATTTCGGGACATGGAATAGAGTGTGAGCCATTTATAAGTACTGAGGGAATGCAGTGCAGGTATTGATTATCTATTACAGTTCTGCAACATTCTGCTGGATTCAAATCAAAGACAGAGAAATGGTTTTGGCTGAAATAAGATTTCTCACTTTTCCCTTTTATCTTTTCCTAGCTAGCAAAGCTTTGCTCCCCAAATTACTTTGTATTAGCTGCTTCCCTCACAGTCTTTCATTGTGCTGAACTTCAACACAGCCTTGATATTTTCAGGTTTAATTTGCAAAAATACAGAGGAAACTCTGCCAGGAAGATCTGCATTAGACTAAAGATGAGTAGAAAACCCAGATAAAAGGGATCTGTCAAAAAATGCATAAAATGTCAATGACAATTTTGTCAACATTGTGAATTGCTGTCACCAGAAAATGATTATTTCTTTTCAGAATATATGACTTTTTTGGACCAGATAAACTTCTGACATTTGGAGTAGCTATATTTAAGTACACCTTCCACACAGTATTTGAATAGAGGTTCTTTCTATCCCTGGAACCTCTTCAAACCTAGAGTGTGTCTCTGAATGCCACAGCTTGAACCTCTCTCTGCTCACCTGAAAAATGGACATCTTTCTCACCATCATTATACAACATTTTGTAACTGATAGGCAACAGCTCTGTTTAATTTCAAATCACATTATAGTAATAATGAAACTTGGAGCCTTCCCAATTTTGTCGCTTGTGAGAGATGCCAAAGGATATTACAGTAGTTATTCATTGGTAACTATCATTCAAATATTCAACAACAACCAAGGCCATCATGGCCATATGTGGGAACACAGTCTCTGCCTAGGTGTACAGTCCATATGAGAAAGACAAACTGAATCAGAAACTTCAGTTGTGAATTCCCTACATAAAAACACCTGTGAAATAAAGCAAGCAGCTCCTTCCCACAAACTGAATACAAATATTACACCAGTGGTTCTGAGGGATTTTAAAATTGATATTGCCACAGAGCAGCAAACATGACGATGGTGATATAGATGTTATACATATGGTCTTAATGCTAGCAGTGTCATTATTTATTAATTTATCATATGGTCATACAGCAGAATGCCACATAGTTTCTTCTTCCCCCTTGCCACGAAAGGTGAAAGTCCCTTAATGGAATTGACTTGTTCAGTCAGGTGGCAAAATGTTAAATAGTTTTCATAAAAGATTTATCCATTGAATTCTAAGTGAGTGAATTTATTCCAGGGTGCTGAAAAAATTCATTGTGATATGCTTTGAATTAGCAAGCCATGTCTATGGAAAATCTCCACAAAGTAATGTTATGACTTCCTGGGCATACTGTTCCACATGTCTCCTGGTGGTTAAAAGGTTAAAACACAAGGAAGTATCACAGGGAAAAAAGGATGAGATGCAACTGTTTTGGTGCAATTTGAGCAGAATACACTTTTGTACAGCTAATTATCATCAAAATCTAATCCAAAAGTTTTCCTGAACTCCTAGTCTCTGTCACGGTGGTGTTTCTGCTGACCATAGCTTAAAAGAAATGAAAAACAATCCAACTTAAAGCTTAAAAAGGTTAAACTAATGGGGGGGGCGGGGGCAGAGGGGAGGGGGAATAAAAATTTATAGCAATTAATGAAACTCAGGTATTAGCAATTACAGAGAATTGATAGGGAAGGAAAAAGATCAAGGGAATAATCTGTAGCCTGAGAAATTTGGCAGATAAGAAAGAGCTTTTAACAAAAAATGAATGTGGCTTATTCCTACCCAGAAAAAATAAAACCATTGATAAAAAGGTGCAAGGAACATATGAATTCAGTAAATATTTCTGTTCTCTGCTTGGAAAAAACAGCCAGTGTGTTCTCAGCACCCGATGGTCTTTCAATACCTCCCTTTCTGCCAGCAATGCAAGAGGATGTAGAGAGCTACACTACTACTAAATGTATTTAAATCAGCAGACCTATATTGTTAGCATGCACAGGTTTTGAGAATCAAGAAGTTTTCTTTGACATAAATGTTGATTTTCAATGAATCTTGGAAAACCAGCAGATTTCCAGAGGATACTTAAACAAAATGACCTGAGTCATTGTCAGCCTGACACTGATCACAAACACAGCCTGATAGAAGACTGATACAGGTCTAGATTAAAACAGAATTAAAGGAGGGAAATATAATTAACTCCAAGCAACATGGGCTTGTAAAAAGCAGATCCTGTAAAGATAACATCAGAACTTAGTTTGAAAAAATGTAAAGCTCATAAATACAGCAGATAAGATGCATTTCAATTTGATTTCAAAAGCTATGGTATGACATGGAAGTTTTAAAATCAAATTACTGCTATATAAAATCAAAAGGCATATATTACAGGAATTAAGAATTAGCTAATTGGCAAGCTTCAAAAGGTACTTGTGAATTACATTTCTGTGAAAGACCAGCAGTCAGTGCCATCCAGTCAAGACTTACTCTTTTTCCTAAGTTATCTGCCTGATGTAGTTCCAGACTCTGAAAGCCTTATGATTATGGAGATGGGAGTAAATTGAGGTAAGAACCATTTAATACATACCCTATTCCTTAGAAGTTTTCCTTAAACATTTTTTGCTGGGCACTGTTGGAGATGAGATGTGCACTAATGTAGTAATTTATTTTTTTAACTGGTGGCTCAGAAATAAACACAAAATTATTAATCTTCAGGTCTTCAGATAACATAAATGTTAGGAAAATGAAACAAAATTGAATAAAATGGCTAATTAGACCATTGTACATATAAACAGGTTAAGCAGCAGTAGAGCAGTTGCATTGCCTCTATCTATGCTAAACAGCCTTATAGCACTGCCTGCAAGACCATGTTCAGCTCTGTCAGGATGTAGAATATGGAAGAATTGGAGAAAGCTCAGAGAGTAACCCTGAGAATGGTTACAGAAATTAAAACATGCCCTTCTAAAACAGATTCTAGGAGCTCATGAAGTAGAAAGTTTACTGCATAGCAGTCTGTAAGTCTCTTCTTACGTCAGAAAAAGGGACTACAGGGAAAGGGGTACTATATAATTCAACAGTGTATTTTAAAGAGTAGGGTATGTAAATACAGGTTAAATTTTATTGGGGCTGTTATAGAGTCCCTACCTCTGGCATTTTTTTGCATTAATATCCTATAAACTATGCTTGTTTCCTTAAACTTTGTGTCATGATTCCCAGGACATTATAGAAAACTGACAGAGAAGTTTAAGAAAGAAATAAATGTTAGAAGGCTTATGAAGTATTTAAGCTCAAGAAATCCTACCTATTTCTATAGGGGGTTGCATGAAGAATGATGATCAAAAAGGGAGTTAAACTTTTAAAACATCTGAGAAATAAACAATTAACTCCAGAAATCCTCAAGGCCTATTACAGGCAGAAGCTCAGTTGAGATAATCATAATGTCCTTTCAGTTCTTGTAATTTATTTATCTATTAATTAGACTGAGGTATGTGGGGATTTGATTGCTCCAAGGAACCGAGCTGGAAGCTTAATTTACCTGGTCTGCGTGGACTTATTGTACCAGATGTACATGAAATTGAACTTAGAGATTTAAATACATGTTAGTGACCCAGCAGTCAACAAAGGCAGGGAAGTTAGAAGACAGCTGTGATACAGACATTTTTGCAGGTATGAGTCAGGATATAGGCCAACTGAGGATCTGTGACTCAGTTTCAAACCTGCATGGACCAATACCTTCCGCTGTCATAAATATGGTGGAGGTTGTAACATAATTAAGAATGGCTTCTTCAAGTTTAAAGTGCTCTTTAATCCTTATCTAAGTATTTTGGACCACATTCTAGCCCCAGTGTGGCTTCAGAAAGTAGTGAAGTTCTTTGAAATGGTTATGTTCACTATATCATCAGTTTAGCAGCAATGGCTCCAATTTGTACGATGGCACTGGGAATACATATTTAGTCTAATCATTCAGTAAGAAGGAAAGAAACAATGGATAGTTTTGGGTTTTTTTCTGGAGCACGAGGAATATGGAGAGCAAGTATTAATTTTAATAATTCAACATTTGTTTTACTATTTCTTAATAACTAGTTAGCATTTATATTACTATTTATTACCATCTAATCTGCAAGGGCTACTCAGTCCTCTGTTCTTCATGTCATAGCAAGCAATGGCTCCCACTGCTCCTTTAAACTAAGATTATTTTAGTAAAAAAAGCAAGGGAGAGAAAATGCTCAGTCTCCCATTATCTTGGCCATCTGTGTGTTTTCCTCATGGCATGTTTCCAAATGCTTTAAAAAAAATGTCAGGTAAAGTGCTAATGGCTAATGAAAATACACAATAGACCCCACTCCTCTATACTTTATCTGCTCCTTGACCTTCTCTTTTTTTCCTTCTCCAAAAAATGAAATACAGAATCATTTACCTGATGAAATGCCATGTGGCCATTCACACTGCTAAATCTGCTCAAGACTGAAAGCAACCAAAAATAAAATCATAATGTCTGCTTTTCCTACCAAAAACCATGTTTGTCTTGCTTCCAGATTGACACAAACCTACAGGTAATCCTCCCATTCCATGGTGAGGAGTGCCTGGAGGGCAGGAGCCTGGCTGGGCTTGTAAGTATTCTTGCATTGGAGCAGGAATCCAATCTACAAGGAAATTGGCTTTCAATATTCCTATTTCTGGAAAAAGAGGATTAAAGGAGACTTTAGACTCGCCCTTCTTTAGCTTTTCCCATTAGGCCTCACCAACCTGGCTTCTTTACACAACCCAGAAGAATAAGATGAACCCCCAATCCTTTCCAGCTAGACTTCAATTTGTCCTTAGGGTGCAGAAGCAAGCTGCAAGCCACTTCCTTTTCTTCTGGAAGCAGAGCAACTAGTTGTATTATTCCGGGCTCAAATCCATCTGTTTACTATTAATGTAAGGCAGTATCTCCTCCAGGTGCAGCACCTCATACTGAACACAGACCTAATATCAAACATCCACTTGTACCTACTTCTGCTGTAAAGGCACATGGCACTTCACAGGTGAAGAAAAGCCCTCTGAAAGGATCTGGCCAGTTGCAAGACAAACTGCAGTGCAATGCACGTCCTATACTAGAAGGACTTTTAACACTCACTAGCCATCAGTATCTGTACTAATAAAATTATAATAAAGGAACACTGATGCAGAGTGATCCACCCTGGATGTGAACAGACCTGGCTATGCCTGCTGGAGAGGTATGCTAAATCTCTGGCTAGCATGCTATCCACTTCCAAACAGATGGTTTCAAATGACACCTTTTTCCCGTTTCTCCCTCAGTATGTTTATTCACCTCCTTTTGAAGTCTATGGGGAGTTTTGCCCCCAGCTGGTGGAGGTCAGGTTAAGGGCTTTACTTGCATGATCTTTGGGAGCAAGAATCTCATTTTCCTGTCTGCCTATAAAAGATCATGACATGGGGTTACCCACAGAAGCGATAGATCAAAATTCGGTTAAATTGGTTTTCACTAGTAGACTCTGATGTTTTCCAAGTGCCATGCTTTGCATTTGTAGGCTTATTTTTAGAAACAAAGAACAGTAAACACAGTATGTTTCTAGTATGGCTTTTATAAATAGTTGATCATCACAAGCTTCTCATTGAGCTGTTCTTATTCTTTACGTCATTTTATCTGAGTGGACATTCCCTCACACAAAAATGAGTTTGCTGTTGCACTTGAGTAAAATCATGGTTAGTCTTGCTGTGATCATTCCGCAGTCTTTTATCATTCTATAGACAACCCTTGTACTGCAACTGTTATCAAATCAGATGAAAATTAAAATAGGAAATATTCCAATCATACAGGACAGATCTAGAAGGATTTAACCACATCTGAAACAACCAGTTTGTTGAAGGTAAGCAGTATGCTGGAATGTGTAGAATTTAGCACATTTCTCATTTTTAGTCTTATTTTTTATGTTTTGAAATCACTGGTATATCTTAATGTGGTATTAAAAATCTATTTGGAGAATAGGAACCTAAAATTTTGGTTTGAGGTTAATATTATTTAAAAAAAAGATAAAAAATAAAAAAAGTTTCCTGACCAGATTTAAATTTTTCAAGCTTTACAAATTGAAATGGAGAAGCACACAGTCCAGATTCTCCTTGGATAATCCTATGACTCTTCTTCCCTCTTGCATGTGGATTTATTACCATGTGGTGTTGACTTTTATGGGATGGTAATGTTATTGCTTTGATTTAGATTCTTTCCAAATACCACAGTCTATTAAAAGCATCAGTTCATCAAAGTCCACAGTATTAATTTACCAGGAATATCCCCACAGGTTTTTTAAAAATAATTTTGTATTATGAAATCATGCTTCAAACTGAACTAACAGAAATCTAATTATGTATGGGAGCACAGTGCTAATTAAACCACCCACTCCAGCATTAAGGCCCACTTGGGGGTATTCACATTGGTAAATTGCCAATTTAAGCTAAATTGCAGGATATAATATCCAAGTATTGGCTAGCCCTACCTTTCTGCTCCTCTCTCTTCTTTGGCCTGCTCCATAATAATAAAGTGTAGAAGGCAAGAAATCCAATGATTTTTCAACCCTTGAAATATTTTCCTGCAAATCACAATAGCTACCGTAGTAGCAAGGGTCAATCTAAAACCTGAGAGTTCCCAAGCCTGACTCTTCACATGGTTAAAAGTAACCTGACATGCTCTCTAACATTCCTGGCCTGTCCCAGATCATCTCATTTGCCAAAGCCATGCTGAAGGACTGAGGAAGGCAGCTCTGTGCTAATCCATGCTCAGAGATTTGCCATTTACCAACACAGAGTCTCACTTCAGAAGGAAGGGGTCATCAACACACTGTGGCCCCAACCACAGCATTGATATGGCCCATCCAGCTTCTCTGCCTGGAGTCTTCATGATAGAGAGTAGGTTCTCCAGCAGAACAGCGTAACAAACCTCTGGTCAATCCTGTCTGACCTACAGGAAGGGGAGGACATTTGGAGCAATGGCATTTGTCTTCCCAAGTCACCATTACGTGTGATGGAGCCCTGTTTTCTTGGAGATGGCTGAACACCTACCGGCCAATGGGAAGGAGCAAAGGAATTCCTTGTTTTGTGTTGCTTGTGCACGTGGCTTTTGATTTACCTATTAAACTGTCTTTATCTCAACCCATGAGTTTTCTGACTTTTACTCTTCTGATTCTCTCCCCCATCCCATTGTAGAGGGAATGAGCGAGCGGCTGTGTGGCGCTTAGCTGCTGGCCAGGGTTAAACCATGACAATGACAAAATCCCCTGCTCTGCTCTGATACTTTGTTCTGAGAGAGAGAGAGATATACATTAAAATTAATACTCAGAGCATTCATTTTAATGAGAAGGGAGGTTATTTGATTCCCAGTAAGCCAGTACTCTGCTGAGAGATACTAAGAAAGTGACACGACTTTCTCAAGGATTTGATTTCAGAGTAAGGACAGTAGCACATATGTTTTGCTCAGAGGGAAAGGTAACTAGGTCACAGATGCCTTACCTCTCTGATTAGACAGAGAGAAGGATGGATGGAGAAGTGTCATGGCATTCAGCCTTTACTAAGTAGTGATAACCTGGGGTCTAGGACAAAATAAGGATAGAAGGAGAATTCTTAACAGATTATGTCTAGGACTATATATGCATGATATGTTATCTTTTCAACAAAACTTGGCTTTCTATTTATTATACTGAAGTGTTTGGTCTCTTAGATACCACCTGGGTTTTACTATCAATCACTAATGGGAATTCCACCACTTTAGTGGACAGATCCATAGTCAAGCTGGGACCTTTCTGACCCACTAGCAATGTTTCCTTCCAATCATGTATGTCTGGAGAGATCCCATGGGTAACTTTGAAAGGCTTGTGTGATATATCAGTAGAAAGACACACGGGACTACGACTGCATACAATAACTTACCAACTAAATGGTGCAAAGCTTGTTCACAATTTGGCTGACAAATCTCTGAAGATAGCCTAGGGAAGGAAGAAGCACTAGCACTTTGCAGGTAGAAATGTCCAAAATATAGAGAGTAGTGAAACACTGCTTAGTGCACTGGGGCTTTACAGCAAGAGGAAGGCTGTGTGACTGATTACTTGTGGTCATAAAAATGCCGAAGAGTTGACCAAAGCAAACATATTTCCCCAACAGTAAAAAGAATCCTGTATGGGAAAATAAAATTTCTTCTATATATAATATTGGGTTTCTATTTTCTGTTAGATGTGGTAGTCATCACTTTTTCCTATGTATTTGTGTATCCTTTTTATGTCATATGTGTCTCTATGTTATTAACTGCCATAATTCATACCACCTTTTTGTCTTGCATGAAAAAAGACCTTTTCTTCTTTGTGAAGCTCTTTTGTTTTGAAAGTTGTAATGTTCTCAAATGCCTGCAATGGAATTCCTAGGTGACATGAAGCAAAAATAGGCATGTCTGGCCATACCTTATAGAATTAGATTTGCTTGATGCTACGACCTGATTCTCAATTTCTTACAATTTTTCTGAACTTTAACAGTCCAGGCTGAGATTTGTTATCCTGAACATTTGTCCTAAGCTTTATCAGTGACCTGGAGGATGTGGAGAGCCCACCACCATGAAGTTTGCAGGTGACACCAAGTTGGTGGGAACAGTGGATATGCATGAGGGCAGGACTGCCATTCAGAGCAACCTAGAGAGTCTGGAGGAATGGCCAGGCAGGAAATTCACAAGGACCAATGCAAAGTCTTGCAATGGGGAAGGAAAAGCTGCTGTAGTGGTACAGGCTGGGGACTGATGGGCTGGGGAGCAGCTCTGTAGAAAAGGATCTGGGTATCCAATCAGGAGAGTTCAACCATTTCCAAGAAGGCATTTTTAGGCACATTAGGCACATTCTACATCTTGTAAAATATTGTTTTGGAAACTCTAGTTCCCCGGGGTCTAGAAAGGAGACTTCTTTCATATTTTCATTTGAAGTTACCCCTGTGTTGATGTTCCTTTTGCTGTTCCATTAAAACCTATTCAAGCCAGAAAACTTTGTAAACCTCTTCTCAGTAACAAAGCATGGTGCGAACAGGTTAGAAGTAGCCAAGAAAGCTACCTGAAAATGACCTTCTCTCTTTGCACTGGCTGCATAGGAAGACTAGCATTGAGATTCACCTCGTCTACCTTTAGAAGTCTACAGTGTAGGTGTTCACTTCTGAGCTAGTCAGCCTGTGCTCCTTTTATAGCACAGTGTAGGAGTTAACAGCTGGTTAGCTGAGTCCTGCCCTGGATGACTAGCCTAGACACAGAACTTTTAGAAGTTTTAAATTAAATGAGATGAGTATCATGACTAAAAAGGAGCTATCTAGTCTGTATTTGCTTTTTTCCTCATTTCCCCCCACCCATTACGTGACCAGAAAGCAGTATTACATTACTTCATCAGGTGGCTTTCTGTAGTACCCAAATGTTTCGAACACAGGCAATGTTAATTTAATCTTGGTTTGAGTCTATTATTATTCCTACTTGGAATGGTGGAGATCTGCACCATCTGTAATAACAGACATATTTTCTAAAGACACTTCATCTCCAAATCCCTGTCTTAATCTTGTTGGTTTGAGTTGGTTTGATATGACCTCACAGGAGATCTTCGCAGGTCCTGAAAGATGGTTTCCGTAAATTTTCACTAAAGCAGTGCTTGGCATATATAATGCATTGCACTTCTCTCTTTAACTTTACTCGCACACTGATCACAAAATGTTCCACAAACAATGTTCAGCAGGGTTATCCCCATTTACCAACAGATAAACTGAGGCACTAAGAGTTTAGAGTGTGGCTTGTAGAAGGGCTCAAATGTCATGTCAATGCTCTTATGCGAATTTGCTCACAGTTTTTTCTCAGCTGAGAGAAAAAATGCACTTGCAATACTGCAGAGCAATCCTGGGAGCTAATTCATTTCTTAATAAAAAGGTAGAAATAAACTGTAGAAGAACTGAATAATTATTAAATATTTTTCTTTTTTCTTCCAGAAAAATATAATATTGAGAAAGTTGCAGGAAGGATCCAATGGGAAGTGAGTGGCATGACTGATCCTACAATGTGTTAGTGAAATAGTCACAACCCACTGCATGTGCTATTTTCTCTCAGATCTCTCAGCTGGTTTCTCCTCTGTCATACATCTGTGTGAAAAGCATAAGTCAGGTCCTTGCTTTGACGCTTTTGGAACAGATGTGTCTCTGACCACATTGCTGCAAAACTATGAATCTTACAAATAGGTAAAAGCGTAGATTTGGCTCCTTAAATTACAGCTTGCTGAAGTCTTCCACTGAAGCTCAGTGAGTTTCTCCAAAGCAATTTTACATTTGTTTCCTAATGTGTTGTGGTTTGGGTTTTTTTTTCCTGTGAGCCTAAAGGCAAAGACAGAGGAAAAGGTAACTAAATGCAGGTGCTCAATAGCCAATGCTTTGTCAATGCTACTGGGAGATTCTGGAACCGTGTCGGTTCTCCGGGGCAGAATATGCAGTAGCTGTTTACAGCGTGTTTTGTTGTTGTCCATTTTTATCAATTAGTTCCTGGAAACTGAGACAATGCAGCAAGTAACTCTGTTACTTATTTCATGTTTAAAGGAGTTGTCTGTTTCACTGCTCTGGATGTCTGATGGTAAGTGCAATTCAAACCTCTTTCTTTGGAATATAAAGATTGTCATGTGTTCCTCAAGTCTACTGCTCTGTTACCAAGAGCAAGCCACATGTGCAAAAGCAGAGCAAGCCTGTGGCAATCGTTGCCCTGTTACGTCTTTCCATCCCAGCATCACAGTTTAAAGACTTCGTGAGCCCAAGGTTGTAGCCCAACCTTTGTGTTGAATAGCCACCGAAAGACTTTGAGGGCTCTCTGCAATTTCCAGGCAGTGTAAAAAGAAAAAAGCATAAGTAAGAATCACATCAGCCATCTTTCAAGCAATATGGTGTGTCCAGAAACCTGCGAGATGATGGTGAAGGATGCCTGGAGTGGTTCTGGTTCATTCCTACTTGTAATCTGCAGAGGAGACACAGAATAATTCTAAAGGCAGCTGCTGCTATTGCCCAGACTGTGGCAGGAGATGGTCTCACTTCTGGTTCATCATAGGCTGAAGGTGTGTCACAGACTCCCCCCCACAAATTCAAAACTCATTCCCTGAGGAATTCCAGCAATTCAAAAAGGGGTGGGTGAGTGGCTGTCTATATAGGGGTATCTTTCTTCCCTGAGTAACATGTATAGTGGGGAACATTTTTTTCAAGCTGCTGTAAATATGCAATATTTACTAATTACCAGTCAGAAAAATATGTTGTTTAGAGATAATAGATGTAAAGGGTTTATAGGCATGAGCCCAATTTATAGATAGTGAACAGAGGCACATAGAAAGAAAAAGCAGTCTCAAGGGATGTTTTGTGTCCTTTGGAAAACCCTCAGCCCTAAGCACTGTATTCTCCCAATAGAACGTACAAGGAAAATCACTAGATCACTAGATACAGGACCTGAACCTCTGTGTCCTCATAAATCACTCAGATAATGGCCTGTAGAATTAGGTGTTGTTACTTTCAGGCCCAGTGAACATTTAATGATTTATGCAAGGTGCAGCCTCTTCATACATGTAGAGACACACAGACATGTTTGCATGTCTAAATGGACATATAGAGAGATGAGCACATAGTAACAGTCAGTAACCCATTACTAAAGGTCAGGATGTGTGTTCAAGATCCTACTTTTAATCAGGCAGATCTGCAATTTAAGCACTTTGTAGGTGGGTACAAGACTTCAGCAGAACAGCAGTTAGGGATGTCTCACCTGATCCAGCTGAAGATTACAAAGCCCCTTGGAATGGTGACTCCTTTTAATGTCTGGATAGGAGCTGATTGTCCTGTCCAAGAGCTCTGACCCCTCCCATGAACATTACATCCAAAGAACCCAACAGATTTGGGTTTGGTTTGTTTTATAAATAAGAACTCTGTTCACAAGTGTCTGTGCAACACTTACATATATCCAGTTTATCTAAAAAGCTTCTGAACAGATAATCCTCTGCCATGGGTAGTATATCCCACCGAACACTGCTATTATGTACTACTACCATGTATGAACATTCATTTCCTAAACTGAGTTGGAGCTTTGATTTTGACTTGCTTTTGTTGCGGGGAGGGAAGTGGAAGGTGGTAAGAAAGTGACTGAACAAGAATTTAGAAGTTAAAAAAAAAATTTGTTCTGTTCTTGCAGATATGTTTTTTCATCTACTCATTACTTTTTGCATATGCATGTGTGTGTAATGTAGGTTTCATTGCTTATATAAGTTTCTGGTTAATATACTTTAAAAGCTTCATGAAGAACAACTTCATTTGAATTATTTATCTTTACAGACGCTTTTAAGGCACTCACTTATCACCATGATAACTGGATGCACTTTTTATAGTTTGTATTAGGTCATTAATAGCTAAAAAGAGAGAGAAAAAAATCCACCATGCTGCTCTGCAGTACCCTATAGCTGAAAGGCAAAGGAGGTGTTTTTGGCCAGTCAGCTAAAAAAGCAGAAGCTTGTTGCTTCAGATCAGCCCACATATAGAGGTACAATTGCAGCCCTTGAGCAAACCTAGATATGCTCCAAAGTATTTCTGATAGAAGCTATTTGCAGAAACAGGACTCTTTTCCAGAATGCCATCCCTCCAGACCCCAGAATCCTCATCCTGGTCCTACAGATGACTAGAGGCCACACAATGAGG
Source organism: Gorsachius magnificus (assembly GCA_034008185.1). Taxonomy (NCBI): domain Eukaryota; kingdom Metazoa; phylum Chordata; class Aves; order Pelecaniformes; family Ardeidae; genus Gorsachius; species Gorsachius magnificus. The sequence continues at coordinate 27,213,744 of CM067083.1, read as the reverse complement.
ATAACTGAATCCCATTCCTTGGCCATCAAATTGATGGGAATGGTGGAGCTCCCTATAACTATGTCTCTGCTCTTGTGAGACCTATTGCCCAGCTCTAGGCTGTGGAATGTGTGGGTGTTATGGGTGGAATATGGAACAGGCTTTCTTCACGATGTTATCTTCTGGCATTGGATTGAGAGTTATTTTAGCTATATTTCACTGAGACCTCAGCTAAGTTGAATTATTTTGCATCTGCTTCAGGCTAAGAGGATGCATAGAGGCAATTACTGCAGACTAGTTTATGCACAATAGCCTGTTAGATGTTACTTAGTTCATACATCTAAACCATTAGACAATTCTAATAGGAAGCAAGATAACCTGAGGTAATTCTCAACTGCCATCAGCTAAAAACAAAAACACAGGTGGTTTCCATGGCTTGACTGCCGTGCTCTTGTATGTTACCCTAGGACAACATGTCTGTGTGTCTAAACCATAAACAAGATTTTCTTAACATTAGAGAAATCAGTCTTTTAGGGACAAGCAGAGTAGGGTTCAAATCCCATATCTTCTTGTGCAAAATGCATGTGTTCCCTTGTCCTATCTGATTCTGAATTTTGGCAACAGACCTTCAAAGCCACTGCTGAGCAGACTCTGTGTTTTTCATCAGGAGTCAGACTGTTCAATACAGCACTTTTCCTGTATCTCTCTCATCTTATATACTGTATTTATTATTCATATCATGAAGCTTCCCCTGCAACATGCTGGACTTGCTGCTGCTTCTGGTGCTGTATTTCACGCACTTTCATTAGTTTTATCTTGTAGACAACCTTGTCAATCCTACTCAATATTCAGGGAAGAATACAGTATTTCCCATTATAAAGCCACAGCAGAGCATTACCCAAGTTAGACTGAATGAGCCTGTAAAAAAATCATACTTCTCTTATTGTTTCAGAAAATAAAAATACCAGAATAGCCATTCTGAACCAGAACCTATCACTGTCCAATAGTACAAACTTAGGGAAAAATATAAGATTAGGGTAAGTCTACAGTGACACTTCATTATTATAGCATCCAAGATTTTAGCAATTGCTATTTTACAGATGTCCTGAGCCAGAGATTGTACCTCCATCTTCACATTTCATAGCCCTCAGTGGACTTGTCTTCCATGAATATGTCTATTTTTTTCTGAACCAGCTTACACTCTGAGGCCCTGCAACAATCAGAAGTAGCAAATTTTTCAGTTTCATTGTACAAAAAATAATCTATTTTTCATTTTTTAATTTAAAAACATCCACCTGATTCTTTCACTTGTACACTACTTCCTCTACATTATTTGAGAATGTATAGAGCTCTATCAAATTCCTCTTCAGCTATCTATTCTGCAAGCTGAAAAACCTACTGTGATTAACCCTTCCTCACACAGAAGACTCTATTCCAGCTTCATTTTTATTAGAACTCAGCTGACTTTTCCGTAGAGTACACCCAGACTTGACACAGTGTCTTTACCTCACTACTTTCAAGGTTGGAGGCCAAATTTAGTTCTGCCAGCATTCAGGAAACTTGATATGTGGATATAAGACAAATGCCTTAGACCTCATAATTTGCTGAGAAAACCTCAAAGAAGAAAACCACAAATATGTTTGTAACACCCTGGCTAAGTGTGCCATGTTCCACTGCAGCAGCTGGTTTGCATGAAAAAGAAAGAAACTTCTGGCAGTGGTTCCAGATTTTATTCCTTGAGATAAAGTAGTGAAGTCCTTTTTTAAATGTAGAAATCCCTTGTTCAAAGGCATACTTAAAATTAGCATGGAATTCTTCCTCAAAATTGCAGATAGAGATTCCATGATAGTACAAACTAAAGGTACTAAAAGAAAAAACTCCCTTGCAATCAGTGCTCTTCTGCCATGTTGTAGAGCTACAGCTGAAGCACCTGTGATGTAAATAAACTTACGTTACTTGGAAGCTAATAATTGCAATGAGGTTAGGCCATTGGCATTCCTCTCCAGCTCTGGGCCAGAGGAGGAAGAGCTGCAGTACTCATCCTTGTGCAAGGATATCTGATGAAGAAGCAAAAATACTGAATTCTCTGATTTATCAATATCTTTTCTCACCTTCAGACATCAAATCAGGCCACCACATTCCAGGAGTCACTCAACTGTGGCAAATGCAGATGGAAAGTATTCACCTAGTTAGCCCTTCCTGATACCTCCATTAGGTAATTTAAGGAGTTAATATCCTTATGTGTTAGCACTGATGAAGAAGCTATTATTTCAGGAACATCCTATATGATTACATCATGTAATTCTTGTAAATGGATATTCTCTCCAAACACCAAACACAAATATTTTAAGACATTTGCATTTTTCTGTATTACTGGGAATTGTTTCCATCTGTTGAAACGTATCACTTTTCTCTATTCAGTTCTGTAAATTGATAAGGTAAGCCAAAATGTATAAGGTACCACACTTGGTCAACAGAGTTAAATTAAGTATTTTAGGAAAAAAAATCTAACAATGCATCAATCCATGATAAAATTGTCAATAGCAGTATAGAAAAGTTTAGCGTGCAATAAACACTATATTTGGGAAAACAGAATATGGATTTATGTCCTTTGAGGCTTTGACATGAGGGCTGAAGATGTAGTTTTTCCTAGATTCAAATTGTGCAAAATTAACAGATCGAAGGCAGAATATGAGTACTTCAAAACTTGGAAACTTAGCATAATGCAGCAAGCCAACAGAGAAAAGGCAAACTTTAGGCTCAAGAGCATTGCCAGATAAAGCTCTATCAGGGGGGAAGAGAAGGAGGAAAACTGACACCAACCAAAGTGTGATTTCTTTCTTTTTAATTTAAAATTAGTACAGAATATCTCTCTATTCTAGGCAGCTTGGGCATTTATCCTGCTGCCTATCAAATCATGCAAAATCTTTTGCAATTGGCATCCAATGCGCTAAACCTTGATGCTGAGTCTTCATACAAAATTAAAAGCCAGGGAAATGTCATTCCATCAGAGATTCTTAAAATCTAAAAATTTGCATTTCCTTACTAAAAGTAATGTTTCAGTAAAACCGGAGAAGTTGCTGAAGGGTGGTACCTTTAACACCAATGATACACGTGTTGAGAGCATTCAGGTGCAGCACCAACACTGGAGGATACTTAGAAGTAATTTTTTAAGTGTTCACTAAGAGGAAAAAACAGATGTAACCATTCATCAATTAACAAGTAAATATTTCTGAAGAAGCCACACTGTGGGGTCATGGAGACAGTCCAAGTCTGAAAAGTTTATATCCATAAAAGCCAAGTCAGACAAAACATAGGATACACATTTCCTGCTTCTAGTTACAAGCTATCAGCTCTCACATTGCAGAAAACAACAAATTATTGTATGGATAGGCAACTGGCAGGTTTTATGCTGGGTTTTGGCTAAAGTTTAACCCATAGAGGAGTTAATAGTCTGATCCATTTTATAATAAAGCCTAGTTAGTAATTTGTGACTCATTACCAAATTACTCAAACACAAAAAACCAGGAAGCTTGTGGAGACTGGAAATAAGAGGAACAGTCAGCAAAGAAGCCAGAGAAGTCCTTCTTTACCATCAGCCCTTCAAAAGCATCATCTTTGTCATGAGACTTTAAGCAAAAGAGTTATCCCAGACCACAGAGAATGTGGTCAGTGGAGGAATAGTGTAAACAGAAAAAACAAAACAGAGCACATGTGTGCATCAGTCATAACCAGGAAAATGGCTGCAAGAGAGGAGAAACTATGAGTAAGGAGAAAAGTCATAAGAACTGAGAGGTGGGACAGACCTGACAACGATACTGCACCTCATTGCTTTAGCAGGAAACCCATCTGTCCCTCCTTTCTGACAATAGTCCTGACTTCTGAATCATGGATGAATCCTGTCCCCACCCTCAATGATATTTCTAAAATTATACTGCACCATTGTAATATTTTATATCTCAAGCAGGAGTTACAGAATTGATACAGAATTTAACTAGTGAACCATATGGCTTGTGCTGTGCAAAAAGTCAAGTCAGTTGGACCTAACAATAATCCCTTCCAGCTTTAAAATCCTCAAGTCTGTATAGATCAGCTTCTCCAACAGCCTTATCTTAAAATAGGAAAGTGGAGTTGTTTTTACGTTAGATGATGGCTGAGATCCAGGCCCAGTCTTCTGACATACTGATTCCACAAGACTCCAAGTTATGTGGTCTCACAGGATTGGGGAAAACTATCACTTTGTTGGATGGACCATTGAATCTTAAAAGAACTTATATGCAGTGTGCCTGAAGGTTCAGATTTTACACTTGACACACTGAGTGCTTAGTTTTCTCATCTTAAATTGCCTTTACACTTCATTGGGAGTGGGGAGGAGGGGTTGGAGGGTTTTCATCTGCTAAAGCCTGTAGGTGTCAGGGATATCCATTCTATCAACTCTTTTCTTGATGCTTCTAACAGCTTAAAAATGACACTTTGATCTGTTTAGGTAATTCATAAACACAGGGAAGTTCAAATCACAGATATCTCTAATGATAAATACAAATTTCCAGAGGGAAAAAGATAACTTCAAACTTAGTTTACATGGGGCAAATGATTCTGCAATACATCCCTGGTCTTAAGGGAAAGCAGCAGGTAAGGGCTTTGAATGACAAACTTGACTCTCCTGTTATCACCTGTTTGCATTTGTTCTAGACAATATAGAATATTTGTTCTAGACAATATAGGCTTGTGTATTTAAAAAATAAAGCCAGGTTGCTCAAAAGAGGACAACAACATTTAAAGCGGTTGTATCAGCATCTCACATTTTTACTGGACTAAAAAAAAGCAACACAAATAAAGACATCTGAGGATATTATATATTGTACTTTCCATGATCAAGCTTATATGACCACTCCTCTGTAGTATTTTCCAGTAGCTGACATTCTTTCCATTAACCTCTCCTTAATGATTTGATAGTGCAAATATTCATGGCTCTGATAGCATATATAGATTGACGTGTCTTTAGCTATACTATTTCTAGCTCCTTGTGTCTCACCCTTCAATCCTTGAATCATTTTTGTGCTTTTCTTTCTATTCTTTCTATCTTACTAGTAGCCCATTAATTACCACAGCAATCTTTCTTCTTCTTTCTGCACTTCTTTCTTCTTGACAAGCCACCTAAATCTCAATATGCTGTTCAGTTTGACCACTCAGACATATCTTTGTCTTTTGCTGCCCTGCCAACATGAGTGAGCCCAGACCCACTGTGATCATCAGAAAGGCTGAGTTACTCATTCAGGACCACTTAATCATCAGCTTCACTGCTGAAGCTTATGACAGGGGTGACAATTAGTGAATTACAGTGAATTGCAGTGGACACTTGCTTGGAAAAAAAAAGTATCTAGAAGATCTGAGAAGAAATTTTCAATCAACATGGTTTGGAGACAAAAAAAAAGGCAGCATCTAAAAAACTGCAGTGTGTCTAACCCATGAGAACAAATAGATGTGCAAGACATACATTCTCTTCCCACTCTAGAAAATATCACTACAGCACCCAAAGGAAATACAATTTAATGAAGGACACAACTGAGTCATTGCAACAAAGTGTTCAGATTTGGAAATGTTGAAGCATCCTGTTCCTAGAGAGAACTGAAAATGAAACACTACACTGCATTTGAATAAAAATGCAATGAAGTTTTGATCATGTGGAAAAAGTTCAGTATTTCACCTTTTTATAAATCCAAAGACACAAGAAGTACCATAACTTAGTACAGGACTGAAGCCCTGATTTTTGCTCAGAGCTCGCCTACCTCCACTAAGAGCCTCCCAGGAACTCATTTCACAGAATAATTGCACAGGCGTTAGATCAGCATGCCACCGCTCCACTGGCCTAAACTGAGAATCTATGATGGAGAGGGATTCTGTGAATTTGCTCTTGTAACGGTAGTTCCTGGAAGATGCTCTGGACTTTTGATTAATACAGGGAAACATTCTTATCAAAAAATAACACATGATGCAGTAAAGGCAACAACTTCTTGTAGAAAAAGGTTTTAAAACAAACTAAAGTTAATCTGTGAAACCTGCTACATCATGAAAACCCATGGAACCTAAGATTTTTTCAGCACTAAGAAAGAACTGGATATTTACACAGATAATGAATACAACCATATGCTGATTTGATAGCCTATGTAAATTAAGAGATATAGAGACCTTTATGACTTTATTACCAGTTCTGAATATGGGATAATGCTGTCCTGAAAGACAAGTTGTTTACGACTGTCCATCATTCAGACACTTACACTACTCACTGCAGAACCCTGTTTCACAGATAACACACAGTGTTAAATGGACTGCCAAAATGATCAGGCAATGGTCTTCCTCTATTCAGAGAGATCTTCTGGCTGGCATGCCTCTGGATGGGTATGTGAGGACTTTCTTAACAGGTAGCTTTGGTCCCCCTGTAGATTTGCCTAACAGACGACTGTAAAGGTCTATTAATGAAGACCAGACTCAGCCATCTGTACAGTCAGGTAGCACAGAGTGGCTATAAAAATTGCTATGTGTTCCTGGCAATTCCTTATATCCACAGCTGCACTCTTCCTTTTCTGGTACTGGCTGGGACATTAAAGAGAAGGCATCTAGAAACCATATGTGATGAAGCCAGAGAAATGGCTTCAAACCGGGCACATTGACTCCTGCTATGCCTTGTTGAAGTGCAGCATGGATCCACCTTGCTGCAGAGCAGTAGGCTCACAGGATTTCTCCTGGCTGACACCTCTGGTTAATGCAGAAGTCTACTCATGTCTATTCAACAAGTGATTTAAAGCTTCCTGGAGGATCAGTGTAACTAACCCACTGGAAGCTGCCCCCTAGAGCTTTACCCTGCGGAGTCCTACACCTCTCTGACAGTGACTCTCTGGAAGGATTCCTGCTGCTGTAAAATACAGACACATAATTATCACTGTCAGGAAAACTGTCTTCAGTGCATTCCTGTAAAAACTACAGTGAAGTTCCCTTGTATTCATCACTTGGGCACAAGAACTCACTTTTGTGAAGTTCTTAAAAAGGCAAAAAGAAAAGGAGTAGCCAATGTTTCTGCTCTTCCATTCTGCTCCCCTTGTGAGGGCTGCACAGAGCTAAGACATTCAGTAGTCTGTAGTTTTAGGCCTCAGGGTGTGCCTGGAGACTCCACTGAATTCACAGTTCACCAAACAGAAGGTATTTCTGGTGCTCAGCCAAAATTTTCCTTACCTAGATGTTTCCCAAGTACCACCCAAACAATGCTTTTCCCTCTTGCCTACTGCATATTGCAGCCTGCAGATCTGCTTTACAGGATTATCTCAGGGAAGTTAAAGAAAACAAGAAAAGAAAGATATAGTCAAGTTAATTTAGTTTCAGGCAGGAGCAGCACATACTGCACATTGTATAGCACGCTCATTCCTCCACAGAACTGCTTGGATACCATTGTGAAGGACTAGCATAAGAAGCCAGATCATACACATTAGGATATGTAGACAGAGAGATGAGAACATCCGTTTAGATCAGCTCAGACAGTCCCTTAATTCACAGTGAGTGAATTCTAAAGCTCTGTATCACCTACTACTCTTTTTGAAAAAACTAAGAACCATTGTCCTTACCAGAAGCTCTTACTAAATCCGTTTAGTAAACAGGCCGTACCATTTTCAGCACCTTGTGTTGCAATGGGAACTAGGCTGTAGCAGGAGCTGCCAAGATAGATTTAGGCTGTAACAAAATGAAATTGACTGCTTTGCATGATATTTAAAGTGCATAGCAAACCATCATAAATCCTGCTCTCTGTGTGTAGCCATACAGGGCACCAGCAGCCCATATCTTAAATAGCTCAGAAATTGGCCTATTTGTAATGTTTTTAATTTATTGAATGTATCGCAGATTTATTTATTTTTTGTTACCCTGCAGGTGGGAAGTAATGTTGCTTAGTCCACAATGAGCTTGAGCCCACATATGCTAAGAGGAGTTGTGTAGCAGAGTGGGAATATCTGAATGGTGACGGTCCTTAAAACTGTAGAGGCTGGTACAGAGGATTTATGTAAAACCAAGACTACCTTCCACAGAGAAGCAAGTGTATAGTCAGGTGCTTTTTACCTCCAGCTCTCCTCCTTTTGCTCTGTCACTCAAGCAAATTAAAAGGGAATTAAAAATGGAGATTCAAGAGGAATGATGGCTAAGGGAAGAGAAAAGGGTGGGAAAAAGTCTGACAAATTAAAAATTAACCTGCATGCTGGAAAATGATTTTCCCTATAAAATATAATTGCAGCTTTCCCTGTTGCTCTAGCAAATGAAATTTAAATATTTAACTAGAGTACTGGCATCACAACACCTGCAGCGTGTGCCATCCCCTGCCCAGGAGAGGCAGAGCAAATCTTGCAGAACTAAAGTAACCCTGCTGCTCTCCGCTCCATGGGGTTGCTTGGCTCTGCAACGCTCCCACCTCTTCTGCTCATGGCAGCTCTACTAGCCCCAGGCAGCCACAGATGGTGGCTCAACTGCCATATGGATGAGGCAGGTGGTACCAGGTGCTTCTGCTGGTGCACTTTAGTTTTCCTCAGATATAAGCAAAAACCAGTGGGACACCAGCCCTTCAAAAAGAGTGCCATGGTCTACTGCAGCCAAGAGAAGTCACAAATCTCCTGCATGTTGCATGAGTAAAAAAATCCAACACAGCTTTCATGGCCACAAAAAATGGGAATGAGGTCATTGATGATCAATAACCTCTTATTTTCTTGAAGAATCCAATACCAGAAGTCTTGCTAAAGTCAGTGTTAGAAATAGCCCCATGATACATTTAGAAAATCAGGCCATTAACCAGGTAACAGTCAGGCTCCCTGCAGAGCCAGGATGGTTCCTTGGAGTATACTCAATAGCACTCTGTCTAGTCTGCTTTTTCAAATGGCCTGTGTAACAGAGCCTCCATCACATCCCCTGGTAACTACCCCATAACCTAACAGTTCCCATTTCTTGCTCGTTTCCTCTTAATGTATTTATCCTCATCCTACCCTCTTGTACTCACTTTAAAATCACTCCTCTGTGAGCCTACTTGGAATCCCCACTTCCAAATACCCCAAGACTGCTTTTCCTACACTTTTCTGAAAATTGTTTCCATTTTGCAGTGACCAGAAAGAGAGGTCGTATTGTTCTCTCCTCTGTGCTTTTGCCATCCAGAGGGATCAGGGCTTGGCTAAGGAACAGGAACAAAAGGTGGACAAGATGCTTTATGCAGCGTATGTTACTGCGGACATCACAACTGCATCAGAACAGTGCCTACTCCAGACTTCTTCCAGGTAAAGGATCCTACTCTCTGACTCCCATCTAACATTAAAGTTTGGACTCTGTCCTCTTATTTATTGATAGCAGACTTATTAATGCATCCTAAAGGAAGCATAGACACATTGAAAAAATACAGCTATTTGTAGCTGTGAAAAGCTTCTACCTGAGCAGACCTCAATCAGGGAACACAAAACAGCAGACTCTAGAATTAGTTAAATGCCAATGGAAAAAGGCATTTTCTGAAACCTGAGTGAAGCCTTTGAGAAGAAAATCAGATCACAGAATGACATCGTTTACTCTGATTATGGCATTGCCTCACATTGGAGCAGAAACTCAAACCCCCTGGGGCCTGGGACACAGAGAGCCACACAATTATACTCCACTGAGATATTAAAACCTATGAGCATCTAAGGTCTGAGGTTCCATCTCCTTCTCTGCAAGTGAAAATCTATAAACATTGACTGCTCATTTCACAAGGAAAGAGCTACAGTAAAAAAAAAAGCCTTTTTCTTCCTAGGGGTAAAGGGTATCAAACAAAATTTGCCTTACTTTTGCTTCTAGTATTTCTGTCTTTTTGATGCAGAAAGCACTCTAACTCTGCTTTTGCTCTTATAAAATCAGGTGTCCATAGTCAAATGAAATCCCAGAGAGGGAACACCTGAGTTAACAGGGTCTCCGCTCATCGGAGCCATTAAATGCTCTGTGTGGTCCTCCATGAGCAGCAACAGATTTTACAAAGTGGTTTACATAAGGATGGCAATGTGATTTTTCTACAGTGCTACATGGGTGAGGGGGTCTGGAAAAAGGTGAGTATTTATTTTTCTTGGTTGGAACTGCTAAGACTTTACTGTGGTAGTTATGAACAGAGGTAATCCTTTAGCTAAAAGGTAGCAGGGATTTGGGGCTTAAGACCCCATCTTGCTGATGGCTCCACTTTTACAGAGCAGCAAATTCTGTATGGTGCTGCTATTTGAGCACAAAGCTGCTGCTGTCTTGTAGCTCCCTTAAGCTTCTATGGGAGGTGAGCAATTTAGAATGGGATAAAAAAAAAAAAGGGAGCACACTAGTAAAGCTGGAGGAAAAAGTTGGGGAGTAAAGGGGAAGGGTTGCAATCAGTTTGGTCTAAATCCCTGAATATGAGGAAACGAGTGCATCCAAAGAAGAGCAATGAAGCCAGTGAAGGGTCTGGAGCACAAGTCTTATGAGGAGTGGCTGAGGGAACTGGGGTTGTTTAGCCTGGAGAAAAGGAGGCTGAGGGGAGACCTTATTGCTCTCTACAACTGCCTGAAAGGAGGTTGTAGCAAGGTGGGGGTCAGTCTCTTCTCCCAGGTAGCAAGTGATAGAATGAAAGAAAATGGCTTCAAGTTGTGCCAGGGGAGGTTTAGAGTAGATAGTAAGAAAAAAGTCTTTGCTGAAAGGGTTGTCAAGGATTGGAACAGGCTGCCCGGAGAGATGGTTGAGTCCCCATCCCTGGAGGTATTGAAAAGATGTGTAGAGGTGATGCTTAGGGACATGGCTTAGTGGTAGACTTGGCAGTGTAAGGTTAATGGTTGGACTTGGTTATTAAAGGTCTTTTCCAACCTAAATGATTCTAGGAAATAGAGCTTATCCAGTCTCCGTTTATGATAAGTATAAGGCCTCAACTTATCAGGCTTTTCTGTGCATTCATATTCAGGACTGAAGAACTCTTTAGGAAATAGACAACATCTATGCATCCAAAGCAACTTCTAAATTAGCTAATCACTCTCTGTCAAGTCCAATTTCAATATAACACTTCTCAAAGGGACGGTACGTTCTGAGTCATGCTGAAAAAAATACTGTCTTCAGGTCACTAAGCTTTTTTCACCCCTCATGCTCAGGCAGGTCAGACTGAGAAGAATCCAGGTGGGTGGATGCATAATGTATAAACTCACGAGTGTAAGCCTGATTACAGTGATTATACAACAACACTGTGCCTGGCTGAGTTTTGTCTCTGTTAGCTAATTCTGAGAACCACTTGCCTAGTGATTTATTGTTGGAATTCCCTAGAAAAGTGAGGTCTTACAAGCCCTTGTAGCTGCAGCCTAGAGCAAGTGCATCCTAATATCAGAAAAAAAAATAGAGGAGGAGAAGTGGTGCCTTAAAGGTAAGCCTGTCTCAAAATCTTTTTTTGCAATAGGAGATGAAGCTTCTTCCTATAACATGATGATTGCTTTTGTAGAAATTGGGGACAACTGTTCAGTGGAGAGCAGTTTTACCTATTTTATCAGAAGAATTTTCTTCTCTAGTGGGGGTCACCCAAGCTGTTTCACAGAGCTCTTCAGTGAAGGCAGAGAATAAAGCGAGGTGATATTTTGCAGGTGTACTAATGTAGCACCCAAAGCAAAAAGGTAGGAGTCCAGATAGCTTTGCTATTTTTGTATCTCTAGTACTAATTTGCTGTGTATCTTTGAGCAGCAGAATTGATCGCTGTAAGCCCCACTCTTTTAAAAACAGGCCTCGCAATGTTTTCTTACTATGGGTGAAAACTGCTGAATTGCTTGGGTAGAAGCACCTATATTACGAAAGATGAATGGTCCCTCGTTAAACAGTGTTCCCAGATCATGAGGAAACCAAAGGAAGTCAAGGAAGCTCTGTCAGCTTACACTAGTTCAGACTGAACCCTCTAACATGAGATGAAGGCACATGTAACAAATATTTACCTACAGTCTTTAAATGTCCTGAGAAATAGCTGATGCCTGATCTTTACCTCACTAAAATCTACTCCAAGGTGCCCATTGAGTAGATTGAGGATGAATTAATGCTTAAAAAAAGTAGATTTATAACCTAGTTACTTCTCAGCTGCTGGACAGGCATGCTGCATGATAGCCACTGATCATCTAGATTTGGCAGCTTGGCAAGGCAGGGTCTGCTCACTGAATCACAGCCCTTTCACAGTCTGTGCTGCTGTGTGTTGAAGGGCTTGGTTGTGCCAGAGCAAAGCTCACGCATGCTTAAGTAGAAGAGTACTCCTGCCATAGTCAGGAAGGACCTCCCTGCAAAGAATTAAATAAAGTACTAGCATGTACTTAAGAGCTTTGCTGTATCCAGGTAAAGGCACCCTATGCCTTAAGGGCTTGAGCTCTGATCCAGCACAAGTCTAGTATTCAAGGAGTCATATTCTGCTTTCATTTAACACTGATGTAAACTAGAATAACTCCACTGAGATTAGTGGCATTACTTTAGCTTATACCACTGTGTGATAATACCAGAATTTGACTGTATTAACTGTCTCTTATTGTGCTCTGCACTTCTGAGGATAACTTTTCCAGAAATACTACGTTTCTGCAGAACTGTCTATTATTTGGGGCAATTGAGAGATTTCCATCTCTGTAATATTAATTTCTTGGCTTATATCAGCATGGCCCTGAGGAACCATCTTTCAACCTCTTTCAAGAGAGATATTGATAAATTCCCTAATATGTATACTGCTTTCCTTTTCAGTGCTTGAACTGAATACATTTATAAAGCAGATATTACTTTAATCTGGAAAATATTCCCCACCAGCGAACATGCTATTGTTCTCTCGGCTTAGCTGGGATGCTCTTCCTTTCTTCTCCCTAGTAACAGTTTTAGTTTTGAAAGAAATGTTGAATCAAAGAGATCTCGGGGCATCTAGTGGTTCACAGGGAAAACTGCACCTTCATGCCAGCTGCTTGGGGATGAACTGACAGCATTAACAAGTGAGGAGGTGACAAGGAGTGCTAGGGGTGAAGTGTCACTTATTTCAGCCCTGGTCAACAGTGAGCCTTTGGCCTCAGTTGCAAAAGTTCAGACTCTTAAAAGCTCTGCATGGGTTGCTGCCCAACCTTCATCATCACCATCAAATGATAGTGACAGGTATCGGGCAGGTTGGAGGAATGCAGGAATGTGACCATTTGCCCTCTGTGTCAGTTCACAGACTACGAATAGAAAAGACCCATCCTAATGGGGCGGTAAAAATGGAGGACTAGCTTTGTGATTAATGGGATACAAAGCCAAGTGTGGATTTATGCCTCAGTTTTCCTTGCATGATTAATGGCACATATTAAAAACTGAGTGTTTACAATATGGAAATGCTGCTTACTCCCACAACAACTGTCTCTGTGCTGTACAGAAGCACAGGAGATGGAGTGTAGCTGCCGTAACCATACGTACCATTCAAATCCTTATTCTTGTCCACATAAGTGCAAATAGCTTGGTCAACAGTGACCATTTTGCAGACTATTAAGCACTTTCCTAAGAGTACTATTTGTATGGCCTAAAGCTAGACTACAAGGGGCTTCTTTCCAAACTCTGCATCTTACAAGCAACAGTTAAATCTTAACTTTCCAGAGGGCCCAGCTGAGATCAGAGCTTTGCTGTGCCAGGTAATGAGTAAGTATATAAAAGAGAGCCCCAGGTCCAAATTAAAATTCTGAAAGAAACTGAGGTGAAAGGGAAGGCAATTCAGGTATAGAAACAGGCCTTTTAGTACAAGGAAATAACACAGGACAAAGATGAGCAGGGAGGACAAATAAATAAATGGAAACCATTTGTCACTTCTATGTCCATCACCTCCCCCAAAAGCCTCTCCAGAGCTCCCTGTGCTTGAACTGTTGCCCTGCATTTTTTGTAGTATAAGATAAAGCACAGGCTCTCAGATTTAAATGCCATAGCTGAGAAAGCAACAAATACACTTCTCTCTTGATTGTAAATTAGATCTACACACTATAAGAAATGAAAAGCATTTTATTAAGGTTGTAAGTTTGCAGTACAAAGTTAGAAAGTAGCAGAATGATGGCAGTACACAGAATTTTGGTTCAGTCCTCTTGTGTCTCTATTATGGCACACTTCAGTTCCTTGATTGCATGCTATTTTTCTCAGCAGCCCCCTGACATATATTGGAGACCTGGGCTGAACTGATCATCAAAATTATGTGTGGCAACTAGCAGGGAAGCTGTCAGCTACTGGAGAGATCTACAATGAATTCAGTAACACCAGCAAAAATGAGATGCCTGTAGTTCACCTAACCAAGGTTAGAGTTGGGATCAGTGTATACGCACAATTTTACAAAATTTCATTTGCATGTCAGAAGTCCTCTAAAGCTAACCGGGAAGATCTATGCCAAATACGTGATCAACAAGCTTATAAGATGGTGGATAATCTAATACGTAAACGTGTTTGAAGGCCCTTAGGAAATGTATCATGCAGTGACAGAACATATGTTCCCATGTAAAGAAAGTCACGGCTTGTGTATATTGGGTTCTAGCTACCAGGTGAAATGCTCTTGGTCATTGTTTGCCCAGGAATGTACAAATGCTGTGCTGCTTGGTGTTTGCCGTTGCCAAAGTAAAAATATCTAAATGGTGGCTCTTGTACTAATTTAAGTCTGTGGCAAGGAAGAGCAAAGATGCATAGGCTGAAAAACCTAGTAAAGGTGAGCAGTGATGGCTAATTCTGCCAGAGCTGCGTTATTATCAGCAATTAGTATGAGTTCTCTTAAGGACTACTTGTTCTTGGAGCAGATAGGTCAAAGATGTTTTTCCTCTGGTGTAATACACAACAAGGTATCCTTGAATTCCCAAGTGATCATAGATTTGCATTTCCAGCAAGTTAACAAATATTACTCCATTTAAATGTCACTATCAGTAGATTGCTCTTCACCATGTTAAAAAACACATGAGATGTGAGAGATGGAACATATCTGTCTTATTCAGACTACAGAGTCCATGTTGATGGCAAATGATGATACTGTTGATGGCAAATAACTCAGAGGGGTACAGCAGTGCTGTGTAAACCAGAGTGCTTGACTTAGTTTCAAAGTGAAGGTATTCTGGGTAGTAGGAATGTTTTAAAAGGATTGCGAAAGACAAATCAAGACAGACTTAAAAGAAAAAAATGATTGTAGCTATGCAGTATTCAGTAATTTAATCACAGGAAAGCTAATTGAGGAAGAGAGAGATTTAAGATAAATTTAGATATAATAAAGGATAAGATTATTCAGAATTGTTACAAAGAATAATATTATTAAGAGGTGTGTTTTAATGCTGAATGTCTCTGCTAGGATGAAAACAGAAGACTGTGTGTGTCCCTGCTCCAGGATACTTAGCACAAAAATAAAAATAAAAAAAGCTCTGGTAATATCACTGAACAGGAATACTCTACCCACATGAGTAGGAGTACTCATACCCATCCTACCCATAACTATCCATGCCTATTCAGGGGTTATCTGAGGAAGACTTGTGCATATCCTTATTGTTGATATGTTGCCCTCTCCTTGTAACTCCAGCTTAAGTACTCTGCTAATCAGTTTCCAATAATTTCAAGTAAGAAGCAGCATCTCTTTATCCATTACACAAACCTTGGCAAGAAAAGTGTCTTTGAGTGTCCAAATAGGTGCTCTGTAGGGCAATTCCTTACTCCTTGGTGGAGGAGAGAAGGTTGTTTGCATACATGTGAGCGTCTACTTTTCCATGAAAACAAATATCAGAGAAAAGGAACCCTACAATAACTTAATGGCATTCAGGGCAGCTATTGACTTATCAGTCCATGGCACAAAGATTCTGTCCAGTTCTTCTATGGTGTAACCTCATGCCAAAATCTAACCAGTTCATCCCCTTACCAAAACTTCCCTCCTTGCCCTGATCTTTTTTAAGACATAAAAATTACCAAAAGCACTGAAAGGAAGAGAGCTTGACAGCAGAGCTGTGTGTCAAAACTCTTTGTTTCTCTCCCTGATTGTGCTCTGATTTGTTCCGTTACCTTACAAATAAGGTGGTTAGCTCTCCCTGTGCCTTGCTTGCTTCTGCTCTGTAAAATGGAGGTAATTACAAACACCTGCCTCATGGGAATGCTGTACACTGATAATTAATGGATTAACATTTGTAAAGCTCTTTCAAAGTCTTAGATGTGGGTCTATATAGAAATTCAAAGCATTGTTATCTTGCAGGATAAACAGGCATTTCTCAAGGCTGATCCTGCTTTATTCACAATATGTGAAAGATGATGAAATGTGGGGATAGATATATCACTATAATTCGGATAAAGCAAAACCTGCTGGCTCGCTTGTTCTTCTAACAACATTATCCTGTCTTCAACATCTTCTGCTTACTTATTAGCCTGAGAGTGAACGTGTCAGTGCATATAAGGGTAACCTAGGACCTAATGGTATGGTTTTGGAAACTCTATGGTAGGTGTTGGAGAAAAGGCATATTCTGGTCACAATCCAGAACAAATAAGTATTTTTCCTTCATGCAGTGGACAGGCTAAGAGAAAACAACTTTAGAAGACTTTATCCCCATGGCTGTGGAATGGTGTCATCTTTCTAACTACAAGTGATGTCCCTTCCTAGCCCCTGGCACCAAGAACACAACCAAGGTCTTCAATACACATCAGATCACACAACTGCAAAAAGAGGCAGACACTGCATTGTCAGATCATGCACCAATTTATGCATTCCCTGTACTTTGGTGACGGAAGTGAAAGCCACACAAATGAAAACCAGGTTATCCTATACATGTGCCTTGTGGTTCTTGGCAATAGCACAATTTCAGAATACAGTTTTTAAGTACAGGAAGTTTCTTTTCATTGCTCTTCTAATTCTTCTGCCTTCTTTAAAAATATCAGTCCATTCTGTTTGTAATTCTGCGTAACACAGGCAGATGAAGTGAGTATAATCCTTTTTTGTTTATAACAAACATGATGTCAGTTTAAATGTTACAAGCCATCACAAAACCACTGATAATCTTAAAACAGACAAGATGGTTGTGGTGAGGAACCTAGAGGAGGTGAAATAGAACAATCTCAGGCTGAGGAAAAAAAACAGCTATGAAGAAATCCTCAAAGATTAGAATGTGTTTTCATCCTTTAAAAAAAAAATGTAGAGGAAGATATGAGCTTTCTAATGAATGGAATATTATATATATATACACCAAAGGAAATTGAAAAGAAAAAGTTGACTTTATTTTTAGCAGAGATTTATATTGAATATAAGGAGTTGCATACTGTGAGGCAGACTAATGAAATGCTAGACCAGGCAGACTAGAAATGCGGAATTTGCTTCATCAGTAGCTTAAAGGAGAAGCCAAACAATCCAAGGATGGTTTGCAGGTAGTTGGTCTTGTATGAGAGTTGGAGGTTGGAATGTTTTTATCTGTTTCTTTCCCGCCCCTGATGTAATATACTAAAAAGAATCCCATGGGTTCTTTTCAACAACAATAAGCAGTGCAATCTGATGTAGGAGGTGTGATATTTGATAAAGCACATGAATCTCAAGATACAAGCAAAGATGCAAGACACTTCAAGATATACTTAAATTCTTATTGAAATAATTTCAACCATTTCAATAAAACACAAATAAGGGGAGGCTGTCTTTGCAACTTTCTTCTGTTTTACTTTGGAATAAATGACTACTGCCAACGGTGGCGTTGGGTTGTTTTTTTGAGTGATGTGCCATGCAACACTTAGCTGTGATCTTGACTTCATTGTAGGAGAAAAAAAGAACGTGCATTCAAGTGCTTTACTGAATACGTTGCTTAACTTACCATATACAAGCAGATTCAAGAGTACAATGCAAAAAGCAAATACACTTTGTGGGTAAAATAGGTCTCATTAGGGAATACCTAATCAACACCTCTGTAGTCTTAAGTATTATGACAAACCCATTGGCTTCAGTGAAAAAACTTAAATCCTTAACATTCATTAAATGTCTTCCTGAATCAGTGCCTATTATGGGAAGTCTAGGGGATACTTTCTTTCCTTTTTGGAAAAGGGGCTCTGTGAATTCTGATTAAAATATATGTTCCCACTGAAGCCTTTACAAACTATCTGTTGAACTTTGCACAATGGTCTCTCAGTTTTGCAAATTGCTGTGTATTACTGCAAATTAGTGTGCATTCCTACCATTACAACTGGTGTTAAATCCCACTGACATCACTGAACTTGCCCTGAAGAGGAATCTGGACCAAGAGGTCAGCAAATAGCAGTGTAGTGTGACATCTGACGAGGAAATAATCATTGTTAGTACTCTGGGGTCCTGTTCTGGTAGCGTGCTCATTTTGCCCAGGAGTCATTCTATTGACTTCATTGAATTTGCACCAGAATCAAGCTTGTTTCCTCTCATTGCGTATTTGAATACATTAATAAGCATTTATTTTAGGGGGAGATCGTTGTTGAATTTCAGTCACTTCTAAACTGTGGGATTCAATGACTAACACAAGCTAGATCCTGGTCACACGGAGCATTAAGCAGCACGAGTTTAACAACACAGTGTTAAAAATGAGTCACTTAATTAACAAAGGCAGGGAGTGATTAGTATAGAACAGAATAAATGGTACCCAGCTAAAAATATTTTCTCTGCCTCATTCTTTCAATTTCTTTTATACTTTAAATTACATGGATTAGGGACACCAGGCTGATATATTTCATCATAGAGTTCCAGCCTGAATATTGTGGTGACAGGTAACAGTGTAAGTTAAATACGCAACAAGTGATGCTACAGATACTCAGAGCTGTGTTAGGTGAGAGTGTGCTTTGGCGGGGGAAAGTCAGCTGACAGTAACTCTTAGAATATATGAGTCTACTTTTTTTTTTTTTTCCCCTGAGTTTATAGGGACATTCCTCTGTTCTCCACTCTGCCTTGATTCTCCACCTCTAAAATGGAGATGATAATTGTGATCTACAGGAGGAGAAGGTTAAAACAGCTTATCGATTGTTTCAGTCAGATGACAGGAGTCCTACATATGGAATAGAAAAATACAAATCACAACTGAGGTATGGTAGACAACCATAAAAAATTCCTAGACTTGAATAATAATCTGTTGCAAGACAAAGATGGATGCAGTATAGGGTGACTGGCCACACTGTTCAGTCACCTTTTAAAAAAGCAAAATGCCATCAGTGGATGAACGATAATAGGAATACAAGCAACTGCTTCTGATAAGCTTATTATGGACTCCTACGTACCCACACAAGAATTACAGCAAAAGAGAATGTAATTAGAGCCAGCTGCCAAAATTGGAGGGTGGGAAAAAAACTTCAGAGTTACATAGGAAATGAGGTGAAATGAACTAGCCCAGCTGAGATAATATAATGGTATATGCATTTGCCACACTTATAAATAAAACATTGACTTATTGCAGTTCTAGGGCATACAGATCCCAAGGCGTTTAACATAACACGATGCACATGTGGGGGCAGAAGAGGAGGTCATATACAAAAATGTGATGCTGGAAATGGCTTTCATGTCGTCTGTAGAGGAGCGAGGAAAGGCCAGGGCGGGGGGAGTGGAGGGAAGCAAGAAACATTCAAAACCTGACTATCACTTTTCCCTTTAAAACAAAATTCTAATCAGGCCTTGGGCACAGAAAATATGTTATACTTCTAGCAGAGTAATTCAAATCATAGGAGATAAAAGTGTCGCTTCATTTATTACTGTCTTTGAAAGGTTTCTATATGTCTTTCAATTTTTGTCACCATCTCAATCCATTGGAGCTTGACGTTGTTTTCATTTCCAGTTGATGCAAACCTTCCTGATAAACAGGAGAAACCATCCAAATAATGTGAAGTGTCTTGTTGAAAACGCACAAACATTTGGGCTTTAAAATGCAGGTTTTCTTTCTTTAACTCCTGGTGTTTTGAAAGGAAGGAGAAACTCAATAGTGTGTGTTCCAAGTGGGCGAGTATTTGATGAATGAACAGAACATGAACACAATACAGAGGTATCCTGTGGAGTGTCTTTGATGTAAATGTGATCTCAAAGTGCTTTATGAATTTAAATTGGGTAGAAGGATGGAGAAATTAAAAGCCAGGCAGGAGAGGAAATTAGGAAATTTTTTTCAGCTGATGAGATGGAAAGATACAGACAAGTTTTCAGCTCTCACATGATGGTAGAGAAAGATCTTGCACTGAAGTAGTGGAGAGAAAGTTGAAATTAATAAAATATATATGGGGGGAACTTCTGAATGCATTACAAAATGTGTGTATAAAGTTCTGTGAAGGTTTTGCATAGTTCATTGGAAACTCAGGGTTCTCGTAGGAGGGAAAATACAGAAGATTTATTTAAGAGAAATAACTTCATAGCCTCTCAAAAGGTGTGCCAAAAAGGCAGAAGAACATTTGCTGCTGCTCCAGAAAGATTTTAGAGGAGGCAGAAAAACTGTCTGTCCATACAAATTAAACAGTTATCACTTTTGATTAATCCTATCATGCAAGCAACTTTCAGTTTTTCCATATCTCTTTCTTTGGGGTAGTGATTTGGTTTGGTTTTGTGCGTTTGCACACCCTCCATCAAACAGGAACTGCCTTTTGGAGAGTTGTGTTGGACTATTGAAGGACTATTGACACACGATTGATTCACCTGCATCTACCTGCTTAGCAGTCATTCAACCCCGTTATTGCTGACTTCAAATATTTGTCCTTGTAGGCAAAGGAGGGCATGACAGGTATGACATCATGTGCTATACCTGGATGCTGCCTATTCTTACTGTATTCCTGCAGCCTAGAAATAGAGTCTGTGGGGTTTTGCCTTCAGTTAGTTTACCTTTTCATAACAGTTCCTCGGTTATCTTGACAGCCACTTCTGTGTGACAGCAGACAAGATGTGATACAAAGAAACTCTTGAGTCTGAATTCTGCTTATGCTGCACAGTGTGCAGTACTCCCAAATGCAGGATGGAGCAAGGTGAGTCACATCTGTCATGCCTTGAAGCTCCTGCGCTGGGGAAAATGAGTCTCTGGCATTCAGTTATATGGACTGCTCTTGTTTTATTTAAGGGATCTACTTTCCAATTAGCGTTTGGATTATTAACTATAGCAACAGCATATCCCATATTAGGCGTCTGCATGTTAGCTCTGAAGGCTTTCTAATATTTAGATACTGCAACTATTTGCATTGCAGCAGGGAAATGGATATTGCCTACTCTTATGCTGAAATGGCTCTATGCATTTGGCTGGCTCCACTAAAAATGAGTTAAAATCAATCTAATGTCATACTAAGAGCAGCAAGGAAGGTCATTAACAGGGCACATTGCCAGCTGACTTCCCTGATCTTTTTTTCTTTTTTCTTTTCTTTGAAGAAAAGAAAAGAACATGGTAACCATCATAGTTCATTTATTCTTGAGCACCATGAACTGACTTACTCTGCATTGACAGCTGTACATGTACAATTAACTCTTTCAAACCAGCTGGCAAAAGCCTGTGCAAAGCACTGCATTATGCAAGACCAGGCATAACCAATGACCCAGCCATCTGACCAACACCTGGCTGTATGATCATAATGGAAAAACGGTTCTGCTGAAAATCAGAACATCATCCTCTGATGAGTAACTGGCTACACAGTGACAGAGGCTCCAAAAAGGTCTCAATGTGCTCTTTGTTTGACACTTCATCAGTCCGCCACCTCAAAAATGGATGCTTGTGTAAGTGGGCCTGGCAGGATGCTTGCATGCTGCTGAAGTGTGTGTTCTGGCTGTGATTGAGGCCATCCTTGCATAGCTACTGAAGAAAAGAGAGGCAGGGCAGCCTGTCACAGCCCACAGATGTATACTGCATTCTATAGCCACACGTGAAGGGCTGCATTCTCAGGTTTGTATGCGCAATGTCTCCAGAGGCTGAGTAAAAACTACTGGATTTGGTGTTCACTGAGTAAGGTATCAAGGTACCTGATTGTCACACATTAGCTTGCAAGTGTGATTAGGAGAAGCACTAACAGAACCCTTCCTCACTCCTATAGCTAGCCTGTCTGCATCAAGTTCCCTGTGATAATAATAATGGAGTTTCTAATGGCATTAGTCATTCCTTTACTTTCAGGTCTTGACTGGTAAAGGCATAAAAATAAACAACACACAGTACAGATAAGCACTAGGTAACAATTTTCCATACAATTCCTCTGTACACATTTTCACTGCAAATGTCACTATAAGAAAGAGCTATGTAATCAAGGCACAAATAAGCAAAGAGCACAGAATAAACACAACAGCCCTCTTACTGCACGATATCCAACTTGTACTTATTGAAGTGTAAAGAGTGTACTGAACACTAAGGAATGGATCACCTGCACTAAGATAAATTGTTTTTCTTCCGATTATATGGTTCCACATGGTGTTGTGACTCAAGAGGGAGGGAGGAAGGTAGAAGAAGTACAAAGAGGAGGAAAGAACACAGCTCTCCATCACAAGAGAATGGAATTCATAAACTGGTGGAAAGGCACCCTAGCTAAGAAATTCAGTTGCAAGACACTTACTAGTACAGACGGAAGTCCCAGATTTTACTCCACTCAGTGATTTCAAGGTTAGACACTAAGGGTCCTTCTTGTGGCCCAAAACAGGAACATAATTTTTAGGTAGCACTAGAAGACAGGTCGTTTCAATGGCTTATTGAACCTTTTGGTACCTGAATTTCAGCCAAGTCTCAATTAAGTTGGAGTCCCGTTCCTAGTCTGTTAATGCACAACTTCCAACGGGACACTGACCACACAAACTGCAGTAAGCTCCAGAGCAACAGAGAAAATGAACCTGACTTCTAGAGATATGCATGTGTTATATGGAAAGAGATTCAAGAAAACTGCATCACCTGGTTCAACTGAACTCTGTCTTCTAATAATTGTGTTACTTCTCTTCAGATTTTGCTATTGTCTTCAAGCTGGTGAGCTTGTTCAAATGCTCTGTCAAATGCATTCACGTAGTGATGCATTTGTACTCAGTGTCATTTATACCGTGCTACATAGTAACATAAAAATTAGAAGTTGACCTCAAAATCAAAATTGTTAGGAAGCACATAAAAGATTCTACTAAAATAGTTCTGTGAACCTCAGGAGTGGTATGAAAGTAGACAGTCTGGAAAACAAACCTTATAAATGTACTTAGCTTGCTGTTTCCCCCAGCTACATAATATTTCTGTGGGAGTTTCTTAAAAAAAACACTTGCTATTTTTGAGGAGTTAGGGGAGTCAAGGAACAGTAACTGAAAGAACCAGATAACTGCTAAGGGTAAAGAATAAAATTTGAGTATAGTATTCAGGAGAGAATCACTAGCGCACGCACTTCCATGTGCACAACTAGCTAAAGACCCCTAGCATTAAAGTAAATCATCAGTATCTGTAATCTCTTCTAGGATTTCATATTGTTCAACTCCAGTTCAAGCAAGACAATCTGCCACATGTTTTTGGCAGATCTTATTTCATGCCTAGCAGTTGTATGCATGAATTTGATGGAGAGCTCATACAGAGTTTCAGTATTTGTCAGGAAACACATCTCTTCCTCTGTCACTCAAGTTCCCTGTTACTACCTCAATTCTGCTGCTCCACAGAGGGGTCTTACTGTAATTTCTATTTGATTTGGGCAGTGTCATGGGGCAGGAAATAATTCTGAAGTGACTGCTGTTCCTGAAAACCTAGAGACAGCAAAACAGACTCTGAAGCAGTTTCTGACTACAGATCACAGCCTGCTTTCATACAATATCATTTGTAGAATGGAAGTCCTCTTGTAAAACATCACTAATTTGGCTGGGATTACATAAACCTATGGCACCACCTAGCTGCAAACACTTGGGGTTTCTTTATTTTTTCACTTCAAAAAACATCTTTTTAATTTGGCACTCAGATTTAATTCAGCTAGCACTGAATTAAGAAGTGGCTTAGGAATTTACTACAAATCTACTATTCATCTGGTCTATGATTCCCTAGACCTGTTCCAAGTCTTCTGCATGTACTTGCTTATCTCACTGATCTGTTACAGGATGGCACGTTAGTGTTTAGACTTGGTGGAAAGAACTCTGCTGTATTGAGCTCACTTCTAAGTACAAGATTGCTCATCTGAGCCAAGGCCCTTTTCATATTTCTTCCTTCTGAACCAGAACACATGCTGCAGTTAATTGTCTGTTAAATCACAAAACTGTGTTATTACCCCAAACAGAAAAAAGAATTAGGAATCTAAAACCAAATGTGCAAAAAGATACTTATTTTACAGTAGGAATTACAGCTACACTTAAAGAAAAATGTTAACAATTAAGTGCACCAAACTGTGCTGTTTTGTGGAAACTAGTAGTATTTGTTTCTTTGGACCAAATTTGGCAGTTTCAACTCCCCAGAAAGGGGTAAGAAATATCAAGCTTCCCAAACGGTCTCTTCTTTTCTGCAAATTCTCAAAAACATGACAAATACATTTTTGTTTAAAAACAAAACCCACGCATATTTTTCCAGTTTAAATGAAAAAGTAAACATGGAAATGAAACAGTTCCCTTAACAGGGGCATCAAAAGAAATATTCTTACTCTATACAAAATGGTATTGTGCTGATTTTCTTTAAATAGATGTTAATTTATATGTTAATCTAAACCAATGTGTCTTTCTTTTCTGGGACATTTCTTACACCCATTGAACAAAATCAAATACGCTGTTATTTAGCCAACTCCACAGAGCAGGCTGGAGACACATCAAGATGTATTAATATCTTCATTGCTTTTGATATGTTTCCCAGAAATCTTGGCATAAAAGAAGTAGAATCTGACATTTACAAAATGGGTCTTTTATGAACTTGGTGGCCTTGGATACACTTACAGTCAGAAAAGATGCTTGAGTTGTAATAGAAAGGTCTTTATGACTGAGTGATCATTATACCATTAATAGTTATTATATTTGGTGAAAGAACAGAAAGCTGACTTTTTTCTTAGTCAATGTTCATCTCAGTTCAGAAAAATGCCTTCAAGGAAGATGCAGTACATGCTTTAGAGAACAGAGAATAGTTTGGGGGGGTTCTTTTTCTTAAAGATGGCACTTTAGACATGTCAGCTTCCTTGTCTCTTTGCAATATGGATGCAAGATTCACTTATGCCATTGTGCAAAATTACTTGAAGAGACTTATAAACTGTACAGACTTTTCTTTCTGTATCACTATTGAAGGTCCTGCAGAAAAGTCTCAGTACTCTCATCACCATATACCACTACTTAAAGGGTAGTTACAAAGATAGAGACTCCCTTTTTACAAGGAGTCACACGGAGAGGACACGGAGTAATGTATACAAGTTACTCTTGGGGAGATTCCAATCAGACATGAGAGGAAAATTTTTCACAATGAGAACAGACAACCATTGGAAAAATCTCCCCAGGGATGTGGTTGACTCTGCTGCACTGTATACTTTTAAGACTCAGCTGGACAGGGTGCTGGGCCATCTTGGCTAGACTGTGCTCTTGCCTAGAAAGGTTGGACCAGATAATCCTTGAGGTCCCTTCCAACCTGGTATTCTATGAAAAGTCAAAATGACAGCTTTACCACAGTTGGACCTGTGCTTTCTCAGCATGCAGCTAGGTCCTTTGCAAGTGTCCTCTGGCTGGAGCTTCAGAAGACTTATTTTGGAAGCTGAAGGAAGGAAAAAGCAGGCAAAAAAGAGATCATAGTACCAGCACCTTGAATCTCATGCTCCAGACCTCAAAGAATGCTACCAGACATGAGAAAAGATGCAAACTTTCTCCCCAGGCAAGTTTCCTATTAACAATTAAGCAGAGAGTTATAAGATTTTTATTAAGCACACCGAAAGTCTGTTGTTGCAGTAAGGCAAGGTGAACTGTTTGAACCTGAGAGGTAATGCTACTTTGCATTTCATCATTTCCACTGACTTGGAAACTTAGATGCTGATTTCTGAGTTCCCTTAACTGCACTATACACAAAGGCTTTTCCAAAGCTTAGTGAAGTTATTGCATCCTTTTCAATGCAAGATTGCAAGATTGCATCCTGACAGGTCTGGTCCCCCAAGTCCTGCTGTTGAAGTTTCCCAGAAATGAAAATATTCAAGTCAGTCATGAATTCTTCCTGATCTTCAGGAATGTTTTGGATGAAGTTCAGGGCAAAGGCTTGAGACTAAATTCACTGTTCTTAATGACTCACCCTTCCAGACTAAACAAATGAGGGTAACTGCTAATAAGCAAACAAGCTACTGGAAAACCTTCACAATTATAGAGAAATAGGAAATTATTCCCTGGGTTGTTATTCATCATTCATAGCTTTTCTGCCCTACCCTTCTTTCTGATGCATATCAAAGAATCTGCATATAGTGCTTTTGCTGCCCTTTACTACCTGTTGCTCGGTACAACTGAGCAGGGCACGGACACATAGAAAGCACCAGGAAGTTTTCTTGTTAGCATTGTATTCATTCATTCTGAAGTGGGTCTTCTGGTTGTGCCAGCAGGGTTGTTTGTGGACAACATGGTGAGAAGAATTGGAGAACAGATCTGTGTTAAAAACAAGCTTGCACAAAAGTAAGAAAAGTCCTTGGAAGCCTGGGTTTAATGGACCTTAGTGATATTTCTCACGTAAGTCTGAGTCAGATTTTGGATGCATCAACAAAGAACAGGCAAGCAAAACTGAAAGAGGAAAGCATCTCAAGGGGAATTTAAATACTTAAACATTTAGTGAAGGTGCCTGAAAAGGTATTTAGGTGTTTCTGGCATTCAGGTTTCCTTTTCCACACGCACTCCTCCCCACTATCCAGAACATACACAGCTGCTTCTGTTGTACAGCTGGAGGTTGCTGCATGATTCTGATATGTTTTGTCATCTCACACCAGAGATACAGAATTCACAAAATAGTAGTTTTACTTCCAGAGTCTGATTTGGTAAGCCTAATGCAATGATGCCTATCTTTTCCCAAATGAAAACCAGGGGGACAGGGAAAATCTGGTAAATATACGCAGCTCACATACAAACCCATCCAGTGGACAGGTCTTAATATAATTCTACATAAAAAAAAACTTTATTATATGTGAGACTCATGCGTTGGGCATCTGTTTGGGACTCAGGTGTCATTGCTTACAGACCATAATAATTATAATTATTAAATAGTCATTAGAGTGGCAAATGCAGTAATGTTCCTCTTGTCACAGAGGGGAATGACTTAGCTGTAAGACTGAGGAGACATCCCCCCACCCCGGCTCAAAACCTAATTCTTCCATGCAAAGCACAGCATCTTCAACAGAGATGTACTGATGATGCTCCATGCTGGCTAGAGAGGTGGGAAAGGTGGGCAGGACATTTCTTGATCCAATGAACAAAAGATTATTTTTTTTCCACAAGTCCTTAAACAAATAATGATTGTTGCTGTTTAGGCTTGGGTTTGGTATGACAAACGTTATTATGAAAGAATCCAATAACTGCATATACTGATCATTAGTGTATTATTTAAAATCAAAGTCCTTAGTTATTAGTTTAATAGGACAAACTTTGAGAGATAAAAGAAATTTGCTGCAGCACAGGCATAAAAAATACTGAAAAGGGATAGAATTTCTTCCTTTTCTAAGGAAGGATAGGAGGAAGGGATTTACTCAGGGAATTAAGATAGCTGTTATCTCCTTTTTGTACCTACTCCTGCAGTACCTTACATGACACAATCACTTCTTATGAGTTTGGATAGTCCTTATCTAGACCACAGTTGCATCTGGGCTGATAAATCCTATCTATTATTTACATCCTAGTCAAGGGGAAAAACCGGTAAGGATGAGCTTCAAAGATATGAATCACTTCCACAAGAATACTGGGAATGAGAACAGGATGAGGAGAAAAGCCTTGACCAGAAAACAAAGTTATGTTTTGGAGATCCAAAAGGAGAAGTACAAAACTAGTTTGAAAACATCAGTGTGTGTCAGAGTTTGTCATGTTTGCAAAACTAAATGGTGAAGCGTTGCTTAGTTGTAGAAATAAAAACTAATAAATGAAAGAAATGCTGTTGCTATGCATTGAAATGGTATGGACTAGAGACAACTGATATATGAGCAAACAGTAAATAGTATCTTGGTCTCTTTCTACATACACATTCTTATTGAAAGTGCAGTAAGGGCAAGTCTACTAATATGAATGAGTGCATTGATATGGAAACAGGGAAATAACTGACCTTAGTCTGGTGGCAAGGTTCTTTAAGAAGCTATCCCTTCTAGTCTTAAACTCTTCCATGAGACTTGAGGATAGGATATTTTCTATTTAAGAAAGGAGTAGTGGTGTGATTCAGACAACTGCTCTATTACTTTGACCTCAGCTGGTTAAACACTATCTAAAAATGACAAAGAGCATTCTGCTGAAAGAAAAGGCCTAGAAAGAGATGGCAAGTGGAGCTCTTCAGGATCTGTCTTCAGACATGTCTTGTCAACTATTTTCACTAGTGATATTGGCTCAGAAATCTGGTGTTCTGATGAAATTTGTTGCATACGCTTTGCAGCTGTTAGCAAATCAGGGGAGATATTGAATATCAGACAGAAAAAAATGGATTACCATGGGGCCATGACTAATAGAAATGGGATGAAATTAAATCACACAAAACAGAACGTCATGCTTTTACTTCATACATTATTGCTTATTCCTTAGTGATGAAATGACAGAAGATCCTATGTTTACTAGTTAATCATTGCTTGTCTATTACCGCCAACATGATATGTTCTTCTAAAAGACGAATACATCATGGGATCGTATTAGAAAAGAGATTTCCAGGAGCCAATGTATTGAGGAAGGATTAATTTTAACATATAAGGCAGAAGGAGGTATCTTAGGATGTATCTCTAGACAGCCACCCAGGTGAAGAAAAGGATTTTCTTCTTTCTCAGTACCAGAAAGGTGCAAGGAGAACGTTGTGTCATGTAGAAAGATGATCAACATATGTGCCATGTCTAATGGCACTGGGAGTTTATAGCAGTGTTCTATAGCTGAGGGCCTCCAGGAATTACTTTGTCAAAAAGTAGCAACACTTATCTGGCTCATGGCACCTGAAGAATAGTAACAGATTTAATTGCCCAAGAGCAAAATGAATTACAGCAGAACAAGTGCAGAGAAAGGCTTTCCATGTCCCTGCTCACCCTAACGACACATCTAATAAGAGAAATCTAAAAGAGGTGTGCTTCATCTGCTCTGAGAAGGGGTACACATCAATGGAAAGCCAGGGAAAGAGGCATGTAAGACAGAGGCCAACTTGTGTATAAACTACAGACAATTTTTTTTAGGTTGAAACTTAGAAGAAGGTTTTTAGCCATCAGAGCTCCTTGGCTGTAATCTGGCCTTTCAGCAACAGTAAAGGTGCAAGTTTGTGACATGGCCATCTGCAACAGCAATGGACTCATCTTGATGATCCTCTGAGTCCCTTCCTGTACTACTACATTTCTTAGGGAAAATTTCCTGCCAGCTTTCCCCCTTCCCACTTTGTTTTTTCCCTCTGACAAGTACCCCTGTGATTGCTGGAGGTCATAGCAATCTGAAAAAGTGACAAAGAGGTGCTAGCAGGCAATAAAATACAATTACTGAACTCTAGTAATAACAATGAGTTGGAGTCCTTTGGGAAGACAAGCAGAGAGAGTCTGAAATGCTGGTGGCTCTTGTTTTGCTCTTACCTCTGCTGAAATATAACTATTCTTAGAATTAACTTCTGCACATTCTAATTCTCCAGATTATCAGTCTGCATGTGAATTGAATAAAGTCTTTGTAAACTTCCTCAAGACTGAGTTAATATCTTAGTCATAAATAAATTAGGAGGAATAGGGCCATATCCTTCCTATTAATCCAAGGACAAACTTCTTTCTTCATTTGAGCTGGAAGAAAATTGGATCAAAGGGCTCAGTACTCTGTCGCCTTTGTTCACTCATGCAGTCATTTACCCATGCAAGATGACTGCAAATTATTGTACAAGGCAGAAGTCAATGATGAAACAACTGCTTGGATTATTATTTGGCTCCTAGGGGTGATGATGAAGTAATGTTGAAAAGACACAGCCACAGCACTGTCACAGAGCCAAGGTGTATCCTAACATCTACTGTCCCAACAGCTAGATGTGCTGAGTCCAGGGTAGGGACCAGAACAGAAATGTAAGGTAAACACTAAAATCAGATATCTCAGTCCCCCTTCTCTGTTATGTCCTTGTTTCATCCTTCTCTTTCTCCATTTTCTGCCATGCTGTGTTCAGCCAAAGTGGTGCTCAGCCTTCCTCACAGATATTACACGAGTGCTGTGTGTGGAGACGAAGTACTTGCGCAACAGCAAGACACAGAGTGACAGGCCGGTACTGCCAAACATTGTTGGATACCTTTCAGAATAGGAAGATATCATCAAGATAAAGTTATTTTCTTCTGTCAGAGGAAGAAACAAACTTGTAAACAGTAGCGAGACAAAACCCCTTGACTCTAATTGCAAAGCTTAAAAAAAAAAAAAAAAAAAAAAAAAGAAGGAAGAAAAGGCATTTCACTGGCTAAGATGGAAGGACTTTCCAGCAAACAAGAACCCATTCAGGTCAGCCTCAAATCAGTCTGTTCCACTTTTGTATTTTATTTTATAATTAAATTTCTTTACACCCACAGC
Organism: Gorsachius magnificus; assembly: GCA_034008185.1. Taxonomy (NCBI): domain Eukaryota; kingdom Metazoa; phylum Chordata; class Aves; order Pelecaniformes; family Ardeidae; genus Gorsachius; species Gorsachius magnificus. The sequence continues at coordinate 27,183,188 of CM067083.1, read as the reverse complement.
ATTTGAAGTTGAAATAACTGGGTCAGACCAGATTTCCAAAGCTGGGATCACAATGAATACATCACTATCCACAAGGAAATACAAGGCCAATAGAGTGTCCTACATGCCTTTTGCCCATGAAATAAATAACCCATTCTCACTTTCCCACAACAGAGTATTTCACAGGCCCAGTGGTTAGCCAGTCACAAGGTCTGAGCAATTACCACTGTAGTGAGTGAAAAGCTTTAGAAGAGAAGCTACTACAGAAAATAAAGCCTCTGACCTCTCAAACATAGTGGGCATAGTTGTATTAACCTTTGAAACCTCTGGCCTGATGGCTTCTCTGAGGTTAGATTGAGTGATGTTCAGATAGTTCAGATAGCTGCCTGCCAAGGGCTTGGTTTTCTGTTACCTTACAGGCTATTTGTAATCATTGATATGAAGGTGAGTGGCAGGAGCCAGGAAAGCAGAATTCTCTTCTCCTCTAAAGATAGCATCTCAGATCAACTTCTCCATCACCTAAGTGACTAAACAATGCACAACAAAGTAGTGATCCTCTGCCCAAAAACTCAGAGAAGGTTTTTTCTGAGGCATTGTCACATTTTCACCTTTTTTTGGAAACACAGCTTAGAAATTGGCAACATGGAAAACACTGGGAAGAGAAGATGAGAGAACAGAGTGAATCTGCAAACAGCTCCTTTCTATCTTTATTTTACAAAATAATAGCCAAAGATGTGAAAGCGGGAAATATTCAGTGAGATTCGGTTTGTTAATCAAAGTTCTTTATTGTGATTTGCAAGAACTGAACAGAACTGTAGTGCCTAGGGGATCTGAAATAACAGAGAAATATCTGTGGGATGCTAAATCTGGAACTTAAAAGTATCTGAAAAAATTTAGTCTTTGATATAAGCATCTACAAAACAAAAATGCCAACAGCCCATAAAGATGCCATGATGTTTTTATTATTTTGTTTTGTTTTGTTTGTTTCCATTTTCTACCTTGTGACTTTCTACCTTGATAAAGCTCTTGGCTACAAATTAACTTTCTCAGAGTGTTGTTTGTTACTGTTGCACTTACCTTGAGGTGATGCTTAACAGACTGGAAGTTGGCTTGTTTCAGCAAAATAGCCAAGAAATAAGCCAAAAATAAATCCCATCCCAGGTAGACTAAGAACCCAGCTATAAACACTACTACCTAGTTTTGAAAGGGACAAGAATTTACAGCCTTGACAGAACTTAATTGATTTCCAAGTCACATCAAATTCTCCCAGCATAAAAAAAGTCTTGAAGGTCTGTGGTTTTGCTTATTGTTTTGTTGGGATGTAGAGAACGATTTTTGTGTTACTGATGAAATTTCTTGCTTCAAAGCAAATTAAATGGGAAATACTCATCATATTTCATAAGATCACATGTCCAGCTGTTTTTTTAATTGCTATTCCAAATACAGGGACTAACTTCAAGAGAGTTTGTTTTTGGTAATGCTTAAGGACAAAGCCAGTACAAGGCCATTTGGAATTTATTTCTCTTCTCCCCTTCTGAAGTCCAGTACATTTCTCTTGGAGCAAGGAAGGCCTAATTCCTTCTCTTAGAGTAGATGAAGACCAATAACTAGATCTGCACTTTGAAGAAAGAGAGAGATTATGATTTCTTTTGTTCAAAATACATCTGAAATCTCAGGTCTGAGAATCATCCCACTGACCCAATGCCTTAGGCCTGGAGTGTCAATGGTGCTGATATGTAAGGTACCATCAAATACCACCACTACAGTTAACTTCACTATGCATAATTAAGCAGGATTTCTTTAACATGGGAAGGAGGAATGGGAGTTACTCATGGGAGGAGTGGGGAAGGGCATCAGGAGTCTAGGTCATTTGTGGGAGAGGAAAAAGAAGTCTCCTGGTGTTTTCTAACTCAGGTACCTCCTTTTACCATGTCCTTGAATTCAGTCAAATATGAAAAAAACTTAGACGTGCTAACAGATTAACCCCAAACTTACGACTGGAGCTGCCTGAAGCAGAATAAGCACACAGAGAGTTAAGCTGAGACAACGTACGACTTTGTCTAAACTTCCCTTTGGTTATGTCCATGTCAACTGTATTAGATGGGGTTGTTCTGTGTCACTATGTTCATTCTCTCACAGTTCTCAGGAATTAAACACGATAAGCATCCAGTTAGACCAGCGAAGTTGTGGTGGTCAGCCCATAAAGAGCCTATTTACTGGGAAAATTCTGTAAAGGGTGGAACTGTGCAATCCTGCTCCAGACAAACAAAAGTGCAGCAGCTGCCCTGCACAGAACTTCTAGATAAAAACAGAAGGGCACAAAGTGCTACTGTTCCTCAGTTGTGTAATGCTGAAGGTGTGATGATATTTCATATAAAGGAAGAAAGCCAAGAGAGAAGGGTATGGTCGTACATAAATTATAAGGTCAAGCTCACAGCAAAACCCTCCCTCTCTCCTTCTCTCCCTCCCTCCCTCCTCTTCCCTCCCTCCTTTCCTTCCTCCCCTTCCTTCCCTTCTTTTCCTCCTTTCTTTTTTTCCCATTTTCTACTTATATCAACCTCTGTTTTTTATATATTTTTTAATTCCCTTTCTGTAGTGTGGGTGTGCAAAAGTATGGAAAAGTAAATGTAGACTTAGCTTTAATGAATAGGATCAGTTGGATCCCTTGGTATTTACAGCCCATTACTCTAGATACTGCTAAGCACTGCTCAAACAGAGAATGCTAAAAGTTTCATCACTATGAGTTTAGTAACAATAAATGAACATTTTTTTTCTTTTCTCATTGTTGTGAGCAGAAAAACTGGACAACATCAAACAAAATACAACAAAGGACAAGGGTAATAAGATGAGGGAGGAGAGTACAGAAAGTTACACAGAAAGTAAGAAGGGATAGGAAAAGACAGCATTGACACCTGTTTTCTAACCAGCCTGGCTGGTTCCATGCTAGTGATTTTCAGAACAATTTGATTAGAATGGCTGGTCTTGTTCTGATTTCTTCCGCATGTGTGAGAGGCTGTTGTTTTCATGGCAGCCTTGGAATGTGTAACTATTTGTAACTCTGTGTGGTTTTTGAGACATGCTTTTTAATACCATGGGAGCAGTATGTCCTAGAGAACTGTGGATGTTATTTTGTGCCAGCTGCCAGGAAGAAACACCAGGAAGGTTCTCCTGTCTCTTTCTAATGAGGAAAGCAAACTATAATAGAAGCATCTGCTGTATCAGCTCCCTAGGATTTCTAAAATATAGATAAGAATAATTGCGCAGTGGCGTGCTTTGAACTGAAAAAATGCTATGATGCTCACAAGCAACAGTGACATGTCCTAAGCTAATCATTCATACCTCACATATGCCCTGAAGTTTGACAATGAGTCTCCATCCTCATAGAATCACAGAATCACAGAATGGCAAGGGTTGGAAGGGATGTCAGGAGATCATCTAATCCAACCCTCCTGCTAAAGCAGGTTCTCCTAGAGCATGTTACACAGGACTTTGTCCAGGCGGGCTTTGAATATCTCCAGAGAAGGAGACTCCACAACCCCCCTGGGCAGCCTGTTCCAGTACTTTGTCACCCTCAAAGTAAAGAAGTTTTTCTTTATATTCAACTGAAACCTCTTATGTTTCAGCTTGTGCCCATTGCCCCTTGTCCTGTCGCTGGGCACCACTGTGAAGAGTCTGGCTCCGTCCTCGTGACCTCCACCCTCATGGTAGTTTCCTTAAAGGAATGCCTGTGTGGCTCACTAGTAACAAATGCAGGGAAGGATGATGTTCCACTCTTGCAATAAATAGACAAAATTATTACCGTTTTTTCATAAAGTCTAACAATTATTTCGTGGTCAATTTGCAGGGAGCTGGACGTGGAGGCTTTCCCTTGCTTGCCCTAGACTTGGTGCTCCTGCAGTCTTTCCTAACCACAGTGGCAACTCAAGGCCTGGCTGAGTTCCAGCCCCATGTGAAGACAGGATCAGGTCTTTCCCTTTGCCCTGTTTTTTGTTCAGGCATGTAGCCCAAAGTTGCAGAAAGATGTTGGGAAACTCTTAACAGATGCCTGGTTTGGACAATGAGGCAATCGTGATTCAGTGTGGCAGATCCATCCAGCCCACATGCTGTGCTCTCTCCTGAGACTTTTTAATTATTATTATTATTTCGTTATTAACATACAAAACGTTGTTCAGTGCTTATCTGATGCATGAATAGCACTGGAAGTAGTCCAGCACTTTGCATTTTCATATTGTTCTGGGATAGGCTCAGAGAGGATGCTTGCACATGGACTGGACTCTGCCCTTCAATCATCCATGTGGGTGTAATGCTCTGTGGCCAGCACACATTTTTTTACGAATGGCACAGCACAGAGTCTCCTGAGGAAAGCTAGTTAATCTCTGAATGTGCAAGAATGCTGAATGAGACCTGTAAGGCATTAAGTGTAAATTCAGCAGAATCTTGAAACAAATAAACAGCTAAATAAGACACAGTTAATCTAGGCTCCCTGTAAGTCAGAAAGGAAGGCAGCAGCAGGAAGGGCAGGAAATTTCTTTCCTTGGAATTTGGACTATAGACTTACTCTGTGCCAAACACAAGTGAATGTCTGCATAATGTCTGGAAGACGACTGAAAGACCAGTGGAGAGAGTTTCTGTGGATCCTAAAATTGCCTTGAGTAACTGTCTAGCGCTTCACTAGAGTGACAGTGGTCTCTGCAGCTAGACGTAGATAAGTATTATTTTGCCATGGTAGAATACCACATGCAACTTCAGTTACAATGCAAGGGCATGACACTGCACAGCATCTTGACCTAAATATACAAACCTCAAGCCTTTAATTCTTTACTGAGTACTAGTTCTTCAGACAGGTGCTGAGAAAAGCAAAGAAATCAAACCCCCAGCTGCTGTCTCAGATGTGCAAAACCCCTTACTCTTCATGACCTATGACATGACATGACTGTATCCCAGTAAAGTTAAAACGGAATCATCTTTTATGCAGATGCTCTTATTCCATTACATCTATTTTACAGTTTTGTTTAATTCTGGGCAAGTGTATCTGTCAAGCAGCAGCAGCTGCTTCTGAGAGTAAGAGGTTGCCTTTGGATGTGTAAAAGCTAATTTTATGCTGGTTTAATGAAATATGCCTATATTTGTACAATATAATAATTTGTACAATAACACTGGAAAAATAAAAGACTTCAAGTATGCAAAGACATTTCATTTCCTAACTTTCCTGATATGCTCAGCCCAGCCATATTCAATTGGATTACAGGTGTAAGTCAAACTTAACATAGACTTTAAGTAAAATAAAATAACTACAGACCCATAGACCCAGACTCTTCAGTGTAGGTAAGAACATCTACTGGAGAAAGATATTAGAGAGCCTGTGGATTTTTTTTAATGCTTATTAAGCAAATGATAATTTTTGTCTCTTTCTGAGGTTGTAAAAAATTTTTATCTTTATTCACTTTACATCTGATTAAACTTTTTTTTTTTTTTTTTTTTAATTGAATTTAATATGAAGCTAAAATGCTTTCTGTATTTCAGCCTTCATTATCATTTGCTGTTCAATTAAATTCAGGAAATCCTTTAATTACAGTTATTCCAATTCTACAGGGAGAAGTGAAGCTTCATAAAGCTACTATAAATGTAAACATCAAGCTTGCTTCTGCATCCTTTGAAAACTGTAATTAAAACCAGTATTTTGCCTTGTTATTTTCTCTGTTGTTTTGACCTGTGCATATGTTACCTTGACATCATACTGATGAGAATGGCTTCAGAATAGATATTTTGCCACATCACAGGTCATTCAAGTCTGTATTTCTTTTCAAATGGCTTCGGCTTTGGGGGAAAAAAAAAGTTTTCCTGTTAGTTTCTATCCAGCCTAAACAATGAATAGTCTAAAGTCTAAATGCTTAAGACTGAATTGGACAGAACAAGGTGTTTTGCTACAGAGCAAAGATTTAAGTATAACCTAACTAAACATCTGAATCTGTACCAGCACATGTAACTGTGTCTTGAGGTAATGGCTGACACAAGCAATTATAAGGCCCCAGTTACTCACACATCAACCAGTACTGCACAGGTTGAACACTAAAGGATTAAGACTGCACAGACAATTGTTAATGGTTTTGCAACCATAAGTTGCAAATGCAAATATCCCTGACACAGTAATTTGGTAACGGAAAATAAAATTATTTAAACTGGAAGAGTTATCATAGAAGCAGCATGTTGTATAAAGGTGTTTTACTCTTAACAGCTACAGCAATACAACAGCTGCATAGTTCTAAGGGTAAGAACAATAAAAGTCATTTAGGGAAACACGTGTCTCTTGGAAGAGTAGCAGACATGATCGGGGGAAGGGGATCCAGGGACATTTTTGGGCAGCCAAGCCCTTCTTTCATGTGTGAAGCAGGTTGAGAGCAAGTGCCTCAAGTTCTGCTCGGCAATGGGTGACCCCGGTCTGCAGACCCACTGTCCAGTGGAGGCAGATGGTGGCCCACCGGACATCTCGCCATTAAGGCCCCTTGGCTGTGAAACACTGGGAGTGTGGGGGAAAGTATAATAGGCTGGAAAACCGAAACACTGTTTTCTTATGCCCCGTAAGACTAGAATATTTAGTTCCTGTGCCCATCTTCTGACAAGGTTTTACAGATTTTACTCGAGACTTGGACAGACTCCTGTTGAAGTCGTTGCTTCCACCAGAAATGTTCCCTAGATGAGGAGAACCATGTTTTCCGGTCCTCCGCCAGTCCCTGCTGGGACGCGTACCCTTCTGGGCGAATCCTTGAACCCCTTTGCTTCCCACGAAAGCGGCTGCGCCGGCCTGCAGGCCTCGGGCTCTACACCTGGCTTTTGGAGGGCCGAGGCGAAGGCGGGAGGAGGCGGACAATAGCGGCTCTCACTGCAAGTTTTGCCCTTGCTGCTGAGGGACGCAGGGCTCACAGGGGCTGCCCAGGGCCCCTGCCCCAGGAGGGCACAGCGGGGGCCAGGGACCTGCGGGCCGCCGGTGGCGGCGGCTCCCGCCCGCCCAACCCTGCTGAGGGAGCGGACTACAACTCCCGGCATGCAGCGCCGCACCTGCGCCCGCGCTGATTGGCTGCCGCCCCCCCGCGCCCCCTCGTGACGGTGCCCCCGTGGGGGCCGGCGGCCGCATGGCGGCGGTGGTGGCGTGGGGGCGGCGGGGCGGCCCCGCGCTCCTGCGGGGGGCGCTCGGGGCAGCCCCGGGCCGCGCCTGCAGCACCGGGACGCCCGTCAGGGCTCCCTCCGCCACGGCTCAGGTGAGGCGGGGCGCGGGGGGGTCCGGCGCGGGAGGGCCGTGAGGAGGGGCCGGTGCCGTGCCGTGCCGTGCCGTGCCGTGCGCGCGCCGCGGGGCGACCGGAGGATTTGGGGCCGAAGGTGGTCGCCGGGCCGGCGGCCGGTAACGGGTGGGTGCCGCTGCCCGGGGTGCACTTGGGAGGCGTGCGGCCGCCGAAGGTCGTGCTTGGAGTTTTGCGCCCTGGGCCGGTGCCTTGCACTTAAAATTAAGAAGACGTAGTTTGTGGAGAGGGATAACCCAGGCTTCGCCCGGTGGGGCTCCCGAGGGGAGCTGGGGTCTGGGGAGTCCGTTCCACCCCCGCATAATCGTCTGCAGCGCAGGCGTCCCACGGCTGGAATCTGCTGGGCTGGGCGGCTCCGAAACTCTGCCTCGTGCCTTCTTACAGAAACACTTAATTTTGCAACCTGTCCCAGACCGATAGGTAGTTTGTATGGGGAACATGACACGATTATATGGGGGGTGGGGGTGGGGGGGTGGAGAGTCAACAAAACATGTAGTAATATGTAATTCGGTGCCCTTACTTTGTTGAAATGTCACCCTCACTTTGAAAGTAAGTAGGACGTTCAGTCTCCTGGACTCAACCAGTTCTGTGTTCCTTCCCAGTCAAAGAAGAGATTACACAACGGCGTGTCACCTGCCCAGGTCAAAATCAAAACGGTTTGGCAGCTTTTGATGGTTGTGCTCGCAAGCGGTCACGCGAGCTTTGCCGTGAAGCTGTTTGTTCCGGTGCTGGCACGAAGTCAGCACGGGTGTTGGCCCCATCGAGCTCCTCCTAGTTTTAACTTTCGGTCCCCCAGGTGGATTTGGTCTCTCGGTGTCCAAACACAGGAGAAAAAGCTGCGCAGAAGGGCGAAGCTTCTGTCACTGTCTAGCAGAAATAGGGTCCGACATGCAGAGTAATCCCGGCTGGGGCATGATTTATTGATTTACTTGTGTTTGCATGGCTGGCTTTAACAAGCAGAAGACTGGTGACAGTCTTTGTGTCGCCAGAATTGAATGCGTTCGCTCCCGCTTACTTATTTACAGCAAGCCAAATGGATTTGTGCATTACTTCACTGAATGCTTAACTTGGCTCGGGAATCTAGAAGGGTTGTTGAGTTTCTTTTGGTTTTTTTCTGAACCATGTACTTTTTTTATAAACTCTGATCAGAATTACTTTTAACTACTTTCTATAAATCGAGCAGTTCTAACGTATGTTCAGGAATACTTTTGAGAGAGCTGGCTGGCAGCATCCATCTCTGAAAGCCCTGCTCCCTTAGGGGACGACAGCCACAGCGCTTGGAAGAATGGGATGGGTTATTTCTGTGTGTGGCATGGTAACTGTGACAAGTGTGTCGGGGCACTGGCTGGTACCCTGCAGGGCCTGAGAAGTGAGCTAATGAAAATGCAAAGACAGTGCAAACTTAGCAACGATACGGTGTTAATATACCCATTGCTTCTTTCTGTGCTCAGTCTCTCCCGAGATTCATCTGTAGAGAGGAGCAATTAGCATTACAGCCGTCGGGGACAGCGAAATGTGCTTTCAGATGACAGGATGGTCAAACGTTCAAAACAGTTGTGAATGCTGCTTGACTGTCTTCTGGGCTGGATCTGGAAATGTTCACGGGCTCTGTTTAGTTTCATGAGATTTCAGCTGAGCGCGGGGCATGCGAAGGGGTAGACTTGGTGCATTTCATCCCCTTTTAAAATGGTTCTTCCAGCTGTGGAAGGAAGAACTCTGTAGCTTGGGAGCTTCGGGAGAGAGCTGAAAGGCTGTGTCCAAGGCCATCCATTGTAAGTCTTTAAGTTTAGGGTCGGTACAGCTGCTGCATTGGTATCGTGTGGTGAACTTACGTTCAATTTACGGCCTTAGTATTCAAGATACAGTTGTCAGTCTTGGAGGCGTGCGCAGGGTGGAGTCCCTTTTTCTAAGACTGGGTAAGGGCAGGCACTCTGAAAGCAGTGCTTTCATGGTTGGTTGGTTGTGGACCAGCATTTCTTTACTAATTCACAGTTAGCAAAGGAATGTCTGATGCCATCCTATCATCTTGTACATGCGATGATACGCATCCAAATTATATTATTGAATAAAAAAAAAAATCACATAGGATTAAATATTTCTACTACAAAACTGTGTACTTTCCAGTACTTAGTTAAAAAAAAGTAATTTGTACTACTTTTTTTTTATTATTATTATTATTGTAAGCCAGAATTTTACATGCAAAACCCCCAGCTTTTGGAAACAAAGGAGGAAGGTGAGAGGACTCTTAAGATAGTGCGGCTTGAGAGCAATAACATTAAGGAATTTAGCTTTTTTTTTTTTTTTTTTTTATGCTGCTCTAGATGTATAATTTCCAGTAAAGGTCTTCCTCATCCTGATACAAAGTTTCATTTCAGTTTCCTCCATCTGTTCGGGTAGATCCTGTAACTCAAACCTGAAATGTTCTGTGGCCTCAATAAAGTCTTCATCACTGAAATGAAGGGGAGAGGCCAGCTTGTCTGGAAAGACCTCATATGGCCCTTATTCTTGGCCAGTCGTGTCTGAAACTCCCTGTGTCCTGGAGCTCCATTTTGTGGGTAGCTGGTCAAAGTCCCTGAGCCGTGTCTCTGTGCCAGTAACCAGAACTGTAGCATGCTGTTTGGGGTCAACTCTTGGGCAGCAGCTGCTGAGCCCTCAGAAAAACATTTGTCTTGGACTTCTCAGCTCAGACCTCATTCTGGCCCTTGTCCTACTTAGGCCCGTTTCAGCCTCTGTGGTTGTCCAATTTCCAGGTTGAACAAGGACGCTATGTCACCGCTTCCCGACAGACTAAGATATTAAAGGTGAGGCATGAAACAGAAGAGCTTTTGCTGAGTGGCGTCCGTGATGCCGGCGCAGCAGCGTTAGGTGCTACAGGGAGGCGGCAGCACCCAGGCGTACACCCAACAGGTTTGCAGGAGCTGAAAGAGCCAGCTGGGGCAGGAGTAGTGCTAACGGTGTCCTACGTACACGGGTTGTGGTGGTCCCCGAGGCCTGCCCGGAAGTGTTTGCAAGCATTACGGTTTCATCGTGCGCAAATATCACTGGGGATAAGGTGAAGGTGGAAGGCTAGAGCAAGTATAGTACTACATTCTCAGCTTGATAGAGAAGAGCTCTGTTCTCTTCCCCCTTGTGCTTAACTGAGACTTCCCAGTATCTGTCAGTTTGTGGTGTTCCTGGTGGTTATTAATACCTCTGGTGACAGCTTCCAATTTTGCTGCATCGTTAGAAGAGTTCTCCTGGAAATCGCAGGTGAATTGGCAGGTCTGAAGGGTTGACAGCTGTCAAAATATAGCTGCTAGCTGCAGTCATCTAAGCTCTCGTTCTTTCAGCACTAGTATAGAACATAGGATTGACAGCCTGGAGACTGAAACTGTTTTCTCACAGATTAGATAAAGCACACCGTGTGTGTGACAGGGCGTGCTCCTCCGATGTGCAGAAGCATCTCCTGTCAACTATGGAGAGAGGGGAGCGGGGCCTTGGGGATTATAGCCATCCCTTTTGAGTGAAAAAGTTATGTGGTTGGGCATTGATACGTTAAAATACCAACAACCACCCATCTTTTCCAACTGCAGGGAGCTGAATTGCCCTTTCCCTATAGACTGGGAACTGCAGCAGGCAGCTTTTGCGTTCTCCCTGCTCCGATAGCTCTCACACAGGCTGTAAGTGACTAGGCCCAACGTTACCTTATTCTTCCCCTTCGGAAAATCCTGCTTACACAACTACCTGAGGGAGCACTTCATCCTTGCCCTGAGTTACCACGAAGGCAGCTGAGTTTCGGTCTCTGATATTTGGCCTTCCCTGTGGAATAGATAAAAATATAAGTCAGTGCTGCAGTAGCAGTTTTGGTAATACAGGATCCGCTCCCAGTGGAGCTCAAGCTGGTGCTACTGAACTCCTCGTGGGTGTCTCCTAATTCCTCCTCGCTGACATCAAACCGGACAGAAACTGAACTAACTGCTCAAAAATTCCATCCTCGGTCACTCTCTCCTCCCAGACAAACCCATCTCTGTACACAACAAGTTGATGGAAAGAAGCTTAAGTAGCTCTGGAAAACTTTCCTTTTCCCCCCATCCCAACAGCCACTATTTTGTAGCAAGAGAGGAAAAGCTAGTTATTTCCAACTGGAACTTTAAAGTATATTGACCCCAGCTGCCTGCTGAGTGCCTGTTCTTTAAATGCTGCTTCTTGAAAGTTTGCTTTAGTGTAATTAATGAAGGGCAGTATTATTCCTCCAGTAAGTCCCCTTACTTTAGTTTCCCTGCCTGTAACAGCCATGCAGGTGGGTGGCAGATCAGGAACAGAACCGCTGTCTCCTGCATCCCACTCCAGTGGTGGCTCCTTCCTGAAAATAGGAAATCACTTTAAGCATGTTATTGTTCTTGGGGGAAAAAAAGTATACAGTTTTGGCATCCATTAGATACAACCATGTAAGTCTTCCTCTCTTGCCTTCCTTCCGTCAGGGCGGACAATTTTCCACTCCCTTTCCTCCCTCTAATGTGCAAGCAGAAGAAGCAGAAATGAAGTCTGAATATTTAGCTGGGCTCTTTGACTTAGCCCTGCTTGTATTCTGAGAACCTCTCACAGCAAGTTCAACAGAGCCAGTGTTCCAAACAAAGCAACCTCCCAATTTGGGATTTCCTGGGGAAAGTAAAGCTGTGCTGAGCTTGCAAACAACCCGTAGGTACCTGGGCTGGAGTATTTGCCCAGGGGGAATTAAAAATCAGATGACTCGTTCTGCCTGTGCACATTGGAGAAGAGGAAGATGTAAGAACGTGTGTGCAAGCAGCACGCGTGGCTGCGGAGGGGTCGGTTTTTACAGCTCTTGTCACTGACACCTTTGGTGCCACAGGGAGGGAAGGCCAGGCCTGGGGGGGCCTGGCCTTGCACCCCTTACCCCTCTGCTCTTGTGGCCATTTCAAAACAAAAACGGAGAGGGATTTCTTTCTTCCATCAGAAAAGCAATTGTAAGGGAACTAGTACTGCTGTTTTATCGGGGTAAACAGCTGCTTTCTGCGCTTTGGAATCAGCCACTTTGTGTCCCCATTATCTTCTCTAAAATTCCCCCCCCCCTGCCGGGGGCTTTCTTAGGGATCTTCTTATCTAACCACAAAGCTCTTTGGATCAAGAAGTATAGTGGATTGTTTAAAGGCTGGTGGAAAGATTGTGCTGCCAAGAAAGACTGCTCCTGCTTATAAATTTAGCAGCAGCTGTGGTGTTAGCACAGCTGGAATCAAAAGTTGCTGCAGCTGCTGGTGGCTGAAGCTGGGCCTCTCCCCAGATAACCTTTGCTGTCTGGCTGTTCTGGTCACTGAGGGTGTCTTCTCCACCCACCCCCAAATCTTTCTTACAAATGCTTTCAGAATAAAATATTTTGAGGCAGCATACCTAGGTTGTTCAACATTTTAGCTGACCGTTTCCAAACTTCTTGCTAGGGCTGTTTGTTTGGCAATGCTGTACAGGATTAACTCCTATGGTGACTGCTGGTGATGACCAGAGCCAGGGAGATGATGGTTCTGGCTACAAGTGTTTCTGCCCAGTCCCTTGGCGTAGTCCCATAGGTACCAGTTTTAGTATGTCTGGGGATTTCACAGGTCTGTTCTTCACTAGATGGAAATCAAGATTTTTGCTCAGTTAGCAGTTTCATTGCTAACTAATGTGTCATTTTGTCTGGTTCCTCATTCTACATCTTAAATTTATGTCAAAACTTTATTTAATCTTCTGCCTGCTGCAGCCTGTCAAGACTAGCCAGCATGATTTTGATTTGAGGCGCGGTTGTGCAGCTGATTATTTAATCAGCTTTTTTAACTTTGTGAACACCATGTATCCAAAAATGGTTTGGTATGTGCTCTTTCACTGGAGATGAAGTTTACTGTATGTCCAAGAGCCCTTTAGCTTTCTTCCAGTTTTCTTAGCTGGCTATTAAATGTCTGTATGTGGTTAACTAACAAGGACACAAGCTAGTTTCTTTAATTATTTTGATCCTGTTTCTGTTTCATTTTGTGATGCTATGCAGCTGGCCTCTTGTCAGAGTTATTAGATTAGCCTCCTATAAAATGTTAATTTAACTGTGATATAGCAGATGAAAAGATGCCAGACTTGGCAGGGTTTGGATGATGATGTTTGTGGATGTTTATATATAGTGCCTGAACCAAGTATGCACCAGCTGATTAAAGTATGTTGATAAACTTCTGCTTTTCTGCAGCACTGTGATAAGAGTTGGGTCAGTTACTGGTATGTTTCACTTAAGGTGTTGAAATATTTTCCAAAAGTATCAGAGTGGTTTCAGCTGTGCTTTACAAGTGCAGAAAAATAGAGATATAACATGGTAATTTGAAAGACATGGACTAAAGGCAGTGGGGCTCCCTGTGTTTAGATCTTGCTGTAACCAACGGTGCTCTGGTGTTGATGGTAGCGACGTTTTAAAGGTGGTCAGTATAAAATTGAACTGTATTAGTTTCCAGTAGCTGTTACTAATTTGGGATATTTCATTTGATACCTAAAGTGATCAGCCTCATTCTGGAGGGCAAATACTCAGTACTTCCTAAAAAACGAGTTGCTCCGTGTTGCTCGCATGTTATACTGTGCTTTAAAAAAAACCAAAAAACAAAATTATAAATAGAAATCACTTTTAATACTCACTTCTTGACAATTAGTAAAGACTTATTAAAATTGTGAATCTTTTTAGGCAGGCTTGAAGAGGTGGAGTGCTCAGGATCATACATTTCTCTTCCAGTCACACTGTGCCCTGTATTATTTATCATCTTTTAACTGAGACAAGCTTTTTGGAAGTATTCTGTTGTATGGATTTGGGCAAGAAGACCCTGTTGGAAATGTTCTTGAAACAGACATCATGAAACATAATTGTACACAGTGATAATTTGGTTTTTTTGCTATTAACAAGATATGTCTTGCACATGAAAGTTGGTAGAGACACAAGCAGAGATGTGGTGCTTCATTGGCTTTTAGTTCTCTTGAGCTGAAGCTTCTATATGATTTCATGTAAATGAGGGCTGCAGTGAGATTTGGTGGTCCTGGATCATTGATTCTGGAAAGTGAAGAGACATGCAATTGAAAACAGCTGCCTCCTATTCTGCACAAAAAGCCTGAATCACCTGTGGCAAAGAGGCTGTATCTTAAAATGCCCAGGGAATTTGTAGTACAGTTCTGTGGAATTAAGTAGGGAGTGAAACTTAGTAAGTGGACAGTTTTGGCCATAAGGGCGAGTCATGGGTTTTTCTTGTACAGCTGTCCCTGTGGGGAAAAATGGAATAATAATTATCAGTTGAGTTCAAAGTTAGTATTTATACAGCAAGTTGATAGGATAACTGTTCAAATATTTGGCACTTGCTTGTTTTCATTACAGGAATTGCAAAGCTCAGGAAGAGGACGCTTTCTACTGGAACATGCTGTTCCCTTCTCTGCTTTTTTGACGGACAGTTTTGGGCGTCAGCACAATTACTTGCGAATTTCTTTGACTGAGAAATGCAACCTCAGGTGTAAGTGTCTGCTTCCTTTCTTGCACAAAGCTTTTATGCACCATACTGTGCAAAGGCCAAGAATTGAGTTAGGGTGCTTATTGCTGTGCTGGCCCTGTGCTGTTCCTTGCCTTCACAAAGTAATGGTAAAGGATAGATAGAGACTGGTTTGGGGATGAGCTGCTGGTAGGATGGGGAAGCAGGAGCAAGCCTAGGGATCTGCCAGAGGCAGGTGGGAGTGGCAGGTCTTATATCAGACCTGGCGTGGTTTGGATGATGGTGCTTGTGGGTGTGTGTATGCCATACCCAAAGTGGGATAAGCATGAGAGCTCGCACCTAGGCATTCCCACAATTACGTCTGCAAAGTTTGTGGCAGTGTTCCAGTGCTTGCCAGTTCAGTTTGATGTCTCTGTATGAATGCAAGTTAGATAGAAATAAGATCAGCTTTTCCTTCAGAGTGGATCCATTGTAATTTTGAGACCCATCAAATGAGTCTTAGGTTTTCTTTGAAGGAAACTTTTGAAGGAAACTCCTTTGAAGGTGATTGTTAGGAGATTGCTTGTAAGATTTGGTGTATGAGCTTATCTGTAGTTCAGACAAGCAGAGTTGTTTGACATCCATTAAAGACAGTTGTGCTTCGTGCATTTTGCCCATCAATATTAGATTAACTGCTGCTGGTTATGTTTTCCCCATGTATTTCTGCATTCTTTGTTTCAGGTCAGTATTGTATGCCAGAGGAAGGTGTTCAACTGACCCCTAAATCGGAGCTACTTACTGCTCAGGAGATAATCGCCCTAGCCAGGCTGTTTGTGAAAGAAGGTGTAGAGAAGATCCGACTGACAGGAGGAGAGCCCCTTATCCGTCCTGATGTGGTTGATATTGTGGGTGAGTTCCCAATAAACAGAGTGTGTTTCAAAGTGACTTGCTATATATTGATCCAAGAACTATGCTTATAGTTATCTACTAATACAGTCCAGCAACCTGAAGGGTAATTATATGTTAAATGACAGTCCTTTTTCCCAGCATTGTGAAATGCAAGGTAGTTCCCTTCAGAAAACTTCCAGTTCTGCTGTCCTGCTTGAATGGGACTTATGTCACTTCATATTATAACAGCTGAACTTGGCATTGTCTTCATATTCAACATCTACTAGAAGAGCTTGCAATAATGCAGCCTTGGGGTGAAAAATCAAGAATTGATCTGACCAGGTTCTCACTGGGGAGGAACAGTTGACGCGTGCTTACAAACAAAGCAGGTTTTCTTTTGGATTTTGGGGGTGGGAGTGTTTTTGTGGTTTTGTTTTGTTTCCTTAATAACAGATGTCACTTGCTTGTCTGTGTGTAATAAGGAATGGTGGAAATGCTCGTATTTTTACAGTTACTGATTAAGACTATTACTTCAATAGAAGATAAATTACTGGGTAGGTTTTAGAAGTCTGTCTCCTTTGATTGGCATTGTGTTTGCTGACTGTGCCTGTCTTTTTCTTGAGCCAGGTGCTTTTTTTCCCTGTCCAAGGTCTCCTATGTTATGGACATTACAATAGCTTTGTGTAGTGGCAATGTATTAGATTAAGGCTGTGTAGGTGGGTGCGCTTTGGTGTATTGTAGGCAACTGAACTTGTCTGTTTCTGCATGTGTACTCTTATAAGTACTGAAGGTAAGAAAGAGATCATATGGAAGATTAAAGTGTCCTGGTTTCGGCTGGGATAGAGTTAATTTTCTTCATAGTAGCTTGCATAGGGCTGCGTTTTGGATTCAGTACTAGAAGAATGTTTCAAGGTCTTGAAAGTAGAGTAGCTGCGTACTGATACCCTGAGCTTTGGTGCAAAAAATAGTTGGTCTCTGCTCCTGCTCTGTTTTGTTCAGGATTTGGAAGACCTTCATGATCATTTGCAGCAGAGCAGTGTAGTATGTAGAACCGACCTGTTCATAGCTCGAAAAGGTGTGGCTAGAGTGAACTGGCTTGGGTCTCCTTGAAACTTGATTGTGAGGAGTCCTCAAACTGCACTAACTTCATCTTTTGGAACTCTGGAATACCATTCTCTAGGACATTTTTCCCATGCATGATAGGTTATTGGGTTTTTTTAGGA
Organism: Gorsachius magnificus; assembly: GCA_034008185.1. Lineage (NCBI taxonomy): Eukaryota > Metazoa > Chordata > Aves > Pelecaniformes > Ardeidae > Gorsachius > Gorsachius magnificus. The sequence goes on along the minus strand of CM067083.1, from coordinate 27,166,352 downwards.
TTGAGAGCACTATGTGCCTTTCAAGAGACCTGATTCTTTCAAGATGGCATTCCCCATTTGTAGTAATGATAGGTATAATTATTTTTAGCTGGCTTTCGCCAGCCAAAACAGGGACAGATTTATAAAATAGGTTGTACTTTATAATAAAATAAAGCTTTACAGTTCAGCATATAGCATTGGCATGAAAATGAGCTTAAAGGAACAACATCATCAGCTCAGTACAGAGCTTTCTTTCCCAGTGTATGCACCTTTTCGATTTATCAGCAGTAGCTGATGGCTTTTTATACTCAGCACAGCTACTCTCTGATGTTAAGGGTATAAGCTGAGTAGCCAGGTCACTGCAAAATAATTATCTCATTGCTGCGATTCTGAAGTGTTGATATTGGAAGGATAGAAAGCTTTATCTATTTGTTCATTTTACTGTGGTGATAGAATTCTCAAAGGTTTATTTCTGTGGCTGAAAGAGGGAGACGGATCTCTTTGAACCACTGAGATTTCGTTATTCTGCCTGTGTTTTTCACAGCTGAACTTTGACAGATTCATAGCGATCATTTTAATGGTAACAAGAGAGTAGTGACCTCGGGGTAAAGATAATGGATGTTAAGATGATTGTCCTGTTGCATTAGTTCACTCTGTCATGAATTTGTATTAACCTGGCTGGTTTTTTTTCTAAGGCATATTGAAAATTGGCAAATTAAGTCTATAAACACTTTTTGTCTTCTTAGACTTTGGTGTGACTCTATGGTGCACAAGTTTGGGATCAAGGTGAAAGTCTCAAAACTAAATAGGTCACATGTAACAACTATGGGAAAACTCACTGAAGGGAAAACAAGCCCAAAAATGTCTTCTGCAGAATTTGAGTTAGGCATCTTTATTGAAGCCATCTTAGAACAATGTACTGGTTTGGGCTGGGATAGAGTTAATCTGGATTTTTAGATGGTTTATAGCAGCTGGCTACAATATCTCTGGTGCTGAATAGGCTTGAGATTTAAGTTAGGTTTGTTTTCAGAAAACCTCTTAACCATTCATGGTCTGTGAAATACCAATAAACCTCAAAAATATTAATGCTGGATTACTATTACTGTATTTTTCTAATATTCAAGTTCAAACTTTTTTGTTGTTTCAATAAAGAAATGTGATTTGAAGCTACTGTAGGTGACCATGTTATTCAGACCTACTAGAGTTCTTTAGATTATTTTGAATCTTCTTTTAATGTATGTACATACATAAACTGTGATTCAGCAACTAAGACTTGCTGAAAGCTAAATCATGTCCTGAGGACTGCTGAAAATGTATGTTTGAGACTTTTCTGAAGCAGCTGATATAGAATGGAATATACAATCCATCTCCTTTGGGATGCTCAAAGTTTAAATTAGCACTGGATACAAACTGCATGATAGCCGTTTACTGTTAATAGTCTGAGAAGTACACATCTCCACTGACAAAGTAATTTTCCATGCGGTGGGGGATGGACTTTTTATAGCCACATACACATTTTAAGAGTGAAGTGGTGCAGGGTAGACTTGTTAATTCATGTGTTAGGACATACCCATACTTTTTCTGGACTCAATCAGGAGAAGGGCATTTGAGGAAACAATTGGAGGAAAATATGTAAGAAACTTGTCTATTTAAGAAGATGCTCCTGATCCTAAAGGAAAAAGTAAATGTGAAAGGGTTTACTTGATGGCTTGAGCCTGACATACAAGCTTTTAGCTTCATGCTATTGAATTATAGCATCTGTTCTGTTTCCTTTTCTACTTGATTGTTTTATCAATTGCCTTTTCTTGTCTGATTGTTCTAAAGCAGTGACCAAAGGTCAGCAAACAGACTTAATACAGGTCCAAGGTGAGTTACAAAGTTATGAAATCTCACTAATCCCTTTTGAATTTAGAGGTCAACAAGCCAGGAAACCAAGCAACTGCAAATGTTCCACTTCTTAGCTTGCACAAATAAGGCAGAGGTGTACTAACTGGTCCTTTTTAACTTGTTGGTCCTAGTGCTAAGTCTCCATCTCTTTATCTCTCGCAGCTGGCTTCTATCCAACTTGTTATTACAGGTGGTTCTACATATTAGTTTATTTCCAGTGCCTCATCCTGTATCTCGTCCTGTCTGAGGAGGAGGAAGATGCATTAGTAACAGCTGCTGCCTGCAGTAACTGACCTAACCAGCTGGTGCTACTTTTTTTTAATGTTTTCCATTTTGGCCTGCAGCATGGCTTTGGTTTTATTCAATGCCTTCATGCATTTTACATTTCTAGCAACGAAGCCCGTATGGCAGCTAGTCTTTTTTTTTATCTCTGTTGTTAGGAAGTTGAGCATTTTGTGTGTTCTGAGGCTGCAAATTAAAGTAGTGGTGTTCCACTCTCTGGGTGCAGTGTGTCCCCTACGCTCTCACAAAGACTAGGCTGCTAGTGGCAGCTAGTCTTAAGTAATTTTTTGGCAAACTTGGGCCGACAGAACGCCTCCTCTAGGAAGAGGTTATGCCTGGTCAGGAATTTTCAGAGGTGAATGCCAGAAAAATCTATTTCTTAGTAAAGATTGCTCTTTTGTTAGAGCCTCAGGTTCCAAATGTTTTTACAGGGCTCCTAATCATGTCGCAAAATGTGGCTGCTGTAAGCTTCAGCATCTTTGGTGTCACCCGGTTTGTCCCATTCCAGAGTTCTGGACCCAGCTTAGGGTGAATATTTTGAGAACAGCTGGAAATGAGGTAAAGCAGAAGTAAAGCCCTTATCATCATGAACAAATAGAGGTAAATAAGGAGGGAAGAAGGGACTAGGAAATATTTGTGCTGTAATTAAAGCTGCCTCAAGAGTAAGGGTTCTTCAGATATTTCTCAACTAATTAGGGCGGAGGCTACGAGAGAAAGGAGGATGGAAAATAAGTAAATTACTTTGCCGTGGCTCTGCTTCTGCATGTGGTTTATGTGGTTTTTTTCCTATTTGTTATTGTACCGATAACTGGAGGTTTGAAAAGCCTGCCCTCTGGAGATCTGGTATGCTGAGGATTTCTGCATTTGGCTTATGAGGAGGCAGCTATTTTCTAAGTCTTACTCTCATGATATTAACTGCTTCTTATGTGGTTTTCTTTTGCTAGCCATTTTTTAGTGTCTTGCGTAAGCCCTCTTCAATTAGCTGGGCTACCACTGTGGTGTCGAGTGCAAGTCTTTTGTCCCTTGGATTCTCTGTAATGGTCTAATATGTTGACATTTTTCTGTTTAGTTAGGAGTATATGTGGTATTTCTTTCCGCAGTTTAAAGTCGCTACTGCTGGCAGCTACCTCTGGGTTAGAACTGGGTTTTGGTAAAGCATAGCAGGATAAATGTTGCTAGATAATCGCAGCTAGTTCAGGTGTCAGGTGTGAAAGGGATGGCTTGCAGCTTCTTAGTATTGCAAAACACAGAATTCCGTTTGCAAAGCTAGTCTGAGGAAAAGAGGTAAACAAAATCTGAGGCCACCTTCCAACACTAAAGTAGCTGTTTAAGAGATGGAGAACAAAATTAGTGTGCGTTTTCAGTGTTCTTTATAACCAATTTTGCTTGCAATACACTGTCTGTCATACGTTTTGCAATGGATTTGTGCTGAAATGGGTCTCTCAAGCTAGTACAGCTGGAAGAAGGCTGAAGCGTCTTTGTTTTCCTCACACCCTCAGTGGTATTTCTTTGTTTTTGTTTCACAAATCTTCTTTTGGATTTTCTGTGTAACTTACAGTTGAATTACTTCTTTTAAGGTGTTCTTTTTACTTTTTGTTTTCCTAGGTCAACTCTACAAGCTAGAAGGGCTGAAAACCATTGCTGTCACAACCAATGGGATCAACTTAGCCAGATTGCTGCCCCGGCTGAAGGAGGCAGGACTGAATGCTATCAACATTAGCCTGGATACTTTGGTCCCAGCTAAATTTGAGTTCATTGTCCGAAGGAAAGGTACAGGCTTGCCTTCTAAGGCAACTGTGTTAATACTTGCAGTAATGTTGTGAGTTGTTTGGTATGTCGTTCACACTCTGTTGTTTTGCGAGGGGAGTGAACTGCTATCCTTCTGAGGCTAGGAAAAGCAGTCTATACTAGCTTATTTGATAGTGACTCTTTTCTCCTTCTTTCTACAACCCTTAGGCAGGTAGAGCCCCTTTAGTGGGAGCTGGTGGAGTAGAAGATGCTCAACTCACCACATCCGGGACTGTGACTACAGCTGCCAGTAACTGGCTGATTACTGGTTAGACATGGATATCAAGACAACTCTCCAAACCTTGTTTTAGCCGCGTGTGCTGCTGTTCTTTAATACTGTTCAAAAACCAGATGTTCCTGCTATAGCAGCCAGGGACTAAGATGTCACATGAACTGAACTTCTTGTCATGAATAGCATCAGTTTCTGGAAGTTATATTTGGGGCGTGCTAGCAGCGGTCTCACGTGGGATTAGTGGTGTTTCCTACCTCCACTACTTTTTGATAGGAATAAACAGAAACCGTGGCTGAGGACATCTGAGGAGGGGTGCTAGCTTTGTAACTTCTCTCCCATCGAGCTAGTAATTCCAAACGAAGTTTCAAAAATGCTTGGATGTGCCCAGTGTTACAGATTCTTGTTTAAATGAATACTAAAGCTCATCATGAAGTTCAGCTTCATGGTTGGGCTTCCTTCCAACTTAAAAATTATTTGATCTTGTATCATTCTATTTCTGTCCAGTAATGGAACTTTGGCAGTCTGTGAACTTCTAATTCAGACAAAACCTCCAAGCAGCCACTAGATGGTGCAAAAACGTAAGATAAATGTAGGGCAAGGGCTGTAGCGATCTGGGATGCTGTGAGAATTTCAAGGTTTGAATCACTCCTCTATCAAATCGAAGTTCTGCTGACAGGTGCAGAAAGGTGTCCTTGTCTACAGTCTCTCTGGGAGCACTTATTCCTACATCATAGTGTAGAAATCTGTTCCTGTCATAAATCTGACTGGAGCACTCTCCATCCACTGTAGGTTATTGCAGTAATCTGGTTGTGTCATGGCACAGTTGGCTCCCAGAGAAGTATCTGGGAGTATCTAATCACAAGCAAGTGTTGACTGTGCTCTTTCCTTCTGCTCTCTGCATTTGACTATTACCTGGTTTGTGACATCTGCTGGAAACAAGCCCTTCCTTTGCCACTGAAGGGGCAAACCTGATCCTCCAGCTTCCTGAATTATATGGCCACAGCTCTTCATATCTGATTGGAAGCTGTGAGGAATGTGCTACTTATAAAGTAAACTGAAAGTTATTGGGGGATGAGGGTAACTTTTATTGATGTAAATGTTTTCTTCCTCTTTTCCCCCTTTTAAAGAAAAAAAGGTCTTTAACCACAAAGAGAGAAATTGCTCAGCTGAATAGCATAGAGAATGAACAGGGAAGTTTCTATGACTCCATATTTTTGAGGAGGAGAATAAAGCCTCCAAATCATAGACAATTTTTTTAAGTGGAGATCAGGTAAAAATAGTAACACTGAGCTGGGTTTTTTCTTTTGTTAAGGACTGAAATTATGTGAAAATACTTTTTTATTGTTTTTGAGGGTTTTTTATTTAATAGGAGATTTCCAAGTATGGAATGAGCAGAGAATAAAGTGCCTGCCCTACTGTGCTACCCTGTCTCCTGTGTCAGTTCCAGAGGCGACAAGATGTAGCTCTATTAAGGTGAGAGGGATTCCTGGTCTTAGACTCCTACAGGCTGGTAACTTCTGTGGAAAGTAAAGGTGGCATCTGATTATGGAGCTAACCAGGAACTCAAGAAACTTGGAATCAGTTTTTCTGCTCCTCTGGAAACTCATTCTAGGGTTTTAAGAAAAGGCTGGAATTTTGTATCTTTGGTGCAGGTGACCTGCATTACGCCTGCTTTTATTACGAAATGGTTGGGATAGAAGGAATGACTGTGAGATGATTGGAGACTTCACTGACGTATGAAAGCACATTAGAGGACCATATTTCTACTTCTCCCCATCTATCTACCACGTTCTAAGGGAAGGACAAATGAAAAGTACTTTCTTGCAGGTAGCCAGTCTAACCTGTTTCACAGCCTGTCCCTTCTTTTTTGTTCAGTACAAGGAAAAGTGAGATAATACTGTACTGTAATTGAGTCATTAAACATTGGCTTTTGAAGCCTTTCTTCTTGTAAGGATTACGTGTTGGGAGGTGTCGTCCCACATAGGACTTTTCTGGGTGTGTCTAAGGTTCTCTGTGCTTTAAAGTTTGTCAAAGGTATGATTTCAGAAGAAATCTAAAAGGGTGAAAATACTGAAATTTTTCATTGGGTAGAAGAGGAGAAGGGTTGTCATCTGACATGTCAGACAAAAACTTGGAGAACTTCTGTGCCTTGACAATATTTCCTGACACGATGACATCTAGTATTCATTTCTGCTCTAATATTTTGAAATGTTTTGATTTTACTCTTTTTGTTGTTCCATTACCCCACAAGGACTTTGATCTAGAACAGATCTTTCAGTAAGTATCATAATATAAACTCCTAACAGCTTTCCGTAAAGAAAAATCAGAAAACCGTTAACATCAAAATATGAAATGTAGTTACAGATTTTTATTTTTTTACTGTAACAAATTTTTATTTTAAATAATCACCCTGCCCCAAAAATCTTTTAGCAGAACTGAGCTCATAGTTGTTGTTAATCAGAGTAGCTTATTTTTTGTTGTTTTCGTTGTTTGTAGAGATTTTTAATAGCTGTTCTAAACCACACTCTTGTGCTAGCCTGGCAGGAGTTAAAAGGCAGAACTGGGAAGGACATGGAGTTAAATGCATTGCAAGCTGTAATCCTGTTCCATATGTCTTCAGCGAGCTGAACCCAAGCATGCGAGTGTTCAAGCGTGCGGAGTTTTTGATCTGCTGCTTGCTAGTGATTTGCTTCCTGGCCTTTTTAGTTAAGTTCAGCTTCACCTTTCTGCAATCCTCAACTCACACATAAGGTTTTCTGAGCTGTTGCAGAGCTTTTTGATCCCATTTGGGGCTCTGGGATGTGCTTACAGCAGTGTATCGTTATCTCTGTTGCCACATTCAGCCTGCAAACTTGCTTCATTGGAACGAAAGCTACCACCATGGCTGCAGAACTTCCTGGGCGCGTGCAAAACAAGTAGGTGGTGAAGGAGAAGGGTGACAAGTCATAACTTCCGTTGCATGCAAGAGTTAGTTTACTGTCTTCTCCTTACTCTTTACCTCTCTTTTTGCAGCCAGGGCTAACATTAGGACCAGCTCAGAAAACAGTTGGTGTCTTCTGCTTTCCTGTGTTCATGCTTTATAATGCCTGTTTGGGGTGGTTTTTTCCCCCCTCTGATCTTGAACATGTCCAATATTAAGTATGCATAGAATATTATTGAGTTATTGCTTATTTCTGGTAAAGCACCTACAGATTAACAAAGGTATGTTCTCTTTACTAGACAATCTGAGTTTCCAGGAGATGAGAGATAGGGAAAGGAGAGTGATGGACCTACACAGAAAAACATATGGTTTGGAACAGGACAGCGATTGTCAGCACAGACTTCTGAAAGATATTGCCCTTTTGCTAGCATGCATGAAGTATTTGCTGTTGAAGACTACAGCTTTGGGAGAAGGAGCTCAGTTTCATACGGTGTTTGGTTTCTCACACCTGAGTTTAGAGTGCAGAACAGGAAGAGAACTTAGTCTGGTACCTGACAGGGCAGGAGAGACGTTCACAAACAGAACGCTAGCAGCTGAGCATGCCCACCCACGAGAAATGCGTACCCAGAGCTCGGTAGCTTGCTGTCTCATTCATGCTGCAGTTGCCTTGCTTCTCTGCCAGCTGGTGAGTGTGGCAGGGAAGGAATAATATGTCAAATGCAAAACTGATATCATAATGAAAGGTCTTAACTTTGTTTAAAGTTGACAGAAGGTGTGGTATGAATGAGATGATTAAGAGGCTTTCCTAAATGCCTTTGGAATTCTAAAGTTGCGTTGTTGCTTTATTTTCCTTCTGAATTTAGGAGGTGCGTGTAGGGGTGAAGATACCCTAAATGAACTGTATCTCTGTGTCTGGGAGCAGCTGGCAAGTGTAGGCCATGCTAGGGTAGGGTGAGGCTGGGCTCTTCATTCCTTGAAGTCACTGCAGTTTCTGACATCTTTCATTTGTTTTCAAGGGTCAGAGGCCAACTGAATTGCTCTTCTAAATGCTCAAATCCTGCCCCCCCCCCATGTTGTGCTCACCCATTTCACATGTTTAAGGTAGTCATAAAAATGACGATCCTGTAAAATGCTGTCTGTGATCTTCAAACTAAAGGATAGTCAGTAGCTTTGGGAAGCCAATTACATCTGTAGCCAGGGATGAACAGGGAATCGAGGGGCTTTTGTTTGTTCCTAACCCCATTCCCCTCCATACACACTTTAGAAGGATCCTTTAAAACTCACTTAGCAGCATTGCTGTCTGACTCAGAACAGTGGGATTCTGTCCTTTTAGCAAAGACATGTGTGCCATTCTTATCAAATAAACATTAATTTAGTATTCTTTCTTCATTGCATCTGGAGGCAGTTCACAAATGCTTGCTGCTCCCTTTAAGAAGAACGTAACACAAAGCAAAGCTGAAGTATGGGGAAGTGGAGAATCTGATACATGGGTGTCCAAAGATGCAGAAAAGCATACCAGTATTTTTGACTACCCATATACCAGTTAAAAAAATTATCTCAGTGACTTGACTGCAGGAACACTGGCAGCCTTTGGGGAGGGGGTGTGTAGCATTGAAGTCTCTTTACTTGCAGCTCTTCTTACTTGCAGCCATGTCTACTGAATCAGATTGGGTTTTATATGTCATCTTTCTATTTTGTACTTAATAACCTCCTTTTGCATTCTGTTTTTAAACAAGAAGAATAATTTTTTATTCTTTTTATATCATAGGCTTTCACAAGGTAATGGAAGGAATTCATAAAGCCACTGAACTTGGCTACCGTCCTGTTAAGGTAAAGCCAGTTTTTATTTACTCTGGAGCTGTTGTGTTTTACCGTAAATGGTGATAAAAGATACAGCTCACCTGATGAGGAATTTATGATTTTTTTTTTCCCCCACTCTGTGAATAATTTTTGGTAAGACTGAGGAAAATTTTTAGTAGATCGAAGAGCACATCAAGAGGTGGTGGGGAAATTCATACTATCTCCTCATGCGGCTGAGGATACTGCTTCACTCCACCACAAAGCCTATTGATTGCCTGGCTGCAGGGGGGTCCTGCTCTGTACTTGCCTCTTCCTACACCCTCTATTGATTTGGCACTTGCCTGACCCAGCTATGAACTTGGCCAAGGGAGTTAACAGGCAGAAAACTACGCCACAGAAAGACATTAATTTTCTCCTGGCTTATCTCCTTCAGCTACTTACAGCAGACTCTTGATGAATGCCAGTGTGAGAGAGAGCGAAAGTCCTCCTTTGGGGGTGCAGGTAGACAAACCTAGCTGTAACATGAAACTTCACTCTAACTCAGCTGTTTGTACATCTGCAGCCATGGTTCCTTTCAGTTTCGCCTGTGCTTTGGGAGATACGTAAGTAAGTGGTTTAGGTTATAGAGCTATGAAAAACACTTGAAATTAAGCTAGGTTTTAGGCTTTCCTGAAAGATCTTGAGAATCATGACGCACGATGCTCAGACACAGAAGTCTGCCTTGCTAAGAGGGAGTGTTTTAGCAACTGCACAGTTATATGTTGCTCTTCAGATAAACCAGAGAAGACCTGAGGCTCCAATGTAAATATTGTTCATGAGGAATGGGCAGAAAACTTGGTTTTAATGTCTTTTTGGAGGAAGGCAGAGCTAGTCATCCTGCAGCCTGTGGTTATGGAGCGTGCTGTGATGCTTCCTGGTCTGGGGCATTTGCCTGTCATCTGCCAAAAAGAGTGCTGTAGAAGGTACCCTGCCAGTACTTTTACAGAAGCCATACAACGTAGGGCTGGGGAGTGGAGTTGTCACTTTAGACAGTAAAAAAACTGCCGTACTTTAGGTGGGTAAGACAATGCCTTTGTTACTGGCCTTTATTAGTTTTCCGTTTAGCAAGGCAACTTTAACAACTTTAGTTAGATTGGATGCAAAAACTTACAGGCAAGTTTGGCAGAAATGATCACCTATACCGCTTGAATCCTGCCAACTTCCCTCCTCATCTTTTCTTTCAAAAAAAAAAAAAAAAAGTAGTTCTATCTACCTTGCCTTCTGCAAGGACTATGTGAAACCTTGTGTAAAAGGGAAAAAAGTCATACTCTGCTCACTAATTTCAGGTGTCTGCTTTTCCTGCAGGTAAACTGTGTGGTGATGCGAGGCTTCAATGAGGATGAACTGCTGGGTTTTGTGGATTTCACAAAGGATCTGCCCCTTGATGTGCGGTTCATAGAATACATGCCCTTTGATGGTAAGCAGTCCTGCTTTGAGGGTCTTCGTGGCATGGAGTATGCTTTGAACATAAGTGAATGGTGAATCTGGTTATTCACCCTGTGGACTTGCCTCTGGAAGTTTTGCTGAGCTCTTTTGGGGTATTAGGAATTATGTTGTATCTTTTGCAGCTTATCGGTCTTCCCTGGATAAGCTGGAGAAGCATTAGTAGTGGGATTAGTTGGGGCTGGGACACCTACAGGGAAAACTGAGATTTGTGGACAATGTAAAGGTGGTTCTCTGCTAATTAAAAAACCAAAATCCATAGTCTAAAGTTATGCTGGTTTTGTTAATTTTAGGCAATAAATGGAACTTCAAGAAGATGGTGAGCTACAAAGAAATGCTTGATACAATTAAACAGCGATGGCCTGAATTGGAGAAATTGCCTTGTGAAGCTTCCAGCACAGCCAAGGTAGGGTTAGACAAAGAACGTGTGAAATGTGCCCCCATTCTTTTCCTGCTCTAAATCTCTAAATTCTCCCAAGTTCAACATTTATATTTGACAAGCAAAGTAAAAAATACTCAGTGTAGCAGTAACTCTGGGATTTTTGGTCAAGCTGCCTTCATGTGGTTTGACTCTTAATAAACACTGGTCATAGTCTTTACCTTTAGAAATACAATGTGCTTACTAGATGCCTCGGTCAGACATAAAGAATGACATGTTTGTGTCCTGTATTTACAGCTTTTGAAACTTTTGTCAGTCTGTGTCTATCTATGACTGCACATTAACAAGCCTGATGAAACAGCTGTTCGGTGAAATAGCAGTATTGCTTTGGCAATCCATGGCTCATGGCTGCCTGAGTAAGAACATGCCTACTGACATCACCTGTCAGTTGATAACTACAAAATCAAACATTTAAAAAGTTTGTGGATTTCCAGGAACAGGACAGAATAGACTGGAACCCCTGGCAAAGCTGATTTTGCTTTTTTTCTCTCGTGCGACCTTGTAACTGAAGAAAATCTGTGTTAAAAATGTCTTCTGGTCTTTGGGCAAGTGGAGCTTTAAAAACGAGGAATCTATATTTGACTCTTCTTCTTTTCTCCTCTGCATTTTTTTTTAGAGTTACAAGGTGCCACATTTCCAGGGACAAATCAGCTTTATCACGTCCATGTCGGAGCACTTCTGTGGATCCTGCAATCGGCTGAGGATAACAGCAGATGGGAACCTAAAGGTTGGTAGTGAAACATGATTGTCTGGCAGTTTCTGGGGGAAAATTAAAGTTTTCAGTTAAAAATTGGTATTTACACATTGTCACCTGATGTTGACAGCAGTTGTGCTGCTGTCTCATGTCAGATGACTGAGGCAGCCTGAAGGCCCAATGAGCTTTGGTTACATCCACATCCCAGGCTGGCCATGTGTGGGGAGATGAAGAAGATAATCTCCATAAACATTCTCTTTCTTCAGTGGGATAGGCCTCTTCAAAACTCTTTACTCTGAGGTTAGTACGAAATACTCGTAAAAGCCATTTATTTTATTCTTTCTCATTTCTCCTCTTTTCTTTCCTTGGGTTGGCTGCAGGTGTGCCTTTTTGGGAATTCAGAAGTGTCCTTAAGAGATCACCTACGGTCGGGTGCCTCAGAGGAAGAGTTGGTTCAAATCATTGGAGCAGCGGTGGGCAGAAAAAAGAAACAGCATGCTGGTATGTTTGTTGTACCTGAGAAATAACAGCAGCGACTTGGGAAAACAATGTCCTGGTACTGCTGTGGGATGCACTGACTTGCCAGGAAAGAGAAAGAAGGAAAAGCTTCTTGAATGTATCTGCATTAACTAAGGAAAGAATTGTCCCAGCTGATAAAAGTATTGTCTGGTAGAAAGCTGGTAACATACCAGTCCTGCAGTTACTCCAAAATTCGGGTGTCAGTTTTGAGTCTCTAACCTTGCACATGAGCTAGAATCCAGACTGCCTAAAAGTCTTTCAGACTGACTTTTGTCTTCAAAGAGATGCAAAGACCACTGCTTACAATAACAACTGCAAAGTGTAAAGCTAAGCAAAAATTGATGGAGTTGTACTGGATCCCTTTTCTCTTAAAATTAGTGTGCTGTAAAATAAGTACTAAAGCTGAACTGAGCTGTTGGTCCAATTACTGCATTAACACGTTTCTAGAAGTGACAAATCTCTTTTTGAGTATGCAGAAATTTGTAGCCACTCATCTGGTGCTCTGCGTAAGGTCACGACACAAGGTCCTTGATGATGCAGTCAGATTCTCAGGCTGTATTAGTCTTTTCTTAATTTATATTGATACAAACTATATTTCAGTCACATCTGAACCTAACCATATTTTTGTAATCTGGCTGCAGCTGGGAATGCTGACCTCTTGTACATAAGCTGGCTTCACAATTATGGAATAGTCCCTTTTACACTAAAAATACACTTTGGCCCTTTTGTTCTTTTGCAGATTCTGCCAGATTACTAACAGTTGGTTTTGCCTTTTTGTCATGATCTGTAAAACAAATTTAAAGGAAGCTTTTAAATCTGAGCATAGCCTAACTTGCAAAGTACTTTGGCCTGACCCAGATGAAATAGTGCCTTTTAAACATACGGGAAGGGGTGGAGGGATTGGTTCCTTTTCTTTTAGACCACTCATTTCTGAATTTCTGATTTGGGAAGGGAGAGGGAGGGACAGAGAGTGTTTTCCCCTCTAGTAAAGGTATTTTGCCATCAGCAGCATTTACCTGACATTGTCTGTCTTCTTCCAATTTATGTTAATCCCAGTATTGTCCTTAGGGCTTTCTGTGATTGGACTTCTTTGAACTGGAACACTGTTAACAGCTTATCCACAGAACTAGTACAGTTAAATGCTCTTGTTAAGAAACAAGATAGTCCCAAGTTGTTTTCAATTCTGTAGTAGGTAGACTGTAATTCAGATTATGGAAAGCTTTCTGCTAAACAGTTCTACAGTGTGATAGACCCATAGCAGCTGGATGCTTGGAGACTGTGGCAGCTATGGTTTTAAGAAATACCACGCTAGATTCCCCTTCCTCCAGCTCCCTCGGTCTTTATTGAGCTTTGATTTTTCCTAGCATGCAGGTTGCACTGTGCTAAATATATAAACCAGATGCATGACCTAAAAACCTAAAAAGCTAGGATTTTTATGTGTTCCTTATTTTATTTCTAGGCATGTTTAACATTTCCCAGATGAAAAACCGGCCAATGATCCTGATCGGTGGGTGACAAATCAGTACGTAATAAACATACCATGATTTTGTTTGGTTTCTGTCTGTGGGGGAGCAGAGTGGATTGGGTTTTTAAGTCTAACCTGTGTTTGGTTGTGGCTTAGGTTTAGGCAAAGAAATGGGTTTCTTAAAAGGCAGTTGTGGTTAAAATTATGCTGAAGTGGAAGAGAAAGTTTTAACCAAGCCTTACTCAATCTGACTGACAGCACCGTTCTTGTTTTCTTTAATTTTGAAAGTTTATTACGTTTTCCAAAGGGATCACTAGTTTTCCTGTCTTATTTCCTATCCGCTTCCTTTGTACTTAGCAAGAATTGTATAGTAACTAATAAGGCAGTTTGGGGTGAATTTTATGAAATTGACCAAATTGCCATATAAACATAAAGGATGCAGGGTGGACTTTTATTCCTTGATTAAGAAATTTGACTTTCATTATAATATATAGAGCCAGTAACCTGACAGAAATGCAAGTTTTCTTACTTCACTACTTTCTTTACTTCAGGATCTGAAGCTGGGGGTTTCATTCTTTTGACAAGTCCTCTTGCTGCTGCAAAGTCTCAGGACATAAGCATGAAAACTGTAGTATCTGGCCAGCCTTTTGGGCAAGAGCCTTTCTTCTCCTTGTTGTGTCTGTTGAAGGTGTTCGCTAACTCTCCCTTCTGCTTGAAGCTCTCTCCACAAGTGATATGGCACTGCTGGGGTTCTCTTACCTATTTTTCGTGTCTCCTTTAGTGTGGTTTTTACCTCCTCCATGCCTATGTTTCCCAGCTATCTTCCCAAACACCTTTTTTCTTCCTTAGCCTTAAGAAATGCTTGCAAGAGTTGGCATTGTGAGATTAATTGGAAGTTATTCCTTATCAACAAGGGGGAGAAAAATTCAACAAGGGTGGCAGTGGTGAACATCAAGTTTCACACCCAAACTCTCACCCTCCCATTGATGCTCTGGAACAGGTTAGCTGCTGTGCAGCTTAAAACACAGGTACTCTTGGGGAGGGCAAGATGCAGTAATTGGCAGGTCTTGGCTACAGGTGATATAATAACTGCTCTTTTTACAACCAAGACCCTACTGCTTGTACTTACGTTGCCTTTATTAGGAAGTAGGATCTACAGAGCTCTTTCTTTTTACATAGGTTTTCACTGGGAATATTTTTCACTTGGTGCCCCCCTTTAAAGGGCCATCACTTTCCATGTTGGTTTTTTAAAGTGAATGGATTCAGTGGTGCAAGATTGTCTCTCAGTTTGCTTTTGCTCTTTTGCATTTGGCCACTTCCACGTTGTGTTCCAGGAAAAGGGAAAAGAGGACCCATTGTTTAAAGTGTGTATTGACTTGCTGCATGAGGAAAAATTTTCTGGTTTTTTTTTAAGATGAAAAATACTGTATTAAACTCTTGACAGCTCAGTGGGACTTACCTAATTTTTCAAGATGCCTTTGAAAGAATCCCTACACTCCAAAGTTAGCATTCATAGCAATATTTGGATGTCTACAGCTCAGATTGATCCAATTTCCTTTTGAAAAGTGCTCTAACATTGTCTGACAGACATTAAAAGAGGCAGCCTGTCCAGGTCCTCCCCCAGCTGTTCCGTGTCCCTTTGAGACATAACTGCTGGCAGTCACTGTATCAGTGGAGAGACTGGAGATGAGTATAGAGTGTGGCACATGGGGAATCATTAGGAGATTTCCTAATTGTGTTTTGAATTACTTAAAAACTTCAAATAATGCTGGCACACAAGCAGTCAATGGGCGTGTGTGTGTATGGAATTAATTTAATGAAACTTAATGAATGCTGTGGAAATCACTAATTGGTTTTGCTAGTCCCAGTAAGCCAAACCTGGCTTCTTCCCTGCACTGCTGGTGTCTGATCCATTGCTGTATGGTTTGTATCCTAGTGCCCTTAATCAAAATATTTCTTTTGGTAGGTTGTTCTCCTCATGGCTTCACTTCAGTTTAGGGAATTTCCTCCTCAAATTAAGTATCTGCTGCCCTCTTTCCTCCCCTCCCTGAGACTGTGCTAGCTGGAAGCTAACACAATTAAGCTTCAGTGCAGTAATAGAATATAAGGAGATGCAGTTTGTCAGATGGTTTCAGTTGTGTTATATATAGTGCTGTAGAAAACCATTATCTATTTTTTTTTTTTTTTTTTTTTTAGTATATGAGCAACTTGGGTGAAAATAGAGATGACTAGGTACAACTTGAAGAAAGCATAGGTTGTTAGCAAAAACAAAGATGCTTTGTATACGTTACTGTCTGTTGTTGTCTTTTTACTTACCACTCTACTTGAGCAAACAGTACTTCTCTTCCTTGCTCCCGCCTGCATGTGTTTACCCTGTGGAAGTAAGTACTTGTCTGCCTTTGCAGTCTAGCTTCTCCTGAAGACAAGACACGTTGCCAGGGGTTTAGCTTCTGCTTCAAAGCTCCTCAAGGAATCCAGAAGAACGGAGTACTTTGAGTTCCTGGATTTTAAAAGGAATATTCAGTTTGGCCCCACTGTATAGAGAGAAAGGGAAAGAAAGGAGGAATAAGCACGATTTTCTGTGCTCTTCTAAAGGAGAGCAATGTAGCACTCAAAACATTTATGTCCATCTAATCCCATTCCTCAGAGGGTAAAACACATTGCTACTGAACTCACAGGAATCTTAGTTTTTAGTGGATAGGCCCTCAGCTGTAGATCAGAAAGGGCCTTTGCCTGAATTTTGATTATTGCAGTGATTTAAAAAAAAAAAATAAATCATGAAATCTGTGGTTGAATTAAGCTTTAGTAATGGGCAGTTCCAGATCAATGTTTGGGAGGGTACTTTGAATGAAAAAGGTGCTAAGTGCATCAGTCTTGTTACAGCAGAGGCTGGGACTAACAAGGAAGAGATTGGTTGGTTTGTGTTTAAAAAAAAAAAAAAGGGGGGGGGAGGGGCAGGGGCACAACCAGTGCCTTGTCCACACTGTGTCTGTTCTTGTGGTGTGGACGGTCCAAGGTGATACCTGTAGGTCTGGGCAGCAGAGGTTTCTCAGCAGGGGGCCAGGAAGCTGCTTAGATTCACCTGTGGGCAGTCTGAAAACTCATGAGTAAGGATGTCCCTGAACACCAGAGCTACCAGAGGAGGTTACTGAGCAAAACCCAATTCCAGGTTTCTTAAAGCAGAGCAAAGAGAGCAGGAGCTCCAGCGAGAAACATGCTTATCAATGAGGCTATTAAAGTAGGGCTTCCTAGCCACTTACCTCTATGCTGCTTTCTCGTTACTTACAAAACAAATCACTTCTTTTATGTGAAAAAGACTCCTTCTGTCTTGACACTTGGCATTTAGCCCTGTGCAAATGCCAAAACCAAGGGATTAAATGGTGAAACGGGGCAGGAGGGCTTACTACCTCTCTGCCAGCTGGGAGCTCTGCCAGCTCGACTTGGAACGTACTTCTAAGCAGATTTAAAAATCTATCTGTCAATGAGGGGAGTGTGGTTTTTCCAGTGCTTAAACTTCAGCTGTCATTAATGTGGTAAGAGCTGGCAGTAATAAGTGAAGTTCCCATCATGGAGCCACCCTCTGAGCTTGTAGTCAGTGCAGTTGCAGACGCGGTGCTTCTGGTCCCTACTGTCCTCAAGTGCTTGCGTGACCCTTCCCTGCAGGAGGAGATGAAAGCAGGAAATGCAGCCGCCTCTGCTGGGAGGAAGGTGTTTGGAAAGATGGAGTTGAGAATCTGAGTGCAAGGATTTCCTATTGACCTTGCCAGGCTTTTGAAAGAAGACTGGTCCTGGGACCATTTCAAATGGATGCTGAGATGCTGTGACTTGCTCTTCTTCAGAACTATAAGTTCCTATAAGCTTTCCTGGCTGCTGTTTCTCAATAAGCATTGATGCTTTTCAAAAGCAAGTTGTTTCTTCTTGTCAGGGACCTTGAAATAAGTGGTTTGAGTCTTGGGATTTGTAATAACAAAGCAGCAAACACAGGGAACTGATGAGAGAGAAGAGAAAGAGCTTGAGGAGAAAAGTGGATGTTTGCAGGCTTGTTGAGGTTTTCACAATACAGAAAGTCCCAAGCAGTGCTCTGACAGGGTTCTTTGCTACTGCAGACTTAGTTTAGCTTTCCAGTTTGTAAGATGTATTCTCATGTTACTTTTTTTTTCCCCCCCAGAGTCTGCGTTGATGTCATTCCCACTATGCCAAGATGCCCTGCAGAATCCCCCAAATTCGAAACAGTGGGGCCACACATTTAGCCATTGGCTGACTTTGAGAGCAAGTTTACCCAAACAAATGGGAAACACATTAATGAAAAATAAGCTTACAGGACAACTTTTCCTGCCAGGATCTCACCCAGAGCAACAGTGGCACATAACAACAGGAATTCCACAAACCCAGCTCAGAGGCTGCTGTGTCTTCCAGAAGGACCCAAGCCCCACATTTGACACGAAGTGCCTTGAGGCTTCTCCTGTTGGCCAAGTTTCTACAGACCATCAGTCCGAAGAGGCAAGTCCAGGATCTGAATTCTGTACCGGCGCTTCAGACTCTTGTACCGAGGTACCTTGTGCCTCTGACAACTTGACTCACACTGATGAGGAAGGACGGGCCACAATGGTAGATGTTGGAGGGAAGCCAGATTCAAGAAGAAGTGCAGTTGCTGGTGCTGTGGTTCGCCTGGGTGAGAAGGCATTTGGGATGGTGAGGCAGAACCAGATGAAAAAAGGTGATGTGCTGGCAGTAGCCCAGATTGCAGGAATTCAGGGAGCCAAGCTGACCAGCCAGTTGATCCCATTGTGTCACAACATTGCCCTCAACCATGTTGAGGTGTCCCTGAGCCTGGATGAGGCCAGATACGCAGTGGTGATTCGCAGCTCCTGTCAGAGCTGGGGGAGGACTGGTGTGGAGATGGAAGCTCT
Organism: Gorsachius magnificus; assembly: GCA_034008185.1. Lineage (NCBI taxonomy): Eukaryota > Metazoa > Chordata > Aves > Pelecaniformes > Ardeidae > Gorsachius > Gorsachius magnificus. The sequence continues at coordinate 27,147,955 of CM067083.1, read as the reverse complement.
CACAGCTGCCAGCCTGGCTGCCCTGACCGTGTATGACATGTGCAAAGCTGTTACTCATGACATTGTGATCGAAGAGGTGAAGTTGCTTAGGAAGGCAGGCGGACAGAGAGGAGACTTCTCAAGGATCTAGATCATACCCAGACACCTCCAGCCCTCCAGGTGACCCTGCTCATGTTCAGCCTCTTACAGAGCTACTTTTGCTCAGCTGGTAGGCTTGGATACCACAACCCTACGACTCCAGTTTTGCCTTACCCGGTCAGCTTACTGCTGGGTGAACAGTGGAGCCACTTATCCCTGTTGATAACCATCTATGTTTTTTAGAGGACAGACTTCTGCATTCTGCCAATGCCTTCATTTCAGTGTCCTCACCATGAGCTTGAGCAAAGATTCCTAGTTGTACCATAGAGGTGTTTTGTTTTTCTTTTTTTCCTACTTGCTGTGAAATATTCACAGCTGCTGTCATCACACCGTGCAACTGTGAGCTCTGGCAATGAAGCGAGTGCTGAAAATGGTGTTATTTGGCAACTATTTTCAAGTCAAGGATTAAGATTTCACAATTGTGTCTGTCCCTGTGTCCCCGTTAGTTGAATTTAGAAGGTGATAGTAAGAACATAGCTTGGCTTACCTTACCATAAAGCAGAGACTATAACTGTGGAACAGCCAGGGTCAGAGGAGCAGCTCCCATCTCTTTGCATTGCTACTGCTTCCCTTGCCTGCAGTTGGGTAATATCCAAGTATCTGTTTCAAAAGGAAAAAAAAAAAAAAAAAAAAAAAAAAGGCAGCTGCCCAGCTCTCTGCCTTGAGCGCTCTGTAAAACATGATGTAGAAACAAAGGATTTCTGGGTTTGGAAGAATTATTTTGCTGATCTAAAAGATACCTTTTACAATATTAGAAGCATGTTCCAGCATTTTGACCTTAGCACTCAAAATACACTGAGGCATTGTGTCTGCATGCTTAAGGGCTTAATTATGCCATGCGCAGAAATAAGTGTCGGCTCTCCCTGATTTTAGAAATAGATGTCACACCAAGCCCCAGAAGACTCCCAGTTTTTTAATCCTACAGCGCAGCTCCTAGTAACCAGCAACCTGCATAGTCCTGACAGATAAAACAAAAACTTTAAGACTACTTGCCACTTGGAAGAGTAAGGTAGCTGCTGTTGCCTCAGCCAGAGTGTTTTCCTGCATGTTCTTCTAATTTGCTTTCACGAAGTCTTCTGGCCTCAGAGCACTTAAATGTCCCCATAAATGTACCCATGGCCACTGTCATGTAGCATTAAATCGCTTCGATAACTGACTATCCTAGATAAGAAATTACTCAACGTTGCTTTGTTAATACTGATGTTAATTTATGTGCTCTAAACAGGGTATTTTCAACTTTGGTTTACTTGTTTCCTAGTGCTTATGGCTAATGTGAATTCGCATATGATTCAGGGTGCTCCCTCTCCATACGCACAGAGTTGAAGACAACTCTAATAACATCAGAGAGGCTACCGAAGGAGTGTCTTAAACTTTGCAAGTAGCTGCTTCTCATGAAGTAAAGTTAAATTACTGTGAGCATCGGTAAAGCACACACCAAGCTGTCACGCACATCCTGCTCACTTAAAGTCTAAGATGAGGAGGCAAGAAGTTTTACTACAAATGTCTGTTTATCCTTTACAAATCTCATATACTAGCTACAAATCTCATACACTAGCTACCACAGAAGGCACTTTTTCCACTGAAGGTGAATTAATTTGATTCTTTATTCGTCGTCGCTGTGAGATAAGGCACATACACTGACACACATAGCAGCTGCAGCTGAAAGAGGAAGGAGTCTGGAAAGCTTGGTGCCCAAACTCCATAAACATTTGTACACCTACATTCAGCATCGCAGTCCCGATGCACATGATATCACGGATCTCTCTGTAAGTTAACAGCAGTAGGGGCACTCCCGCTCCTTCCTAGGAGCGTACCCAGCCCTGCACTCAGCACCCTGCAAATACGAGAGACCTTTTTCATGTGTGGAGCTGCTGTGCTGGTAGCGCAAATGTTTCCCTAGCTCAGCATGGAAACAAAATTGCCAGGAAAAGGAAGCACGTGTGTAACCTGCTAAGTGAACAGATTTACACAAGCACTTAACTCACCACCACCACCACCATGCACAACACACCCTGCCCTCCCTTCACCCACTCTCTACGTAGTTTTGAAAACTAAAAGGAAACTAGATGTACTCAGCAGTAATAAAAAGATGCTTTGGGGCATATGATTGTTTGGCTTCTGAGAAGCTTGCTGTCATGCCATAAAGCTCACACAAAGGACTTGAGACCATACAAGGAACTACAGAGCACACGCACGACTGCCACGCACATCTTACCACTTACTTATGCACATTTCACTCCTTTCTTGGGTTGAGAGTGGCTGGAAGCTTTGGGCAAACAGACACTGGTACCATTTTATGCTCATGTTACACTATCAAGTTTTGAAACCGTGCACATTTATAGATAACAAACCAAGCATGAGTCAACAGAACATTTTGTGAGAGAAATGGGCTGATAGCACTGGATGTTTTAGTGGTGCTGGGTGGGCAATGGTGTAATACATGTTGACAAACTGACTACTTTTTTGAAGCTTGTTTTTTTTGTCCACTGCATTTTTAATAAATACTAATTGTGATGAAGTACTACTCTGAATACCCTTTCTATTCATTCAAAGAAACACCCATGTTATAATCCACAAGCTTCTATGAATAGTTAAGCAAGGACAAGCGACAAGACAGACTGTAATTTGCAATGATTAGTCAGCAGTTAGCAAGGGACCAGTCACAGTAACTTATTACTATAAGGAATCTATTATTTCTTTTTTTGTTGAGTGAAACTCACCTCTGTCTATTCTTAAACTGAGTAATCCTGTAGGCTTAGCATCATAATTTATCATCTCTCATCATTATCCCAGCTTCTCCTGTGTGCCTGTTCCAAGTCAGTGGATGCGTACAACAGCGCTGCTTTGTGGTGCAGAGTAGCATAAGGAACTGGGGCCTCCAGAGCGCTCTCCCTCTTTAGTCCAAGTGACCACACACTGAAACCGAGGTCTGGGGAAGCACCTGTGTAGAAGTCCATCCCTCCTGAATCAGTAATAAGTCTAAGGGAAATGCCCCTTCTGATCCATCTGAGCTTCCAGGAAAGCTCTTACCTCTTCTGCTATCCAGAAGGCCTGTTCCTACCCGAGGAGTTGTAGCTGGTTGAGCTGTTCCCGTGCTCAGCCCCACAGGGAGCCAAGGGCCCCAGAGCAGCTGGTGCCCTGTGAGAGGGCAGGGACCGGAGCTGTACTGCCAGAGGGTCTCTCCAGGTACAGCCTCCAAACGCTGCTGATCCTGGGACAATAGCTCAAAGCTTTACATCCTTTTTCTAGGAGCTGCTTCCTAATTTGGAACTAAGTTTTTGAAGATTTAACCAAAAGAAACGGTGTAAAGGAGCGAGCCCACCACCTCCCTCTCCTGAAGGGTGCCGTAAGAGCTCAAGTTGCACCTCTAACACCACGCGTGCCGAACGCGACACAAATGCAAATATTGCAGATCATGGCAACCCTCTCTCAACGCACGTGCAGTATAGCTTTTGTCCACTGGAAACTCTCACTCATCCCAGCTAGTGTCCCATTTGCGTGTTATTGTCTGTTCACTGCTAATCCAGCCTGCATCTTTTGTGGCAGCCTGGCCTGTCTTTCCTTCGTGGCCACATCCTGAGGCTAGTCACCCCACCCTCAGACTGCCCTGGAAAAAACTGGATGCAGCATATAAAGGAGAAGCCAGCAGAAGCTAGTCACTAAGTATTCTTACAGAGATAAAATCCACGTCAGAAAGTGCTGGGGGAAGAAGCGTGAAGAATAAAGGGAAGATGCAGCTTGAAATACCTTAGGAAGGGACCTCTTCTTTCGAATGGGAACCACTCAAAAGCAGACTCTAAAAGCAATGACAGCTGAGCACTAAAAAGGGGAATGAATTTTTTAGCTATTCTAAGCTACTGGTGACCTGCAGTAATTCTCCTTAAGTCGCTCATGTTACTCAGCGTTACGTGGGGTTTGACTGAACAGAATCTGGCCCTTCGTCCCATCTCTTCCGTGGCCATTTGCTAGTTTGCAGCTCCTTCTGGCTGGCTCAGCAGCAGTTATGCAGGCATATAACAGCTTAAAAATGGCTGTAACATCATGTGTGCTTTGGCCAGGACACAGGGCTGCTAATTAGTTAAATAGAAACACAGTTCACCTCCCTCCGCTTACTGAAGCCATGCTCCAAGAGAAGCTTAGCATTTCAGGGAACCTAAAAACAGTTGGAGGAGTCGCTGGCTGCAGTGGGCTGAGAAGGCTTTCGCTCTTTTGCGACTTCAGGTTAAAGCCTCAACTTAGGTCTCAAAAGCCCGTGGATCTGAGGAGCGCTGCAAAGCCGCGAGGATGGCAGGCAAACCCCTGACACGTCTGGCATGCTCCCCAGAAAGGCACAGGGTGGAGCAGCCAAATCCCTTCTCATAGGCTGGGCCTGAAGGGCTTTGGGTGAGCTCAGTGCACCCTGTTGTAAGAGCAGATTCTCATTTTGGCCACAACAAGCTTATACAGTGGTAGCGGAGACACAAATCCAGCTCTCATCTCTGCTTTTCTGTCCCTCCATGCTGCTGGTGCCATGTTTAGAAAGCTTTCAGCTTAGCACCTCTATTTTTGTACTTACCCTGTTTGCTCCTTTGGGGAGCGACGGGTACTCAAAATAACAGTGGTGAAGCGCGGCTGAGTGCAAGTTTACCCGAAGGGCCAGGTGCCCTGAGACACTGTCGAGCCTTGCTCTGAGCAGAGCTGTGCGACAAATGGGGCATCACCCGGCTTCACGTTCACAGCCCAACTGCAACAGCACGGCCGTGGCCATCGGGCAAGCTGCCTAGTGTCCGCAGGTCTCCGAGGTGCCATCCACCCAACACTTGATCCGTGGAACAAAGCTTCACACTTAATTATCGCTTGTGGGTTGCTTCAGCACCCCAAATTAGCAACAGTGTGACAGGGACAACTGCTTCATCAGAGAGAACATGGAGCTTATCCTCAGATTCTGGAGAACCTGCTCAAAACCCAGAAACTCTCAGTACTACCGTGCTGTTCCTGCAGGGATTTAGTCTTTAAATAAATGGAGCAGGAACGCTCTCTTCTACACCCATGATACTTCCAGGGTGCACAGCTGGAAAGACACAAGGCCAGCAAAAGCAAAGTTTCTAGTTCCAGTGTCAAGGGCAGCTTGGCTGCAGTGTGAGAGGAGTGACAGGAAGCAGGGGAGGAAGAGGAGGAGACAGCAGAAAGGTTGGGCAACCGTAAAGTTGTGTTAATATTATGCTTGGAAAAATAACACATGCCATCAGATACACAGCAGCTCCGTTAGTCCTGCCCTAGGCCAGTTACCGGCAGGTGCACATCTTGGCATCGCTCCATCAACATCAGGAGAGTGGTGCTGCACCGCACCAGGCAGAGACCTGGCCGGTGGCATCTGTCCTGCGGGCCTGGGAGAGAGAGGGTTCAGCCACACAGCTCTGACCCGCCGCTACTGCCGCTCGCCAAGTCCTTAATCAACTCCCATTTCATTAAGGGGGTCGTTCTGGCACTCGAGCCTCCCCACACACAGAGTTCCAGCCAGGCTGGGATTGCTGCTGTCTCGAGGCAGTGCATGGGGCTGCATCCTCCATCCCTCCCACCCCATCCCCTCCCGCCGCCTCCCCAGCTGCCACCCACAGCCTCTGCTCTTCCAAGAGCTGCACTTCCCTGCCCTGGGCCTGACGCTGAATGGAAATGTTTTAGCTCTGTGTGGCTCATTTGGCTTCTGCAGATCAACTCCCGGGGCCATCCTCAGCCCAGATCCAAGAAATGAGCTGAGCTGAGGGAAGGGAATAATTTCTGCTACCCCCGAAGCCTCATCTCTCCTATTGCAGCTGGCAGCTTGAAAGGCTCTGTCCTGCCAAGACTGAATCTTAATTGGGATCAGTGGAAAAGACAAGCTGCTGCCAGGGCCAATCCGATCCCAGGCTTATAGAGAACACGGGCAGAGCTTGCCCAGCCCCACAGGAGAGGGTCTTCACTAGGGTTTACAAAAAATAAAATAAAATTCCCTCCAGGCCTGTGGTATCAGTGGAAGCAGCAGGCTGAGGCCAGGGAGGAGGGGAGATGGCTTAACCAGGTAGTTTGCAGAGGAGAACCAGGCAGAAGCACACCACATGGAAAATCCTCCCACCCTTGCAGCCCATGGGAAGGGAGGTCACCAGCAAGGCCAAGGGGCAGCTGGAAATCCCCAGGCCCTCCAGTGAATCCAAATACTCCAACCAGCCCTCAACAGACACACAAAACTATCAGAGTCTTGTCCAGAAATGCTCCTCCCAAGGGCTTCAGGAAAAAGGACAAGATAATCTTGTCTTCTCACGACAGAAAGACCAGAGCAAAACTTCTTCAAGCACCCTGCCTGCATGTGGCACCAGGATGCTACATGATGCTTTTACCAAGTCACAGACACCTATTTCAAGCCCGCTCGCCTCAAAGACAGTTGCCAGAGCTCACTCCTAACTCCATGAGTAGGCACAGTCTAACCACCCCTTTGGCTTTGAGGAGGCACTCAGAAGTATTACTGCCAACTCCTAACGAACCCAAGATGGATGCTCCTGACGATTTCCTTATAAGGACAGTGTCCTGTCATCTCAGCCACCATCTTGTCCCAGCAGCAGCAGCAGCAACGTGCAGTGGGAGCGAAGCAAAATGAGCAGCCAGCAGGCTGGGTAATTTTGACACCATATATTCCATCTTGCAGATTTAGGTGCATCTTTGAAGTTCCTACATCAGAGAAGTCCACCGTGGTAAGGCCTTGCTCAGACTGGGAGCTTTAGAAGAACTTGCCTTGCTGACTCGGGGACAGGGTTACCAGCAGCTTATGCAACAGATGCCATGCAGGCGTCTTGGAGCTGCTGGACCTGAGCAGCAAACACGGGCTCTTGCTCTGGTAACATGGCTTTAACGGGATTTTCCAGCCAGCAAACACGCTTTGACAGACACACCCAGCACATTCAGCCATAAGCAACACAACTGCGTGCAGAAGGCTCTTGGCCAGCCAGACTGGGAGGGGTATTTAAACACAAGTTTCTTGCATTCATCTTTATAGCCTGCTATTTCCCTCCCAGCTCACTGAGGATGCCTCAGAACACATCCCTCTGGGATGTCCTAGATGCAGCAAAGGCACGACCAGTAACACTTAGCCCATCGCCGGTAAACCGCAGCTTTTGCAAACCTACGCCAGAGAACTCTAGCTGAACCCCAGCAGCTGGAGGGGTTTTCATTTCCACTTCTCCAAGGCTGGTATTTCAAGGTGTTTTTAGTTCTTTTTAATCAATGCACATGGCCAGCTCCGGAGGGGGCTGAAGGAGGGGAGGGAAGCGTTGCAGCCACTGTATCTGTACAAAGTAGTTCCACATGCAAGCAAAATGGGGCTCGAATCGCTCGGTGCGTGTTTTGCAGTGTGGTTACGGGCCATGATTCCACCTCCACAAAGCTGTGATTTATTTACTTAAAGACTTGCATTCCATGGAAAAAGATGCCCCAAGATAGCACTGTGTTGCTAAAATTAAACCCAGCTGGCTGGAGTGGGGAGCAAGCGAGAGCGCACTCCTGCACTCCCACCAGCAGCGGGAGCAGGGCTCCCCATGTCCTGGACTCCCCCACCCTCACCGAGCTGCAGGAGAGCCGAGCAAAACACCCCCTGTGTCCTCAGCCGAGAGGGAGGCAGCTCTCTGGGAAGCCAGGCTCAGACCAAGCACCCTACCCAAAACCAGGAGCGCCACCACCTACTACGATGCTGGATGAGGGTTTAATGGCAGTCGTTGCACTTCCTTCCCTGGCAGCCCTGGGAAAGCCCTCGCCCCACTGTGGGAGAGCAGGCATCACACCGGGCATCTGACATGGGTCTGAGTGTGGCCAGGAGAAGTCCTTTAACATAGTTTGTGGGAACAAGCTGCATCCCTGAGCCTCATCTCCTACCCAATCTAGCCAAGATTTTCTTCCAGTTCATGTGTTGCTGGTAGCTTCCTCCTTACAGTGAGGCTCACTTAGCCCTCGCTGTTGTAACCTAAGTTAAGAAACCTGTTTTCACAAAAACATTTATAGAAGGGGAAAACCCAAGTGTTCCTCCAACCTCCCATGGCACCAGCAAGAATTTCCCCCCCCAACAGGCTCTTGGCACCTGTTCCCCTGCCCGACACACGTGCACGGGGGCTGCCTCTGCATCAGCAACTGGCTCTGCTCAGAGACGAGTGCCTCAGCTCATCAGAGCAGCTGGTGCCGGAGCTGCTGTTCAGGGGTTTTACACTGGCCTAGATTTAGCCTCATCCCTCAGACAAAACGTCTCCACCCATGCATGGCTGAAGCTCTCCAAAGGACTGGTTGGACACTGGTGGAGCCTCCCCAGTGCCCGTCGAGGCTGGGAGCGCCTTGGAGGTACTCAGGAAGCAAAGCTCCCCAGGAATGGCGGAGGTGGCTCTGCGAGGGCATGTGGAAGATGGAGGGGTTCAGTCCCAAACCAGAATGCTCATGCGGGCGTGGGACAAGGAAAGATGGCAAAGAAGCACGGAACCAGACCCAGAACCAGCAGCGGAAGAAATGGGGCTGGCCGGCCGGCGGGGACAGACAAGCTATTTCTGTGATTATGTCCATTTGCCAATAATTACACTGCTCTGCACAGCATTGTCAGGTCTACTGATCCCTGTCCAAACTCCTGCTGCTTTCCTGTTTGGATTAGGGTGCCAGCACGGGTTAAAAATTAGAGAGTAAGATTGCCTCAATATCCAATTTATCCCCTTCCTCCTCCGATCCCGCTTTGGGATGTGCTGGTCAGCATCCCCCTGGGAGAGGATTAATCAGGAACAGAGAGAGAACTGGCAGCTGCCTCACAAGGACAAGATCGCGGCTATGGGACAAGCTGCAACTTGGAGTCTCTTTCTTTGACCCTGGTGCAAGTCCAAGGCATGCTTGCTTGATGAATCCCAGCACTGACACCCCAGGAGCTGGCATGAGATCAGCATCCCTGAGGCCACAGCTAGCTCTCGTCCCAATGTCATATTGCCTCAGTGCTGGAGCCACTTCTGTGGTGAAAGGCTGCCCATCCTCACTGGCTCCAGAGGCAGCTCCAGCTCTCCAGTTGCGGAAAGGGCCTCCTCTCTGCTTCAGGAGAAGCTTTCATTTCAGGGACCAGAGCAAGGGAAGATGTTACCACCATTCTAAAAGGGCAACACTACATTTCTAGCATTCGGTCCTTGGACAAACAACAGCTACACCACCAGCAGATCATGCAAGGAGAACAACGGGAAGGCACCAAGTGGCATCTGATCCGTCTGCCAGCTCCTGCCCTGCTACAGCAGTGCCTGTGCACGAAGCCGGGCTGAGGGCCGAGCAAGAGGGTTCATACCAGGGACAATCCTCTGCAAGGGGCTTCACCTGCAGCCTGAGGTGCCCAAGCTCCAGCAGCTGTTTCTGCCACGGAGAAAGGGTGGCAGATCCGAGGCAGGCAAAGGGGTTATGGCAGCAGAAGACTTGTGAGGCCACAAGAGGGAGATGAAGAGGGCTCGGATGTTGAAGCAAACCAGAAGCAGAAGCAAGGGGTAGTTTACAGCAGAACCGGGCATGGCTCTGAAGAGTTATTTTCCTGTTTGGGAGCACAAAAGGAAGGAAAACCCTTGAGTGGACAACCCTTGGAGACACCTGCCTTTGGGGGTTAACCAGCTCCTTCTACAAAGTAAGAGCAGATCCAGACCTGCCTGGGGGACACTAACAGTCCATGTTACCTGAGGAAATTCTTGCCCTGTTATAACACCTTACTATGAGCCCAAAGGTGGGCAAGCACTAGGCTGATCCCTACTCCTCCCCCTGCGAGTACCCCATGACTCTGTGAGGGCTGAGATGACAGCTCCCATCACACCCAAAGGCCACTGCACGCAAACAGCAGCCAGCAAGGCACAGCCTGCATCAGGCCTGCTCACAGTCACGGGAACACACAGTAGCAGAGAGATGCTTTAAATCACCATTTCTTATCTCCTGAATCCAGTGACCATGTAACCTTTTTGGGGGAGGAATCCATCTTTGTTCTTTTACAGTACTGCCACAATGCCACAACCAAATGAAAAATAGCTTAAGCTTTATAGTAGGTGGACATTCATTATCCTCCTATTTCGTTTGCTTCCTTGAGTGGGCAATAGAGTACACAAAAGATTTTGATCTTTTTTTTTTCCTTCCTCGGCCGTTGTCCACAGACCACCTTCTGGTGCATTTATGGACCACTGGCTTTCCGAGAACCACAAATTGGAAAACACTGGCAGAGTATGATAAACTGAGCACGAGCTGCGGGTTCACCACAGGCAAGTACTCAGGTATTCTCTCCTGGGGTGTCCAAGCCAATTCTTACAATACTCCTGATATTTTAGAGGATGATACAACATGAGCTTTACTCCCACAGACCCACTGGCAAGGCAGATCCTTCACTTACAAACAGACAAGTAGAGAGCATCCCTATTTCCCAGATCCCTCAGGCATGAGGCCCTATTATCTCAAAAAATCTGACAGTCACAGTTCACCACCCCGCCCCCAGCTTTTAAAAGCTCCTCAAGGAACATGGAGAGAAGGGAGCCCTCCTCTCCGTAGGGCAGGCAGCAACATCACAGAGCTCACAACACGCTCACCTCCCTGTCTGCCCCATGGGGAGGGGTGTCCAGGGCTAACACGCGCCATGCTCCCCAGATCCCTGCAGCCTCTGCATGACTTCTTGTCCTTTCCCTGGTTAGCAGCTGCCTCAGTTGTGGGTGGAACTGCTCTGAATAGCTGTTTCCATTGCATGTCCATGAAGGGAGAGGACTGCAAAGGTCTTGCTATAACACAACAGAGCGAACCACTGTTGGTCATAGACATTCCAGCCAGACAAAAGCCTTTTTCCATATCTCACGCTGTGCAATAAATTACTAAGTCCTTTTATCCATTCCACCTACCTCCCATTTTCTGGTTGTTATTTTTTTAGCTAATGTAGTTAGAGACATGTTCTCCTTTCATGAGGCCTTCAAGGAATTGGCTCAACACCACTGTTCCTCACATCTAAAACAAGATGGGCAAAGAACGCTTCCTGGGTTCCCACATTTAATTAATCACAGCATTTCAGACCCCTCTGGACCCCCAAGGTTCAACGCTGTTGTGGTAGGGAAGATGCAGCAACTCTCCCAAGGAAAGCCTCCAGCTCGCTGCCAACCCTCCAACTCACACAAAGATTCTCCAAGAGCAAGCAAGAAGAAAAGTTGGCTTGGAGGGAGAGAGAGGCAGCAGCATGATTAATTGCTCATTTTAAATTCCACCATTTAAAAAGTAAAAAAAAAAAGTAAAAAAAAAAAAAAAAAAAAAAGAAGTCTACAGATACTAGTAGCTACCTGACATGGTATCTCTAGGAAGAGACTGGTATGTGGGGCATACAAATGAGGGCATATGCCAACAAATGATTCACATTTACCCAAGCAGCATCTTCTAAGCTCCAGCCCTGCAAAGACATATGGCAGCCCTGGTCAAGAGAGCTGGCAACAGCTCACCTGAAGGAGGGGCTGCAGAGGCTGGGGGTGAGACCAGACATTGAGGTGCTCCATTCCCCCGGTCAGCCGAGGTGATAGGGAATGTCTGGCACACCTTTCCTTATCCAAGTGACCCCAGGAACATTCCCATCCCACAATCAGTTTCCTTAGCCCATGCACTCCCTGCCACGGCCCAAAGGTCTCTGTCTTACTCCTAGCCAGTGTCCAGCCCAGCGTCCAGCCCAGCAGCAGAGGCAGTAAGCGAGCTGGAATGCCTCAATACATTCATGACATTTTTCATGTTTTGATCATGGCTGGAAGGGGTTTTTTTAGCCAGATGACTCCTCCTCATTAATTAAGGATAAGAAGGAAGAGGGGAGCTCAGCTTTGGAAGGGGGCAAATACTTGTCCCTAAAAAGCAAAAAAGTTAATCCTTTGGCAGAATCCTAGTTGCATTTCCTTTCTAAGACACTTTTTTTTTTTTTTTAAAAGCAGCAGAAACATACCTTGCCAAGAAACAAAAAAAAGATTAAAGCCAGGTACCCCAGACAGACATCCTATCCCCGTTTATTTCTCTTCTGCTTCATTCCTGTTCCAAGGCACATATGAGCAATGCATTTTGCTTTCTTAACGCATCTTTACATCACTATCTTTTATGAAAATTCAGTCTGCCAGGCTGGTGCTCGTACAGAACAGCAGACCTCCAAAAATGGATAAAAAGCAGCATTTTAGCACAGTCACATGGCTCCACAAGCAGCATCACTCTCATCTTCCCTAAGCAATCTGCGCTGAGACTTGGGGGGTGGGTTAGGGAGGGGACTGGAGGAAAAAAAAAGTTAAAAAAAAAGGACCATACCTCCTGACAACAGCCTGACCAAAGTAAACAGCAACCATGTCTCAGAGAAAACAGCAAGAAGCCTATTAGCTGCAGAAACATGAAACGACCAAACACAATCTGGTACAGCAATGTTCAAACCCAAAGTTTTGGGCTTTGGGGGAAAAAAAAGAAAAAAGCCTTTAATTATTTTGCTTCCTAGCAGTAGATAGCTGTTCCCAAAGGACCAAGCAGATTTCTCCCAGAAAGCTCCATGTCTGCTATGGCAGAGATAAAAGTCATCTTTGTTTAAACAGAAGCCAAAGGTTAAAGAAAGGGAAAAACAGTGAATAATATAAATCCTCAGCCCTTCCCAGCAAGAGCAAAGAAATCCCCTTACCCTCCTCCTCACTCCCAGTCATTCAGGGCAGCTAAACCCTGACACTAGTTTTGCTCAGAAAAAGCCACGAGGCACTTACCTTGCTTTGGTGCAGCAATGACAAGGACAGTGCGGTCCATGACGACAGGGAAGATGTCAAATGTGAAGATGGAAGGAGGCTTCTGTGCCAGACCCATCTTGCAGGGCAGAACACCAGCCCCTTGCTGCATGCTCCAACCCCGGTCAAAATATTAAAAAAAAAATAATCTTCTTGTTAGAATTCGGGCAGGATACCTCTCTGGTTGTTCAGAGCAGACAGAATTCAAATGCCACCGAGTTTTACCTCTAACAGGAGGAAAAGCGATGGCTTGGCCTCCTCTACTAAAAGCCAGCTGCTAGAGAAGGCGGGGAGGTCCCTGCATCTTCATCTTGCCTCTGCCACTTGTGCGCTGCATGGATTTCAGAAACATCTCTTTGCCTCTGCCCTTGCATCTGTAAAGCAAAAACCTCATAGCCAGACATTTAGCCAAGCCTGAACCTAATAGATCAAAACAGAGAAACTGAGAGCCCTCTTAACAAATACAAACCAAAAGCCTTCCCAGCTGCCTGCTGGTCCTCAGCCTGTGCAAGCCCCTGATTGCTTTTGCTCATTGCCACGGCCCTTCCCACCTGAGAGCCAGGACCAACAGCTGGAGCTTTGTCTGGGGTCCCTGGGAACCTATGTACTGCAGGAATGTGCTGCACAGCCATCAAAGCTCCCACTCAAAGCTAGGCATAAGCTTCTTAGGAGCTCATGGTTAAAACATTGTCCTTTGATGAGCTGAGGATAAACATGGAAAGTTGTGGCTTAAGAATGAATTTTGTCAGCAGGCTATTTCCATTAACAGAGACAAGGGAGATCCATGTGCAAGTGAAACAGCTGCACACATCACGTCCAAGATGAAAACAAGGTTCTGCCCCTGAGCTCCAAGGAATTCCTCAGCATGTCCCTTGATTCACCCACAAATTAGCCCTAGCCCTTGCGTGCCTCCTTCTCACACTGCTGTTGTGTGTCTAACTTCTCTCCCCTCCCACATCCCTGAAGGCTTCACTCTGATGTTGGCTTTTCTGGCTTCTTTTCAGCTGGCCTTATTTAACTCCTTCCTTTGAAGCAATCCTCTCCTGCCCCCTCACATCCTCTTGCTGTCAGGATGTTGCTCAGTTAAGTAAGGGAGTTTATGGCCAGCACTGCAGTCCTGCACTCCCTTCCTCTCTTGAACTGGTTATGCCCGCATGTGGATTATAAGCTCTTGCATAGCAGGACTGTCTTCCTTTTTTTTTTTTTTTTCTTCTCTTTAAGTGAATTCCTGTGTTCCCTATGTTGTTCTGGAAGAGCAATGAAAGGGTGCTTTATTTTAAGAGGCCCCTTGGATATGGTAACCTGGTGGTTCCATGGTTAGCTCTTTACTATCGCAATGTGTGAGGAGGACATGCTTGTGGCTGACCACGTTGCTTGTTCCCCCACAGCAACCTGCATGGTGGTGACTGTGTCACCTAAAGAGCTGCATGCTCTTGACCAAAGAGGAAGACCCAGAGCTTAGCAAAAAAGTGCTCCCAGACTCCAACTCACCTTTAGGACTTTCCAGCAAAATGCACAGAAAATGCAACTACGAAGAAATATACTGAGACATAGTGGGGGCAATATATCTTTAATTTTTTTTGCTTTTATTTTTTAGTATTACAGTATATTCTTATAAAAAGATACAGATAAAAAGGACACTACAGGATTTGTACATTTAATTCACTTATAGTCTTAAACTGACTAAGAAATGAGGATACGCCAAGGCATTACAGCAGCGCACAGCCTCCCATGTCAGTAAGCAGCACTGTACTTTCTGGCTTGGCAGCACCTCCCAAAGTGACCTGTGAGTTTCAAGCTGAGCAGGCTTGCAGGGGAGGAGAATGGCTGAAGATGGAGATGGTTTGGAGGGGAGGTGTTGAGCACAGAATGGCTCAGGTACCTGACATCCCCTTACAATTCTCCTAAAAATGGCAAAGGTTTTTAAGGAGCCTGTTTAAGGGCAAGCGTGAAAGGGGAGAAATGGCTTGTCACAGAGGCTTTTCTAGGTCACTTGGGTGAGAGCTCCTAGTGGTGGACAGCTGAAAGCGCCAAGCCCTTCAGGAGCTCTGCAGAACATGTTGTAAACAGCCAAAATTGCCTAAAGGGGAGTTTTGATCCAGATGCTGCTTTGAATTACTCTGGTGTAAACCCAGAGCAACTTACACTGGTCACACTGGATCTATTCTACGTTATTACCAGTAACAGTACTACCAGTAACAGAAGACTGGTTTGGAAGGTCTGGTGGGTGACAGCCAACATGGCTTCACTAAGGACAAATCATGCCTGACAAATTTGGTGGCCTTCTACAACAGGGTTACAGCATTGGTGGATAAGGGAAGAGCAACTTGTGCAAAGCATTTGACACTGGCCCGCATGATATCCTCGTCTCTAAATTGGAGAGGCATGGATTTGATGGATGGAGCACTCGGTGGATAAGAAATTGGCTGGATGGTCACACTCAAAGAGTTGTGGTCAACGGTTTGATGTCCAAGTGGAGACCAGTGATGAGTGGTGTTCCTCAGGGGTTGGTATTGGGACCAGCGCTGTTTAT
The DNA here is from genome assembly GCA_034008185.1 of Gorsachius magnificus. Lineage (NCBI taxonomy): Eukaryota > Metazoa > Chordata > Aves > Pelecaniformes > Ardeidae > Gorsachius > Gorsachius magnificus. The sequence goes on along the minus strand of CM067083.1, from coordinate 27,132,538 downwards.
CATCTTTATTGGCGACAGGGACACTGGGATTGAGAGCACCCTCAGCAAGTTTGCTGATGACACAAAGCTGTGTGGTGTGGTCGACACACCGGAGGGAAGGGATGCCATCCAGAGGGACCCTGACAGGCTTGAGAGGTGGGTCCGTGCAAGCCTCTGGAAGTTGAACAAGGCCAAGTGCAAGGTCCTGCACATGGGTCAGAGGAATCCCAAGCACAAATACAGGCTGGGAAGAGAATGGACTGAGAGCAGCCCTGAGGAGAAGGACTTGGGGGTGTTGGTTGATGAGGAGTTCAGCATGACCCAGCAATATGCACTTGCAGCCCACAAAGCCAACCATATCCTGGGCTGCATCAAAAGAAGCGTGGCCAGGTCGAGGGAGGTGATTCTCCCCCTCTACTCCACTCTCGTGAGACCCCACCTGCAGTACTGTGTCCAGTCTGGGGCCCCCAACATAAGAAGGATGTGGACCTGTTGGAGAGGGTCCAGAGGAAGGCCACCAAGATGATCAGAGGACTGGAGCACCTCTCCTGTGAAGACAGGCTGAGAGAGTTGGGGTTGTTCAGCCTGGAGAAGCAACCGCTCTGGGGAGACCTTATGGCAGCCTTCTAGTACCTGAAGGGGGCCTACAAGAAAGGTGGAGAGGGACTTTTTATAAGGCCATAAAGTGACAGGACAAGGGGTAATGGCTTTAAACTGAAAGAGGGTAGGTTTAGATTAGATGTAAGGAAGAAATTCTTCGCTATGAGGATGGTGAGGCACTGGAACAGGTTGCCCAGAGAGGCAGTGGATGCCCCATCCCTGGAAGTGTTCAAGGCCAGATTGTATGGGGCTTTGAGCAACCCGGTCTAATGGAAGGTGTCCCTGATGATAGCAGGGGGGTTGGAACTGGATGATCTTTAAGGTCCTTTCCAACTCAAGCCATTCTATGATTCTATGATCTATTAAGCACCCAGACTCTCTCATGAAACGAGGTGCCAAACCACCATGCTAGACTAATGGCATCCTTCCCAGCAGGCAAAATGAGCAAAATCTGGCCAACTTCTGGGATTCCGGTCATCAAAACTACTACTTAGAGTAGTAGAGAGCTTTTTTTTTATATATAATAATAAAAATATATATATATATATATAAACACACACACACACACGAATTTCCATTTGGCCAAATTGTGTTACCCAGGTTGGCCTCTTCAACCTCTGACAACAGAAGCTAAGGTGGCCAACGGAGGCTACCTGCTTGGATGGTAGGCAATCAGAAATCTCCTATGTTGAGTATAGAAGCCAAGGCCAAACACTTATGATTGCTAGAGACTCCATGGGTAGAAAACCAACCAATAGAAAGATTTTGTTTACCCTGGATAATCTGGGGAGGTGGGATGAAGGAGGAGAGAGGGGAATTAGAGGAAATTATTCTCCTTGGCCTTGAAGATAGGAAGGAATATTAGCTCTGCGGAAGGAGAACTGTCCCAGTTTGTCCCACCAGCATGTTAACTCTGGTGAGAAGTTACAAGGCATGAAGCCCATCTATCCAATTCTCTGGCATTACGGCCAGAATTTGCGTGGAAGGGTGAAGTTTGAGCAAGCAACCGTGATTCATGATTAGAAATAAACAGGCTTTACAGAAAGTGTTCTAAAATAGCCAACCTGCATCAGTTTACCACATGCTTTAAAATGCATGCTTTCCCAGGACCAGAGTGATTATGACAAAAGCAAAAGGAAAGTTTTTTCTTCACTCCCTTCCCACACCAAGACTGCTCACACGCATCCCCCAGCCTAGCTCAGCTTGTTGCACAATAGTCAAGCCAGCTGTCTAGCCGGTGTAATGCCCTGGCACGGTCTCAATAGTCTTTGCTGTAATGCAGTGTATACATACAAACATAACAAACTAAAATAAGGCAAAATAAATAGAGGTGTCAGATTTACAGGTTCCCCCTAGAGATTCCTAAAACTTTTTTTTTTTTTTAAAAATCATTTAACCCCCAAACAAACAAACCCCAAAACAACCAACCCAGAAACGAAACTGCATATATCATGTACATCATCAACTATACAACTGATCTCCTTTCCCCTCACGCAAACTCCTGACTCAATCTTCTCCCATACAACCCAGCTCAGTGTGAGCTTTCCTAAAGAAGAGGAAAGATTCAGCCAGTGGGGCTGACCGTTACGGAAACACCTGCCCCACAGTCTCCCACCAGGGCCCCTCGTGATTCCTTTCCCTTCCTCAGACATTGCAAACACATTACAGAAATGCTTCTGAAGGACACCCATATTGTCTCCCTAGTGGGGAGTCTCTCACCCCTGAACACTAGTCCTACGTCTGCTCTCGTAGGGAACTGGTGCCCAGAGGATAGCTGTGCTGCAGGGCATGGAAGAGCACTTGAAGTCACTTTACCTTGTAGCATTTCCAGAGACTTATGACTGACTGAGCGGAGTGACACAGACCAAAGGGAGTGGGAGAGGGAGGGAGTTTTTCAGTCTTTTCTGAGGTCATCCTAACGCAACCTGCTTAAGAACAATGCAGAGACACAGAGGTTAGCGAGCACTAGACCTCTAGGGATGAGGTCAGGAGAGTTAGAAAGTACCTTCTCTTCTAGGTGTGAAGAACTTCATCATAAAATTAGCAATGACTATGTTTCTGCAGGAGCAGAACAAGCCCCCGATTATACCCTTCTTTCTCACATCTCCTTCTCCTCCACTTATTTCCAAAGACAGAGTGATTTCACTTAAAATGCTGGTGCTAAGCACAGGTGCAAGGGCAACAGCAGACCCTAGCTCTTCTCCAGCTCTCAGTGAGATAACGAGGTCATACCTCAATGTTATAACTCATGACTGCTTGCTATACCTGCCCTGGCTCTGCTAGCACTAGAGGACAAAGAGTCTTTTTTTTTTTTCCTTTCTCCTTCAGCGCTCAGCAACTCTACCACAACTGCTGATGAAGAACAGAGCAGTACTCAAGAGACAACAGACAAGGACAAACTTGGCTTCAGCAAGAATCTGACACCAGGCCCTAGAGCAGAGCCAACTTTTTTCCTTATCTTCTGTGTGGCCAGCCTCCTCTCATACAGTAGACCTATTAATGGGCCTCTCCGCTTGTCACCACTTACATGAAATCACTGCTGGCCTCAGTGTGTAACTGGGCTTTTCCCAAACCCTCTTTATGAACACTCACCATGGAGTCAAGAGCCGGGGGGACTGTCCAGCAGGCTGAACGAAGCCTTCAGCCACCATCAAAGATTCAAAACAAGAGTTTGGGGCACTGGGGTTCTGAGAAAGTTGAGCTGCAGTGAATCAGGGGCACGACTCTGAACTTTCTGTCAGTCCCAGTAAGTATCCCACAGCTGATTTATAGGAATTGCACAATTCCTCATTATTTGTGTATGAGTCAAGGAGGTGGCAAAACTACAGCAGCTTTCTTTGACTGTCAGTGTGGCCGGAGCACCGTGTACCATCATATAGGATCTCTTTAAATCGGGGTTGAACTGTGTACACAAATGGGCAGAGGGCTTATCACTCTCTCTGCTTTTGCTACATTTGTGGCCTGGCAAAGTGACTTCAGTTTCAAAAAGCACAGCACAAACCTGGTTTGAGAAATACCGGGGTGGGGGGAATGCTGTATTTATATTCAAGGGGTTTGCCCTGAGGTGTTTCTTCTCTGACAGCACTGCCATGCTGACAGTCTGCCTTATCAAACAAGTACCTGGGGAGCAAGCAAGCAGCCATAAATTGGACAGATCCATGAGTCACATCGTCTTGCACCAGGGCTGACCTTGGCACTACACCTGAATTTCTGGGTGAGTCCTAAACCCAGGGAGAACAAGGAGGGGGAAAACCCTACAATGTTCTAATCCCTAAAAACATCATCTTTGGAATTCAGGGATTATCCAGTCTAAACTCAACTGTATACTAATTTGGCACATATTACAACCTCTCATACAGCTTACATGGCATAGGTTATATGGCATACTTTAAAACAAGACAAACAAAAAGGGCTGGGATATAGCATGTCTACTTCAGGGAGCAGCAAGGAGCTTGTTAATATAATTTACAAGAGACAATTCTAAAAATCCATTTTGTAATTTAAAATAAAAATGCTTTAAAAAGTGAGATTTTTTTCTTAAACTTTCAAAAACCTTTATGAAATACAGTCTTTGTTCTACAAGGTGCTTGTGTCCGCTGCAATGGGCAATGCTGTTAATAGCTAATCCCAGAAGGGGAGTGGGATAGTAAGGGAAGAGAATGCACCCAGCTCTTGTAAGATACCAGCTCTTTACGATGAGTATTATACAGAGGCGCGGCAGTCTGGAATGTCGTAAATAGGGAAATACTGGAGTGGGACACTCAAAATTCAGCAAACAATGAAACATTAGAGTTTAACAATTCTAACTTTTTTGCTTCTTTCCATAGTTTACATAATTATTTTACTCACAAAGTGTTCAGAAAACCACCACAGTTTGCTTCTCCGATGTTGGTAGTGTGTAATACTGATCAGGCAGTGTGCATGGCAGAGGAAGTTCTGTTCTGCAGGCTTGGTGCAGAGCCTGAGGTTAAGTGACATTCAGAGAAAAATCAAACCAAATGATTAAAGTGACAAATAGAGCTTTTTTCACTTCCCTGGGATTCCTTGGCATTTTGTGCTGTTGACTATTGATGCATAGTTAGTAGATGATGGGTCCCTCTTCTCAAATTTTCTCTCTTTTCTTCCTGCCTAGGAGGAAGAATCCAACACCATTTCTTTATTTTCCTCTTTGCCTTCTCCAGGGAAGGTAATAAAAAAGGAAGACAAGATTTTTTTTTTTTTTTTTAAAAAAAAAAAAAAAGCCCATGACAGCCCACACAATCCAATCTATTTCCTAGAGCCATGAAGACATACAGAGTTCAGGCCTCTTCTTGGGGTTCTTTGCTTTTTTGCTGTGTGCTTCATACATGTAGCTTAAATACAATTTTTTTTTTTTTTTCCTTACGAATTAACCCATCTCCAAAGCCTGCTTGGCTTACACAATTCTGTGTCCTCCTGGAAAAACTCTCAGTTTTCATTATGGGACCCTCTGTTGGTTCATCCTACGTGATCCCTTCAAAATGAGAAAGGCTGTGCGCTCCAAGGCTCTGCTTCAACACCATTCGTATCTTACTTAGTTATGCAATTCCCCTATGTAGGAGTGTGGTGTGTGCAATGAAGGTCAGCCTGTAGACAGAAAGACCAGTTCATGCCAACAGCAATCTCAGCTAGCATCAAGTGGAAAAGAAATCTCATTTCTTACAGCCAGTGACCCCATTTGCTTTTTGCTACTTGTGACATACGGTCGATACTAGGAAGCTCTCAATTTCCATTGGGCTGCACTAAGAAATCTTACACAAACAGGTAAGAAATGTTCCGCTGTTCCCCACCCACCCTGCATCAATGACAACAGGCTCCACAGTCATCTGCTTGTAATCCCAACCTGGCAGTGGCTTAGTTTACTAAAGAAAAGCCAGAGTCTTTCCTAGAAGATGCATTTCATACCTTCAAGGCTCAACCACCAACAAATTCAAAAAAACTGCTTCTAGAAAACCAGAATCCAAAAGACTTTTGCAAAGTATTTTATGTTGATCCTGATTCTTGAATTTCAATTTGTTCCAGAACCTGATGCTTCTATATGAGCATCACTTGCTTTGGACAGAGTAGGCCACACAAAAATACTATACAGAACATGAGATCGAAAGCATTTTTCAGGTGCTAATCAATGGCTTATAAAATCCAGTTCCGGAAGGGAATTGGAGACCTCAAGAACCACATCTTGACAAGCCCCTGAAGGCCAGTCTAGATCTTGAAGAAGCAACAAGTGTTTACAAAGCTGCTCTGAAATTAGTCTTGCTTATTATCATCAAGATGGAGATCGTGACTAGTTTTTACTTTGGCACACAGAAAATTATCTTTCTCCAGCTGTGAGGCAGTCTGCAAGGCCCAAGTACTTTCTGTCATCACCATGAAGCCTTTGATGACACAATAAACTCCCAGAAGCAAATCTGTCAGCTCTGCATGGCCCTGCTGGCTCCTCAGAGGCACTTTTATAATGGTTCAAATTAGGAACACAGAAGAGGGATGAGAGGAAAGCTGATCATGGAAAGGTAACGTCTCTAGCCACAGACCAAAGAAATCCTTTGGGGCAGCTGTCAGCCAGGCGCCATCGCACACATTCATCGTCCTTGTTTTGCACTTTTTTATTAGCTTCTTTTCGTTGATTATTTTTCTTCCTCTTGTAATTAATAATTTAGCTTTGTCACCACCCGTTCCCGGCTTGTCTCTAAGCCTTGGTTCCCCGAACGCTTGCGGTTACGCTTGAGCTTGGACAAGTCTTTGTCAAAGACTTCACCCGACCTTAATGCTGACACCAGGTCATCAAACTCCCCACTCTCTTCAGAGATGCTTCCAGCTTTCGCTTTCTTTTGTCGCCTCTCTTTTTCCCTCTGCTCTTTTAGCTGTGGAGAAAGACACAGAGCTGTAGGATTAGCTAACCAAGATGCCAGATCACTAGGAACACTGCCAAGAAGCGGCTAAGATGCATCAATACAGTTTAGGGGGAAAAAAAGATCAGGAGCTTATCCAGAAGGCCATTACCTGTGCCAAGAGCAACAGGTGACCATGCTGGGCTTCCCTTCTTCTGCACAGGCAAGCAGAGAGCAGAAGAGGAATGACTAGCATCGTATATTTGCCTCACAAAGCAATACCACCCTCGTGTAAAGAGGACACATGGGATCTGTCAATGCTGCTGCTAGTTTGCACTAATTTTACAGTAGGATAGTGCCAGCAAAGTGGCTGTGCCAAATGAAAGTCTACAAGTGATGCTGGCATAGGAAATTACCCAGCTTCTGGGACCAGGCTTGCAGTGACCTTAGCGTGGCAGCAATTACTATGCTGACAGTACCTAACCTACTGAGTTTAAAGTGTTTGGATGTGTCTATACACACCACAGTCACTACTATAGTCACAAACAGCTTTGTGCTTAGGGCATAGCTACCTAAATTGACAGGCAGAAAGGCTGCAGTCCTGCAGAAGAAGAAAAAGAAGAAAGGAAAAACCCTGGAAAGCCACAAGTTAAACATACTGGAGTATAAAAATTGTGCGAGATATCAAAACATCAGCAGAAACTCTATCCACCAAACAGCTCATGTTTGAATGGAGACAGTGTGTTGCAGCGATGGGAAGAGGAAGGCACATTGCCTCAATGACTCTGGAAAGAGGAACTGGTTATAAACACAAAGAGCCATGAAACAGAACTGCTGGTCAATGTGATGCCCTCAGTTTCCCTAGGGCAGCTCCAGGGAGCTTGGTTATCCCCCCACACCACTCACCTCCAAGATTAACGGAAATGGTAACGGATGGATGCAGCTGACAAGAAGCAGGTTGCTTGCTCCCCACATTGCAGGGAGACTCTTTCCATAAGCAAACTGCAACTTCTCTTGTAGTGTATTAGGCCTACGAAACCATCCTAGTGCTTTAACAGCAGGCTCCTGCACTTTCCAGGCTGGCTGAGGGAAAACTTGAGCCCAAGTCCTGGCATTTTATCCCTGTGTCCAGCAGAAAGGCTGCTGGCATCCTTGTGTTTTACCTCTCTCCTCTTCTGAAAGGCACAAGCCAGTGCTTTTGGCACAGCAAACATTTAAAGCAGCAGCTCCCCACAGAGAGGCCTGGGGCCATGGCAGCAGCCAAGGTTAAAGCACCGGCAGGGGGGAAGGGGGCAGGGGACTGCTGAGCAGTTCTCAGGCTTCAGGAAAAGCTGAGGTGAGAGGAGGAGGATGGTTCATATGAACCCCTGGGGACACACGTGTCTGTCTCCCAGCAGCAAAATCAATGATGCACAAAAGCTCTCTTGCCGTGTCAAGGCCAGATGCGGCCCCAGTAATCATGGCATTAAGGCTGGCCAGAGGAAAATACTGCTCGTGTGGGCTGAAGCAGGTGCCAGGGCATTCACTGTGTCACCGTACGCTGTCAGGCAACAGGCACACAGCAAATGATGAGTGGAAGCTGACCAACTGGTGCAGTATCGAGGGAGACCTGGCTCCCAGAGCTTTTGCATAGAGCCTGCAGCCTGAAAGTAGGATAGTCTGGTGCTGGGCAGGGGCAGCACTGTTCTGCAAAGTACTGGGGCAGAACAGGCAGGGCTAGATTTGGTATCTGAAACCAAAAGAGGGTAATTTAGGAGCCAGACAGTATGCCCTTGATAGCTGACAGGACAGCCAGCAGGAAAAATCTCATCATTTGTGAAGAGAATGATGCCAAAGAGAGGTAGCAGGGAGAAGGACATAAAACAGTGACAGTGACAAGACATGAGCACTGGAATTGGCGCTCTCAACCTTTCTCTCTTGAAACATGAAAAAGCAATGGAAGGAAACACCTTCCTGTGTACAGGTCCTCACCATGGCCTCCATGCGTGCCCTGCGCTCCTCTTCTTCCTTTTTCTTCCTCATATTCTCCAGATCTTGCTTGGCTTCTGCAAATGACTGCAAGAAAGTGTCGAAGATGCCAAAAAATTCATCTGGCTGCATCTTGCCCTCACTCTCTCCAAAATGCTTCAGTGCCTTGGCATACTGTCAAGGGGGCAGAAAACACAAGAGCAGTAATTAGGCAGGCAATTTGGTGAAGACGGCAAGGAAAGCTTATGAGTAACCACATATGTCATTCAATACCCTCAGAGCATTCATGCAGCAAGAGCAGAAACTACCCGCTGGCAACAGAAGTGCCTCTCCTTAAGGCAGGTGCCTCTGTCCCTGAAGCATCTGGTCTCCTGGATATCCTTTGGGCAACACGGGGCAACAGTGCTGGAGAGCACTAACTGTCCATTTATACAAAAAAAACATGTTCAAGTGCCAGACAGTGATGGAGTAATTTCAGAGGACAACTGTCTGGCCACTTCTCAGCTGCAGCTGTGGGACAGCACAGGCATGAAAGACAGTGAGCTAGCTGGGCAAACAGGTAGTTTTAGTCCATCCTAACTATCAAACAAGTAGCTTTAGCCCATCCCTTCCCCTTCCACCTTCCCCTCAAATCCACTTTTAAAGTGGCTGGAGTTAGAGGGGTTTCTTGCAATAACATTACAGTCTGTGCTCTCAGGAGCCTTTTGCCATGTCATCCATCACTCTGGGGTCCTTTGAGTCAGGATGTTGCCTGGGAGAGAGGCGACTATGGACAGACATGGCATGAGAGAGGGGTGAGGAAAGCAGCCAGGGCTCCTGGGCAGATTTAAAAGAGAGTGAATACATCACAAGTGGCTTTTATTTTAAAAGGCAAATGTTGAGGCTGCAGGACACACGTGGAAGCAGCCAACTGGCAGGACTTCAGTCACAGGGCAGTCCTGATCGGGATATGGTAAATTCACAGCAACCCCTGGCTCTTGGATGTCAGTCCTGCAGTAGTTTGCTCTCACACACAAATATGCCTCTGTGCTTACCAAAATGCACTCAAATGCATACACATATAGTCTGTCAACAGCGTATGCAGATGGCCACTATGTCCTATATAAGTGTACACATCCAAAAGCTGTATCACTGTCCAACTACCTTCACTCACAAACCTCTGTATCACAACAGGCAGCACCAGCAACACATTCCTGACAGCACTAGTGCCCTGACACACAGCTCCTCTAACATCCCCTGGTTGCATGTTAACACACCGCCACCACCATCCTCAACATTTACCAAACTGAACTCAGACACTCCCGGGCTGTGGACTGCCTTCAAACTCTCTTATGTATTCAGTTCATACTAACACAGCCCGGCTTCATTTTCCTTAGGTGGGTGCTCTCGCAGAATGGAAAAGACAGTAAGAACAGTTCAGGCTCTGATCCCAAGGACAAAATGAGTTTGGAGGCAGGTCTTATAAACCCCTCTGGCCTTGTACCAGGTAAAGCATAAACAATATCTCCCAGTCAACTGCAGGGGGAAGAAATCTCCAAGGAAAGCAGCTTCCTTCTGGCACAGCCTGAGAGATTCGGCATCTCCTCTCCTCTGCTTTCCCTGCCAGGCCCACAAAGCAGTTTGAAGCAATAGCTTCTTTTTTCTTTCAAAAGGCTGTGTTCTCAGCCAGAAGCAAACAAAGAAACCCAAAGTATCTGAGGGAAAAAAAAAAGTGTTGGAAGAAATGCAAGTTGCTTTGAGCTACCAAACATGGCAGGAGTTGAAGGAAGTACTGCAGCAGAAAGTCATGGAGGGATTTCAGAGTATGGAAACAGCAACAGATTACTCCTCTGTTTTAACTCCTTTTCTCTGAAACCTCTGAAGACACACACACACACTTGCACACCTTCTCCCTTTCCCCACCCTTCTCTGTATGTATGTACTTTCTCTGTATATAAAGTATGCATAGTCTGCTTGAATATTAGGGAAGTGCAGTAGTCTCACAGGAATCCACATTGACCAGCACCAGCTCTTCAGCAGAGAGAATCCAGGCTGTCAATAGCACAGAGGGAGATAATGCATCTCCATGTGCTATATTTCCTTGGCTTGCCTGCCTCAGTGTGCCAATCGGCCAGGGGAGCGGGAGTGCCAGAGAAAGACTTCAGCACAGGCATTGCCACCGCTGCTTGAACACACAGAGTACCTAAAGCTCATTGCTCACAGATGTGCTACCTGGAATCTCCTCCCATTTAACTTGTGGTTAATTCCTGTGAAAATTGAAAATAAGGCACAAATTAGGAGCAGTGAATAGAGCTGCCAGCTAGAAGGAAGTCTTGTCCACCTCCTGTGAATCCTGAAGTCCAGGGGTGGCCCACAGGAGATGGCTGTTGTACCTAGAGATGCACCGCCTCTGTCCCCTGCGTTCCTCCTGTGCACAGCAAAGGTGAGTGAGGGGGCACACAGGAACTGAGCTGGTTTGAGCCCATGAATGACCGTAGGGGTTTCCTAGTCTTTTAGGCAGGCTGGGGGTTGAAAAGGAAGGGGTCCTTGCCTGGGGCTCTTGGATCCTACATACATGCAAGTCTCCATTAGAGGGTGGTGTTGTCTGCAAATGTTCTGCATATGGCCTGTCACCCAACTATGAGCACCAGCTAGTTCTTGTCACACTGGCAGAGGGGCTTTGGCTACTGCCTTCCCACTGCCACTCAGAGGAGGAACAGTGTTGCTGTGCTTGGAAAGACCAGCAGCCTGGGTGCCTTCCAGAGACACTCATGAGTATGTGGCCTTGTGGTCTCTAAGCAGCAGCAAGGAGGACAAATTCTGAGAACAGCCTGTCTTTGGTGCCCTGTAACGGGGCTTAGCAGGTCACAATCACTTACTGTAAAGCAGTAAGAGATAAAAAGCAAAAATCTGTGAGCTAGATGCACCAAAATAACTAGAAAAGAGAAAACTGCAGTTCACTGGAGTAAATATTTTCCTTCTTTCTCTACCCACTCCAGAAAAAAGCTAGCTGGGCAGAGGAAGGCTAGTCAGGAGATCCAGCCTCCACTGCCAACTCTGCCCATGATGTGGCTTGGGAACTCATGCTCCCTCTCTGAGCCTTCCTTTCTCCCTTCGTTACAGAACAGAAAGTGCTGCCTCCACTGATCTGATACAGGAAACAGCAAACAATCAGCTGTTCACATCTGCAGGTCACTACATCAATTCAATGCACTATTGTAAAGAGAGCCACACCATTTTTTCACTGTTTAAACTGCAACAGGCCCCTCTTTTTATTACTACTTCTGTTACCCCGTAGCTCTGGTTCTGTGACCACGTGTGCTTTTTCAAGGCACTGGTGCTGGAACGAGGGGCAGCGAGCTGCTGGAGGCAGCCTCCTGAACCCTGGTACGAAGCTCAGGCTCCTACCTGCCCACAGTGGCTAAAACCACACTGCCTGCCTCGCTCAGGGCATACGAGGCAGCGTGGCACAGGGCGAGGTGCTCTGGACCCCAGCCCTCTCTTCTGCTCTCCACCACAGGATTTGTGTCACCCTGTACAAATCACTCGACTGCTTCATGGGCAGATTCCCTGCCAAACAGTACCCGCTCTCATGCACAGCTGTGAAATCTGTAGCTAAGTCCTCATGCACACAAAACACTTCCCAGAATTTTGTGACGTGCTGTAGTATCACGGAAGAAGGGCTGAAACTTGCTTATTCCTGAAGTCATTTGGGGACAGATGACATGGGCACAAGCAAGACGGAAAACTGTGTTTCAGCAAGTTTTCCACTGTAATACAGGATGGTATCTCTTTTTTTTCGTTAAAAAATTCATTTCCACACCATAAAGGCCCCCAAGCTCCATGATATAACAGGTCCATGAGCTCAGTGCCAGCTTTGCTTCCTCTGCCAAACTTTCCACTGAATTCATCCTCTTGCCAAAGCAAATCGTTTAGACAGTTGTTTATTTTAAAAAGCCATTTTAGCAAGGAGAGGGAAAGCAGGACAGCAGCACACACACTCTCTGCTGTGCTTGCCAATGAAATGTTAAACAGTGGCAGAAGAGCTCTGGAAACGGTAGAAATAGGGCTCTACGAGGAGGGGGAAAAACAGCCATGATAAAAATTTCCTGCTGTCTGCTATTGCGGGAGGAGCCAACGCACAAATGAATTATACCATGCAGCCATGCAACATGAACTGTCTTCCCCAGAGAAGTAATTTTCAGATTGCTGTTGTGAAGACTCCAATCCTGTACTGAGGCAGTTCAAAGAAATGTCTTTTCTCTTTATGGGACAGATTCAGATGAGGAAAGAGCCCAGCCAATTTCAGGCAGGGCTGGGCTCAGCTCTCCTTGTGCCTAAATGCTCTTAAAGGATTCGCCCAGGAGTTTGACAGTGACTCTGGGAGCCCCAAAATCAAGACACAGGTGCTATAAACATTTCTGATATGTTAGATGCCAACCTGCCTTGAAGCATCTGCACTTCTAAGTTGCTGTACAACAGCTACATAATTTATGTACAGTAGGCTGTGGTGCCTGCTCATGCCCTTCATTAACATGCCTCGTCTTGACTTCCTCAATCTCTGTCCTGATCTGTTCCATATTCATTAGCCCCAGCGGCTGACAGAAAATACCGGTCCCCCAAAATGAATGACTGAAGTGCACAACCTGTAACAGGCACTTGGACTACAATATTCCTGTGTGCTTCATAGCATTCTGCCACTAATGACTACTTTCTTAAAAGGATTTTGGCTTTAACTGCCTTGCTGTTCTTCAAAACACTTACTATATGTGCTAAGCTTATTAAATGCCTGTGCAGAGACTGAACTCCTTTCCCCGTCATGATAAACACCCTGCTTGAGAGGAGCTGTCATGAGAAAGACTGGGGATGGACACTTCTCCTACCCTCCTCATCAGCCTTGCCCAGGCAGTGGCCTCCATTGTGCCTCTATAGAGAGGCTTAAGTTTGATGTTGACCTTAGGAATGGTAATACCTGACTAAGCAGACTTTGTTCTTCTAGGAAGATCCAAACATTTTAAAACCAGGTTTGTTATAAACCAAGCACAAAGTAGAACTGTTATGAAGCAGCCTAGTGATCTAAGTTCATACCTGTCAGCATTTAAGTATGTTGTAAAGCTTCATGCAGGGCAAATGTCACCTTTTTCAAGTAGGAAAATAAAATTCCTACCATGGCAGGTCACTGTTCCTCTGCTTGGGTATTTTCATTGCTTCCCCACAGGAAACACAGAGAAAAATTTTCACAAACAAAATTCAACCCCATTCTGTTCTTTCTCATGTAAAAAAGTCATTTTTTTCATCTGTTCAAGCATGTAAAAAGTGGTGAAGGATTCCAGGGCAGAATTTCACTTTCTCCTGCTCTCACCTTCCAGTTTATGGGAAATGGCAGAAAACATTATCCCTTGATCTGATCTATATATTCCCTTATAAAGTGGTATTGAAAGTGAGAAAAACACAAAAAGAACAAGAACCAGCTGTGCTAGGGAGCCTGTTTAAAGAGTCAGTCTAAGTTTTCAATCAGTTCTTAACCAAGCCATATATTTACTGCATGAAGATAAGTACAGTTACAAGGCTTCCTCTGCAAACATGGATGCCTGCATCTGACAACCTGGCCCTTTAAATTTAAAATATCTCTTCCTCCCCATGGCCACTAATTGTAAATGTTTAAGCATTAAGCATTAAGATTGTGAAAAATATCCTCTATAGAGAAGGTCAGCACCACACCTTGGTAATGGATTGTTTCCATAACTTAAAGGAATAAAGAAATTACTTTTGCTAATACCAAAGACATTTAAAAAAATAAAAAACTTCCCAGGTTTGAAAAGATAATTTGTATTGTTTTAAATCCCAGCTGAGGAAACATGGCTCTGATTAACTCATGGCAATCAATTAGACACATCTATATTTAGAAAGATATCCAACTCCAGCTGTTAAAACTAGGGCTTCATTATTATTAATAAATCTGTGAACCAGACCAATTCTTCCTGGGCTCGTTAGGATATTTTTAAAAGTCCTCCCTCTCCCACTACCTTTTTTTCAGTTTTGCTTTGAGAAATCAAAAAAGAACAGGATAATCAGATGTCTTGGTCCCTCTCTTCCTTTAATTGGCTAGTTATAGTAGGTTTCCATGGTAAGAAAAAAGCTTGTGATTCAACAAACACAGAGAGTCCACTGAGGTTGGAAGATGTTATAGGCTTTGCAACACACATCTGGTTTGCTGAAAATTTCCAGCTTTCTTTTTCCTTTTTTTTCTTTTTTAAGAAAAAAGAGGAAAAAGAGGAAGAAGAGGGGGGAAAAATAATATGAGGCAAACATGAGAAATAGCTCAGCATTGGTAAGGACAGACAGTTCCCTTTTAGGAGTCCAAAAGCAGCTTTTTGCCAGTGGAAGAACCAAAGCCATAGGTTGAGCAGAAGTTGGAATGGCATGTGTTCAAACATAGTAAGGGTGTGTGAGGAGAAGGTAGAGAAACGTTTCCTAAGCATGTTATAGTCATTAAAATAAAACATCTCTTTATGTCAAGTGCTTTATGTTGGCTATGTCTAAAAAAGCATGCAACAACTTCCAGACATATTGGTCTGTCTGTAGGGAGATTCTCTGGTTATTCTTAAAGCAAAAGAATGGCATTTTTCCTGCAAGTGCCTGATCAAGAAAAGTTGCATTGCTGTGCTGGGACTGTAGCACTTGCTGGTTTTTAACCCCTGCCTGACCTTGTAAAGAATCTGCATTGGGTTTTTGCCCTAAGCATGCCAAAAGAAAGGACCACCTTCATCTATAATACCAAACTAAAAGCATGCAGTCTAAGGCAAGGCCAGAGTGAATTTGCTTCCAGAAATGTGCAGCTAACTGTAATGAAGTTTAAAAATTTACCGAGTCATAAAACAGAAGCCCCCAAACCATAGAAAATTGAACTTTTCTCAGTAAATTTAGTGGAGGCATGGAATGTAAAATATTGGTTTTGTGATTATAAAGCCAGTATGGTGCAAACATTATTATGTTGGAAGCGCTTTGAACCTTCTCAAGCAACATGACAGCAATGCAAAAATTAGGCACGTTATTCTCCACAAAAGTTCCTTACAACATTAACAAGTGTTACAGCGCCCAGCTTTGCCTTCTGAGTGCTGTAACAAGTACTGCCACACTGGCATTTGCCAGGGCGGCTAGCTTTAGCTGACAGCCAGTAGCTCCTGGTGCCTGCAGCCGTGAGTCAGTGTTACCAACAATATCTCCACAGCAAAGAAATGCTTTTGAATTACAGAATGACATTACTGCAGAGCGACTGGATGGATGAGCAGTCTTGCTGTTCAGATCCTCAACCTGTATTTTGCCTGTCCTTCAAAATCTAAGGCCCACCAATCCAGTGGCAAAGGTTTCATTAATAATGCAATAGGTCCCTTAATGTTACAAGGACTGACACCAGTGGTGGAAACAATTCAATCCAAAAGAAATAATGCGTTTGCTTCATAAAGCCAAGCACTTTGAACATGCCAGCCAACAAGGGCAGATTTGCCATTACATATAGATTACTTTAGAATTTGCTCTTCCCTAAAGATTTTCATATGCTTATGGTCTTTTTGTCTAAATTCTTCCTCATTCAGCTGAAAGACAGAGGGATTAGTGCCAGGCTCCAATCATCAGCAAAGAACAAGCACCTCTTTAGTTGTACAAATCTGGTAATGGAGATGCAGACAGTGAAAGGACAAAATGATCACAGCAGTACCTGAAGAGTAACATGCAATGGTGCTGGCTACATAAGAAGGATCCAAGAATTTTGGACAAACCACGTGTTTGGGATTTCTATCCTTGCAATGAAACACAAGCAGTAACAGAGAAGCATAAGTGGAAAAGATCAGGTATTTGGGGTTACCAAACTACCCAGAGGTGCATTTTTAAAGGAAAGAAATGAAGACAAATGTCCCCTGCTGAATGAGCGGAGTGAGATGAAGTCAGAAGCAGAAGGTAAAAGATAGGAGGTCACTATCACTAATCACCAAAGGACCTCTTTTTGAGAGATTGCTTAAAAGGTAGTCCCTTCAACATCATGTCACGGTGTGGTATTCTGGTACAGACATTGCCATTGCAATTCTATGCCACACATGGATAATGTTAAAGAATATTAGCAAGAACTGAGCAAGAGCCTCGAATCTTCTTTTAATCCCAAAATATATTCTAAATGGCTATAGAGCAGATTAGGAAAAGTAAGAAACTTCAGCCTAAACTGCTTTCAGTGCCTATTATAGTCACTGCAGTCGCAGCATCTGAAATTGCTGCTTCCATTTTGATTCAGGCTTTTGACTGAGCCAGTGAAACCCCAAACACTTCAAAAGGTATTCTTACCTTGTCTCTAGCCTCATTGAGAAGGTCCTCTAACTCTGAGAAGCTGAAACTGGCCACAGTGATGAAATCACTCATGACAGGAACAAACCTGTCCCCTGATTCTCGCATGCGTCTCTTCTGATAATCCAGTTCCTGAAAGAGAAGAAGTAAGAGATATAGACAGGCAAGTGTCAATGATTCCTCACTGACAAGAAATGGAGAAGGGAAGCCCATCTATTTCACTTGGTGCAGAGCAGGCTCTGCTCCCACTTCTTGTGCATTCATCCAGAGCTGTAACTCAGAAACCACTTTCTCACTAAGTCAAAGATTTTGCCTTTTCAGCAAGAGAGGGAAGGTTAAGGTGGGATAAAGGAAGGTCTTAGTTAAGTTGCCTTTATCCTCAAGCATCAACTACTCCTGAGAAAGCCATCAACATGGCAAATTTCTAAGTCTTTATAATTTAAGCATCCAGTACACGAAATGCTGCTTTTTTTTTTTTCCTATGCAAAATGACAAATAATAGAGAACTCTGACTGTGTAAAGTGAATTTGCAATTTTTAATACTGAGTTTCCCTCCATCTTTTTTTCCCATGGTGACTTAAAAGGCTATGTATACGTGGGGAAATGTGTACATGTATGAATAATTTATATAGCTCCTGGCTCTGGACCTCCCCTTTAGTTCACTGAAAAGCACTAGGCGGGCAGCAAAAAGACATCAAAATTGGTTCTCCTATGGAAGAACAAGCAGAAAGATGTCAGGCACAACACTTGCTAGCACCCTGGTAACCAATAAGCATTAGCTTGGATGTCATAAAAGTCACAGTTATAAACTGGGGCTATTGTGATAAGAAGATTTAGGGGGGGGGGGGGGAAAGACAAGACATAAAACCATAGGAAACTAAGCTCTATTTGTCTGCTACCTACAGAAAGAAAAAAAAATATATTGCAAGATTCTTTCTTTCTGGGCTCAAGATTTTTAGTTTTAAGCCAAGATCACCCATGCTATCTCTTCCTTAGATCTATTCACCATGCTTGTGGCACAGAAAAAGCTACTGAGCTCCTCAGAATGACCAAGTTATTGTAAGACTAGCAGTCTCCCCTGCCTGAGCTTGGCTTGTGTGCTGTTGACAGTCTCATGGGGACAATGCAATGGTAATCTGGGCCTCATCTTTATTCTCAGCTGAATAATCAGTGGGAATGATAAAGCCTTACTTTCTCCGTAGGGAAAGCAGCATGAAACAGCAGGTCAAGTTACAATCTGACCCTCTGTTCCCTTTGGAAAAAAATATTTTTGTGCTGGCTGCAATTCCAGCTACATGCATGTTTGGTGCTCTCTGTTAGTGATCATCAAAATACCAGTTCACAGAGTTTTGGGTAGATTTATATGTATCTATACAGAGAAACTCCTTGGAATTTGCTCCACAGTGCCGCTGAATGCAAAGAATTACTTTGGCCATCAACAATCTAAAATCAGATGTGATATATCTTCTGGTCTGATGTGAGTTGGAAAGAGAATGTAACCACTACAAGGAGAGACCACAAAGCAGAAAAGGGGCAGGAAAAGCAATGAGCAGGTGGCCGGAGAAAAGCCCGCATTAAAGAAGTGCTACTTCCCCTGCTTTATGTTACATCCTCTTTGCCGCTACCTTTCCCTACACATCACAAGAGACGTCCCAGGAGCACTGCTCAGTTACAACAGTTTGCAATGAGTTGTCTCTATGTTACAATCACTTCAAATTGGACTTTACAAGTACAGGAAATGTCACTTCACATGCTTTTAAGAATTATGCATATTTATTTCAGCCACTCTTTCCCATTCTAATTTTTTAGCTAATTTTAGCTGGAAGTTGCTCCAGTCCCTCCTCCCCCCCTCAAGCAGGCGAGTATAACAGTTCTGTCATCTTACTCACTGTTGAAAGTTACTGCATTTGGGACTGTTACTGGAGAGCAATGTTTTTCAAAGTAAAATTAAGATTAGGTAGTCTGCCCTTCAATATCAAATTCAGTCCTTCCCTGCAGAATAACTCTTCCAAAATAAAAAAAAAAAAACCCACACAAATAACCAGCATGACTATGTAATCAGCCCAAGCGATGCCCAAGAATAAGTAACTCCCCTGTATCTTCTAGAAATGGTCTGTACTACTCATAACAGCACAACATTAGAAACTAGCACTGCCCCTTGTGAGCTGGGCTGCTGATCCTCTAGAGAGATTAAATGATTCAGCCACGGCAGTGGTTTCTCAAGCAGTGGTTATGATCTCCTTGCTGTGTGAGAGAAGGGCTCTGCTGACAGGATTCACCTCCTGATTTAGAGAAGACCAAGAACTACTTAGCTGTCCTTCTGGGAGCATTCTACACAAAGGCAACAGCTGCATGTATGTCTTGAAAATGAGCATGTCTTATTTTTACAAAGAAGCTGCAAGTCCAGGAAAGCAAAGCGTCAGTAGTACCTTTAAGAACATCTGACTGTGAAACTATTTTTAGCTTTCTATTCTTAAGAGGCCTTGAAGAAAATTCTCAGTCACTGTAGCCAAGGCTGTGGTGAGAACACATTGGAATGGAATCAAGAATCACACCTTCCCCTCCTCCCCCTTCCACCTGACAGTGATCTTCTATTGTTACTATAGTGCTGCTTTTTACACGCCAGAAAACCACGAATTGAGCAAGCAGACTGGGAGGTGCTGGCAGTCCCAGATGAAAAATACCATGGCAGGGAGAAGACTGAGGAGGGAAGATGGAGACTGAATGGGAAGGAGAGGTTGCCCATGGAACCCACATATGGGAAAGAGAAGAAAAATTGGCTGTAAAGGCAAAAGGACAAAGAACCTGGTCACAGAAAGGAAACCGAAGCAGGTACTCAGATTTCAATGGGGGGAATTGTCTGTCCCAGCCAAAACTGGCCATGTCAGCCTTTGGTTTTAATTCCCAAAACTGCATCCATGTATGCAGCAGTATCTCTTCTCATTGCTGTGTTCTCCTTTACCCCAACAATCAAAAAACAAGATTTGGAAAGTCTGTTTTTTCACAGCTGATTACATGATGAACTGCTGGAGACAGCCAGACAGCCTGGGGGCTGTTGACAGGACAAAGATCCCTTCCTCTACCCACAGAGCCAAACTAAATTCAGGCCAGGTGAAAGGAAAATGAAGTCATTGCTGTCTGTCTCATAGTGGATGAGAAGGACTGGAGGGTCCTGTGTCAGTTCCTTGTAGACAGGTAATCCTTGCACAGAAACCACCCAATGCAACCCCCAACAACTGGTTCCTTTGCCAGCAGTCCCAGTGCAGAATGCTCCCCATCTGGAACGCTTCACTAGCATTAACGGACATGAGTTGAAAAAGACAGGTGAAACATCCTGAAGACAGAGGGACACCAAGAAGTGTGGCTAATAAAACCCTGTTTGAAAGGGCAAGGAACAGCTAAACACAGCAGGGACCTTCCTGAGCTCCAAAGACCTCTGCTTTGTCTCTCAGCCCTACCCTTGCCTTAGTATATCCAACAGGCAAGAGCTGCCAGCACCAGCCTGGATGTAGGATTTTGTTCCTATGCTTACAGAGAGAAAGATGTTCTTAGGGTTAGAATATGTTTATTGTGCAGACAATGGGTGTTGTGGCAGGCAGCTAAACACCACACAGCCATTCACTTACTCCAAAACTAGCTACTATGAAGAAAAGTAACTCTATCCCAGCCAAACCCAGCACAATGGGAGATGTTAAGGGACAGAGACAACAGAGTGACTTTAGCCTCTAATCTTCACTTTTTCGACTGCTGTGCAAACACTAACTTGCCATTCCTCACTTCAGCCTGTGTGATAGGTAGGTATTTGTAGCTGCTATTTGACAGAGAAGAGCGAAATGCACAGGGTTTTTCAAAGCCACACACATACGTCAACAGCATAAGCAAGAGGGAAATATGAGAGTTCCTACCTCCTGCCACAGAACTCTGTGTCCAGCTCTGTGCTCTCCTGCCTCAGGAAGGCTGGAGTCTTTCCCCAGGAACAAACTCAACACGTTAACTAAAGGAGGCTTCCAGGTAGGGGAACCACAGCTGACACATGAAGTTGTGACTTCAAGGACCATTTAGGCCCATCCCTCATCTTTAACTCTTGTAATTCAGTGCACACAACTGCATCAAATTACCATTTGTACTGTTCTCTGTTGAGATGGAAGGCTCTGCACTACCTAAATACGAATTTAATTCAGGCAACCTAAGTCCAGCTTAAAAGGCTTTTTTTAATAGCAGGAAAAAACACCATTGTTGCTTTGCTTGCCAGCTCAGCTCTCTCATCTTTAACTAGTCTGTCTTTTCCTTTGCCTTCCCAAGGAGTGCTTAGCATAGGTTAGAGATACACATAACTGCACTACCTGTTTACTACTACTCCAAGAGCCATGTGAAACACTTGCTCAGCAACCAGCCATCTCTCAGTAAGAAAGAGCAAAAATTTTATTTCTTCTTTCAGTCCATGCCGTTTGTCAAACTGTCCTTTTACTTTCCATGCTGAGATCAAACAAGTTTTTCATTAGTTTTAAGTCTGCTAAGATCATCAGCAGGAGCTCCACATGAGAAGATTTTATTTGTTTTTAATTCGTTAATGCATTCTGGAAAGGAATGGAAGAAGAAAGCCCACTTTCTCTTATCATAAAATATATAGCGTCTCTGATTCTGAGTGAGATATTTTAAGCATGGCGCTTTGGAAACCTTTAGATACTTACAGCTTCAACAGCTTTCAATCCAGTCTTTATGTTGTTGACTTCCTTCTCCAGCTCTACAAGGCTGCACAGGAGACAGACATAGAGCAGATAAAACAAAAAGAGCAGTGTTACACAGGAATACAGGAACTGTACAGCAGAACAGACCATTGGCCCATCAAGTCTGGTATCCGGCCTCTGGCACCAGCCATGCCAGATTATTAGAAACAAGGGTAAGGGGGTCTGCTAATGCTCTGTGCTGCTTTTTGTATGAGATGTAAGATGCGGCAGACCCTGCTCGCCTGTGGTCACATTGAAGACTGGGATTTTCCTGGGAAGAGGGGGGTTGCCCTCAGAACATCTGCCCTGTGAGCTGAGCCTGACCCTCCAGCAAGGAGCATATGCCACATGGCCAGCTTGCAACAATCAGCTGA
This sequence comes from Gorsachius magnificus, assembly GCA_034008185.1. Lineage (NCBI taxonomy): Eukaryota > Metazoa > Chordata > Aves > Pelecaniformes > Ardeidae > Gorsachius > Gorsachius magnificus. Next base: position 27,110,731 of record CM067083.1, on the reverse strand, counting down.
CACAGAAGCAAGGACCCCAGCTTTAGCACACACATTACTGGGGTCTCAGATTATCTCTGCATGTGATTCTTGAACCACTTAACTAATAAACCCCACTAGCAGTACATTTACATGTGATTTCTATTTTCCTCACAGTCCATACATAGTTTTTTCCCATCTGCATTTCTACCATACAGTAGTCCTTGCAAGCTTATATTGTAACTGAGCATATAACCCAACTGTTAATGTTAATACATGCTTCCCTAGACACAAGTGTTGTACTGAATTTCTGCTCATCATATAGAAACAAGAGGGTTTTTCTAGGATTTGTATGAAAAAAAATGACTTTTCATTTCCAGATAACTAGTTAGTAACTATTTGTGAGTCAATAGGCATCTCCTCCAAGTATTTGGTGACTCATTTACATCTCAAAACCACCACTAAAGCCTTAATAAATGCCTTTAAGTGTGAACCTACATTTATATTTTACTTGTCTTTTATTAGCTGGAGTAGTTCCCTATACAAAGAATCATGGCCAAGCAAATAATATGCAAAGGTATTTTCAAGCAGTGCTTCAGAAACAAAAAAATACTAGTATTTTGGGGGATGGCTTGCATATTCATTTTCCACAAACACCTACAGAAATGGAAAAAAAATCATTGAAATTTGTGCAGAGAGTATGATTCATTCCGCATTTCTGTGCAAGATTGATTTGTGCAAAAGTTTGAACCATCTTCCTGAAAAGGGCTTATTATAGCCTCTGTGCCTAACTGACTCTGCCTTAGAAACAAACCTTCAATTATCCAGAAAAAAATAGCACACGACTTAGATGAACAACCATAGAATATGGTGAGTGAATTACAAACAACACGCAGTCTAGTTACAATGTTTGATTCAGAAATCAAGTAGGTATAGGCATAGCTGAGTAAAACTGTCAACTGAATTATCTACAAATGTTTGTGGACCAAAATCCTCTGTTGATGTACATCTGAATAACATGAAGGATGTGAGCAAAGGCATTTCAGCTGTAAGGCTGGCCATGAGTTTAGAAGACAGCAATGAAAAAAATTATGATCATCAAGTTAACAGAAATCATGGGGAACTCCAGCTCTGGGAACAAGCAATAGGACTGGACTTACTTGACTTTTGCTGCTTCTGGAAGATGCTGCAACTCAGATTGAATATCTAGGATATCTGGATAATTCTTTTCAAAGATCATAATTAAGTAGTGCAACAGTGTAATGTTCCTAAAAAAAGAAGGGAAAAGAGAGAAATGAGAAGGAAGATGGTGGCGAGAAGGAAAAGGATGGTGGGAGGATTGTGACAAATCCGTGAAAAATATTTGGGTAGGAAATGTGCTTGAATGAACAAAACAAACGATATATCAGCAGTTAGCAGCTCTCTTATTGAAAGAAAAGTATCACAGACTGAAAGGAATTAGCCCTTTATGAACCATCCTTCCTAAAACCTCAAGCAATATATTGTGCCTTGATTTATTCTGGAAGTACCAACATGCTTCCATCCATCTGTGTAGATGGTGTAACAGAAAAATAATTGTGTAACACAGTATACTATTTGTCCCCAGATATTTCAGAGGATAAACAACTAATAGTACTAACATGACATTAACTCATAAGAGAGAAGTGAGGCAATGTAGAAAAAACATAAGAGTTAACAAAGAAGAGGAAAAGGTTCTTGAAGACTGAAGAAGCAATTTTTCTTTGTAGAAAAATCCTACAGTAGTGAAATAGCTATACTTATGAGTAGTGGTCAGGCTCACTACTAGAAAAGCAATGGCAGCTCAAGTAGGAGTGGATAGAACTGAGATGTATGAGACATGCAGGAGAAGGTTTAAGAAAATTTGTAAAGTAAATGATGAATTTTGCATCCATGAATTTTGCATGTAGAGAGAACAGCCAGCCATAACAGCTACTTGATGTGGGTGTTACGTTGTTAACTGACAGGCAAGAGAGCAGATGGCCACTGCTTCGCACAGACTAGAGCCTGGGAGCTGGGAACTTGTGAGAGGACAGAATCTGCATAGGAAATTTAATATATCGAAAATCAAGCCAAGCTACATTAAGGCAAAAAAAATGTTCAACACTAGCTACACAAGTGTTAGCCTTGGAATACAGAGAGGACATTGTGGTAGTCAAAACAGAACTTTGTTAGTTCAAACTCTATTAGGTAGGGATGAATTTCCTACGGCTTCTTACTGCCATTATTCACAGCCTAAAGTCATTTCACCACAACTCAGGCAGGTCTCACAAGTCAAGGAAGGTGCAAGTTAGTAAGAACCAGTATAGGAGATCTCCAAGGAAAACCTTAGTGCTGCTGGAGCCCAAAAGTGGTATTCTCTCCCCAGTCACAGCTGTTTAATTTCCAGAATCAGTATGGGGATGTGGGGAAAAACGCGGGGTAGCACTATAAAGACCTGCACCCATGTCCATCAATAGTAAGCTCTACCTTCCAAAATTCAGCTGTTTTCCTTAACTGCTCTGGATACAACCAGGCTCAGCCTCTCTTAGCTATGCCTTGTGGTTCCATTACTGGTGTGAGTAGAGAGACAGTTCATGACAGTCCTGCATCAGAAACATATGCCATGTTTCACAGGAGACATAAAACTGGTCAGAGTTTTTAGTTTTCTTTTTTCCAAAAACATGGCCATAAAACTTTGGTATAAAGGGCAAATTCCATAGAAATCCTTCCCCCAAAACTTATTTCAGTTATTGGTGAAATACTATATTTTGTCATCTTTGCATAGTGTTGCAGAAACACAATCCAACAACAGACGTGCATCATCCAGAGAAACAGCAGAATTTGAGTGCTGTGTTAATAGCTGATCTTAACTGCTGCAGGATCTTTTAGAGTGAAAAGCCCTACTTAAATGCCAAATAAGATATTATTTTAAATGGTCTACAGAACTAAAACCAAACAAAATCCACTTTCATTACTATGATAAGAGATGAGGCAGCACAGTAACTAACTCATTTATAGCCTTCTAGCCTACCTGTCTATGCTGGATTTGGTGTCTGCAATTTTGTTCAGGCTGGAGACCTTGAAGCCATATGCACTTCCCCTTTGGCCCTTGTTCATGTAATTCCCAAAGGCCAGAACCACCTCCAGGAGTTGCCTCAAACGCTTGCTTCGGATGAGTTCTTTGGATGCCAGAAGAATGGCTTTAAAAGAGAAAAGAAAAAAAAAAAAAAAAAAGAACAAGTTATTGCACAGTGGCTGTTTTTAACATGCTTGGGCCCATAATTTGAAGTACCCTAAAATGCCCATCTGACTATTGCCCAGCAAATGCTGCAACACAGTCTGTGTGACTACTGTCCTTCCTGCACCCACATGCCCAGAACCAGGACAACTGGAAAAAAGTTGCACCACACATCCAGACTGTAGGATGCTCTTCTGAACCCAGGAGCAAGGCTATTCTCCTGGATGACACGCTCTAAAAATAGTCAGTGAGAGCAGGGGGAAGGCTTGAGCTCATCTGAAAATGCAGAGTAGAATACACTCACCTCTTCTCTGCAATAACCATGGATGTGGCACAGAAGCCATACACCCCCGCTCCTTGTACGTTACACATTCCCAGAATACCATCGTCCTGAGGCATCTATTCTAACTGTCCCGTGGAGAGGGAAGGTGCAAGGACTCGGGGGTGAGAAGAGAAGGCTGACCTGCACAGAGAGGCCATGAAAACCTTTGGCAGCTCAGCACAGCCAGGTAGCACACTGTCACATCTGTCAGGTCATATTAACAGCATAACGAGCGGGAAACTGACTTTACTAAGTCAATGGGCACAAGAAGAGCATCAGACAGAATTCATTTCTTAGCACATGACATGCCTTGGACTTACTGGCTCTACACCCATGTAACAGCGCCTCCTTTGAAGACAAGCCTCTCTTGACCTTCCCTGCCCCTCTACTCAACTCCTAGCAAAAGTTTTAACCATACCTTCCACTTTTGGCTTTGCTTCTGCCAACCTCTCTGGAAATTTCTTCTTAAAGAACAATGCTTGCAGCCGCTGCTGATAGTGGTCAATCCTGCATGAAGGGTAGAGGAAAGCCAACACTGAACTGCAACTGTATTTTGAAGCCCAGGGCCAGTATGCTGCCTACATAACCTAATGGTTGGATGTCAAGTCCCACAAGGCCTATGCATGGGATTACGGACATAGTTCAAACATCTAACGCTACATAATCAACCTTCTTATGAAAATGGAGGACCTCGAGGCATGTTTTGATCACAACTGAAAAGGAGGTGGAAGAATTCCCACTGCTCTCAAAATATGAAAGTCACAGGAGATGCCAGCTGCATCTCAATTAGCAGAACAAAATGTTAATCCTGATTGGGGGTATAGCAAAGTTGGAACAAGAAAGAAGGTCAGAGGATGAGGAGGTGGGATAGCTGAATGGAAAAAAGGATCTATATGAAATCTTGATCCCTGGCTACACTACATCTGATAATTGGTTCTGAATTCCTTTTTGTGTGAACAAGTTCAGGCAGTGGAGGCAGATTTCTGCTTGGCATCAGGGGACTAGTCCTTAAATGACAGCATAGAGAGTGCTTATCATCAATAAAAAGTTTGTGTAATGTACTGAAACATTTGTAACATTTGTAGGCTTCTGGCAAATGCAGGGTATAATGCTGGCCCACAATCTCTTGCACATTCCCCCTCTGTGCCAGATGATGCATTTTCAATAACAATTACAGCTGCTTCCAAGAAGCCCTCTGTGTGCTTTCCCATAATGTATCAAACAGACCTGCTCATTTCAAAGAGGAAACGATCCGCCCGGGCCATGCGCTCAATTTCATGTTTATGCTCCTCCAACAGGTCGGTATCGCTCTTTTCAGGAACAAACTTCAGTAGCTAGAGTGACAGACACAAACCAAACACCGAGATGAGAGATCCCAGGAAAAGGCAAGAGGGATGGAGAAGCACACACAAACCCTGACGGAGAGAGAGAGAAGGCCCTAAGATTTCCCCTGCCAAGGGGAAGCATTACGTTGACTCAGCCGTGTGATTGTAACTTCAAGAAAGTGCAGCTGTGTCTACAAAACTGACCTTTTTTAAACCTTTGCTTGCTCTTCTGTCTTTACTCCTCACTGTCCACATTAGATTAATTTTTAATTCCAAGGGGAATTTCTCATTGCTAAATCCTAAAGGTCGAATGCTACTGCAACTTACTCAAGGGGAAGTACAGAGAGAACTTTGATTCCCACAGCATTACTTGGAGTTTAGATTGGTGCAAACAAGAGCAGAATGTGTCCCCCCCAGTGTGAAGGACCCATCGTGCCTATTCTAGACTACACACAAAGCCTCATCTATCTCCCTCTTGGGTCTGCCCCACTCTGCTGAAACAATAAACAATAACCAAACGACTGAAAATGTGTCTGACACTGGCTGCTATTCATACACTGACCTTAAAGCTCATACTTTGACAGATTTTTGACATATCTAGTGTTAGTTGTGCTTTAACATGGTTATAAATATTGCCATGCACGCAGCCTCAGCATACACCCACAAAAACTGCTCGCAAGGCATATAAAGCACTTTGCTTTTTACTATTTTGTCCCACTCCCCCAAAATGTGACATTCAAAGGTGTGGAGCCATCAGAAGCTTGCAGTGACTTCTAGAGTTGCTATGAGCATTCAGGTAACATGACCAATAGGCTATAAATTTCCAAAATGGAAAAGCTTATTGTACATTATTAAATACTGCAACTGCACACAAAGAAGGAATCACATTTGTCGGGCAGTTCAGAATTAGAACATTTTGCACACTCCTAAGGAACTTTATCATATGTATCATTGGTCAAAACATGATCTTTCACCCTCTCTAAGTGGGGGAAATTGGGCAATGGTGGTTTAACTTTTGGGTTTTTTTCTCCTCATAAGCTACGCAGTGAACCAACTGCAGAGGACAGAAGTACCTGACTCCCTTTCTAACCATTCAGATTAGAAAGCAAGGTCCCTTCTAGTCCCGGCTCTAACTGTTGACCTACATGGCCTGGTTCACGGCATTTCCCAATAGAAAAACTGCAGGCAAAGAAGGAAGATTAAGAAAAGAAAAAAAGAACAACAACAACAAAATATAATCAGCAGTATAAAGAGGAGATGGGAAAAATTATGGGAAAGTCACAGGTGAGAAGAGGAGATGTGAAAGGAAACCTCATACCAGCTGTAATCATGCATATTTTGCATCAAGAAGAGAAAACTGTTATGAAATCAACCTGATACAAATAGAGTTATGTGAGGGAGGTATATTTGACAACATCGGGGAAAAATAATATTGTCTCGTGCTCCTATGTGCAGCTCCGCTGACATAATAGGGCCCAGTTTAGATCTGCAGACATACCAGCAGAGCCAGGACATATATTCTCTTACTTCAGGTGAAAAAAAAAGTAGTGAAGAACTGAGTAAGACATAACTGAGAGTAATCTTTCTCACCTGCTCAAGCATATCTTTTGCTAGGTCTTCTTGTTCATCCATCTTCAGAATTGCTTGTCTGATTTCTTCATTAGACAGCTTCAGCCTTTCAAGAGGATCAACATTGTATCATTATTGCAAAGCTTAAGTGATTGTGGCAATTCAGAAAGTAGGAAGCCTGAAAAGCTGCACTAAAAAGGCACAAAAGAACCACGGGAAGCTCCACTACGAAGCTGCTACTCTGGAGTATTCAAGTAAGATGAATGAACCAGTTCCAGAGGCAGAGGCTTTCTAGATCATGTATTTTTATTTTCTTCCGCTAATCAAACAGACATCAAAAATTAGGTAATGATGAGGAACAATCAGAACCTCATAGATCAAAAGGTGCTTCCAGCTTCCTCCATATCGGATACCTCCCTCATTGAGTTCTTTTGCTATTGTAAAAAACCTCAAATCCACATGACTTGTAAATGACTGTGAGCCCATGTTACACTTCTGCTTGTGCATATTAAAGGATCTCCCAGAGTAACAAGCAACAGGACTGATCTTTCCCTTGTAGATCTGAGAAAAGGGTTTCTTGTAAGAAGACTGGTTACACTAGTTCACTCTGTCAGCAGTCGCAGCTGAAGAAGGAATTGAAAGCATCTACATAGCCATATTTCATATCCAATATGAAACAAGCTCTGAAAACAAAAGCTTATTAATATTATCTGAGGTATTAATGTTACACTCTTTCCCACCTACTGCTGCCCATCTGTGTGCAATGAGTAGGGATTATCAGTTAAAATGAAACACAGCTTCAATAAAAAAACCCCTCAAGGTCTCCACTTGAAATCCAGGGCAGATCAGAAGCAGTCAAAATTTGTGATTATTGAGAGGCAGTTTGATAGACTCCATGAAATGAACTTGGTGGTTCTCAGCACAGATGTCAATGAACAAATGTACAAGTGACAAATTCCACCCCACCACCCCCAACCCACGACACTCTCATCAGTCATTTCAGGAGAATAGGGGAGTACGAAATGAACCATAAAGGAAATGCTATCCGCAAGAAAATCTCAATTTTGGGACTGAAACAGAAAAGTGTGAAAAGAAATACTTGAGAGGTGAAGTCTGCAGCCTACATGGATGTTCTACAATCAATATAATTAATTAACAGCAGAAAGAGAAGATGCAAATATAAATAAGAGATGGGCTGATGTATGAGGCAGAATGTTTTTGTCTTCAGTGCTAAGAAATTCCATGTTGAAATTTCACATTGCTATTGCCATTTGGATAGAATCATATTTCTGGAACTATGTAAAAGCAAAAGAGCGAGCTTTATTTTTACAGACAGGAAATATTACCAAATCTAAGGAACTTAAAACATTTTAATATTGCCCAATATAACCAACAGCTGGAAACTAAAATACGAATCAGCAGACATTCAAAAGGTTTTAAGTATTACACCTCTGAACTAATTGCTCTCACTCTGTTCCTAGCTTGTCATTGTGTCTGCTTTTGACAAGGAGGGCAAACTGATACCAGCCAAGTAAGATAAGGCTACTGAATTTCCACAAAAGCTACATAATTGGGCCATGCTTGGATGAGATAGAAGGACTAGAAGTTTTACAATGAAAAGGCTGGAAATTTTTTACTTTAGGTCAACAGTTTGACTCGAGATCAAAACAACAGACCTCAGTGCATGGGCTTCTACATAAAGCTCTACAGTCTCAGTCAGAAAACTGAAGGGTCTCTTTTGTCTTTAAGAATCATGAATTGTAAAGTCCATGGTTGTGTCATGCTAAACTGATCAAACCCTGTGACCACATGAGGGCTGAGCAGCATATTGGTGGGTGTGGGCCTGGCTCCTCACAGATACGTGCCCAGAGAATTTGGTGCCTGTGGTTTTTTAAATGCTACATTTTGTTGGTTATTTTTCCTTTAGAGAGCACCTTTACATTTTCCAGAATCTGGAGTCTGCAGATTAGCTGGGTCTTGTGACACAGGCTCACAGTTTGTCAGAGGGGATGATGCAATAAGCCAACCCATAAACACCAGGGTGGGGTTTTTTTTTGTTGCTACTTTCACTGAAGATAAAAAAAAAAAAAAAAAAAAGAGGGTGAGTTTCATGTTCTTTCCATGAAAATAACTCAAGCAATTGCTATACTGACTGTTCCATTATACAGTGCAAGTTCTTCTGCATGTGTTTGGGGATGCAGTAAAAAGGACCAAATAGACAAGTTTGAGGTACGTCAACACAACAGATGATGTAGCACGTATTATTGCTGATCTTGCTCTTCTCTCCAGGAGCCCGAGGACTTCAGACTCCAAGCTCCTCTGTTTGCTGCCATTCATCAGCACTCAATACACTTGAAAACATCTTCTGTTCAAAAATAATTGAGAGCCCCAAGGACAGACAGTTATACAAACACTTTGATTTCTTGGATGGTTTTGTGTCCTGCCATCAGCAGAAAAACATCTGGTTTGAATGGTTTAGCCTACAGTAGAGAGAAGCAGAAAGCTTGCCAGCCCCCTGCTGAGAAGCAGTTTAACTTAAGTCACTTACAGGCCTGTAACAAGGTCACAGTGCCGGCAGGTGTGCATCCTAGATTGTTACCAATCCAATTACAAGTACAGAAGGATTTACAGCAAAACTATTATACTCTTCCAAAGTGGGCTCGTTCCTCTTTTGGGGCAGGACGCATTTCAAGAGCTGTAAGCATCCACAGCACAAAACAGGGATCTTCCCACTTAAAAACTGACTGAATAACTGGCCAAAGAATTGTTAATCAAGTGATTCTTCTTGTATTTTCAGAATTCATGCCCAGCCATGCAGTAGATCTTAAAGATGGCCAGCAGTAGTATGAAACAGATGTGCTGCTTTTAAACAGAAACAGGTGAACTGATTAAAGAGGAACCTAAAGCAGATGCGTAAAATCTTTCCATTTAGAACTGATAGAGGCATCCCTCAGAGCCTAAAATGCACATGGGACAGGCAGCAAATTAAAGTGGAATTATGGCACAAAAATTTACACTACAGAAATTACATTTCAGTATCTGTTGGAAAGTCTGCAATGACTTTATTACAAGCTTTACAGATCCAGGCACTGTTCCTCCAGCTGCTGGAGACAGCTCAATTCGGAATAGCATATGATTCAAGCTGTATTCTCTCTGCCTTATGCTTCACCTAATCACAGATCCTGGCATCAGAACTCAGGAAGTAAATGTGACCAGAAGACAAGACAATGTCCCTTCCCTCAGCTGCAGCACATTCATTCACAGCGCAGATATTGACTGGTTTCGTTCAACAGAAGCCTGACAGTGGTCAGATGAGGAAGGAAAAGGATCTTTACCGAGAATACTCCCTCCTTCCCTCACCCATACATCTGGTGGCAGCATATGAAGTCCAACTGCTTGAGTCATCTTCAAGCAATGTTAAAGCTCAACAAGTACCAAATAGCTTCTGATATGGTACTTAGCCTGCCTCCCTCTATCCCCTCCGGCTTCATAAATAATCTCTATTGACTCTGCAGAGCAATTCATCACTAACCTCCCCAGGACACCTCGGCTGATTTAACACCAGCTTCACTTGCAGACATCAAGTGGTTTATTGTTTCATCCTCTCGGAGAAAGCCAGCAGCCTGACTCTGAACATGCCTGGGAGACATGTTGCAGTTTTACATCAACTTTCCTTACAGACATCCAGTGCTCGCTCATTTTTCCTCCTTAAATACACCCATTGATTTAACTCTCACAGTAACCTTCCCCCTTCATTCCTCCCTCCCTCCCATGGATCAAAGCAGAATACTTGTCACTCATTAGCCATTTCCCCCTCAGAGGAAGAAGTGAGTTACTACATGGTCTTGTTCCTTGGATCTTGTTTAGCTTTTGAGAAAGAAGCATGTTTGCCTACTACCAGAGAACACCAGAGTTTCATTGCAGCTACATTAAGCTCTCATACTATAGGGACCACATCCCACTCTTCCTTTTACCCTGGAGAAGGGGACTTATTATCGTTTATGAAGGCTATCTTCTACTTCAAAGTGAACCGAACCACAGTGCTTCCAAAAGATGCCAGCAGTAGTAGCTGTGACAGTGAGAGGCACTGACTGATACTTAGCTGCATCCTAAGGCCAGTTGTATAGCCCACCCAAATCTTAGCTTTTACTGACTGCAGACTTCTCCATCTCCACAACTCATTTCACGTAGGCTACTAGTCAAATCACTCCCAAACTCTGACTGGGACATAAACCTTCTCTAACTCCTGAGCTCTTCTAAGGCTCTGTACAACTGCCAAGCTGCAGGCTGTTAAATAGCTATGTTTGGGGAATGCTCGCTGTCACTACCCCACAAAGGCAGGAAAAGATGTCTCCCAGCTCTCAGAAGCAGTGTTCAGGAGTCAAGCTGGCCTAACTGCATGTTCACCCAGAAGACAGAAAGATGGAGTCACGCTTTTCACATCCTTTTACCTCAGCTGCCAACTCATCTCATCAGTGGAGAAGACAGCGCCTTACCCTTCTGTGGATAACAGTTGGGATATTTTATCAGGTACATCTTACACCATTATATCAACATGTTGGGAAAAAAATCCACCAGTGCCTTTTCAGCACTTTACTGTGAAAGTATTCTTCCAAGTGCATGAAGAGACAGGCTTTTCTTTTCTTTTCCTCCTTCAGCAAAAGCTCATGAGTGACCAAGCTACTTTGCATCCAGATACTCTCAGTTTCCTACCAAGAAGGATCTGGGGATGGCCGTTTTTCTGAGCCAAGCAGAGAAAAGCAGGGTTAAACTCGGGAATCCCCAAATTACAGTGACATATTGATGAGGTGTTTCATCGTTTATCACAACCCTACCTACTTATTTCTGGTTGTGATCTAAGACAGGATGGCACCAACTGATGTGTGAAATTTAACCTCGGGGTTTATCATACTCGGAATAGCAGGTAAAGCCATTTATTGTGGACCTTAACATAAAGGTCTCTAAACCCATAATATTTCTCCAGGAACCCAGGAGGCACTGTTTATTGCCTAGTGTTTTTTAAGACAGCACTGAGGAACTGAACTGCTGAGTCCAGTGAGCAGTTTCTGTATCAAGATATGATCTGTACCTCAAAATACCATAGTTTGGAACCTATCTTGAAATAAGGGTGAACACTATATTGTCACATAGCAGAAAGGCACATGGGGACCGGAGGCACAGCAGAGGCAGTACATGGAGACTGACATTGGCTCAATAGCTTGTCCTCTTAATGTCTGATCTGAAAGGGCTTAGAAGCACTGAGGAGGCACACCTATGCGAGAGAAATACTCCATCTCTTTAGTATTCTGGTTGGAAATGCTGCACACGTCCCTTTTCTTCTCCTTTATTGATAGATGTTTGAACTGACAATCATGAAAGCCACAAACATTTGGTAAAGTATCCATCTGCTGTCATACTCACATTTTAAACTGATTTTGTGTAATCAGATATTGCCTTCTGCTACTACTAGTTTGATGACATTTTGCTAGCACTCCTAGTGTTTCCAGCCTCTTGAGAGGGTTACTGCTGACTAGCTGGGCCACAGGAATAACAACCACATCTCAGAACACTGACATAATGATTTTGCTGGAATTCGTGCAAAATAACTTGCACAAAAAAGTTCCCTAAGTATACATTCAGCTGCCTTCTGAGCAATGCGTCTCATAGAACTGGACCTCTCCAGAGCATTTCACAGAGCAAGACAGTATGAGACACATGTCTTAGGCGTGTTCTGCAAGCACCACTTAATGTTCTCCAAGAACATTTAAAATATATGGTACAAGAAAAACACTAGAGCAGTGAAAATACTCCCTGTTACTTAAGTAATGGAGGCAGGGAGAAGCCATACCGGTGAGAGAGAGAGGTCAGAGAAATTTCCAGCTGCTAGGTAAAAGCAGGGAAACACAGGGATCTGGGATGACTCTTCCAGACCACACAAGTATGACAGTAAATCTCCAGCCTGGTGGAAACTAAAGACATCAGGAAATTCATGAGGGATAGCAGATTTCCAGTGTGACAGAAATAACTGTATGTTGGAAACACCATTCGGAAAGCCAGATCTGAAGCTGGTGGGTGCCTGGACTCACCACAGACAAATGGTTCCATGTTCTGGTTGAATTACAGTCTACTGGAAATACTGTGAGATAAACTGATCTTGTGCCTATTCAAACCTTTACAGTTGGCCTATGGGACAGAGCTTTGATCTGCATCCATCAGACTCCATTAGAGAATGGCAATCACATCCTTCCACTGCAGGAAAACTGAAAGATGCTGCTATCAAGTAGTTGAAATAGAGCTTTTTGTATGAAAATAGAGATGAGAATGGGGAGTAAGGCTTACAAATCTGTTAACTGTCAGCAACAATCAGCTACCAATTCAATTTTAATCTCTTTTCAGTCTACCATGCTCCAGTCTCTGTGAAAGAAAGCAAGACACATCTATTTCTCACTGTAGCTAGGTTTTGGCTTGTTGGACCATATGAAATATGAGCTCTGCCTGACCCCTTCTAACACAGTGTTAGTAAAACAAAAACATTTGAGTAGTGGAGGGAAAGAAAACCCAACCCATGCAACTATTTTACTTTAAAGGACACGACAGTTTAGTGTAAACAAAGGGGGAATAAACTACAGGGATATATGCACAGTAAGAGTCAATTGGAAACAGCTGTTAGCAGATACTGTGGCAACCTGGAAGCTGGGGCTGCAGCTCAGTGTTGCACAAATTCTCTTTGTTTGTCACCAATTTTAAATCCCCTCTCGTTGCCTGTGTGTGCACACCCACATGCACATGTGTCAGGTGTGCTGCAGGACCAGCAAGGGCAAGGCAGCAGCCGGGGATGCTTTGGCTGGGAGTGTCTTTCCTTCAGGGTTTAACCTAAAGGAGGAAAAAGTGGGGTAATGAAAAAAACTGCACAGGGGTCATAAAACCCTTTCAGTTACTGTGTGCAGCCAATCTTCTCAATTGCTGTCTTTAATAATAGAACCATATAAGCACAAAAAGGCATGAATGTAGAGGTGCCATTTTAGTTTCCAAAAATTTTTGCTTTTTTAGTTCCCTTTTAAAGGGAAGTTTGGGGAGGAATAGCAATCTTGGGCCCAGCTATAAGATATTTCTGATATCCTGTTGCAAACATTAAATGATCTAAGCCTGTGATAGCCTTGGTGACTGGCATTTCCCATAGCACAGCACAGCGAAGTTAACAGGGCACAATGCAAACTGGCAGGCTCCTTAGGGACAGTGAGCTCAGTCTCCAAAACTCTATCATCCATGTTAGGCCTGCTAACAGTAAGATCAAGGATATTTCCTAGTGGAGAAGTTGGCAGTTACAAAACACAGCCTTTCACCTCTGGTTTGAGTCCAGAGTAGCAACTTGAGGTGGATTGGCTTCATGGCACACCTGGTACACTCTGTGTACCCTGAAATTCAAGGTTCATACTTCAATGCCGCTTGTTGGAGGCAGCAGAGGGGAAGACAAACCACAGAGACTGTCCTTTCTCTCTCTCACTGTTTAGAGAAGATTCCTCTCAGGTAAGAATGGGCCGGACTTGCACAGCAGAAGAGGCGAATGGTGAAAAACATGTACTGCTGTTGTCCACATTGCTTTTGCTTTGGGGATAGAAAGCATTTACAAATAAACAGCTAGTCTCATATCAAGTCATGGACCACCTTTCTGGATCTTCCTCAGCTCAGCCACCCGCACACATTATTATCACTTCCAGGAAACGTTCCGTGTGTTTACACGAGTTAATCTGAACCCCAGACGCACTTTAAGAAGGTCTGTCAAACAGCATGAAAATCCAGTTGCCTCTATGCCGCCCCATCTCTCTGCCCCAGCCTGCAGTCAGCTGCCAACACCAGTAAAGACATGCGCTGGCAACTGCTGCAGAGAGAGAAATGTAAGCCTTCCCTCATCGTTGGTTTGGATGGAGGGGGGTCCTGCTGACATGCAGGCTAATGCCACATAAGTAGCATAATGAGAGCCTCCGTGGGTTTCACTAAGCAATGGAAAGAACTCACTTCAGTCCTGGTGGTCTGGCTGCAACTTTGCTTTTAACTGTTAGTTTGCTAGAGCAGACAAGCAATCACAACCACACGAACCCACATTTTCTACTGATCAGTGAAACAGTTTTATTGCTCAGTACTGCCACAGCTTTCCCAGGATCTGTACCCAGCCCTGCTGTCTCTCTTGTGGAAGGAAAGACAACTTTCTTGGGTGCATTAGTGTCTGCACAGATTTGATGTTTAGGGACAGACATCCAGCCCAGCACTCATGTTGGTAGAAAGGCATGAAAAGCATATAGAAGAACCTGATGTCACAGCATTTGAAGGCATTAGAATCATTGTAGGAGCACGCAAAGGCAACTCCTGGCTTCCAAAACCTAATTTACAAATACAAGACCTAATTCTTTAGTATCTCTTTTTATATTTACCACTCTTCTCACCAACAGTCAAAAATGACAAAGATGAACACTGCTCTCAGCTCTGCTGTATTTCAGGGAGATGCTCAGAGCAACGTTTATTAAAAAACATACAGAGCAGAGGCAAATGGCGCACACAGAGCATGGGGGACACATCACTTACAGTGAAGTGTAGCACTGCCCATGAGCTGCTTTCATCTACCTATGAGTACTGATAGTTTTCTGAAAAGTCTTCAGATAGATCTTGGTGTCTATGTCTATCTGTTTAATGCAGAAAACGTGTGTGTATATGTTTATTAAGTGAGCTAACACTTCAGAGAGACGTGCTTTTATGGTACTGCAAGAGTAGTTTCTCTGAAGCTCTGCAGGTATTAGACAGCAGGTCTAGGTGAGAAAAGAAACATTCTCATTTATTTAATTCCATCCCCTCTTGCCTCTACATTGACCACAGGATACCCTGTGAGCTAAGGCTTAGTACACTTACTTGGAAAGGAGAATGACACAATTCTGGGCCCTCCGGCCGTCAATCACAGAGAGCTCTTTCACCTTTCGTGTGGAGAGGTAAAGGTCTTCTGTTGAACCCATCTCTTTCTGCATATAATTCAAAAGGGAGGGGGGAACAATCAGTATCATGTTTCTCACCCAAGACTAATAGACTTAGCTGGCTGTAATGAACAAAACCCATCCCAACCTGGGAAAATCCACCCACATGGTGAGAAAAGGAGACAGGAAGGGCAGAAAACACGTAGGTAGCTCCTGTATTACCAGACAAAAAGTTATTCATTACCACTTACAAGATCATCTTTGATTCCAAATACTGGACCTGATTCTGACCTATTGGACTCACTCTACCAACAGTTACATTATTATTACTATGTTATTGTGCAAGACTGGCATGACAGGGAAATCAAGCACATTATGCTAACACCCACTGGTGTCACAGCAGATGCCTCCTGCAGGGGTTACACAGCATTCTTGAAAGGCTGCAGCCCAACCAGGAAAAATCCTTCCATCACCTCTTAAGGCTGCCACTGGACCAGTCCAATCCATATTATACAAGAGATGCAAACAATAGCACAAGATGGCATTTCTCTTACTAAATGTATCTTAATAAATGGTCAACATCTACATCTGAACTAGACTTTCTTTTTAAAATTAATACCTTTAATCATACAGAAACCACCCTTTATCAAAGTTCTCTGTACATCCCCATTGCCAAGCTCATCACCTGCAAAAAAACTGGAAAATCCCCATCCAAAATGTTTGTCACAGCACACAGAGAGAAACTATTTGCAAACCCAGTCTGACCATCCAGAAGTCTCTGTCTCCTTGTCCTCCCTACACACCAGAGCCATGGGATTTGTTTCACTTTCAGAGACTGTCTTTCTGTAGTTACTTTGAGTATTTTTAACACCATTCCTTAAAGGGAAGTAGAGGTAATGATAAAAGGTGTTAATCCTGGATAATAGCTCTCCAGTTACCAACAGAGAAGAGGGAATTGGAAACAGGACATTTTTTATTTTCCCAGCTAACTGCTGCTGGAACCTCTTCAAAAATGCCTTTCCATGATTTCCATATTGTCATGCCTTGAGATTTTGAGACTTACCAGTATAACCTAGCTTCGAGTGCACCCATGAAATCAGCAAAGTGACTTCTTTCTTTGGACATAACAGCAAGCATGCTGACTCAGATCAAAAGGTTCATCTAACCTAGTATCCTGTCCCTGGGAGTGGTCACAGCAGATACCCAGGGAAAGGTGTAAGAACATGGCAAGCATACAGTGGTCCTTCCCAGAATTCACTCCCAGGACTCAAGGTTCTGCAGCTCAGGGCTTACTTGTATCAACATGACTAATCAACTCCAAGAGATTTTGACACCCAAATATTTGAGAGTTAAATGTAAATCATAGATTCACACTGCTAGTTGTCATTTGAGTTCTCAGTACAATCAGCTACAATGCACCTATGTTGCCCCTCGATATACAAAGGATTCCTATAACCACATCCAAATGTGCTGCAGTGAGCCGCCATCAATACTAAATGGCATTTATAAGCAGGTACAATGCATCAGCAGAAGACATGCACACAATATTTCTGCTGGATGTGACCAAAGTGTCTAGCTTGGCAGAAAAAAATTGCAATGTTACCCAATACATCAAAGCGTGTTTCCAAAAAAAGGAAAAAATGGGCATTGGGCAAGTTTATTATTTCTGAGAGAATAATTAACAATACTAAAAAGCAGGGCACCTCCAGTAAAATCTGGAATTTAGAGATGTCAAAGTTTTCCTGAGGAAGACAGGTGAACAGGGAGATAGGCAGCTGTTGAGGGTAAGAAGGGTACTTGTTGGTCTGTGCTCTTGGTTTAAAAGCTTCACTGGCCCTCACTAGCTAATGTTTGCAGACAATCACACCTGGTTAGTGTTAACCAGCGCCCATCCCAAGGAAAAAACCAAATCTTTTCAGGGTTTGGCTGTGTGTGGGTGGTGGTGGTTTAGACAGCTTCCTCTAAAGCCATGCAGCAGGGATCGGTATAATAGTCTCCATTCCATTTCCAATTTCCCAACCCACAAGGTTCAACACGGATGAATAACATGAACTATTCAGATGTGGCCCACTCCTTGGTCATAAGGAGTGGGCTAGTCTCACCTAAAAATATATTCTCTTCAACTCATCTTGAGGAGAGAGATATTTATAGATACTTGGAGTTGTGTGTAAGCAAAAGCAGATGAAGCCTCAGGTTTTACTGAAACCAGATTGCAAGCTTAGCTGAAGGAAAACAGATTGCATATGGACTATCTGTATTTTCTTAAACACAGAAAAAGAGGAGCAAGGGGGCAGTAGTGACCAGCTTTTGTGAGGTAGGCCAAGCACACAAAGCAAGAATAGTTGGAGCTGTTGTCAATCTGACAGACAAGATCCCTACGTTTTATCCCATCATTCTTTACCAACTTCCCATCTGGAATAACATTATGTTATGTGCTTCAGAGAGTATTTCAGATTTGAGATTTTAATTGCAAATTAAAAAATCAACTAAAATTTCAGTGCTGGGATGACTAAACTTGTGGAATGTGCTCCTCATAATGCTGTCCTATTTCAAACACATTTTATTTTGGTTAGCTGCAGAGCTTGTAGTCTGGTACCACGGTAGCACCTTAAGTTCCAGTAATTATCAATGCTTTAAGGAACTATTTCTACCATATAGACTTGTTTCATGGTGCACGCTGCCATGGTGAAAGCCAGTAAATGGCCCAGAGCCATGTAGTAGCCTTACCCAGTGGCAGAGGTCCTGACCAGCCTTTCCAAATACAATTTCCTGAACCCTCATGGTGAGGACTACTTTCTTCTGCAGCCACCAGACACACTTGTGATGACATCTGAACCAACCCTCTTCTGACAGCATTGCTCCTCCCAAAAGAGTTGCCAAGAATTTTGCTTAAGAAGATGAATAAATTGAGAGGTAGCCTGTCTGAAGACATGTGGGCAGTCTGATATCTCTACTTCATCTAAACACTGTATCAGTCTTTTGCTGAACTTTCTGAGCATTTCAGCAGTTGAAATTAAGTAGGCTTTCCTCCAGTCTAACCCTTCTGCTCCTCAGCTTGCACAAATCCTTCTGCCCAACCAAAGTGCCTTCTGGTTCTACAGAAAGAAAGACTTTGTTATCAGAAAGTCTGTGGCTAGTGAATACATCTGAAGACTTCAGTACTGTCCAAAGCAGATGGACCGCAGATGGGAACAGTCAGAGTGAAGGCTCCCTTAGAGCCCCTTTTGTTCTCCCCTAGAGAGACTATTAGCTTGGTTAAGGAAGAGTTCATGTTCACTTTCCACTTTGTCCCTGGTCTTTTTCCTCAGGATCATCAAAAAGGGGACTACAGACACCAGCAGAAACCACAGTGAGGTTATAGCTAAGTGAAAGAACAGGAACTACTTCCTATTGCAGAGCTAATACAACTAAAGGATTTTTTTGTACCACCTTCCCCACCCAGAAGCAGAGGTGCAAGGGCATATGAAAGAGTAGCATGAGATGAGTCATGACCCCATAATGGCATGGTGCAGGACTTCACCTTCCCACACACTGCAAGAGGATCAGGAGGCAGACAATGATACTCACCTGCTTACAGGAGGAGGGGTTAGTTAGCAGGTCCTATGCAGGCAGCAGCCGCAAATAACGAAGAAGGAAACATGCCAAAAATTAGTCACAGAGAAAGATATCAAGTTTAACAAGGCACCTGAATTTAGACACACACTCTTTTTTAAAAGAATAAAATGCTTAGCAAGTAATACTGGCCCAGATGCTTCAAAGGTATTTCAGCATTTCTTTGCATATTTTAAATCAGCAGATGTTGGGAAACTAAGAGTTCTAGGTCTTTTCTGAAAAGAGTAAATTCAGTCTCCAAAGCATAAATCTCTCAGATCTTGAAACATTAACTAGGATAATGCTTAAATACCTTTACAAATCTAGTCTGGAGCCTCACTGAAAGAACTGCCAAGGTTAAAACTTGAGGGTCAGTTCTCCTCTCCTGAGGCACAGGCAGAGTTTGCCACTGTTAGAAACAACTTGTTTCAACAGCATGTTATACCCCTTAACAATTTATAACCAAGTATTTTGAAAGCTCTCTGTAACCACCAAAGAAGCCTTACAGCACTACTGGGTGACAGACACCAACTATTTCACAACATATTCCATACTCCAGGAAAACACCAGATATACTGAATCAAAAGGTCAATATTACACAGTAACATTGAATCAAGGTTAGAAGACAAGTGTAAAAATTCTTGGTCCAGCATTCTCTACACTGGACAAATCTGCTTTCCCTCATAGCCACCAAGATGATATAGTGGGTTTGAGAGAGGAGAAAAGACCCTTTGTCATTAAAAAAAAGAAGAAGAAAGAAAAGCTGTTTAATGCAAATGAAACTGGAAAAAATATGAAGATCATGTTAATAACAGCAAAGAAAGAAATATCTTTATCTATACTCATTCAACATTTCAGATGCACAAGACCAGGGCTTTGCACTGACATTTTTCTTTACAGACATTTGGATGAAGTTTAAAAGTCACAAACCCAGGGTAAACACATACTTGGCCAGAGTGGAGAATTTCCAAAAATAAAAGAGGAGAAAAGACTAAATGTGAATCAACTAGAAAAGTTCTCACAAAATTTTGATTCAAACATAATTTTGGTTTCCAGGTCTTTAAAAAAAATAAAAAATAAAATTGATGAGGACTTGTTGATTGGAATCCAGTTCCCACTGGGGTGAGTATGGGTAAAAAAGAAAGTGTCACAAAAAGTAATAACAATGGAATATTTAAGGGGAAAAAACCCAAGAAAACCCTCAATGAAAGCTGGAAGGGTAGCAATGCACCTAACTACACAAAAATATGAGTAGCTTACATAAGTGATACTTTAGTGTCTGGAGCCACTGTCATAAAGGGCGTTTAATGAGGATGGAAGAGAACTGTTCTGAGACCCATGGAGGTCACTCTGAGACGATAGCTCCATTCCAGTGGGCAGGGGTAAGGGTCAGGTTCGTTTACGGTTGAATAGGCCAGGCTGCTTTTCAGTGGTTAGTAACACAGCCATAAATATTATTATTCTAACTGAGAGTTGATAGAACAGGACAGCTTTGGCTTTGGATTTTGGGGCTCAAAGGAAGCAAGGCTTTGCAAGGTCATTTCTAGTGAGGAAGCTGCAATGTTTGCACCCGAAACATTGGAATAGCACCTTGATGTTGCTATGGCTACCCATGTGCACAGACAACAGTCTGGCTACTTGCAAGACAACTGGGAACTCACCACCATAGCTAAGCTGTTGGCAGAGGGTCTAAATCCAATCTTGTAACAGCACTGAAATTTCATGTGCCTTTCTTCCCCTCTGTGAACTAAGTCCTTGTTTCAGGGAATGGGATTCACAGAAAGGGAGAAGGACCCACTGAAACCACAGCTATTTGCAGGAGCAGAATAAGAAATGAAATATGCAACAAGTAGCATCACATTCTTCACAGTTCAAGTTGGGATGCTAATCTAGGTGGCTGTGAGCTAGTAAATCAGAAGAGTTATTCATTATGTTTATTGGATTAGATAGAAAAATGAGAGAGGGAAGGGAACAGATGGAAAAGTCCAAAGATGAGGGGTTGGTTTGTTAATTTTAAGGTACTGAATAAGTTAATTATAATGACAATGAAATAATTATAATCACTGTAAGTCTTAATCATAACAGCTGCTTATGGCAGTCACATCTGTGTCTTTTCCTAAAACTCCAGAGCAATGATCCAATTCTGCAGAATACAGACAACTGAATTTCTCCAAACACATTACAAAAGCAAAGGAAAGCTAGGGGAGTTCAGGGAGTGCAAGTACAATTCCTCTCTTGCTAAATCTCATTCAGCAGAGATAGACAGATTGAAGGTGACTTGCTTTCCAAGAAAAAGAGGAAGGAAAAAAAACCATTCTAATAAATGGCTGCTTTTAAAGTATGCTGTTTGTGTTAAAATCTGTAATTCAGACAGTTTCTGTCACCTAGCCAGCCAGGTCAGTTGGCTGTTTAAGAAAAAATAGAAAAAGCCAAAGACAGCTAATTCAGTCACCTTGCTTTGTACTCAGGCAACTACAGACTTTCTCTGAATGAATGGGAGAAATAGAAATTTGGGTATCAAGCATGAATGTAAAGCTCAGGAGCTTTTGAAAGCCAGTGGCTGCTGACATCAAATAAAGCATTACGTGTTGGGAGTTGTTGTCTCTAAGAGCTGCCCATTAGTATGAAGTTTGTTGACAACAGAAGGTTATACTCTGCCCTATATGTCCTCCACACATTTTTTTTGTTCCTGTGACTTTTTGAACAGTGGCAGGGCAACAAATGATGCAGCCTGAGTGCAGGTGGACAAGGGCCCAGATCACTGTCATGTTCTTTCTTCCTCCAGAAATTCAAGGAAGACAAAGTGTGGAAGAGTTTACCCCCTACCTGGTGTCTCTGATACGCGGAGAACATCTTTTCAAAATCTTCTAGATCCAGCACCTTGAATGCCTTCAAATCATCAATCTCATTCCAGATTGTGCCATGGATCCTCTCCTGAAAGAAAAGGTCATATTTTAATGAGATAGCAAAAGTTTTTAGCTAAGAACATCCAATCCCATTTGGACAGATTATTCTCTCCTGCTCACTGGCCATATTCCTATGTACTACTACTGCCATTTTAGAGGTCATGCTTTGTTTCAAGAATCAAAGGAAAAAAATAGTGCTGTGTTTTTTGGTTGGTGTTTTTTTGTTTGGGGCTTTTTTTGGTTTGTTTTTGGGTTTGGTTTTGGGTTTGTTTTTTTTAAATACTGAGTATTTTGTATTTTTCATCACAGCAAGCCTCTGATGAAAGGGCATGTTCCAAGACTAGCAGACTACATCTCGGGCAATATCCATGATCCCACAGTATGCTTCCTTTCAAGAGCGGCCATCTGTCTAACACTATGATTGTGGTCATGCTGAAAGAAGTGTTACCATCATGAGGAAAAAGCTTAGGAAGGGCACTGGTGCATGACAAACCCCAGGCACATCTTCCCTTCTGCAAATTTTGCCAGGTTCTGTTGTAAACCCCAAAGGGTGTGTGTTTTTTGTTCTGCCTGCCTGTGAAAGTAGTTTAAAGTTTTATTTTATTTTCCTCTTAAGGCTCTGAGTCTTTGAAGTCTAATTGTTTCCTATTACATGATCTCCCTGTCTGCATGAGTTGTTGACTCAGATAGACACAAACTATACCCAGATCTCTGGATCTCCACACTAGCTGGAGATGTTTACAACCCATGTGACACGTTATCCTGAATGCCAGGGAACTGTAGCTGTCTGGCAGATGATTAGCATGGAGGGAGACAGGCACAGACTCCTCCTCTAACTGTGCTGTCCACCAACCCTGGACCAAATAAGCTCTTGTAGTACATGAATTAGCTAGTCAGCAGTCATCCTAAACTAGGAGAAGGCCTTGGGGTCTCCTGCTGGCTTTCTCAGGACAGATATCTTTGCTGGCAAAGAGGACACAGAGATTGAACTACCTTCTTCTTCCCACTGACTGTTAATTTGCATGTTGTGTGGGACAAGCTTTGGGCAATTACCCATTCAAAAAAGGAAAATTTGCCCTTCACACCTGACAACACCATCTTTCAGTTCATTTAGTTAATGAAGTGTACATTTATTGTACTTTATTAACTGGAAAAATAAGGAAGGTTTTGATTAAAAGAAAAAGGAAATGGACAGAAGGGATTGTAAAAGAGACCTAAGCAAACCCCAGGAGATGAAAAGCCAGCAGAACGCTGATGCAGAGAAAGCCAGGAACAGCAAGCAATAGCAAAGAAACCCTCACACAGGCTCCAGCTCTGAAGTACCTGACTTGTACCTACACAGCAAAGTGCATTAACACTTCATTATCAGAACTAATTAGGAACAGGCTCTACTTCCCATTCACAGTCATCAAAGGAACGAGGGAAATGTGCTAAGCCACAAGGCTCAAGGAGCAAGGAAAAACACCTGATGGGAGGATGAAATGAGGGGGAAATAAAAGTGTGAAGTGTTCTGGAGGAAATTCCTGGCAGAGCGGACACTGCGGAGGAAAACCAACACCCTCCCTCCAGAGGCAGCCTGTGAGTGCCTGAGGACAAGGAGGGGTGTCTGCAGGGCTATTTACAGTGAGAGCATATACTGGATGGGAGCAGCACCCATCCCTTAATATGCTCACCGATATAACTGTATCATTCCTTGCAATCAGTGTGGCTCTTCCTTCTATAGTAGGAAGCAGCATGACCCTGTGGCTGTAACACTGACAAACGAGTTTGGGAGGCTCATCTCAGCCAAAGGAACAGTAGACAAAGTTAATTTTCATTTTATCCTAACCCTGGACTCTACTGCCAATCTTAGCCAGAAGCATCCAGGCATAGTGTTCATTCTCATTCAGTTTCCAGGCTAGCTTTATAAGCCTTGAATTATAAATCCTGAGGGATGTATTTGAACAGCAGAGCAGTTCTCCGAGTTCCTCACTGTTTCAGATTGTCCCATCAAACACTGAAATGGAAGAATATTTCTTGACAGGAGCCAGTGCACATGACTTCAGGAGCAGTCCTTAGAATCACCATTGGGACAGAGCCCTGAGGATGCCAAAAAGCTATACACAGTGTTTGGCAGAAGGTTGGATGTGACTCAAGATACAGCTACTTATGAGAGTAGCCCATCTACCTGTCTGGCTGCAAAACTCTCATGGGAGTGAAGTTTCCCCATAAATGGCAAGAACAGTGAAAACGTGGCTAGTCTGAATGACTTGCAGAGGTGCCAGAACAGGCAGTTCTGAGACTTACAAAGGGCTTGCAGAGAGTAATCATCCATACTTCCCCAGAAAAACAACCCAAGGAAGTGAAAGTGTTTCTCATTTCAATTCAGATTCATTTTAAGACCCAGGTTGAATCTAGTCCTGTCCAGGATGGTTT
This sequence comes from Gorsachius magnificus, assembly GCA_034008185.1. Taxonomy (NCBI): domain Eukaryota; kingdom Metazoa; phylum Chordata; class Aves; order Pelecaniformes; family Ardeidae; genus Gorsachius; species Gorsachius magnificus. The sequence continues at coordinate 27,086,447 of CM067083.1, read as the reverse complement.
GTATGCTACTTGTAGCAGAAAGACAAATTCCAAAGCAGCACCCATTGCAACGGTGTGCACAAATAGAACTTTGACCCAAGCAACCCAATTTTAGTGCTGAAAAACTGAATCGGCTAATCCAGTCAAAGAAAAAAAATGAGGCAGGCAGAGCCTTTGTTACTTGCAATGGGGCTGTCCCATCTATTTCTACCCTAAGCTCTGCCCTTGAAAACCTTCATGTTGCTGCCAGATAATTTCCTACACTGAGCTCTTGCTACTCAGTTATGGATTAACTGGCTGATAGTTCCTTGTCATCAGCCAGAGAGACTGAGCATTTTAAGAGAAACAGACATGCATAATGTGGTTGCTATGATAAATTATTCCCTCAGCACCATAAAAAATATTTATGGTCCCTAAATAACAATTTAAAAATAAAGTAAACTCTTTCTTCTTTCCTTCTTTCCTTCTCCTTAAAAAATAAGAGGGAAAAAAAGAAAAAAAAAAAAAAGACATCACTCAATCTGTAATATTCTTTTCTCCCCATATTTATTTATTTATTCATTCATCCTTTTATTCATTCTACAAAGTTTTCCAAGACCTGTGGTTCCTCTGCTTTGCAAAATCTTGGCCCCCGTTGAGACGTAAATCCTATAAACTACATTTCCCAGCGTCCTCTAGCAAAACGGTAGTACATACTGGGTAAGGAAACATTATCAGAACAGGTATTGACAAGGTATTTGCTCCACTAAGCTGAGTTTTTGGTATGTTGCATTTAACAATTTGCTCACTGTAGCTGCTTCAGTTATGTCATTCTACCTTTGTAATGAAGCCGAATTTCCTGAGAGACCTACCAAGATTAGAGAATGACAGTGTTTGATGGAGCTACAAATCATATCAAGCTGTCCTCTGCTACATCTAACAAATTATTTTATTTACCCTGAAAGATAAATAGCAGTACTCTACAAGCCACCAAAGTCCATCATGCCTCAATAACCTCACAGCATGAGTGAAAACTTACAGTACTTTGGGAAAGCCTTTCACTTGTCCTGCAGGTCCAGAGAAACCATAGAAACTATGAGTGTCCTGTGAATACGGGAGCAGGCAATCCTGCTTATTAGTAGGTTAATATTTGTAAAATATTAACCATCAAAAAGTGAAGCAACTTAAAATTTTAATTCATAATTCCATTATGAATCTGAAAAAGGGATATGAACAGAGTACATTTTTCAGATTTCTCTCTTGATATCAAATCCTTTCCTCAGTGTAAGAAAAATCCACTTTGAGCAAAAATTGTATTTCTGGCATGTTTGTTAATTGAGACAGCTGTTTTATCTCACTGTAGGACTAGGCACCACCAAGGCTATTATAAGTAGCTTCACACTGAAATTTTTGTAGAAATCTTTCCATTAATTGTGAACCTCTGGCAGCAGTCCTGCATCATTGTTTGCCATGATCCTCAGGCTGCTTTTAGGAAGAAAGTTCCCGAAATCAGAATCATCAATAACATTACAGAAACATTTTTTAAAAAAATTGGGTCAAAATTAACATTTCTGTTTATGTGATTTTTTTTGGGAGGGGGTTGGTGGTGGTTTGGGTTTTTTTTTTTAAACCCTATGTGGTATGTAGAATAAATACCTTTCTTCTGACACAATTTCACCCAGGTCTATTTAGGACTGGCTAAAGAGAGCCGCTTTTAGATCACTGACTAGAGTCATTACCAGCCTGAATCTTAACAGGAAGCTGCTTTTCCAGCCATGAGATAACAAGCAGCGCAGTTGAACGTTGACTTGATTTACTCTGATAAATATAAATTTATTGATTTGAAGTTATTAAAGAGGTAATTATATTAATGCCTACTTCCAGTATGCTTGAAACCAGTCCATAATTTGGATTAACCATAAATGTCTGGTCCCTGATTGTGTTGTGTAAAATTCAGAGAGGGATAGCAAACTCCATTTGCTGTCCAGAAACAAAGAAAGGAATCTTTCAGGACATTACAGTGGTTACACTGCAATATCTTTTTTCTTAAAAAACAGAGATCCTTGGCACCAGCACTACTGTAGTGCTGCATGAATGGAATTCACAGATGATGCTGCAGTGCTTTATGAATGGAGCTGTGGTGTGGAAGGGCTTAACCAGATCTCAGCCCATCCATGCACCTAGATAGCTTTGCCACTTGATCATCAGCTCACATCAAAGCTAGTGCAAAATCTTTAATTCTCAAAGGAAATTAGTGGGGTTTTGGAGTTTCCTTGTTAGAAGCATGAATACTTTCCAGTCAAACCTTTTTTGGTGGTGCCCATGGGAACTGTGGACAATATGTTATTGTCAGCTGCTAAGAGTATGAATATATTTGATCATTCTCCTAACACCCAACAGCTCAGTCCTTTCCTTCCAAAGACAATATCAACATTGGGAAAAAAAAAAAGACTCATATGAATTGTCCTGGACAACAGCCTTGATTTCACTACTGAGAAAGTGTAACGCAGACAAATCCTTCTTGGGCAGCCCCGTCCACACTCCTCTCAGGCTCTGTTGGCTTTCTCTCAAACCCTTGAGGCAGGTTGCATGGACAGAAAGGGGTTTGCTCTCATGTGGGCTGCCTCAGTCCCGACATCATCTTCACACTTAAGAAAGCTTAGGAGAGAGATTCTGTACTAACTGCTTTGAGAAGGATGGAGAAGGATGGTCTAAACAGTATGCAGAGATACCCAAGAGCTGAATAACATATTTGACCTGGCTGCAGCCCTGAGTTTGCGTACAGCTCTGTTTCCAACACTGTGTCACCACACTTCGCTGTGTTGCATAGTGCACACGTGCCTGTGCTCTTTGCTAACTAGACTGGTCTTTTAAAAAAGAAAAACAAATACATGGTGTCAGATGTATTTTTCCTCAAAGTGCTTTTGTGGGGAAAACTTGTATTCATGTGAACTGGAAGTTAAACACTACAACGAACCACAATAATGCTATGCACACTTCCAGACCTCAGTTTCCTATGCTCAAAAACTTGAGATACACTGCTCCCAGCCAGAGCACTTGTGTGTCTTCATTCATTCATGCATGTCTACTTTGACAGTTTAGGAGAACACCACAGAAGTGCTGCAATGGTAACAGAAGGCACGATGAGGCCGTCAAACCTACTTGTGACTTCCCATTCAGAGGATTCATAACCACGTGAACAGAGAGAAAGAGCCTGGTACTGAAAGAGGAAATCTAGGATACCTGATTAAAATGGGCAAAACGTGTTGCCTTCTCCAGCAGTCAGTGGAATTAAATAATTCTAAACAAAGTGCATCCCAAATAACAAGGCAAGCCACCCGTGTCTGCCCCACAACTTTTTACCAGGTCAAAACACTAACACTGGCAGACACCCCAAAATGAAGCCCCCACCCTCTTATGCCCCTTTCCCCAACTATTCTGCCTTCCTCAAAATAGCATCCTTTATGCACCTCACCACCCAGGTCTTCAATTTTATTAGCACAGCTGCCTTCACTCCTAACCAGAGGGCAAGATAAGCCTACAGTTACTGTACACTAAACAGAAACACCTGTGACTCTCTCTTTTTCATATACATTCATATATATACATATATTAGTTACTATTTCTTTTCTTCAGAGCACTAAGTCCCATGTTCTGCAAAGGAAAATAAATCCCCATCCTTACATTCTCTCCCACACCCCCCACGTGGCCTTGACAGACAAGCACAGACGGTGGAGCAAATATTTCACTTCACTTTATTTTAAAGAAAAGGAGAGAGGGGGAGAGAGAATTCTTGTGGCATTCCAGAGGTCCCTGGACACTCATTCCAAATACCGGAGTTGGGCCCTGGGTGAGTTTCAGTCTAAAAGAGAACCTGGGTTTCTAGGCAGCCATCCAAACTCAACACAGACACTTTTTTTCTTTCTAAATCAGTTACAAAAAATTAAGACTTGGGGGGGGGGGGGGGGGGGGGGGGGGGAGAGAGAGAGAGAGAGAGAGAGAATGGAGAGAGAGAAATGGAGGGGAAAGAAAGGCAACCAAGGTAGCAGAAAATTAGTGCAACAGGAAGAACAAAGTCCTCTGCTTTTATTGTCAATTTGGAGTTTTATCGCCAAGAGACAGAGTTGCAAACATGCCAGGAGAAGGCCAGCTTCTCTTGTGGCCATGAACAAAAGGTGAGGAGAATCAGGCCACCTTTCGCTCCTTAGTGACGGCCCTTGCCAGGATAGAGGAGGCTGGTTTTGGAGCTGGTTCTCACCACATTTTGTCTACATTGGCTCTGGCCATCCTTTTCCCTGACACGCAAGTGAGGGCAGCTCTGGCACACCAGTCCTGGAGATGTCCAGATCTGGCTTACTTATTCAGTCCCACTACAGCTTTGCCTAACTGATAGCATGCCTGGATCTACTACAGCTCAATCTGACCAGCACCTTGGTCATCACAAAAGATATGCTGCACTGCTGGAGAACTGGGGAGACTCCCTCAAGACAGTTACTGACTCCTACTGACCTCAGCCCAAGGAAAGCCACAATATCACTGGCTTCTGTCACCTTGCACTTCATGGCATTAATCAACACTGAGTTACACTTTGAAAGTAAATTAATTGCTGAGAGTACTGCAATTTCTTACCTCACTCAGCTTAGCCCAGTTGAAGGATTTCAGAGGGTGTGAAGGCTGTGGGATAGATTTCTTCTTCAGGCTGGTGCCACTGCTGCTGAAGGTAGTTGTTGAAGGGGCTGGCATCCCCATGCTGAAGAAAGGTGGTGCTCCCGGTGGGGGAGGAGGTCCTCCTGGTGGAGGTGGTGGAGCAGGAGGAGGAGGACAGCTGGAGAAAGGCAGAGGAGGTGGCAGCGGGGGCAAATTCTCAGACATGTGAGAAGAGGACAAAGCTAATGGGCCACCTGGAGGGGGTGGTGGTGGGGGTGGGAAGGAAATGCTGCCCCCTTGCTGGAAAATAAAAAACCACAGAGAAAAAGAAAAACAGTTTAAAAGGCACAATAACTCTACATTGCCAGCTGATGTGATTTTATTACGAGTCTCAAAATATTTGATGTTTCCTTTAAAGCCTCCTGCACTCAAAGCCATGCAATAAAGGGAGGAATCTCAGCTTTCATTTAAGAGAAAGTTTCAAGCCCTTGAAGTTGTGGAGAAGAGCTTGAAAAAAGGAACCATAAATGGCTCAGAAAAACAGAAAGCTAGGAAAAGCAGCCAAAATGTATTATTTTCTCCTTATGTATGAAAAAAGAGAAAAGTTCAATCTTATGAGCTTTTGAACTCCTGGGTTTTAAACCTTAGGGTTTGAAATACTGAATACCTGTCATAGGCCCCACTAATGCAAAGTGGGAGAGGGGAGGAGGAAATGAATCTGCTTTCTGCAGTGTCTAACTTCTCAGGGCTGTCCTGGTGAGCTGAGGCTCAGGCACACTGCCGGGACAGAAGGAGCACCAAGCAGGAGGGAGCAGCTGCAAATGTCGCTTCTGCAGAGCTCTAAAGACAGCACAGATGCTTTTAAGCATGGCAGGAATCCTGTTTCTTCACTAAATTTGCTTTCAAATCTGGGACTTTCCTCTCTCTTTCACTGAAATAACAACCAGGGCCACCCCACTCAGCAGTAAAAATTATGCCTGGAGGAGGACATGTGTGATTCAGCAGCTCCTGCAAGGAAAGTGGCTGAGGAGAAGGAATGGAGCAGACCATGCATTATCTATTCTATCCCACCAGCCCAGGGATTTTGGTCTCAGCTAAAAGCTGAGAAGCTTCTACGTATTCGTCTTTCTAGCTGGCTAAACAGACTCTCTCTGTGCAGACCATAGAAATAGTTTCACTCATAATGTGCTTTTATCCATCATTCGCTAGTTAGCAGGCTTTAAACAAGGATAGGAAGAGTCCCAGTCTCATACCGAGAACTCATTAAGTTGAGCCACCAGGTCGTTCATCTGGTCCCGGGTCTGGCGCAGCTCCAACGATTCCTTCTGTAGCTTGTCCTTCATTTTGTTCAGTGTCTTCATCATTTCATCTTTCTCCTGGGTCTTCGTCTCACATTCCCGCTCCTTCTTCTCTAGCTTGTTCATCAGCTCAGCATGATCTAGAGAGAACAGGCAAGTGGGGCTGATGAAATAAAACTCATGAACAGTCCTCAGAGGAATTCAGGTTATGCTGAAATAAAGCTTACAAATCTGTCAGTTCAACTGGGGATGTATAATGAGAGGAGGAAAAAGAAAACAGAGTCTGACTGTCTTGACAGTGATCTTCAGTGATCAAGACAGCAATGCCCAAATTTCACTTAGACTGTAAAATCACTTCATGTGAGGACTGAGGGAAGCCCCATCCTATGAAACACATAAACTGATCACCATGAAACAAAATGTACTGGAGGGAACAAAGCAGGGTTTGTCCACAAAAGGAAAAGTTGTGCCCAGCTCTGTTGCCCACTGCTCTATGACTGAATCAGGGTCAGTCTTGCCTCCTCTTTCGCCTCTCCAAGTACAGAGGATGCACTCACCTTTCCGAAACTTCTCTGCCTGGTCCCTCCACTGCTTGACTTCATTTTCGTTCACCAGCCTGAAAGATGATATCAGATCATTTAAACTTGTTCTGACCTACCCAGGCTGAAATGCAAGTGGCCATTATGTGTAGTGATCAGCAAAGGCAACCTGGTGAATTTACATGTTTATATAGGATCATACCAGTGGTCAGTCTGGTTCCAGATCCTGATCCTTACTGTAGCCAACAGCTAATTTAAATGTGATGGCTTGTTGCTCAAAGTCCTGAGAAGGGATAAAGGAATGCCTGGGGAAAAAAATCCTGATACGATCCTGCCTTCAACTAGAGCTCTCAAAATGCCAAGTTTTTTGAAAGAGAGAAAGTCATCACTAAAATAATCATAGCTGCTGTGGGTTACAAATTACTCCACCCTTAATATGAGACCAGATTGCCATCTTTTTTCCCTACTTTCTGTAGTTCTGTTTTTTCTTTCTTACAAGGAGGGAGGATGCTTATCTGTTAGGTAATATATTAATAACAAGGCAATGCTCATATCTCATACTGGCACAGCTATTTCCTATTACTGACAGAAAATATGCAGGGCATGCTGGGGATTGATTAGATATGCAGAATGAGGAGTAGCTACGAAAGTAGAAAGGGAAGATCAGGCACGAGGTCTACAGTGAAGCCTGATATCCAGACAGACAGAAAGAGATCAACATCAGTGTATTTTTCCATTATGAGAAATCAGTTTTGATTTTGGCTCATGCCTGTAATAGGAGGGACTGTAAGATTTTTAGTACAGGAGAATTTGGTTTCATATGAGGCTTATGTTCTATAAAATGCTCTTTTCAGTGGATAATTCAGAAGGGTAATGGGCCATGAATTATCTGCAGAGGCAGATGGATAGGATGAAGAGTCCAAAAGTTTGGCTAAAAAAGGACTGAGAACAGGGAAGTTGAGATGAGAGCCAGCTCATGTAGCTAGACTTCTCAAATGATGCATCCTATGGGAAAAAATAATGGTAGTGCCCTCAGCCAAGTCTGTGGGTGAGAGCATGCAGACATTTTATGAAGAGGTAAATGGTTTTGTGTGCTAGGTGGGGGTTGCTTTCCACTATTTGAAATCTTTCTAAACTATGTTGTCATTTGTGAGAAATGAGATCTAAGTAGAGATGACCACTTTTTTTTTTTTTTTTTTTTTTTTTTTTGGAGGGGGGAGGGAATATCAAGGAAAGCTTTGATCAACATTCTGAATGAACAAGGCTTCCTCACGTGCCTTTTTATGTCATGGATATTTTTTCTGCTTTTCTAACGAGCTTAATGTTCAATAGAAATTAGAAGCCAAAGGCAAGGACTTTGCTAGAAAATACCATCTCGTTGTCATTAGAAGAAAACTATTTAGAAGACAATGAGAAGCTGTAAGTTAAAATAAGAAATTCTTTAGATATGATATTTTATTTCTAAGCACCTGTATACTTATCATATACTTATACCTGCATAACAGAAATAAATAATAATAATGTAGCTTACATTTTAATGATATTTTTGACACTGAAGTTTTCCAATGGAGCTATATCTGGATCATCTCCTCGTTCATCCTGAAGGACAATTTGTTGAAGTATTCTGTCCAACAGCTGCCACTGCTGAAAGTTTCCTCCATTCCTCTTATCTGTACAGAAAAAGACCTACCCATGAGAACTTCCATTTCCATGCCAAAGTGCAGAGACCTGCCAACAGGCTGGCATTCCTTCCTTTCCATCTTCCATCTCAATCCTGTACATAGTAAATTATAGAACACAAAGCCTAACACTGAACTGTTGCTAGCAGATTATTTGCAAGCACCTAACATATTGGAACAGCATATAAGAGGCGTGGGCAACTGTGCACCCGATTTGCACATTTAGGCTGTACAACAGTTTTGACAGATTAACTCTAACTTGCACTTTAAACGCCTACAAAATTGATTCCTTTGTGATAGCTGCAACTTAGTATTTTCTGGAGTTTGGTGTTTGGAGTGGTTTTGGTACCTAGTAACATCATGATCAGGCACTGTAAAAACAATCAGATTTTCTAGCTGCATGCTCAGTTATCTGCAGTTCAGTGAAACTCAACTGGCATGAAAAATTCATAAGAACGTCACCAAAAAGTGTGGAGAGAAAGAATAGAAATTGAAACAAAGGGACTGATCCCATGAATATCAATCAGAAGAGCCAGAGCAACATGAAGTTCACCTCAGCTCCCTGAGTTACATAACCTAAACCTTTATATTCTTTAATACAATCCTGTCCTGGCCTAGCAGGATTTAGCCCTTCTGCTACCAAAAATCCAGGTCAATACCTAAAGCTCAAGTACTGTCTTAAAGAGTAATATCAAGGAGACCACCAGGACAAACAACTGCTTGAATTTGTGCATGGCAGTACTTGAATCTAATGAGGGCCTGAAAACATACCACATTACTTCCTGAAAAAGCACACCACGGTACAGCTCCCTCATGTTCCTTTCTCAGTTTGACTGCTCAAGTATGGTTGAAAGGAATGAAGACCAGCATCTGATACCTAACAGGGTCAAGGCAGGCAGTTCTCCAGTGATCTTGCTGTGCCTTTGCTCAGGTGCTACGCTGTGGAAGCATAACTGAACTATTTTATTATAGTTAACAAGAAGATTCATATTACTTCTCTTGAAAACAACTGCCAATGTTATTTTTCAGTTTGATTTCAGGAGCTTTCCACTGATGCACTGCCATGAGATAGCAGCCTGAAGACTTACTGTGGAATTTCCCAGTGACAGAACAGCTTTCAGTACTGTATTGTTTCAGTAGAAAAATTCCTCGCTGCATTTGGTTAATATTCAAAATGGTATCTATTTCTGGGAATTCCCTGATCCAGAGCACAAAGACTCTTTCTTTTTTAAAACTACTGATTTAAAATCATTAAAAGCTATGCCAGTGACTAACTGCAATGTCTCAGCTACTTAATTTTATTTGCAAGTACAGAGAGGTCAAGCTGCTGCTTTAAGTAGTGTGGCAAAATCTGCTGGATGGATTCAGTGTAAGATACCAAGTCCCTTAGCTACTGCAAAGTTCTGAATGAAAGACAAGGGCAGTGTGTGTCCTGGTATCTGTGACTCTGTACCCACACCAAAGCTTCACCAAGTTCTTCAATACCCCTTGCTTCGGAAAACTGCAATGTACTCACATGGCATCTGCAAGCAGTGCTGGAGGATGGATAACAAATAGGGATAGGCATCTGTGTGCTTCAATCTCTTCTTGATCAACTCAAACATCTGAGAGGCACTTTTTGTATCAATGTGGATCTAAAGCGAGAGAAGGTAATGAAAGAACAAGTGAGAGAAAAACCATGCACAGTGAAAGCCTTCCTAACTGTGAAAGATCTGCTCAACACAGAGACAGGGAACTTTCCAGCAACTGGACCTCTACAGAGAGTCCTGCAACATTTAGCTGCCAGTTCCAGAGAGGAGCAGGCACATGTGTCTTTGAGACGAGCATCGCCATCTCCACTCCAGTATGGAAAAGATCCCCAAAGTAAGGGGCTAGAAAGGTGGGAAGCATGCAAAGCCACCAAGAACTGTTCTGGAGCAAGAAAAATAGTTGAGTCCTAGAAAGTGGTGGCAAAAATAATACAGGCTAAGAAGGAAAGGGCTAGTTGTTCTGTATCAGTGTGCGTCAAGAGCTGGTCATGAAGAAACAGGAAGCTACAACTATTCCAGACCCTACAGCCTCTTACTGCTGCTAGAGGTTGTGGAAACTGTCCTTGTTTTATGCTCATCTTTAAAATTCACCCAATATAAAATATTGATCCTCTCCACAGGCTCTGAGGTGACAGTCTTCAGGAGAATAAAAGTGTCAGAGAAGAGCCCAAGCTTCACCCATAGTCCTGTAAAGGGAATGTCTGAAACTAGAATGCATCTGGATCATCAGGACTGAGAACATGAGACCAGGGTTCCTTCACTCCTGAACCTTCATCCAAACAAAAGAAAGAAGTCTTTGTCAAAGATACTTGGCAGAAGCCCTGTCTGTGATCATTGGTTTCATTGTTCACACATCACAGACCCCCTATTTGCTAAATGAGAAACAGTGAAAACAAGAGCACCTGCCACTCTCAGCACCCAAGTCAATCCTTGTTTTCAGGGAACTCAAAGGGTCCATTCAGGTTGAATGCACCAAGCATTCAAAGTGGCAAGCTCAGGTACTCCAGAGGAAAAACTTACCAGGTCAAACCGCTTGGCAAGTTCCAGGTCATCTTCATTTCTGACCATCTCAAAGAAATCTAAGTGCCTAAGAGAAAACAGAAAAACAAAACAAACAAAACCTGCCAATGTTCATGGCATAATTAATTCCATCTTAAACTAAGTGTGTCACTACAGAAGTAGCAACACCTCATTTCCAGCTACAACACTTGGAAATCGGCAAGCTTTTCTTACATGAAGTGCTGGGATAGGTATGCAAGGAAACTCATGGGGGTCAGTGACAGGCCAAAAGGAGTGGCTGGCTGAGGTATACGCGCTCATTAATCCTTGTGCTAAGTCATTGTGTTAAGGCTGCTAAAAATAAACATAAAACAGGAAAGGGATATTCTCTTTGTGATGAATGCAATGCCTGCAGTGATAACATGTTTCTAAAAAGTCCATGCCATACTTGTTAACCAGATATTAGACTGTCAACAAGTAGTTTCTTTTACACGGTGGAGCAGAGATGCATTCAGTGAATTAGTTAAACAGCAGAGCTCACTGTTGTCTTTATATTTGGCTATTGACAAGCACAGCAGCATGCCTCTGTTGGGATCTGAGGGACCTGGCAAGAGACACATTTGACCATGGCATCTGGACTCCTCTTGCATGGAGACCACAGCACAGCAGATGATGTGGAGAAAGGCTGTGGCACATCTCCCTGTATTGACCTGGCATAGAGTCTGTGTAACCCAGACATCTGGGATCCTCTCAAACCTCTGTTATCATTCTCATTACTGTAACCTGTAATATCCAAAAGTGCCCCTAAGCCCCTCCTAAACATTCCTGGTTACTGACCAAAGGAACAGGGCAGTCCTATAGGACAGATTCTCTTACTGGTTATAATGTTGTAGATCAAAAGTAACATTACTGGTTCCAGCTCTGCAGCTGTCTGTGTAGAAACGTACAACTGCACGCAATCTTTCCCTGTGACATCAATGCACAGGTATGTACCTCCACCTGCTCAGAGACCACAGAATCACACAGAATCACAGAATGGCAAGGGTTGGAAGGGACCTCAGGAGATCATCTAGTCCAACCCCCCTGCAGTGAGCAGGGACACTGCTAACTAGATCAGGCTGCTCAGAGCCCCGTCCAACCTGGCCTTGAATGTTTCCAGGGATGAGGCCTCCACTACCTCTCTGGGCAACCCATTCCAGTGTTTCACTACCCTAAAGAATGTGATGGCAGCGGTGGGATTCGAACCCATGTCCCCAAAGAGACTGGAGATGTGAGACCACTCTTTACGACAGCAGCTGGTGCTAACCTGGTGCTTATGCAGGATCTCAGGCACAGTACATTTGCCCCCAGGGATAGCTCTATCACCCTATAGCAGCTCCTGACAGTGGATGTTTGAGAAAATGGTGCCTTGAAAGCTGCAGGCATAGGCCTGATCCATAGGTTTTTCACCATGTGCTTAGTAAACCTGACACTTCTATCTAGGAAATCCAAGATGCCAGATACCTACAAATCAGCCCTAGTCTGTAGGAAGGGGCATGGAGTAGCAGACAGGAAGGAATAGCAGCATGACAGCAGGTTGATGCCTCTCCACAAACCTTAATGTGGTCACAGGAGAACGCAGACTCCTGTGACTGCCTGCTCTTATACCTTAAAATGCTTGGTTTTATTAAGCAAATAGATTTTACCAGGCTCCTCATTGGTTCATCAGTCTTTTAGCTTCTTGAAGTGTCTCAGTCAAATTGTTCAGGTTGTTTACTCCAAGTTTATTTTGGCATGTGGCTTTGTGAAGGGTTTAATTTAAGATCATTAGCAGCTTCAGTTACTGTGGCAAAATATGGAATTTCTAGCAGAGAAAGCATTTATTATCCATATAACTTTTAACACAGTAATTTGAAGGTGCCATTCAGTGTTACACTTTGTGCAGTAGCAGAGCTGTTTGAAGATGCTCCTCATTATTTTCTCTTGTCCCCTTGGCATCTCTACCCCTTTGCCCACCACAGGTGCCCCCGCTCTCATAGTTGTGCCAGTGCCGCTGTTTGGGAGGTTATGGTACAAGCTAGATCATGAAAAAGACTCAGCTTAAAGAAAAACCTTGGAAACTCAGAAACTGTGATTTGACTCAGTCTCAAGGAAGTCAATGAACTACTGGCTTCCCTCCTTCCTACCAGGACAGGCTTTTGTTCCACTTTTGCTACAAGAGAAAAAGAATTAGAAATTTTTTTTTTTTTTTAATTTAAATTCTGATTGCCATCCCCAGCTTAGAAGAAAAGCAATTCAGGAACTCCTTGCCATAGCCACTGCCAATTTAGTGTGTATGTTTCCTACTTCATCTGCTGATTTTAAGGACAAATCTCCTTTTTTGTCTTTGAAGGGAGTCAGTTTTAAGGGAGAGACAAAGCTTTGTGCTTAAATCTGAAACCCAAATGGAGAAGAGCTTCTAAGAACTCTTTCTGTTGATCAATAACTGTTCTCAGAAAACATGTCTTACCTGTCCAGTGTGGCATTCTCATGTCCTCTTAGCTTGTCAATGACGGGTTGAATTCCCAGCATTAGAAACTCATATCGTAGGTGTAATCGGAACTCCAAATTGTCCTTAAAAAGTGATGGAAAACCAAGTTACTAGGTTCCAAAAGCTTTTAATCATGAAAAAAAAAAAAAAAAAAAGAAAAAAAAGAAAAGCCAATGTAACAAAAGTAACGCTTTTAATGAAACAAAATAAGTTTAAACTATCCTCCAGACAATGAAAGAAATGAAAGAAAATCAACGTCTTTTCTGAAATGTCTCCCTTTGACATTTTTAAATTAAAATGTTTTGAGTTTGGCTTTGAGTCAAAACAACATTTCAAAACATTTCTGAAGGTAAAACAAAATATTTTCTAAAAGGATGAAACCAAGAGGTAAATGTTTTGCCGTTCTTTAAAAAGAAAAAAACCCCAACAAACCAAAACAAAAAACCCCGAAGCAATCATTTCAGTGCAGGTAGTCTATGTTATATTAGTAGAGGCTATGAATGAAATAATGTGGAAGACATTATAAGGCTGACATTAACAATTAAGCATTATTTTCCACAAACTATATCCACTCAATAACACAAGATTTCTGATATAATCTACTAGCCATTTCGAAGGTAAATTAATTCAAGTGTAACATTTTAGAAGGAGTTTCCAGGGCAGTGACTCACCTCACCAGCACCAGCATTCAGAACAGCATTGATAAAGGACATGATGGCTGTTTTGAGATTTACTTCATCTCGGTATCGCCCCATACTTCGGTCTAGCTCATTCAACAATGTCTGAAACAGAACAGCAGGCTGGGTTAGAGGATATAATCTAATTTGTTGCATCATTTTGCATACTGTTCATGGCATGTGCACACAGTCTTCTTTTGATTTGCTATAGATTCCCTTAAAGAAATAATTTTTCTTTTAGATAAGGTTGTTAGCAATTTCGGCCATGCCACAATAAACAAATGAAGAATAGCAACAGGAATAAAATGCCCACCTGATCCTAATGGAAAAAAAAAAAAAAAGTTTTTTTTTTAAACAAGCTATTATTTGAGAAAAAGCAGATGGCCCTTATGGTTTCTGCCAATGTGATCTAAGAAAGCAGCAGAATGATGTCCTTCCTAGTCAGTTAACTCTGTGTGGTGAATGTGACAGTTTATACACACAGAAAAATAGCATCATATTCATAAATCTTTTCTACTCACATAATTCAAGTAATTTTCATTATTTTGTTGTATCGCAGCAGGATAGATTGCACTTATGTACACACTAGGAGAGAATTCTACAGAGAAGCTATCTTTTGAGGAATAAAACCTATACATAGACCTTGGAAGAATTCTCCTTGTTCCTTCACTTAAAACCATTTCACATGAAGCAGACAATTACCTACCTCTTGGTAAGGTCGTGTTAGGGATTTGCAAATAACAGGAATATCCCCTGTGCATACAGCTCCAAAGCTTAAAGGTGAATTACATAGCTATACTGGAGGTGCCTTGAAGCTCCAGTTTTCTTGTTACAGAATCACAGAACGGTTTGGGTTGGAAGTGACCTTTAAAGATCATCTAAGTCCAACCCCCCTGCCATGGGCAGGGACATCTTCAACTCGATCAGGTTGCTCAAAGTCCCATCAGCCTGACCTTGAACACTTCCAGTGATGGGGCATCTACGACTTCTCTGGGCAACCTGTTCCAGTGTCTCAACCTTCTCTCATCAATAACCTCATTGTAAAAAAAAAAAAGAAAAAAAAAAAAAATCTCTACCTTTTATCCAATCTAAATCTAGCCTCTTATAGTTTAAAACCATTACCCCTTGTCCTGTCACTGCAGGTGCTGGTAAAAAGCTTTTCTCCGTCTTTCTTATATATTGAAAGGCTGCTATAAGGTCTCCCTGAAGACTGCGTGTCTCCCTAGTAACCAAATAGCAGGGATGTTGAGCATTTGGGGGTATTTAGCACAGAAATGCTTTTGATCTAATCTCCACATATATATAGATATTTCACCATAATCTTGTGAACATCAGGAGACAAAAGAGTGAAAAGACTAGAAAAATAATGTTGGTAGCCTGTGTCTTATACGGTCTATTTTGGACTAATTCCACTTGAATATTACCAAAGAGGTTCTACATAGAAACTGATTAGCCATGAAAGCAACTCTACTTTTAGCTTTGTGCTTATGACCATTGACCATGAACCTTCTCTTCTGGATGTTCTCTGATCAGTTCATAATTCCAAGGATGAGTTCTCATGAGAGACTTCAACTACCCTGATATCAACTGGAAGGACCACACGGCAAGGTGTGCACAGTCCAGGAGGTTCCTGCAGAACACAGACGGTAACTTTTTGACCCCGGTGGTGGAGGAGCCAACAAGAAGTGGAGCGCTACTGGACTTTGTGCTGGCAAATAGAGAAGAACTGGTTGAGGATGAGAAGGTAGGGGGCAGGCTTGGCTGCAGTGACCACGAGATGGTGGAGTTCCAGATTCTGAGAGGGGGAAGCAGAACAACAAGTAGGTCTACCATATTGGACTTCAGGAGAGCTAACTTTGGCCTCTTCAAGGACCTACTTGGAAGAATTCCATGGGCTATGGCTCTTGAAGGTAAGGGAGTCCAAGAGATCTGGCTGCTGTTTAAGCAGCTCTTCCTCTGTGCCCAGGATCAGTGCATCCCTGTGAGTAGGAAATCAAGTAAACGAGGCAAGAGGCCTGCATGGATGAACAAGGAGCTTCTAGTGAAACTCAAAGAAAAGAGTAAGCTCCATGGAATGTGGAAAGAGGGTCAGGCCACTTGGGAGGCATACAGGAATGCCGCCAGAGCATGTAGGGAAGCAACTAGAAAGGCCAAGGTTCACCTGGAACTCAGTTTGGCAAAGGACATCAAGGATAACAAGAATGGCTTCTTCAAGTATATCAGCAGCAAACGGAAGACCAGGGGTAATGTGGGACCGCTGCTGAACGAAATGGGTGCCCTGGTGACAGATGATACAGAGAAGGCGGAGCTACTGAATGCCTTCTTTGCTTCAGTCTTCACTGCCAAGGCTGACCCTCAGGCTCCCCAGTCCTGGCAGGTAAGCGAGCAAGCTTGGAGAAAGGATGACTTTCCCTCTGTCGATGTGGATCAGGTTAGGGATCTTTTAATGAAGCTGGACACCCACAAGTCCATGGACCCTGATGGAATGCACCCGCGAGTGCTAAAGGAACTGGCAGACAACATTGCTGAGCCACTTTCCATCATCTGTGAAAGGTCATGGAGAACAGGAGAGGCGCCTGAGGACTTGTAGATAGCCAATGTCACTCCAGTCCTCAAAAAGGGCAAGAAGGAGGACCCAGGGAACTACAGGCCAGTTAGTCTCACCTCTGTCCCTGGAAAGGTGATGGAACAACTCATTCTGGGTGTCCTCTCCAAGCAAGTAGATAAAAAGAAGATCATCAGGAGTACCCAGCATGGATTCACCAAGGGGAAATCATGCCTGACCAATCTGATAGCCTTCTAGGATGGCATGACCAGCTGGGTAGATGAGGGGAAAGTGGTGGATGTTGTCTACCTTGACTTCAGCAAGGCTTTTGACACTGTCTCCCATAACATCCTCATATGGAAGCTCAAGAATTATGGGTTGGATGAGTGGACAGTGAGGTGGATTGGGAACTGGCTGAACGACAGGACTCAGAGGGTTCTGATCGGCGGGGCAGAGTCCAGTTGGAGGTTGGTAGCTAGTGGAGTTCCCCAGGGCTCAGTTCTCAGCCCAGTCTTGTTCAACTTGTTCATCAATGACCTGGACGAGGGGACAGAGTGTACCCTCAGCAAGTTCGCTGATGACACAAAACTGGGAGGAGTGGCTGATACGCCAGAGGGCTGCGCTGCCATTCAGTGGGACCTGGACAGGCTGGAGAGTTGGGTGGAGAGGAACATGATGAAATTCAATAAGGGCAAGTGTTGAGTGCTGCACCTGGGGAGGTCAAACCCCATGCACCAGTACAGACTGGGGGCTGACCTGCTGGGAAGCAGCTCTGCCGAGAGGGACCTGGGAGTCCTGGTGGATGACAAGCTCACCATGAGCCAGCAGTGTGCCCTTGTTGCCAAGAAGGCCAATGGTATCCTGGGGTGCATTAAGAGGAGTGTGGCCAGCAGGTTGAGGGAGGTTATCCTCCCCCTCTACTCTGCCCTGGTGAGACCCCACCTGGAGTACTGTGTCCAGTTCTGGGCTCCCCAGTTCAAGAAAGATGAGGAACTCCTAGAAAGAGTCCAGAGGAGAGCAACTGGGATGATAAAGGGACTGGAGCATCTCCCCTATGGGGAAAGTCTGAGAGAGTTGGGCTTGTTCAGCCTGAAGAAGAGAAGACTGAGAGGGGACCTCATTAATACATACAAATATCTTAAGGGCAGAAATCACGAGGATGGAACCAGTCTCTTTGCAGTGGCGTCCAGCGACAGGACAAGGGGCAATGGGCACAAACTGAAACATAAGAGGTTTCAGTTGAACATGAGGAGGAACTTCTTTACTCTGAGGGTGACGGAGCACTGGAACAGGCTGCCCAGGGGAGTTGTGGAGTCTCCTTCTCTGGAGATATTCAAAGCCCGCCTGGACGATGCCCTGTGTAACATGCTCTAGGAGAACCTGCTTTAGCAGGAGGGTTGGACTAGATGATCTCCTGAGGTCCCTTCCAACCCTTGCCATTCTGTGATTCTGTGATTTTCCTTTCTGAAAGAATAACAAATTCCACTTGAGACCTGCCAGTTCAGTTCTATGCATCTCACTCCAGTGTTAATAATAAACTCCCCACACTCATACATTTGTTTTGCTGGTGCATTAGAAAAGACAGAATTCTTTTTACTCTTCCCAAGAAGTTTTGGCCATAGAGGGAGAATGAAGACAAAAATAACTTTTTAGTGTTCAGCTCAGCAGATCCATCTAAATAATATTTAGAAGCTATGATGCAGAGTAAGGAAGCTCATTTTCCTTTAGTCAGTCTTCTGTCCCTGGCTACTGAAAGTGTTTATTCACAGCAAAATCTTTCCTGTGCTAGTCATCGGTTTCATAGGTCTATCTTGTTTCCTGTAGAAAATGGACATCACCACAGAGATATGCCTCAAGAAACAGGGCATTCCCCGGGGGAAAGAATACACCCCTGGCTTCACGCAAACCCTTTGCTTGTTTTTTTGTAAAAATCTTTTGATCTATCATACACTGCTACTGACAGCTGTTCTAATATCTGAGCATAGTATGTTCACCATCAAGCAAGGTTGACTTCATAAACTCCTTTTTCTTACATCTTCTAAATTGCCCAGCTGGCACTTGCAATTGTCCCCACTCCTGGCTTTTGAACTTTCATCACATCCACGATTTTCCAGTAGTTATGATATGGCCAAATACCAACCCTTCCCCCATTTTGTTAGAAATGGGAATGAGTCTTACCATAAAAATACATGGAATGCCCTACTGAGTCAGACTGATGGTCAGTCCAGTCCAGCATCCCATCTCTGACAATGACAATCGGAGACTATTTAAGAGTTCTTTAAATTCACCAACAAACCCCACTCTTAACTTGACAAATAATCAGAAGTTAAATAAATGAGAGAATTTATTTCTGTTACTGTCAGTTTTGACACTGAAATCCAAAGCACATGTGTCTTCTTAGAATAATTTAAGTAACCATAACTACAGAAATATCAAAACCAAGGATGGTTTTGCTGGCTTTCTTTGGAGGCCTCATTCCAACCATATATTCTCACAGACTTTTATGAACATGCAACAACATACCAGATACAGCAAACAGACATGTTGAAGGATGTGAGCAGAAGTTTGCTGTCCCCCATTTCAGAAGGCTGGAGTAGGAGCAGAATGCACTTGCGGCCAAGCCAAATTCAAGGCAAGAAAAACAAAAACTCTGGGTTGCACTAAGCTAATTGAAGAACAGCACATCTTCATGTGATTGTTCAGCTCTAGAAGGAAACACTCTAAGTCCACTCAATTCCTAAAGATCAGTCCACGTGAAGCCTCTTCACACACTGTGGCTGAACTCCAATATCTCCAACCCTTTGTAAATGGCTGCAGTTCAAGTCTTCACTTGAACATTTCCTGTGAAAAAGATTTCACCACACCTCTTGGCAGCCAGCTCTGTGGCCCAATTGATCTTATGGTTGTAAAGGTTTTTCCTACTATTTAAGCAAAACTTTCCTCACTTAATCCCATTATTCCTCATCACTGACATCCAGTAGGGTTTCATTCAATCTGCAGCAAACCTCAAAAGGCTTTGGATGAGCCCTCAGGGCAAGAAGCAAATCAAGTGGGAATACAGGATTTTAATTTGTTCCTTTCTAGCTCCTCTACCACAATTCCAAATTGATTAGATTTCTCCCTGCAGATTATGGTCTGTATTGACGGTGTTTAACACAAACCAGGCAAGGGGGTTCTGGAAGGAATGCTTCTAATCTCCACCTTTTCAACTGACAATATCAAGCCTCCTTTATTCTTTCACCTCAAGCTTCAAAATTTCTAGAAGCATTAAGGAGGAAAACAAGAGTGTTTGACCTAAAGCAGCCCAGTTAATATTTCCATTGGCAAGTGAAATCAGCTCCTTTTGGACAGTAGCTAACAGCTAGGTTCTCTCAAGACTAAAAGGAAAATTCTTTCTGCCCACAGGGTTCCCAGCTAGTGGTGTTTCAAACAGCAAACTAGGCAGGAAGGGCACTGCAACATCCTGATATACTTTTCTGGGCCAGTACAGCATTATGACTTTGCAACATTAGTTTGATTCAAAATATAGCAGGTTAAAAAGTACAGCGTGTTACAATGTCATAACACAATGCATTAACTCCGCAGGAAAAAAGAGGGGAAGCAGCAAGCATAACAATAATCAGAAAGGCAACAGCTTAAGGAAGAGTAATATTGTGCCCCTTTCACAAAGGAATAAATAGGATAAAGCAGACATAAACGACACCAAAATCAGAGACTCTTCTTTCTCAATTTTCATAGCATTTTAGAAACCTCCATCTTCACAAGAAAAGCACCTAAGAAATTCAAGATAAAGCAACATTTTCATGGTCACACAGTGAGCCAGTGACAGAATTACACTAGTACTGACTTTGAATACATCAGATAGAAAAGAATCCCAGCAAGAACACTGAGGGTTCATCTTCCCATTTCCCCATTTCTGCTTTGAGGGTTTATTGTCTGGCTTTCCAAAGTTTTCTTTCATCTCTCTTCTTTAAGGGGCAGAGTAGAATTCATAGGCAAATAAGCATATTACAAGCAAAAATGGGATGAAGAAAAGACGGAGCTTTTCCAGATTGCCCCAGGAAGGAGATTGAAGGCATGCCTTTCTATTACTGTGGTATTTGAGTAAAGATGCAATACTACTCTGAAGAGGACAGTTTTCAAGGAATATCTTAAAAGAGGAACTGCAGACTGCCTGTTGGACATGAAAGGTAGAATTATTCTGGGCAGAAGGGCAGCATGAAAGAAGGGTCAAAGATTAAAGCAGGCAAAGGGATCAGTTCAGGCAAGAAGCTGAGGTAAATGTGAGAAAATAGGAACAGCCATAATATAAATTGAGACACAAACATAAAGTATAGAATCTTGTTGCATGTGCCAAGACAAAGATGATCCTGATAGACCTGTGACCACACTGAGCAGCAGAGATATAGAGTGAAGTTGTGGTACTAAAAGGCATTCGATAGAAGACTGAAGTCTCAATGAAGAAGAGTAAGTTCTGGAGAATCTCCCATAGCTTTAAAGTGACTCCTCTCTGAAGTTAAGGATTAGATTGATAATTGCAGTCAGTAGATAAAATGCTGGCAATTTAGGAAGAAGCGGTATTTTACATCAGATTTTCCACTCAGAGCAAAATATTATGTTTTGTTAAGAAGATAGTCCTTCATATTAATAAAAATTCTATCTATATTTTCCATTAACTTCAATTAAAAAAAAAAAACCACATCAAAAAGCAAGGACATCCTTTCCAAAATATCTCAGCACAGTTTGATTAGTGGTCTTCAGTTGGTGTGACCTGGCGGAATTTAGTTAAATTAATTGGGATTACAACTGTTTATATCACTCAGAATCTCACTGTAATTCAGATTTTGTCCTTAGATACACTAGTATAAAACTGTAAGTTTTCTATTCAAATAGTAGTAATTATATCAGTACAGGGCCAATGCAAGTTTAGTAAGAACAATATCTTAAGTCGCAGCTTTTCTTCTCTACTAATTCACCAGTTGCTGGGTCCCCTGACTGCTTTTGGCTAGCTGTGCCAGGTAGCAAGGGTTGTGCTTAGAACACTGACTAGCCATAACTTCTGACATTCAACGAAACATGCCATGTTTTATGCTACCATGTTAAATACATGATCTCTACATCACTCCACCACACCTGAGCACATGCAAATTGGAAATAATCAGTGTTCCAATCTAAAGTTGTCAGCAGCAAGTTATGCACAAGCTCAAGTTTTAGATGGTTGCCAGTAAGTAATTCTGAACCTCTGAACCTCCTCCTTACAAAGAGGAGTGGAAGCAGAACCAAGCACCCCAAATTTTATTCGTCACCACGATATTCCTCTGGAGAGAGGAAAAAAAAAAACACCAAAACAAAACAATTTGTATTGGGGAAAAATAGATCTGGAAGATCTGGAACAGTGTTTCTTACGTTTACCTCCTGGCTCATCAAAGTACATAGCGATGGTCACCACAGATGATATGGGGAGAGTGGAACACTTAGATTTAATGTAATCTGCAAGAGGGAAAAATAAATCGAAACACATGGTATACAAACAAAGTGCAAGCTTTCATAGATGAGGAGGGATAAAGTGACAGCAAAGTGGCTGAAAGGGATGAAGAATATTATCAACTGCTGTTATCAGAAAGGCAATTTAAGGAAGAGCAACAATTGCACTGATGTTGTCAGAGGTCAGCGTTACCTCTAAATTATCTATTGCACATTCCAAGAAAAGTGAGCTCAGTACAGTTTCCAGAAAGCCCTACACTTTTCACTTCACAAGAACAGAGTTTCATTTCCAAAACTGAGAATATGAAATTATTCTTCTCTTAGGTATTGTGTCTCTAATGTGGCCACTGTCTTACAGAGTTGGATCTAGAGAATGACTGAGCAGTGCCTTTACAGTTCCCAGCTTTCCTTCCCACCCACCCCTCACCACTAGAATCAGTCTGCAATAACGAACCACAGAGCCAAAGGAATAAATTCCTACTCTGCACATTCAAAGTATGTTTCTCCTGTTCCTAGTTCATTTTTTATTAGTTTTCACAGAAAGCATTCTCGTTTCTTGGTTCTGCCAGATCCCCAGTTGTGGGGTATCATTTTCAACATAACAGTGATTAGGTGTGGCCAAAGTCAACCTAAAGCTGCAAGCTCTAAACTGTTCAAACACTTCAATAAAGCAAGTGATGCTGCTAGTTCCTCAAGCTACAGAAAACACATCCCCAAAAGAGTTCAGTTTGAAACCTGAAGGATCTCTTCAGATATTTGCAGTCTTTGTTACAAAACTTACACTCAGGACTAGGATAAAGAAAAAAACACAAAGGCTTTCACTGGCTTTCATTGTACACCGCATCTTTGAAGTTTACAGTTAAGGTATAGGATAAGCTTTGTCAGCTCATCCTTTTCTTAAAATGGCTTCCCATAGTCAAGTTACAGTGGATGCTTCTCTTGATAATGAGCTGCAAGACTGTTCTGAGACACAGACTTGGGAGGGCAAGAGGCAAAGAGATATAACACTCTCTTCCCTGACAAGTCCTAGAGGATCAACCTTCCTCTAAAATGTAAGGAAGACCACGACCATATTTGTTTCATCAGCATTTAAAAAATCCCCAGTCTCTCTGTTAAAAGAAAATGACTGAAGACAGATGAGGAATGTCTCTGGATGAACCATTACCTTCCTAAAATTAAACTTAAGCTATTGCTGTGTGTAGTCAAAAATCCCATTCCAGCATCTAGACACAAGTGTTAGAAATTGCAAACAAGAACACATCCTTCTGCTAAATCTTTTCAGGTTTTACATGGGGGAATTTGGTTTTGTTTAAGAAACAAAAAAGAGAGAGTATCCATTCATCTTTCATTTTTTCCCCCAATGGAAAAGCATTTTGACAAAAGCAAGCATTTATGCAAAGTACACTTTCATGAATGTGAGAGTTGGTAAGCATCTGCAAATTATTACACCAGATTCCTCAAAAGTTTGCAAGACATGTGCTACCACATTTTACCCAGCAATGACTTATCTCAGTTGTTTGGTAAATTTTAAACCAATAAAAAACAAAAGAAAAAAAAAAGAAAAAAGCGAGAGTGAGGACGCCAAGAGGACACATTGAGTAAACTCAGCATCTATTTCCCATATGAGCTTATTAAGCACAGTCACTTGGTCAAGTAAGGATAAGTTAACACTGGACCAAAAGTGTTGTCAGGGCTGTGAGTTTCCACTGCTTTTTGCCGAGCATCTAAGGTTTCCCCAACCTGTCTCCAAGGTATACAAGAACGTCAAATTAATTCAGGAAGGATTCTCCATTTCATCTGATTACTAGAGAGCAAACTGGATGGGGCAGTATACATTGAGGGGTGGACCTGCCAATGCCTCATATAGGTGAATAGAACAGCACAGAACAGCACATTTCAGTTGGAAGGGACCTACAACGATCATTTAGTCCAACTGCCTGACCAGTTCAGGGCTGAACAAAAGTTAAAGCATGTTATTAAGGGCATTGTCCAAAAGCCTCTTAAACACTGACAGGCTTGGGCTATTGACCACCTCTCTAGGAAGCCTGTCGCAGTGTTTCACCACCCTCTCAGTAAAGAATTGCTTCCAAATGTCCAGTCTAACCCACGCTCCCCGTGCAGCTTTGAACCATTCCTATGTGTCCTATCACTGGATCCCAGGGAGAAGAGCTTAGCGCCTCCCTCTCCAACTTCCCCTACTTGGGAAGCTGTAGAGAGCAATGAAGTTGCCCCTCAGCCTCCTTTTCTCCAAAGTGGACAAGCCCAAAGTCCTTAGCTGCTCCTTCACAGGACATTCCTTCCAGCCCTTTCACCAGCTTTCTTGCCTTCCCCTGGATGCACTCCAGGACCTTAACATCTTTCTTAAATTGTGGGGCCCAGAACTGCACACAGTATTCAAGGTGAGGCTGCACCAATGCTGAATACAGTGGAATAATCACCTCTTTTGACTGGCTGGTTGATGCACCCCAGGATGCAGCTTGCCCTCTTGGCTGCCAGGACCAAGCCAAGATATCCTGCATCCCAGTCTCAGGTCTGAGTCCCAGTCAGTGAATCCCATAGTGCATTCAGCCCTATCAACAAACATTGGCAGCTACTGCTGATGAGCACAGACTGCTTCCCCATTCACTTTTACAGTCATAGTTCATTGTAGCCCAAAATCCGCTAATGCATTAGCTGAAGAGGAGGCAGGAGATAATGGCTAACAGAAACCAGGACCAGGGCCTGTTGGCCCAACACTACCCTTATCATTTCACCTAAGAACAAACAATAAATGGGAGAGGTTACCCCAAAGTTTAGCAGCTACAGCTTCATAAACAGCAAGATTCTATCTTTTTGTAAAGGTGCTCAGTTCACTAGGAAGAGGAACATTACAATAGCAGCCAGCAATATCCACAATAAAAGCCTCTCAATGATCTACTGACCTACCTCAAAGTCTCCGAGATTGAGTTTCCCTTCTGTGTTCTGAATTGGAGATATCTGAGCCAACAATTGCTAAGTGGTGACAATTCACAAGTTGATTGCTAAGTGGCAACTGAAGTGCCTCTACTGTCCATTACTTAATCCACAACTCTTTTATTACTAAATTAAGGGCTTTAAAATCAGGACAGAGGCTCCTGGAATTCTGTGGCTTCAGCTTCTAGGGCAGAACAAATGATTACCACCCCAGAAACACCATCAGGTTAGAGTATAAACAGATTAAGAGCTTTCATTTAAACATAGCAAACCCTCATTTTAAGGTAAAATACAGGAGATTTTAAGTTAGCATTAATGACAAGCAATCAGGTCTTGAAAAAAAAAAAAAAATATATATGCTGATAATCTATTTGAGGAAGTACCCTTCCTGAAACAAAATGAGAAATAGTGCCTTTTTACTACCTAGCTAGTTTGCAATACACCAACAGTAAAAATCACTCCCTGCAGAGACTCATCATACTGGGTGTTTCTGGCAAAGTGTGCTCCTTGTACCTGGAATCTTGTTCTTTCTGCAGCATAGACTTGATAGTGAAGCATGGCTTGCAAGACTTTCTTGTGACCATCTGGTACCAAGCAGACAGCACCTAGGATCTCCAGCACAGCAATCTTGGTCTTAATGTTCTCAGTCCGTAAACTCTGGGAGATGATGTTGATACTCTCTGGATGAGCCAGGACGTGAGCCCGTCCTTGGGAGTTGTTCATCAGTGCCTTGATACACCCTATAACGGATGTGTGTATGCGGCTCTCTGAGGTCTCATAGTCCATGCTCTTCAGAAAGTTCAGCAAACAGCTCAGGCCATCCAGCTCGATAAACCTGGTCACAAACCTGAAAAAAAACCAGGTAGGAAAAATGAGGAAAGCAGACCAAAGGCAATTTATTCAAAAGATACCATATTATTTAACCCTGCATCTGTAAAAGCTGGCTAGTTTTTAGCCTAAAGTTCACAGAATAAGTCCCAGGTATTTAAGAAAATAATAAAAAAAACCCAAACCAAAACAAAACAAATGAGAGAAAACAGACTGGCTAATAATGGTGTCTCACATAGTTTCAGAATAATTATATTCTCTACCTTATGACCCTACTGCTCTGTCACTGTGTTCTTTGTTGCGGTTACCGCCAAGCACCTGCTATGGTCCACCCCAATAGTTGCTGCATTTTCAAGGCTGAATGGATTCTTTCAAATTGCTACATCTTACATACAGGGTTATACACACAAGACACATTTTCATACAGACTCATCACCACACTTTTAATTATGATTTCAGATTACCTTGAAAACCATTTCTAGACTTAACTCAAACCTTTAGCCAATAGTACTTAGAGGCTTCCACCTCCCGGAGTGGGTACACTGACAGAGGCAAACTCATTACAACTGTGTCTGTCAGCTGTACTGACTTCACACCCTGATCCTATGCTACACGTATACAAACATATAAAGTTAGACTTTAAAAGATACATGTTCTTCAGTAAAAGGCAAAGCTCCTATAATCACTTTGGCTGCATTTTTTTATTTGATTGTTTTTAATTTGAGGAGGTATATTAAGGATGGAACAGGTCCACTGTCAACCTGCAGTAGCAAAATGTATGGTAAAAACATCATAAATAGAGGAAACGCAGAATTAATCAGTTACCAAATGACACACTGAAGTCTTGAACGTATAGTAGGACAGGTTTATTCCGACTATTGACATCACTAGAGTTCTATTTCTACTGTATTCTACCATAAAATTTCCCTTTCTTCAGGTTAAGATTATGGAAACTGAGGATGAAAACAATATAGGAGAAAGCCCTTGGAAAAGTTTGAGGTTTTGTTGAAAAACAGGGTTAAAAAAATCCAGATGGGTTAAATTAGACCATGCAGACAGCCTCCTAGACAAATCAATAGAAATGAATGCAATTATGTAAGTCAGTTCAAACCAATCGTTCTAGCAATGCTTCATTTAGAGTTCCCAGGCTTAAAAATGGGGATTCAAAGGTACAAAAAGGACTGCAAATAATTTATCTGTTTACCTCCTGCCTCCCCTCCCCTAACAGGTCATTCAGGTAGATGTACTTTTTTTAGAATATCTGAATGCAAAACCATGTGAATTACATTTGAATTTTCAGTCTACCAAATTGTACACCAACAATAATATGTCAACAACCACACTCTAAACAGCACAACATAGAAAGACACCTCAAACAAATGAAGAGATTGTTAACAGTTGCCACCTATGTAACAAATTAAGAACACCAAAAGTCTGCATCATTTTGCTTTTACCCAGCCTCTCTTCCTCCCTGTTGGATACTTCCTAATGTGCTGTCTTTCTCTTTTCTGTCCTTGAGAGAGATGCTGTTGCTAATAAGCATGAGTAATGGAAGCACCATACTGAAAGAATGAATTTCGCTGGCCTCTGTTGATGTCTCTTCACCAGCAAGACAAACCTGAGCTATACTTATATATCTCCTGGATAATATGGACTTGGCATATGTATGGTCTTCTGGTCATCACACCCCACACCACACAGGAATTTTCAGGGCCTACCTGGAAGTTATGCTCACTATGCTGATAGATTTGCCAACTTTCAGCTTATTTGGGCCAGCAGTTTGACCAGAAACGTGGCAAAGCCTGATGCTTTCAACAAAGTTTCAGTCTGAGGCTTGGCTTTTGTTCAAAATTCAAAGTGAACTATCAGAGTAAGGGCAAGCACACAGAGGAACACGTGCACACCAAAAATGAAAATAAGGTTTAGTTGAACCCTGCTAAGACAGTCTGCCAAGTTTCACACAGGTCTAATTGTACATTCTTTGGATGCATCCTCTTGTCTACCCTAACAAATCAGAGGAGCAAAAGCCCCTCTAGCTCCAAGCCAGAGAGTGGGATCAGTGTTGTGCACCAGGAATTTGGTTAAGTCACTCAAAGCAGTTTGTTATTTAAACTGATTATAGAAAGATTACAATTTAGTTCA
Source organism: Gorsachius magnificus (assembly GCA_034008185.1). Lineage (NCBI taxonomy): Eukaryota > Metazoa > Chordata > Aves > Pelecaniformes > Ardeidae > Gorsachius > Gorsachius magnificus. Next base: position 27,058,661 of record CM067083.1, on the reverse strand, counting down.
GTTTTTGTAATGCATGTAGCTGCTAGCATACCAAAGACGACTGAAATAAATACATTTGTGGCTAAAAGAATTGCTGCTAAGGATGTATTTGGAACCAAAATAAGCACAAATTCAACTTGTTACCAAACAATGTCATGCCAATGACTTCTGAGCATTACTCTAACCCTAGGCCTAAAGAGCAGAGTTGTTCTTTGTCTCTACCTATGGAGGGACTAGTTTAAATTCTAAGTCTCCTCCTTGCCTCCAAAATTCAGTTCTATTAATCCATCCCATACTTTAGCTATTCCCTCCATCTTTTAGGGAAGAAAAAAAAAAAAAAAGCAAAAAAAAGCTGATGTTTTGCTGTTCTTTTCAGTTCCAGGGCTGGGGGAAGACTTAAGTTGATACCGTTCTGAAGATATAGAGCTCTACATACAAAAGAAAACATCCAGAAGAAGCAGCTGAACAAAGGGTCCCTTAAACAAACATTTGGATGGAACATCTGGTCTTATGACAAGACATACAAGGCAATACAACCTTTTTAGCCTGCCTTACCATTGGAAAAAAAAAAAAAAAAAAAAGGTAAATACACAAAAGTTACATTGTCCCAATTAAGTACAATCCCTTACTAAATTCACTGGCAGAGCAATTTTTCTAGGACTGTTTGGATGAGGTCATTTGAAAAAGGAGGCATGCTCAGGAAAGCAGCGTGTGTCACAGATCTTGATTAATGGCATAATTTAAAACAATGTCGGGATTTTCCTGTACTCTTCCTAGTCTAGAAAGCAAACAGTAAGCTGCATTATTCAATAGGAATCAAAATCAAGTACCTTCCCAATTCAGCTGACATTGGAGACAGGAATCAAATGATAATTTTCACCTTTCTTTTCCAAAACCCTTAGTTCACTACTCTCCAGAAAAGCCAGAAATAACGCAAGAGGAAGATAAAGAAATGGTGATAGTTTCTGAGCCAACAGACACTCTCAGTGTGAGAATTTGCTCAGTGTGAACATATATGTGGGGAGGTATGTACGTAAATGTCTGTACAGGAGAGAAAAAGAAGTGGGAGTTTAGCTGACAGGCTTACAGCCATAATTCTCACACTGTTTGGTGTTTGTGCATCTGTATGTCTGTAAGCAGGGACGTGTGTGTGTCTGTGCAAAGCCAAACCCAGCTCATAAAGTACCTTCTTCCTACACATATGTAACTAACCGCTATCCTATATGTCCTGTATGCTGCAAAATAAGGTCTTGTTCTAGACTGAGAGGTGTAAAGTTAAGCATATTTGCCAATGCATTCCGGCTAACACATTCAAAAACTCAAGTGTAAATAAAGCAGGGTGTGTTTTAATAGGTGCTAAACAAGCAAATTAAAGCCTAACCTCAACTCAGACTCTCACTTGACCAGTTTAGCACACTTTAAAAGGCAGGGCGCCTCTTAGCCTTTCAAGTTTTAAAGAGTGCTGATCAGAATGAGTTAGCTAGCTCTAATAACAAACCTTTCATCCAAATATAGATGCAGTGCAGCCTAAGAGGTAATGACCCACCGATGGATTCCAAGTGTAGGGGTGGACAGCCTCCCTGTGAGACTTGATCCAGCTCAGGAAAGACAGAAAGATCATATGCTGTGGGTGTGCAGAGAGCAGGATGTTCCCACCTTGTTAACAGCCAAGGCTACACTTCCCTGCAGCATCACTTTTTGAATCAGGGGGTACATGTAATCCTGACAACTAGTGAATTGCTGAAAAATGCAGCATAATGGGTTTTGCTTGCTGGAAACATAAATTATCATCTCCAGTATGCACTTGAATGCAACATGGCTAAATCAAACAAAAATAACAGGAGGTAAATCAGAGTTAAACAAAAGAAAAGCAGACAGCAAAGAGAGTTGGTGATGATTCAGACTAAAGAAGGTATTTTTCTGGAGTTCCAAAAAGTGATTTTTTTTTCCAGTCCCTTTTAAGTTTTTACTTTTGCTGCACTTCTGAACCTCCCTTTTTGGGCATTAAAATACCAAAAGAAAAGCTCTTCTCTTGCTGCTTCTGTCCAACAGTTTGTCATCACACTTTTTTATAGTCATAAGTTCTTAAAAACCTAAAAGAAAATGTGTTTCCTTACAAGATGCAGATGTGGTGTTTTTGTTCTCTAAGGCTGGGGTTGTTCCTGCGTGCTGGGACATAACCTGGCTTTATTATTTCAGGGCAGCTCCTGAATACCAGAACAAAATGCACTTGCTCAAAGGGAGGCAACTAGCTGCCCAGGGATGCTTCTATCACCTTTTCTCCAAAGAGGAGAGGAACTTGAGCTGGGGTAGTTGTAGTCTGCTTCAGTTTTTGTTGCTGTTAGAACTGGTGGGTTGGAATAAAAGCACAGATTAGTACTATTACTCTGCATTTTCTACTACAAGAGACACAGTTCTGCTGTAAAATAAAACACAGAGCCAAACACATGCATTTTTCTTATTTTGATTCCTTTAGATCAGAGAATTCAAGCACAGAAGCCTACTGGTAAGCTGTCGGAGCCCCTGTGTACCCTATCATCACAAATGGATTCCAGACAGTTCACCCTGTGTGAATTTAGGTGTCTATTTCCTTCAGAGGCCTGATGAACAGAAGTGGCAAGGAAAATAGGATTTGATGTCCAAATTCAACCAGAAAGACTAGTATTTTGAAAGCTTGAGTATTGCACTGCTTATGAGAGGGATTTGATGGAGCCGAGGGCCTCTACTGCAACCTTTCCATCAAGAAGAAATTGGCTTGTTGATCAGGCATTGGCATGCAGCCCATTTGGCAGCTAACAAATTGAGTCGCTGGAAATTAGTTGAGACATAGGAATTAACTCAAAATTTGGCTTGGCTTAACAATTTTTTTTTTAAAAAAAAAAGCCCCATAACCATCGCCAGTGATTTAGAAGAGAACACTTTATAGGGCAGCTCATAGATGCTTGTACCAAAGCTTATTAGGGTTATTATAAACAGATGAAGCAACGCGCTGTTGTCAAGGGGATCCAGCAGAAGCCATATAGGTCTGAGAAGGAAACTCTTGCAAGGCTTTGAGCAAAAGACATTTCTCTTTCTTCTTCTTTATTGCTTTGCTCTCAGCAAGAAGGCTGCACTGTCCTATGCAAAATGACAGAGCAGAACAACCAATGGCGGCCACCAAAGTGTTTCAGCTGGACATAGCAGAGAGGCCTTGATGCTGTGGCTATGCTCAATGAAAGCTATCACTTTCACAGAGCAAGCATCAAACCAGTTCCACATTAATGTAATAGAGTTGCTGCATCAATTCTCAACAGCACAAGACTTTGGTTTAAAATCCTTGTGAGAGTTAGGAGTTTGGCATTTGTCTTAGCTTCCATTTTAACATAAAGTCCAGCTGCATTTTACTGCTTTCTCTGCTTTAGGACAGTGATAGGAAGGATCAAACTGTCACTTACTCCCTCGGGCAAGGTGTCAGTACAGGCCACTGTTTCTCCACTTCCATGTCAAAAGCACTCACTCTACCCACATGCTAAAGTTACCAAAGCCTGATGAATCTTTATGCCTCAGAGGAGCATGGGAATCTGGGTTTGTGCTGTCTTACAGCCCATCACAACAGGAGCTAAACCACTGAGGCTTAAGCTGATGTGCCCCCCTCCCCCAAAAAAAAAATCCTGTTTGATTACGCATTATTGAAGGTCTCTGAAATGATGATTTCAGCATAGTGTGGATGCAAACAGATTTGGCCTATTTTGGGCCCAATATAAAGACATTCAGAAACTTTTTGACCGAGTGTTTCCTGAAATCATATCAACTATAGTTATTGTTTCTGTACAACGCTCTTCAAAGTGTTAAATGGAAAGGTTTCTATGCTAGTTAGTTTGCTATTGTTCAGAGTTTTGTTCCCAGAAAAACAAAGATGACCTTACCTTCAAAGACACAGTACACAATAAAGTCTCAGCATTTCTCTATGCCACAGTTACACATAGAACAGGAAGAATGCCAAACCAGGTGATGTCAGATGGATTAGCTGCTTTGTACCAAACAGTTCACATTGCTAAAGATAAGGGGAAGCCTGAATTCAAAGTTCAGAGTAGAGGCTGAGATTTTGCCCAACATGAATCAAATTACATGGGACTTTGAGGGGGCTATGAAGTCTAGAATCTGATCTTCGTAGTCATTACCTGTGTTTGCACATATCTGCCACAGGTTTTTCACAGCAGACTTTATCTTTCATTTTCCTGAAACTATATGCTTCAGCATTAGTGTGCCCTCCCAGCTAGGCAGGTTCAGACCAGGGACTGTAGGGCTCACTGTGGATTGTCTGAAATATCAGAGAGGCTTGTGTGAGGTGAGACAATGAGGTTTCTGTTCTTGCCGCTCTTTCCTGTGTCACATCTGACCAAAGGGAGGCATTGAATTGTGATGAAAGACGAACAACATTACCTCATGGGCTGAGTCCGCAGAGCTGTCTTCAAGTCTTCAACTATTTTATTTTTCATTTCTGTTTCTTCTTCATCGAAAGCATACAGAGTCTGCATCTGTTCAGAAAAGAAGATGACAATCAGGAAAGCTCAGGCTGCTTGGAAGCTAAGAGACAGGCCAGGAATTATGAAAAACAACCATCCCATCAACCCATGCAGAGGTGCCTGCCGACCTCTCACCAGGAAAGCAGTGCCTCAGCTACAAAACTGAATCCAGATGAGGCTGCTCATGTGGACTGGCAGCAGCATACAGCTTTGCCACACTGGCTAAACTAGGGTTCTCAGATTACGCCCCAAAAATCATACTTGCCAGTATGCCCTAAGAAAACTGTACCTAATTTGGAACAGTGATCTGCTGTGATGATCTATGGATATGTGAGGCAAAGTTTGTAGGGGGAGGTAATATCTTCTATTAGACTGACATGGCTGGAGGGATTTTGGGGGGGGGGGGGGGGGGGGAGGAAGAAAAAAAACCCAGACTTGTGCATCAGGTTTCAAAGCATAAAAGCTTTTTCTTCAAGTGACTAAACAGCCTGCAAGTACCCTGAATTACTGTTTGTGTACATACAAGATTGATTTTTCTTCCCCATGCCAAGTATATCACCTGTTTTAAGATACTGATTTTCCCTATATACTTTGCCCTTGCTAATTAGGAACATTTACTGCAAAAAGCTGGAGCATCATAAAATCCCTGTCTCTGTTTTTTAACAAGTAAACTGAAGCACACGAAGACTAGATTTTCCCCCAGTATGCAGCTTGAAGTAACTAGAGCTTGCAGTCAACTGGAAGAGAAGATTCTGTGGGTCACTGTAAATTATGGTGAGATAAGATGAGTGGAATACATGGAAAAAATTAGGTTCTCAAAGTAAGTCAGTCAGACAATGCCATTAAAAAAAGTGGTATATCAGGAAATCAGGGCTTCAGCACTCAGCACCACTGCAACCTTGTGATGTGAAGCAGGACTCTGCAGTGCCCATTGCATATCCCGATCAGGGTTGCAACTTCAATGAGTGACTTTTTAAAACGTCAAGACTCAATGCTGGAAATTCTTGACTTATACCAATGTCTTCTTAGTCGCTTTAGTTGTAAACTAGAGGATAAATGCCTCTCATTGGCAGGACTTCTGGGGGATATCACTCAGTGGTATCTGGAAAAGAGCTCTGAACCCCTTCTCAAATGAATAACCCGATTAAACTTGTATCAGCTATCAGGGATCTGATATTAAACCTCTCTGTGGTAGAATCTGAGTAGTTACAATTGTAGCCCATTACAGCAAAATGTTTAAGTCTTTATTTTACTACTTAGCAAGCACAAAAGAAACCTTCCCTTTCAGTGGAACTTCCTTTAGCCCCCCTCTCTGCCCCCCAACACCTCACTTCCCTTGGAAGTGCTCCTGTGTAGCTTGCTTTTGCAAACCATGTGGTGCCAACACATTTCGGATCCTGAGGGTGGTCATTTGGCTACATGCCGTTGCTGTCTTATGCTGAACAGCTGGCATAGGGAGATGTGTTTAACTCTAGGGGTCCTCTCTCTGATCCACGCTAAAGTCAAATTCACTCAGTAACAGAGCAAGCTATTTCCTGCCCTAATGGAATGACAGAGCGCTACTGATGGAAAATGAGCTGATGATGTTTTATCTTTTGCCAGCATCCTCTGACAGCCAGAAACATAAATTGAAATGCTTAAGCCAAGCCATATATGATCCCTCTCTTTGAAAAATAAACAGAAATCCTGAACAGGCATTATGGAATCTCAATGGCAGAGTCCTGGGGTGTGACTTGGGGCTTGATTTGTATTTTCTTGGGTGACAGCCCATCTGGTCATCTTTCCTTTGGCCCGTAAGTGCTCCTTTGAAAGGCTCCCATTCCTCCAACAGCTTAATTTCTCCTCTGAGCCATTGTGGGGGGAAAGAAAATGGATGGTAGGAAGGTGCTCAACAGTATTTCGTTCAGAGTGAAAAAGGCCCATTTCCAAATGAAACAAATACAAATAATCCTGCCTTTACAACAGAGGGTGATTATAGAAAACCCCTTTTCTAAAGCTGCAGGCAGCCAAGAGCCCTTCATTTCTCACTCCTGTGCGTGGCCAGGAACCCAAATCCTTGTGCCCTCTCTGAAGACAGACTGGTCATGCGTTTGCATTATGAAATCGCTTTCTCGGCAAGAGTTATAGAAAGCATAACTGTCCCTGGGAGACAGAGGGGAGGGAACTCATTATGTGAGGCTGGATTTCATTAATGTGGCTGACTGATGAATTGCTTTCCTGAACTACAAACTGCACTCGAGGACTAACGTCTGCTGCGCTGAAGATGTGGCTAGGTACTATCAGTTAACCAAACATACTAGGAAGAGGAAGCAAAATAGTGCCAGGTCCTTATCTGGTCCCTGAAAAGTGGTATAGAAAAGGCTCTTTTTTACAAGTACATTTTGCATATTTAAAGTTTTCCAGATGAAGTGCATCACTAGACAAGTATAGCATCTAGTTACCTGATTTGACAATTCAAAAAAATTCACAAATTTGGAAAACAATCATTCACATGGAATTTTATGTGTAAAATTTCAGGTAGTCCAAGAAATTATCTTCAAAAATTTGGCTCCACTTAAAATGAAATATTTTAGTTTTATTAAAAGCACAGATTAACTCCCACATCTTACCCTAATGGCTAATCATTCCCCTAATCTGCTGGGAGGGAAAATACAGGACTGTAATGACAGTACATGTGAGAAAGAGAGAAAAATAAAGAAATAAGGGAAAAAAGGGCATGAGCTAGCATCAGTGATACACTGTATGATGGACCTAGTTTTACTTAACACTCTGACAGAAATAAAATTAAAAAAGAAGAAGCAAATAGAATAAATAGTGAAAAAGTAACCTGAATATTCTGATTTCTCATTACAGTCCAAGCTCTTTCTTTACATCTTGTCCAAAATCATAACAAACAAAGTGTTATCACTATTGAAGTCACTTCCAGTTCATAAACAAATACAAGTAAAATGAAAATCAAAATTGGATAAAATGATATTATATTGCATGCCTTCTATGACATACCTGGACACTACTACTATAAAACATTTCTTCAAAGAAAACAAGTCAGTTGAAATTCAAGGTGCATCACATCTCTGACAACATTAACACTGAACTAAGAGAATAAACTATGAATCAAACTAAAATTAGTTGCAATTTTAAAAAAAACCTGAACTTGTAAGCAAGGAAGTTTAAAGTAAGATAGATGTCACCTAACCCAGATGGAGGAGAGAGTAATCATCCACCTGCTAAATTCTGCTGAAAGATACGTATTTTCAATGCCCTGTGAAGCTGCTCTGCTCTGAACAAATACTTTCTGAGTCAAGGAAATGGGCCTGGTTACAGCTGTATGTATTAATCTTGACCCCTGTCTCATACTCTCGACCGAGCCATCTCTCCAGAAAAGCTGGATCTGCAACTACTGTTCACCTGAAAGTCTCTCTGTGGAAATGCATACACAGCCAAGCTCATAAAGGCACCGCCGTGCTGTTAGAAGTTTTCCTCCCCAGTAAAGTCAGGGCTGTGTTTATTTGTGCTGCCAAGCAGACAGTATCATGGGGCAAGGAGGGCAGGAGGGGCACAGGGAGGTTTCTTTACATGTGATTTTAATATGACAGCTGCTGCATTTTTAAGAAAAGCAGTTTTGTGTGTTGATGAATCAGCAGAAGACAACAATGACCTTGATAATGGAAATGGTCTCCAATTGTGGGTATGCAACCTGTCCACTATCACCAGTATTATTATAGTTTGTAGACATCAGAGAACTGGGCAAATTGGAGGCTCCTCTTTCTAAATTAGACATCATTAGCAGCCATTCCTTTCTCTTAAGGATTGGTGTAGAAGACTCTCTACCAATCACCTAATTGGCCCCTTCCTTTCAGTCTGGCTACCTGAAGGATGGGACAGTCCCTCCACGGGAATTGTACTTTACAGGCTAGTAAAGAGATCCAGTTTTACTGTCATGCTCTTGAGAGAATTGGGTTTAAAAACTATTAAAATCTAAAAAGTCACAGCAACAGAAACAATTGTGGGAACAGACCTGTGCCTAAAATGCATAGCTTTTTGAACGGGATCAGGAATCTGTGACCTAAAGTGCTTCCTAACATAGTGGTCTAAGGTTACAAGTAGGGAATGTCAAACATGTCAGGAATCACCACATTGTTCTCAAGCATAATCTATGAGGGGCAGATACAATGGGTGACACTGCAGCGGGTCTTCTGAGAAAATGATCCTTTAGCACAGGGGCCTTGGCCTGCTGAGATTCACAGAAAGATACCTAATGATATTGGCAGGATAAAGGTGTCATTTTCATTTTATCAGCAGGTAGGGAGAACTTTTTTGCCAAGTTAATATATAAAAAAACCTTCACAATTAAACAAAAGGATGTAGAAAAAGATGTGAAAGCCGCACGTAAAAAGATTCTTATTCAGTTAATTCGCAGGAGATGCAACGATTAAATTTTATTTAAAAAACAGGACTTAAGGCATTTTAAACTAACACTTCTGTGATTATTGCTACCATTTCAACTCCAATACTTCTTGCAGGATTTCTAATTAAAATATTGCAATACCTGATAGTGCCCAAGAGACACAAACTGAAATAGACTAGACACTGTCAGGAAACAACACGAAACATGTTTTTCTTTCACCACTTCTGAGCCAACTCCACTTGGATGCAGTTTGAAAAAAAAAAAACCAAACAAAAACCAAACAAAAAACCAACCCACCTCTAAATTTAGGACTGAAATTATAAGGGACCCAAAATAACCATTTGGAAGTTAAGAATCTCAGAGGTCTAAATAATAATGAATAGAGCATGTCTTTTAAAGTGTGTTGGAGCTGGTTCTCAGCTATATTACTCCAGTTTTCCGCTGATATAATTCCTGTGAAATCAAGTCAACTAAGCTTCACCTGCCTAAAAGTGAAGCAACTAAGTGGTAAATCAGAAGCAGGGGTTTTAACCCCAGTGTGTTGTCTTAACACTTCAAGCGTAAGAGGAAATCATGAGGCTTGAAGCCAAACAAAAAGTTATCAATCATGCAGTACTGAGGCATGCAAACAACATTACTGGGGCTGGTGTTTATTTGGGCTCTTAAAACATGTTTAAAATTAGAAACATAGGCCAAAATATAGTCTCATTCCATGGAACTGCTCCAGATTTACAATAGTGGCATGTACATATTCACTCCAGGTTTACATCAAGATCATTTAAAGACTAATCCAAAAGTCACTGAAATCAATGGAAAAACTTTCAGTAGATTCAGGAGGCCTTGGATCAAATCCTACCAGAAGTATTTGGCTCAGTGACATTGTGAGGTTTCATACTTTTTTTTTTTCCCCTTAATGGCCCTTGTAGAGCAAATTTGTTCCGTCAGGAAATCAAAGCACAGTACCATGCCAGTCACAAAAGCTCAATCTCTTCTCTCAAAACAAGTTCATATTCTTTCTACTCCATTACTCTGCCACAAGAAAATCTGGCATAAAGGAAGGTGATCATTTTGGTTATTCATGACTCACAGTAGAAGGCAGCTTTTCTTTTATCCTCTTACAGTGAGTTATAATAACTTGTAAATCTTGATCTTCTTTTACTGAGCAAGACATTTCACCATGAGAAATGCATCAGTGTTAACACATTTAGCATCCATTAAGGCACTATTTTTATGAAATTATTTTATAGCTCATAATCACGATATAAAAGGTTCAGAGAAGCCTTTAGAAGTCAAACATAAAAGCATAAGTAAACAAACAAGGTGTACTACCTAAGAAGCTAGGAACAGAATTCTATTACCACTTCTGCACAACTGCCAAAAAAAGCTGAGTAGATATTGCACATGAATAAGTGGAGGCAAAATTTGTACAAAATCAGTAAAATGATTAAATTTCAAAATATAATATCTACCACATCAAAGGAGATCAGTGGACGCTATATGCAGGTGTTCTGCTTCTGCTGCACCCAGATCCATTAGATGCTTCAGAGGAAGAGACATACTATAGAGCTATCGAACAAGGACAATTAAGAAAATTTTCCTCAAATATCTTGTTGGCTTGTATCTGATGTCTAAGGTTTACAGCCTTATGTTCCTCTATTTATCTGCACTTATATAAGTGGATATTATCTTACATAAACAACTACCTTTTCTGTAATTCTTCTACTAAAATAATAACCCTAGTGTTATTTTGTAGATTAGTTAGAAATCAATTTGAAACCACACAACAAACCAAAGCTTTACCTAGTTTTCAAATACTTGCTTTTTTGATTCATCAGATATTCTCTTGTTCTTCTATTCTGAAGGGATAAATAGGGGCCTTGGTTCCCTCTTTTCCATGATTTCATATAGTCTTCACTTACAGGCTGCACTTAAGACTTCTTTTGAAGAGTCAAATTATTTCACCTCTACTTGGTCCAAATGACACACAGATATCCAAAAATGCTAATTGCAGTTAAAAGTATAATTTTGGAAAAAGATGCTTTCAATTGTTACTGTTTCAGACTGGCTAGCCCTGCCAAAACACAAATATATGCGTGTGTGCATGTGCTGAAAGCTAACTTTACATTAATATTCCTCAGAATTTCCAAAATAGGGGTCATAGCTGAACTACCTTTGTGCTCCAACAAGACTCGAGAGCATGACAATGTCTTCAAGATCATTATGGTCTACTACAGTTTAAAGCCAGCCGAATCGTACAGGAATTCAAAAAAGGCACACAGACATTTTTGTCCCTTCTTTTCAGGACCAGTGCCAGTGAGCGGAGATCTAAGGATCACAGCCATACTTTGGGATAGGCTTCACAGCTGGCATAAAAATAATTTTAAGTCATTAGTCTCATTACTCCATCTCTGAATTTTCACTCCAGAATCAAATTTGATTGCCTTCAGTCCTCAGAATTGCAGAAATAAAAACTGGAAATGCTTATGGTGCTTTCTAACTGCTTATGGTACTTTCTAACTGGAAATATTTATGGTGTTTTCCAATTCTTCTGCTAGAGCAGGGCTCTTTCTTAATACATATACTCATTTTCTTTCAGAAGTCCTATTTTAAATCAGTCATGCACTTGAACTAGTATTCTTCTCCTTTGGGGACTTCCTCCTAAAGAAACACATCTCTATGGTAGGAAATCTTCCCAGCTTTGCAGGAGAGTTAACTTACTGCTGCCATGGAATTGATGCGGTCAATGTAGTAATCTGGCCAGCTGGTAGCAAGCTTATTAGGATCTTCTTGTTCCTGAAATAGAAAGTGAAACAAGGTTACACAAGAAGCCTTTACAGGATGAAATGCTGCTGTAGAACCACCTGGGATTCTTCACTGTGCTGTTCTTTATTGTGGTATCTCCCCCCATATTCTTGTATAATGCACATAGATGTGCAGCATTTATTACAAACATTTCTGAAAAGTATAATGACAGCACTGTCACCATGGTCAGTCAGATAGGAAGAATCCTCTTCAGCTAGGTTATTAAACACAGAATAATAAAGTTTGATGGAGAGACAGTTAGCTTTGGCACCTAAGCAGCAAACCTGTAGAAGTAGAAGGATAGCCTGTTTACAGATAACAGGTTTACATTTTGTAGCTTTATATTGACAGATCTTATTTTGCCACTCTACTGCTACAGCAACAGTAGGGTTCACCAACAAAGGTGTTTAACATCTGCTATGGAGGGGAAAAAAAAATTCAAGTCAAGGAACCTGAAAAGAAGTCAAAAGATGGACTCATTTTGTCATGATAAACAAAAAAGAGGTTTAGACTGAACATTAGGAAGCATTTCTTTACCAAGAGGGTGGTCAGACACTGGAACAGGCTTCCTAGAGAGGTGATAGATGCCCCAAGCCTGTCAGTGTTTAAGAAGCATTTGGACAATACCCTTAGCTTTTGGTTGGCCCTGAAGTGGTCAGGCAGTTGGACTAAATGATCATTGCAGGTCTCTTCCAAAGAATATTCTATTCTATTCTAAAAAGTTAAACACAACCTTAGAACCTGAAGGAACAGAACAGCATCCCCTCAGTTACAGTAGGAACAGTATTAATCCTTCTATCCCTACCTCCCAAATAACCCACCTGAAATCATCTTCACTAGACTAAGCTCAACCAAGCTCAACTTCTAGAAGACCTACTCCTACTCAGGAACCAATTCTTTCTTGTTCCTTTGCTGCTCAAACAACAGTTTCACACTTGGCAGACCTTAACCTCATGTGCAAAAGTCAAAATATGACCTTGCTGATGGAAAAATAAATTAAAACATAAAATAGATCAATACAGCATTATTTTTGCAAGATAATCTTATCATCCCCAAAGAGACAAATAGAGATGGGGAGCTAATGCAGAGGTAGCAAAGTAAGGTCATTCTGCAGGGAACCAGGACGAGCCACCAGTCTGAAGTGCAAGGTGTGCTCGTATGTCCTGAAATTTTTCTCTGCATAGAATTATGAAAGCGCAAGTACTCTGCAAACAATTATAGCTGTCACAAGTGACAAGAACGTTGTCAGAACAGGGAATACGTATGTTCCCAATACTTCTCCTGCCTCCATTCTGAACTCCAAGTAAAGAAACAAACACATGTAAATTAAGGACTTCCTGGATCCATCCTTTATATCCCAAAATAAGCTGCAATACTTTTTCTCCTTAAAATTCTTTAGGGGGAGAAAAAAAAGTATAAATGCTGGAATACTGCAATTAACCTTTCTAGAGATCTAGTTTAGACATGCAGGCTAAAGAGCGTCAGGATCGATACACTAAAAAAATCAGAATTCTGAATAATTTCTTACCTGAACCCAAACCATTAGAAATTTCACAATCAGAACCAAGGAGAAGATGACTCTGATCCCCTAAAGTATATCTGTATTTGTGCTTAGGGTGGAAAATGAGATAAGGTCCTTGGTGTATCCTGCTTTTGACCATTCCCCGTCCAGTACAAATTGCAGGTCTTGCACCCTGAGTCTGTAAGTTTTATGTTTTAGTTCTGGTTTTAATTAGAATTGGGAGAAAATCGGTTTCAGTGAAACATAGCAAGTATAAGCTTTTTTTCCTGAACTAAAGCCCAGACTGAAACTGTACATTGCTGAGATTAAAAAATTTTAGCAGATACTCCACTATGCAATCCCCACTTTCTGAAGTTGTTTCAGCCCAGAGCATATTAAGCAGAAAAGTCCATCTAATTTCAGTTGTCCTTCCCACTCCCTGTTCAGACCAGAATTTTATGGCTGTCAGCGTGTGTTTTACTTCACTAGAACAAATGTGATTATGTACTTAAATCCTGGCATTCTATTTCCATTATGAAGCTCCAGAAAGCTACTTATATTTGGGACAAACATACAGATTTTTATGCAGCCCCATGAAATCATTAGGTGGCAATAACTGGGGCAACATTTTCAAAAGGGACAAGTTCACACCTGTAGCATCAAAGCCATTGGGGGGGGGGGGGGGGGGAAGGACCAAATTCTGTGAGTTCTGCCCATGGTAAGAAAACGCTGCACCATGTTTCCTCTCAGAGAGGGGAAGAGAAGTCAAAACCAAAAACCAATTCAGGGCATGGGGTGTGTGCATGTGTGTAGGGCGGGGGCAACAACAGGGTGCTGGGGTTTTTTTGTTTGTTTTGGTTTTACTGTCTTCAGGGGTTTGACCCTCAAATAAAACCTCAGAGAAAACTGCAAGGCAACTTGATGATAATGGCAAAGCCCTTCCCTTGCTCCAGGAGACACAAAGAAGGTAAAAAAAAAAAAAAAAAAAAAAGGACAGACAACAAACCAAAAAATGAGGCCCCAAGATATAAAGCCACCTAGGTATCAAAAGCTGGAAACAATAACCCATCTGTATAAGGGAAAACATTAGCTGAAGGAATCTATTAAAGCAAAGCCTTCTTTTAGCTCCTTGAATAGTGTAAATATTACATTAAAAAACAGACGTCAGCTTGTGGACTTTATAAGGGGCCATATCATTCTTCACTGGAGTAACAACTATGTAACTGCTGTGAAAACAGGATCTTGATACTATACAAGCCTGCAATATAGCCAAGGTATTATATAGGCTTTGACACTAATTTGGACAGGCTCCATGCCTTGGTAGAAAGTGGAACTTATGACTTCATCCGAAATAGGACTTAATGGAGTTCTGCAAACATTTGGACCATCTGAACCAATCAAAATGAAACAAAATAAAACAAAGTATTGTGTGCATAGCTCAGCTGATCCTGAAAGCCTTTTTGTGAATCCTGGGAGACGTGGTCCATTGGGCAAGCTGCTCACTAGACAGCAGTGACCTTTAGTGGCTGCCATGTCAGTGGGACAAGCATTTGTGATACAAAGACTGCCATCATAACAGACGTAGACCACTGCCTTTGCTGAGAGATTTTCCACAAAGAAGTACCAAACCCTACTGTACAGAAATCATGTGGAAATGCCAGATATTCATGTCTGAGTGGATCACGAAAATGAAAGACACTGTTTATATAGTGGGTGCTTCTTTCAAGATGGTTTCAGTCTTGAAAAAAACAGCATAGGGAAAGCCTGAACAGTAACTGCCTGCACTGAAGCTCTTTTGTGGCAAACACTGGGTTTCAGTTTTCAGTGATGACATGTTGGTATTTTACTCTGCACCAAATGGACCCCAAACAATGTTGAGCAATTCTCTAGAGCATGTCCTGAAAAATTGAGCATGTCAAACCATTAATAAATACATCCACAAAACTAGGAACTTTACAAGGCTTCTTTCCTGCAGATAAGAGATGGGGAGACATATATGGTGACATGACAATTTAAAACTCATCCAGGAAAACACTAGCAGAGTTAGGAACAGACACTCACCTGACACTGAATCCAGCGCTCTTATTTCCACCATCGTTTACAGCAGGTTGTTTTTATGCAACGTAGACAAATCCTAACTTCCTGGAACCAGCAGGTGCTTGTCACACCTGGGTGTTCAACCACTACATGGACTTTGCCACTACCTGCATGCACACCCTTGTGATAAATTGCCAAGACTGATGACTCATGAAGCCTTCTAACATGTAAGCGAAAATAACACTTCCTCCTTGAACAGATGCATATACACTATATGTTATGGATGTCATATGATAAGCATGGGTACTATTGGGATGACATCTATTCATTGGTAACATGACTTCCTTCTCAAACCCATCTCTTCAGAACTGCAGACAGCTGAACTTACTGCTTTGCGCTGTTCATAACAGAATGGGAACAAGCCACATACCTGCTGCTGCAAAATGCGGGTTTAAAAATCTTTCTTGCGCAAGGGCCCATGATACCTTTCATTGAGCTCCTCTCCATATCAATAAAAACAGCGTGCAAACGCAAATGAAGAATATAAGAAGAGGCTACTGTAATATAAATTCCTGTTCCAGCTTGTTCACTGTATTGTGTCCGGACACTGCATGCTCAAGTTTATACTTGGATGACAAAGAATTGCATTTGCTTGCAAAAGCTACATTAAGGTTAGTGTGGTTCCTCCTCACAACAGTCTGCATGCATCATTCTGGTACCTCACAGAGCTGAAGGTGTGAAGGGTCAGCATTATCACATGCAGTCCAGAAAATATAAATCATGGAGTTCAATTCATTACAAGAAACTAACACCTTTTAAGAAAAAGTGAAATATATTATTTGTCATACTGAGTAAGTCCCTGTAGCTATTTTTTCATATTTCCCATTAAAAGGCAATGGGATCCTGATTATAAGTAAGTGGGAATTTTTCAGTGTGGTTTTTTTTTTTTTTTTTTTTTTGGTTTTTGGTTTTTTTTTTTTTTTTTTTTTTTAATGACAGTTCACTGAAACTTCAATTTTTAACATGACTTACATCAATTGAGATGAAAGCTTTGCTGGAAAAAGTTTCTCTGCTTCTGGATGAAGCCCTCCCACACTCTTCAGAACAGCAGCTTAGCTGGTAAAATGTTCATCTGAGGTGTGCAGGATTTGCACTCGTGTCCATGTTCTGTTTCAAAGTGAGGTGCATGACCCTTGCTGTCCCCATGAATATTCTGGCCACTATAAACAAGGTAGGGTTTTTGTTTGCTTGGAGGGTGGAAGATGGTTATCACTTGTACTTCATTTCACACAAGTGCTACTCTTCTCCCTTCAGATGCTTTTAAAAAAGATTCAACTTATTGCAACATCTGCTATTAATGCTGAATACAATACAGTCTTGTAACACCTTGTACTCTACATTGTCAAAGGTCCTTAAAGAAATTCACATATTAGGTTTTTCAGTCACTCTTTCAGTGAGATCAGCAGAAACAGGGAAAATGGGATGCAGACAATTACACAGTTCCCAGTTACACAGGAAATCTGTAGCACAGCCAAGAATCAATCCACACTGCAGTTGTACTGCACTCTCATCCAAATCATCATTCTCCCCTTTTTCCACAACTGAGTTACTGACTTTTCTTCACTTTAAGGAAAAGTTCAGCTTTCAAAGAAACATTTACCTGTTCATTAACACACTATCCATCCTAATGGCTGTGTCTTAGTTCAGAGCAGCCAAAGTTGCATAAATAAAAAGCACTTTCATTAAAAGACACAAAATGTGTTTGATCTGCTGTGGGATGAAATACTAACTCTGAAGTGGAGCTAAAATATATCTAAGCTTTTCAGACAGATTACGCCTCCAAAAAGCCAACCATGTCCCAAGAGATGCTAGTTTTGAAACAGGACAGGCCATAGGACTGAGCCATTCACTAGACAGATGTGGTCACTGCTCCGTTTCTCAGACTCCACGACTAGCATTTACACAAATATTCTCAGGGTTTGGGGGAGGGAGCTATATACAATCCTTTTAAGCACAATTTATCCAGAGTGAGAAAAACAAACATTACTTCTCTCCGTGGAATAAAGCTATTGATGTGCAGATAATAATCCTTCTACCACAAACGCAGTCCTCTGTATAATTTATTAAATGTGAATATTCATTAATTACCAGCTGGAGCATGCAACTGAGGAGTTCTAATTGCCTCTCATAAAAGTCAGTTATAGCCATACGTGCTTCCAGTTCACTGGATTATGACACAGGAATATTTTACCTAACAGACCACAGGGTTTCGGGTATTCTTCTTTTTTTATTTTTTTTTTTTTTTTTTTTGCTTCATTTAGCGATCACTGTCCTGCCACCAGTAACTTGACAAACCTAATAATGACCTCTGATGCTGGTTACTAACTAGCCTTTCAAAGGAAGAATCAAAGGCTTCGTTTTATTATTTATATCACAAAATGCCTTAAATTGCCAAACTGTGGAACTCACTGCCACAAAATCAAATAGTCTAAAAGCATAAAAGTGAAAAGGGGATATATTTATGAAAGATGAGGATTTCTTCTTAGAAATCTTTTCACAATACTGAGAGAAGCTTCAATGCTGCTGAAATTCACCAGCCTTTAGAAATTAAAATGGACCCTACCACAGGCTGAAAAACTGTATTGGGAAGTTAAATATATGCTTTGTTTTGAACTGCTTATTCCATCCATTATGGTATTTTGCTTCTCAAGCACCCATAGATAAAGCAACTCTAGAAGTTGTATATTGTATATACACAATGTGTCATTCCCAACCTCATCTAACACTCAAAACAACTTCAAATAAATTACTCCTTATTGGTGTCAATCTAATGGAGATGAAGGTCATGCTTTTATTTCTTATATTTCAGAAAACATGCCAGATCCATTGCATACATACAGATACATAGTGTCTCACTGAAAATGGACTGGAATGCCATACCTGGCAGGTGGAAAGGTTGTTGGTGCAGTGTTAGAAGCTGAAGATAAGAATTAATTTTTTCTTAAACCTCAGAAGTCTCAACCACTGATTTTAATGAACTGCATAACTGTAGTGTTTAAACCAAGATTAAGTTTTACAACAACCACATATGGCACAAGTCTTATTCTAGATTACTGATGGAGAGAATCCCATTTTAAGGAACTTGAAATTATAGCTGGGTTGCATAGTACACTTTTAGTTTTAAGAAGTTTATTCTCTTTTCTTTCCTCTTCTGGAGGAAGCCTCTTCTGGCTTTTTATCCTTTTCCTCAATACAGACAGTTGTAAACTTGTTCCAGCACTGACTGCGTCAGCCGCCTCTTATCATTTACGGATCGCACAAGTGTGCTTGTCCCTCTTCAAACATATTTAGTCCTGCTGTAGGATGGGGATCCTACCATCATCAAGCATTGATTTATGGTTATAGGGCAGTGACCAAGAGGATAATTTGTCCCTATATTTACATAAATACTTAAATGCACAGCTGAGGCCACACTGAATTATCCAGCCCCTCCATCCCTCAGGACAAAGCATGCTTGCCAAATTGAAGTTTACTGGTATTACGCATTGTTTCTCTGCTGAAGAAATTTTTTCTTTGTTTTACCTTTGCCATAGAAGTTGGTCCCAGTTGGATATGTTCTCTTGACTGTTGCTGACCAAAGATCATTCTGTCCTATTAGCTGAAGTCCATACTCATGTTTAAAACCTCTTACATGCTCTACTTTTCACAAGCCCCAAATCCATCAACTGATATTTTGCAGTTGATAAGTGTATAGTCTAAATAATGAACTTCCAAATAAGAATTCATTAATTCACAGCTCTTCCAATTAAAAAGTTCTCAGGAGTCTACCTTTCCTCAGCCCATTCTCTATACTTCTTTTGGAGATGAAGGGAAACGTTCACTATGGAGGATCCTACCAGTCAGGAGGTCAGTTCACGATCATTCTACTCAGGCAGCTCTTCAGGAGAAGACAAAACGTTTCTCATGTACACAGCCTCCTCTCCAGGTACGTGGATGTGGACTTAGATTGTACTCCTGAACCACAGCTCTGTTCCCACAAACCTGTGGCAAACTTGACGTCAGGGTCAAGGTTCTGCAGTGATTCCTGGGGCAGGTGAAGCAAACAATCTGTCACTACCCCAACAAATCCTAAGCATCAGCAGTGGGACATACCCTGTTGTTTTTTTTACATCCAAGCTCTGCATTGTCTCTACTCCTTTTTACTCTGCGTTACATAGAAGTATTGTTTTTACCTTACCATTCTAGCATTAATCCTGTTCATTCTACAGTCAACATGCTGTGGCTACAGAAAGGGACTTTTTCCTCACCCATTCAGCTTACCTTGTTGCCTTCTCAACAGCACTATTTTCAACTGTATCCCTAACCCAGCTAGTATTTGTGTCATTTGGACCATCTCCTTCCTCACTTCCTTTCCTCCTCCTCCTGGCATTCTTTAGGGAATGTGAAAAGCCACAAAAGAACCCAGACTGCGTAACTGAGCCTCCTATCTGCCACAAGCCTGCACTGAAAGTTTATCTTTTTGTCCTGCTCTGTTTATCTCCAGCAAGCAACAATTTATAATCTTGTCTAAATAAAATGAAGTCACCTACCATTCATGGAAATCACCCTGAATGTTGCTTGATGATGGGAATGAAATGTCACTAACTGTGCTCAAAGACACAAAGAACTACCTAGGACACACCTACCTAGACTCAGCACAGCTACCTAGGACAAGTCCCTCTGGGAGCACACATAGAATTTGTTAATGCCAAACTCTTAAGAGGTTTCTCTTCGCTGTCCCAATGCTGTGGACAATGTGGACAATGTGTCCACTGTCTGTTTTTTCCAGTGACACTGCTGCTTGCTCCAGTTCACCTCTGCCCCTTTTACTAAGCAGGATGACAGTCAGATGGTGAGAGTAGCCACATACTTTCTGTTTGTCTCCCTCCTTTAACCCCAGTCACTATTGAAAAACCAGTAGTTAGGAGCTGTTGGTCAGATAAACAAAGGGATAAATTCAGACTGACAGACCCATGGCTTTTAAGTTACTAACCCAATATTTGAGTGTATCATTCAGTTGCTTTGTCTATCTCTCCCCTTTCAATAAACTCAGGTAAAATTGTTTCCTTTCTCCCAGTCTTCATTTCTCTAGCCTATTACATCTGCAAAATGTTTGGGATGCCAGGTGCCTTTCAACAGATGACTGAATACCATCGAAGACAATGTGATTTTCACCTCAATTCAGGTGTGTAGCTGAAACTGTCACATCTGACTAAATGAAAACAAAACAATTCTTCAGAAGAGTAGAAGGAAATTTCTTTCTTTCTCTTTATGGCTGTCACTAGATCCTGGCAACAGTTCTCCACTGTACCTGTTTCTAAACTTTTCACTGAAAAGACAGGGAATTCAGCAACACTTCCCGCTCAGTATTCACTGGCTTTTGAAAGGCTGGTGAGAATTTAGCGGTTTGGTATACAGAAAAGAGCGAGCCCTGGTCTGTGCCAAATCTGCTTCTCACGTACCAGAGAAATATGCTAGTTATTTACATATTCTTTGCTCTTGCTTATTCACCTGAAACTAGTCTGAATGGTGAGAACAGCATTGTACACAGTATATATTATTATTGCATACCATCAGCAGGACTGACTCATACATGGATTGTGGAGACGCAGAACTTTTGCAAGAGGACAGACAAGGACAGAACATAATCCAGTGGCAGCAACTAAATCACACAATCAGCATTTACATGTACTTCCCATACAACAGAATTGGATTGCTCATCATTATTTTTGTTCTTAAGTACAGCAAATTACACCATCTTAGTAAGATGACAGCTAGATAAATGTTTTCTTTTTTCTCTCTTCTCCCCCCCCCTTCTTTTCCACAGTAGGGTCAAATCTGCTCCCACTCAGCTCTCCCAAACTCCCACAGAATGCAAGCCAAATACAAAACACAGCATTAGGCATGATGATAACAATTTTCCAACTATCACTGTATAAACTCAGGACTATTTTGGGCCTGATTTTTGGGAAGTGTTGAGTGCTAACTTCAACTGGAGCACTAGTAGCACACCTGAAAGATGGAGAATGGACACCCAAATTCTACATACTCAGAATATCTATAGCAAATATGATGGCAAGTTTATGGAGTTTATGTCTTCAGCAGTCCGAACAGAAGAGCTGGGAAGGCATTTTCTAAGCAACAGCTAACCTTTCTTGTTGGAGAGAGAGAGGGAGGAAGAAACTAAAAATATTCCATGCTGTTCCCATGGGGGGACAGGGAAGAGAAGACTGGTCGGTTATACATAAGTAAATATGTAATTTCAGGGCCCTGACCTAAAATAACCTCATACCAGAATAAATAAATGAGTCTGTAACTGTTAGCATTGCAGCATGGAAAGTATAAACCAAGTAAAATGAATTATTTGGAAAAACTCCTTATCTCCTCTTATCTTATGTCTGATACAATGTGATCTTTTAGGTATTGTGATTTCAAGCTGTAATAATGATATATCAACTGAATTGTGCGAGCATTTTTGCCTCCTTAACACCAAATTCATCCTTTAAACCACAAGAGTGAGTCCAAGGAAGAAAAAAAAAAAAAACAAAAAAACACAAACCATATTTTTAAGAGAAGTCTCTGACATCATTAAGCCTACTATATTGTTTCGCAAAGTAGCCACTTGCTATAGAAGGGAAAATATCAGGGAAAAAAACATCAAGGCACAATTACCAGAACTTAATGATAAACAATGCAAAATGGCCAGTATTTCTTCTCAGGTATGCTAACCTACACAAGGAATATAGGGGGCCACATCAACAAATTTATCCTTACGTGAGATGAGAAAAGAGCCTAAATTCATTATATGGAACTATAAAATAATGAGATGGTATGTTACAGGAATCTCAAATTTATTCTTCCAGTGAGAACACATTCTCTGCATTAAATGATATAGAAGGAAATGTATATCATTTTAGGCTTTATTTTATACTGTATTAACCATGATGCCCAAATTTGGGAGCTACTACTTCAGCCTGCAACACACATTAACAGGTGCCATTAATCAAACAGCTCTTTCACACTGAAAAGACCCAAGTATACCACTAATCAGGAAATGTGTGCTTTTGCTGCATTAGTGACACTCTTGCTGCATTTTGTTGTTTCCCATTATATCCTGTCCTTGTCATAGGCCAGGGTTTCTGAAATTAGTGCTCTAAAGCCCACTTGCATTTATAACAGTAATTTTTGAAGCCATGTGCCTGTCTTCCATACCTAGACTAAAGATACTGGAATGACCTAGTGTCAGCATCAAGCTAACAAATCATCCCAAATATCTGAGCATGAAGTCATTCTGTTAACAGAAAAAGGAACAGATGGTGGTGGGAAAAAAGCAAGTTAACTCCACAATTGCTGGCATTTTCCAAACATCCAGCTGAAGGAATGCCGCGGTTTGCAAAGGGCAACATCCTCCCACTGTGACTTACCAGTGTTATGAGATTTCCACTGAGCCATAGGCTAACTGAAAGCAAATCTATTTTCAGAGAATTCATTTGAGAAATTCCACCTTTCAGACTGCTTCATCAGCGGTCTCCTGAGCTAAGGAAGTCATGCAGTCACTCAGACCAAAAACAACCATGGATCCCAGGCACTGGGAGGGAACCAAATAACATCTTCTGCTACAGCCTGTTTCAAGGAGTTGGTCTCATAGCAATAATACAGGAGACGGTAGGTTGCCCAGAGCCTTACCATCGCCCACTTTCTTTATAGGCCCATATAGCTGCTTTCCTACTTTGATTTACAGTCAGTTGAGAGAATCACAACAATTTAGGATGGAATGGTCCTAGGGTAGAAGGGTTCTGCTCAAAGCAGACCTAATTTCAAACTTAGATCAGGTCGTTAAGGTCATTGTCAAGGTCTGAATACTGAGTTAAATTAAAATGTTGACTGAAGAGCTGAACTCCTGCCACAAACTTCTAAAGCACTGGTAAGAAGAGAAACAATTTTCTGATGCACCAAAGACTTCAGATAAGTCTAATTCTCCAGCTTTGTCCTGTGATCATCAGATATCCTCATCATTTAGCCAACAATACACTTGCACTAAGCACTCCAAGTCCCACGCAGCCTCTTCAGCCTCCTACTGTCTACCAACTGCTTTTGCTTTTAGGCTATCACATGTGCTGTGAGGGTTGCTGTGTATTTTCCAGACTTCCCAGGGGAAGAGAGAGTAGAACCACCCACCCACACTCACCCTAAACATTTCATGCAAAGCTGGGAGAAAAGCTCTCATGAAGTCACATCCAAGCCTCATCAAAGTGTGTTTCCTTACAAATGGCTTCTCAAATACTGCAGCAAATCATCTTGTGTGTTCATGTCTGCTGCTCCCAGATACAACATGTGGAATAACAACTCTAAAGAAAGGAACTTGTAAGGGACATATTAAATACTCCTTACAGCTATAAATCCATAACCAAAACAGTTTAATATTCCAAATCAATAACAGACTCTAAGAGTATTTGAAAGAGGAAAAAATATTGCAAGAAGATAGAATTGAAAACAATACAACTTCAAACCACCCACTTCATTTATTATGAGACAGACACATGCTTGGCACTTTTCATACAGAAAGGATGAACCCCAAAGGGCTTTCATAGCTTGGATCAGACAATACAAAACCAAAAAGCCACACTCAGACAACACAATGGTGTGATCTTCATCTGGTGCATCGTATCACTAAATAAGACCAGATGAAGAACCATTTTCTCTCCTCTTTAGGGAATATCTATCTCCCTCTGAATATCTCCATGTTTATCTCCTACTTTAAAGTAGGAACCTGAAGAAATGAACACTCTTCTACAGCCAGAATTGCAGAACTCCTATCTAAATACAATGGATGTAATGCAGCCTCCTGCTCTTAGAGCCTCCATATGAAGCCCTAAGTGCACAGAAAAGACCTCAGGGTTTTGGAAGAAAAGCCTTTCCAGTTCACTTCAGCTGAGAAATAACTGAATAACCAAGCTGAAACTACACTTTACAGTGCAAAAACACAGAACAAAGCAACCCAAGAACAAACAGTAGGTGCAGGAACTTTCACACACTTCAGAAAGTTTTCCCCAAAAGTGAGGAAGACTACAGGTTTTATATATGCATCCATCTTCTGCTTCATCCCTGGTAGGCTAAGGTAATTATATCAAAAGCTGCAAAAGCACCTTAGACTCCTCCAGCAGATTTCATATATTTTTTATATAAACACACATATGAATTTATATTATGTATATGAATTAATTTTTATATTTATAGTTTTATCAGGAGGATGAATCCAAGGTATAGGGTGAATTGCACTCTCTGGAAGCTAGAACTGTAGACCGATTTCAAGCAGGGTTTATAGCAGTGATACAGCCTGGTTTTGGATTGGAAATTTTGCTTAGAGCTCTGCAGGAGTCTGAAGGCAGGCGTGGGCATGGGAGTGGAGGACAGAAGTATCTTACTTTATACACAGCTGCACAACATCAAGCTATACTATTTATGGTGACATTTTGCTGACAATGCAAACCTCAAGGACAAAGCACAAAGAGTAACTCTCAAAGAAAGGAAAAAAAAAAAACCCACACCCAAACCTGACATGTAGACATTATCTTCATTAATGTTAGACAGCCAGCATGGGACCAAAGTCAGAGTTCATGGAATTGAGCTGCAAATGGTATAAAAAGACTGCAGTAAAACTACTAAAGTTAAAGTCTGTATATGGCTAGCATTCCCCAGGACATTCTGAAGACTAACGTAGGGCTGGACACAGCCCTCACATTAGGAAAAGGGAACTGAACACAAGGTGATGCAGCAGTCTTTGCTGCTGCGTTGTGGGAGAGGTGTAAACCTTCTCTAGAAGGGCATTTGGGGCACCCTGCACCTGGACTGCAGCTTCACTGGTTTCAGCACTGATCTGTGACCTGAGTCCAAAGGACTTGGACTCCTTAGTGATTGTGTAATGCACAGCAGTATCTTCCATTACATCCTTTCTGCTCCTCGCAGTAAGCTCTCCCAAGTCTGGAGACTTCACCACAGAATCCATCAGAATCCATTCTTACAAGGATACCCTAAAAGACACGTGCAGCAAGGAAAAAGAATGAACAGCGCTTAAACTGAAAATATATTCAGATTTTTAAGATTGTATTGGAAAAAAGTGGAGGAGAAAAAGGGAAAGGAAGGGGGCGAAAGAGGAATGTTGTATGCAGCTAAGACGTACATGTATTGCAGGGAAAAGGTGTGAGAGGGTGGCATGGCCAGAACATTGCCACAAAGTTTCCTAACTTTGCTACTCTTTCTTTCAGGTAGAGAGAAATGCATTTATATATACACATAATAATGACAAGTTCTTTGAAATTATACAACAATTTAGATCAAAGATTTTTAGAACCAAGGAGTTTCCTGACATATTCTCATATTCAGTTTACTAAGTTTTTTTATTCACTAGGTAGATGAAAAATGTAATTGACAGATATTAAAAAAATAATTGCAGGGGATGGAATCATAAGGAAATTCTCCTTTCTGTATATTGGCTGTTACAGTGTATGGTTCAGATAAATTTTCCTCAGAATTTTTAAAGCCTATTTTGCTATTGTGGAGAAGCCTTTCTCTAGATCTGTTTCCCATAATAGAAAAAAGTATAATCAATTTAAGGATTATAAACACACCCTCTTTTTTTCAGATGCCATAAATGCCTCTTTCTGGAAAGTTGCAGCGTGCTGAATATTGCTTCACTACTTGATTTTGAATATTCTCACCTGAGCAGGTTAAGCACAATCAACTCAAGGCAGCTATTCTAGGGCACAACTAAAATCAGAAGAGTACAAAATAACCCCAAAGTACCTAGGAGAGCTCATCATAGTTTTTAGGACTTTTTTGTTTATTTTGGTTTTTTGTCTGGCAAGAAGCTGAATGATGCAGATAGTCCAGTTTGACTGTACTTTGGAAAGAGATTTGCTACCAGCTTTTCCCTCAAAGAAACACAGAAGTGAAAAAACCCTAACTTGTTTAACTCAGCAAGATGTGTGTGCTTCCTACTAAAATCTGCTCAACTGAAGGCTTACAAATTAGTCTCTGAAGGCACAAAAGGCCATAAAAAGAAAACAATTTGACTTGCTTTCCAATAGTAATAAGTCTAAGAACTTGTAGGGTTGTACAGAAGGCAATAAGCTATTGCCTGCACAAGGAGGCCTCATTCTTAAAAACGCAGACTGCATCCAAAGCAATGTGTGCCAAAGCAGTGCAATACCTGCATTTTCTACCCTTTGGGGAATCCCGATATGAGCTCATTTACAGGCAAAATAATTGAGCTGACAAGTTTTTCTTTCCATATAATTATTTGACCAGTAATTAATGAGATTATGTACTTTAGTATCAGCTTCTGGTAAAAGAGCACTGACATCAGAAATTTTACCATTTACAAATAACTACATCTGAAAGCATGGTCTAGTGCTTGATTTAAATTCCTGCAAAACATATAACTAGTAGGATATATAGAGCTAATTTTACAGAAAGGAATTACAGAAGTGGATTATATGTTTTATGTAAGTCTAAATTTCAGATGATGGTGAGACATGAAGATTATCCTAAACAAAACCAGAATAAAGTACCTGAACTGGGGGAGGATGCCATCATTTGCATTCTGTCTACATATGGCTTTACTTATAATTCAATATGGTACGAGGGGAAGTTCATACTACAGAGAAAGAGGCAATCTAAAACATGTAGTACTGGTGTTTTGGGTAGAGGGTCGGGGTGCCATCAGTGGTGACTGGTTAATGATTCTTCTGATGCAAATTAAGACAACCACATCTCTCATTGACCATTCTGTACTGATTAATGGCAAGGTAGAAGACAGCTGAGACCTGAGAACACATTAACATTCCAACAGAGCAGCCTTCATTCCTTGCAAATAGCTACTCCGCAAATGAGAGTGAAGCATTCATCATAGCTGCTAGCTGAAGCTACTACTTTACATCAAATCATTGGTGATTTCTTTTCATGGGGAGTGGGTTCTGGAAATAATGTGCCGCTTTCCAAATCATAGAATCATAGAATCACTTTGGTTGGAAAAGACCTTTAAGATCGTCGAGTCCAACCTTTAACCTAACCCTGCCATCCCACCACTAAACCATGTCCCTAAGCAAATCTGCTATTAAGTCAGAAATTCCAGTTCATGCCACAGCAGAAATTGGATATTGCAGCACATTGGTGACTTTTGAGTAGCAGAGTACAGGGGCTGTGTGGACTACATGTACTGTAGCCTCCCAATTTTTACTGGTGTTGGGGTTGATACTTGAAATGAAAGACCGCACGTAGCCATCTGGCAGAGACCTTTTCCCAACGGCAGATCTTCAGTAAGCAACCGATATCATGCATAACCTTGTAGTATGGTATCTTTGATTTGTGCCTTGGTAACTTTGATTCGTGAGTTGGTAGTTTTGAATCACTATTCAAATGATTGTACTGTACAGCAATAGAGTGTTCCTTCCTACCGAACTTTAAGTTGCACTTTTACAACATCGTATTAAACTCACTTTGCTAATTCCTTTGATAGTTGTTCTTTGAGTGATCTAAATCACCCACTCGCAACAGTTTTTAGTACTAGTGGTTTCAGATATGAACCTAGAATGGCCAAAAGTGACCAAAGCAAGCATAGCTGCATAATACTGTGTGAACGCTCCTCTGTAGATACCACCCACAATCATGAAATTTCAATCCAGAACTGAATCTCCTTTGAGTACCGTGGAAGGTTAATAGGCAAGCTGTGCCCCTGGAATATGACTTTAAATGCACAGACATACACATCTTCCCTCATTTCTTCAAGAAGGCTTGGTATCAGAAACAGGTAGAATGAGTTTTTTGATCCAAGATCCAAGGTCTAACTACCAAGATAAATGGACAATGACCGATCTTCATTTTTGCAAGTGACATTTGTTTACTTAAGACGGTCCACTAATCTTGCCACCTTTGGAGCAGATCAGGAAACTCTGACCTTCTGTTACTTTTAGACTAGAAAGGGCATCTGAGATTAATGATTGTGAACAGTTGCCTCAACCTGCACTTCTTGACCTTCTAGTTCATGGTGTTTTTACTTGCCATGTTACAAAGTGTAGAGCCCTTGCTTCCCAGGAAACTGAAAGGACCCAACATCAGCAAGACAGAGCTCTCTGGGGGCTTGTCCTGGATGGCTGACAGTGTTCTGTCAAGTGAGGAATTAGGATCTTTGGGGCTAAAATTAGATTACAAGTTCTTCAGGGAACAGACAGCTTTCCTCTAAAGGGAAGCCTGCAACAAGTTTCTCTGTCACTGTAAAACAATGATGATAGGTGGAGTAGGTAGTAGGCTAGAGAGAGAGAGATGTCATCACTGTCATCTGACTGCCTGTGAGGGAAACTATAAATAACATCGGACAGTTAAGGTTTCAAGTAATTGAAAGTATCTACAATGTAATGAATAGACATCTGGCAATAGTATCCTGTTCCAGTTAGCACATCATTTTGGATAGCTGGAGTTCAGCTAACTGAGGTTGCACTATAAATGCATTATAAAGATCTTCCAGCCTGCAGCTCCTTTAACTCTGGAGGTCTTCAAGATTTTTATATCAAATCCACTGCTTTAAAACAAAACAAAACAAAAAAAGTGTAATGTAGTGAATCCATCCAACATATTAAATGCATTAAAGCCTGAATCTTCCTGCCAAGGCTGACTGGTCCAGGAGGTGGAATGTGTGGTTCTCTAAGACAGCTACAAATAGATCCTCTCCCACCAGGGCTGAAAAAGCCAGCCGAGTTGGCCAGCAAAAATGTAAAGCAGACATTAATTACAGCAGCCTGCACCTTCCCTCCACTTGCAAGCTCTGTGTACCAGCAGGAAGAAGAATGGAAAGAGCACCAAAGACAACCGAGCCTAGGCTGCTCTTACGCACTTCCTGAACTACTGCTAGCTCAGAGGCACTGTAACTAATTTGTTGCTATTAACTTCCCTGTGTGATGCATTTCAACCAAAAGCAACGCAGATGCAAAGCACCCATCTGATTGGTTTGACTGAGGTTTTCTTTAATTACATGGTAAGAAAGATAATTTCCACCCCCCAAGGAAACAAAGGCAGCAAATGCAACCTCAGAAGGACCATCATCAGGGTTTCAATCTGCCATCTTCAGTGTTGAAATCTAAACCTTCTCTTTCAGCTTCTGTTAGGTGGACTTACATACAAAGACTGATGCTCTCATAGCATGACTTGCACATTTGGGAAATAAAACTAACCAACACATTCACCACACCTTTCTTCCCTAATGTTTATTATTAACATGCTATTGGGGATATCTTTGTTTCTGACTGTCTGTTTCCTTCCTAGAGCAGCAAAACTTTTCCACTACACCACTCCTGCAGGAATTCCTCTTTTGCAAGCTTCACAACAGTGATACAACTTATCAATTCACTTGGCCATCATTCTGCCAGTGACAAAATATCCAGTGTATACATGAGCCTCTGATGTACCGCCCCTCTCACCAGTTTGTCAGAAATTTGAAGACCTTGAATAGAGAAGTGTGACATAGAAATTGATAGGAGCAGGTCTTCTTCACTTTCCAATGCAATATGAAACATTTCCTACAAGCTCTGGAAAACCTTGAACTACCAAGTTTTAAGACATTACTACTATGTACTTTACATATATTTGAAGACATCCTGAAAGATTTCAGTAATGCATTTTCTATTCTAAATAAACTAAAAAGTTTTAAAATTCCCTTAAAAATTCCATATAGCTTTTCTTCCAGCTAAAAAAAAAAAAAAAAACACAACACACCAACAAAAAACCCAAAACAAACATGTAAAAGATTCACAATGGGACAACATATGATTTTAACTTGTTAACATTCTCTTCAGAAATCACATATTTGTACACTACTTATAAGAAAGTTGTGCCATATACATGCTGATAAAAATCCTTACATCAGTTAATTGTGTTCTTGAGTAAACAGTAGATAAATACATAATTCACATCTAGATGTGTACCAGTAATTATGTACATGCACACAGAATTTATTGGCGAGCTACTACAATCAGGACAAGAGTAGTACCTTCTTTTTGCTGCAGTAAATCTGCCATTTCTTCTCCGGAGGGAGTGCAAACATAGCCTCTCTGTTCTTGTCTGTGAGATCCAATTCATCCTGGAGATTGTGGGGAAAAAAGACAATAGGAAAAAAAAAAAAAAAAAAACAGTCAACAGCTGCATCAGTAACTTCTAATAGGTTGAGAGGAATCTGGACCAGGTATGTTGACTAGCCCTCAATCAAAAGGCATAGGACTCAGTAGCTCCCAAAGACTCCAAAGATTATTGGTTTCATAATTTTTGCCTTGCTACTGCAAGTTCTCTCTCTCAGAGCAGCACCTATCAGGAGAGGCAGCCTAAACAGCTCCTATGTCAAACTTCTATTACTAATGACTAGTCAAGGACAGGAAAGATCACATGAAAGGCACATAGTGAAAAACTCAAAGCACTAGCTCCTTATGACTCTTAGAGAAAGGCTAAAAATTCAATACACCTTTTTCCTGACCTGCAGTATCAGCTTCGTCTCCTGGTCTTCCATAGAAGGAGAACAGTGAAATCAGTGTATCTTTTAAACAAAGGTCATGAGACAGTTGTCTAATGGCAGCAATTTCAACAGCAACCTACAGGTTCAGATATTTGCCCTTGGAACCATACAGTCCTCATCAAAAGACAACCAGCGTTTCAGACATAAAGGATGTATCTCCACAGCATCACATCAAGTTGACCAGACCAGCAAATTCAGTTTCTGTTAAGAAAAGTGAGTTCAGTGGAACATACCCTTTTAGAGCCTTGGCAACCTTACATTTGTAAAATGAAGGATAATGCTGCGATCTGAAACTGACTCCCAGCTCTGTCACAAGCTCCCTCTAGATACACCACCGAATCCCCCAGCTTTGGTTTCTCTTCTGCAGAAGAACAATAGACTCTCTTCCTATACAACATGCTTCTAAAATCAAAGCAGAGACTGCTACTTGCTCTGTGTTTATTCAGCACTGACCAAAACAGGGCTCCAAACACAGCTGCCAGTTTCAGGTGCTAAACGGAATTAAACAAATAAGAATGGTCTTCATAGCGAGCAGCCTGCATGAGCAGGGACCAAGATGTCTAAATGAGAGTTTCAGAAATATAAAGACAAGCTTCCAATAAAGTTGCAATGAATCTGTTTTGGCAGGGTTTTCTTTTTCCTATATATTTGAAAGCGTTTGGAAAAGGAAGTGTCCAGGGGTCCAATATCAAGATGACATTGCAGCCCTAAGACGCTGCACATGCAGATTCTGGCACCCACACTAACCTAGCCCAAGCAGAGACAATACCTCTTTAACTCAGCCCAACAATGGCTCATTTGGAAAGCATTCAGGGCTGGGAAACTTGTGAAAACAGTGAGCTAAATTGCACACTGAGCCTGGTAGCGGCTGCTGACAGATTTAAAAGCCCATAGAGATTTCAGCTGCAAAAAGGTACAAAAGAAATGCAAACAGTAACAAGGCGAGGTCAGTGCCAGCAGCCCAAGGTAGAAGAAGCTGGAGGGTTTTTTAAACAAGAAAAAGGTTAAAGGGAAAAAAAAAAAAACCAAAACCAAAACACCCCAACCAAAAAATTTTAGCTGTGCAAAAAGAGTGCAAACCATGTGGAAATGTTTAGGGTGAGTTTCCAAACAAGGGGGCAGCCAAGCGAGGCAAGGAGTTTTATCCTCGCTACACACAATTAGAAAGCTCAGGCCAGGATCACATTCTTGGGGGGAGAGGGAGAGTGAAACTACATGTAAGGTCTTAAGACAAGCGAAGGAATGCTGTTGGAGGTCAAGCATGTGGGAGGGAAAGGAGGGGCAGACAGGGAATCAGAAATGCCAGATTTGGAAGAACCACCAAAGAGGCCAGAATACAAATCTGAAATGAGCTGGCTGGGCTCAGCTAAATTCTTAGAAAAAATATGATTGTTTTATTGAACTGCTTAATGATCTTAGCCTTTTTTTTTTTCTTTTTTTTCAATAAAGAGCAGCTAACTTGATTTTCTAATCCATACTGCTCTTTCTAAAGTCTGGTGGCAGATCAAACAAACAGCAAAATCTCTTCCCAGAAGCTGTGCACAAAACTGAATGAAGATCTCAACCAATATAGTTTAAGACAACCATTTCATCAAAAGAACACTCCTATTGACTGAAACCACCCAGAGGGCAGAATGCTGACACTTAGCAACTTCTAGACACTGCCCTGGACACTGGCAGTATCAGTGACATAAAAAGCACTTTGCCTTCAACAGGGCAATAAGAATATGCAGCTTCCAGTCATCTAATTTTGCATCCTGATTAGCATGACGTTCTTTTCAGGACAGAAGCCTAGAAAGGTAGTTTGAAAGAATGGAAGATCTATTGGGAAAAAAGTGCATCCACACCCTACTTTCTTGGACTCAGGAGGGTAGATTAAGCCAGAAGAATATTAGAAGTCACCACGTTAGCTCAGGTAACATAGTTAGAAGGAAACTGTTCAGGGTTCCAGGCATAACGTGATCACCAGAGACAGACCCAAACACACCTGACTGGAAAATAGCACACAGAGGATGGATTACCCTTCCTTTTGAAACAGCTAGTATTTGTCTTTGTTATGAGGCACGATGCTGAGTTCTAACCCCCAGGTCAGATGGGCAGGTAGCAAGCATGAATATTCAGCAGGGCAAGACAGCTTCTCCATAATGCAAAGCAACAGTCAAGCTCTTCAACACCTTTTCCTGAAGTTAGTTAGTGTGCTCCTTCATTGAGAGGAAGAAAGGGGAGGGACGAAATGAGAAGGACTACATATCCCCATCTACCTATACCATTAGTCAAATCCCACCCTATAAAGAACCAAGGAACACCTGTAAAATACAAGAGACATGAACCCTTCTTCTGGAACCCTCCAAATCCTCTTGCTTCTCCCATCCACATCCCCCTTCTATAAAAGAAGGTCAGAAGACCACTGTGACTGCACAGGAAACCCCTGGATCTAGCTAAGAAAGAAGATCCTGGGTCAGGCAGACCATTTGCCTATTCTGACTCAGGATCCTAACACACAGCACATAAGGAATATTGCTGCCTTGGAGGGAAGCAGGAGGAATGACAGAAAGAATACATTTCAGAAGGGCAATTTGGTCCATGAATAAGTCATTCTGACCCAACGACAGAGGCAGATCTGTCAATACGTAGAACTTCAGACCCTAAAGTAAGCTCAGTGACAGCAAGCAGCTATTGAAGGAGAAAGGAATTGAAAGGTTGGCAGGAAAGGGGAAGAACTACAAACTCTGAATGCAGTCATCAAAACTGGGGTTGGAGCCAGGCTAAGGAAGCCGACGTGACTGAATGCCCAGGGAGCAAATGTAAAGGGCAAGAAAAAAGGGTCAGTCAGAACAAAGCGGGGAAAACACCCTCCTCCATCACCTGTGCCAGTTTCCCAACAGAAATGTAATAACTTTTCTTCTATGCCTTGGATGGGAGGCTCAGTTCCAGCAATTCATGCCAGCATGACCCTGCACAATGGAGCTCAGCCTCCTGGCTCTTAAAAATACTTGAAGTTGCAAGTGTTCTCATGAAACACAGATTAAAAAGACATTTGCCAGGCTAGCCTGAGGGAGATATAAAGTACCTCCAGTTAATAATATTGCTTACATTTCTCTCCTTTATCTATTTCCTATTTTATTTTATTTACTGAGAGAGGGATACATTCAGTTAATTTCACCTTCATGTGGCATTTTTTTTTTTTAATTTCACATATTGAATTTCAATGATAAAACATTTAAAATGTACTGGAGCTGGATTTGTGGTTCAAATATTTCCAGTCCAGTTCTCAGGCCAAAAGGGAAGATGGCCTTCATTCAAGATGGCTACAACCCAAGGAAATAAGAAGAGAGAGAGAAAAGGAACAAGAAGGAGGAATGGGTAGGAAATGTAAAACCAGGATTTTGTGGGATTTAAAATCCCTTGCTTTTGGGAACATTCATCAATGTGTGAAAGCTGGATTTGATGCTAGGTAGCTGTTGGCTTGATAATGATATCACTCAAAGCCCTGGAAGAGCTGAACAGAAAATTCTTCACCTAGACTAGGCAGCGCTTTTCTTAGTGACATGAAATGAAATTTATATAGAGAAAAAGTAGTATTTTGGGAATGTAGAAGAGTGGTTCAGCTGGAGAGAGAACCACTAAAGGAAAACCTTTAATGCCTACCAACATCTCTGTACTGAAATGTGTATTGCATCTCCACCATTCAGTCATCCGTGGCAAGGTGGAACAGAACCACAGGATAGCTGCTCCTTCACCAGTATACTTCATTTGGCCTTGCAAGAAAACTTATGCAGTCCATATAAATTTTGGAATTTAAATGGGAAAGACTTGAAATAGTTTGAAAGGCAGACTTAGTAAGATACTCAAAGACACAATGAGACTTCCCATTTTCAACATACTGATGCAGAAGATACAGCAGGGGTAGGATGGAAACCTCAAGACTATAAGTACACAGATTATCAGGGCTTCAGGGCTCCAGCACCTCTTGGCTTCAAGTCAGAATTCTGGAGACCAAGATTCCCAAACTTGATTCTCCAGGGATATTTGGACACTCACAAGACATATCCTCGTTCCAGTTTCTCATACTACTTGTCCCAGTTCCACTAGCTGCCGGACTTGCTGGTCACCAGGGAGCTTCCCATTGACTTAAGGTCAGAGAGCTGCTTTATTTTGTAAAAGACAAAACCCAAAACAACGAACCAACCTTCAGAGGCTGGTGGGGTTGGTTTTCAGGTTGGATTTTTTTGGGTTTGGGGTTTTTATTGTTGGTTGGTTTTTGGTTTTGTTCTGTTTTCATAAAAGTTTAATGATTTGTGCATAGCATTTCCAGCATGATGAAGCACAGAATTCTGACATGGTATGTTTTGTTTACTGCAGGCAATAACTTGATTAATATGGGCATAACACATATGTTGCCAGGAGGGAGAGGAGATTTTGCTTATTTTCTTATGTTTAGTTGGATACCTGTCTTGTTTCATCAATTTCTTATGATTTCAGCTGCAGATAGTTGAATTACACTATTAATTTTTGTCTGTAGGTCACAGGTTCTCTTACAGTGCTCTTGAAAGCACATCCGTTCTATGAGCATCCATCCCAGGCCTGTGTTTCACATTTAACATCTTTTTTTTTACAACTGAGAGAAGTTAATGATATCTAAAAGCATATTCTCATCTTTTAAATGTTTATTTCTGTCTACAAAAATATTCAGGCAATTATTGAAGAATTATTAAAGAATGAAATCCTTTTACCATCCCCAGAGGAAACAGCTTTGGCATGAAATCAATCTTTATTTTATACCACAGAATCTAACACTAAGACTTAATAATTGGCAAATTGGCTTAATGACTTCTGCTGTTCAGAAATGCCTATTTTGAGACTGTCTGATTGCAGCTCTATTGCACTGTTTGGTTCTTTAGCAGTGGATGGGTACTCAAGCAAAAGGACAAATAGGTCTCAGCATCAATAGACACCATGGGAACCAAATCTTCAGATGGCACAAATTGGCAAAGCTCTCCAGAAAGGTTAAACTTTACTCTCTCTTGTTAAACACAAAACGGAAACTTAAGAACTTCCAGAACAGATGAGACCAGCAGTTATCTGACCTGTGACCAGCACCAAAAGCTTGGGAGGACTGTACAAAAGCCCTGCAAGTACAAAGCCATAGATCAAACTCTGTAGATGGTCAAACACTTCCCAACTCCCTCCCTCAAAAAGCTGTCTGATTCTGTGATGCAGGTGAGTTAATGTCCCTTTCAAGAGGAGGATAGCATTGGTATTTGCAAATATTTTTTTGCGACGCTCCAAAGTTTTCCTTTTGCTCAATCACACCAGTTTTATCCTTAATGGTTCTTTGTGAGTCATTCAACAGGGAACAAAACTGAGAAAGTAGGATTTATATGAAGATGCCTTTACACGCTCTAGGCAACATCCATGATTGATGACTTTTTATTTGAATAACTTTCTTGCATACTCACCTCAAAAAATTAGGTTCCAAGGGTATGTTCATTTTTACACTATGACCTTGCACAGCATGAATTTTAGCTAAATGCACCGGTTTTATCTTGCTTCCTGTTCATATCCCCATTCCTTCTTTTTTCCTTTCTCTTCCACACACCTACCTTTTATTTTTCTCCCCTCTTCTAATCTTTTTCTCTTTCTCATTGACCCTTTTTTCCTGTCATGCACAAATGCGCTCTCCCCTATCCACCTCATCAACCGTTCTGTCTCTTATCAGCATCAAACGCACCCAAGTTACAAAGTTAAGTATAATACACTCTTGCCAGTATAAAAATTCCCTATACAGTATGATAGCTGTTGCCTCTGGTTCCCCAAGGTCATTTATATATGTGTCTGTCACCATGTTCCCAGAAGGGCCATATTCCTGTTCCACTGATGCTCCCAAGTGGCATAGCACAGCTGACAGCATTATGCCCTGGATGAATTCATTTAAATCTTGTACAAAGTAAACAGTGATTAGGACACACCAGGAGATCCCATCCAGCATCCACTGGCAGGCCCCAGAGAAGGTTTGTGTTCATGTGCAATCACTTTGAGGGAATAGCTGATGGTGGGTTAATCAATGCTGAAGTACAACTCAAGCTGACATAAGAAAAAATGGCACTGATGTGCCTGGGACTGTAGAGAAAGGGAAAGCAGTGGAAAGATACCAGGGAAGAGGTTGTCAGCAGCACACTACAAGCCTTTGCAATAAAGAATCCAACCTAGTATGGCTATTATAGCTTTAACAAGTGAACTGAGTAGGACCACGTTGCTAACATGTGACTTATACTGCCTGAAAGCTACACTGTTACATTAATACAGTCCTAGCAAACTTTATTTTTCAGTTCATGCTGCCTATGCCAGGTTCTGCTGGCAAATAAAAAACAGGTTAGTCTGGTGGCTCACATTTGAGCTGTGGGAGGGAGGTCAGGGAGGAGGTGAGACACTCTCATCACAGGTCGAGAGGCAGCTGTCCAAAAAGCTACTTCAAAGATAACTGCAGTGAAGGGAGG
The DNA here is from genome assembly GCA_034008185.1 of Gorsachius magnificus. Lineage (NCBI taxonomy): Eukaryota > Metazoa > Chordata > Aves > Pelecaniformes > Ardeidae > Gorsachius > Gorsachius magnificus. The sequence continues at coordinate 27,021,337 of CM067083.1, read as the reverse complement.
GGGGGGGGGGGGGGGGGAGGGAAAGAAAAATAAAATCAATCTTCTTCAGATCTCAGTCTCTTTGCAAAGAGCTTATGAATCCTTCATGCAGAAGTGATAAACCTTCCCTATTTAATCACAGTGTCCACCTCCAGAGGACAGCATAGGATTGTTCCCCTACAGTTTTCCTTCCATTGCTTTGTCAATCCAGCTCACCAGACTGACACATAAGAGGCAGGCTGCTAGAAGAGCGCATGTTTCCAGTACAGAGGAGGTCGATAAGGCATTCTGAAAGGTTGCCTGTCCTAACTGTCAGTGAATGAGGTTCATTCAACTGCACAAAGTGCCTACACTCATGGACAGACTGGAGCAGTGAGCAGTGCAAAAAAAGTACTGCTCAGGAAAGCTCCCGAAAAAAGAGAAACATTTCACGGGCTTTATCTAATACACAACTGCAAACACTGGAGTGTGATTGGGGCAGGCATCAAGAGGAGTGAGACAGAGCCTCCTTCCCTAGACAGCAACCAGTTCCCATCCCTACCTTCTCAGGGCTGTGCCTGGCACAACTGCATGGCTGTACCTACAGCAGAACTTGATGGCAGATGCTCTTTCAACAGGCAACAGCACTGCCACCCACACAGCCAGCACATCTCCAGATGCAGCACATTGGTTAAAAGTTCCCACTTAGGCACCTAATATATGTCCTGAGTCCACTGATAACCCATGAAGAAAAAGTAAAACAACCCCCAAAACAAACCCTTCCCTCCCCTCAAGCTCTCCTGTCTCATCCTAACCCTTGGAATTAAAAGCAGCCTTTGTAAAGCACACAAAAACAACACACCACATGATGCTGGGGAGTAACACTTCGATCAGTTTCCCAATTGATAAGAATTAGGTGGGTCACTGCAAAACATCATTGGGTTTCCATGCATTTGCATAGACATAGTATGTGTATGTGCACCTTATGTACACAAGAACTATACAGAAGACATGTCCCATAACATCTGCCCATACCTACAATGTTTTATCATTACATTTGTGCATGATGAAACCACTACACATACGAGTTGCTCACACAGCCTGCTGGCATTGGAAGTAATGTTTACATTTCAGCTACTGCCACAGTAGTACTACACAGTAGTAGTTTACTGACGGTAAAGCAGAAAAGCAGACAAACAAGAGGCTGTGATCCTTATTATACCCATTTTCCTTCTTGCTTTTTCAGAAAATTGCAGCTTTAAAACCCCTTCATTACTCTCTTAATTTTCAGTCATAGTAGTACAAGACAGAAAGCACTTGATGTTTAAATACTGGAAGATGTGTTTATCTTCTAGCTTGCCAATAAAGAAGTTACGCATTCTTAAGGCTCAGCAGCAGAGTAAGAAATTCATCCATCAAGGACACTGCTTTTTGGCAAAGAAATTTATCTCACAGAAAGTCAATTAACATCCCCCCACCCCCAACCACACCCCCACTGTACTGCTTCCTTTTTTCCTCCTTAATTATTGCTTAATTCCTCCTTTGCTCCTGTTTTTCTCCTCCTTAAAATTCTCTGTGACTTTACAGCATAGAAGTACATAGAACCAGCAAGGTTTATGGTGGCAGTCTCCTTTCACAGGCCACTAGAAGCATCTGCTGCTCATTTTTCTGCCCTTCACAGGCAAACCACATGCATGAGACAACAATCTGCTGGGCCAAATAGAAAGAGAAAGAATGAGGAAAACCAGGACCTGCTTATGCAACAATACATGCAGATGTTTAGAGAGAGATCATGACTTAGACACACACTCTCTTATATGCAGGGCTACAAGATGGGTAGAGCAAGAGGGATGCCCCATGGATATGGGTGGGCATATGAGGACAATAATGCAAACAGTGATCTATCACTGTTTTTTCTGTTAAGATGGGCTGCATGTCCATATCGGTGAGTTGGAATGAGCCCAATGAGAGGGGTGGGGACGAAAACTGAATAGTCAGGCTCATGCCTAATCTAAATCCCTGCTGCTGCAATTTAAGCTTATTACTTCCGGCCCTATCATCCACTGACATGGTGAGCAGATTTTTTCCTTCCTCTTGATAACAGTTTTCAAGCCTATTAAGGGCTGTTGTAATGTCCCCCCTCAGTCATCTTTCTCGAGGCTAAACAAGCCCAGCTCTTTCAGTCTTTCTTAGAGGTCACGTCCTCTTGGACCTCTCATTCCTCTACTAATTGACTTCCGGGCTCTCCCCAGTCAAAGTACATCTTTCTTGAAGTGCACTGTTCAAAAGTGAGGACAATGTTCCAGCTGAGACCTTATCAATGTTGAGTGCAAAGACTACTTCATGCATCTTCCAGACTACATTCCTGGTTATATATTCCATATATAGAAAAAACTTTTTCCATTATATATAGACAATTACTTTTTTTTTTTTTTTTTTTTTAAATAAAAACCCTCAAAACCTGCATGACTTACACTCATTCATGATCCTCTACAATCCCTATTTTCTTCTCTGAACAAGTGTACCCACCTGGCTGCTTCCCATCCTGAATTACTAGGCTTGCTCCTAGAAGGAACATGTTTTAACTGTCCCCATTGAATCCCATCCTTTTTCACACAATTTCTCCATCTTCTTTTAAGCTTGTCTTTTAACATATCCACAGTGTTTACATCCTAGTGGCATTTGGAAAGTTAATAGGTATTCTCTGTTTTCCACTATCTAGTCAATTAAATGAAAACAAACAGAACTGAAGCATTAAACCTCTGCTTAATACATCTTTTTACTGTGACAGGTTGCGAGTCCTCTAAGGCAAGTACCACATTTACCTCCCCATTCTGATTATACACAGTATATAAAATACCTCTCTCAAACAGAGCTTCTAGTATCACCATGTATAACACTAAATAACAATAAAATCTGCTGTTTCAGCACAGTGCCCATTCCCCGCCCCTCATTTCCTTTCCTTCTCCTCCCCTCATTTCCCCCTCCCTTCCCCCTCCCCGTGCCAGGGTTTGTTTTTCATGCTAAGGTCCTTTAGATGAGACCCTGTATGGGAAGGTAGGTGTGGGAAAGGTTATTAGGAAACTGCCGTCTAAACTGCTACCTTTCCGGCCTCCCCACCCTCTCCCTCCCTACAAAGTCTCCTCTGTTCTGTTTTAATACTAATGAGTTCAGAGGAGGTTCCTAGGCTGGAGCAATTCACAGCTCGGCCTGTGCCAAAGCACACAGGCACACACCTCTCTGATCGCTTCCTGCCCAAACACAGTCCTGCTGGCTCAACCCTCAAAATGTGGGCTGGGAATTGCTGCTGGTGGCCTTGTGCCAGAGGCAGGCTGAATTTCCAGGGGTGTCAGTGCCACCTACTCCTCTCTTCCCAGCTTTATCCTCTTGTGTGCATCCTATTTGCCCTATGTCCCTACAGAGGAAAACAAGGGTAAGTCAGAGCTTGGCTGACCTTTAAGTCTCTGATAAAATATTACGTAAAAGGGCAGGAGGAACTGAAAGGTCAGTTAAGAATTTAATGAGCAAAATTAACTTCTTATCGAGCTTTGGTTGTGGAGCTCAGACACACATGCTCAAACTTACATCCAGGGCAAACTCAAAGGAACCCCAATAAATCAACATCATTTCTGGCATGAGTTCAGGTTTACACAGATAGAAGTGAAACCAGAAGCTGGCTTTAGTTCTTCTCTTGCTCTCTGAATAATTACTCCAGATTTAGTAGCACAAACCAGAGAGCAGAATGTCCCTAACTCCATTAAACTGAGTGGACTTACTCTGGATTTACATCAGTGCAAAATATTAATTGAATTACCTGCCTTAAATTGTAACAGAGACTAAACCTCTCAGCTAGGCAGCCTGTAACACAGGCTTGTTCTACAGTCTACAGCACAGACTTCAGACACAGAATAGACCGAGCAGCATATCAGTCCCCTTTTTGCTGTTAACTTCTACTTCAGTAAACAGAGATGTGCTGTATCTACTACTAATCAGTCCAGACCAGCTAGAAGATCACCCACATATGAGGCTTCTGTGATCTCCTCTGGCGTGAGGTGGAGGGCAATTCCACAATGCTCTTCACTCACACAAACAAAGTATTTCCATAGACAAACACTGAATTGAAGACATGACAGCATATTTGATTATTCACTCACACCCTGTCCTGTCTCATTGCTCAAGTATTCTGATAGTCAGAACAGCAACTACTGCACTGACATCACTGGGCTTAAGAAAACACCAGCCAAGATGTTTTTCTCTAAATATGTCTACGGAAGAATTATCAGAAACTTTCACAAAATACAGTAAAAAGAATAAGAGAAGGATAAGCATTTGCCTTGCAGAACGAACTCATCTCCTAACAACAAATCATAACTGCATTTATTATCTGGTTAACCATTTCTAACCCAAAATTTCTCTCACATCATTAATGTAGAAGCCAACAACTTTAGACCGACTGACAAACTCATCCAGCTGTTGGTCTCTGTACAAGTTGTAATACTGAAACACAGCCACTAAAGCAATCCCAATGGATTTTCCATGACTTAGGGATCTCCCTGGACACCTTCCAAACTGGGAAACTGCAATCTGCTTTCCCCTTGTAATTTCCTTTGGAGAAGTTATTGGTCAAACCTCCACCTAGCAATCTATTTCACAACATTGTTTTGCATGCTGCTAAATTCTTTTCAGAAGGTGTTTGTATTATTAGTCTGGGCAGCCTTTCCCTTTATGCGTCAACAAATGATGGGAAACTGCAAAATTAAAAGATGCCTTTAAGTGTTTTTAATATAGAAGTGCATAGAATATACAGATGTTGACTAGGGCCCTTTTGCATACAGCACTGAGTCCACACGTGAAAGAAAGGAGAATCTGCCCATGAAGGCTGTATAGTCTTATATCAGATTCTCCCTAAAAAAAGAACAAGTAGATAAGAGCAGGGTAATGTCTATGACAGGAAGCAGTAATAGAGATTTGCTCCTGAATTCTTCAAATACAATACATTTTGCTCCTCTACTATCTATGACTTACATGTGCTGCATCTTTTCAGGACCTTTTCAATCTGGCTACAATTCTGTACTAAAACTGGTTCAAGAAGCATTACTATCCCCTGTTTCACACCATGGAAACAAACTCACAAATGCATGAAATTAGTTGTATAAGCTTGCAGAGGTACCTAAGAAAAAGATGTAATGCTCTTGAAGTGTTTTCCTTGCACCAAGCTTGCAGACTTTTTCATTTACAGAGAATGAGGTACCTAGCATTAAAAGCTCTGGGTCAGTGGTATTCCAATGCCAGGTGGAAGGCATCTGGCTGCACTTCCTCTGGACAAAACATGCCAGAGACAGGCAGCCTGGTGCTATAGGTGACAGAAAAAGCACCTGCTGATGCTTGCCTCCCATGTACTGCTCCCACGCGATGCTGAAGGGATGAGCAGAAGAGCCACTCATCTCCTGTATTTAGTGATGTCAAAAGTTCCCCTTTACCCAGTGCAGAGGAAGGTGCCAGGGAACTACTGACCTGAAAACCTTGTACCCTAAAAAGGCGCTACTACATCCATCCAGCCTCACCTGTGCCACCTTGTGCTCCCCACTTTGGAGTCTTACAGAACAGGCATGTGACAAGAAAAGTTCATTTTCCTCCAACACTAGAGGGGCCATTGGAGATTACCTTAACAGTGTCCCTGAACAGTTCCCCTCAACAACCTTGAACAACCTTGAGCACTGTTTGAAGACACAATCCACCTATAGAAGGACAGAGAGGCATGACATAATTATAAACCCTTTTCCCCCCCTCTCCTTCAGGCTATATGATAGACTATCTGAGCAAGGATTATAGCTGATATAAATTGTTACAAGATGAGCAAATACAGTCAATTTGAATCAACACATTAAACAGATGATGTTTCACAATTCTTATCTACTTCTCCATTCAATTATTTTATTTTGTTAACAGTTTCTCCTAAACCCCAGCTACACTCTACCTCAGTAGGGATAACTATCCCGCAAAACACTTGCATCCCAACCTCTTTCCCTACCTTTCCTCCTCACTGGAAAATTTCACTGCTTTCCCAGCTTCAGGTACTTTTACATTACTGCGTTTTTATAAATTTTATAAGTTCTTCATCATTACAGGGACCTGGCTCCCCCTTTCTTGCTCAAATCAGGCTAAATGACAAATCATACCTCCTATGTCTCAGATCTGGCCCTTATTCCATGAGCTGCAGGAGAAATGGACATCTGTCATTCAACCTCCCTTCATCAATGTGCAAGCTCTTGCTCCAAAAGCATAGCCAAAAGATGATCTTGGCCTAGCACTCATCCCATGTCACCTCCATCTTCGCACCCTGCTTTTGCTCTCCCTTCAGCACCACAGCTACTTTATTTGTTGCATCTTTTTCTTTAACGCTTTGGAAAACTTTGTCCCCCCTTACTGCAATCTCCTGTCCATTACAATCTGGCCATCGTGCTCTTTGCACAATGTAGTACTTCCTCTGCCATTTCTCCCAGATGCATCTCCAGATGGTATCGTCTCATCCCCAAATGACCTTTCTGACCAGATTCATAATAGTCTCCCACCTCTCCTCAGCCAGCCAAATCTAGATTCAAATATCCTCTCTAGAAGGTGAGGAATAAGGTCTTAACAGATTTGTAAGTCAAGTAATGGAATTGTAAGTCAATACAGCTCTGAACAACATAGGACACTAACAAAGAGAAGTAAAGAAAGGATAGAAACTGCAGAAGGGCAGGAATCACACTCAGAGAAGACATTTCAAAGCAATAGAGCAACAGGACATCCCTGTACTGCTGCTGCTGCTGGCTTTTCTACTGGAGAGGGAAGAGCCTGTTACTGTAGGCATCAAAGTGGCAGGAGCTTTATGAGAATGCCAGTTCAATTCTATAAGGAAGGTAGGAAATTGTCTACTCTGTATCCATCCAAGTGGAGCTGGAGAAGCCCCAGAAAGATGAAATAAAGAGAAATTAATCTGATCCTTCCAGCTAGCAACCATGACTCCGATTATCAAGATCATCTCAGTGTTTCATCTTCAGCAGCCTTCAGACACAATCCAGAAAGTTCCTGACTCTTCATTAGAGCCATAATACAACACAAAACCCATTCAAATATTAATGAAGTGTTACTAAGGAAAAAGGCCACAGTAGAGCTTTATGTTATTTTTTCTTTTTTATGTAATGCTGCCTAACACTTGCAGCTATGCCAAAACAAGACAGTGTGATCAAATAATCTGATAGGGTATTAGAAACACGTGGACACAAGATTTCTGAACAGTAAGCACATCCACCCTATCTGAGGCTTAGGGCATAGAATATCATGACCACTTTCAAGCATTCACTAGAGAGAAGACAAGATTGACATCCTAGCACATCCATTCTCTAGTGGCAGAATCTATTCTTTACCCTCTTTTTGCATCCCAAGCTTCCTATCATATAATGTGCTTCCAAAATTCAGTACTTCACCTCTTATGCCCTAGACAGACTACATGCATTTCCTCTATCAGGGAACATCAGGATTACCCTGTTAAAAACATGTGGTCCAGTTAGTAGGTCTTTCTCAGTGTTTCATGTCTACTGTAAGTAAATCATACTCAGAACCCACTCAAACATTGCCTTCAGGTATTCCAACCATGACCACAACCTTCCTCGCCTTTCAGAAAGGTGGACAGTATGCTCTGCTTGGGATATTCAGAAGACAACATTCACCACAGACACAGAAAATACCACACAGGCCAAATTTCAGGCAGCACAGAATGAGGCAACTCCACTACTACCTTCAGTGGAACTGAACCGCTTCACATCAGATAACTACTTGTTCCATAAGTTTTATAGTAAAGCGGCAAGATCTACAAAACTGTGTATCCCTGCACAAAAGCCTTATAACGACACAGCTACTTTGTTAACATCCCCAGCTTCTTCACACCCCAAATCTGGCATGTAAACCCAGATCTGGATTTACATTTGTTTACACAACCCTATTGATTCTCAGACCAGAGTGTAAGACCTGGCTCCCATCTCATGCTCCTGACACAGCATCTGGGACTCACACATTTGCAGCATAGTGATTGCTGCTTCTCACGCAGCTGGTCAGGGAGCTGGGAGCTGCCAACCAGCTGCACCTACTGGAAGGGAGCCTAGAGAGAGAAAGTGCTGGTGCTTCACTCAGTACCACATGCCTGTCCCTATCACAGGACTCCATACGCAGGTGAATGTCTGAAAGGAGCAGCTATCTCTGCCACAAAGCCTAAAATGTAATGCCTATCATTACTCAAATCCCAATATATAAGAGAAAGCTGCTTGTAGCGATGCGTGCATGAAAATCAGGGACTTGTACACATGTGTTGCACATAGGACACATGTAAAACAGATCAGACGTTATGAAAAATCTCTCTTTGAAGAACATAAGGAAAAAGAAAAAAGGTATCCTGCATATAGACAATTAAAAAGAAAAAGGGTATCCTGGGTGTGTACAATCTTGGACTGAAGAACTGTGATGGGCATAAAGGAACATCTGTGCATAACTAGACAGACTATGATACCATGAAGAGCTTTTACCTCCCAAGCTTCAGTCCCAATTGCTTCAGAAATCTTAAACCACCCAGTACTTTTGCCATTATTATAATAGAAGACAAGTGCATTTGAGTGCATGAAAAATGTTAATCTGACAACTATAAACTAACCCAAGAGAAAGGAAAGTTTTTGTGGCCTGGCCCCCATTAGCGTGAAAAGCAATCTGCTGCCTCAAAGCTTTGCTTTTTTCTGCCTTCAGAGACAGTGTCTTCTACTCAGATGGTGATGCTAAGCCTTATTCCTGGATATGAGCCTCTGGTCATGAAAAATCCAGCTTAGTCTCATCATCAGTATTTTCTTACAGCCTCCACTTGTGCATTCTCATTAAGTGCAAGAAAGGATGCAATAATTGGGGTGGGGAGTCTCCACTGAGCCAAGGCCGGCAAATCCTCCTAGTTTGCTGGAGTCAGAGCTCATCATATGCAAATAAAAATTAAGAACCTCTCCCTATCTTGATTGCATTTGGCACTACACAACCTTCCTGACTGATTAGGTACAATCATTGATCACAGAAAAGCACAGAGGGGATGGGCACAGGGAATAAAAGAACAACTTCTTATGGGCAAAACAGTATAGAGGCACTTTAAAATTATGGTTGTGGAGAAATCTGCATTGACCAACTCAAAGCCACAGGCCTTTCAGAGATGTAGTCTGAAACTATGATTTACATGCAGGGCAAGTGACACAGAAATTAAATCCCTGTATTCAAAAGAATCCAGCAAGAGGATAGAATGACTCAAAAGACTGATAATTTGAGACTGAAATATTCAAATCTTGATAACATGCCTGAATTTAAATGTGATTAAATACTGATATCAATACACACAGCACGTGTTTGGGGTTTGAAGTGAGGGCCTAAAATGCACATCTTTCTAAGCCACAAACTTTCAGTAAGAAACTAAGGACTAAATGAGCTTCAGATATGGAGGATACTTTTCTGGGGAGGTGGTGCACCACACTGGGAGCCAAGCGACACAAAGGGCAACTCTGCACATCTGTTCCCCAGAAATATTACAAGGGAGGTGGGGGAGAAATAGAGAACTTTGTTCTCCAGGCTCGTCAACAAACAGAGAAACACAGCTGATGCCCTCTTGTGCCTGTATACATAGACTAATGTTTAAGGCAGTCTATACTTACATGAAAGTCCACAATGGAGGCATTTCTTGTACTTTTTACCCCATAAATACTCTTGCAGGTTACAGAGCCAAAGAGGGGCCTCACGAACACTGCCACAGCTAGGATTTGGCAAGCTTGAGTGGGACTGGTGATGTATGGGAGTACTTATGCAAGGTGGTGAAGCCTAGATTTCATCTGAGGTTTATGTTGTATCCTTTACATTAAATGGCTTGCAAGGGAGAACTAAGCATGAAGGAAACTTGCTACTTCCAAGTCAGCTGCAGGGGGAACCGCTACTACGGTTATTTAGGTTTGGATCTCATCTCCCTGTGGCTCTTGGTGAAGGTGTGTTATCCAGTGTGTGCCAAACTGACACCTTGCTCAGAAACTGTTTTGCTTCCTCTGATGAAATAAATAAATTCTCAGAAACTTCCATGCTGTACCTTGATTCTCTTTCAACATAAAACTCCTTTTTCGTTCTTTTCTCCTCAATTTATCTCCTCTGGGAAGAGAAACTATAATCACTGATTTTTATTCCCTGCAAAGGTAGAGAGAGAAGAGGCGCGGAGAGACGTCACAGAGTAAGCAAGAAGAAGAGTTTTCGCAAAACTTCTGTTATTGATCACTTCACCCAATGCTTCTAGATATGCGTCCCCAGTGATCCCACTGTTCCTTTGTCTCTGTCCTGAGAGGACTAGCAAAGACACCAGCCACGTGGATGGCTCATGCTCAGAGTACACTAACCAACTCCTTTCATGTTCTTCAGCATTCTGGCACTAAAGTTCAGCAACTATTAGCCTGGAAGGTTGAGAAATCAAGAGATCACAGCAAAATATGTGACAGCAGCAAATACCACACTAATTCCATAGTTCTGTTTCAGGACAAGATGAAGATACTGATTTATGTACGAAGTGATTAGCTAAATGGGCAGAAAAAACAAGTGAGATCCATGTGGTAGGAGAGGACAGAGAAAAAAGGCAAGAGCAAGAGGTACAGTAAAGCAACAGGCTTCACTCTCTAGATAACCTCTTTCCTCAGGTGGTACAAAGCATTAAAAGTTCTAGTCACAGTTACAGAAATTATCAGAGTATTCAGAGGTTACCAAGTTTCTGCCTCTGCTGCTTGGACTCTCCTGCCACATCTCCTCCTCATATTTTTCACCTTCATGGGAGTTCCTCTGTACAGCCCTTATTCCAAGGAAGACTGAAGGAGAAGGAATTAACATGATCCTCATTTTCTCTCTTCTTTTTACTCTTATAGTCACTGCCATTCCTTCCAGCTAGATTCCAGGGCTAGCTCATCTTTAATTCAGAAATTGAGCCAACTGTGATGCCATGTAAGCCATTACTAGATATTATGGGATCAGAGGTGACAAGGTGAGAAACTAAGAGTTGAATTTAGGGTTATGTCAGGAAGGGACATAGTTCCATGTTCTTGTGGTTGGTGTTATAGAGCACTGCAGACAAAAACCAAGGTTAAGGTTTCAGTCATTGTTCCCAGCATGGGCTGAACACACTGAAGGTGCTTGATCCTGAGGGAAGGACAGAGCCCTTGATTCAGCACTTGGTTCTATCTTCATTTCATTGCGCTCAGGCAATACTACAAGGGAAAATACATTTTTGATTTCCTGCGGCCTCATTGTTCAGGAATACATAGCAATTCCCTGTGCATCTTCTCTACAACAAAAGCTGGGGTTTCACAGTAGGGTCAGAAAACTAGATCTCTTTGGAGAAAGAGGGAGAGACAGAAGAGTATATGTTGCCTCACCCAAGCAGTGACCTACTTCTTTCAGCAACTGAAGAATGATGGGACCTCATATGGAGCTATCATATCAATGGACAAGAAGCAGCATAAAGGCAGGCCAAAAAGAGATGCTGAATAATTCTGAACTATTCAAATACAGAGAGTTCATAAGTATTGATGCTGCTCCTCAATTGTAAATAATGTAACTTAATAGGTACTTTTGGTGGCATAAGGTCTAAAGCTTTGTTCTGGAAAAGCCCATGAAGATGGTAAATATTAATATTGCTAAAAAGTGTTTGTGAATCTATAAAGACAACAAAACTCCTTATTTAGGGACTCTGAGAAAAAAAGAAGAAAAAAAAAAACAAATCAAAACTAAAAGAGACAGGTTAATTTGCAACATAAGAGAAACAAATCATGAGAGAATAATCCAGACAACGTCCCACCTGAGCTAAATACTAGAATGCTTCAAAAGCAGCCAAGACGAAGAGGGGATAACAGGAAGCATTTCTCAAATCTTTCCCAGTGTAAGAATCTAATGTGGTGCAGGTAACTGAGACAACGATATTATCATTCGAGCTTGGAGGCTGTAGTACAATCAACTTTGAAAACAGCAGCTCAAAAGACAACTCCACTTCTTCCCCATGGACTTTCCATCCTACAATAGACAATCTTGAACTCCACCTTCTCAAATACCATGACCATCTCAACAGAGCCACTAACAAAAGAAACAAAAAGAGAAACAACAAAAGCACAAGCTCTTCACACTGCTCTTTCCTCTGTGCTCGCATTCTTTACATTTTTCTGCTTTCCCTGAATTGCCAGCATTTAAGTTACACTTCTTGGCATGGTCTTAGTTCACATCTGGGATCAGGTTGCTGAGGTAAGAGAGATCTATATGGCAAAATCTTTAGTATTAAGTAGTGCACCATCCTTAATCAACAAGAAGAGTCCAGGACTCTAATACTAAGCAAGAGGAATCAGAATCCACAAAAATGATCCGAGGGCTGGAGCACCTCTCCTATGAGGACAGGCTGAGAGAGTTGGGCTTGTTCAGCCTGGAGAAGAAAAGGCTGCAGGGAGACCTGATTGCAGCCTTTCAGTAGTTAAAGGAAGCCTATAGGAAAGATGAAGAAAATCTTTTTAGTATGGCCAGCAGTGACAGGACAAGGGGCAATGGTTTTAAACTAAAACAGGGTAGGTTTAGACTGGATATAAGGAAGAAATTCTTTACAATGAGGGTAGTGAAACACTGGAACGGGTTGCCCAGAGAGGTAGTGGAGGCCCCATCCCTGGAAACATTCAAGACCAGGTTGGACGGGGCTCTGAGCAACCTGATCTAGTTAGCAGTGTCCCTGCTCACTACAGGGGGGTTGGACTAGATGACCTCTAGGGGTCCCTTCCAACCCAAAACATTCTATGATTCTATGATAACAAGAACATACCACTGCTAACTAATATGAACAAGGACATGGAGAAGCTGTTTCATGAAAAAAATTATTTCCCCTTGCCTTGTAATAGTTCTTCCAGATTATTCCTGTTCAGTTAATAAATCTGTGCAACGAAAAATAGAAGCACAACCATTTTTGCCAGCAAGCACAAAACCAGCTTGGCGCCTACTCCATGGTAGTATATACATAGTGCCAGCTGAGAAGAGAAGCTGAGGAGAAAAGCAGAAGTGATGCTAGCTAGAATAGCCTTGATGGTCAGGTAGGGCCAGTTTTACAATTTATGAGGTACAGAACCACTCCACACACCCTACTCTCTAGAGCTTCTCTTCCCTGCCTGTTCACTGAAGGAGAGATGCTAAACCCAGTTGTTTTGTCCTCTTTCAGTTGGGTGCACAAAAGTGACCCTTTGAGGGGCAAAGCTTGTAGCCATAAGTATTTCTGTTTGCTTTGTGGCTTGTGCACCTAAGACTTCTGATAAGGACTTACCTGTATTGGTACCACTGCATTAGTCCCAATGCAATCACTGCCAGCAGGTAACCAGAGAGCTAAAACATCTTCTCCTGTCTTAACCCAAACAAAATCAGACCAAACCACCCTAAGCCTACTCTTCATTCAGACCTACTCTCTACACAAGTTCCCAATTAAATAAATCAAGATTGAATTTGGCCCATATCAGGGGTAAACCTTTCTGTTTCAATCTAATCGAGGAGGCAAGGCCTAAACACAGTATCCAGCTTCAAGTAACAAAAAGCCTAGGATCCATCCTAGAACTGTTCTTCTGGTTGAGCTGCATTGAGAGCAGACACTTCAGCTGAAATCAACATCAGCTTGTCATTTGACAACCACTGCCTTGGTCAGAGTCCAGTTAGGCAGCTGCCGTTACCCAGTTGGTTGGTCTGGGTGCATCCCCCAAACAGAGCAGCCCATACATGTATATTTGGCTCAGCCTGCAGTCTACATGAGCAAGTTTGCAAGCTCTGGAGGGGGTCTTGTGACTAAATCACAAATAAAGGATCACAACACATTCCTAATTTCTCCTCTTGCAAACTGGACGTGTCCAAATTCACTTTTTATTATATTAATTTAAGGACCACAAAAACAAGAGAATACATCTTTCTGGCCCTCAACATGGCCATTTTCCTCAGAAAGGCAGGTAGAAACATACTACATATTTACCAGACTGGAAAATTCATCACAAGAGAGGCTTTTCCAGCACAGCTAGGCTTAGCTCTTCTTGTCATTAACTCTTATGTGGGAAAATGCCCCAGATTTTAACTGCAACAAGGGAAAAATAAGGCTTTAAAAAATTCATTCAAGCACACCAATATTTCATTATATCCTTTGCAGAGCAGATGGCAAGATGAGGCTATACCCCCTGGGCCTGCTTCAGGGAGCTAACACAAATACTCTTCTCACTACAGATCTCAGATGATGTTGGTGTCATCATTTCACTTGGGGATTTGGGTCAAAAGGCTTTACACTCAAATCTGTTTTTTATATAGTACAAGTGCACCCAGACTAGACCCTAACAGATAAGCAGCGGGAAGGCTAGCACACAGCACAGAGCCCTCTCAGGCACTTCCAGGTCGCTGATTTACACTGGTGCATTTACAGAATGAATCTTTCTAATCCAATTAAAATCTCATCCAAGCTATCAATACAGATGTAGCCTGTTTTATTCTAGTAGAACATGCATTAATCCAGACCTGTGGGCAAACTAGCCCTTCTAGGCAAATTCTGCATTCTGCCAACCCCATTGTGAGCCCAGGTTCTCTTGTTGATAAAGCCCTTAGTGCACTCATGTTACCTGCCTACCCAGGAACTCCTATGGACATGCATCACCATCCTATCCAAGTGCTTTATAAAAACTTGCGATATACACCATTAACCTCCTGAAAAATAGCACTTTTCTCTCCCAGCTCACTACTTATGTAATGATGGCTAGGGTACTATCATTAAACATAAGAACATGAATATGATCCATTTTCATTTCAGTGGCTTCATTTGTTTGAAATGTATATGCCAGTTACAGGCTGTCAGCACATTTAATAAGTTACAGCATAGACCAACAACTCACAAACTTCTGGGGCCAAAAATTTTTACAGATCATGTGTACTTGTCATTAAATTTTGCAGCAAAAGCATCATAAATTATACTGTTTAATAGATTTCCATAAGGCAGCTGTGAGCTGTTTTGCCACAAGCACATGGAACACCAGTGTTTGCCAGGCATAAAACAAAAAGCTAAAAGCACCCTTAATACCACCACAAACTCTCAAACTCCTCATAGAAACGAATACCCTTCTCAGTAAGCAAAAGCTCAGCAGGAACTAAAATAGATCTTTCACTATGACCCAAAGGTAAACAAGTTCAAGTTTTAGCAAGCTGACTTCAGGAGCAAAGCACATCTGTTGGTGACATCTTTAGGAAGGTTGGATTGAAAGCTTCAACAGATCTTGGTACTAGAGAGAGGTGAACTTTGATACAGCAATTAAAGCTTTGCATGTGAAAACCAATACTTAAGCAGCATCCAGAAACAAACTGACAGCAGAGCAGATTACAGATTACACTCTTACTCATGAGAGATACCTGTCACCAAGCAGAATTCTCCACAGTCAGCTGCATTTTCTGAGAGGAATTCAAGTAGTCTCACATAAAATGCAAACCGACTCAAATATAGACCATGATTTTGGGAGATACATCCATAAGAGGAGGTTCCCCCTCTGCTACTTAGTCAGAAGTGAGTAGACACTCTTCTGCTGCACACCCTATTCTTCCTGGAACAGCTGCAAATCCTATTGACTCTTTCCCACACCCCTGTCATACAATACTGCAAATGCTAAAAAATTGTCATGGGTGCTAGGGAAGATGGAAACAGTTAATGGAAAAGAAATCCATGCCAATTTACTATGTACACAGAAAACAACTTTGGCTAAGAAAGTCCTTCAGCTGAAGATTGTTAGCAGGTTGTAGAGTATCCTGGAAAAGACCAACCTATGGCCACATCTTATACTCTTCCCTAGGCATCTGCTTTGGGCCCCATCTTGAAACAGAAGCCTGGGGTAGGTTGTCAGACCACTGATCTGGCAAATTATAGCTGTCCCTGTGTATGGTACAACATACTACACTTGCCCATATATTAACCTCTATTTGCATATCCAAATTATACAGTGATTTTCATCGCTATCGCACTTTGAAGCCACTGTAACAGACAAAAACTTACTGGGCTAATGTTATAAGTGTATTTTCTGTTCTATTCCTCATCTCAGTAGCACCACTCAGGCATATATACACTTACAGATACCTCACCTTACATAACCTCTGATCTCAGAGTCATAATGCAATAGCTAATCAACTGCATCAAATGGGCATCACCTTTATGATGGAGATTGTAAACCATCACAGCCCTATGACGTCTGCTTGTGTTTTGCATGCAGACTAACAAGATGGCAAAGACAGCAAAGTCATTTGATGCCAGGCATGAATAGCAAGTGCCTGCTACTGGAATCCACAGTATTTACCACAAAAGCAAATAACAAAGTTCGTCTGAAATAACTGCTTCCCTTCCTGTTTATGATTGTTGCTGCAACAGCACCATTTCATGGTTCAAAGGCAGCTGGCTGATGAAACATAATTAGCATGGTCACCTGATTCTTATATCTCACCAGCAGTATGTTACTGATCAACAGAACAGTATAGTCCTTATTTTATAGACCTGCTGACCCTAAGATTTTCCACCGTACTATACAGCAGATTTTATCCCAAAGTTGTTAACAAGAAATTGACCGTCAGGGATTCTTTCTCTAGAGAACTTAAGAGGTTCCTTCTAACATGCTCAACCCTACACATGAAGAATTGCACAGTGCTGTGAGAATAAACAAGCATATTTAAGCATTTTTGTTGTATTTACACCCAGTGCCACTGTCATGCATCCTGTCATTTGCCCCTTTTCTCCCACCAAGCAATTGGTAATAAAAGAATGGGGGGGGGAAAAAAAAGCTTCAACAGAAGTTTTTTTTTAATATCCCTAGTAAGTCCCTTAAGGCCCTTTACTCCTCCTGTGATGGGAGGAGTTCATCCACCCCCTAAAATATATCAGTCTGCCAGCAGAAACTTACCACAAGTTCGGAGAATCTGGCATTGAGCTCTTCTGCGGGTGGGATTGGGACAGAAAACTCAAGGAATTGGAGGGGGTTATTGTCCTTGAGGTTGATTTCAGGGAGGTCACTACCCCCAAAACAACAAAGAAACCCCAACGCGTGACGATTCCTCTTCCGGGGGGCCATGATCATGGTGAATGATGCTATCTTCTGATCATGTTCTGCAAGAATAAAAAAAATAAAATAAACCAACAAGACATTAAATGATAAACAAGACTTGTATCTGTGCAGCTCTCTGCAGTTACAATGCTTATCACTGGTATAACACCTGGAAGAGGACAGAGGGATCTGAGACACAAAAGAGCAAAATAAGCACTCAAGCTAGACAAGGTAGCTAAGCTTTAATATGGTATTAACATGTTCTCCTATGGCAGTCTAAAATTTCTTTTCCCAAAGTTTCTGAAAAGGGTACACAAACTCAGTGCGGGATTTCCCAGCAGGTAGATTTATCAGTAGTGTTCAGTAGCCAAGGCTGAGTGCTGCCTTTGTATGCCAGTATTGGCCTTTCTCTTACCACTACAGTAAAGAAAGCAAAGTATCAGAAGCAAAAAGCATATACTGGAGAATTTACCCAGAGTAAATGGAAGAATTCTCCAAAGGTATCCCATTTGGTCAAAATAAAATGAACAATGAAACACTTGAAGCAGAAATCAATTTTCCACTGCTCTGGAGCCGGACCACCAAACACTCACTTATCCCTTTATGGCCAGGACTATTGCAGTAGGACCATTTTGTCTATCCCATTTTCAAACACATGTAATTTGGGCTGCTTTATGTTTCCAGGGGAGAAACTGCACAGGCTAATGCATGCTTTCAGATTTATATTTGAGCCACCAGATCCCATCTTGACAGGACCCAGGCTTGAGGGGCTTTAGTATCAGGAGTGTAAAGGGAGGCGAAGGAGGCCTTAAGGAGGATCTGGGAAGTGACTGATTTCACCACACAACACCATTTGCGAGTGGCCCATCCAAACAGGAAGCCTCCTGCCAGCAGTTTGAAAGGAGGGATCTGTGCAGTCCACAGAGAGCTGCATATTTTGCCCTTTTAAGGGACTTGTTGTTTGACAGCTCAGGGGCTTATTTGTGTTATATTTTTTAAGGACTTCACTTTTTCACTTAATCTGCAGAATAAGCCACATCCTTAGAGAGTAAATAATTAAAGCCTGTTGTGAAGCCCAGCTCCCTGGGCACGGAGAAGGGAGGGAGGTGGCAGGTGAACCGAACCACAGGATGCTGGATGCTGTATCAGCAGCAACACAGCTGAGCCCTGTCATCAGAGCAGCTGCTGCCCTAACCTGCCCCACAATGCTATGGCCTGTTCACTTGCCAGAACAAGGCTGCTTTGAGCTCTCATAGAGAATAAGTAGCTGTGCTAGGAAAAGCACCTTTAGGACAGCAGTTGCATAGTGGAACTTAACATACTGCACACAGCCAGAAGCTCTCCAGGGATGTTTTGTGTAGTAATTGGCATGCTCGCTTAAAAAAACAAACAAACAAACAAAAAACCCACCAAAAAACTAAGCAACAAACAAGCAAAAAACCCCAAAACAACGCAAACCACCCAAAACCTCCACCCTTGTGGCACTATGTACTTGGCAGGAATCACATGCCCTACTTTGTGCTGGGATTAATTTATCTAGCACCTTCTCTTATGCACTGGAGGGGTATCAGCTGCAACTCGCATGCAGCCGAAGGGAAAGCGAGCTGGTACCAAGTACTGCCTTCTGGCATGCCCACTTCCCTTTGCTCTCCATGCCAACTCTGCAAGGGGTGGTATGTTTCAGCAGGACTCACTAGGGCAGGGTAATGCTGGCTTCAAAAACACACTCATACAAACACTGGATTCTCACTAGGAGATGCCAAAGTTCAACTTAACCCTGGAACCGATCTCTGACACTGGTTCAGTCAGCAAAACCAAAATGCCCTCAAATCTAGCACAGTGATATGCATGGCAACTTCTGTTTCCTCTCAGTGGTAGAGACTTAAGAGATTCAGTTCATAAAAGATTTCACAAGAGAGCCTCAGAAGAAGTTGAACTTGACCATCACAGACCATCTTCTCAGGGACTACTCCAAGTACAATGTCCTTTATGGTAATCTGGTCATGGATGAGGGTAGAACCCATTAGTTTGAGACAAAACTGACTTACGTACAATATAACTACATTTGCATCAATTCAGCTGTAAGCAGGTTCTGGTCCGCTGTCTAGGAGCTTCCTCACCAGCCATCAAAGGACCAGCATTCTCTGGGGCATGGACAATGAATCCTCTCAAAAATTGGCTGAGACACTGAAGTCCATAAGACCATAAGATCTTCCTCTATGAGCTCAGGTCAAGGCTTTGGTAAGCACTCCTCCAAGAGAGGTACCTTACCAGGAAATAAGTACTAGATGAATGGATATGAAGGCAAACATTTTCTACAGGGTAAGTACTGCCCTGGTCAGAGCACCACTGGTTGTCTTGCACTGACATTTCATCATTCAGCTTTTATCTTAGGCAGGTTCACCTAAGAGGTGAACAGCCAGCCTCCAAGCTTTCTTCATCCATAATGCTGAAAAATACACAAGTTAGTGCATGTTGCTGTGGTTTTTTTTACAAAATCAGCATCCGTTCCTTGGGATCCATACTTGAGAAACTCAGTAAAGCTGCTCAGCTTTTACTGCTCTGCAAAAGCGCACAGAGCTCACATGAACAGTAACCTTGTATTGTCTCACAAAGCATCATTCCATTGCACAAACCACACTCTTAACAATGGCATTTTCCAGGTCCATCTATAAGCAGCATGCAGGAAATTCATACTGACACAGAGGGGTAAAATGGCACTTTTGTATTGCTACAACACTAACTGTTGATAGGTGAGGTGTCTAGATGCTTTTGAAATAAGAACAGTTGAGGAGTGCTAGAGGGGAATCCAGCAAAGGTGTCTTAGAACTGAATCACTGAATGACTGAGTGATATTTCTAAGTGGGAGCACTGTCTTTCTAAAGACTAAGCCTGCCTTTCTAGAGATTAAGCCTGCCAGTCACAGGATGCTGAGGGGCATTTATTTACTTAGGTTGCACTATTTATGCTATTTAAGAACTAATTACAACTCTTTGGTTTTTGTTGATGGACATAGCTTTAAACAAAATAAACATTTTCTAACAGCCTCCAAATAAGTAATCTTTTCCCTTTCTTTCTCTCTCTTTTGCCTTTTCTTTGTCAAGAACCAAATCTGGGGAAAATGCGCTTCCAAAGGACGAGGCGAGGAGAGGGGGAAGCAACAAAGAAAATGAAGACAAGAACATCTTTCATTTTTCTGAGTGATAACTGATAACAAAGTCATCATAAAAATTTATGAAAATAATAAAAGGTGGGGGTTTTACTCTAATAAAAGCTCTATTGCTGTTCAACTTCTTGCAAGTAAAGTGATTGTAAAAATGAAACATGTGCAATGAACTATTTCTCTATATACCTCCAGTGAGAATCAATGGGAAATCTCTCTCTGGACAGAAGTCCCCTATTAGACATAACTCCCTCCCACAGCTCTTCTCAGTTGTACTGTTTTACCCTTTTGCACAACACAAGTTGCCATCATTTTAACAGCTAACCGCACACCCGCTCCTCATAGCAATCGCCCTCCTGCTTCCCAGCCCCATCTGTGGTTCGGCTCAGGTCAGGAGTCACAGACTGGAACTTTGCCCAAGGTCTAATTATAACAACGTCCTCTTCCTCTGACAGGGCGTACGTGTTCATTTCTAAACCATTTGGCTCAGTGACCAAACATAATTAAGCTAATGCATTTTTTCCAAGTCTTATCAGAAGGTTTAGCCCTGTGGGATGGGATCCATGCTAACTGCACATGAGGATCCTCTTTCAGTTGCAGGTTCTAAACTCAGTCTCACTCTTTTCTTTATTCTCATCTCACAAATTATAATTTTCATGCAAACATATGCTAAATAAGCAATGTTCCACTAACAGTAGGACACCTGAAACAACTGCTATGCCAGCAGCTCTCCCATGCAAGAGAGCTGATTATCGTAATTTTTACTTCACTGTCCTGTCCTTCACCACGCTGAACAGCCAGAGCACAACTATAACTAAAATATGGAAAATTACTTTTGTATCATCACCTTTGGGAAAAAAGAAGAAAGAGAGAGAACTCTGTGGGTTAACTAAACACACGCAGTCCTGCAAAACCAGTTTGCAGCATAAGGAAGGATTAATGGAAAACACTGATGTGCTCACTTCCAGAGCTGAATCTCCACTGATCATCAACAGGCACACCATGTCAATGGATGCAGCCACAGCTCTCACCCGAGTGGGAAGCATGGGACTAAATATATGATGCAGAATCACTGTCCGCATTGTTTTATGCTAACAGGAGAGGAAACAAAGTAAATCACTTCCATTTCCCTGTAAACCCGTATCTTTCTCTATGGCAGGATAAAACATACAATTGTGATGTATTATCACAGAAGTAGAAAGAAACCTGAATTTGGACTGGTTTGGAACATAAGCTAACTCACCCTCAACCCCCAAATCCACATTAAATCTCCACATCATTCGACTACTAAATAATAAACCACCAGAACTTCATGGTATTATAACAGCTACCTTCATTGTCACTTACTGATGATGAAATGGAGAAAATAAGCACCATAGTCAAAATTGTCAACATATATACATTGGGTAAAACTAAAGAGCTCTGTACTGATCCTATGCTCAGTCCCCTGGACCACATTGCTTCTCCAGTACAGAGATGGTCAAACTATGAGGTTCATGGCATGTTCAAATTACCATGGGAATTTTCCCAGTATGTCACATACAACATGACAGATGCAATATAGGCAATTGCAGCATGGGGAATGGGGAAAGGGGGCAAGCAATCAATCCATTTGTTGCATTTGCAGTAGTAACCCAACTCCTTTGGTTTGCATTTGTCACCATAGTAAGGAGTTTCCTGGTCTCCAGGGCATGAAATAGCAACAAAATAACCAATTATTTTAAAAAAAAAAAGTTAAAACCTTTCTTTCAGGAAGGAGTGTAGTCCTTCCTGAAGAGCACACCTGGCTACTACATTGGAAGGTATCAGACCTAAAACAGATCAACAGATCACAGGAAAGAAAATCCTGGAAAACTAGCAGAGCCTTGTGCAGTGATGTCCACTCAGTCCTGGCGAGCCATGGCCCACGCTTAACAGTTCCATCAGAGGAGAGAGCTCAGCTCGAAACGTACTGTACATTTTGAAGCCAGTTCATAGATTTTGCCTCCCACCACACAGCAAAACAAGGGTGCAGATCTCAAGGTGGTATAAGGACTTCAGCAAGCCAGCTCAGGCACTCAGCTCCATTCTGTTTTACACACTGTCCTATCAAAACTGAGATGGTTGAGAGTTTCAAAGCATTCCACAGACCTAAAGACTGTCTCCTGCTATATAGATAATATTATATATTACTAATACTTTATTTTATTTTTATTCATTTATTTGCCTAGGATGTCCTGAGGTAAGAGAAAAGGCAAGGGCTATTTGAAGACTGTCAGGTGTAACTATACCCATGAACCTACTTAATGCAACGTGTCTGTCAAAAATCTGTTTATTTTTCATGCTTTAAGGATGCTCAGGATGTGCTGGATGACTAATGACCACTAATGTTAGTCTGTTAATGCCCACAAATCCAATACCTCTCACCTGATACTAGCTTATCAACACGAAAAAGCTGAAGAACAGTCAGACGCCTTTCCCTTCTGAAAGATTAATTTGCAACACTTTCTCTGTCTTCACCTGGGAATGAGGGGAAAAAGGCCCATAAAAAACCCAAACAAAACCAAAATCTAAACAACCAAACAAAACAGAAAAAAACCAAAACAAACCACCCAGCATGTTCCTCATGTTCCTCCCAATCCATTTCTCTATCCAAACTGTATTCTTAGAAAACTTTAAAAAAAACAGTCAAACCAAGATTCAAAATACAAAGTAGAGAGAGCAACAAAGCAGTTACAGTTATCATAAATCCAGCTAGTAATAATTTGTTATTTCTTTACACCTTTTTTTTCCACCTTTTATTCAAGTACCGATTAATAATTTTCTATACCCAAGCTGACCAAACAATCCATCCATTCTTTTACCTGCTAAGAAATTATTTTTTCACAAATGTATTAGTTTACTATAACTGTGATTCCACACAAAAATTTGCAGGGTCAAAATTAATCTGTCCTCCTAGAGACCAAAAGCTGAGTCTTAATTATAATTTGCATCTCATTTAGATGCAAGTAAATCTACACATCTTTAACATTTCTGAATGGCAATGTGACCACCACTGCAAACAAAACAAGTAAAATTCACAACTAAGTGTTTATCCAGAATATGTCCTTCATCTCCTTGGTGTCTAAGCATACAAGATATTTGGCTAAGAGGGGAGGCAGAGATGTCCTACTAAACAGCAACTTTGGAGGCAGGCATACATTTTCCTTAGTACTTATCGTACAACAGGTTCGCATCCTAGTTTATCAATTCCATGCTTAGGCGAGCTTCTCAACAATTTAAACCACCGTGGTGGTAGATCCAATGGGATTGCATACCCCCTAAATATAAGCAACCTTTCTGGTTTGAGTGAAGTAGTCTGGAGTCCCGTCTTTCTTTCCTTACTACCTGTTACTACTTTCAAGTTTTCTAGTGTTCCAGCACTGCAGTTTCAGTAACATCAGTACCCTCCGCTTCCTTCTCAATCAGAAAGTCCAGACTGTTACCAAGATTAATTTTTCTGTCTTCCTCACCATGAACCACATTTGTTCTATTCATATACCTCACTAAAGATTATCCCATTCCCTGCTGTTTAAAAAACAAAAAAGCTGCTTGTTCAGGCAGGAAACTTTCCAGTTCTAGCCTTAGTCCTCTCTCTCCTTTTCTATCAGCTTTGGGTTTATTATCTACTTTTTTTTCACTGTTCCATTGGAAGATCCTCACTATCTTTCATGACAACTCTTAGAATTAGAATGGCTTCTAATAGCCACTTCCTACACCTCAACCTGCAAAACTCCTCTCTTTTTTTAAGCAGATATTAAAGAGGAAAAAAAAAAACCCACAACTTCTGACGAGACACCTACTGCTGTAAAGCCTGCACCACACTTTGTGTATCTTTTATTTTTGTTGTATTATGCTCTACCTATATGTTTTATTTTTGTTGTGTTGTACTCCATTGTCCCAGTTGTGGCATTGAGGTTGTAGGTTCTCAGTTACCTGCTTAAATCAGTTATTGTACAGTGCCAAGCAGACTCATGGTACAGTACAACTAGTAATAAAAACAGTAGGTCAGCAAAAAGTAATCACTCAGCTCAAATCTGCCCAGGACACAATGGTTCACACCCCAGTAATGACATTGCTGTAGAGGCAGCATTTAGCAGTGTCCACAAACCCATTGTGGATAAATTTATGCTTTATGAAATAATGGAATTTATGCAATGATTTCCCTTACCACAGCATTAGCTTCACTAGATGTGTTGGTTTGTTATGTCATTGTTCTTCTTCACATCACTGTGACTGTAAGAGCCTGTGGGAATTATGCTACATAAAAGCAAATATGGGGGAAAAAAAAAATACCACAAACCCCACAGAAGCCACCTCAGAACCCAGTCATAACTAAGGATAAGACCATCCGGCAGGTAAGGTTTTTCAAACACTCTCTACAATCCCCAGATTTTACTCTTGAAAGAATTCAGTGCTAAAAATGTTATTTTTAGTACTCGCCAAGAATATATGGTAATCTCAGGGCCATGAATTCAGGACAAGACTACAATCCAGTTGTGCCTGTGCTACCCAACAGAGTGGGTCTGAACTGCCTTTTCTGCAAGCTATGGCTCTAGACAGCAGAGCCCAGGTCAGACTCTTAACTTCCTTTACTTTCTTTTGATGGTGGGTACAACACTATGATGCAATTTCACAAGAATGATTTGGAAGCTGAAATGGGAGATGAATCATTTATTCAATACAAGAATTCATAGACTGAAGATGGCATATATCATGATACCATCAGTCAAGCAGACATACACACTGACAGTGAGGATCAGCACATTGCTCCTTCAGTTCCAATGCAGAAGACTATTTTCCTCTACAGGAAGATGAAGTCCCTTGTATTTTACAGGTCTTATGGTATGAAATGCCTTTGATATCATTGGTTTGAAACAGGCCCTAATCAGTAATATCCGTCAGTTCCATCCATAAGACCAGCTCCTGAGGATGAGACATCCACACCACAGAGCCAAGTCTTTGATCACCTCAAGAAAGAAGCCAAGGATAAGTGATCTGGAGAACAAGCTGTCCCGCTCAACCCTCTACACCAAAAGACCAGAAATACTGGTAGGGCAGATTAGTACTAAAGCTTGGTCCAGGCACTTGAAAGCTTTGCAGTATTTCTATTAGAAAGAGTGGGGTTTAGTTACAAGGCATGTCAATCCAGAGTTTCCCAGTAGCACTAAGAACTGCCACCTTCAGGGGAATGAACACACAAAGCCCCATTACTAAGAGCATCCCTATCTTGCTTGTGTCATTGTAATTTTTTCCATTCTGTCATTGCCCAATTATTTCCAGACATGATGCAACTACTTTGCCCGGGGATTTGGGAGTCAAAATGTTGCTGCTGTTGTCACTGTCACCCTGGGTCCCTGAATTTTCCAGACAAAACAAGCAGCTGGGGGCATTAGAGCGCCTCTGCTGAGAGAGAAATAATCTCTAAGAACTGCCAGTGTACTCCAAGAAAAACAAACAAATTGTAAAGGTCCAATTACATTTCCCAAACTTCAGCTCATTTCCATGTGAAATGCTGTTTTGATATTCAGACAATTAGTAGAAGAATGCTTCATCTGTGGTCCGATGTCATCACAGCACACAAAAATGGATTTCCATTCTAACACTGGGTTCAGGGCCACTACAGGACATTAAAGCTCAACTTCACTGGAAATATGCCTTGGTTATAACCACTGGAAACTAGCCACAGATGTAGGTGTACAAGTGCTGTCTTCACTATTGACAGGCAAATCAGTTACTTGCACTGACAAAATTTTCCTGAAGTTCTCTCATTGGAAAAAGCAACTCAGTCTTTATAGCAAATGGGTATAACTGGGGAAAAAAACAACAAAGACAACATTTGGACATTTACATGTTGCTCGTGAATGGCACGGAATCTCTTCAAAACTAGTGTTCATCAATGCCACCTGGGAAAGCCAGGTTCCAGGCTGCAGATCTGCCACCTTTGTACTTAGTCCCCTGGCCGAAGTACAGTATATTTCTACATGTCACTGCAAACCTGTAAATAATAAAGATGGTGGTTCTCAGTTCAGTTCCATATACTAAAAAGCCACCAATGGGGATGATGGTTAAAAGAATTCTTTAGTGATATACCAAATAGAAGAAACAGCCAGTAGATGCATCACAAAGCTAACAGGTCTTGGGATTTTGATGCTCTCTCCATCTTAGAGATGGTTTCCATAGGTCAAGGCACAGACAGAGTCAGTGTGCCCTTGATTTTATATACCTATTCAAGCTACTCAGATTCCAGAGTTGTCAACTTGGCCCCAAAAATAAATTCACTCTAGAAAATGAAGTTAAGAAAAGGTCATATACAGCAGTTTATTCCAGCATTTTTATTTTTGTTCAACATTCTGACAAGGGATACTCTGGGTTCAATGCCCTGAAACCTCAACATTACGCAAGTAGGTTTGAACTCCAAGCCAGCAGCTTGGTGAAACTGTTGAACTTTTAACCTAACATGTCTTCATGAAGAATGGATATTTGGAAAGAGTTCTGCTCAAGTATTTTGTGTTGTTTTCTGTGTGTATTTTTAAGTGGCATCCAGATAAAATATATTTTCTGGCTGCTGTAATATTTACAGGAAGAGACTTTACACCAACACCGAAAGCTGGTTTCAGAGTTACTGCTTTAGGTTTTGGGGCTGTTAGGTATTTCATGACATTAGGGTGAACAAGTCCTCATCTATATTTAGGTCAAATTCCACAGAGCTGATGCTCTGAGTGACACAGGTAGTGATCAATTATGAAGGTCTGAAAAGAAAGCACTACCTAAACCCAGTCACCTTTGCATGGTCAGTGGGTGCTTTTGGTCAACAGCAGTAGGTTGCAAAGAGTGCAGTAAAAGGAAGGACAGGGAGAACCCCCTTAAAATTCCCAAATGTGACAATCCTCTCTACAAAGTGATGCATATCCATGTGGTCTAGAGCACATGGTACACAAGGGTGTGGTGCCTGCGTCGATCACTACCAACTCTTTCTATTACATTCTCTGGGCTGCCGATAGCAAGTTCTAGTCTCCTGACTTCTCATGCAAGAGGTCATGTCCACATCAAGGCCCTTTACTGTTCATGATTAAGAAAATTTTAAGTACTGAAGTATATTTAGGGAAGAGTTCCTAGAACCATAACTGACCAACACACTGTTCTTCCCCAAGGGTAGATCATTTGCTTAAAAGTATGCTGATACCCAAAGAAAACTGAAGGGAAACTGCATACAGCGGATGTTTGGGTAGTCATCTCCAGACTCCTAAGTGTCTACAGCAAGTCAATAGCCTTCCAGAAGATACAGAAAGTTCTTTCGGCTTCTGAGCCCAAGCTACTTGCATCTTGTTGACAAAGATTTGAGTACACTCCACAGAAAACCGGACTGCAGTATAAAATTCCCTCCGCTCCCCACCACAGCTGCACACTACAGGGGAAAAAAAAAAACACACAAAACCAAAAAAACCAAAAACCACCAAACCACAAAACAAAAACCAAAACAAGAAAAACCCCAACCCTGTTTCTAAACAGCCACTTGATCTGGGTATACAGTCCTTAGACATGATTCAAAAAGAAGGCCCGTTGTATACAAATAGAGTAGAAGTCTACCCTCTATTAGAGAAGGAACATCTTCTTTATCCCCTCAGGGCTGCAAACATTATTAACATATCCAGTGACGTATTTCTTTACAGAACATGTACCAGTATTACTGCTGATTTGTTTTCAGTTCTGTACAACACCAATTTATTCAGTAAGATTGTACAAGTTTTTATCCAAATCCTCACCTGCTACAATTTGTTTCATCTCACCCTTTGGAAGCATATTTAAAACTTACTTAAATCATTAATTTTTCTTGCATCTTGAATCTTAATTTATGGATGGAATACATAGAGATAAAGACAGAAAGCAGTCATACATTGCCTCCTACAACAAGTTCAGCTCTTGGCTCTGCTGCTCTGGTCAGGCAGGGACATTTATAAGTACATATTATGCAAGAATATTTCCCATTGCAAGGAAGACTGAAATTGCTGTGATCCCCATTTTCTACTTGCTGTAGAGAAGACACAGCCAACCAGCACCAAAATCTTTCCAGTAACAAGAAGGAGCAGCAGCATTTGACCCTCGCCCTGCCCAGAAACCCATCTGAACAAGGAAGCACTCTAAATTTTCACACAACAGTTTGCACGTACCTCCCAGCAAAATAAGTGGGAACTGCAAAATGTCAGAAGCTTTGAAACATCAGGACTCACTATTTATTTGGACTGGAAGGCAAATCCAAGCAGAAACACATTATATGTAACCCAACAATTTGCATGTAAGCTGCCAGCCTATCACTAATTTTTAACTATTGGCTGTTGGACCAGTAAATATGAGATGAAAATGGCATTAGCACTACCGAATCCCCATGTTTTACTTTTTTTTTTTCCCCTCATAGTCATTCATATTACAAAGAGTCCACCATACTACAATGCCTGTCAATGCTTAAAACAGAGAAAATTGTACAGAGAAGCAGCTCCATCTCCAAATCTCTGAAATGAAGGTAAACTAGCAGATGTATAATACAAACACTGATCCCACATCACTGAGATGCTCTTCAGGGTGGACCACTTCCCTAGTGCTTGTTCTGTCCATACCCTAATATCAGTCAAACGCACTGTGTAAGAAGCATGGCTACTGCCCAGGAAATGTTCTTAGTACTAGGTTTACAGTGTTATCAGCTCTTAATCACATAAAGCTCCACTGGCATAATCCCAGAATTAAGCAGCATAAGTCTAGAGAAGGGAGTCAGTATGGGAAGTAGTTTTACTGAATGCTATTTTTTTTTTTCAAAAAAAAATAAAAATTCTTTAGACAGGAGTAAGTCCACAAGGTCTTAGAATATCCTGTTCATGCTGAGATTTCAAATACAGGCAAAAATTTTCTACATTTTTAAGAGGTCATGCATGATAAGGAAACAATTCATCTCCTAAAGGGTCTACTAATAGCAGCACTAACTCTCCTTAATTCCCAGAGCACATTTCATATCCATATCAATATTGCAGGACAAATTTTCAGCATCTACTGCAATACTCCTACAGTAAAAGTTTCTCTCCATTTAAATTACAATAGTATGGCTACATGGCAAAATGTTCACAATCATCAAATCCTAGCACTTCTACTACCCTACAAGGAAGAGATTTTCACAGTGCCTCAGAAACCTCCATGCAAAAGAGGATGAAATATAATGTTGCCCAAATGAAGAAAAAACAAAAACATAAACCAAAAAACCCAAACCCTTTAGCACTCTGACTGGATCCACCTTGAGAAGCAGTTTTGTCTCATTCATTTAATAAAGGGAAACCAACACTGACAATATCTTGGAAATGAGATCTTTCTGCCCCTTCTAATCCACCACTCTGGACCAAAGAAAGCATTTCTCTAAGTTGGAAGGAGTGTCTCTAAGGACCAAAATTTGAGCTTGGGTTGCTAAATAACTGAATAGAGGGAATCCTCTTATCACAGGGAATGGAGCAAAGGGCAAAAGGAAAGATCAGTTTTCTAGCTGGAAGGATGCTGTGCTCTGTGGGAGTACTGTAGCAAGTCTCGTGCTGTGGAAGGACCTTGGTGTGAATGTTATGCCAGTGGGTCAACCAGCTAATAGTTCAGTCAAGAAAATAAATTTATGCCTTTGTATTCCGTTCTTCAAATATTTAGGCTGAGGTCACTCCAGAGGAAATCTCTTATCAGATACTAAGGGTCTTATATTCTGTAAAGCGAATTATTTCAAACCTTTGCCAGGGAACCCCCCCCAAATCATATTTATGCAGGCAAAGTCAGCAGGAAAATAAAAAAAATTAAAAAAAAATAAAAAATAAACCTTTTGTCCTTCTCTTCAGAAAGATGTCGGAAGGTATACTCAACATTCTGTTTGTCTTATCAAGGCAATAATTTCAGGGTGAACATAGTATTGGAACTAGGTTACAGAGACTTCATAAGAGCCTTTCATTCCTCAGATGAGTGAACAACATACATTCCCTATATAGTTTCCTCTCCATGGATATAACAGACTCCTATTAATTCCGATGGAAACACGTAACCTTGTAGAACAAGAAACCAACTCTTCCAAACAGAACTCAGATTCAGTTAACTTCTAGTGAATGCCCCTCACTGGAATTGTGCCAGGTGTGCACCTGAGATTTTTTTTTTTTTTTAGCCCCCAAAAGATTTCATTTTCTCCAAAGGCCTTTTGAGCTGATCTTAGCAAAGTCAAAGTAGAGCACCCAAATCGTCATTTCTCGACTCTCAGGGAATGTATTCCAAGTCCTATACAAACTTCAGTAGGGATCAGTATGAACACATATTTTCAACTTCATTCACTCATGCAATTTCTGTCATTAAAAAAGGGAAAGAAAATCCGTTGGTGCTAGGAGCAGAGTTGATAGAGAAACCTTCACCTTTTAATAATTGAGATTTTAAATGAATGGTTACATTGAAGATAAAACACCTTTTCATTTGGGCTGTAAAACTATTTTCTTCACTCCATGAAGTGGGCAACACAGTGAGGAAGAAAGCTAAGTCTAAATTGGAGGTAATATCTCACACTGGGACAAAAAAAGTGGACATGTACTTGGCTAGTGTTGCACAGACCTCTTGCCAGGCTGAATGTACTCAAAAAAGGTTTCATTTTCAATCTTAATACTAACTGTGAAAGTGTCTGACTACAGATTCAGAAAAGCAACATAAACCATATGCCACAGTAGTAGTTTTATGCTTCAGCTACACTTCCACACTTCCCCTTAAGCATTCCTTGCCCAGGAATACTCTTCCATGCTGCTGGTAACAGCTCAATCAGCTTGCATCAAATTAGAAAGTGAGGGCAGAGTCATCGTTGCTTCTGACAACACTAAGCAGAAGCTACTCTCAAGCTGTGCAGAAAGTCAAAGCTTCCCTTTCTCTCTGGGCCCTGAGCAAAGCCTCTGCACCGTTACCAGACAGTGCCAGAGTGCAGAGTTGTGCATCATGAACTGCAATGTAACAACCTTCAGCTCTCTCCATCCTGCGCCCCCATCACTACCACCAGCAAAGACCTAGATGTAGTTTGCTCACTGTTCTTCCTCACCCATGGATTTTTCAGTACATCACAGAGCAGCGGTAGATAAGCAGCACTCACTCTGGAAAGGATAACTAACACAAGACATACAGTGGAAAGTGACTTTAGATGCAGACTTTTCCTCCACTGATTGAAGAATTTGTTGGGATATGCCAGTGTTCTGCATCTCTCTTAGTTGGTTTCAAAGGAATATTTTATGTTCTTTTCTTACTTTTATTTACAGATTCTCTTCACCAGCTATAGCTTTGGAGCCCATCAAACAAAATGCTTCTCACCTGCCTACCACTTCTGAGACAACACCATGGAAATAAGCTAATGCCAGCACACTGACATTCAGGAGCTGCTCAACAGCCACGCAAGCAGTTCAGCATCAGCCATCCACAAATACTATCTGTGCATTCACAACCCGAGGCACTGTCAGAGAGTTGGTGAACAGTAAAACAATGTTCTCCTGTTTTGCTGGTCAGTTAAGCTCCCACAAATATCTCGTGAATAAACATGTGAAAAATGGATAACAGGTTTGGCTGGTAGAACATATACTTTAAGCTCAGCTACTGAAATAAGAGTCAAAATTCTAAGCTTCTTTCACTGCTTTGGTCATACATCCCTGGTTTTCAGTGCAAGGTGTTTCTACACAGTACATGTTTCCAGGCTCACAAAACCAAACACACACACACAATGTAGTTCTAAATGAGAAAAACAGACTACTTTCATGCAAGTCTTCCTTCCTTCCCCATCTGAAAATAATGAAACAGCCTCAGCCCAGACTTCTGCCCCCTCTTTCAAACTGCACTGATGCTGTAGCAAATACTCCACCTTAGTTTAAGCTCTCTGTCCCCTCTAGATAAAGCAAAAGGATTTACAATCTGTCTCAGAAATAACCTGCTAGAAGGAATTCCTTTCCACCAGCTTTATTAAAACATTGAGAGCACAGGTTTTTGCAACACCTCTTCATATCTTCTTCCAGCCAAATACTTCAGTAAGGAGATTTAAAGATAGAGGGCCTAAAACAAAGCTTTACTATGTCCCACATATATATAAGCTGCAAAGGTGACTAATTGCTTCAGGTCATCAGATCCCAAAGGTGGTGGGGATGTAACTTTAGAGTTTTGAAACAAGCTCAGCAGAATAGTTGGAGCATCTTGGCCACCTCAAAGCCCAAATGTGATGAGACAAAGGTCATTCCACAATGGCTTTACACACACAGACCCCCATCTCACACGGCTCTGATGCCCCATTTTATGCTTCAGTCAGTCCATATTTTTCCATTAAGAGGACATTAGAATCCCAGTCCAGAAGTTTTATTCTGTCCATCTCTGAAAGGTAGAAAAAGTTACAAGTCCACGTTATTTTACCAAGCAGTAGAGGCCAATCTATATGAAATATATGGAAGAAAAGGAAACAAAAAAATGGTTGAAGGCAAAACAGAAAGTGAAAATGTTGCCTTCAGCCTTCGCCGAAGAAAATGTATATGTCTTTCTCAAGGAACGATGCTTCTTTCTTGCATTTATAAGACTTTTCTTTCTTTGGAAACACTGCAGTGTAGAACTAAAACCAAACAGCCCCCAGATTAACAAGAAAGGTCTGACAGGTTTTCTTTAGGAGGCAGACCAAACAATTCTTGGAACAGGTAGCGGTGGGGTGAGCCATGATGTACCTTTCATTCACAAGTTGATAAACAAGTTCTGAGCAACTGCTAGAGGGAGAGAAAAAGAGAGGAAAGAAAAGGAAAGTGTGAAATGGCAATTCAAAATATCCCCTTTAAGAAAAAGGTGTAGTTTTGTTCTGCAAGGGGGATTAAAGAGGACATTTAGAAGCAACATGTACTACCAAGAATCTTTTCTAGGGAAGGCCCAACTTCCTGGTCCCAGAAGCCACATGACGAAAATTTTCACATGGTCAAGAGCCAAAAGACACAAACCACACACCTTGTGGAGCTGAGGAAAGGGAAGGTGCTAGGAGGTGCTTCACAGGCTGGATGTGACAATGAAGCCTCATGACTCCTGCTGCTGCTTTTGAGATAAGGCCAGGCCAGTCAGGTAGCCAGCTCTTCTTAAGAAAATGTTGCTATATTGATCTCGGCAGTTGAAGTTGGAAGGGGCCTCTCAGGTCTGTCTCGTCCAACTCCCCTGCTCAAGCAAGGTCAGCTAGAGCAGGTTGCCCAGGACTGTGTCCATTTGGGTTTTGAGTATTTCCAAGGGTGTTTTCACAACTTCTCTGGGCAACCTGTGCCAGTGATCAGCCACCCCCACAGTAAAAGTTTCTTGTGTTCAGGTGGAATTCCCTGTGCTTCAATTTGTGCTCATCCCCTCTTGTCCTGTCACTGGGCACCACTGAAAAGAGGGCACCTTTCTTAAGTAAACAGTCAAATTTCTCAGAAGTCCTCTTACCAGCAAAGCCCCTGCTCTATGTAAGTGTTTAGGGGACTTATGTCTGTGTACAGATCTAGACTGGTTGCATGATGCAGAAATCCTCTCTTGAGCCACTGTCTGCTAATGACAGACAAGAACAAGCTGCAGAACGAAGATCCATGCATTGAAGAGGTATGTTAGAAATAAAAACACCAGTACATTTTCCCATAAATCAAACTCATTATAGGTTCTCACACCACAAAAATTCAGATAGGGTGTCAGTCAGCCAAAAAAAAACCTTCTCATATTTGTAGAAGATGAGTCTTCACAGATTGTTACTCCACTGCATTAGGCATCTGCCCCATCCTTTCTCAAAGCCAAATGTTAATAACATAATTTTGCCATTAACATTAAAAGTTTTTAAAACTAAAGACGTGAATACCTATGATTCCCCAGAGTATTTAACAAACGGAGGCAGGCTGAAAGAAAAACTCTTGACTGGTAACGCTTATCAAACTACTGTTTCCTAGTTCTAGTACCATCCACAGCAGACACACTGTCCCTGCATTAACACAGTGACAAACACAATGGACTTGTACGTCTACTGGTTCCCATACCAGGTAAGGTAAGACCACTGTTACTGCACTGACTTACTCCAAGACATTCCCTAGACACGCTAGTCTACAGTCTCATTACTTCACTGCTTGGGAATAAGTTGTCGCAACTGGAGATGATCCAAACTAAAAAAACCTTTGGGTTTGGATTTAAATTCTCCAGAAGTTTAGGACTTAGCAGAATTGTTCCCTTTGTATGCCTCAGCTGCTTGCGCTGAAGTCACTGGATGTTTTACCACTGATTTCTGTGGATACAGGATGGGATTTTAGCCACAGCAGGACTGCAAACCACTACCATCTAGTATTTGCCCTTCAGAAGCTTTTCAGGGCAAATGCTTAGAAAGTAGTTGAATTCAGGTTTTGTAAGCAAAACCCCAGAAAAAAAAACTTTCCCAGAGGTCAAGCTCTGTTCCCTGAGGCCTGGGTGCAAGCTTTCCGGCAGGACTTCTTCTGAGCCTGTTGTGTGGAATATAAGGAATTTGAATGATTTCCTGCTCAGCAGCATGTAGCTCCCCAAACATCTGACAGTTTATGTACCAGGGACTGTCTCCACAGAAACCTGGCTAGAGAGACCATGATGCTGAAAATTACAGCTTTCCAGTAGCAAGCAGCTCATCTTCACTCCCTCACACTCTCCATCCTGTAACAACTTTCTAACTTTATTTTCTTGCCTGTGGCTCTCCCAAAGCACACCATGTACTGCACACCTGCTCCCAACCAGGTCTAAAGGAAAGGGTATTAACTCCCGCACCAATGCGCCAGTGCTGCAGATAAAGCTGCACTCTCCTGTTCACCAAAACACCTTGTGCCAAGTAAGCGTATACTTGGCCTTGACTTGCCACCCTCCTGCACTGCATACATTATCTATCAGATAAGCCTCCAATAGAGCCCTTGGGTGACGAGTTTTTCATAACCATTTCAAAATCAGAAGGGCTTCCCCTCAAGACAGCTTGATTTTTATCTCTAAAGACATAAAAGACAGGGAAAAAAACAAAAGCAACCTTTACATTTCAGGTCATCCTAAAACGGCTGCATACACCCCTATGCCAGAAAAACAGCGTAGCCCCTCGGGACTATGAGCTGGGTGTTCTCTCTCTTCAGGCAATCATTTTCCATGCAGCTGCTTGGTCTCTTCAGGACATTCACCTGCTTAGACTACACCCAGGAGATGTGTGTTGTGAATAAGATTCCTTCCAGCAAAATTGCCCAACCTCCCTTGGGGCCAGGCCTATCACGTGCAGTAGCTGAGCTTATCCAGCCACATGCAAGTTGTAGCCTCATGGAATTACTCCCTGAAGAGTACGAAGGATTTGGTACAACGCAGTTCTAAAGGCTTACCTGAAACGATGCCTATAAAGACAGCTAGCCTGGCTTCTCCGAGTTGTATGTGGCCCTTCAGGGCATTCATTTAAAACAGGGATTAATTGAAGAGAACATCTCAATTAGTTGATGCTTTTTCTGTTCAACTGTATGCCATAAAAGGAACATTTTACTATTTAGAGGAAAGCAGGAAATCCCTTCTCTAAATGCACTGATTTTATCAGTCTGCTCTGCAGCCTAGCCTTCTTTACCACTGTCACTTACAAGAGAAGGATTATACATATAACCTGTAAACTTCCCTTGCCATGTGTGTACAAGACACACTTGAATTTCAATAATTATAATTTAATTTTAAAGAGAGTTTGGCCCTTGCTATCAAAAGCAGATTTTCACAAAGCTATCCAGCTTCCATTTCAGTGCAAAACAGGAAGCAGACTTCCAAAGAGAGTGCAGCTTATTGAACAGAGCTGGTAAAAGGAGAAAGAACCAACTTGAAAAAGAAAAAAATAATTTGGACAAGAAGCAAAGTACTTTAGTGTTGGGAATTCTACAGAGGTCTTTTGAGATTTTTTTTTTTTTTTAAGGAAAAGAAAAACCAAAGACATTTCCCCTTTCACCAATATCTTTTCCCCCTTTACTGAACCAAATAAATAAAAGAATTTAGAAAAATGTATCACTATTGATTGCATAGCATTCAGCAGCATAAAAAAAAATTAAGAACGAAATAGAAATAAATACATGTTTCTGGTGTGATTTATCACATATTTTGAAATATTCAGCTCTCATAAGAATGTGGAAACTTTTGGGAAACTATGTTTTCTTCAAAATTTGGCAATTCTGAGAACAGACTTTTTAATGGGAAAAATCTTAATGGAAAAATTTGCATGAGACATACTGAGCTCTTTCAGAAGTCTAACCACCAGTGTCAGTAAGAGATGAACACTTACCAAGATCTAGTCTGTCTTCTCAGAATAGTCACTCAAACAGCCAAATGATTATCCTCTCCAACTTCAACACCTGTAGGCTATTACCAGCTGCAGTCCTTCAGCAACAGCATCATTTAACTGCTAGTTTGGTCAGGAATATGGAGCTCTACTACTCTCTGAGCTGCTTTATCCATCCTGAACAGGCAGTATAGCACAACAGTAGGAGACAGAATAAACAAGACCCACTGGGGCTAGTTGCCTTGTACAGGGGGAAAAGTAACAGCTGACTTGCTGGAAAAGTGTGTGAAGCATGGATAGCAACTCAGCAATCAAGGATCCCTTCTTTTGCTGAGCAATTTTGAATGGTACAATGCTGGGGGAGGGGGGGGGGGTGGCATTAAAAAAATCATAAATACAAATACATATGAATGCCCTATATAAATCATTGCCAAAGGGACAGCAGAGCAGGAATGTCCAGCTGTGTCCACAACCTGGTATGCTCCCTTTTAGACCTGCTCAAACGTTCTCACTTTTCAATTCCCATTTAGAAAGAAACCAAGCAAAAAAAAAAAAACATCCCACAATTTTAAGGCACACTTGGAAGGTACTACAGATTGGAACATAGCAAGCTAAGTGGCACGGTACAGTGATTAGAAGATAAAAGCAACACAGGAGAATATTTCCATGTGTTAGCTGGGCAACAAGCGAATACAGGCTGGAAGCATGAAGGATGTGAGAGAAGGCAGTGTAAAACCTAGCCTCAGGTTTATCTGGCTTCCACTGGCCTCAGTGAGACTTAGACTCGCAAATCTGATAGACCATCTTATGAACTATAAAGCTGAAAGGGTTATACCAATCAACTAGTCTGACCTCATGCATAGCACAGGCCACAAGACTGCCATAAATTAATTCCTGTCTGAAGTAGAATATAACTTTTCAATAGGCATCTCATTTGATTTAAAGATTTCCAGCAGTAGAAAATCTACCACAACCCTCAGTAAACCGTCTTTCACTTTAGAAATTTGTGCTTCATCTGCCAAGTTTCAATTCCCAGAGACTGGGCTCTGACTTATTTTCCCTAGATTGAAGAATGCTATTGCCAAATGTTCTCCGTATAGCTAATTATAAATGGTGATCAACAAGTCACCTTTTAAGCACCTCTATAAATAATTACAGGATAAGCTTTTGAGTCTCATCCATCAATACCTGGGATTAATCAATGTTAAATTCCACAACCTTCCATTTACTACGTCTGAAGCAGTCTGTCACATGTACAATGGTCACTTGAAAAACAGCTAGCTCTTGGATCAAAAGAGTTATTCAGGTTTAAAACAGAAGAAGTTATGTCTCATGGCAACCTGGCAAGACACAAGGATATCACAATACAGGTATCAAGAGAATGATGGTCTGCTTAAGATCATACAGCAAGTAAGTGGCAGAACTGAGCGTAATGCCAGTTAATTCTGATTTTAAATCCTGGTCCTTGTTCACAATGTATCTTCCTACACGACACAAGACAGAAGCTATTCTAAAAAAACAAACCAAAACAAAAAACCAAAAACCCACATCCTGGGATCTCTCCAGATTTAAAGCAAGGTTTTTGAGCTATTTGCAAGCAACTGGAAGTAGTATAGAAAAAAAAAAAACTTAGGATCTGCATAATAGTCTTCCTGATTATTTTGAGGCATAGAAAACATACCAAGCAAATTAAACTCTTCGGGCCTGCACCCACAGCAGGCCCACTCACAAATTCTTGTTCTTGTGCAACTTCAGAGGCGCTTGTCAAGACCAGATTCGGCAGCCTACTGAGGCTTTACTATCAATTTGATTTCTAAGAACTAAGTAGTCAACAAATTCCCTTAGTTCCAATTGTAAGTCTGTCCCACAAATTCCAGTTTGCTAATGTAAACACTGAAAAAAAAAAACCCAACAAAAAAGCCAACTTTAAAACCAAAATATTTGAAAGCCAGTTTCCCTTCTTTACTAGCTGCCAAGAGCAGAGTTCGGGGCTCTGTACTTCTCAAGTTGATGAAATCATTAACACCTACAGCAGCGTCAGGAATGTAACTCTGCCCTCAGGACTTGGTAAGTAATAAGAAATCAGTGTCAGTTTCACCTTTAAAAAACAGTTCCAAGTAATAAATTTCCAATTTCAGATACGGATAGAAACGCAGCATAGCAGAGGAACAATTCAGAGCACTTTGTTCAAAAGATACCAGCACTGACAACTGTGCCAGCAAGATGCTCATGAAAAAAAACAGACAGAAGATACCTACCATAAAATTATGCCTTGCTGCAAAAGGCATCCAGCAGAGTGTGTGGAAAGTTGCTACAAAAAACAGCACGCAACACTCACAGCACAGAAAACTTGATTCATTTTCTCTTTAGCCAGGTCTTGCTACAGGCGCCAGATCAAGACTTAGGGAGACCTTGTGTGGCAACATCAGGCAGCAGTCAGCCAGTCTGGAAGCTAGAGAGCCAGTGTGAATTACAGGGTCTGTATGCATTTAGCAACTTCAATAAAGGACCCCCTTTATATTCATTACAACGCAGTTCTGTCTTTGTTACTACAAGGGGTACTACAGAGGAGGCATTAGCAGCTGCTCCTTGCAAGAGTCAAGTTCTTCTAGTAGGATAAAAGGGGGGGCACAACCCTATTTCCAGCAATGTGAGCCTCAAACGCCCCACAACACATGGCAATAGATTTGTTGTGGCTCATCTCTCTCTTACCCGAACACAGCACAGCAGGCACCATCCTATGCAAGTTGTATATGCCCTTATCCCTTTCAGGGGAGAGGGTGCCATGACTGGAAGTTCAATACTGTCCCTCATGCCATTCATTTATTAGGCCTGCCTAAGAGAAGCACAGTGGCTTTCTCGTGCATCAAACTACTTAAACCAACACTTCCCTGACTGTGCTACCTCCCATTCATGCCCTCCGGGCTTTAGGGCTGTGGCAGGAGATGCTACATGGCCCTGTCTGCTACTTTCATCTTCCGCAGCTGAATTCACTTGTGTATTACAAGGCACATGGGAAAATAAGTATCACAGTGGTAAGCTGCCATTTATTCTGTATACATTTCAAGCTCAAGGCAAACTTTCTCTATAACTTTTATCCTGTTAGGATGGGATGCTCAGAGCATCCTAACATGCCAAACGTCCTGCAAGTTGCTGTGTATATTGATGCACTACTTCTGACACTAGTGCTATGTTTTATTCCTCCCCATAAACATACGTTAGATACCCTTCCTTGAAAACACCTCCTCCAACGCATGGTCCAGTGCACTGGTGGTCCCATATGCCAATCCTCCTGTAAAATTCACTTCCTTGTGTCCTACCAATAGCCCAAGAGTCCAGGATTCTCAGTCATTTCCTGCCCCTTGGATTAGCATCCAACGATGTCCTGTTTACATTTCAGGACTGTGGTCGAAATAAACACCATAATGTCAGGACATTCCATCAGCAGGATTCCAGTGCAACCATGCTGGGCTGCAAGCAGGATGCTGAACCAAGTATGTTCTGACTTTTTATTTTATCTTCTTTCCTCTTCCTTATACTTCCATTACCTAACCAAAATACCAGAGGGCGCCTTCTAGTGAGTCAGTCCATGCAAGTAGTGAACACACTGAAAGAGTCTTTACAGTTACAAAGTTACTAAATCAAGGGAATTAGCAAGCAGGCAAATAAACACAACAAGCAAACAAGGGGTACCAGGTCACAAAAAGGATTTTATTTCTTTAGTAAACAGATTTTCAAAGCATTATAATCATAGAATCATCTAGGTTGGAAAAGACCTTTAAGATCATCAAGTCCAACCGATAACATAATCCTGCCATTTCACTAAATCATGTCCCTAAGCACTTCATCTATCCTTGTTTTAAATACCTCCAGGGATGGGGACTCGACCACCTCCCTGGGCATAATAATCCCTCCTTCTGGCAGACAACGAAATTGAGACATGGACAAGGCAAAGCCATATCCTGGTTAGATGGTTGTAAGGACTGTATTCCACTGTCAACTATGGTAGCAGTAAAACTAAAGATCAGTCAAAATTAATTAAATTTCAATTATTCTTAATTATATTTCACCTGCTTAAATAGCAATACTTGAAGAATCAGAGGAGACATCACAAATGCATCTGCTATTAAAATCTCAGCCAAGAGAGCCTACTTCTTATTTAAGTAGGTTATAAAGTTGCCAGACTAGAAAACAGCATGTTAGTAAATAGGCTGTCCTGTGGTGCAATTAGAAAATCTCTATTTCTCACCCCAGCAATGTATGAACAAATGCTGTCTTCTCCATTCCAATCCGAGTATTAAATGTAAATATTATGAAGAAGGATCTCTCGAGACACACAAACTGGATGGCTACCAAGGACAGACTGAAAGCTCTGAAAGCAACATTTTCTATGATGCACTGGATCTCTTGGAATCAGAGAAAACAAAGGGAAAGGTACACCAAAGTTGTATACTCTATTTGTTCCACTGCAAAATCACTGTGCTGGACAATGTCTTGTTGAGTGGTCAGGTCAATCCAGATTTCAAGTGTTGCCATTTTATGCACAGTAGAACTACTGTACAGATATTGATCCTTGAGGGAGCATAACTGGAAACCAGAAGACTGTGTTGTTGGAATGTATGCTTGCTAGTTTGGATTGCATTGGCATGGTAATGGCTCCCTAGCACTTGTATAAGATTCTCATCTCTAAGTTGCAACTCAGGCTTAGAGCTGTCTTTAAGATAGTTTCGTACAATGCCTTAGTCCCACAAGTATCTTATTTACTAAGAGTGATAGCCCTGAAAACTATCTGGAAACTGTGATGAGAGCTGCAATCCACCCCCTAAATAAAAGCAAGGGATAGAAGACCTGTGCCCCAGGCTTTCAATAGTCTCCTTCCCCTCTTCCAGGTGTCAGTTATTAGCCATTGATCATTAAGTGGACAAGACCTGCCAGATGCCTCAATATGACAAGGACATCTTTGAGAATCTGTCTCAGGAGCCACAATACCATGCAGAACACTTTTCTGTTCTGGGAAATTTGTTCCAGAAGAAATGTATGGAAGCCTAAGCCTCACCATGTTTAGACCATGATGCAAGACTCACTTCTTTGTCCAAAGCATAGTGTGAACTGTAGACTCTGAGCCCCCTGGCGCTTTTCCATGAACTGTATTTCCATGATATATTTCCATGAGCTCCCTGTCCCTGAAGTTTACAAGCACATTGTTGGAGGCAGGTAGGGAAGTACTGGTGCTTTTGCTCCCCCTATTTGGGAAGCCGTTGATTTAAACCATGTGCTCACAGTGAAGTCTCAACAAGGACATTATAAATGCATGTAACGATGTGATGGCTGCTGGCAATCAATGGAAAAAAAAGGGGGGGGGAGGAGGAGTTTACTGTTTTTTGGGCCAGCTCCTAATGGACAAGCTTCCACATCACAAAACCAAATACTGCAGCTGCCACTACTCACATCAATCAGCCATCTCCTCAGAACAGCCAAGCAGCGAATGGACAGACACTGACCAAGCTGCTCTCTCCCAATGTACTTCCACAGGACTCTCGAGTATGCTAGCAAGACAGGGTGTAAGCAAATTTGATGTATATTGCCCACACTTTGCCTGGCACTTTAGGCACTTAACAAATAGTACACTAAATTTAAAAATAATCAGTGGGCCCAAGTTAAAAATAAAGTGCAAGTTGGCTTCCATGAGAAAGCAACTGAGCCAATGCCATTTATAGTAATTCAACGTGTCACTGAATAGCATCATTTTTATAAATACACTGAAAGCCGGACATGAAATAACTGGTTAACAGCTCCCTAATCACAAGGGCTTCCTCTGCTACACATTTTTCCTATTTATCCAATGGCTTCTGTTTTATATCTAGTTTGCTAATGGAAAGAGTGGAAGGGGAACGAGGGAAATTGGCCTAAACTGATCCAGCAGATGCACAGAGCTGGGGCCTCAAACACTGGCTTCTTTTCTGCAGCCACCAAAGGGCGGTGGGGGAGAGACATTTCAGCAAAATTCTTTCTCTGCAGCAACTACCGCAGAAACACATTTCCCTCTGTTTGGAGCCACTCAAAATAACTGCAGCTCAAATGCCAGAAGAATATTTTGTGCTTCCTGCATTCATAAGGAGAAAGAGATGGGAAAATATTGAAGAAAGTTCCTAGTATGGTGGTCTCAAAACAGCAGTAGAAGGCTTTAAAAAAAAAAAGTGCACTCTCATAAAAAAAGCAAAACAAAAATAGCCCCAAAATATTTGTCCTTTAATGATCCCAAAGCGTTTTACAACCATGCATAGAAAATACACTATTTTAAAGGACTGCTCATCTTCTAGGCCATGCAGACCATTCAGATTTTTAGAACAACTCTCTATACCCAATTTCTCACAACTGCTGCCAGGAATTCCTTTGCAAGTGTGACTGCGTGCAGCACAAGCAGCTATCGCTATTTCTGTATGTACTAAAATAAGTAAAGAAAACTTCCTCAGGTATGTTGACTTCTGTGTCTGCACTGCTTAGAAGGTAAGATGCCAAAGCACATTAGAGCTTGCACCCTTCCATGGTGGGCACCCTGCCTTGTGTCACCAAATGGAAGGGAGAAGAAGATGGGAGACGGCTTCACATTGTCACCAGGAAAAAGGTGAGGGATTCACATCTACTCAAAACTGCATCCCCCTTCACACCATCCACTTCAGTTTTAAGCTGCTCTAAAAATACGGAGTATTTTTAATCTACAACAGTGGAGAAGGGGGGCAATGTGCATGCAAGCAGAATGTGATTTGGAGAGTTGTTAAACTCAAGTCAGTAGCAGAGGCAAGAAGCAGACACCTGCCTTGTGCTGTTTGCCTACGAGGCCCTTGGCTCCAGTGAATTGTTTCACTGTCTCCCCTGTTTCTGT
The DNA here is from genome assembly GCA_034008185.1 of Gorsachius magnificus. NCBI lineage: Eukaryota > Metazoa > Chordata > Aves > Pelecaniformes > Ardeidae > Gorsachius > Gorsachius magnificus. The sequence continues at coordinate 26,977,871 of CM067083.1, read as the reverse complement.
ACGGCAGTATTATCTCCAGAAATAGGCATGTAAACATCCTATGCTAACCAAGCTGCAAGCATCTTCACGTCAAAACTACGTCTATGTTACTGTGTCCTCGTAGTCCACCAGCAGCATCTAAAGTGATGCAGTTTCCTGTGTTGTGATGACTTACACTAATTTCCAGTCAATTGTCAAAAATTTGTCTATCCAGAGGCGAGGGAAAGAGACTGGTGACAAACATGGGAGGGCTAGTGGCACTGAAACAATCTTACCTCTGTACTAACTGCAGTATGGGCAGGTTCTAGCCTCTAACCTATACTGCTAACTGCTTAGGGTAGCCTGTGCTTAAAGCACCTCCAGGTCTGGGTCAAAGGTATTTCTCTTTGTGAATAGTACGAGTGAACTGGGGAAAAACTTAGGAATGTATCAGAGGAAACTGGGCTCTGAAGATCACTGCAGACTTAAAAAATAAACAAACAAACAAAAAAAGTTTATTCACCTGGTAGCTTTGATTGACTTTATGAAACAGGCCATTTACGGCTAAGTTTCATATTTCCCCCATAAGGAATCCTGAAATAGTAGGAGACAACCAGACCGCAATGCAGGGCTACCAGTAGAGTAGGCAAAGGAGAAAGAAAAGCAAGAAGCAATTTTCACTGGAACCACGGACAAATGTGAGACAGGGACACCATGAGATCTGTTCCCTTCCTCCTTCCCCTTCCATCTCTATCTCTTTTCACCACCTGCAATCATGGCTTAGCACTCACAGAAACAGCCCAGCCTTTTTTGCTATAATAAATAATGCAATGCTTCAAAGGGTAGTTCCTCTCCTCTTGCTAAAGAGTGAGGAGAAAAATGCTACCCAAAGCAGTTAGTATTACTGGTCCAAACACAGATGCCTTGCGCTACATAAAGTCGGAGAAGATGATGGCCCAGCAGCAGATGCCTTGATGTGCCGAGTGGGATTACAAACCAAGGCCTGCACTTTGTATGAAAAAGCTGCAAGCAGACTGCCAAGACCCCTCTTTAAATATATTTCAAAGTGGGTTATTGTGAGGAGTGTGAGCACTATGATCTCAGCTGCCAACAAGTACTTCTGCGGGAAGCAGTTTGCAAGCAGGAACTCATTCTCCCAACAATCCAGGCTTTGACCCATATTCATACTGTGCAGTTAATCTAAGTGGAATTAGTGCTGGTGAAAGGGGCCATATGGACAGCCCTTGAGAAAGAAATCTTATTTACCCACAGAAATTCCCCTGTGGCCAGCAGCATTGTAAGATACATCTTACATGCATGTGCCAAAGCCACGTGCGCTTCTCTCCAGCTCCCTAAACAACTAATCCTGAACTATCCAACCCCAACTTTTTGTAAGATTGCTGGGAAAGATTTTGCGATTCCTTGATTCGTGCAAAGTAAATAGAAGAGTGACTTGAAAGTATTTTTATACAGCATACAGAACACCTATTGGCGTTTTTTGATTAGTGCCATGTTTGTCTGGGTCTGAACAGAAGACATCTAAGAACACATCTATTGGTATTTTGGACAAATTACAAAATAAACACATTGTATTATAACCAATAACCACGTGTTTTGCCATACTTGCTGGATACCATTTTCTTCCCTCTCTTCTCAGGCTACAGCTCCTTTAGCTCTACCCCGGAATTGCTTAATAATGACAGACTAAAACTACCAGTTAAGATCTCCTTTAGTCACTATGAGGATGAAAGCCAAGAGAGGAACATAAAGCCAGCAAGGCAGAAGTTAAGCCTGGACTTAGATCCTACTTTTCCTGGAAAGTTATGCTTATAACATAATTCCCGTGTCTTCACAAGGCACATGGATTGTGTCTACACAAACTTTGGAGGACTCCATGCATATTCCTCACATGCAAGATAGCAGCATATCATACAGCTGTCAGAAAAGCATCCCTTGTTAAAATTCTTCAGCTTGTTTTATGAACTGAGATTTTGCAGAGGAGAAAAGCAAACAGAATAAATTGTCCAAGACCAACACTGTATGATGGTACATGAGCAGGGACACAGGCAAAGATAGGTGCACTAGGGGTCCATGTAATGACTAAGTAAACCAGAACATTTTTTCCTCTCAGTTAGATTATATGTGCTAGAACAACTATAGTAGCCCAGGGCCCTTTCATTTCTATAAATGCAACTGCAGATGGTGTTAAGAGGACTGCAGTTGGATTTACTGTTGTTCAGCAAGTGTTAGCAGAAACAACATCTGGCTCCCTTACTTGTATTTCTCTAAGTTTTCAAAGAAAATATTCCTTATTTAATTACTTTCTAGCCACCCTACATAAGACATCCCACACACACTCCTCTGGTCAATTCATCTACAGGAGCACAGATTCAAGTATTACAGTAGTTCATTGCCTTTTGGTATCACATGCTTTCATGCTAACCACTGTAATTCTGGATTGACCACCGCTGACAGTAGTGAGACAATTCAAAAGCTCATTGCTGCAGGCATCCCAGAACTACCAGGCAAGCACAGAGTAAGTACATAATGTCACCAGCAGAACAGGTACAACTTCAAAGACCCTTCCCTGTACCCTGTCATACCTGACAACCACCTTTGCCTGATGAGAGGATATTAGTCTTTCGAAAGAGCATGAGGAGAGAGCAGAGGCAACATTGTATCTTGAGTCTATCCCTGGGTGAAGATATGCTGATGTTGCATGCCATTGCCCTGTTGCACATTCCAGAGTGAGACTACTCAGGTTTCATTTGTCCCTGGCTTCTACAGTCAGAGGGCAGTATGTTTGAGGAGATACGGTAGGGATTCATTTGCAGCATGTCTGCCTTCAGCCCTGGGAAATAGAGACTGGCATAATACTCACTTCCTCCTTCCTACTGAACTTAGGGGTAAATTGCAATTCAGTACTGAATGAGAAACATTTTCTCCAGAAAACTGGAAGCCAGCAAGTGTTTACCTTAGAGCTAGACCCTCCGTTCCACCAAAACAGTGTGATGGAACAGTTATGCACCAGGACAGTCATCTTAGATAGAAATTGTTTGGGGAGCTCACAATAACGCCTTGTCCAGCCTAAAATCCCACTTGGGCAAAGCTCGTGAAACACTAGTCCTTTGCCCCTTCAAGAGGTTAAACAGTGTTAGCATCTCTTCCATAAAAGACAACCTCATGCCTGCTTTTGCTTCTTTAACTAGTACTGCTCCCACAAATTCTTCTGTATCAGATCCTCAGCTTGTTTATACTGAAAGTTCCTTGGAGCAGTTGCAGCTTCTTCTTTTGCTCCTCATTGGAGCTTAGCTACAAAGAATAATAGGCAAATATGCATTGCAAACATCTTCTATAGCCAGGCATCAAGCCCAGAGAAAGCATCAGAAATTATCTGATCTTAAATATATTAGCCTATGCTTGTTCTGCATTCTCAATTACAGCCATCATTCACCTCAGAAGGATGAGTTTGCCTTTGAGCCCATTGATGATGATCACATAGTCATAGCAACACCTTCCCAAAACATTGCTAATACTGGACCACTCAGAACGGTATCACAGTGAACAACTAGATAATGGGATGAACAAATTCAATTCTTATAAAGTACTAGACACCAAGTTCACCAAACCAGACTAGCAATGCTACTTATTAGTTACAACATCTACACACACAAGGGTTTATGCCACAAGGTCCTCCATTCCAACAATATAAATACTGTAATACAGATGGCAGAGAAAAGCCAGGCACAGGAAAATGACTGTACTTCTTCCTTCTGGAAGCAAAAGCCCATTCTCCCTCCTCAAGTCTACTCTAAAGGCCCCCTGCAAGTGTTGTTCTGATTAATGTTCAGGGGATGATTTATTTCATACACTAACTCAGCTCTAACCTTCATGCTTTATGGATAAATGCACAGCCCACATTCTCCAGCACCTGATGGAAAGATACTACTGTAAAACAAGGGTCAGAATGGACCATTATGATCCCCAAACCTGACCTCTTACAGGGCACAAACTGCAGAATCTTACCTAACAACTTCTCAACCACTGTCTATCATAGAGGTGGAAACAGAGCTGTCACTTCATGGTATTTTTTTTTTTTTCTCCTGACTCCCATCTACAAAAGGCTGGGAGATGTCTTTGCCTGTTAAGAGACACTTCATCAAATCATGTCTGATAACCATTCAAATTCTGGATCAAGCTTCCCACTGGAGGCTCCTTACCCAGGGATCAGTAAATGCTTTACTAGCATTAGGGAATTTAGTCTCAGGTCATGGCTTAAAGGAGTTTGCCTATTCTCCCCTATTTCACAGATAAAGAAACAGAATTAGAAAACTAAAACTATACAGAGCAGGATTTGTAGAGCTACAAAGAGAACTTAAGTCTCCAACGTTCAAGATCAGACCCATTTTCTAAACAGCAGGTTCCTTTAAATTAACCAGGTAACGCATAAAACTACAGGTTTGTTTTTTTTTTTATTGTTTTTCATAGGATGGTCCAAAAGGGACAATTATTATTGTCCTGAAGGGGACAGCTGAAGAGCAGCAATGAAAATTTGCCCTCCCCCCCAAGTGCCTTCTCATGTCCTTCCCCAAAACACAGAATTAGTCCATCACTGAAACAGGTTATAGAATTTCACCTAGTAATATGTGTAATGGCATAGTAGGACTGCTCAGTTATAGAGAAAGTAGCCCTCCTTTTAGCATAGCGCACTAGAGCTTCTAAACGTTAAAGAAGAAACAAGATCCAAACAGTCAAGTCAGGGTTCTTTGGAAGGAAACAAAAAACCCACCAAACTACTACAAATTTCATTGTACTTGAGTGCTTCTAAAATGCCTCCTGCCTTTGTGTAAATGTAACACAACCTTGAATCTGCAGGATACAGGCTTCACCACAAGACTTCTTTCTACAGCTTAGCAAGCGTCCACTGGTAGATTAACCAAATTGCAGTTCATTGGGTCCAGATAGCTGTGATTCAAATGTTGCAGGGAAAAAAAAAAATTAGGAATCCCACTCAAATATAGTTTTCTTGCCAGTCTAGTAAGACTTTGTGACTGAGGCAACCAGAAAACATGTACACTACCACAAAGCTAGGATATAGCTACAAATTTGATGCCTCTGGCCAAATTCTTTGCTCAGTCATAGAACAACAAACACATCTGCCTTCAGCAGCATTTTCTTAATATTTCAGAGGTGCCCTTGGCCTTCGATGGGATGCAAGACGTAAACAAGCCAAGAACTTCACTCAAAATTGCCTACAGTCATTAAGACCCAACTACCAGGTATAATTCCCACTAACTTTTATGATGCCATTATTTTGTTCCCATCACCACCACTTGAACCCAGTGGCCTTCCTTTTGACCTGTTCAGGCAATTCTTCTCATTTTCCAGACTGAAATTGAATGATCTGAGAAAGATAGTCTCTTCCTCTACTTTGCTTTTGAACAAATCTAAGCACTCTGGTACTAGTCTTCTGAATCCCATTAAGTTTCACTTAATAATGATGTAGTTTCTTCTCACAGAAACAGCAAGTAAGTTCCTCCACTGTGTCTGGTACAAACTGCTTGCAATCTCCACCACAGATAAGTATTTCCAGGGCCAAAGAAATCTTGTATGCACTACAGATACACAGCAGAAGAGAAGAATATCTAGAGACATGAAATAGACACTGTAACTAGCATAAAAGCCTGTGAAAAACTATTTGTAACTTTCAGGATGTAAGCTAACCTCTGTCAGGAGTCCAGAAGAATATGTCCTCTCCATCACCTTTCTCAACTTGGGAAAAAGAAAAACAAAAAATAAAAAAGGGAGATGTTTTCCTTAGACTAGAAGTATGATGAACAGCTCCAGGACACAGGACAAGAAACACTATCCCTACCAATATGTTTGAAAAGTGGGAGTCTTAAACTGTGTGATTTGCATAGGATGAAGAGGATGTAACACTGTGAAGTTTAGCTCATTTTTTCCTCAGCATAATGCTTTTTTATTTTCCTTGCCAAAGTCATTATTCTTCAAGATGTGAGTTGATCAGAAGGTGAGAGCAGGGACAGTTACCCTTGTAACTGGCAAGTTACTCGTGCAAGGAATGCAGGGGAGTATGCATTGGCTTCCATTAGAGACAAGATTCCAGCTGAAATGATCATTTGGTCCCTCTTGGCACAACAGTTGTTAAACCACTACATTTTGCTACTGTAACAGGACTTTCTAACCTTGCTGTTTCTGTACCAATTTAATATTGATTTCTGTTGAAGTTGCTGCCAACACAAGGTCCCAAAATACGGGGTCCCACCACAGTCAGAAGGATAAGAAGGTACAATGGAACCAGGGAGGGGTTAAAGAAAACACAGAGAAGAACATTGTACTTGGCTGTACAAGTAACTTGTGAATATGTCTTGAGAAATATCCTGGATTATCAACTGTAATAAAATCTCTCAATGAGGAAAACAGGGAAGTCCTAGAGAGCTATGAGTTCTGGTTTTCAGTGTTCACTTCATGCACAGTTTGAAAATATTCCCCCTATAAAATTGAAAGGGGGGGAAGCAGCCACAGAAAGCTCATTTTTCCAGGTAGCTAGAGATAGATTTGAGTACTGCTCCTGTAAGGAGAAAGACAGAAAAATACTATTTGGGACATGGATGGGAGAGCAAGGATGCAGAAATAAAGGTTTTTATTTAGTTCTTATTCACAGTCAACTTTAACTGGGAGACTAACAGCCTGACTGTTAGTTTGGGGGCAGCAGTTCCTCCAGGGAGAATGTATTTAAAGAAAGGAGGATGAAGTGGAGCTGAAATAGTGACCAAAGAACACAATGGTCCCCAAATTACACAGGTGTATGCTTAAGGTGGGCAGCTGGTTGTCAGGACAAGATGACTTTAGAAGCAGCAGTAAAGATCTCAGATTTTTTCCTCTCCAAGTTGGTACAGCACGATTCTTTCTCTATCATCTGCTCTGGAGTCATCCTTTTGCCTATCTTTAAGCAACAGTTGCTAATGTCTGCAAGACACAGGCCAGGAAAAGCCTTCTGCACTATTACAGTACTAATTATTTCCCCCAAGTTTGAGGAAGACTGTCGAAGTTGCCACATAAGCTCTCCATGTCCTAGTGGAACATAGTGGCATAGCACATGAACATTTCTCTCCCTCCAGTACCTGGATTCTTTCGAGTAGGAAGAAGTAACTAGCCAAGTTACTTCTTTATCTAAAGCAATAGAAGCCTATCATTTTCATGTTGATATCCTAAGATCTCTACATGCCAGAAACACAGGACAAGTGCCTGCATGCACTTGGATAGGAGACTACTTGGGTTTTTTTTATATTTGCTTCAGCCTCATCTTGGTATGGTTGAAAACTACTTCAGTCTCTAACTCACTACCTGTTGACATTAGGCTGGTATGTTTGCTATTAATTTTTTTAACAATAGCCAAGACTGAAAAACTAGTCTTCCTAAACAGGGGAGCCACCTCAGAAAAACTCTATCAGTCTGTTGCAAATGCTGGCTAAGGGACTAAGCTCTGCTTTATCTCAGACATGCTTTTAGGATGCCTTAACTACGTGCAGGGACAAAAATGCAATAAAAGAGTTTTAAGAAAGGAAAAATAGCAAGCAACAAACCTTATCTTCCCATCTCCATCATAAAAATGCAAAGCTACCCATATGGCCCACTGCAAAAGAATGCATTTCCTGGAGGCACTGTGCTGTCCCGCTAATGCACACATACAAGATGTACTGTACAGTTATCAACTGGAGGTCACAAAATCCCACTGCTGATCAGCAAAAAAAAAAAAAAAAAAAAATTCCTCATATTTCAGAGTCAGGAGATTCTCACACAGCCACATTTCACAACACAGCAGCTGAGTAAGGATTTTTAAAAAAAGCAGAAACATCAAAGTACATTTAAGGTCCCAGATACATGATTTCTGCTCAAAATAAAAAGTGTCTGTTCCCACTGTTCAGAAGAAGAGAGAATTGGATGTGGTTGTGGGTTTATACAATGACGTGCATGCACAGCATCATGCTAGGAAGCTTGTGGATCCGTGATGAAGAGCATTAGTATGTGTTCATGTATCCCAGGACAAAAGCGTGTGATTTCATGCCTATCTGCATACTCAGGTGTACACACGTTGAGCAGGCAAGATGAAGGCAGAAACACAAGTTCGCACACATGCAATTCTCACCTCTTCTCTGTATACAAAACACAGATTTAAGTCTGAGTGCAATAACTTGGCAGTCAGAGAAGAGTGATGTTTCTCTTGTAGAAAATACCACCCAAGCTGCAAAAGCCATTTTTCTTGCTGCTCTTCCATTCCATGTGCATGTTGGCACCTCATGCCGACATGAAGTCATAGTATATTCCAGGAACAGCTCTAGCTTTTTTTTTTGTTTGTTTGTTTTGGTTTTTTTTAAAGAAGGAAAAGTGGCAAGATTACCAAAATTGGATTAAACCGTGAAGACCGAGACCCTGAAAGATATGTAGATGCTTTAATCATGGGACAACCGTCCTCCAAGAGAAATCTTGGGAATCTATGTGCCTGTGAACACCAGCAGAGTCAAAACCACAGTGAGGTCATTTGATGACTGTGGAAGAAGGCAGAGGCTTCTGCAGGCTCTTATCCAGTTTGCCTGCACTGTATTAATAATCTAGGACTTCTGACATTCATAATGTAATCCAGACATTTCTGATAAAAATGGGGAGGATTATGTACATTTCACTGTATATGACAGCAGCAACTGAGGCTTTGAAGCGATGCTGTGGGTCTTGGATGGCTTCTCTATGCTTCTAAGCTACTGGCTGCTTCAGTTGGAACCCAGTGTTTTTCTGTGATGTGTCTTCCTTCACAGACATTAATTATTTTCTAGAGCATTCTAGACCATCTAATGAAACAAAGGATTGGAAATATGAACATCTACTCTAGCTGCTTAATGCTGCTACCAATCTAAGATTTTCAATGACCCTAAAACCACAGAACGTATCTTCTCCAGTTTCCCAAAGCTGCCACAGGATCCATATCCTGTTTCTCCAACTTCTAACCCACCAACAGAATGACAGGAGCCTCAGGCATTAAAGCAGTGTTCAGCAGGCGCCACCGGAATTCCAGGCAGAGAATTAAAAGCTGGTTTTGCTTTGTAGTGACAAGAAATTATTCCAGCTAAAAAATGTTCTGCAGCAGGAAGAGACAATGACTTTGTCATCTCTATCAATTCTGAACAGGCAAGAAAATCCCAGCAGAAATCAAAGGTTTCTTAATCCTACCACTGACAAATACTGATATGTCTTAAGCCCTGGGCTGGCAACCCTAGCACTAGACTGGCATGCTCTGAGGAAGCATTCTCCGAAGCTGCGACTCCTCATTGTCAAGCCAGCTGAAGGATGATAATTATTCATCAATCAACACTGTTTCTGACCACACAGTTTTGGTGGATTGTTTTTCTGGTGGATTTTGGGGGCTTAGACTGAAAGCAAAAAGAAACACTATGCATTCTTTCAAACACTAACAAAATGCACCAAACAATACTTATGCGAATCTTGCTGGTCTGCTATTGGAGGCTCCTGCTTCAAGAGCCACCAAATGTTCAGATAAAAAAGTGAAAACTGATGACAGATATTCTTTTCCAAATATATTTAGCCACATGTACAGAGAGCAAAAGGACACATTATCAAGGAATTGAGAGCAACCCCAAATACAAGAACAGTTTTATCAGATTCTCCAACTTGGTGCATTGGTCTCAATCACACAAGTGGCACTTTCATTTGCTTTGTCCTCTAAGCAAAGTTCAGTTAAAGAGCACGACTCCCTTTTATTCTGAAGCTTGCGGACCGCAAGGAATCCAGACAATTTTTCAAGCTCAGATGCCACAGGAGAATGGGAATGATCCCTGGGTCATGCTATTTTTAATACCCATCTCCCTGCCACATCATCACTTCCATGCCACTTCTACAGAGGATGGCAGCTTTGGAACAGCTTCAGTGGAGAAGACATGAAATCCATATTAAAAAAAAAAAAAAAAAAAAGTGTAATTAGTGTGTTCTTACTGTGAAAAGTGTGAAGTTGCAGCCTTTTCTTAAGTCTTTTGCATTTAGAGGCACAATGTAAAGGTGATGGTCAAAATTTTCACTGTTACTGGTGAGTACTGCAAAAAATCATGGACAAAAAACATAACAGAACATCTAAGAATTTCACGTCCTGTATAAACACATCCGGTTTCAGTATCAAGGTCTTTGCAGACCATCCAGTTCTAAAAGTACCCTTTGCTGTTTAGGGAAGAGAGATGTGCATTGCTGAAACTGTTCCACTTTCACTCAGTTCAGTTATATGCTGCTCATGATCTTTGCTATCATGGGGGAGGGGGAAGGAGGAAGAAGAGAGAGAAGGAAAAACAAAAATGCAGCTTCTGACCATCCAGGAGTTTGGTAAAGGTTTAAGGAATTTTTATCTCTTAAAAAAAAAAAAAAAAAAAAATCTTCACAGGAATAAAGATATTCAGAAGAAGAAAAGAACATATCTAGAAACCTGTTTGTAATCCTTAAAGTTTGCCAGAATCATATATTAAATTAAAATGAAAGACCTGTTCATCCTGACATAAGAAAGAAATTTTTTACAGTCACTGGAACCACTGAACAACCTCCCCAGGGATGTGGTAGAGCCCCCATCACTGGAGGTTTTCAAGATGCAATTGGACAGGGTGCTAGATAACCTCATCTAGGCTCCCTTTCCCATAAGAGGCTGGATCAGATGATTTTTCAAGATCCCTTCCAACCTGGACTGTTCCATGAGCCTATGACCACTCAATTGAGGATTTGGTTAATCCAATGGAGGTTTAACATCCAGCTCAGTGCATCCTAGATTCTGCTTCCTGAAGAACCACCTATATGGACCAAAACTGCCAAAAAGATATCCAGTTGATTTTTGACCATTGTTAGGATTTCAATGTTACATTTGTCCAGTAGTAACATCAAAGTGACTTCACAGTCACCACAGGGCTGTGGGCACCATCGGGCATTTACATCTGCGTTCATGTCCACGCTCTTTCAACTTTATCACTATTGGTTTTGGATTCTCTACTTGCAGTACAATAGTATCTGTATAACTATGATTTTTGTTGTACAGCTGGAGCCAAACAAGCAGACTGGTTATTTCACCTTTTGCTTTCCAATTGCTAGTCTTTAAGTCTAGACCACTGAAGTTTACTCTGAATACCCCTTTGCTCTGCTGACCTCTAGTGACTTCTAACCCTCCTCTGTGCGTTTTCTGCTATGGCAACAGAGAAGCTGAGACAGCTGGAGTCATTAGATGAAGGAGTCAGTGTTGGTGAATGCTAACTAGGCTAATGCAAAGGAGTTATGCCACAGTTGACCATAGTCCTTCATGTGTCTGAAACATCAAGGTACAAAGAGGTGCACAGATACAGGTACACAGAGGAACTGAGGTACTCGAAAAACAAGAGACTCTTCATCCAGAGTAAAAGCAAGGAAATATGAAGACAGACATGAAATACATCCCCCAAAAAGGGACAGTACAATATTTTTAAACCCACTTGCTATATGACAAATTATGGTTATTTCTAGCTTTAATGAAAGGTCTTATTGCAGCACACGAAGCCACGGCCTTCTAACTTTAACTTCGGTTTCTTGGGTGAAAGAGCACTGAGGGATCACAGTAGAGCCTTTTGTAGAAGCTATCTAAGCCTGCTGAGAAGTCAGGTTACTTACACAGGTGGCTAACACGTTCTCGAGTTCAAGACACTGCAGCTTTACTGCCACTGATTTCTAAGCTCTCCAGACTTAAGTTAGGTCAGGCCTGTCTGTGCGCATCATTGTTTCTCCTGTCCTAAACAGTGGTGCAAAAATACTACACTGGTAAATTGCTGTTGCTTTCCATAACTTCATTTCACCATCAGCTAACATGCATACTAATGGTTAGAGATGGAAGGAAAAGAGATTGTAATGTATTCAGTACTGTACCCGTCACAGCACAGAATCAACTTGTGTTGCCTCTGTACAGTGGCAGTAATATCATTTCACAGAGAAGTGCCATGTCACCAAATTAATTGGTTGTTTGTAAAATACTTCAGGGAGAAAAGTTAATGGCAAAGAGTAAGATTACAGTTTATGTTATAGCATTGTTCACTAGAGCAAGTGCCTGTTTAAATCATCAAGCCTTGTCAATTCATCCACTCAAGTGATGCTCTCAGAAGCTCTTTGTTATTCAAACTCATTCTCGGTGAAAAGTTAAAGCAGTGATATTTCTCAGCTATTGTATCAGGGACTGCCTTAGAATTAAGAGCTCACATTAAAGGAAGACTGTCTCAAAAGCTGACATGTGAAGGGGTATTTTTTTCTCCCGTGGAAGAATGAACTGCTGGAAAATCTGTATTTGCTCTACATGGAAGATTGAGATAGGAGGCCCGAATGCACAAACAGATAAGCATAAGCTGGGAAAAATGTCAAATGGGGAAGAAAAGGAAGGAAGGTGATAACTGAAGACTAACCAGAGCCAAAAATTCCAGGAGGACAAATATTTCAAGAGGCCCCAAATCAGAAGGTTAAATGTGGAAAAGCAAAAATCAGTAGCTATTCAAGTTCAGATGAAAGACAACCCCTGGAAAAGAACAGACAGATGAAAGTAGAGAATGAGACCAAAGACAAAGCATAAGGTAATGACAGGGAGAGTCAGTCACATAAATATGGAACTCAGGAGATAACAGTCCAGGGAAAAAAATGCCTAAGATGAATATGAATTTTAAGGCTGTAAAATTCAGACAAGCACAGTTATCTGAGAAGGCTGTGGTATTGCTCAGAGGTAGAGCTCTCAAAGACCCTTCCTCCCACTACTTGACAGGGAATCTGACACCTGTGAAACTTCAGCAGAGGGTAGCCCAAGACAAAAATGCCATTAAGGCAAGATGATGTCTGTGACATGACAAGGGAAAAATCTAGTTCAAGATTTTTGGAAGCAACAGAGAAGGTGATGACATTTTAAATGAAACCTAAGTCCATGGAAATGGGAATATATGAAGCCAATGGAGAAGTGAAAGGTATGCCTGAGTCACTTCTACACACTCCATGCACCAATTCCATCAACCTGACAGATGAAAAATAAAAATGTGAAAGAGGAAAAAGTAACACTGAGACACTGGAGTTTATGGAAGCTTTTCTGATTTTTTTTTTTTTTTTTTTTTTTTTTAAATATACTCCCTGGTTTTTTTATATCTTAAGTACCCTAAAAGTTTCATTTTGGACAACTCAGCCACTTAAGTTCTAGCTAAGGTGGTCAGGGAAAGGTAGGAGAAACACATTCCTGTACAGCATGATTTAAAGAGGTTAGGTAATTGTACATGAACTGTAAGGATGGAGAGCTTGTGTATCTGTGTGTGTGTGTATATATATGCATGTGCACATATGTAACCATCCAAGATAAAAGTGAGGATGAATGAAAGTTTTCCATGGAACAATTTTAATCTCCTAACCTAAACTCACAAGCTTGCTGTCATATAAGAGGATGCAAGGGATGGATTTCATCCCTTTTTATTAGGAAGGGATCTTTCAAACTCATTCACCATTTCTACTGCTGTATTATATTTCTTTCATCCTAGGGACTCTGCCTAATTCAATGGATTGAGTCCACCATTAAGCCTACCCATTCTTGCAGGGAGAGAAAGAGACAGAGAAACAAATGCTAACAGACTGTTAAATTTTGGAAAATACCACCTGCATCTGTAACACATACGGTCAAGATGACTGACTGATAAAAATCTAGCCCCAGAAAAGGTGATTACAAAGAAATCAACCTCACTGACTGAGAAAGAATAGACTTTCAGAGAAGCCAAAATAAGGATGCTGGCACAAACCCTGATGAGGTCTGGATCCCACCCAGAATAGTTAGGTGATTCACCAAAGTTAGGCAGCGAGTCAGTCTTCAGAATCACACACTGCTCTTCCATACCACACAGACAAGCACAGAGGATATATTTAATGAACCAGAAATCCAAGTCACCCATCCGCTGCTCTAACTGGTAAACTATATTCCCTCCTACCATATCCCAAAGCCAAGAATACAGTCAGCAAGTCAGGATTCCCAAGTCCCTCTGCTAATCTCTTGAAGAATGACTAGAAAATGCAGTAATGCATAATTTTTTCTGCAAGTTGCATTGGAAAGGTAAGACTGGAGTACCATCTGTTATTTGTCATTATCTCTGTCTGCATAAAAGACCATGTTCATGATTAAATTATAAGTATGTTTGAAGTTAAAACAAAAGGAAAGGAAAAAGAGCTGCTTTGGGGCTGTTCAAAGGAACTGGGATGAGAAAGATTTTTTTTTTTTCAGGTTGGGCCCAGAGATACCACTAAGAGATATTCCCTCATTTGTAAGAAAGGGTAAAGTACCATCAATTTTCACTTCTCTGGTTACAGGACACACCCAGAACCAGACTATGTTCAGACAGGTTGGGCAGGGTATAGTTCATGTTGATAAAGAAAAGACCCAGTAAACATTTCCCAGAAAGTGGCACTTCAGCCTGCCTCAGGAAAGCTGAACTCCTTCTAAAACCACTTAAAAAGGAAACACTCTACAAATTAAGACTTGGTAATGAGTAAAAAAAGATCAGAGGCAGAACTTCATGCTGATTATGAGAGAATTTAATTAAGGAAATTGTACCCATCTGCACAATGTTGAAATGGCAACATGTTCATTTCCAGAATTACCAATATTCCTACTTCATAAGAAAAATCAGAATAGTACCCAGGCTAAAGCCAGTTTCATAACCTAAAAGTGCTGTCTACATATATTCCCTATCTTTGTCTTATGCATTAAGCACATACAGCAAACTCAAGGTTCCTTTTAGAAGTATTTTCAAGCAAAAGCAAGGTCTGAACGTCAGACTCACAAAATTGATCAAGAAGATAATCATCTTGAAACAGCTAACGTTCAATCTTGCATAACAAATAGAACAAAGTGGCAAAGCCCTAAGCAGATCAGTAGAACCAAATTTTCACCAGCTTTGTTTGACTGCCAACTCTTTCCTTAGCCACCATGAATAAATCCAGTCCATTTCCCATCTAACTGTGAAAATCAATTGTATTTCAGGGGAATAATCTTTATATAGCACGCATTAAACAAAGTCCTGCATAAGATCCGCCAAGAGATTTTTTTTCCTACTTCCATACCTGATAACAGCTGTGGCTATTCTGACTCCAGACTTGGCACTGATTGTTCTCAGTGAGACAAGGGCAATCCTGCCTTTTACATTACAAATATTAAATGCCTTTGGTGTTGTTACCACTAAGCACATCAGAAGTGACCAAGCAGTCAGCTGTGCACTAAGCTCCCAGAAACATATCTCAAACACACAGTGGGGAAAGATAACAAGAAGGGCATGGACAAAAACATTTTGGCAAAAGGTCCTTATTCAGAATGCAAAGATACCCCATTGAACAGGACAAAAATCACCTGGAAACTAAATCTCAAGTTGCTAATATCAGAGAGGCCCCACCAAAAAAACCTAACCCAGTTTAAAAACATCATTGTAACTGAAAGCTTCTAACAGTGAAGCTTTCATAATACTCTTTTGACTATTTAACTAGCCTTTCAATTTAAAGCACTACATCTTGATTTGGTGAATGGAGATGCTGTTCTTTTAAAACAAACCATCAAGTTCTTGTTCAGGCTATGTCAAGGCTATGTATCACAAGCTAGATGGTTAGAGAAAAAAAAAAAGAAGCAAACCCAAAACTACCGCCACCACCACCACAAAAAACTGCAACAAAAAACTTCCATTATATGGGGACCTCTTTAATTAAAAAGTATTTGCTTTCTGTTCAGACCAGACTACCCTTCTTCCTCATGTCATTGCTTAAACCACCTGTTGCATTGCTTCTGAAAAAAGGCTCCCCTTCCTCCAGCATTAGTGCTGCCGCATGCCTAGGAGCTTTCAGGTATGTCTTTTCTTCCTGGAAGTGTTGCCCTTTCTTCCTGGAATTGTTGCCCCATTGGAAGAGGATAATTTTGGTCATTTGCTTTGGCCTGCTGAGCGAATGGCAACTGTAAGCTGCAGGCAAAAAACTAAGCAGCATTTGCAAGCGAGCCTTACAGTACCATGCACGGTCTGCTCAGTGTATCACAAATGTATATATAATTACTAAGAAATGAAAGAAAACACAGGAAGAATGCTCAGCATCAGACCCTCGAATTTGGAACCTGTTCAATGTATTCAGTAACACATTTGCCAGGGGGGAGCTGTTGGGGCAGAAGGTAATAACAAAGAATTTTGTCATTCCTGCAAGCTGAATCCAGCCATTTGTTTCCTTCTATGGACATTATATTGCCTTTTAAAAGCACATTTATTTCTGGCTCTGCCTGTCTTGTATGACCCCTCTCCCCAGGATTCTGGAGGGAGAAAGTACAACTAATCCTGAACAAGGAACGCTAACAAGAATCACCAGCAGGACTCAGAGCAACCTTTGCTTGTCATGACCCTCTTCTTCAGTTTCTGTGCAGTAAGTGAGGAGCCAAAAGAGAGAACAGTGAGGGACTATTTATTGATGTTTGATTAGAGTCCCCAGGAAGCCACATTTGGGTGGATGGCTTGAACTTCAGCCTCCTAAGTCCTTGCAAGTACTGACCAAGCACAAACAGCATCGGGACCCTCCTCTTTTTTAGTGTCCTGAGAACTCCTTCAGCACCTATTCCTTGCACACGGGGCTCAGAGTCCTCACTGGAGCTTCTGGACTGAACCATGGGAGCTGCATGAAACTTGTATCACCTCCATAGGAGAAGATGTGCTTGGGTAACACAGGGACCCAGTCCGACATCCTCTCCTGATTCTGTCACACATTTCCAATGAGACACCAGAAGTACAGATATAGTACAATTAATGTCACTTCATCTCAGAAGACCATCACAAAATGCAATCACAGCATAAGGATATGCTCCAAGTCCAAAAATGGAAAGATTTTCAAGCAGCCTATTTTCTTACATAAGTAGGGCTGATCATTACCATTCATATTTTATAAATGAACTAGGAACCAATGAGTGACTACAAGTGCTTGTCACAAAACAGAAGAGTATGCTGGGCTCTGAAAAATCTACTATATGCAGGGCACCTCCAGCTAGCTCTACTCAGTCTATGCTGGCACTGACTGGAGACATACTTTACCTCTAAGTGTAGACTCTTCCTGCTGGAAATCTTTAGGATGGAAGAAGGAGGGAAAATAATAAAAAAAAAAAATTAAAAAAAAAATAAAATAAAAAAGAGACAGACTGGTTCTGCTTCTTTGCATACAGCCAAACAAAGGCAATTTAAAATTTTTTTTCTTATGGTCATCAGAGCATCAACACTTCATGCAATGAATGACTAAGGCTGTTTAAATAGATCTGTTGGAGGAGAGAAGTGACAGTTACTTTGAATCACTGATCAGTGAACAAGCCCCAGATATTCTTTTGCACCAGTCCCGGGCACCTTCATTCCAGGAGGATTCCAGTGCTATCTTACTTGGTAAACTCCCAGCAGAGAGGGAATACAAGCGGTGCATGATGCAGCAAGCTGCCATATCTGTGTGTGCATACCTCTTAACCACAGAAGCAGCGGAGACAATAAAACAGGGCATAGAGGAAAAACTGCTTGGGTAGAGCTATCCTAGCTACAGTCCTGCTCAATTTTAAAAATATATTGCAACACCTTTTTCCTGGAATGTAGCTGCTTTACTTACAGCTGGGTGAGAAACATTTTTTTTCCCTGCCTTTGCATCACAGGGGGAAAAAAAATTTTCAAAAAGAAAAAAAAAAAAAGTGTTTTAATTTCTTTGTCAATCAAAAATAACTCAACATGCATAGAAAAATACAGACACCAACTTCAGAAGAGCTCAGAACCACCGTATTCACCTTAAGGTGATGGATCCAAACAGAAATCCCACTGTTTTCACACCACCTACTTATCTATTAACTACCATCTTCTCTAATCCAGGAGCCAGATCTTTTGTTTTGGCTCTCTCTCCTCGCCACCCTCTGTCCTCCTGCCTCAAAATTCCACCCTAAACCTCAGACAGTTTGACAGAGTCTGGTATTTCCCTGCAAAAAGTCCTGGTTTTTGATACACTGTGTTAAATAAAAAGCTGTCTTATACAAGACATCCAACCTTAACCATATCATTTTAAGATCAGTAGCAAGTTGATGAGTATAGTATAAAGTACAGTAGCATGCTGAAAGGACTACACTTTTTTTTATTCTACTGAGTTTAAGGGTGTTTGAGGAATGTTGTAAAGGATGCCATTGAGCACTGCCCAGAGAGGGAAGCTGCATGGGAACATATCAAGGTCACAGCAAACCTTACTCAGCTTGCTCTCCCTTCTATGCCTGCCCTCAACTGCAGCTTAGCGTGGGATCCTGACAGCAGGAGGTTCCCACTACAGGCCTCTGACTTCATCTCTCCATCAGCCCCCGGAGTCTCAGCTCTTCTCAGGGACTCTCCACATGCTCCAAAGAAGAAAGATCCCAGGCATTCGTCTGGGGCTCTGGGAGCTGCTTGCCTCATTCCTTCTGAGGAAACAGCTGGAAAGTTGCCCTCAAAAAACTCATTTGTGAGTTGTATTCCCTCCAAAAGTTTTATCAGCTGGCTCATTTCAAGCAGGTTTTTACAGAGGGATGGGAGAGCTGGACTGGATGAAAGAACTGGATCAACGCCTTTGCCTATCCCAGGCACCAGATCCTCAGACCCAAGTCATTCTTCAAAGTCCCCAGTGAAAGGTTTTTACAGATGCAAAAACATGCAGGCCACTTTCTCCTTCTCCCCATCTCACTTTCCTGGCCCCAGAGTTACCAGAAAGTTACACATATTCTCTGCCTCTCTAGTAAAACGCAAACAGCCACCTTTTCCTGCTTCTGTCTGCCTGAGAACTGACTGGAAAGACTAAAAAGGTCTCAAGACTAAAGAATTTATCAAACCAAAGCATGATGACACTGGTAATGAAGAGCGTTGCAAAGAGAAGCACAATTTTACTTATCTTCCCTTCTTCGGGAAGAACAGAAGGAAAGTCAAGAATCCTCTAAGATCACAGGAGGATTGTAAGAAAGGGGAAGAACTATTAAAGACCAGTGTTGGCACAAAAACAAATGGGCAGGAACTGGCTATGAACAAATTTAGTTTGGAAATTAGAAGCAGATTTCTAAACATCAGAGGAGTGAGATTCTTGAATGGCTTCCCAATAGGAAACAACAGGAGCAAAAGACGTGTAATTTTGAGACAGAGATTGATAAAGTTACAGAGGGAATCCTGCAACATAATTTGCTGCAATTACAGAAGTGTCGTACTCTGACTCAGGAGGTCTCTTTCAGCCTTGCACACCTCATCCTCTGCTGAGCCAAGACTGAATTAGTAAATAAATAAATAAAATCCAGAGATGAGGTGCAATAGAGCCGTAATATTAGCAGGGCAGCTAGCACAAGGGTGTCTGCTTTATTATGGGATTTTTTTTAGCCAAATTTATCCACCTGTAAGGACCTCAATATTTTCAGGTAAAAATTTGGATCATAATGGAAGACTGAATCATTAGTAAAGTTCTATATATCTATGACCACCTGCAAAGAACAGTATGGAGGTGAATCCTCCCACCTATCATGCAATCATTAAACTAAACTGTGAGAAGTTACCTTCACAGGCCTGCATCCAGGGGTTAAATCTGTCAAAGGAACTATAAAAAGGGGTAGATAAATGAGAAAATTAAAACAGCAACTCATTCAGGAAGAATCAGAGTCAAACAAAGAAGTTTTATAGCTGTGAAATGTGTGGATGGGTATAGAAACAATCACCTGTCTTTTTCAGACTTGACTGAAATTTTACCGGAAGAAAGTCTCTGAAACCATTAAAAAGAGTCAGCAGGGAGAAATCTTTTCACATTCTATTTCTATATTGAAAAACCCAGGATAATACTGCCCTATTCTACATACAGAAGAAAAAGCAAAACACATGAAGCTGAAAAAGCATGAAAAATATAGTAGTGTAACATAAGAAGTCATCTGTGAACTCTCCCGTAGCA
The DNA here is from genome assembly GCA_034008185.1 of Gorsachius magnificus. Taxonomy (NCBI): domain Eukaryota; kingdom Metazoa; phylum Chordata; class Aves; order Pelecaniformes; family Ardeidae; genus Gorsachius; species Gorsachius magnificus. The sequence continues at coordinate 26,957,894 of CM067083.1, read as the reverse complement.
CATCAAACATGAAGTATTCATTCGTTCCCACAAATGGAGTCAGTGTTGATCTATAAGCTGCAGCTCTGTATTACACATTTCAGTTTCATGCATTTAAGCCAGACAAACATTCCCAGGGGATTGAAAGAACCCGCTACAGTGAGTTGTGGTTCTATTTCGGATCATATCACAGCATAACAAATCACAGTTTTAGACACTGGGATAAGGGGCTCAATAAACCAAGTAGCATGATAACTTCATGTATATCACTTCCACACATGCAGCCATGTGTAGAATCAAATCCGCCTAAGGCCCTTCAAACTGTGCAACTACATTCTCATACCTACACGTGTCTGTATACCATTATTCATCCAAATATATATTCTTAAATACAGATTGTTTACTACATACTGTTGTATAGCAGTAGCTATCTACCCCTGTCCACACACGCGAAGACTGTTTACCAGACCTGATCTCTCGCATTTGAGGAAGCAGAAGAGAATATTAATGCAGAAAGTTCTTTTGGTGCTGCTGATTTATTCTGGTGTTTTTTGCAGCTGTGCTCCATAAAAAGTGGTCCTCAGAAGCAGAGTCACTAAACCTATTTGGTAACCCACCAGTTCCCTGTGACTGCTGTCCACAAGAAAATCTGAGTGCAGAGAATCATGCACCGGTCCCATGCCGATCTAGCACATTTTCAAAGTCAGTGGTTTCCATATTAAGCACATTTTTAGAAGGAAAAAAACCCACAAAAACCCACAACTTAAAGGTTGGATTGGAAAAATCAGCCATATTGCAAGTACCCTGTACTGGAACTCCAATCCTGCTGATCCCAAAGAAATAACATTAAAACATGCAAGGGCATTAAGAAAAAAGGTTTTTCTTAATAAAGTATCTTACAGCAGCCTGTGCAGATTATCAAATCTTTCCGAAATATGGAAAAACTCCTGTTAACCAGCAAGTAAAGATGAGAGACGACTTTCAAGAGAGTTCAAATATTGCTGAGGTACAAGATGCTATATTTTCCTAAAGTATTCTGCACGTTAGATGCCTGACTATTAATGTCATTTGGTTCTCAGGCTGAGAAACTGAAAATGTAACTCTGAGCTATGTTGATTGTCTGGGCCTTGGGACATGAAGGAAGTCAAAGTAGCAAGCATGAGCATAAGTCTCCAAACCCTGACAGTCACACTTTCTTGTTCCCTTGCTATTGTGCTCAAAGTCAAAGCTCTGCAGTAGTTCTTCTTTCCAGCTGATTAAGGTGTGTTGAAAATATAAACAAAACAGGGAAAAATAACTTGGCTGGAGTACATTTTCATTTTTCCATTTTAATTTCACCTACAAGTCAGCCACCTTAAGCATGACACTGGACAGTTGGCAAAAGCACATTACTGACTAAAACCTAACGTCACTAGAACTCATTATTTGTTCTCGCGTATTTTCTTAAGTGGGGGGGAGAGGGGGGGAGGGTATTTTCTTAAGTGGGGGGGAGAGGGGGGGAGGGTTGTTCAATATAGATAAATCCCCAGAGGGCTTCCAACCCAAACTCTGTACAATATTAGATGATGAAAGAACTGTTAGGGAAGTGAACAAGAAACAGGAAGGTGGAACTACCTGGCCAAGTTTCACTCTATAACCTGAGTAATGTGTAATTAAAAAATAACAAGTACAGAGTGAAAAACAGCTTCCAGTACAAATATATATTTTTATGATCAAGTGCTCTATAGACAGAAATCAAAGAGTTTTTTTTTTTCCTAGAGAATATGATTAAATGACAATTATTGTTTAAATCTCAGGAAAAAGGGAGTAAGACATATATATACACACACAAACATGACAATACAAAGCTTGCATAGTTTAAAAACAGTATCTCTTTTTTTAAATACAACATCCTGCGAAAAAGTTTAGTCTGTTCTAAAGTTATTACACATCCTTTTAAGTACTACCACAGGCTCTGTGCCACTGTCATGCATAGTCCCTCTGTCCCACCTTCCAGTCTGAAAGGAGGTGTCTGCAGTTCACAGTCTTTAACTTCTAGGTAAGCTTAATCCAAAAGCCCACATGCAACTTTCCAAAGGGCCTCTGAATCAGGCAAAGAATGCAGAGCCTAAAAACACAGGACATTTGTGTAATGCAAATGGGAGTATTGAAAAACCGCATCAGGCGATTGAATGATTCAGAGGGCTGATGATGGAATACAGTATGTCCTTCCACCAGATCACAGAATCGCAAGGGTTGGAAGGGACCTCAGGAGATCATCTAGTCCAACCCTCCTGCTAAGCAGGTTCTCCTAGAGCATGTTATACAGGACTTCGTCCAGGTGGGCTTTGAATATCTCCAGAGAAGGAGACTCCACAACTCCCCTGGGCAGCCTGTTCCAGTGCTCCGTCACCCTCAGAGTAAAGAAGTTCCTCCTCATGTTCAACTAAAACCTCTTATGTTTCAGTTTGTACCCATGGCCCCTTGTCCTGTCGCTGGACACTACTGTAAAGAGTCTGTCTCCGTCCTCTTGACTTCCATCCTTAAGATATTTGTATGTATTAATGAGGTCCCCTCTCAGTCTTCTCTTCTTCAGGCTGAACAAGCCCAACTCCCTCAGACTTTCCCCACAGGGGAGATGCTCCAGTCCCTTTATCATCCCAGTTGCTCTCCTCTGGACTCTTTCTAGGAGTTCCTCATCTTTCTTGAACTGGGGAGCCCAGAACTGGACACAGTACTCCAGGTGGGGTCTCACCAGGGCAGAGTAGAGGGGGAGGATAACCTCCCTCGACCTGCTGGCCACACTCCTCTTAATGCACCCCAGGATGCCATTGGCCGCCTTGGCAACAAGGGCACACTGCTGGCTCATGGTGAGCTTGTCATCCACCAGGACTCCCAGGTCCCTCTCGGCAGAGCTGCTTCCCAGCAGGTCAGCCCCCAGTCTGTACTGGTGCATGGGGTTTGACCTCCCCAGGTGCAGCACTCAACACTTGCCCTTACTGAATTTCATCATGTTCCTCTCCGCCCAACTCTCCAGCCTGCCCAGGTCACCAGGCTGAATCCATTCTGGATAACGAACAAAAAAACCATCCCTATTTGATGGCTGCTCATGTGAAATGAATCGATCAAGGCTCTCCCAATAAGAGAGCGAGTTTGCCCCAGTATTATTTGTCACTTGAAACAAAAAGATCACAAGGACTTCTGTTAGCATATCCTAAACAGATTACAGAAGAAGCCATCCCAAATCTACTTAGTCAGCCCCCTGTTGGCAATTTGACAATGCTGGCCAAAAAAAATGAAGTTGAACAGAAAGATGCTACATTTCAGTTTTGATCCTCTGACTGGACCAAAACGCACAGCTAGAGAGCAGCACTGGGGAAGCTGACTCATCCACAGTCCAAAGCATCACTTGTTCTGTGGCTGAACAAAGGGGCTGCGGTCTTCCAGGGCTGTCAGTTTAACAGCTTTCACCCAAACTAAATTAACTTTGCCTTCTTAAAATGAAAACAAAAGACATCCAACTCAATGGTGAAGCTGTCCAAGATTTTTGAAAGATAATAATCCTGCAGCTTACCCGGACCTGTGCTTAACAGATAGATGTGGGTGCCAAGAGGTAGTTCAGCCCCAGCTGCCAGCGCACCTTTCTATTCAAGCAAACCCCGCTTCCTGCCTTTTAGCACAGGCAAATTTGGCACATTTAATCAAGTTACTGTTCATTTTACTAAAGTATCAAATTTTGAGAAAAATGTTTTGTTTGCCTATCAGAAGATAAAATTGAGCCTTTAGCACGTTTTCTTCAGAAAAAAACAACAAAAAATTACCATTTTGATGCAAACACTGAACCTTTTACTTCATTTCGGGCCAGTTTCAAATGCAGTAAGATGTATTTTAAAAAGAAAAAGACAGAAACAAAACAAAACCCTCCATCCATCCCCTGCATCATTGAGTCCTGTACCTGAAAGTGCATGATAATGCCCATCCTACTGTCAAAGGCACAAACTGTCAACACAAGAGTGAAGCACTAGCGTAGGCATGCACGTACCTGCGCATGCACCACAGAGTATTTATAAAAGTGCTGCTGTAAGGGATTTGGAGTTTATTTTTTTAATTAACTGAAAATGATAACAGAAGAGCTTTCATCTGGCATGAGCTTGCATTTCATCAGCTGCTGGAAAAGATTCTCTTGGAGAAATGAAATTACAGTGTTTTTCCATGTACTTTCCATGGATTTCAAAATAAACACAGCTATGTGATCGTGCCAGTTAATAGGCAGATGTAGGTAAAGTTACAGATCTTGATCCATCTAGAAAGAGGCTGCAGAGCTAGATACACAATCTGGCTAACATATTATATTGGCTAAACAACAGAATGCTCAGCTAAAATTAAAAAATGTGAAGCACAAGTGGAAAGAACTGGGAAGGGCAGTTGCGAAGGGTGCCCTTAGCCTACCTGCTGCACCTGACTATTGCATTATATACCACATGGCATAAAAGACAGTTCATTATTTGATGCTCCTTCTGCTCATCCACATTTCTCACCATGTCAAGTTTCTTCAATAGAACAATGCAGGAGAGCAAGAAACTAAAAATGATGCAGATGAAGACTTCAGAACTGCTTTTGTTCTATGCTGCACATTAAAAGTCAGCGGTTGTACGGTGAATCAGCTACTCCACTCCCCAAAAGGACAATTTGACAAGATGGTAAGCAACAGCCCTGAGTATAAAACTTATCCTTTCCAATGAGGGCACCGAGAAGTGCAGCCCATAGTAAATAACACCACTGCTAGCTGCCACTTCATCTTTAATTCTTGTATGGAACCTTCACAATCCATCATCTCTTGAATTTACCAGTTTCTAAAAAAGGAAGGGGGGATCTCAGCAGCACCCTTTTTGGTCCCTAGGAATCTAGAAATTCCCCATTTCATGCTCCAAAACACATCAACTTGATACATACTTTTGCTAAGTGCTCAGAAGATTATTTCACAGATTTTAGGGTGTAGCAAAGAGAACAAAAGGGATTTCACCATTGCTTTGATTTACTGGCTGGCAAGGTCAGTGCAGTATTTAAATGTGATTATTTAATGATATATTAGGTCACTACCATGTTTTTGTAAGTATAATTAAACTGGTAGAGTGCCTAAAAGTTTTTTTTAAAGACTTCTTGTTCATTATTTTTTACCTTTAAGAAATAATACTCTCAATAATGGATTGAGATTAAAGAGAGATTGAAGTTTTCCAAGGATTCTGGTGAATCTGGTTAAGAAGAAAAGAGCTTTGGAACTACAGATAAGAAAAAGGAACAGCTCAGTCATCAACTATCTCAGACACAAGTTGACAGCTATACATATGTGAAGATGGAAAGAAATTAATTCCTTGGAGGATGCACATGAGCATTGGCAGATCTGACATAGTCTGTCTGGAAGAGTCAGGACTAGCTGCATATGGGTATTTACTCCCCTGAAATTATTCTTCGGGGAACACATTCCTGCAATAATTCCTTTCCATCTCCACCTTCAAAGCTATTAAGTCTTATTTACTTTCCTTCACCTTCTCTGCAAGTCAAATCTTTTTGATGTTGCACAGGACAATGACTGGAGAGGTCTCCACTTATACTGATAAACATATCTGTTGTGTAATGGAAAATGTGGCATTCCAAATGATTGCAGAAGTAGAGACAGGCAAATAAATCAGACATAAAACTACATCTATCACTGTTCAGTGTAAAAAATTATCCATGAAATCTGTTATCAAAGAACAAGGCAGGTTACTATGCTATCAGCACAATGAGTCTTTGATACAAAACTGAGGTTTTAAGCTGGGATCCTGCTTCTGTAATATAAAGCAAAAAGATGCTTTACCTACCACAGAGAATAAGGCCAAACTTATCTCAGCTATGTAAGCATCACAAGCCTTTGTAACCTGTGGTAACATCCTGCACTACACGAAGCCAGAAATGTTCTTAGAGAAGGGATTTCGCAGTAGGCTTCATTAAGTAAACTATGATAAGATGCTCAAAGATTAATTAACAGCAAGGGCTTGAAGCTCTACAAAACAATGAACAAAACTAATAATATTAGAAACCAAACTGTCAGTAATTTGTTGAGTAACCATAAGTCTTGCTCTGGCTAGACTCAACTCAGCAGAGCTACTGTCAGTGTAAGCAAGTAGTAAACAAGCACCCCAACGGCAGGCACAGAATTTAGCACCGCCAACACCGTAAGTATCTACTAACAGGTAGAAAGAGCAGTCTCTGCTGAAAAAAAGCTATTCAGGGAAGCTCCGTTTCTTTAGTTTGGCATAAATATAGGCAGAGGATTTCTTCACATTTTAAATATTGCACACATATGTCATATTAAGCTAACGTTTTGGAGACTGTGCAGGAGTTAACTGAATGACCTCAGTATCAGCCATAGACAGACTTACAGTGTGGACTCTCAGGTACAGTGTTACTCAAAGAAAAACATTCAGGAGCAAAACAAAACACATACTAAGGTGAATTTCCAAACAACACAGTAAAAATAGGGCTGGTCACATGAGACTGTCTCTTCCATTTCTGAAGCAAAAATTTTAATTTGAAACATAGGCAAGTGGGAGAACTGAACTGAAATCACCTCAACTACCATATTTAACATGTCAAGCAGCAGACAGATGAAATAGATGGGGAGATGCAACTGATAAGAGCTTAGCTGAATGTCAGTGAAGCAGAGGTGACGCATTTTCGGTGAATAAATTAGCTTCCTACCCAGACAAGCATCTGCTAGGGTCAAGTGTGTCTCAGGATGTCCAATAGCTCTACCATTCTCATTAAACTTGCTCCACCGCCCAGGGGTCCAGCATACGTCCTGCACAACACACCAGGGGCAGCTGAGTAATCCCATCAAGTAGTCTGCTTGAAGGAAAGTGAAAAAGGCTCCTCAATAAGTTACGGAGGCAGCAGTCAGACATCTGACCAGTGACTGCTAGTTCAGAGATGAACTAAAGAGGGAAATCGTTCCTCTGATCCAGTAAACCATTTCAAAGGGCCACTTGTACCTGAATGTCTAATGAACCATGAGAAATATAAAGAAATGGCTATTTTTTTTTCCTGAAAAACTGCTAATATCCCAAGGATGCACTGCCTTACAATAACTGTTCAACTGTCTCTTGCAGGTAAGAAAGTTGACTGCTGCTCACGTACTCCACTGATTCAGCAGAGGCAGTAGTAGCTGTCTAAACTTTTCAATGAGGTATAATAATCGGCAGTCTGAATGACTGCGTTCCATATAGTCATTCGGTTCTTTTAATCTGTTTTGCCCAGCATGTCTCACATTAAGGACTCAAACCAGGCAAATCTTCCCACTCCGCTGCAAGTGATTGGCAAGTAATGGGAATAAAGCCAGACAGAAACATGTTGTTGTTCAAGGCACAGCTGAAGCCCCAGGTCACAACAGAAACATCAACTTTTAATTTATCTCAGATGGCAACTTGACAGTTCTGATTCTTCTCTACTCACAATAGAACTGCACTAGTTAAAATAATACCTTCGTCCCTTTTAAAGCCTTTGATTCAAGGAAACCCAAATTCCTATTCCACAAAGCAGCAGAACATTATGACACACACCAGGGTACGCATAAGCAAGTACCACCAGAGAGAGGTAAGGACAGTCTATCACTGTATTCTCTAAGTCTTTGTTATATATGTGTAGAACATGGCACAATTATCGGTCTCTTGTACCAGTAGTGGTATCGGGATAGCTATGAGGAAAGCTGTATGCCTGCCTGAACACGTCCCTCCCCCTTTCCCCAAACTACTTGAGAATATGCGGTTCCGTCATTAGGATTTACAGGTCTTTATTATTCAGCTTATAGATCTCCAACCTCTGTGACACATCTGCGCTGGGTACAAAGGATGCGTTCCCATATCCAATGTCTAACTCCAGCCTGCGACTTGATCAACGCTGGGCGAGAGCTCTTCCTCGCCTCCCACACCATTACCGCAGCAACCTTTCTTGTCAAGGGATTCCACGCTTTCCCTCCCCTTCTTTCTCCAGCCTGACCCCACGACACATTCCAGAAACGACGACAGGATCACAACCAGCCTCCAATTTCTAGAGCTCATCGACAGAATTGCCGTTTTTCTTTACAACTCAGACCACCACTTCAAAAGCAAACGGACAAACGAACGCACTTCCCCCGCGACTTCGGGGAACACAACTTAAAAGCAGGGACCGCTCTGACTGGGCGCCACACCGCGCGGCTTCACCGTTCGCGGCGTCAGTTTCTGCCTCGGCCGTTTTCAAACGCCGCACCTCGACGCGGTTTTTCGCCTGACCGTTCGCCAACGCCCCGCCGCGAGCGCGCCGTGCCCGGTGCAGCAACAGCGCCCTCTGTCGGCACAGGGACCCGGCCGCTGCCCCCGCCGGCGGCTCAGCCCCGGCACGCGCAACGCCGCGCTCGCGGGGCGGCACCCGGCCTCCCCCCCGGCAGCGCCGGCTCCGGCCGGGCTCCCGCCCCTCCCGCGCCCACCCCAGCGCGCTCCACAGCTGCACAGCGCGAGATGCGGGGGTCCTCTGGAGAAGTAAATGACAAGTCACTGCCAGCTTCTTGTAAGTTTTTTGGGGGGGGGGTTGGTTCGGTTTTTCCCCCCCCCCCCAAACTCCCTCTTAACCCCTCCGCGAGAAGAGCCAATTACAGCTCTTAGCAGCCGCCTCCCCCCCCTCACCTACAAAAAGCACTTGCTGGTTTCCCCTGCCCCACTCCTGCAGCAAAGCGTCAATGCGGGAAGAGGGTTTCAAAATAGGAGCACAAATGCTGACAAACATGGTTGTTTTGTTTTTTTTTTTTTACACTTTGATTTTGCCTCCAAGTTTTCCCAGCTGTTCTGCCTAGAAGACAATAAAAAAAAACAACCCCAAACAACCGGCCTGCAAAAAACATTACAAATTAAGAAGAGAGTGGAAAAGCGCAGCCCAAGGAGGAGGATGTGACTGTAGTCCGACTTACCAATTTTATCCAGCTGTGCCTTTTCCTACTTGCTTTTTACAGCAGCTGAGCTCAGCGCTCAGGAACGTCCCCCCCGTGTCAGGGCGCCAGGCAGAGCAGAGCGCTGGTCCCCGCGCTGGGCGCTGCTGAGCGAGCGGAGCGGCGGCGGTGGTGGTGGCTGGGGTGGCGGTGGTTGCCGCCGCCGTGCGCGCTCGCCCGGGCCCAGCTCAGGAACTGCTTCCCATTCCCCAGCCCCGCTCCAGCGCTACGGGTTTCGGGAGGCAGGGCCGGCCCCTGCTACTGTGCTGCACTTTCTTAAAGGGCCACGCTCCGGCCGGGCGGGAGCGCACGCCAACCGGGAGCTACCGGGAGGGGGGGGGGGCTCCCCGCCCCAACCCGGGGGGATCGTCGCAGGACCAGACGGTTCCCTACCTGCCTTGCGGCCAGGGACACCACTCTTCTACAGGGCTTTTCATTCAAGGCTTTCAGGTGCTGCTATTTTTATTTTTTTTTAATTATTTCCCACCTGCGGCGGGGAGCCCGGCAGGGTGCAGTGCGCCACTCCAGCCCCGCGCTCTGTGGCACACCATCCCCAGCCACCTTCTGCAGCCGCATTGGGATTGGGGGTATCCCCCAGCAACTCGGATCATTTTGACCGTAAGAGATTTTAGTCCCTGTGATGGAGAGGATATGAGTTAACTAAATAAAAAGCCCTCATTTCCCAGTTTTTCCTCCTTGGTCATTCTCCAGATAGCTTTAATCCCATGTAGACCACTGTTTCGAGCGTGTTTTCTGTTTTCTGACTTCACTTTGAACTATATCTGATATTAATAGCTAGGTTAATATGGAGGAGTTGTCTGCCTCGTGTGTGTTGCTGTCTGCAGTGGAAGAAACCGCATTCTCTGTTAAACAGTAATGCTGAAATTCAGAGATAGTAACACCATCTGCAAAATCTCTCTCCCCGTCTTTTTTTTTTTTAAACTCGTGGAAATATATGGCTTGCCCTCTGTACATGTAAGTAATTTGTTTTCATTACAATAACTGAACGCTCATGATGACAACACCAATCAACACGTATCACAAGGCAAAGTCATATATATACAAATATGTACATATTTAATGGCACAACCAGAGAAAGCAAGTTACAGGGGGAAAATATCACCTTCCAACTGGCAGGCCAAACCAAACAAGACGAGACCAAGTCACCACTGTCCTGCCCTCTCTGCCTTCGCATACGCACAATAAGCACAGAATGGGTACAAACTGCTAGCAAGCCAATGTGATGTCTTTCTGTTTCTTTGGTCCTGTGGTAAAAGGACAGGGGTACAAACCAAAAGGCGATTCCAGCCCTTTTAGTGCTAATGGCCCCTCACAAAAAGGCTTAGTAGGTATCTGCTAACTTCTGCCATGTATGCCTTCTGCGTTGTAAGCAAAGTAACCATTGAGCCGCATTATTAAATTGTAATCTTCAGCATTATTAGCCTTGTATTAAACCACGGGGACCCATCAGTGTTCCTCTAGCATGAGCCATACTATGCTCCTGCCTTTCTCTGCATAAACCCTGGGCAAGTTTTATATGATTTACACACGCAAACACGTGATGCACAGTAGAAGAGATCTTAGAATTCCATCAGTCCTCCCCTCCATTCACACGTTTCCATTGGTCTATTAATCCTCACTTTCCACTCACACCTCCGCCTACTACTTCCTTCATCTCACCCTCCAAATCCCTGCCCTTTTACTCCCTGTTCCCCCCTTCTGTGCACCAGGTACTTCTGCAGCTGATCTCTACCTTGCGAGCTCTACCTAACTGTCTTGGTCCCCCCTTCTCCCATTTATCCTCTCAGTTTCTCATTGGAAGAGAAAAGAAGAGCTGAAAGGAGAGGTGGGAATGATTCCTTCTTTTGCTTTCTTCCCCTTCCTCCAGCCAAGGTTTTGGAGCCAGAGACCTGTGTGCAGCCCTAGAAACTAACCTGCAGCAGCAGGCCAAGGAGCAAGGTTTAGTTAGGCTCGCGTTACCAACACTATCTCCTTTCTCACCTTAGCACACTGTACCATTTATTATGATACAGTGTAGCCAAGATAAATGGCCCATGTCTTGTTCATTAGTTAAAAGTTAACAAAACCCTCATCTTTAAGACAGAGCTGGTCATCCACATGATGCCTCAGCTAAGGTTATTCTAGCATGTTTGAAACAGGCAGAATCTGTCTACAAGGCAACAGGGTAATGTGTTGCAGTGGATGGGGATTGGAATGGCAAAGACACCAATGATGGAGAGAAACTGGGGCTTGAGTGGAGCTAATGTGATGCCCCATTGCTCCATGCACACATACAAAAAATACGCAAAACACCAGAAAGTGCCCAGCAGGAAATAGGCTCATGCCACTGGACCAGAATGATTTATGCACCATAAATTTTAAGATAAAAAAAAGAGTATCTGCTGTTCCTTACATATGTCGCTCCTTACACTCCTCATAATCCCATGTGAAAGCTGCCCCCACTTCTCCCCCCTCCCCCCGCAGCATCTGGACACTCCATTGGCAGAGCACTGTCTAATGGTTACAGCACAACTCCTGGTTTCTATTACTGGCTGTAGGAGAAATGTGTGATATATTAAATAAAATAAAGGACATAGAATTCAAATTCTGCTGCATGCTTCGATATTTAGTCAGCAGTAAATGAAACTAGATAAATCACTGATCTTTCTGTGACTCTGTTTCCCCAATAACAAAAAAGTACATTAAACTCTGGTGTCATATAATCCAATACTCATATTAGTAACAGCCTGGGATGAAAGATGCCAGAGAAGCCAGCTTTTTATTATTAAATATCAAACTGCAGATACCTCAGTGAAAACTGAAAAGTGTTGCAGTTTGCAAAAAATATTTAATTCTGCAGAGCAACCCCCTCATAAAAGAGGTGACATTTAATAGGAGCTATTTTGGTGTCTTAGCTTATAGGGGGCAGCAAAACCAGAAGTCATCCCAAAGCTACCAAGAAAGAAAAAAGGTATGTTTCTCTTTCTGAACAGTGTATCACATAAAGTCTACATCCCAAGACAGCACAAACATACTTACGAAGGCAGCTCCTTCTGAATTTAGGAATGCGACCATTAAAGAAATCACCTGCCTATTTCTATAAGCATTTTTAAGCTTTGATCACCAAAACAAAAAAGATATAGTATTATCTATGTATAAAATAGTGAAAAGACAAGGGGAAACGGACATACAAAACCAAATAGGTTATTTGCTGCTCAAAACCAGATTCCGTATAGAATGCAGAAGCAAAAGCTTCTGTGAGATGTTGTTCCACCTCTGGAGATATAAACTGTTTGTTAGATCCCTTGTCAAAACAAAAGGACAGGGGTATATTAATCTAACAACAAAAGTGCCCATTGTGAGAGGCGACCCAGTGCCAGGCTGCCTGCTCCATCTGACAATGAGATTAAACACCATGGCTCTGTGAGCTTGGCTGCATGCCTTGCCTGACACCACCACCCAGTACAACTACAGGGTCAAAGATTTCTGCTCAGTCACCACAGGCTACAGAACCAGCAAGACTTTCATACCCTCCCTACAGAGATTGTTTCTGCATGTGTCTCAGTCTCCGAAATACCACACAATGTTTTGAGCATCTCTTGAGTGTGACATGCAGAGCAGTAGTACTACTACTACACACTGACACTGGATGTAACATGGCGATGGAACCATCGCTATCCTTACTTAACAAAGACCCACAAGAAATTCCATCCCCTGTTGCTGAGGAGCTGAAATGAGGCATATATATCGTCAATACAATACAGACAGGTATATACGTTCTTTTAGTTAGTATAATTCTTCTAAAATTATTTCTACCTTTGGGCTCAAACCACACCATCGGATCTAAGGGCTGGATTCCACTCCCACTGACTTCCCGATGAATACAGGTGGAACTATGCTCCAATTCAGGCATATATAAATTTCAGATTAAAGCTTTTGAATCCTAAGCCACATCTTTAATGTGTTAATACAGCAGTTTGAGAACTTGCTTTGAACTTTAAAAAAGTAGGGATCTGGATAATGCTCATCTGAAATAATGTACATTATTAACTAAAAATTAAAACTATTAATGCCACAAGATTGTTTTCCACTTGATGAATCACAACGTGTGTACATACCTGTGTGTGCATGTATATGCTTACACATGTGCATGCATGCAGATGTTTGAGTGAAACTGCAACAGAACTTATTGCTGCTAAGGTTAGCTTACATCTGATATATTGTTGGTGTACTTCTTTTTCTGAACCATTCCTGACATCATGGAAAAATACGTTTTAGTTAGCTGCCACTACAAACCCAGCACAAACATTTATTTTGGGTGGGTTTATTTTCTCAGTTAAAAAAAAAATGATTAAAAGTAAATAAATTTGTTCCTAGAACCTAAGCCTTATCAGATCTGTGAGAGCTGTGCAGTAAATGAAAGTTATGGCCTTCAACATGAAGATAACGTTCCTTGACAATGCCTTAAATCAATGTACTACCTATCAAACTACTTCTACCAATTGTTCTTAAATAAAAAGATTTGTTTTCCATATTATAAAATGGCCCACACCAAAGAATTTAGGTCAACTACAAGAACAACTACATTTAAATCTGTATCCATCATAGTAAGATCTAAGAATTTGGTTTGGACCTTCCTGCAGATCGCACATTTGAATTTCACCCTTTGCCCTATGTCCTTCCTGTTCACAGTTCCGTCTCTCATTGGCTTCTCAAGCCCATTATAACCATCTGTCCTGTATTGGTTAAGATTTAGTGCGTGGTCTGCACAAGTTTGCTGACAAGGGAACATACAAGCCTGAAAGCCATCAGTATTTGCTGCAGCTCAGATAATAGCTATAGAAAGAGGAAAAAGACATTTGCTCTTCAGAAACGAGAAAAGGTTTACAAGCTCGTAGAAAGTGAAAGTCAGAGATTACTCCAACTGAAGCAAAAAAGAAAAAAAAAAGTGAAAATTTTACAGGAATTGTCTCATTTGTTTTGCTTGGTATTTCTCAAACATTTTGAAGTGCAACTCTGTGTTCAGACAACAGCCCAACTCAAATCCAGATCCCTGAAGGCAAGGGAGACAGAATCAGCCAGAATTAGATTAAATTTCCTGCCACCAAAACACCGATCATCTGCCATCAATTAAAGGTAGTTAGCAGTCCCTGACTACTGAAAACATTTGTAGCCAGCAACTTGACTACAGCTTCATTTGGCTGCCTTGAAGAAACTTGGGTTGTATTCACACCTAACACCTTATGACCATTTGGAATGTATTCATGATACTTCCTCAGGGATAACAGACCACAGTTTTAGAAAAAAAAACAATTTAGCTGAACTTCAGGTCCTTTCAGTTTCTTCTGCTTTTCAGTTAGCAAAATAGAAGGCACTGATTCGTAAAATGTAGTCTTCCTTTGCTTTCCCCATAATTTTTGAATGCTTCCTTCTATATTGTATATGTCTTCTCATCTTCCAGAGAAATAATAAAAAAAACCAAAACCAACAATGTTCTAACAAATGGTTACCTTACAGAATGGTGCAGTATGCAGACAGGTGATCTGTATCAAATGTACTAATGTACAAACATTAGTAACTGTATGTTGTTGGCTAGATCTACTAAATAGCTGAACTAAGGAGGGCTGGAGTGAGCTTGTCCCTAGGCAGCTGTTCCAACAAAAGTCTGTATAATGACATTCCTCAACATTTTTCATTTGAAGGATTTTTTTGCCTTTTTGAAAAAAATCCAAAGACCACCTTGGGCTGCACTCCAACATAGACTTTCACTAATAATACTTTTTAAATTAGTTTGAGCTCTGAATGGCCTCAAGTTTTTTTCCTTTTAGTCCCCTGATTTTTGTGCATAGATTTGTTTAGCTGCATGGCAGGGAGGGGTGCGTGGGCTTTTTTAAGTCTTGGAAGTGTTTAGGGAATGCCTGATGTTGTACTGATCATCATTTAATTAGCGATGATATAGATCAACATGTCTTGTTCCAACAAAGAAGAGGGTATTAATACAGTCAGAAATAAAGTCAGTCTCTAGCTATGAACACACAGACCTCATGACCTCCAGGAAAATCAAAGCAATGTCTATACAAATGAACAGGGAAAGCCTATTTCCACTTCTGACTCTGATTCCACTCCTGATCCACTTCCCTGTATTCTGATACAGGGTCTAGGCCAGATCTTCTACTCTGGTTGATTTCTGGTTAGCACAAAATCAGAGTGAAGAAATAAACTGCCCTTGCGACTCTGTGGTCTATAAGCTGATCAAGGTATGTTAAGACTCTGATGCCAACTTAGAACAGCCTTGGAGTTTTTTAAATGGTACTTGCCTACTCATGGACCCTGAAACAGCTACTTAGCAGGCAGGGAGCTCCAGCTAAAAATCCTCTTCTTTATGGTGCTGGTGACAGAGCTATCACACTGCTCCTGTTCTACCTAGGAAACTCACTTCCTTTGAAAGTGACTTCAAGGTTGCCAATTCTGCATGCTTCTGAGGGCTTTGTAGCAACTCAGTGGAAAAAAGTAGCTGGAGCAACAAGTCCTGGCTCCATTTGTGGCACTGGGCAGGGAACAACATTTGCTTACTCTGTATTCTTTGCAGAAGAGCTAGAAGCATTAGTTACAGTTGGCGTGGCTTGCTAAACTCTGATTATTCGTGTCCTCTGAAGTTTACATGAAAACTAATTAGCAGCACTGATCCCTTAGTAAGAAGCTGAAATCAATTAGGAAGGCAGCTGACCTTATTGCAGCAATTAATTGCAAATGACATTTAGTTTCAGTGCTTGATGACCAAGCTCTTTATTCTGGCTTTTGGGGCTTTGGTGTTTTGTTCTTGGGGTTTTTTTCCCCTCCATTACACCACTGTTAACCCACCCTGATATTTCTTAGACATAACTTCCATCACACAGAATCTGTCCTATTTTGTGACACACACTTTCCTGGGGAATACTTGGCTTTCTTTATAGGAAATCCTGTATGCTTAGGAATCCTGGAAATGGGACAAAGTTCCTATGGAAAGGTGGCTCCTTACTTCTAGGAAAAGGATGCTGAATTGCTCTCTTGGAAATCTGCTTGACTGCGAGGGTGAGGACAGGGGAAAAGAAAGATGTAAGCCATCTTTGCTGTATTTAGCAAGACGGTTCAGTTCACCGGGAATGCAGCGCACACATGCTCTGGTGGGGTGCTAAGTAGTAGATGTGTGATTACCAGAACGATTGAGTTGTTCCGGACACAAAAAATACATTGCTCACTCTGTGAAGCAGTTGACTGGGATGTGAAGAGGGGCACACCCAGATTCTGCAAGGTTTAATTCCATCATAGTAGTCTGAGCCAGGAGGAGACTTGGTGTATGCCAAGACAGCAGCACATATTTAACTAGGTAGTGGCCCTGATTCTGTGCAAGATGTTCATGCACAGAGACTGGGCTCCTAAAATCATGTTTGCTCCTGAACCACTGAACATGCCAGAGAAGAAATTGGTCACCTTGAGGGATATAACTAATCAAGAATGAATTAGTTTTCCAGAAGAATACAAAGATGTAAAATGGTAATGTTTCAAAATTATGGGGAGTAAATGTGTTCCTCTTGAATACATATTCATACACAGCTAGAGAACTGGATCCGCGAGCAAAACATCACACTTTGTTTCATGTAACAGCATCTGAAGTTTAGCATTTGTGTTTTTTTGTTTTGGCTGCCTGTGAGGTTCTAACAGCTGTGGGAATTATTTAAGAACCTGACAGAGGGGCAAGATCACACCTATAGAGACAACTACAGGAAACTTACTGTTCAATTCAGCAAAAGTATGACTGAGTTTGAGCCCTGACAACTGATTCACCACTGCCCTGCTGCTTGGTGTACTCATTTACTCCAGCATGAAGCATGCACTGTCTTAGCCCAGCCACACTTTACGCTCACATTGCACTCATGTAAATACTGCTGCAGAGTGCGTGGCAGTAGGGAACTAGGTCACTTGACTCCACAGCATTTAAGATTCCATAAAGTTGAAATACCATGGGAAGAAAAGGTTTCACATTATTTTGTCTCTGTAAGTGATTACTGCAAGCACTATGAGAGAAACAAACTGAAAATGATGAGACATTAGGTATATTTAGGCTTCATGCACAAACTGAATGCACAAGCTCTTCTTAATGGACTAAAACCCTGAAGCATTCTAAATTGCACCAAGGAGGAAGATGCTGATACTAAGGTGGCCACTCTGGAACAATGAAGGGCAGCATAATGAAAGAAAGAAGAAAAATAGAGCACAAAATCAAGAACATTACTAAACTATAATTCCCAACAAGTGTATTTACTAACTTTCAAGAAATGCCTCCTGCTTAGACTATAATTATAATCAAAACCAAGTTAATATGCTGGCCCTCAGACCGAGTAACAGCGTGACTAACACTTGTAGCAGATCCTAGACACAAGTTCTGTTCTGTTGAAATGGTGATGGGGTAAAGAGAACAGATGGGATAGAAGGTTACAATTTTTATGCCATTAGGATATATATTGCTTCTAAACACACTGTTTTGTCTGTAATTAAGGATAGTGAGGCCCTGTTCATTGTAACCTTGCTCTAAAGTTGAAAACCACCTTGCAATAGGTAGAAGATTCCTCTTGCCTAGTGAATGTAGGTAACATCACACAATTTTAAGAGAAAACTGATAGCTAAAATACTGCTCCCTGGTATTCCGTTCCTCTCCCATTCCCCACATGCAGATCAGGACTAACCTGGATGATCTGATTAGTTTCTCTTCTCTCTCCCTGTGTAGGTCTCTGTTTTCAGTTCAGGTCCTCACCATGTAGGAAGAGCCCACCTTCAGATGAGTTACTACAGCTGGTTTGACTGTAGAGATGGTCTTCTGGAGAAACAATTACAAATAAATAGTTTATTTTAGTTTTCCATCTATATAAAAGGCATGTCCAATGTTTTTTCACTTTTAAAAGAAATTACAGAAGAAATATGACAGAGGTTCCTGCACAGTCTCTGTTAACTTCAGTACAGGGCTGGTCTTCTGGTGTTCTGATGAAATTACTTTGTCTTAAACCAGAATGATTTGAAGCACATGCTTGACACTAAGCAAAAGAAGATGCAGGTAGTAGGTACTAGTAGGCAAGAAAACACTTAAAGACTTCTTAGCTGAAGCACTCAATAGTGCTCTTAATACACTCTAGAATCAAACCCAATATGAGTATCTCACATGTACCATTATATCTTCAAGGCTGATTGCATCTGCATTGCAGACAAATTGTTGATTGGTTGCTCTACACATTAACTTTGAGTATAGAGATCATAAGCGAGCACCGATAGAGAAAAAGAAACAAATTTGTCTCCACAGAGTGTGATTAACATACACAAAGATGGATTTCAGCTGATACAGAACTATTGGCTTTGGCTTCTTTGTATCAGGTGCTCTAGACAGATGACTTCCAGGATTTAGATGGAAATCTGTTATGAATCATTTACTTTTATCATTCAGCTAATTTTCTTGCTGTTGGGTTTTTTTCATTATTTTTTATTAAAGCCAAATGATTGTGCTCGAGGACATTCCACAAATGCTGCTGCACTGTCGTTTTAGGAAATACCATTAAAGTGACATTTTCCTTGTTTGCTTCCCATGGCATTTAACTAAACTGTTTTAAGAGAAACATCATTAGAATTGTCAATTCCTCCATGGGTGACTTAAAATTATTCATAGAAACTGTAGTCTTTTGGGGATAACAGAAACACAGGGCCTTGTTTTCCCTTCATTAACCCCATTTTCCACTGAAGTAATAATATCAATTTTAACACAGGTCTATCAACACTGGGCAAATTCAGGTCTGGATTTTTATTTTTTTTTTTTATTTTTCCTTCTCTGTAAAAATTTTATACTATTGAAAGATACCACATTAGAAACATTAGAGAGTCAAGTCCTCTACCCAACCTCAAATTATATATAGCACAGGAAGCAATTCTACTGCTCCCCCCAAACCTTTCACCACAATTCCTGATTTTTGTCCTGGCATAACTTATTTTAACAGGATGTGGGACAGCACATCCCAAATAGTACTTGGCCCAAAATAGTAAGTTCCAGCTGTGATCACAGTTCTTGAGCTGTTTTGACTCAGTCATGAGAAAAAAAACAGAACAAGGTATCACAGAGCACAGAACAGTTGAGGTTGGAAGAGACCTCTGGCAATCACCTTCTCCAAACCCACTGCTCAAAAGAGGGTAAACTAGGAGAAGGTTGCCTGTGGCCCCATCCAGGTCAGCTCCACATGGAGCTTCCACAACCTCTCTGAGCAACCTGTTCCAGTATTTGATCACGCCCACCTTAAAAAAGTTTATTTCTTACGTTTAAATGGAATTTCCTGTATTTCAGTTTGTGCCCATAAACTTTCATTCTGCGACTGGGCACCACTGAGAAGCATCTGGCTCCATCTTTACTCCCCCCACTATCAGGTATTTATACATATTGATAAGATCCCCTCAAGCCTTCTCTTCTCCAGAATAAACAGTCCCAGGTCTATCAGTCCCTCCTCATGTCAGATGTACTGGCTTTTTATTCATCTTTGGGGCCCTTTGTTGCACTCTCTCCAATATATCCATCTCTCTCTTGCACTTTGGGAACCCCAGAATGGGACACAGCACTTCACATACGCCCCACCAATGCTGAGCAAAGAGGAAGGATCACCTCTCTTGACTTGCTGACAGTGTTTTTCCTAATACAGTCTAGAGGCTATTGGTCATCTTTGCCACAAGGTACATTTCAGACTCATATTCAACATGTTGCCTACCAGGACTCCAGGTCCTTTTTCAGAGCTGCTTTCCAGCTTGCGGGCCCCAGCCTGTACTTATGCGTAAGGTTATTCCTCCCCAGGAACAGAAATTGGCATTTGTCTTTGTTGAATTTTATGAGATTCCTATTGACATGCCTCTGAACAGCAGTAAGATCACCTGGTCACTCTTTCTTCCCAGTTTTATGTTGTCTGCAAACTTGCTGAGGGTACACTTGATCCCATCACCCAGGCCATTAATGAAGATGTAAACCAGTTTTGGATCCCAATACTGACCGTAGGATACACTATTTGTGTGGCCCACCATTGATTTGTTTGCTGCTGACGACAATCTTTTGAGCCCAGCAGCTCAGCCAGCTACTAAGCCATGTCACTGTTCACTTACCTAGCCCATGCTTTGTCAATGAGGACATTACGTGAAAGTGTCAAAAGCCTTACCGAAGTCAAGATAAACAGCATCTACTGCTCTCCCCATATCTACCAAGCCAATCATCTCATCATAGAAGGCTATTAGGATGGTCAGGCATGATTTCTCCTTATAGATCCTCCCAGTCACCTTCTTGTCCTTCATGTTTGAAATGGTTTCTAGGACTGTTTGCTTCATCACCTTCCCAGGGACTGAGATGAGTCTGTCCATCCTGTAGTGCTCCAGATCCTCGTTCTTGTCCTTCTTGAAGATAAAAATGACAGTTGCTTTCTTCCAGTCCTCAGGAACCTTCCCCAGTAGCTGTGACCTTTCAAAGCTAATCAAAAGTGGCTTCACAATGACATTAGAGAGCACCCTTAGCATTCATGGGTGTATCCCATCAGGTTCCAGGGACTTACTTGTTTATTGGTCCAGTTTGTTTAAATATTCTCTAACCCAATCCTCATCCATTAAGGGTAAGTCTTTCTCACTCCATACTTTTCCACTGGTATCAGATTTCTGAAGGCAAGTACTTCCAGTAAAGGCCACAGTGAAGAAGACTTGAGTATCTCATCCTTTTCTGTGTCCTTTGTCAGCAAGTCCCCTATACCATTCAGCAATGCATCTACTTTTCCCCTCATCTTTCTTTTGCAGTTGATCTCCCTTTAGACACCCTTTTTGTTGCCCTTCATGTCTCTTAGCAGATTCAGCTCCAGGTAGGCCTTGGTTTTCCTTATCCAATCCCCACACATTCAGTTAGTGTCTCTATATTCCTCCCAGGTCTCCTGACCCTACTTCCACCTCTTGTAAACTCCCTTTTTAGTTTGAGTTTAGTCAGGAGATCGCTGCTTATCTACGCAGGTCTCCTGATACCTTTGTTTCATTTCCTGCTCATCAGGATGAACTGCTCTTGAGCTTGAGGGAGGTGATCCTTGAAAATCAATTGGTTCTCCTGGACCTCTCTTCTCTCCAGGGCCACGTATTGTAGGATTCTTTCAAGTAGGTCCCTAAACAGGCCACAGCCTGCTCTCCTGAAGTCCAAGGTTGTGGTGCTGCTTTTTGTCTTGATCCCTCCTCTCAGAATCCTGAACTCTACCATCCCATGATCACTGCAGCCAAAGCTACCCTTGACTTTCACATCCCCAACTCCTTGTTTGTAAATACCAGAGTCCTCTCTTCAGCTCATCCATTATCTGCGTTAGGAAGTTGTCATCACTCCAGAAATCTGGATTTCTTCTGCCCTGCTGTGTTGCCCTTCCAGCAGATATTGAAGTGGTCATGAGGCTCTTCCAGTTGCCTGAAGAAGGTCTCCTTTACTCATTCTTGTGATCAGGTGATCTATAACAGACATCCACCAAAGCACTGTTCTTGTTGTATTACCCACTAATCTTGACCCACAAGCTCTCAACTGGCTCGTTGTCCATCCTTATGATGAGGTAGTGTTAAGCAGATGCTGTCATACACTAGAGAACCATTTCACAGCAACATCAGGCTCCTCCTCTGATGCAATTTGTCCTTCCTATGCTTTCCAGGGGACACTCACAAATTCAAAGACATCCCATTCTGGGAGGCCTCATGCCCATTCAAAGCAACACAACAGTTCAGGATCAACTTAAATCAATCAGTTTCCCTGCAAACCACAGTTTCTTCCCAGTTTGCTGGTGTTGATATTTCTTTCACAGTCTCCAGTCTTCCTACCTGGGACTTCACCACACTGAAACACTGTGCTAAAGGTTATCTCCATTCATTCCCTATGTTACCACTTCATGATTCAGTCTATCCTTATATTCCCTAAAGAGCTATCCTTAGCCATGTAATTCATGTGGCATTACATCTTCTCATCCCTGAGTCTAAACATACCCTATGATGCTGGCAATTGT
Source organism: Gorsachius magnificus (assembly GCA_034008185.1). Lineage (NCBI taxonomy): Eukaryota > Metazoa > Chordata > Aves > Pelecaniformes > Ardeidae > Gorsachius > Gorsachius magnificus. The sequence goes on along the minus strand of CM067083.1, from coordinate 26,935,880 downwards.
AACAATTTTTCATTCTGATCAGCTGAAACCAGATCTGAACAGGTGACCAAATCTTTGTTTAATCACATGTAATAACTGTAAGCTTACTTATCAAGCAGGCCTCCTTATTTCTATAGCACTACTGTTGGTATGGAGCACTGGCTGTTTGATTCTGCATTCACGTCTGCATCTGTCAGTGCCACAGCTTCTCACTATGCAATGAAGTGATGTTCGTTCCCATCTTCCTAATACAACATGTAACAGAACTAGGATGTAACATCTGACAAGAAGCAACAGGCATGCTTCTGTGTAGTTCTCATTCATCTCAAAGAAAGTTCCTGCCTCAGCTGACACTAGGGCAGTGAACCCCTGGGGCTTTCAGAAGCACTGCCTGGCACATTATCCATACGCAGTCCTAACTGGTTTTCTCAAAAGAGATGGAGCAGGGAAAGAGAGCTTTAATGCCAAATTTCTTCACTTGATGCAAATATCAACCCCCCTGAGTAATAATTTGACATTCCTCAGCAAAGACACACTCTGCTTTTGAAATATTTACCTTTCCTTTATTTTTTATAATCTTAAGAAAATTTGGGAGGAATGTGAACTGTTTTGGTTTTTGTCTTCCTATGACGGCAGAGATTTATTTATAGCCAGGAACTGCAGGACAGTTCTCACGTGGCTGCTGAAAATTAAAACAGCATGTAGGGTTTTGTTTTGTTTTGCTTTTATGCCTTTGCCGCTACAATCTCTCCCCGCGTTCCCTAAACCCTTGTTATTGTAACCAGAGCCACATTTTGCATTGCTACAATTGCAGGGTTATGTAAATTCCAAAGGCTTTAAAGGAAAGGGCCCTGCAGATTCTGCTTCAGGCCATAGGGAAGTTGACACAAACAGTTATGCCCAACATCTAGGGAGAGGCAAAGGCATTCATAAATTGTCAACAGACAGGAAACCTAAGTCTCAACCTCAGCATCAACCTGAAGTTTTCCAAACCTTTTAGAACTTACTGGTTTCATTTAAATTATTGTCCTGCCATTTTCACTGTTGTACTTTGCTATGGCCAGGAAAATTTCTTTCCACCAGTTCTGGAAATTTTTGAATGTTTGGAAATGTGCTCTCTCACTTTCCACCAGTGTGTACTGGTTTACCCGGAAGAGCCAGCAACAGAAAGCTCTACAGGTACAAACTGTTTCAGTCTCAAGGAACTGTATTATTACAGTGATCACGAAACTGTACACATTTAAAAACATTACTTTACTTATGAAGACTTTTATATTAAAAGAAAATGACACCAAAAGAGAACAACCATACTCACGAAAGACAGCAAGAGAACAAAGTATCCATCTGATACCTTGCAAGAAGTCTTTACAGCAAGTAGGGGCGGGAAGAAGTGAGATACATGTTGCACATCTGTGTGCTTCTGAGTAACGAAGTTGTAATGCTGATGCTAGCTGTGCATTTCTGTGTGGGCATAGGCAAGCCAATTCATGTTTCTGACTCTACTCTCTACAAGAGGGATAATAATGCCTGACTCAGAGTCAATGTTAGAAGGCCCTGTGTAAGCTCATCTTAGTCCCCGGTGTTTAGACAACTCAGCTAAATGAGAAAAACGCTGAGCCCACTTCTCCAGCCTTGCTTCCATTTCAGCTCTAAATCACCATTAGTGAAATCATGCTTAGACCTCAGACAAAAACCTAGATTACATTATTCCTGAAGTATGTGGAGCTTTTGCACAGCATGGTGCACCCTGATCACTGGAGTGTGTTAATGAGAGCTCAGAGAAATTACTGGTTTTGTGAAAAGGTGCAGCTGGAACTCCCTAGCCAATTCAGCTGACGCTGTAAGGAAGGACGAGGCTGCGGCTCCACTCCAACATGCTGCTTTCTACAACTGTTGAGTTTTCCACCCAACCTTAAACTTACTGCAGTGGATATGAAAAAGCAGGGCTTGCTGTATTGTTCACCCACCTCTTTGGTGAAAAGCCAATTGTGGTAAGTCCTCAGGAAAGAAAACCAAGAATCACTGCCTCACAGTCACTCTACAACCAGGTAGCTCAGTGCCAAGTCAACATATTCTAAGCAATTCCCAAGCTGTGCTATTTTGAAAACAATCACTGCAATGGAACTTCCATAGTTCCTGAGTAGTTCCTACTCAGCTGGTAGTTACTGTCACTGCAGTGGTGATAACTGTTCTTATTATGAAAGCGGAGCTGTTTTAATATTATTAAGAAAGACAAGGCACATTTCTGGAGGTGCAGCTATGCAGGATCCCTGCACAGCTCAGAAGTTTCTACCAGTTTGTCATGTGTGTTTGTTTATTTACTTGGAGCCAGCAACTGCTCTGTGGAGCTCTGATCCTGACTGTCAGTGTGACCTTGGGCAACTGACTCTATTTCTTTGCACCCACAACTCCTTTTGAAGTCAACTGGTGATGTGGATGCCCAACAATTCTGAAAAAATAAGCCCTACAGTCAAAGCCAATGTCTGCTAGAGCTGAGGTGGTTTGGGTCACATCATAAATTGTATAAATTTTGAATAAAAAAACCTGAAGCATCCACAGCTAGCAAATATTTTTGTAAAAGTGGTCCTGTAATTGGCCCAGTGTAACGCAGCTCTCAGATGCAGAGAGGTGGAGTCCAAGGGACCATCTACATTAAGATTTTTCGAAGAGGACAGATTATTAAGGGTCTGCATGGAGTCAGAAACAAGCAGCCAGAAAACAAAGAGAAACCAGAAATCAAAGTCAGCTATATCAGACTCTGCCCCATTCTTACAGCACCTACTGATAAGTGTCCGAGAACTATACATTTTACTGAACCAGGTAAAGTACTGACCAAAACCATTACTTTATTCTGTAAGTTGTGTTTCCTAACGGTCTAAACTCTTAAATCCTTTCCTCAAAGATGACTAGTTCAGTGCTCAAAAGCACTGTGGAATGCAGGCAAGAAACTCTGATATCCTATAATAATAAATTCCTCAGATTTTGGTCTTGAACCTGAGTTGAAATTGATACATGCCTCTAAATGATCAGCACTGCTTCATTTAGACATAGGTATCTTACCCAAGTATTAAGCAAGGTGGAGATTGCTTAGCTTTTGGAACCTGTGAAGTCTGCAGCCTGTAATTATTGGCCAAACCAGCAGCATAGCTCCCATCTACAACCCATTTGTTTCCCTGAGTTAAAAAAACCCTTCCTTGCCTTCTGTGCTTGCATATCCAACAGATACTACTTGGCTCAGCACAACTAGCAAAGCAGGCAGGACAAGAGGCCACTGAGTCAGCTCTGTGATACATTTTACAGGAGAGGACCTCCAATAGCTGACACAGTTCAAGCAAGGCAAAAAAATCATAAAATACTAATAAACATAACCACACAGACTTTTCAATACATCAGACAGGCACAATGAAATAGAAGTATAACAGAATCCTCCTACCAATACGAAATGGCAGTAAGAAAATGAAAGGCCTGTGTTGGCGCAGTGGTTCAGTGTGGTGAGGTCTAGTTAGGCCCATGTTAGATTCTCAGGACTATCATATTCCTTTGCTGGTTAACAAAAGGAGGGCAAAAAGAAAGAACTGTAACAATATGGATAGAAGGTACACAGTAAATAAGCAAACCAAACCAAACAAAAAACAACCATAAACAGAAACAGAAAATGACAGAAAGAACAGGATAGTATAGGATAGGATGGGATAGGATAGGATGGGATAGGATAGGATGGGATAGGATAGGATAGGATAGGATAGGATAGGATAGTCCAGTTGGAAGGGACTGTCCTGGTTTCAGCTGGGATACAGTTAATTTTCTTCACAGAAGCTAGCATAGTGCTGTGCTTTGGATTTAGTGCTAGAAGAATGTTGATAACACGCTGATGTTTTTAGTTGTTGCCAAGCAGTGCTCAGACTGCTCAAGGACTTTTTGAGCTTCTCCTGCTCGGCCAGGTGCATAACAAGCTGGGAGTACAGCACAGCTAGGACCCAAACTGTCCAAAGAGCTATTCCATACCATATAACGTCATGCTCGGGGGGGGGGGTTGGTGGGTCGGTCGGTCGCGGGGAGAGTGATCACTGCTCGGGTACTGATCGCTGCTCGGGTACTGATCGCGGCTCGGGGCGGGCTGGGCATTGGTCGGCGGGTGGTGAGCAATTGCGTTGTGCATCATTCGTTTTGTATATTCTGTATATTTTGTTATCATTCTCATTATTACTATTATTATTATTTTCTCTTATTAAACTGTCTTTATCTCAGCCCTCGGCTCTAACCTTTTTCCCCTTCCCAATTCTCTCCCCCATCCCACTGAGGGAGGGGGGGGGGGAGTGAGCGAGCAGCTGCGTGGTGCTTAGTTGCCAGCCGGGTTAAACCACGACAGGGACCTACAATGATCACCTAGTCCAACTGCCTGAATGTTTTAATGCTCTCTAATGATGCAATTCAGGTGAGCTACAAAAGGCTCTGTGTTGTCCTCTCTCCCTGCTGCAATCAGCTACACCCAAAAAATATCTGGAGGGAAAATGACATCTGACACAGCCATGGTAAAAATGACCCAAACTAAGAAGTAGCAACTCTGAGGGTGTGGGAAAGTCTGCAAACAAATCACTGGGTGTGTCAGATATACAGACGCTACTACAGTGCAGTGATTACTACGTCTCTGCTCAGTGACTATGTAAAAGTGAACTTGGTGTTTTAAGAACCATGCACAATGGCCGCTGAACAAACTCAAGTCTGGGTGCATTTGCCTAGGAGCAGTACAACATCCACTGTGACCCTAAAGCTTCATGGGACACTCAGAACACAACTCAAGTCCAAGATACTAAACAAATCCAGCATGGCATCTTAATCTAAATGGAGATTTTTTTAGACTGCTTCTAAGTATCACAGACCTGGGAAAACTGCTTTTGTGACACCCATGAGTGAATTTCTCAGGGAGCTTCACTGTGGCTACAGGGCCCATTATTCCCCACCCTATTAGCATCACAAGATACAGTGTGTATGAGCCACATCAAATGGCAAAATTCGGCCCTAGAAACAAACCTCCAAAATGCTGGTGAGAACTTCAGCTTTAAAATTCCAAACACAATAAATATAGGAACGTAGAGAGCTCATGGACTTAGGGTCAGACAGTCTAAACAGGAAACCTGAAAAATAAAGCTTACACATCCATGCAGCCCAGGGTGTTCCACTACAAGCAAACAAAAAAACAGGTAGGTAGGTAAGTAGGTAGGTAGATAGATAGCGCACTGGAAAGCACATACCCTGAGTCACACAAACAGTTAATGGCAGTTAATGGCAGTGGTCAGCCAGCAGAAGCAAGCCCAAGATTAACAATGGGAGAATTTCTAATGGAAATCAAACAGTATTTCCCATTTCTCTGGAGGCGTTGCCCCCCAGTCTGGCACCAAAATGCCCAGCTCCCTCAAGCTTCTTTGTGAATTAAACTTATTCCTGAAAGAGTGAAAGAATCCCAAGAGACCATGACTAATGAATGCTCAAAGGAAAAATGAAGGTTGCCTATCTCTCTCCATCACTGTGTAACCACTTAGTATTGAGTACCCAGAATTGAACACAGCGTTCCTAGTGTTGTTTGATCATAGCTCAGAGACATATTTCCTCAGCAGGCTATTTGGATCAAAGACATTAAGGCAACATCCCTGAAGGAAAAGACAAGACAAAACACAGAGGGGACTTTTTTGCCATCTGCTTCCATTTTAATTTGCTGCACTCCCACGTGTCACCAGAGCCTGTAGGGTGGTCAATTGGATTCTGTGTCATGTGCATTCATGGGAGTGTAAGACTACAAGGTCATCACGTCCCGTTTCCCACAATCACAGACAACTGCATAATAGACACATAGTCCAGCAGACTCCACAGCACGTTTATTCCGATACTGTCACACATTAACATAAGACTTTTCAAGTGACCAGTGAGAAGCAGAATTTGGTAAGTTCTTCAGCCTGAAGAGAGACAGCCATTTTCACTCTTAGTTTAAAGCAGTTGACAATGACAAATCAGGTATTTCATTGTACAGAGGTATAATATCATCCCCTGACCTCTGATACCTGATTTTAGAGATCACAATTTAGTCCGCTCTTATTTGAATATTCATGCCTTGTGGATAAAAATAAATACAGCTGCAGATAATATTTTTTATGTCAAAGTGAGAAAAACCAAAATATTGATATGTATGTAATCTGAATTGTATGTTGATATATCTTGCAAAAATCGAGGATGGTAATTGAAAATTTACTCCTAAGACTCATGAAGCAGCTATTCTTAAACTGCTTTTTATTAAAAGTACAGTGGTACTGTATGAAAATGTTCATATGTTAGGTCAACTCTACCTTGTATTTACAGTATTTTCTTAGATAAGGTTCCCATTTCACAGTAGCTTAGCTACATTAAAAAATGTGTAAATCAGAAAGAGTATGGGCCTCTGGGGATGTTCCAATAGATGTGAACATACTAAACATCACCACTGTAAGTAAGCAGGGGATGAGGCAGTGAGGAGTTGCTTGCTGAATTTTGCCTCTGTTTAAACATAAAATGTGTTATGAAGGGCACAGTAGGACATTTATAGCTTAACACATGTCCCCCAGCAGGTACATGAAGCTATTCTAGATAAGCCCAGACACAGCTGGAAAACAATTCACGGGTCCCCCAAGGAAAATTTCACCTAGTCAGAAAATGCATCTGTTTTTCTCCCTATAACTTAGTAACGGTGAGTGCCAAAGACTTTGTAACGTTCACACAGACTGCCTGAATCCTGCTGACAATGAAAGGCTAAGGTCAAGCTTTGTACTTCTGTCATTGGCAACACATTTCAGGGCCTCTACAACAGAGCCAGAGAGATTCGCACATTGGGATGCCTGACCCATGGGGCAGTAAAAGTATGAAACAAGCAAGGAGGGCAAGTTCATATCTCAGTAGGGCACAGTTGGAAGACAGTTCATACTGGCAGGGCCCTAGCATGGTTATTACTCTATCCCTGCATAACAGTGCAGGAGGATGCTGACAGATCAGAGCACAGGCGAGAACAAAACCAACTGTCTCTCTGTGCATTCAGCTGTTAGAAACATAGCTTAATTGGTTCCTGCTGTATACACGGCTGCAAAAGTAGCAAAGGACTAAAGTCCCCTCATGTTTGGTCAAGATCTTGCTTTCTTTCATCTGTTGTGCAGATGCTGATGGGGTCGCCTGCCTGGAGGGGGTCAGGATTCTGCCAAATGGATTTAAGCAGGGTACTTACAGTCCAGGCATCCCAGCTTAATGGTCAGTGACTCAGTGAGAAAACCAAGACAGTCTGCACTGGTGGATGGCCCCCATTCCTGTCAATGTTTGTAAGGAAGAATGATATCCTGGCAAACCCCCTCTACAGATGTATGCTGTTTAATCTAACAATTAAACCCATTCCACCTAGATAGGGCACATCTCTTTTCTTACAATCATTATCAGCAGTACCTAAGTTTCATATTTTCAGTGCAGGCAAAAGCCTAAACAAAGGGTGGAGAGTAGGAAGAAAAACTGGGGATTATAATTTGAGGCTCTGGGAAGCCAGAACACAGATAGGGGGAGGGAGAAAAAAAGGCGAGAAGTTCTCACTCTGCAGTAGGTTGATATATGTGCATTATGGGATAAGTATGATTTTGGTGAATATATGGCTTGTCTACCAGGCAGGAGACTAAATGTGACATAATGATAAAGATGTTGTTATAATATTTTGGCTTAGTTGCTATAGCTTTGTTAAACTAACATTTCAGAGGACATAAAGATAGCTAAAAAAATTGGGTCTCTAACCTACCTGCAGTGAGAGTATTTATATGATAGTACAGACTCCCATCAGGTTGCAGACGTATGAGAAAGCTGTGCCTCAGTTTCTCAAAATGCTAAATCCATTAATAACTGTAAAGTTCTTGGAAATTTTCCAAAGGAAAGTGCTGAATGCAAAGAATAAATTGCTAACTTTATCTAACTATACAGATATGACTTATCCTCACATATTTGTACAGTGTATGATTGCAGACAAGAAAATATTCTCATCATTTAACTCCTATGAGTTAAATAGGAACAGTCAATTGAGATTGCCCCAGCTCCATCAGAAACGATTGGGCTGATGAGCATACAATACCCACAGCATTCAGGGGTTTGATCTTTAATCAGCGGGAAGTAGAGACCTTACTGCATTGTAGGCTGATGATTTATTGACTACCCGTTTTCAGAGGGACTGGAGTGTTGTAACATTCTTGGGATAAAAAATAGCTTCATTTTAGAAGGAAATCATGTTACACCTCTACAAGAGTCCAGGAAACTTCTACGCACAGATCAGCAGAGGCAAGGATGCTTATACAGACCCACAGTAGTTTCATTCCTTCTTGAAAAGGTTGCTCCCTTCAACCTGACAAGGAAAGGAACAGAATGGGCAGGCTGATGCAGAGTAACATGGAATTCCCACGTATTTCTGTCACAGCCTTCTGGAGATTTGAAAGAAAACAGATGACAGTGCAGGAGTAAAAACGTGCAAAGAGATTAATGATTTTTCAAGACCAGCCTGAAACACCTAAAAATAGCTTTTTTTTTTTTTTTTTTGTCTCTGAAGCACTCAGCTTTCCTGGAAAATGGAAGCACCCCAAATATTTGTTATTCATGAAACATCAGCAACAATCATATAATTGATGAGTAAGCCTGCTTGAAATATTCAGATTTAGAGAAATATTTAAATGCAAAAGAAAATGCAAAACATTTCTAAAAATAACGGGAGGAGGGTTAGCAAATGAAATCCTTTCTGCAAAAAACTGCCACTGTTTGTAATCCACTTCTGAACTAGGGAACAAGGAGAGATTCTGCTCACTTTTTTCACTGACAAGATGACACAGACAGTGCTAAAAAATGAAGGTATAGTTTCTTCGTGTGCATTCTTGACACTTAGAGGACTCTAAAATATGAGTAAGTTTCTGGAGGTTTGTGATATACCTGGTCAGGTTCCTCAGCCCACATTTTACAGATATGACTTTCTCCCTTGTAGAAACATCTGAACATCCCTCTGAAACATCAGAGGATCTTCCCAGTGTTTTCTCTCTCAAAGACCACAGGAATACAAAAATGAGGACATAGAGTCAGATCAGAAGTCCATCTAAACAAGTACCCTATCTCCAAGTAATGGTCAGCTGCAGATGGTTAGGGAAAGCATATAAAAATACCATATATAGCCTGATCCTACCCCTGCTCAATCCTTTTAGTTGCTCAGGATTTGGAGATGGGAGTACAGCCAGATTATCATGTTTAATAGCTACCAGTGGACCCATCCTTCAAGATTTTTCATGTCTTCCCACAGCTTTGTCTTGGGAGAAGGGAATCTTGCCACGTGATATTAAACTCTTGAAATGTATCCTTGCATGACTTCTTCACAATGAAATCCAACCTGGATTGTGCTACTTGGCAGAAATGTTCCTTCTCCCTTTAGCATGTGTGTGTGTTTGTGTATTTAATTTATGAAAATGTCCTGGAAACACATCTTCAGATCAGATCTTAAAAAGTTCACTTGGACCTGACCACTTTCTTTGAGGATGAACATCATCCTTAAGGATGAACATTATCCCTTAAGGCTTCATAGCTCATTAATTCAATTGTTTAAGCAGCTAAAAACATTGCCCCTCAAAACAGCAAACAAAATACAGAGCCCCCCAAAATCAGTTTTTTTCACTGACTTGAATAATAAAAGCCATAACAGTAAAAATGAGTCCTTGTTTATGCCTCCTTTAGAAAAGTAATATACCAAGGAGACAGAGGAGAGTTGCTGGATCTCACAAATCAGCTTTGTGTCCAATTCAAAGAAGAGCTGGGTTGGCACATGTATTGCCTGAATTTAAGTCATCTTGGGACACAGTGAAGAGGAAAAATATTCTTCAACAAAACCAAACGCAAACTTCAAAGCTCATGAGCAGAAATATCAACTTCAGTGATGGTTACTTTGAAGCCAGCAAAACTGGGAAGTGAGCAAGCACTTGTTATTCAGGGAGGGAGCCTATTCCTCTCTTGCTGGCAAAGTTTTTATCAGTTCCTCAAGGTTACATCTATTTCCATTTTCACGCAGTCTAAATACATCCTTCTGATCTCCAGCTCCCACTCCTTGAATTCCAGCAACCCTTCTGATCTCCCTTTCTTATCGACTTCCCTCTTTCCACCTTAAGTCTCTCTAATTCCTGACTCCAGAGAAACCTTACCACTGGTATAAGCCTGCCATACTCTCAGAATAACTTTTCTACTAAATCAAAAAAACCATGAGCTTCTCCCAGTCAGATTTCTTACTCCATGTTGTCCCAAGTCTAGAAAACTCCTCCTGCTAGAAGACATTATGACACCATAAAGATCACCAGAGAAGCCAAAATCTCAAGTGTTGAAATACCATGTGGAAAACAAATTGAAAAAATAAATCTAGCATGGAACATGACCTTTGGACGACATACAAACCAGACACAAAGCCTAAGGGAGGGAAGAGCCTGTTGCCCATCATCAGGTACAGATTCAACACACAGCACTAAGAAAGCTTGAGGCTTTACTACTAATAGCGCTGCTCAGCGTGCAATGTGTTCACAGGCATGTGGCTACATAGTTCTCAGCAAACCAGAGCGTGGCATGTCCTGGACATGTCAAGGAAAACAGAATATGAGTACAGGACTGACATACCAAAGCTCATGGGAGCTTCTGGCAACATGGGACACATTCCTCTGTGACTTCTACTGCTGTAAACCAGCAGTAGCTCCACTGACCTTCCAAGAGTTACACTGCTGTAAAAAGTATGTGAGAAGAATCAAATCCACTGTGTAGATTTGCCCAACTCAGTCAGCCAGCATTTCAAAAGTAGCTTATAATTTTGGCTGTCTCCATTTTTGAGTGTCTTGGTGCCTTAACAAGACACTAAAAATAAAGAGCCAAAATTACAGGTTACTTTGCACAACTTGGGCCTCAGTTTCTCTGGACCGAATTCTGATGCTACTTGAACTTAGTTGTAATTGAAGCCTGGAATAAGTTTCTTGAACAATATGGAGCTACAAAAAACTTTTGCTGGTACAGATGAGAGCAGACTTGTGCTGTCTGTGCCTCATGTCACTCATTACCAGTCTGAAGACACTGGGCCAAATCCTCAGCTGGAATAGCTACACTGGAGCCCCCGTATCTATTTTCACTGGCTGAGAATCCAACCCAAGAAATCCCGTCTAACTAATTTATATAGCATTATGAAATTTAATACCTACACAGAGCTTGGAAGATAACAAGTCCTCAGCCTGATAATGACTCAGATTAGTGCCAAACAGAAGTAACTCCACTGTTAAAAGTGGAATTGCAGAAAGATGAGAAATGAATCAGACCTACTGCACGTAGAGTGACTGCATATATAGAGTCCTACTACTACCAGTTTTCTGCAAATGCCTCAGTTCAAAGGAGTGTGGTATTAGGGAACACACTGGTAAAACAGAAAAGCCATAAAAGACACCACTGTCAATCATCAACACAACAGAAAGCATAGCAAAATACACATAAATTCTTTCATCCAATGAAAATCAGAGCAGCCAGCTTGCTTTTAATTTAGGAACATGCTGTGCTTGCCTGGGGGCTGCAGGGGCAGGGAAGAGAGAGAGGGTCAGATCTCCATAGGATTGACCCAGGTTTGAAAATTCGCAGCAATTAAAGTGCTGAAAGCTAAACCTCCCACGCATCCTTCCCCTAAGTGTCAGGAATTGGTGTCCCCTGATTGCTCAATCGCTAGGTCAGATGGCTGGCCTGGAGGGACTAGATGGGTTTCTGGGATTCCACTGGACCTTGGGGGAATTGTAGGTCAACTAAGGCAGATGAAGCAAAACCAAACTATCTGGGAGATGCCTTCAAGATGCTGTTCAACTCTTGCTGTGCCCCCCTGCCAATAAAATGCAGTCAGTGCACACTATGTCTGGACTTGGTAAGAAAAATTTTTGCCACTGATTTCAAGATGAACTGAAAGATCTCCATTACACGTAAGGAGCACAATTAAAATAAACAGCAGCGATAGCAGCAGACAAGTGATACAGTGTGGTAAGGCCACTAGGATATCCAGAGAATTTGCTTACTCAGCTCTGTGAAACCATGAGACTGCACTTTGTAATACATAATATAGACTTTTAAAACCTCAGGGTTGCACTGTGACTCTCATAAGCTCCAACAGGGAATTGTTTTCTGTTTCACAAAGCAAAACTGAAAAGATGTCTGCCCTGTCCACATTGTGTTTGTTTCTCTTGCTTCCAGGGTCAGTGTCCACCACTAGAAGAACTAGCAATTTCCTGGCTCCTATAACCTCATCTAAACTCAAGGATGCTGAGTGATGACCCAAGCATTCACATAACACACTAAATTTATCTCCTGTCAGATCAGTATCTTCTTTACCATTCCTCCTCCCACCCTTCCACTCTGTGTGCAACTTTCCCCTGAACCATGACTGACAGCCCACAAGGAACTTTCAGACTTGCAGACCCCTGCAGGTTGTGTTGCCCACTAGTGGGATGCTGAGCTGGAAGACAGAGAGAGGAATCGTGAGACAGAAAGGAAGCAGTCGGCTTATTACACCACAAATCTGGAATTATCTCCTCCTTAGTTCCTCTTCTCACCCTCTCAGCTTTCAGCAGTTCTGTATATATTAGTTCTGTATTGCTTGATGCATTTCAGACAGACTAACTGCTGAACCAGGTAAAAGTGTCTATGGCTCCCAGACACTAGTCTTGGCTATGACAGCTGTCAAGCTTGTATTGGGACATATAGGTTTCTAACAAGTTACTACATTTCTTAAGGATTTTTTTTTTCTTTCACATTGCCAGCCAATGCAAATAGGCTGTTGCTAAGAAAATAAAGCAGCTTCTTGGAAAAGAAGCTGCTAGGCTACTGGAAACAAAATCTAATAAGAAATAAATGGGGTTGAGGAAAAGGATTCTGATATGTCATGGTAAAGCAGCCCAGACCCGAAACCAATTCCTTCCAAGTCTGGAGAATTCACTTCCAAAATGCACACCCGCAGGATCTGGCTCTGAGAACACATGCTCCCTTACATGTGCAGTCAGTATGGTTGCTTTTTCTCCAGCTCAGCCTAGCTTGCTTTACAAGGCATGGCATCCCTTAGTGGGAATAAGACTTTGAACATCCAGTCCAGTAAAGGCTACCCTCATTACATTAGCCAGCACAGTGGTTACATCAACTTGCAGCTGCCTTCAGCCCAGCGAACTACTTGATCAATTTCGTTTTGTAGGGGAGATGCCTGCACAAGTCCCTCCTCCCAGTCCTCACCTTTCCCTCTTTACTTCCTTCTCCCTGCTCCAGCAACCCACTCTGACACCCTCAAGAGGAAAAGTATTTGCAGACTTACTCTGTTACCAAAACAACTCAGCCCAGGGAGCACTGACTCGCAACAGCCTTTCTTATGACTGCTTGTTGGTTAAAGCCAAATACTGACAGCATGGTGCATTATATTGTGCAATTCACATAGCTCCTGCTTCTAAGCCCAGCTGTGTGTTTATGTTCAAGGGCATCATCTCTCCTTCCAGCAATTGCACAGACCAAGCACCCTCTCACTGGCAAAGACCTTTCTAAAATTACAAGTGCTAGCTAAGTATGTCAGCTTCACACAGGAGGCATCAAACTCTTCCACCCGTCTGGGGAAATAAGCTGTTTCTGTCATGGTCTCATTAGAGAAGATACCAATGAGGAGGACAGCTGCCTCCACAGCTGTCCCCAGAACTGCTCCCATCTCTACACAGGGAATAAAGAAGGAACATCCAGGTGTGGGGTAGGGGAGGTAAGGTTAATTACATGAATGCAGCACTGAATTTTAATAGTAAATAAATACAGCTGAGTGTCCCACTGAAAACACCACCTTCTTATGGAGTAGGCTTGGGAATCTCTGGACTGCTGAAGTTAAAAAAAAAAGCTTTCCTTAGGAGTTGCACTGTGTGTCTGCGGCAGTACCGCTGAAGGTTTTCCACAGGGAGATTCTCCTTGTAGTAGCTTCACGTATGACCCTGTTACAGCTAGGTTTTGGATGTGAGATGCCTCTTTCCTCTGCAGAAGCAGTGGGTTCTTTGGAGAGCCCTTAGTATCAAGCTAGTACAGGCTTAAGGTGCTAAATTTTTCCAATTTAGTGAGCTACACCCCATACTCATGTTAGGATCTGTTACTGTTAGTAGCCTGGCAAACAGAGCAGGACAGGACTTCATTGTCAAAGAGCCAGGAAATTGCCTGTCATCCTCATAAGGAAAGAGAAACTGCTTGCTGCACAATATGACAAGGGATTAAAGAGTTAAAAAATAAATCCTGCATTGCAAAGTTGCTTAAGGAAGTTGGGTTTTGCCTAGGGCTTATTTGGGATTTTGCTGTCCCGCTACCAGAAAGAGTTGAATTTCAGTTCATTCTGTAGCCTTCCAAAGAAATGTCCTTCCCTCCCTCTCTCTCCTTCTCTGACCTCTCTCATCCCGTGTCACCCCCATCCACACGCAGAAGAGTGCAAAATCCTACACGTCAGCCCTTCTGCATACCTTTGGGAGAAGCAATCAAGCTAAACCTGAATCCTGTGTGCTGCCAAACTGGCTTCAGGATATTTCAGAGGAGGAAAATAAAAAAGGAAAAGAAAGAGAAGCAGCACTTGCAGGGATTTGTTCTTGAAAACAAGCAAAAACACGCGAAGAGTTGCTGCAGCAGCTGCACTTACACTGTAGTGCCTGTGTCTCTGCGCAGTTCATCCCTGCTCTGCAGTCCTGTAATCCACATAGAGAAATGCCTGTGCTGCTCCTCTTGCTGGCTGTGCTGTTGTAGTGAGACTGGAACTGCTGCTGTTTTCACTTTCAGACCAGCCTCTCTCTCCAAATCCTCTGACGTCAGACAGCGTCTAAGAGACATTTATGGAATGAACGATCTGAAAGTTTCTCTAGGTAGAGCCCAGATTACAGTTTTGGGGTATTTGTGATTTTTACACTTTTGGATAGAAAACCCCCGTCCAAGTGGTGTCAGGGAGGAAATGGTGGTGGGGAACTACAGATGTGGTTGTGTAAGTCCCTGGCAAAAGACAATCCCTGTACTTTTCTGCCCATGATATATTATATCCACACCCAGGATGTAACTATCTGTCATGCAAGTCCCCATTTAGAAAGCGGTATTTTCCAGTCTCTCAGCTGTGCCTAAACAGTGTTTGAATCAAGCCTGGCAAAGAGGTCTCCACCCCCCGCTTCCTCCCCCTGCCCCCCTCCCGCCCCCCACTCTTAGCCCACAGCCCTCTGCTGTGTCCAGGCTTTGACTGGATTTAACTAAAACAGGAGTGAAACGGCCCTTCCAAGCATCTTGTCCACATCCTCTTTCAGTTTTGTACTAACCCCTTCCAGATGGAATGTTTTCCCAGGCATGTGGGCCAGTTCTCTCCTAACTTCAAAATACCTTCTGGAAGTGTCTCATCACAGCTAAATACCAGCTCAGAAAAATAATTTCATCTTTGACCTCTATTATGCTCTGCTTATTTGCATCTCTATTTCTATTATTTCTTTGGTCCTGCACAGTATGACACATTTCACCTGCTGTGAAAGCCACTTACAGTGTTATGTGGAAGAGGAGAGATGCTAGAGCAAAAACCAAAGCAGATGTATTAGCATTAATGTTAAGCAGTACTTGAAGAGTGAAATGCTCTCATGGTATAATCCTACTGAGGCAAGTGATGATAAATTTGGACTGATAAGACCTCTCTATTTTGCATTTAGAAGCTGAGTTTGGCTATAAGCCTCTAAGTATCAGTAGGCCCATCTAAGAGGTGAGGAAGGTGAAGTGATATATGTTGAAAGTCCTCGAGTGAGCGTTGCCTGATTACAGACAGACCTTTTTAAAAAGTTCAAA
The DNA here is from genome assembly GCA_034008185.1 of Gorsachius magnificus. NCBI lineage: Eukaryota > Metazoa > Chordata > Aves > Pelecaniformes > Ardeidae > Gorsachius > Gorsachius magnificus. Next base: position 26,920,016 of record CM067083.1, on the reverse strand, counting down.
ACTCGATCAACATTTTCTGGAGGAGTCTACAAATTTGCTGCTATTATAAGCAACCATTATTTTTCTGTTATACCCCATCATTTCCATTTGTAAACGGTTATAAGAAATATGTGTCTTGGTACCACTTTTGGAGATGTGATGCTATTTCAAAATGTAAAGCCAAGGTTCTTTTCTGTGCAACTTAACTGGCAGAGCAAATTTACTATTTGGGGCCATGTGGATTAGTTTTTTCATATACATATGCTTTGTCTTATTCTGCTTTACCATCATCACATTTGTGCATGAGTCAGGGCTCTCTGAAATCAATAAAGATCATCTGATCAGCTTCAAAAGGCTTAAAATCAAGTTTGCTCTGATAATTTTCTAATGGCAGCTAGTGCCCTACATTGCCATACCATCACTATGACAAAAGGCCTTGAGATAAATTCCAGAAGAACATGTTGTCTCTTTGAAAAGATTTCTACCTTTATACTGAAAAGATAGGTCTAAGAATCTGGCAGATGTGGGAACAAGAAAATATTCCCAGCCCCAAAGCAGTATTCTGTTGAGCAAAGTCAAGCAGTATTGTTGAGCATATGTTTTTATATAAAATGAAAAATAATAAAAAGAACACAGTTTTGACAATGCAATCCAAGCATTGAACAAGTGGTTGTGTTGTCCTCTCTGGCTATCAGATTTGCCAGTTTTCTACTTAAGATCAACAAGGATAATTCAGGGCATGAGTCCCCACCCTGCCACGCTGCACACTGCTTTTCTTGAAGATCAACCCTGGAGTTACGTTGCTACCTGTTGGCAGCTTGTCCCATAGATATCTGCAGGAAACTCCAAAGTGCAGAGTGATTCAGGGCTTCTCTGTAAGATACCAGAGCTGTTCCTTATGGGTAGCTTTCATTGACTCAGCTCCTGTGGTTAATAAACTCTCTAAAGCACAGTAAAGGCTCACAGTGTTTGCTGAAGATGAGATGGTTATCCGTGACTCCTGCTTTCTCTGTTTATTTTATAGGATTGCATTAGATTTTCTCCCTAGAGAGCGGAAAAGGAGGAATGCGGAAATCCTATCACACAGAAGTAAAGCATCAATAATTACAGCCTCTCTTACAGTGTGACCCAAGCACAAATGGGATTTCTTTATTTCAAAAGACTGCAGCAAGATTGAAATGCCAAGAGACTGAAATGTTCCGAAATGCCAAGAGACTGAAATGCTCTGGTTACCCATACATGATATGGACAATGACAGTGAGTAAGCTGCTATCAACCTGTGTCCAGTAGCACATTTCATTTCTGTCCTGAAGGGATATGCCTCTTAACATGTAGTTGTTAAGGTAAAAACATCCATCCCATCAGAAGTGCTACAACATTCCAGTTAATGCGGATTAAGACAGCATCTCTATGAACCTGTTGCATTTCTTTGTGGAAATGAAAGGAAGAATAGCCAGTTGTATCATTGTATGTTCATAACCTCTGCATTGAATCACCTAAGACTCACTTCCACAAGATGCAACAGAAGCCCTTTTTAGAACACAGCACCAGGATACAAAAAGCATGAAGATCCCATCTGTGGGCAATCTGTACTCCCATTTCCTATACAGAAGAACCCTCTCCATCGGACTGGGAGTGTGCATGTGGGAGCATAATTTGCTTCACTTTAAACATAATTTATTTAAAACAGTACTTCTAAAATATACTAGAGGCAGGCACTTTTGGAGGGTGCAAATCAACTTTGTATGCTGGACGAAGACAAGCATAGGCATTACTCAGCCCTAAAAAACAGAGAACACAGTGAGACCCTCTGCAACCCTAGTGCATGACTGACAAAGCAGGAGTGCACACGTTCCTCACATCCAAAGCAGTCTCAATACACGTTCACATGAGCAAATATAGCAGTCTAGTTGTCACTCCATTAGTGCTACATAAAAAAATAATAAACCAAAGGAAATGAAACATATTAAAATACTATTCTTGCTGCCATAGTGGAACAGACTATTCAGCTCTCTAGTCTAGTACACTGCCTCAAGCAGTGGTTAGATACCTGATGATTCAGAGCATGAAGAATGGAAAACACACTACATCCAGCTAGTTGTGGGCTGGAATATTACATAAGATTTTTTTTGGGGGGGGGGGGTGTTTAAAAAGGGGAGAGAAATTCTTTCTTGAACCCCACAGTTGATCATTTTACACCCTGAAGCATGAGGTTGTTTCAGATGCTGGGTTTTTTTTCCCTTGCACTGGTATTGCTATGAATGCTATTTCTGCATATATTTCAATTTTGGGAACCTGCCAGGTTTTTTTCCAATCCACTGAAGTCAGGAAATGCGAAGTTATGGCATATGTTCAAAAGAATAGCACACACCAAAGCATGCAGAGAGCTCTCTATCTTTGTCCTCAGATGCACACAGCCTTGGCCATAGTTTTTAAATCCACCCGGTGATTTTCCTTTCATTTTGCATGACAGAATTCTATTCTCTGTGTACTTTTGGCCTCCAGATTTAATTCTCCACTGTGCTGACCAGAGTGAAACCACTTACAGATCTCATAGATGTCTTCATTTCCAATGCCTGAAGCAATATACCATCGCTTACCAGGTGCTAGTAAACAGTTTAAGCAATGGGAAAGAAAGCTGGTGATGTGATGCAGATACACATGTGCAAGCAGGAAGGATCATTCTAAGACACTGCCATAGCTGTCTTTGTCCCATGCAAGGGATTGTACCTTGCACATCAGGAAAGGGGGAAGGAAGCAATTTCTGGTGCTTTACCACAGCGTACCTGAGATGTCCCTTTAGCCACACAGGGTCGTGCAGAGGATGGTAAGTGTCTGAGTATTATAATCAATGCATGGCACTGGATAAATCTGTATTTACAGATTACAGCTAGGCAATGAAGTGACAGCACTTTAGACTCAGGTTCTTCCAGTATCAAAGTCAACAAAAAGTGAGAATCAGGGGAGAATGATGCTCACACAACTGAAGGAGTGCTTCCAATTAAAACTAGTGCAGTGTTAGAGCAAGACTTACAAAGCCAGCATGTCTGTAGCACACTGCAACTGAACTCAGAGACTGAGGGACAGACTGAACTCCTGAAAGTAAATTTAGCAACAGTCTTAAGTCTTGATGGACAGTACTCATACATGGGTGTAGACAGCAGGCAGCATGGGCTGAGAACACCCTGCCTCCACCGCTGGCAGAAGAGGAGGGAGGAAAGAGTGAGCTCTGTCCCACACAGGGAGTTGTGGCTAGGCTCTGACTCCTTTGCAGCAGTCAACTAGACCAAAGAGAATGGAGTAGGCCAGACTATTTGGACAGTTATAAACTAAAATTGTGCTGCAGATATATAATATCAGAATTAAACAACAGTTTTGTAATATATCACAGCCCTACTAGTTATTCCCAGAGCTAACTTAGACTCATTTTGTTTTCCACCAAAAACTATATAGCGAATTCAGGTTAACCAGGGTCCTTTGAGAACTTTGTGGGATAACAGTTTTGGCTTCTTTCACACACATACTGGATTGACGACTGTTAAAGCACTGATGCTTCAAAGAAGCCAGAGATACAACTTGGGGGGAAAAAAAAGTACACACATAGTAGACAACCATGCAGACAGAAATGTCACCAATGATATACCATATTAACAGCAATCATCATGTGTTACAAAACATCAAGGGAGCTTGGGCTGGAAGGAGAGTTAAATTATGTGGACTGTATCAAATGTAAGTGGTTGCATGGCATGATTTTTTTCTTTTCTTTCCTAGACATTCCCACTTCTTGCAAAGGATTTATTTTTAAAAGACTCCAGGAAGCCAAGAGAGTCTATTAGACTAGCAATTATCCTGAGTCACTTCCTACATTGGTTTTAAAACAACTTTTCAGAAAATCTCTTCTGTCGGTGTGGATGCAAGTACATCAGTGGCCCACAGAGTTGAACCAGTAAACCTGAAAGGAGTAACGATCTACAACTAACTACATTCCATTTTTAATAACATTGAAAGAAAACTAAAGTTGGAGAATCAAATGTTGGAAAATGACAGATATCAAACAAATTATGATATGGATATGTTTATCCACTACCCATGTAAAACAGCTGTGGCAGAACGTGGGATGGGACCCAGCTGCCTGCATTTTAGTTCAAGACATTTAGCTCAAGACACTTCTCTTTCTCCTTGCAGCTCTTGCCACTGTTGATGCGAGCCTGATGCATGGGATGAAGCAAGCATCTATAAAATGTGAGCACACAGTCAGAGCTGGTGCTGTACTTTTGGCACTTCCACACTTTTAGATGCTTTGGTTTACCAAAGCTTATGCTCTTTACTGTTTTTCTTTCTATATTAATTGCTAATTAAAGAAAAAAAAAGTACCAGTCCCAGAACTTTTGCACATGTAATCCTATTGAATTTATGAGATATCAGCATAATCCCTGAAATATACTGAATACAGAAGCTTTACTCTACTGCTGTCATGCCACCATACTGTTCTCCTCTTGTGAAGTTGCCATTTCAAGACGTAATGCAGTTTGACCATGACATATGCAAGTGTCTTCTCAGGCAGGAAAATATAAAAAATGTAAGAAAGTTCTTGAGTTCTGCTTCTGAAGCATGGTTCAGTATTATGGACATAGGCACAAAGACTTGGCACAATTATTCTTGGAAGAGACTGCTATGCTTCAGCCCCAAGTTTTATTACCAGACCAGCCAAAAGTCACGTCGTGTATCCTTGGTTACCTCACCTGAGGGAAAAAGGATAAGAGCATAGGATCTTGACTGGTAATATTGAGAAGCATTTCATAAAAAAAAGGGTTGTCAGGCTCTGGAATGGGCTGCCCAGGGAGGTGGTCGACTCCCCATCCCTGGAGGTATTTAAAAGAAGGATAGATGAGGTGCTTAGGGACATGGTTTAGTGGTGGGATGGCAGGGTTAGGTTAATGGTTGGACTTGATGATCTTAAAGGTCTTTTCCAACCTAAACGATTCTATGATTCTATAATCTTTTATAATGTAAGAAATTAAACAAGAAAACAGAACAAAATGAAACCGTAATATTTAGTTATTCTGTCTCTTTTGTACTTATTAAATATCAAAAATGAAGAAATAATTCTCATGTGACACATACATTTATTGTGAACTTATGTTTCTATCACCTGCCTAATAATCTACAGAAATGAGTAAATTTACAGGATTAAACAGAAGGCCACTGAACTCCAGATTATTGTTTTTTCCTTTCCAGATAGAATAAGACCTGGTCTTATAAATGAATGAAAGTTTGAAGATAGAATACTCATTCGAAGAATCCAGTTTTATACTGGGCTTGAGGAAGGGTGACAGCAGTATAACCAGACTTCTAATGAAGACAGGCAAGAACAACAGCTTTACAAACTTATGACAAGAGCATACTGACTCTCCAGGGTCTTCGTCACTGTTCATTTAGACATGGTTCAAGATATTCAATATCTCATAGCACCAGGTTTTTGCATCTGAAGTAGAGCAAACAAAACAATGAGAAACTGAACAGCTATGATTGTCCTTAGAAGAAGAGACAAGTTCTACTTCCCTATTATTTTCACAAACACTAGACAGAACTGGGACTCAAGTCCTATGAATAAAGACTGGCAAAAGAGTTTTGTAGCCTCTTTAAGAGAAGAGACAGCTGTGAAGAAGTATCTTGCAGCTACAAATACTGACTTTCCTGAAGACGCTGAGAGTGGGAGTGTATCAAAGGAACGGGCCCACAACTGCGTGTGGGTTTTTTTGTCTCACCATCTTTAAACAGCAGCAGATGCAGAGACCAGAACTGAGAAGAGGAAGCTCAAAAGAACTTAAAATGTACAAAAGAAACCAGGGCAGGCTTAAAATTGTCCCTGGAGCACAAGAAGGAAAAGAGGTACCTCACTAGGGTAGGTGCAGGGTAATGTTATGTAATGGGATGGCTATTGTGTTTCACACAATAAAAATCCTTCCAAAACTTCACTAAAACCGGATGAGCTGAAAATTCTAAAAAATAAACAAGAATAACAATTCTCATATGTCTAAACCCACTGATCTCCTGAATCCCTGAATGTTTTCCTTAGGTTCCCAAAGAAGTTTGAAATAAACAAAATTGGGAAGACCAAGATAAAACATATTGTCAAATGTGCTCTAAATTAGTCCATTTTGTTCCAATACACCCATTTATAGAAGAAGACAGACCATTCACGAAAATTAGCCGTGGTGGACCAGTTTAGATAAAACTTTGTTAACCAGTGTCATAGGAAAAAGCTATGTATCCTTGATTCGTCATTTCCTTTGATTATTTCAAGTATAGACAGAAAGGTGTCAGGCTTAAACAAATAATCTTATAACTTTTTGAGTAACTTAATAAAACTTATGTCATAAAAATGGTTACTAGAAGATTCTTGTCCTGATTAGGTACATGAATTATCTAAAAACTAACAGTTTTGTTCCTACACTTTTTTTTTTCCCAAAATTATTTTGGCAGGTCCAGGAAGGTGTAACATTTAATTACATTTGGACTAACTTAGTCAAGACACAAAAGTGGCAGTGTGTGTAAAACACACACATATGTTTTATTCTTGACCAAATTCTTCATTTCTCTGGGCCTGTTTCTTATCTGCAAAATAGGAATTACAGAATTGAGTGCTTGACATGGATGCTGTCAGGTTAATCTCATTCCTCATTATAAAGAAGAGCTGAAGATCAACAAATTTATTCAGTGCTTGTGTCTCTGATATACAAATGTGTCTGAGATGTTGAAGAATAATCTTACATGAAGATGCTCCTTGCTTTATCCTTCTCTGTTCTTGGAGTACCTGATTTGACAGGGTTTCAGATAATTTGTTTTATATGGGCTAAAGACAACAACCAAGCAATTATTTCTGATGATTGTGCTTGTCCTCCTGAATACTTTCATAGCAAGAAAATTCTTTTAAGTAATACAAGGAAATAGCTAATACTTTTCTGTGTGCATGTCATGTCATGTTAAACTAACATAATTTATATGGAATTAGCTTACAGAAGAGAGAAAAATCACTGATAAGGGCGTAATTACATAAATCTTTGTACACTTTTCTGATTTGGGATGCCAAATGTATTGTTTCTTCGGACAGGAAAGATGCATACTCAAGGCGTGTGTTCTGACACATGGCCTAAACAGTCAAAATAGGTGTTGCTTTCCAGAGACTATACTTATTTAAACAGTTCTCAAACATAAAAGTGGAGAAGGCAGTAATAGTGAATCCCACTCATCTCTCTTAATACAATTTCCAAAATTCAGAAGCAAGTCCTTATTCTTGCTTTAAGAAGGAAAGGGCTGCCAGGCTGCAAACAACCTAGTCAACCTCTTTATAATTCTCTGCACATTCCACAACAGCTGTTATGAAGTTCTTTCTGCAGGACTTCTATACAGTGAGAATGAAATTCTGGCACAGGGCCACTGAATATGGAAATTTCTGGATCTACTGGTACAAAATCACATGCAGATAGACAAGATAAAACCCTGTAGCACAGATACCCCATGCTATTATTCTCAGAAAAGATAACAGAGAACATTGAATTTAGTCTTACTTCTGAAAAAAATCAGTTATTTCCATCCTCAGAATTATTTTTATGTGAGCACACAGAGGTTTATGGATAAGAACTTTCATTTCTTAGTTGAAGGATTACTGTCTGGCTCAGGACTGTTTTTAAAAAACAAGCAAGTTATCTGATGCTACCAGGTATTCTTAACAACAAAAAAAGCAAATGTTTCATCATCAAATATGAATACCTTAGAATCAGAAAACTATATAGATAGATTTATCTTGTTTGATTAATATTTTATTGAATAATTAAGATGCTAAAACAGAAGGATGCCAGAGGTGGAGACATAAACAGTACTATCAGTCATCAGGGCCAGGCTTGAGTAAAGGACTGATAGAGATAGCGCTGTAAGGGTATGACATTCAGGGTTAAGAGCATTAAGGTTAGAGGCTTCACTGGCTACTGTCAGGTACTCCAAAGTATAAGGCAGAGTTGGGAGAAAGAAAAAGGTAGGGCTAAAAACAGCCCAGGTGCTGGGTAAAAAGAGCCCTGCCTGAGCAGGAAGAAAAAAAATTCAGAGGAAGGTTCTAGGACACAGTTACAAAGCAAAAAGGGACTGTCTAGGTTCCCTTATATATGTAATTGGTAGGGCACTACCAGATCAAGTTCATGTGGGACTCTTCAGCAAGCGTGAATTACAAAGCCTTCATTCTCAAGGAAATTGATTACAGACATCTGTGGAACTGGTTATACCCTACTTAAGCATAAGCAGGCCTTAGAAGTAATCAAATGGCAAACTGATATATTCTCAAGAGGACTTCTTTTGGGGTGTGTTTGCTCTGTGTGTTGTTCATTTGTTTATGAAAACACAAGTTAAGTTCCTTATATGAGAAATGCTCAAAGTATCTGAATACTCAATGGTCTATAGCTGACATACATATAATCATCAATATAATGTTAATTATAAGAATTATAATATTATATGGTTGGAGGCAAAAGGCATTTTCTAACATATGATAAGATAAAAATAAGACCAGCTTAAATGATTTGAAAAATACATTGAGGGCTGAAAGGTAGGACAGGGCCAGTGAACCTGCAGGAAGAGACTGGGTTCATTGTGTGGGGACTGCTGAACAGTGAATCACAACTAATAAATTACTAAGTACTGTTATGAATGCCTAGTTTACTTGAAAGAACTGGATGAAGATGCTTTTGCTTCCTACTCAACTCTGAAACCTGATGAAAACTGGTCTATATTATACCTAGCCACAGTAGCCCTCTAAAGCCTCAGAAGCACAGGACCACTGGAGCGCAATGATGTTTGTAAGCAGTAGAGGGGATCACAAGTGATTGGCTTCTTTCATGTAGAATCAAGCCCTCTGAGGCTAATTAATTTATCTGAGAAACTAGTCATGAGCATCCTCAGAAACTAGGGAATGTAAAAGCAATCCAATGCAATAGGATAATTAGGAGTTGGTGAATGAAGTATTTTGTGAAACTGTGCAGCAGAAGAGCACAAAGCTGCTAACTGGGGCAAGGATATGTTTTTGGCAACAAATAGATTGACCAGCTTCTTTTCTTCACACTAGTGTTACAAGTCTGATTTTGTTAATAACTGTAAATCTGTTTGAGATCTTCCAATGGAAATCACTATTCAGGTTTTTAAAAATATTATATAAAGCAAAAGTTAGAGCGCCAGAATATATACAATGAATCTATGGGAAATCATCATTCTTCCATGTTTCAAGAATTGTTTGACAAGTCTTTAAATTATTTCTCTGGGAACTGGTCTGGCTTAAATGTGTTTATCCTTTGCCTTTTGTTAGCTCATGTTTGCATTTACTGTCCATTAATAATTAATGAACACAACAGTCTAAGGTACTTGATTCTTTTATGAACTGTAGATAATTCCACATTTCAGTCCTACATAACATCAACAGCATAGGGAAAAATGGAATGTGGCAAGAAGCCCAGGAAAAGGCAAGTTGAGTTGGACTGGGAATTAGCTGGAAGGATAATAATCCTGCAAGCCAATATTCATTAAGTAATTTTATGTGCAGTGGAAGAAAATTATGATACACACTTGGCACCTGGAAACTTTAAAATGTTACAAAAAATATTTCAATAACTGTACAAACGGGTTAACAATTGTGATACAAAACAATTATTTCTAAGGTTCCTCATGCCAACATGATTCAGTTTTACTCAGTGTTTTTCTGAAACTCCACTTATTGAAGTAATCTAAAGAATTGCTTATCAGACAGTCTAGCTGTTTTCTGAGATATTATACAATCCTTCCTACCATTTTTTTTCTTGCAGCCACCATTTGGACTACATCCAAATCACATTTACTTCAACAATGTGGGATTAAGCTTCTGGAGGTGCTTCAGCATACAGTAGGGTTTAGGTAAGGCCTATGAGGGCATGCAAAAACATCACAACTGTAAAATAAGAATTTTAACTGTTCAGTAACTAATAATAAAAGAAGCTAAAAACCAGTGTACTTTAACTGCCCTTCTGGATTAAATCCATGTATGTTCTTAAACTATTTAAACTGAGCCAAAAGAACACTACCCCCTCCCAAGATATGATGATTAATTCCTTTTGTGGAGCATGATTTGCACCAAACTGTATGTTTTACTTATGCAACTTTTCTGATAAACCATTCAATGAATACTGCAAATAATATGAGCTTCACTGAAAGGTAAATGTTATATTCCTAGTAACAATTTAGTTCATTAAACGAGCCATGTAACTAACCTAGAAGGACAATTTCTTTCTCTTTAGATCACTCAGTTCTCTCAAGTGAGACTATTGGAGTAACCCATCTGACAATGATTGATATATCTGTATTTCTGTTCATTAGAGAAAAAGGTATTATTTACCTGAAAGTAGGCAGTAGACAGGGATTTGGTTTTGTTTCTTTTCTTTTTCAAATTAGTGTTTCTTCTTCATGCATCTCAGTGGATCAGACTTGACCTCTGTAAATACAAAAAGTTTTGTAGGGAGTCTTTACACATCTTACTAAATTTATACAATTGGAAAAGTGCTTTTTTCTTAGTTCACAAAATTATAGCTTCTTCAATGACAGTAACTTAACAATCTTATCTGCTGTGTTAAAAGCAAGTATCTATGTGCAAGAAAAATGGTGTTCTGAAGAAAATCTCAAAAATGAACTTATGTACTGCTGAAACTTGTCCATGGAAGCAATCTGATATACATATTGACCTATGTTTCAAATATCATATCTAGTACTTGAAGTTTATTAGCTTTGGAAAAACCTGACTGGAGTGTGTATAAACCACCGCCCTCTCCTGGGGGTCACAGAACAATGCAAACTTGAGAAAAAACTACAAAGCTCCTGATGTTGTCACAGTATCTCCAGTAAAAGATATACTAATAGATTAATAATAACTTAACACAAACAAATGTTGCTGGTATATACTTGTCTGTCAAATTACCTCCAAGGTCTTTAGAAACCTCACTTTCTGAAACAGGTTCCACAGTGTGTTGTCAAATTTATAATTCACCATCTTGGTTATAAACATTATAATTTACCACCTTGTTTATAAACTACATGTGAAAGATCAAAATTCTTGACAGTGCTTACAATAAAACTTTGATTCAGTGAAGAAATAATGGAGATAAAGTGCAGTTCAGTTATTAACTTAGAAAAGAGGGTTTATTCTATTTTCAACTTTGGCCAGTTTACTCTACATCTGTGTTCTTCAGTCATACATGAAAAACAGGTAAACCACATATTTTTACTTGTGCCTGTAATCTTAAAGTCCTAGATGCAGTCTTAATTGGAAGAGGATGTAAATCCAAATGCAAGAGAATTGAAACTCACTAATTTGTTACATGCTTGGGGATTCCTAAGTGAAATAGGCTAGGGAAGTCTAAACAACAGCTGAATACATAATCCATGTCCAACATGACAAGATCAACACTGGGTAAATGAACATTTTGTATTTTAATACAGTGACTCAAGAAGTCTGCCTCTTCACATTGGCAAATAACTGTTGCCTGAAAGTCCCTGGATACCAGCCCTTACCCATTTATAAGATTTCTCAACTGTAGATGCACAACATCAGCGTGTGACAAAATCACCCACCCTTAAATGCATCTGGCATTTGAGACTTGAATTAGCAATTGTATTCAGCTTATTTTAAATCAAAAACTGGACATTGAAAAGAAAAAAAAAAATCTTTTTTTTTCCTTCATTACTTGAAAAGAAGTAGTCTTGTAAAAAGAAAAAAAAAAAACCAAAACAAAGACTGTATGTAAATACTGTTGCAATGTGCTTAAATAAGGGCTATTCTATTTAGTTTCAAACAGTTCAAGAGCACTTCTTAATTTTACATTGCTTTGATGTTAGTCTTCTACAAGTATTTTTTTTTGTTGTTGTTGTTGTTACTTTGGAAATACTGCTTTCCATAGCTATTGGTATGCTGTATGCTTCAGTAACAGCATGCATATATCCCAACTATTCACAGAATTATGTGGGGGGAAAACCAGCTACCTTGTGAATGATAGCACATGAACACAGCTGCACTGATATGTGCATTGTCCTTTTCATCCCTTGTTTACAACAGTATGCAAATACATGGAAAGTTTAGTGGGAAGGTTGGTCTTGGTCTTTTAAGGTACTTAGTGGCTTGGTACTGAAGACACCATTTTCTCTGGCTTCACTGCAGGCTGTGCTTGCACAATTGGACAGATTGCTCAATTTCTCCATGTCTTAATTTTCTCTTCTGAGAAAAAGGCATGTACCAACTCTGCAGCTAAATATGTGTTAGTGTCTGGCACGCCTGGCTGGAGTGTATTATATTCACGTTGAAGCACCAGTGAGCCTGTGTAAGTACTTATGTATGCTCTTTATGGCAGCTTCTTGAGATCAGTGTACCTGGGAGGTATAATTTGTCTTAGTTTTAGCTATGCTATGCTGCTTATATTATGATGCAAACTTTTGCTTCCTTATAGATGACCTTCTCTTCTTGTACAATACCTTCATCTCATTGTAGATACAAAAGTTTCTCATCTGCTCCCCTACTCAAGCACTAGTCACACCGTCCTAATTCACCTTCTGATGAGATCAACTATTATGCTTCTGTATTCTTCTTAATTACTCACCTCTTGTGTCTCTTCACTCTCCCCACACTAACAGCACACTTCAGTCTTTTCCGTCCAAATAAATAGGCAGAACAAAAAGACCTCACGTGGTCTGCTACCTTTGTTTCCCTTTCCCCAAATTTTTTTACCTCCTTTTCATTTTTACATTACCTAAACCACACAGTTTATTTTTACTGGCTGGAGTTTATACCTATATTTTAGAGCTTCCTTCAATATACCTCCCTGCATCATGCCCTCTATTTTCACTTAATAATAATTATGGAATGGACATCCAAGCCTTTATCATTACCCTTTTGAACTACAAAAGTTAATTTTACTCCATGGCTGTAATCACCTTCCATCACATTGTTGTATTTTCCTCCTACCTAGCCCCAATGAATGAAAACCTCTTTCCTCCCGCACCCCACATACAGACTCTCAGAATGCTGTTGCTAGTATCATCCTTTCAGTTATCGCTCTGATTATGCTGCCAGTAATTGTGCCTCCTCCAATAACTCTTCTTTATTACATTACTTTGTCTTTAAGTCCTTGTCCGTTCTGTAACACCTTACTTATGACCAAGATGCGGATAGGTTTCTGCCTATGATCAATCAATAGTATCAGCTTCATGTTACACTTTCAAACAAATCTTTTCCTGCTTTCTGCTATGCTAGTTCTCATTCCTAAAAAGAGCTCTCCACAAAAGTCTGTCTTTCTTTAAATCCTCTTTACGGTAATGCCTGTACAACAGCTTGATAGGAGAATCCTAGCTTCTGACTATTGTGCTAATATTACCCACATTATTTCCTTTTTTTTCCTCTTTTCCTGCATTGCCTTCTGTCCTAAACTTGTTAAAGGGCTTTTGGTACAGGGTATTTCTCCTTTTTTTTTTTTTTTTTTTTTTTAATTAAACTTACACAGTGCCCAACAAAATTTTAATCCAAGCTTCAATTTCTAAGATTTATTATAAATTAGCTTTCATAATGTCCTGTTGAAGCTGATGAGATTGTAATCCTCTTCAAACAAGATCATACACATACTAGTTATATAATACCTATAAAAGGAATTATTTGTTGAGAAGAACTGAGCACAAGAATCTAAATTTCTCAGCAGTTTTCAGATCAAAAAACCCAAAACCCCACAGCCTTTTCTACTCATGGTCACTTAGAATTTTATTTGTCCCTTGGTCAGAGACAAATCAATAACAAGCTTTGGAAGATTTATGACAAAATAAGGAATAAGAAAAACTACAAAGCTGAAGACAAATGTGTGAGAGAGGTAGAGAAAATTGTGCAGATAATATCAGCATTGCATTGGAAGTATGTTAATGTCTCCTGCTAACACTTCTTATACTGCAGTTTGCAACAAAGGATCCAGTTTACCATATAGAAGATGGGGGGGGGGGGGGAAAAGGAAAAAAAATACTCCAAACCTTGGAAAAATATTTGTTGCCTGTTGTAGTCAAGAGTCCTAATGATCACTAATTTTTTCCATGGAATTTTGGTTTACTCTAAAACAAACAAATAAATACATATATGTGTACATGTATGCATATATATAAACCATCAGGAGTGTATTTTAAGATTTTGTGTCTTGGCTGAATCTACCAAGACATACATTTTTAGGAAACACATACATGTGTTTGGTAAGAATGTCAGAACAGCAGTGAAATTTTAAGGTACTTTCCAAATGTAATTCTAACATACATGAAGATGTAGCACTGTTTTCTAAGAAACAAATAGTAACAGTAGCCTAAAAGACAGAAACATCCTGCCTCTTTTCACAGGGCTGGACTACTAAAAACTGAACAAGGCACTTTATGTGAATTTACATTTTAATACTGAACACATAAGCAGAAAAAACAAAGGTTATAGGGCTTCAGGATGATATCTGAAATACTAAAAAATATTGCCACAGCTTTTTCACATTCCATTCAAATATAGAAACATGAGTTTCTATATTACCGTACCTTTTACAAATAAAGGTCGTATTCTTTCTGGCAGAGCTCATATAACACACTCAACAGATATTATACATAAATTTAGGCCAAGTTTCAGATCTTAAGTTCTGGTCATTTAAGAAGGGTTTCTGGTCATGTAGAAGATACACATTTGGCACTAACGTTTCCAGGAGTTGGATGATGAGACAAACTCAGACCTTGGCACGAGTTTTGGCCCTTCATCCTGTCCCGTTGATCTATGGAAAGATTTTCATGTTCTAGCTTCTAATCATTATCTCAGCCAAATGGCAAGACAGTTGCCAAGAATAAGTTAAGTCTATGAAAAGTAACACTTTGGGAAAAAAAGAAAGGACTTGAAAGTTTGGGCTATTATAAAACTTACAAGGATGTTTATTTGGAAGCATATTAAGTTGCTAGGTGACATAATGGAGCACAAGTCCTTGAACTGCCAGCTCCAGTATATAATATGACCCGTATTATTTTTTTAATCGGAAGAAAAATACAACGGTAAAGGCAGATGATTAGTTGTGATGTTCTACCTATTAATTCAGAATGCAATGGCTGACCTCTTTAAAACATTTCACTGCCAGAACCTGTAACTCATACAGTCACGTAACTGTTTCAAGCAGAAGTTGCTCGTGTTCTGTGGTGCACTTTCTCAAATACAAGGAGCTGAAGAAAGTCTGACACTTATCTCTGAGGTTCAGCACAAACATAAATGCTGAAAATTCTTGAAGTACAAGGTAAAAAATAAGGGAAGACAAAGATCTTAAAGACAGTAAATTCAAAGCAAACCAAAACTTGTCAGGCCTCCAGCATAAGATGCAATCTCTAGACCAGTACATTATGCGAAACAGTTAGCTGTCACCTTCAGGCTCCAAGATTTTCTTCAAAGCTCTAGGAAATGCAAATGCTGAAAACAGTTTTGTCCTACAATTCCTGCATCTTTGTAATCAGCTCTTTACAAAAGAATTAGTTTAATTAATCCTTTAATTAGCTTTTAAATGCACAGAATAGTTTCTGTCCTCATATATACCTGTATATACTACTGGGATCATTTATATAACTTTTCTGGAAAAAGAACACTAGTTTAGGGAAAATTTACCTGGGCCTAATGCCTATTAAATTGTAGCAGTCATATTAATATCCACATTACTTCAGCAAATAAGATACGAGGAAATAGTAAGTATTACAAGATATTAGGAGATTAGATATTTTACTCAGTCTCCATATGTCTTCGTTCTTAAATGCATATCTCTCAACAGTTGCAAAAATAGGAGCCTGCTACACTTTTATCTTCCACAATGGCACAAATTTTTCCTTACTTGACATTTTTCAAAGCCTATACAAAAATACTCACATATAAGCCAGTTATAACTCAAGAATACAAAAACTAGAGGTTATCTAGCTTGAAACTGGAAGTGTCTTTACATCTATGAAATCTGACCTTTTGTATAGCACACAACATAAAACTTTGTCCATTAATTCCTATAGCAAACTGATAATTTCTTATTGAACTAGAATTTCTCTCAAGGACAAAATGAACTCTTTTGAAACTGCTTTGAATCCCGTACAGTACTTATCAACACTTCTTGCTCCTAAGCACAAGAGAAGCTGAATTCAACCTACTGAAATAAGTGCAGGCAACACCCGACTGTTCTGAAGTTGCTGGAATGATTCAACCATGTGAGGAAAAGTCATCTCTTTTTTTTTTTTCTTTCTTCATCATACTTGAGTGTATGGGTTTGCCTTAAAAGGATGGCATAAAATGCTCTACCAACTCTTAACCTCGAGGCACCTCAGCCGTCTGGTGAGCAGTAGTGCTGTTTCCTTTGAAGCAGTGAACAACTTTCTTTGCTGCCACTGCTACATTATTTTGAATTTTGGATTTAAATACCTCAGGAGCTCTACATGAAAATGGAAACCATGGTGATGAGATTTAGAAGAACAATATTCAGTTTCTTACTATCTTCTATACTGGACGAGCTGAAGTAGACACATACCTTAGAGACTAGGAAAATGACCGTCAGTAAAATGAGAAAGGTTGATTTCCTACAGATGAAATGAAGACCTAAAGATGCACAATAAGATAAATAATCAAGCTGTGAAAGTTCTTTGACTTGGAGATTTTTATTTTCTATTTTCTGGGAAATGTGCAACTGTTGACTGATCTAATTAGGAGCAGTGCATGCCTTGTAGCTTTTCGAATTATGAATCTGTCTGAGGGTTCCTTGCAGCCTAAAAATTACAACTGGGACATGGGTTTTTTTAACAAACTCCACATTATCCATTGACAGTGACCTTATACAGAAGACAGATGTACATTACACCCAGGCATGGAAATCTTAGCATGGTAAAGATAACAAAATAAGGTGAAGTTGAGTTCCATCAAGTGGCTTGGGGGAAGAGAAAGTACTGATGCTGTCTTTTCTTTCTCATTCCTAGTATGATTCTAGAAAGATGTTTCAGTGTTCTTAAAGACTTTTCGGAATAGATGTTCTTGATTTCACCTTCTGGGTCAAACCTCTGCTAACATAAGTGATCATGTAGTACTCTTTCAGAATCATGTTTTCTCCAGTATCTAAAGGGACCAATCAAGCTAATACTTTTAATTTTCTTCTGATTTCCAGTGTGCATTTATTTGCATTAAATTATTTCCATTTTTTCTTATGTCTATTTTAGAAGATTCTTTTGATTCCACATCAATTCCCCATAGTGTATTCATACACATGCATACAGCCTCTCACATTTAGGCTTTGCTAAATAAATCAAGTCCTACTGGTCTGTTCTCTTACAGCAAAATCTCCATCAGCCTAATCATTCTAGTACCCTTTGTATTCAAAAACTTTAAGAAATAAAAAGAACTGACCATAAACACACACACACTAAGTACGCTGAAGATCTCACCGGGACCCTGTACAATAGTGTGAATATTCTGTTTCTTTTGTAGGACACATTCCCAATTCATTGAAGAACCACAGCTGCCTTTTTCATAGGCAGCTGTCATCTGCACTTCTGCAACCAGAATATCTTCTGACACGTCTGGCTGAATGGATTCCAGATTGTAGCAAAACGTGTTGTCATTAGTCCTTAGTCCCACGTGCCTGTCTGATTTTGCAACTTACACTATATTTAATGGTTATCCATATCTATTCCTCTAATCGTCATGGTAATCACCTTCTTCTAGATATCTTAATCCTCTTCAGCACACATGACTCTCAGCCATGTCATCAGAGTTTAATTAACATACACTTCCTTTTTTGGCACAAAGTTACTAATTGAAATTTTACATAAGATCTGTCTCCTCACAGAAGTGTACTAATAATTTCCTTACAGCCCAAGAATACCCTTTCTCTTAACAAAGTATAATAGATCACCTTTAACTAGGTTCTCGCCCATCTTTGCTCTTCTCTTGTCGCACAAGTGACCATTCTGCAGGTGGCCCAGGATTCCTTCTATCATTTCAGAAATACAGACTATGCTTTTATGCTGGACCCAGCTTGAGTCTGAGATGGCTCATTGGCTTCTCTGCGCAGACCACATCATATACAGACTAGTCCTGTGCAAAACCAGTGGGTGTTTCTCCACTGTGCCATTGGTTCAGTTTGAAGCTCAGACTTCATGTCAAAGAAGTGCATCTAAACTCTTTGAAGATCAGACTTTGTCCCAAAAGCAATACAGTTTCCTTCACCCAACTCCATATTCCAGCTATTGAACACCAGCAGAAACAAAATGGCTTCCCACACAGCTAATTGCAGTGTTTCAATGTCCACTGCCCAGTTAATTCACAATCCAGCTAAGCTGTGAAATAACACAGTTGACTATTACATTTGCCATTTTTCAAGAATACTGTACTCTCCTGCATCTGTTTCAATACAAAACCAAACAAACCAACAAACACATACAGTTCCTGGACCTTCAAGAATTCTGGGACTGAAATTATCTACTCTTCCCTACCAAATCCCTATCTCCCAGTCTAAATTCGTTGAACTCCATGGGTTCTGCTTCGCTCTTGGCTGCAGTTATTTCCCTTTCACACTTCCTTCCTGTTAGTCACTTCCGTCTCCAACATCACCTTCACCATCCCCATCCCTACTGACAAGGGATAAATTTTTTTTGTAGTTTTGGAGCAATGCTGAGATGATACTCAGTATTTATTCCATTATCCCATTCCAGTGTCCTGTTTTTCCTTCACTCTCTACTTAATCACCAAGTAATATTTTCCATTTGTTTTCATTTTTACCCTTTTGACTTTTGCACTCGATTTTAGTTGGTGATTAGTCCTTTTCCATTTCATTCCCTGAAGGCTCACTACTTATGCCTCATATGCTTTCTGAGACAGTTATTTGTTCAGTTGGGACAGGAAACCTTTCCCCCACTGTTTTTCTTATTTGGAATACAAGTTCAACATACTTTTACCATATCTGAGTTAAAGAAATTTCTATCCTCCTCTGTAATCGAGTCTCTGATTTTCCACTTAATTTAGATCAGTGGACTTGTAATCACTGTAATCTGATCTTTACCACTACGTTTCACCAAAACTTAAGGCCAAAATACTATCGTGTTGTTTGTGTGACTCTGTGGTAACCACTTCACAGAATAACGGGGTCCTACGATTACTCCCATGTAAGTTCAGCTCTCATAACAAAGCAACACCTGCTGTTTCCCATTAGCAGTTTTTTCAGAACCTTTTTTATATCGGAATTACAAAAATTGATGCCTTCATTGCATGTAATCTAGGTACTTTCCCCCAATTTCCCTTCCAGATCTTTCAACTGGTCAACCACAAGCGCGACTCTTGAACCACGTGGCCTTACGCGGGTGGTTACACCCAGAGGAGGGCTGTGTGGACGCGCAGGTGACACATAACCCCACGGATCTGGCAGGGAATTTCTGGCACGTCAACGGAGCAATCCGCACGCGATACAGCCACCACACCTCTCGGCCCGGTGGCGTTTACAAGCTACCTTTTCTCACAGCCATGACGCTTCGACCTCGGGGAAAACAGCTGGCGGGAATCACCATTAAGGGCCACGCAGGCAGCCACCCACCTGCGGCGGGGGTGGCAGCCACCTCTCGCAGATGGAGCCCGGTTGCTCCCTTCTCCTCCTCCAAGCCTCGCCAGGGAGCAAACACGCGCCCAGCCAAATCCACCCGGGCCGTGAGGTGACCCGGCGGGAGCCGGACCCGCCTGACGGGGCCCGCCGCGGTGCACGCCGGGCAGCGTGCCGTGGTTACCGTTGCTAAGCGGGCGGCGCCGCCGGCTGCCCCGCGCTCGGCGGGCAGCGATGGTGAAGGAGACCATCCGGGTGTACGCGCGGGTGAAGCCGCTGGGCAGGCGGCAGCAGGCGGGGGTAGGACGGGGAGCCAGCTGCTGCGCTGCAGGGGGGTGGGGTGGGGTGGGGCCGGTGCGGGGGGCCGCCCGGGGCGGGAGGCCGCGGGCAGTGAGCGCGGCCCCTCTCCCCAGCCGCAAGAGGCCGGGCCGGCCCGTGAGGGCTGAGGGGTTTGTGCGCGCCCGGGTGCGCAGCGGAAGGCCGCGGGGCTGCACCGCGCTCCGAAGCGTTGAGAAGCGAATAAAATGACGAAGTACAGGAGCTCGGAGGGTACCTGGCGGGGCAGGGGGAGAGGAACTTCTTTCCTGCCCGGCTGTTAGCGACAGGCAACTAGGATGATAAAGGGACTCGAACATCTCCCCTATGAGGAAAGGCTGAGAGAGTTGGGCTTGTTCAGCCTGAAGAAGAGAAGACTGAGAGGGGACCTCATCAACACATACAAATATCTTAAGGGCAGAAATCACGAGGACAGAACCAGTCTCTTTGCAGTGGTGTCCAGCGACAGGACAAGGGGCAATGGGCACAAACTGAAACATAAGAGGTTTCAGTTGAACATGAGGAGGAACTTCTTTACTCTGAGGGTGGCGGAGCACTGGAACAGGCTGCTCAGGGGGGTTGTGGAGTCTCCTTCTCTGGAGATACTCAAAGCCTGCCTGGACGAAGTCCTGTGCAACATGCTCTAGGAGAACCTGCTTAGCAGGAGGGTTGGACTAGATGATCTCCTGAGGTCCCTTGCCATTCTGTGATTCTGTGAAAAGCGTTTTACGCTGGTCACTGGGCTTACGCCGTTCAACGCTGTTCTGAATGTCGGAGGGGAGCGTGTAACTCCCAGTATTTAGCTGTCCTTCAAGGGATAATAAAGATAATCCTCAGAAGTCATGCATTTTAAGTCACTTCACTGTCTCGTTTGAAACCAGCTCTACTCATACTGCCCTAGTCTTTCTGAACGTACTCTTCCAGGTTTTTTGGAGGGCGTTCCAACGGGGGCTGTGCTTTGGTTTTTATAACAGCTCAGGTATTAAAGTGGTTTAGTAAGCAAATAACGTCAAAGAGACTACATTGCTGTTTCAAATCTTACTGTAGTGTTCACACGGTAACAAGCAGGATAGTGTTCATATGGGCTTGTCTTCCATAATAGCTGAGGGAGGATCTCCTCGTGTATTAAGGGCTTTTGAAGTAGGCAGAACTATTCTGGTTTGCTATGCTGCTTTGACATACTCATTAGCCATGGTACACAACGCAATTCTGAAATTTGTGTGAAGTTTTTCTTTGGGTGGTTACAGGTGCTAAGCTTACATAAGTGTTATGGTCTATTGGTAAAATCATTTTGTTAATTCATATCTATCCTTATTAGATTTATTCAGTTGATGATAATGAGAACTCCCTGTCCAGTCTGGAGGTTATTGTGCCACGTGATTTAGCAGATGGGTTCGTCAATAATAAACGAGAAAGCTACAAATTCAAGTAGGTAAAATCCTGATATCTTCTGCCTTTAGTGATGGCTTTCACTGTGTAGTGATACAGATCTGTAGAACCTGGAAAAGCCTATTCTTGAAATCAGGCTGTGATATAGATAGGTTTATTTTTATACAACTCAATTAACAAGAGGAATACTCCAGCATATTATGATCTGCACCTGAACGAGTTTGATAGCATTTCATAGAATCATAGTTCTAAGTCTCGTCTCAAAGATTGCATCTTCATTTATCAGTTCTTCCATTTTTACAGCTTGTTTTGAATTTGCAAATGAAAATTGAATGCAGGACTCTGTGTTCTCTTGTGATCTAATGAGTTGGCATAGGCTGGCTAAAGATGTCTTGATGTAAAATTCTGTTTAGAAACTGTGTTTCAGACATAACCAAAACACAGTAAAGAAAACCAAAGACTGTTGAAAGAAATGAAACCATACTTGTAGAATGTAAATAGTTTTTATAAACTAAAAGTAAGTACCAGCAATATCAGTCAAGTATCTTTATCTTTTCAACAGAAAACTTGGAGGCAACATTTTAAATTTTTTATGACAAAGAAAGCTACATGTATAACCATCTCCAATGGCTAGGTTGAGATTGTCTTTTTCCAAGTTGAATAACCTTTATTTTTTATAATACCAAATCAAGTCAATTTGTTGTTCTATTTTGTGCTATTAAAAAAGAGCGCCCCAGATAAACATCTGCAGCTCAGACTGATGTCATTTTACATCAGCTAAGGAAATCTGTTCTGCTTGGGAAGAGAGGAGCTGCCCTCTCCAACTAGATTAATATGCAAAACTAGCTTAGGTTGCAGATGCCCAAGCCAGCTGTAATGAATACTGATATTTTTTTCTGATTTTGTCATTTATTAAAAAGTCTGTAGAGATGGATTTTGAGAAACAACTTGTTATTCTTAAGACAATGCAGAAATAATGCTATGGAGCAAACATTTCTTTTTCCTCCATAAAACTCATACTTTCATGCAGTCTGTCTATTATGTTCACTTCAAACATTATTCTCCATTGTTCTTACTTTCTTATACTGGAATCAAGCACAATTGTTTGAATGACTTGAATGATTAAAGCTTAGCAAGGTAGAATATATGCCTCTACACTTTGTGTATCATATTTGTCTGTGATCTTGTACACACTGTATAATCCCTTGCAGTCCGTGATGCCTTTCTATATACCTGGTGTCTGTAGTGCCTTTCTATATACCCTGTCAAGTTCTATGTAAGAATACAGTTCCAGATAGGAGGTGCAAGCAGTCCGGGAGGTTTCTGGTATGTATTAATGACAACTTCCTAACATATAGTTAAAGAGCTGATGAGGGGAGAAGCTCTGCTGCACCTCATATTTGCAAACATGGAAGAACTGACCAGGGATGTGAAACCTGGGGGTAGCCTTTGCTGCAGTAGCCATGAGATAGTGAAATTCAGGATCCTGAGAGAAGGGAGCAAGGCAAAACGCAGGATCACAACCCTGAACTTAGGAGAGCAGACTTTGGCCTGTTCAGGGACCTGCTTGAAAGAATTCCATGAGACACAGACCTGGAGAGAAGTCCAGGAGAGCTGGCTGATTTTCAAGGATCACTTACTCCAAGCTTGAGAACAGTCCATCCTACTGAGCAGAAAATGACGAAAAGGCAGCAGGAGGCCTGCATGGATGAGCAAGAGCTCCTGACTAAACAGGAACATAAAAAGGAAGCATCCAAGAGGTGGGAGCAAGCTCAGGGGACCCAGGAAGGCTCTCTGAGGAATGGGATCAGGAAAGCCTAGATAAGTGCACAGTGAGGGGTATCAAAAATGAACTGAGCTATGGGACTCAGAGGGTTGACATCAGGGGTGCAAAGTCCAGCTGGAGGCCAGACACTAGTGGTATAATCAACACTGCAATCCAATACTGCTTAGCATTAACGACCTGGGTGATGGGACCGAGGGAAGCTTCATCAAGTTCACAGACAATATGAAACTGAGAGGGATGGTTGGCACACCAGATAGGTGTGCCACTCTTCAGAGAGACCTCAAGAGGCTGGAGAAATGGGCCAACAGGAATATTAAGAAGTTTAACCAAATGAAATGCCAAGTCCTGTGCCTGGTGAGGAATAACCAGGACAGGCTCAGGGTTGGTTGAAAGCAGATTTACAGAAAAAGACCCTGAGTCCTGGTAGACAGAAGAGTGAACATGAGTCAGCAATACACTGTTTACAGCAAAGGTGGCCAACAGCCTCTGGACTGCATTAGGTGGAGTGTTGCCAGCAGGTTGAGGAAGTTGATCCTTCCCTTCTATAGTCACCACCAGTGAGATCGCATCTGGAGTTGTGTGTCCAGTCCTGGGCTCCAGCAAAGGGACATGAAGATGATTAAGGGACATGAAGATGATTAAGGGACATGAAGATGATTAAGGGACTGAAGCATCTGACATGAGGGGAGGCTGAACGACCTGGGACTGTTTACCCTGAAGAGGAGGCTCAAGGGGATTTTACCAATGTGTGTAAACACCTGATGGGGAGGGGGGGAATAAAGAAGATGGAGCCAGATGCTTCTCAGTGGTGCGTGGTGACAGGACAGGAGTTAATGGCCACAAATTTAAATCAGGATATATCAAAAAACCTTTTTTACTGGGGGAGGATCAAATACTGCAACAGGTTGCCCAGAGAGGTTGTGGAGCCTCCATATGTGGAGATACCCAAAACCTGACTGTACAGACTCCTGCTTTAGCTGACCCTCCTTTGAGCAGGGGGATTGGGGCAGATGGTCCCTTTGAACCTGAAGTATTCTTTGATTCTGTAAGATAACTGCAGATATTTTATATAGGAATTGACAAAAATTAGACTGAATTAACTATCTTCTTGTGACTTACAGTAACTGTGCAGCAGAATGAAGGAAGTAGTTGCGAAAAAATGTGAGCCTGGCTATACTGGTGGGATGCTGTATTTGGTGATAGTGTAATCTATTTATCCAGGTTTCAGTGTGGTGCCAGTTACAAACACTGATTCTCTTCATAGATTTAAAATACGGTTTATTTTTTTCTAAGCCACATCATTTTATCAGAGGATTTTATTGTACAGATCTTGTCAAAGCAGCACTGTGTACAGCCTATTTATGTACAATAGCACAACAGCACGCTGTGGTTAAGACTACAGGAAAAACATTGTACTAAGTTATGTAAGCCTAATGATGTAAACATTGACTATTAGAAACACAAACAAAAATGTATGAATCAAGTAGTGTTTTAAGATTCTAAGCAATTATTATTTGCTTAATATTTTCAGATTTCAGAAAATTTTTGATCAAGAAGCAAAACAAGATGTGGTTTTTGACAGCATTGCCAAACCAGTAGCAGAATGGTACGTTGTTGATCTTGCGAGTAATCGGGGTAACACAGGATCAAAAATATCTTTCATTGTATTACTTGAAGGAGAGCTGGCAACTGTTTGTCTCACTGCTGTAAAAGTGGATTGATATTTTAATTTTCTAAATACTGACATGTCTGAACCTAGGAGATATGCAACAATCCCCTGACAATTTTATGTATGGTAAGGTTCCATTATTAACTCCTAAAATAGTATTGCTACTGTTGTCCCTTTTGTTGCATAGGCATAGAAATCCATGTCCAATTAGTTTTTTGTCTATAATAGAAGCTCACTTTGTTGCATTAGAAAAGTACTCCCTGTATAGTTCCATGAAGGGGTAAATCTAACAAAAATCTTACTCCCCTGTTTAGTTTTCTTTAAATTATGGACACTCAGGAATTAATACCTGTGGAGATATTCTCAAACTTTGCTCTCATTATTTTTGTCTTAATGTGTAGAGCAGTGATTTTGGCACTGCTTTTGTTTTTCTCTTCCATATAATAATCAAATAATGCTCAAATTTTAGAGTTTGCAAAGGCAAGCATGTAAGACTGATGTAGAAGGCCTCTTCATTAATTTTGTGGATTGAATGCCACTTTGAACCACATGAATTTTCCAATATGCTGTTCTCTATGCTCATCTTCGGCCCACATTGCTGAAGCTAGTACTGGTTTTAGTGGGGGAGAAAAATCCCACGCTGGAGGAAACAGAATTTCTGCATGTTTGTTTATCAAACTTACTGCTCAGAATCCAAACTTATAGTGAGCTGGGAAGTATTACTTTAGGTAATGATGTTTCTCATTCATTTTCTGACCCGTCCGTTGGTTTAAGCTATGGTTCTGCAAGTTATTCTTCAGCCTATTGCACTGCCATGTGTTTCGCACTGTAGGAAAATAGACATCCTCAGTCAGACACTTAGTCTTTCTCAAATTGGTACTTGGAAGTAAAAATATACTTAGCTCTTTACAACTTCATTTTCTTGATTTTCCTCTCTATTATCTTCTTTAAAGTCCCACATAAAGCAGGAGGGTAATTGACAGTGAAAATGAAGAGCTAGCGAATTTGAAACTTCACTAGAATAAGTTAAATATGCTTTAAAAAAAATTGTTATATTTTTCTTTCACCAAAAGGTATTTATTTGCTAATCTGAATTTATAACATATAGCTTCAGGTTAACTCATTTACTTAACTTTAAATATTTCTGAGTTTAATGGTGACTGCAGGCAAAAACTTTGGTATCTTATTTGACTGTGCTTGGAAAGAGAAGAGTTAAAACTCTTGATGTTACATGCTATGGATTGAATTATCCTCAACAAAAACTCAGAGTATCAAAGCTAACTAGCAACAGACTGACTGATTTTTTTTTTTTTTTTTTCCTTTGGAGTGTTTTGCTAGAATATGGAATTTTTTAATAATTAGTTAATAAACAGCAAGTGGTATTGTTTTCCTTTGTGTCAGTGTTGGCTGATACAAGATTTTTGTATGTTGATTTGCTCCATTATGTCGTAATTAAATGCTATTAAAATCAGTGGTGTCTAGGCATACAATTATCTCCAAATATCTGAGTCTTTAATGCTAAAATTGATTTATAAAATCATTCTTAACTGAATCAAGACTATTTTCATTGAGTGTTATAACGTGTTAAGGCTTGTATTCTAATTGATGTTTTTATTGTTACTGATACTATTGAAGGATAATTTTGCTTGTGTTTTTATAGTAGAGTAGGCAATACCTGAAGTATGTTCTTGTTTCTCATCTTCTTCCTCCATTTTTACCTTTTCTTAGGCAAAAATATGTATTTCAAAATGGTTTCATAGTCATGAGGTTCCTTGGCTAATGGAGTCCTTCACTGTGCCTGAAATTTATTTCACCCTGTAGTTAATGACTCAGTTTTCCTTTCCATTGTGGGATAAGAATTGCCCTGTTACTCTGAAAGACCGCAGTCTGTCATAGCAAAATGTTTTTCACTATTTGTTTCTTTCTAAGTCAACATTCTCTTTGCAGGGAAAAATTGTTGAAAATGCAATCACTTCTGTCATTGGGAGTCACTTTACTAAGGGAAGAGTTTTTTCTGGGTAGTGCCGGGGAGAAGAAAGTAGCAGAAAAATATCAATGAAATAGTTCAGTAACATTTTGAGGCTTTTTGCCATGCTTACTTACAGTCATGAGAAAATTCAGTTAGCCTTGGAATTCTCAGGAAAAAAAAAATAAATCTTGGGCATTGTTTAAACTAAAACCAGCAATGCAGGGCTCAGGATTCTAAAAATCTTTCTAGCTTGTTCTTGGATGGATGGCAATTGGATGCAACTTCCTTTCTTTTCTTTTCTTTTTTTTTTTTTTTTCCTTTTTAAGTGTGCTTTCTTTGATGTTGGGCCACTACTTTTCTCTCTTTAAGTCCAGCTACATTGTCATCTTGCCTGTGGTTTCAGAGGCACCAGACATTAGTTCATTTAATTTGCTTCTTCAGTCAAAAGTGCCAGCCTCTGCAAACCATTATAAGCATGTGATTTGCTTGATTTTTTTTTATTATTTTGTTAATGCTTGAGTCATCTCTTACTTTGTTTCTTCCTATTATTTGTTTGTGCTTTTTTTTGTGCAGAGCCGACTTGATCTTTAAGAAGCAGCATTAACTCTATTGCTCTATCAAAAATAGAGAAAATAAATAACACTTCTTTTACACTTTTCTAATAATTAAGCATTGCTTTAGTCTAACAACAGAAAGAGGTTACTTTTATGATGTTTCAAATATTAGTGTTATGATGATGAATGCAATCAGAAATTAAGTAGAAGATCTTAATGCTTTGGCATTAGTTTTGTTTTCAGTTCTAATATGGCCAATGTTTTGTCTTGATGTATGAAAGAGTAACATTGAAAATATTTTCTCTTCAGATGTATCATGCAAATAAGAAACAGCTCTGATGTTTATAAACCTAATGGCAATCACCTATGTTTTTTTGAAAGATCTGGTAGCCTCTGGGATAACACTCCTGTTGCTGCAGATTTTAGTTTCTTCTAGTGTGCTGTGTTTATCCTAAGAATTAGCATCTGTAATACATAAACTACTTCCCTTTACTTTTTTCTGGTTTTTTTCTGTTGCTTATTCTTACAGAAAATGTAGTCAAAATATTTTGCAGAACAGCATCATTATAATGTTGACTATATTTTGTAATGTCCCTCTTTTCAGTTTTAGAAAATATTTTACCAGTAATTGAAAATGTTTGGAAAACATATTTCCGTCATTAGATTGCCTTGTAACACAAAGCCACAGAGTGTAGACTAAACATCCTAATAGGACATTTCTAGCTTTACTGAATACGCTCGTAGAAGTCCAGTGACCATCCTTTGCTTTTCTGCTATTTTTTTTCTTCCTCTTTAAGTCTGTGAATAAGATGATATAATAAAAGTATTTGGATGTGCTGTTTTGTAGTTTGTTTGGGTTTTGGTTTTGTTTTTTTTTTCTCTCACTAGCAACTCAGGGATTTGTGTTTTACTCTGTATTCAAGGAAAATAACATAGCTACAAGTTTCTTCAAACTAATGAAATTTTAGTAGTTTGTAAAGGGATGCTAATTTTCTCTCAAATTGTGCTCTCCTTTGGACCATCTAAGGTAGAGTAATGCTGAATGTGCTTTACTTTCACTGACTTTGATAGGATTGTGGATTAATAGTCACTCTGAAATTTGAACCATTAGATAAGAAATTGCTTGAAACATGAAATCTGACTTAGTTTACAATGTTTTGTGGTAAATTATATGCTGTATTACAAATAAAAGGTTCCAAAGAAATTATGACCTCTGTTTTTGAACATCATAGAGTAAAAGAAATTGAGAGATTCTTAAAAACTTTGGATTCTTATTTATGACTTTTTTTTATGGTTCTTTCTACTTTTAAAGCTAATTTTTAGGGACAGCAAAAGGAACACTTGCTTTTTTCTTTTGTTGGAAGCCCTTATCATATACAATACCTTAGTATCAATTTCTCCTAATGAGAACAATGTGGAATTAGTGGACCTATTCCTTTGATAGTACTTAATCTGCAGACTTTGTCATGCTTTGAAATGTGATGCAATTTGTGTTTTCATTGTGATGTAGAACTTAAGTTGTGAAAAAAAAGAAAAATAAAATCCACATATCTGAAATCTTACAATAATTTGATTTTACATAGGGAAATATATGGCTCTTTTAGCTTTGTCATGGGTCTTTCAGAACCTCCTTAATTTCAATTCTCATATGAAGTTATTACACAAACTTTGGCTTCATGCAAATGTTTGGCTTTTGGGGAAAAGATCATTATTGTGCAGTTGGAATTCCAGATTATTTTTTTTGTTCACTTTACTTTTACTTTCTTATAATTTGAAGTACTAGGTCTTTTTTTTTTGAGTATTTAACAGTATAATTATACATGTGCAACAAGTTAAATGTTTAAAATAAATTTAATAACATTAGTTGTAAGAGTACAAACTGTCTTCAAGAAAACTTCAAAATACAACAGCAGGAAATGTATCTGACAGGAGAACAGAAAGTGAAAGTCAGTCATGATTATTTATTCATTATGTAATAGCCAGAACCCACCATTAAATTGGTTATTTGTTGTTTTGCATCTCAAAAGGACTTATTAAGAGCTATTTTCCATTCTAAAGAAATTACATCTCAAAAGAAATGTTTAGAACTCATCCTTTCGAGGGGTCAGATAAAGCAGCTTTTTTAATGAGGAGACCTGAAACAGGTACAAGTTCCTTACCTGTATCTCTTTGCTTCAGTGAGGAAATGATCTGAATTAAGCTCTTTAGAAGATGCACTAAATGTTCATTCTTATTTGGACTCATCTTATCTGGGCATTCAAAAAATCGTGCTTATATCTATGTATCTTCCTATACACATCGCATATAGAAAGCTGCTTCTCCATCGTTTTTACCCACATTCCTTTCACCTCTGCCCCTCTTTTCTTTTTAGGCTTGTTTAGTGAAACTGCAGCACGTTGCGTCTGTATTTGTAGATAATGTTAGCTGGTACAGCAGGCTGCCACGTGCCCTAATAAGGGTTTTTTTCCAATGCAGTGAGCTCAGTGAAGACTTGTACAGTTTTGGTACTGCAATGTCAATAGAAATGCCAACTCACTTAAGTTGTCATGCAAAAGGATTGAATGACTAAAATGTTGTAGGACCCTTGTAATACAAGTCATTTACTTGGTTTTTTTTAATATTCCTGGCAGAGTGACTCCCCAACCAGGTTAAAATCTCTTTGTATTATCGGCATGATATAGTATTTATTACCATGACCAAAGCTGGCCTTTCTATAAAGACTTGTCTAATTTTCATGCTAATATGATTAAAGTGAAGAATGCCTAGTTAAAACAACTGTGCCTTAGTAGGGGAGGGGTTTTTTTCTGGAATTTTGTTAAGCTGTAAGCATCAGGCCTGTAAGTACATGGATTTTTTAGAAGATAGTCCTTGTTAACTAATTAAATGATAGGCTTGTATGAACGATTACCCATTCTGACCTGGATATATTTGTGACAGAGTATGGGAAGTAGTGGCTTGGCTCACCTGCAGGCAGCCTTGTATCACAGCTGTATAATTCTAATGTAGGTGATTTAGGTACAAAAGACCTGTAGAATCTGTATATAATAAAGGACACTTATTTTTTTGGATGTCAGCTTGAAACAAATGTAGCTTAAAATTTCCCCTAAATTGAGAAATTGGAGCAGTAATGCTAGCACTTCTTCCTGAAATGCGTACAATTATGAGGCAATAAAAAGTGAAAAGCTTCATTAATGTTTCATTTCAACTGATTATTAGTTGTTCATGTTCATTTTGTCTTAAATTGCACAGTTTAGAATTGTTCAAGAAGGCTGCTTATTATAGGTTATAGTTTGATAGATTTGATTCAGAGTATCTTTGTGTCGCATCTTCTGCAGTGCTTATGGTGGAATTCTAAATAAATTTAGATATTTTAGTTAAAATAACTAATGTAATAAAAATTATAAATTATTATTATAATTTTATTATAATAAATTATAATAAAATAACTACTGCTAACCAATTTGAATAATTAGGTCAGAAGGGATCTCTGTAGGTCACCTGGTCCAACCTCCTGAGCAAAGCAGGTCTAGCTTCAAGGCAGGATCAGGTTGCTCAAGCCCTTGTCTAGTAGAGATTTGAAAATGTCCAAAGATGGTGAACCCACAATCCTTCTAAGCACCTGTTCCAGGACTTAACTATTTTGATATCTTTATCAATGATCTGGATGAGGGGATTGAGTGCACCCTCAGAAAGTTTACAGATGACACCAAATTGGGCAGGAGTGTCGATCTGCTCAAGCATATGGAGGCTCTGCAGAGGGATCTGGACAGGCTGGATTGATGGGCTGAGGTCAATTCTATGAAGTTCAACAAGGCCAAGTGCTGGGTCCTGCACTTCAGTCACAACCCCATGCAATGCTACAGGCTTGGGAATGAGTGGCTGGAAAGCTGCCCAGCGGAAAAGGACCTGGGGATTCTGGTTGAAAGCCAGCTAAACGTGAGCCAGCAGTGTGCCCAGGTGGCCAAGGCGGCCAACAGCATCCTGGCTTGTATCAGGAATAGTGTGGCCAGCAGGAGTAGGGAAGTGATTGTCCCCCTGTACTCTGCACTGATGAGGCCACACCTCAGATACTGTGTTCAGTTTTGGGCCTCTCACTACAAGAAGGACATTGAGGCTCTGGAGTGTGTCCAGAGAAGGGCAATGAAGCTGGTGAGTGGTCTGGAGCACAAGTCTGATGAGTAGCAGCTGAGGGAACTGGGGTTGTTTAGCCTAGAGGAGGCCAAGGGGAGACTATTGGGGTTTTTTGTTTTTTTTAGGTTTTTTTGGTTTTTTTTTTTTCAAATTTTGATGGTAACTGTTCTGTTTGATTCAGCAACACTGGTGTAGCAGCAGAGGAAGCAGAGTTCTTGATTATACTTAGGCACAAGCCTGCCTGAAGTGTCATTAACAGTGAGCACAGAAACAAATAAAAAGTTCTGTATACATAAACTTTAAATAGAACAAATGATCTTCACTGGAAATTAAAAGAAAGTGTAGTCAGAAAAACCAACCACAATAGAACAACCTCAGTCAGCTTTCAACCTCTGTCTACTGTCACTGGGCTTCATACCACTATTTGTATTGTCTCAGATATTCAAGGACAAAGTACTGAATGATATTTTGAACTGTAGTAACTACCCATAAATTGTCTAGCTCTCACTTGAGGAATTTCTTACTTGAGGAATGTTAAGCAGTTGTAAATGTAACTTATCTATCAATTTAAGTGGAATTGCTTACATGAGTTAGACTGCTGTATCATACCCTTTATTTAGAAATTGGAAAACTTTCAGGCATGAGGCGAGTCAGTTGGTTGACTGAAAATGCCAGTATGCAACCCTGTAACAGCCATTTACTCAAATAGGCATCTAAAATGAGTTTTTAAATTAAAAGTTAATTTCTCACTGTGCATGTTTCTAAGTTGCCACTAATTATTAGTAAGTTAGAAAGTACAGGTTAACTGATAACCAAGTAAGAAAATTTGAAGGGAAGCAAACCACATGGCCTTGTTCTCATTTAAAAATTGATACAAAGTTGTACTAACAGCTTTTGCTTAGCAAGATTGTAAGGGAAGAGACAGCATCTTTCTAATTCAACCAAAAAACCAGTAATTCCCTGAAGCCCTGAGCCTAGTCTTGTTTTCC
This sequence comes from Gorsachius magnificus, assembly GCA_034008185.1. Taxonomy (NCBI): domain Eukaryota; kingdom Metazoa; phylum Chordata; class Aves; order Pelecaniformes; family Ardeidae; genus Gorsachius; species Gorsachius magnificus. Next base: position 26,887,583 of record CM067083.1, on the reverse strand, counting down.
CCCGATTATATTAGCAAGTCTCATAAAGGATGCTACCTCTCTCTAAATACCTGTTTTTTCTTTTACTTTTAGACCATCATAGTTGCAGCTACAGTATTACAGCATTTGTTTATTCTTCCTCAGTGTTCCTGGTGAAATCCTTACATGTAATGACCATTTCTTATTAACAGGGTTTTTTTCTGAGGATTTTTTCATGACTGTCTTACCACCCATAAGGGAACTTATAAAATATTGAACCCTTGCTATTTTAATCAATGATTATCTTTATTTTATCAGTCTCTCAAAGTTTGAGAGCCAGAAGAGAAAGCATGTTAGAATTCATTTTTCATAAAGCCAAAACTTATTTTCTTGAGCAAGCATCATTACATAAGGTTTTGTATAACAGTACTTGGGTTATGAAGCAGTTTTAAGGTTGTGCTGTAAGTGGGCTAATTAAAGATCATTTCCTTCAGCTTGCTGCTTTTTTTAATATGTGTCTTCCCCAAAACAGGAGGAGTATTAAAATTAAGAGCATTCCAAGTTAATCGGAAAAAATAATTTGTAGAATGGATGTTGGGAGTTCATTAACTATTAGAAGTACTTTTTTATACATGCAGATATTCTTAAATACTGTAGTGTGTTTAAGCATTTACACCAGCAAAAAATCTGCATCAAATTGTCCCATGCTTTTGGATCTCGCCTAAAACTCAGTGAGATTATTGGAAAGGTGGTCATTGACTTGAATAAGCTTTGGATCATGGTCTTATTTAATGATACTTTGCAGGTGGAGAATTCTTTCTCAATGTGTTTTCTAAACCTCTGCTGGTTATTTCAATATTCTGGTTAGAAAAATACTGAGAGTATTGTAATTTCTGTCTCAATGATTGTCACTGTGGGAGATTTCTTGGTGTCATGGCTTGGATGTAAAACTTGAAAATGGTTTGTCCCTTCACATCATGCTAAATTATGTTGCTTTCATAGTAGATGGTTGGGTTCATATAGCAGTGTGAACAATTAATCTCTTTAGTCAGTTGTGTGCACCAACGATATCTCACTTGGAAAAGGTGTGCTTTTAGTTGTATGCAATATAGAGGACTTAGCCAATACTTTTTGTGTTGAAAAAATGTTGCTGATTAGCTTTGTAAGGTCAAGCACAAGCTGTTGTGTTTCTAAAAACCAGCAATATTTTTTCAGCGCTTAACCAGAAAAGAAGCATTCAGTTCTTTGAGTAAAATATAAGAACACATCTAACTTTTTTGTATGTTAAAATCATCTCGAAGTGGGGCATATAATTAGATTAGAAACTATATTGCAGAGTAAAAGGATAGAATATTTAGGACTGTAATTAAGCAATACTTATTCATAGATTAGGATTTGTTTGCCTGCAATCAATACTATTATTTCATTAAAACTTATATTAGCTGCCGTTACCATTTTCTTGTTGGTTTATGAATAATTCCTTTTTGTATTTTTTTTTTCTTTTTTTTTCCTCTATCTTATTCTGATTTCCACCAAGGGAAACCTTTGTTGTATAATTTCATGTTGTTTAATGATACCAACTTTACTAACCAGAACTGCTTATTACATAAATGCTTATTGATGAATTCAGAATTAATTCTTAGCGTGTAATCATGATATTTCCTCACCAATATTTTGCTTTAAATTGACTTTTCTTACAGTGATTAAAACCAACAATACAAAAATTTACCATCCAACACACCTTTACATACAGCATACATACATAAATAGATTGTCACATAGACATACCTGTTTCAATTTCAAATTACTATATCCAGCAAACATTACAATTTTTTCATTATATACAGCTTTGTGATATGTGAGTCTTCATATGGTTTGACCTGAGGTATTTTCACTGAAGCTCAAAAGTAGATATACAATTTAAAAATATGTATTTACCATGTACTGACACAATTATTAATTATGCTACAAAATCTGGGAAATCCTAATATTCTGTTATCATAGTTAAAGCTAAAATATTAACATTCAATTTGTTTATTTTTTTCTGATTCATTGGAATTTGCAGTCTGTGACCTCTTTGGGCCTTTCTTGGCAGTCATGTAACAAGAGATCTACATGTTAGTAACAAGATATAAAGACAGCTCAGTGTATTAAATGAGATTGAAATATGATTGTTTGCAGAACTACTATACATCTGTGTTTTCCCCAAAACATTATCTTTTTCTGGAAAGTTTGTCTTCACAGAATTTGAGGTCTTGGGCAATTTTTTGAGACTTCTTTACATGTAGAAATTCAGGCCAATGACAGTTGTCCATATTCAATGGATTTTGTTGTTCAGAGGTACGAAGTCCAACATGTCAGACTTACTGCTCATGCACGCGGCAATGTAGGTTTTTCCTTTACACATTTAAGTTGGTCTGTATTTTCCATATAGGAACACAGCATACCTGATTATAAAGCAGTACAAGCAAAGCTGTAACAAAAAATTATTTGTTAGAAACTGACTTTTTTTTTTTCTGTATTTGTCTGGTTTAAAGCTAACCCTAAATATTTTTGCAGGTAAAATTGATACACATTTTACTATGTAAAGATTGCTTTATGTGGCTTGTGATGAATAGCATTATCTTCTTTTTATAAAATCTAAGTCTGTCACAAAATGTTACAAATATATGCCTGCATGTTTCACTGTTTAAGGAAAATGAACTCTCCAAATTTCCTAACACAGTGAAACAAATGTACAAATTTGGACAAGTTTCAGATATCATATTTTAAAAACTTAATTTTCTCTGTAGTAGGCTTTATGCTTCTGAGCTTGGTATTAGTAAAAAAAAGAAGGCCCTCCAGGAACTCTGACAATCATAACAGGAATAATTTTGCTAAAATATACCGGAGACAGATTTCTCCAGCAACATTTTAGCTAATCTGTCTGGAAGTAGTCCATGAACTTCTGAACAGGGAGCTATACAGCATTGCATAAGTTCATGAAAGATCTTTTCAGCAAAGCCTCTCCTTGGATTATGTGTCTTTGATGTGTTTTGTTTGAAGTAGTAAAGAGACAATTTATTCAACAAAGTGTTTCCTTAACCATGCCAAAACTTAGCTTCCTGGGAGAAAAAAAATGCAAAGCTCTGGATATTCTGAGGGAGCCTGACTGAAAATAACTTTTTAGTGTATGATCTTTATGTATGCATATTTTAAAGTCTTCACAAGACTACTGTCAATAACCATGTCACCTGTATACTTTCAAATACTAACTTTAACAAAGGTTTGGGATTTTTCTTCAGAGAATTTGAAGAGCAAAGATGTAGAACTTTGCCTGGGCTAACTGGCATCTTGCAAAGCAGATTTTGCGGAATAGGCAGAAAAGAGCTGCTGATTCTCTACCGCTTTTCCCAGTAGAGAATCAGTTCCACTACTGTTAGGGACAGCTTTAATTTGCAGATGGGAATCTTCAGGGAACCTTTTGGTGGAAGCTGTTTAGAAATGCACTCTCTTCTTGTCATCTCATAATAGGGGTCACCAACTTTTTTAGGTACCTGTTGCAATTACATTTTGTGATGAAAGGGAAGATGTGTATATTTTCTGCTCACTATGCTAACTTTTAGCATCTGAGACACCCTTCACTTTGTCAAGGGTAATTCTGCAGTATAATTTGGTTTTGGTTTTTAAGTAACATTTTTATGGGTGGCTAAAGGGTTATGAAGCTTTCTGTGTTTTTATTTTCCTAAAGGGATTGTGTGTCTTAGGTTGAAAACACTATGTATGCATCTTAAACTTCCTGAGTATTTAGTAAATAGACATTGGTTTAATTGAATTATTGATTGATTAGGCATTGGTCCACCTACATATATTGTTACCATTTCAGTGTAAAACTCCTTGGGATGTGAACTGAAATTAAGTTGGTAAAGTTTGGTATTTATTTTTGAATTGAAGTCCTTAGAAGTGGAAAAGAGCAAAGTATATCTTTAACAAGCATTTGCTATGATAATAGTTTCTCCACAAGCCTCATTGCTAAAACATCATGTATTCCCATTGATTCCAAAAGAAGTTCCTTAAAAGAAGTGCGAATTAGTAACATCAGGCATGGATTTTATGTGACTTAATCCATGTAGACTTTATCACATACAGACCTTCAAAACTGACATTGACTAATGTTTAGAGTATTATACCCAGATTGGTGGTTATGCATTTCAATTTTGAAATTTGTTCTTTCATAAACATATATGTGTACACATAAGCTTTAGTTCTGTTTAGTTCATAAGTTTGATTTTTTGTGAACAAACTGATACAGTAGAGACTTTTCAGTGTGTCTTCCCATCTGCTCTTTTCAGGAGGTGAGATCGTAGTCTTCAGCTTGCTTCTAAGCTAAAGGAGCTCCATTAGCCCTGCTTGAACTCCTAGTCCCTTGTCTTTTGTAAAGGTGGTTTTCTTCTTAGACGTAGAAAGGGAATTTATTCCCCATCCTGTCTTTATAGGGTTGCACTTCACTCTTAGAAGGCTTTTCCTGCAGTTTCACTGATATTATTGGTAGTCCTCTTTCCTTACAGGGTTCCTTAGCACTTCAAGCAGGCTTTTCTTAAATTGGCTCGGTTGTTAGTTTTAATACAATCTGAATCAAATAAATGAGTGCTATAAATACGGACAGGATGCAATTATGTATATAATTATACACACATACTTATAAAAAAGAAAGTTGACTTTTATCTTGGATTTTAAAGTGGAACTCAACTGTGGAATCATAACCAGCACTTTCATAGTGCATCTATGCAATGCAATATTAATAATAGCTATAATTACATTGGAGAATACATTATTGACATTGATATGTTCACATTTTCTGAACTTCCAATGTTTTCTGGAAAGCGCTACAGGGCTGTGCTGAAGTACTGCAATAAACATAAGAAATATAGGAATCAAATAACACAAAGAAAACTCACTGACTTTTGCAGCTGTTTTGACAGCGTATGGTATGTGACATTTTATCCTATGTTTATATGTGTGGCCATCCTAATCAATAGCTTTTTGTGAAGTATAAGGACCTCAAGTTAATAATTTGTAGCCACACCTTTACCGCTTTTTTAGACCGCTTACAAAACACAACTTTCTGCAGGAGCCATGTCACATAATTGAAAATATATACCCTTAACAACTTTAAAGAAGAGAAGGAGTAAGAAAACTTAACTCAAAAAGCTAGATCTACAATAGTCAAAGAGCAGAGATGTAAAAACAGAAGGAAACTGTATTGGGTCAGACCAAAGTTCTGTCTAGCCCAGTATGTTATCTCACAGGGATGAACAGCCAATGCTCAGGAGAGGAAAAAAGTGCAAGCATATAGAGCTACTTCCTCCAAGTATTCTCTTAGCCTCTAGTCATTTGTAGTTTAGGGACTTGCTGATTTCTCTGTGAGTAGTAGCCCTGAGAGAATTGTTTTTTCATTAATGAGTCTCTGCTGAAGCCTGTGTGAACTTTTAGCATCCAAAACATCCCACTGCAAGGAGTTTCACAGCTTAACTACATTTTGCATGAAGAATGATTTCTCCTTGCTTGTTTTGAATCTGCCACCTCTGAGCTTCTTTTGATACCCCCTACCTTCTGACAACTCATTACTGTCTTCAGCATTCAGATACTGTGACAGCAGGCACTAGGAATTCCTAAGATAGATGAATGAGGTGTTTTTTAATAATAATTGTTATGATTTTTAACACCTGGAATCTGAAATCTGTATATACTCTGTCTTTGGACGTTTTGGTCTTTGGGAGCAGATGTTCACTGTAGTTCTTTCAACATGTTTCTGGTTTTGTCTCTGACATCCTACTGTAATGGATTAAAATAAGCAATTTGGCACCTACTCAGGCCTTTAAATAAACTTTAATAAGTAGGAGAGCTATTGCATCTCTTGTGGTGCCAGAGCAGCTATCTACACATGGTTCTTTTCCTTTTATTCAAGGGTTGTTTGTCCCCTTTTTATTTTTTAAAATATTAGCTTATTTATCACTTTAAGAAGAATAATTTTAGCTTTTCTTTTTCTTTAGCAAAATTAGTAGGTCCTTAAGCATAGTAAATCAAATCCAAAGTAGATTTTGCTTCTAGATTTTGCTTCTAATAAGTTTGATCAAGAAAATAATTCCTTCTTGATTACTTTATTTGTTTTCAAATTCTCATTTCATGTGTTTTGTCAGGATATGCTGGAATTGTGGTAGAACAATTCTGAGATGGATGAATCCAAGAAACATGCTGTTATTGACAGCTGCTGAAAGGAAAGAAAAAAGCTTGACAGTCTAATCTGTTTTCTTTATCATATATCCTGTCAGCTATAGACTCTCATGAGTTCTGGTTTGATTTGCCATCTGAGTATTACAGTCAGTAACTGATTTCATCAGTATTTAATTTGTGATTCTAATAATTTTTAACAATTTTATTCAGGTTTTGTTTGCTTTTACAGACAATTGAAAATTCAAAATAATTATGCTCTCCATAATTTTTACCTCATTGTTTATAGCTGGTCAGTGTGAAGTGTAAAAATCTTAGCGCATTTAAAATATTTTTCAAGTTCAGGGCAGTTCAGAATAATTAATAAGAAATGGAATTAGATATGTAGAAATAGATTTTTAGTATTTTTCTCTTTTGAGGCAGAGCTGTTCAAGGGAAATCCATGATAGTCAACTGTATCAACAGAAATTTTAAACATTGGATACCTGAACTTTTAATATGAAGGGAAAAATGAAATGTTGTATTTGTATTTCAGACATCGGCCCATCAAAGGGGTCTCACTTGAGAAAAATATGGCTCTGTCTTCATAAATAGCGCAAGAAATTTTACCACATATTCATAAGGAAAAAAAAGAGCTATATTTGCATGAAAAAATAGTTCCTTCAATTTATACTGATTTATCAGTAGTGGAATCTAGATCACCATAATTTAGGGGACTGCTTTTTGTTTGTTGCATTAAAAGCCCTCTCCTTTAGAACAAAATCAGGACCAAAAATCTTTAAATATATTGACTCCTCAACTTGAAAATTCCATTTAGTCAGTCATGGCTCCTGAGCTGTATGTCAGTTGCAGCTGGGTCCCATGTTTCCTCCATGGTGTGCAGCTATACCACTGTCATTAAGCTTATCTACTGTTTGGTGAAGTTAACAGTGAGAGTGTGGTTAATTAGAGAAAGATATTTGAAGTAGACTTTTGTCAGGCACTTCTGAAAGTAGAGGTAAGAAGTGTGGAAAAAAAGATGATTGAGTCTAAATGTCATTTCAAGCTATGTCATAGCTACTATTGCTGTTCCACAGAAACTTCTTGTACTGATACAGTTCTAATGGAAAAGTTTACTTTTACCAATGTGGTTTTGTGAGTTTTCGTAGTAAATGAAGATTTTACTACACTGATATAAGCACAGGTTCTCCTGCATAATCTTATCCAAGCTAGGAGTACTCTGATAGTATAGTATAGTAGTATTCTCAGAATAAAAAAAGACCCTTGGTATAATCTATATCCTTACATGAGTTTCTAACCATGATATAGTTTTCTTTGTTTGCGATTAATTAAGTCATATGTAAAATATTTCTAGATTCTTTAGCTGTAATGTATCAGTGGTCACAATTACTGACATCTGCAGCCTTTTAAGAGACTAGGTATCATCCTTGCAAAATTCATCAGCCAAAGAAAAAAGTATACAAAGGTGATATAAATAGCTATAAATATTATCAACTAATGATAATGTTGAATAATGGGGTAAGTCAAGGCATCAAAAAGTCCTTCAGTTCTAGATAGTGTAAGTTCCATTGAATCTAGAATACGTCTTGAAGTGTATTCTTGTATTACTGAAGACAGCTGCTGTGTAATTAAGAATTACTGTTAATTATATTTTGGTTCTATACAAAGTTGATCATGAAAACTATGTTATATATTAATTATCTCCCCATTTTTTTATTTTATAGTGTTTTGGCAGGATATAATGGTACTATCTTTGCATATGGTCAGACAGGCAGTGGCAAAACTTTTACCATCACAGGAGGAGCAGAACGTTACAGTGATCGAGGCATCATTCCCAGGACTCTATCATATATTTTTGATCAATTGCAGAAGGTATGGGACATTGTTTTCTGTTTATTTTAATGTCTTGTTTACAAATACTTAACTACATTGCAAAAGGCTGTTTTTATAATAGAGTTAGAGGAAGCCCTAAAATTAATGCTGAAGAAAATATATAACTTCACACAATACCTTATGCAAGAATACATTGGTAATCATTTTGGTTTCCTGGTTTGTTGCAGTAGACTGAAAATAATGGCCATCCTTGGAGGGTTTTTTGTAGTTTTAAAAACCATACTGTTTTCAGTTGATGCAATGTACATTCAGATCACATAATTCGTTCTCCTTGTCTTAACACTTATATTGGCTCCACTCTGGTTTTGTACTGTATGCTTTGCATCACACATCTCATACAAAAATTGCTCTGATTCCTATGTTAAACCAACAATGTTGTATAAAAGATGGAGTGGTACTTCCACTCTTCACAGGTTAACTAATTTCTTTGTGCTTGACTGATGCTCAAAAAAAAATGTAAAATTATTATTAAGCATTTCTAAATATCCAGCCATTTATTTTACCTAATGCCTTTATTTTACCTGATGTTACTTATTAGCTAGAAAATATTACAGAATGATAATGCTAAATACATCTAATTATGATGAAAAGCAATTTTTAAAGTCAGTAATGCAAATCCTTTAAGTAGTTGAAAGAAAATATATATCCATATTCATTTGCGTTCTCTACTGTTTTCCTTTTTACTCCAATTATGTACTTGTATGGAATGTTTTTATGTGTATATGGTATTAATAATAAAAGTCTGATTCACTGAATATAGTTGGATAGAAACATTGTTAGGCACATTTCTTAACATAGTTACACATATATGACATATGAACAGGTAAAGATGTAAATGGTAAATTTTCACAAATGTTTATTGTTATTATTATTACTGAGATAAATTATTCCAAGTCATTCTGAATTATAAGTCCTTTGACTGACTGCAGCCTACAGGTTGGAAAGAAAGCTTAAATAACATATCCTATTTCTTGCCACATATAAGAGGACTGTGAGAACCAACGATAACTAGCTGATGATATAGTGATTGGCATTCCGGGTATAAGAACTTTTTTCTAAAGGAGGATGTGGGGCATGTGTGTTAGGTTATAATCAAAATATTGTAGAATTATTTCAATTTGACACTTGTATGCAATGAAATGAGTGAATAAGTGAAAGGATGCACCAGAGTAAGCACACTGATAATTGTTCATTATGTTTATGAGAAATTTAATTTTCTTTTAGTATCTGGAATATGGATATGAGTGAACACAATCATTCTGGTGCTTTTGTAACTATAGGAGGCAATAGTGAAGAGATGAATCTAATGTAATGTTTTGTCTCTTCATTTACTCCACCAGGCCTATGACTCATTTAAGATTAATTTTCACATTTTAACAAACTTATTTAATTAAAAAAATATTGTTTTATGTTAACATCAACTGTTACATTGTAGTTTTATATCCTGTCATTCATCTAACACAGGGTACCAATTCTTACTCATGCCCTGGCTGAGTAAGGGTTAACAATATTAAGTAATCACCTTGGCTCTTCCAGATGATGGCTTTGGCAGGTAAATGTACACAGCATATTGCAGATGCACAAAAGCTTACTCTTGTGGGAATGGAAATAAAAAAACCCAACAAAACACGTGACCATGTTGCCTTAGACCTTCTGCTGCACTCACATGACCCCATAGAGGACTTTTGCCACAGAAAGTGAAGGGGTTGATCTTGCAATTGCCAGCAACATACAGGGTCAACACACCAGCATTCTTTTCTAGTGCTAATTATGTAATAAAAAAAAAATATAATGAAAAATAACTACTGCATTTGCTGCCTTCTCAGCACATAGTTTCTACAAAACTAAAAATGTTTGTGTTTCCATTTTCAGACTGGGTTTTGGATCAAAAGCTCTACTTAGTTATGCTTATATATGCTTCTGTCTGCCTGCTTCCAAATCTTTGTGTTTGTTTCATACATTTTCTTTCTTGGTGCATCTTAAAGCATCTCTTCTTGGTGTTTTATCTTTCCACCTGCCTTTCTTTTCATACCTTTCCCTAGGTAGGATGGAACAGCAGAAAGTGGATTCAGGGACACAAGATACAAGACTTTTGAAGCTCTTACTTGCACTGAGACAGTGCAATTTGAAAACAAGGAAACAAAACTTTTTACCCCAAATGAAAAGCAAATCAAGCCCTTTGCTTTTAATAACATCTCGTTTTAATTTATTGGTCAGAAACTCTGTTTCCACAACTTCCTATTGTAGTTCCTTACTACATTTTTTCCTTCTGTTTGTAGTGTATCTTTTTAAATGGTGTCCCTTGAAATAGTGAACTGTCATTATCAGTAAAAAACCCCCATGTGTAATAACTATTCAATGAAAATTAAAAGTTCATATCTCAAAGTATTTTGTAAAACAACTATAGTGGGTTGGATTATTAAACTGCTACTGTGAGTGTGATATGAGTGCTTTTACAGTGGCTTCATCTGCTGAAAAGAAGTGACTAATTTTCTTTCATTTTGGAACTCATAGCCCATTATTTTGAAGTTTATGTCGTTTGGATTTGGCTTTGGGGCAGGAGAAAATTTTGTCTGCAAAACCCTGTTGTGTTAAGTTACATTTTGGCAATGTATTGTACAAAAAAAAAAAAAAAAAGGGATTACAGAGAACAACCAACATAATATACAGTGCTTAAATGTTATGATAAAGAGATTGGAAAGGAGTATGTCACTGATGTTTCTAAATGAAGTAAATCTTTGATTTATTTTTGTTGTTGTTGTTGTTCCTTGGTTGGTTGGTTGTTTTTTTTTTAAGCATAGTCTTTCTATCCATAATATGAGGGTTTACCTCTTTATAATGACATTCTTTTTTTGTCGAAGTGAAAAATGGCATGTTGCATGGTTCTGTAAGCAGGCTGCCATGTTCTAAGCGTATACAGACTTTTCTGGATATAAGGAACCAGTAACAAAACCCAGATAAACTTGTGGGCATGGTAGGATTTGGGGGGGATTTTTGGTTTGGGTTTTGTGTGTGTGTGTTTTGGTGGGGTGGTTTTGTTGTTTTTACCTTTTTCTTCTTGAACCTTTATGTGTATGGAAACAGAAAACATTAAAGTATCATGAATTGAAAATGTAAATCATACTGAAAAAAGAGAAACAGTGAGGAAGCAACATAAAAGCTGTAGTGATAAATTTGTCCTCTGACCTACCTCTGACTTCTCTTTGTAGCTCTTCCTTTTTTCTATTTTTTTTCTCTTTTCTTAACCAGGATAGCAGTAAAGTCTATACAACTCATGTTTCCTACTTAGAAATCTACAATGAATGTGGTTATGATCTGCTGGATCCAAGACATGAGGCTTCCAGATTGGAAGATTTGCCGTAAGTGATAAAACTACAGAGAATCATCAAAACCAACAACAGAAATAATTTTCATATGCCCTATCGCATTGTTTGGGGACTTTTTTTAAATGTGCTACTGATCTCAGTGTTAATTAACTCAAAATATTTTGTTTTCTCAATTTTATCAACACTGTAAATTTTCTCTTATTTTGTATATATAGAGGCTAGGGAAGCTAGGTGGGAATAACTGAAGGTGAAAATATTAAAAGTATTGATATTGTGCAGAAGAGATCTATTGCAGCCACTGAAAACAAAAGAGAAGATATACTTGTTTTTCTGATGACAGCCTGCCTCTTTATATAGTATGCATACGTGTGTGTGGCAGCCACATTTGTAACAGGCAGTATTTCCTTGCAACAGCAGAGAGGAAAAACTCCCTGCTTCTACTTGGACCTTTTCCTTCAAGGATAATTATTTTTCTAGAATAAGCAATTATGAAATAAGGTAAGTAACAGACAGAAAAGGCCACAACAAGCTCTGGAGGACAATACATTTACTTCAGAACGGATGGTTGTTATAATGGTTTTGATTGATAAGACACTAGCACCTACTAATACTTGGAGAAGGGTAGTAAATAAAGGTTTGCAGGTCATGAACACAAAAGTCTGGTGAAGTTAAAGATCTTATAATTTATAGGAAATCCAAATCCTAGTTTCTAAGCTGGTTCTGAAAAAAATCATTTATAGTCTGTGTTATTCTTAACACAGCAATAAGTGAGTGAGTTGTAGACTGCTTGCAAATGCCCTGAAATAATGCTGGGAATCATTAGCTTTCTCACTCAACATGATGGTGACTGAAACATGTAAATAGCAATTAAATCACTGCTGATACAAGAGTGGGAAATGTACTGGAAACTGCCAATGGAGGAATAACAGAAATCAATAGAATATTATATCGAAATAGCTAATTATGTTTTTACTATATTAAGCCCATTTTATTTATTTAAAAAAAAATCTTCCAAGTTGTGTTAAAATATAGCTTTAGGTTTTTTACACAGTATCTAGGACATATATCTACAAAAAAATTTTCAAGACTGATCTTTATAAAACAAGATAGTCTAGAGATAAGGAAGACAGCAGACAAAATATAAAACTGGACTGTAGGTTGGTCTTATTGCTTCACTTTCTTCATCTGTAAAATGGAACTAAATTTTATCACTTTGTGATGCATTGATGCTATAAGGACTGTATGTATTTACTCATGTCTTTCATGGTAAAGTTTAGGAATTTAATTTGATTTATTATCTGCTTCCTGTGCTATGCTGAGAAAAAATTTAAATCAGAGGCTAATTTGGATAGTAATTTAATTTTTGTGCCCATTTTTGGTGTGTAAAAAAAAGAAGTCTGTTACACTTTTATTCAGCTTATTAAAGTTAATGCTATTAAGTTATTCAAGTTTATTAAATTATTAATTCCATTTTTTTTTTTAAATTGTTTAAATTCATTATTTAATTTATTCAGTTATTGCAACTTTATTTGAAACGGTTATTTGGGGGTCATATGCCCTGGAAAACATGACGCTTTTTAAAACTAGGTTCTGAGTTTTTACTGATAATAACAAATTTTAGGATCTCAAAATTGGTTTATATTATGGTGATTCAGTTAAGCTAAGGCCTTTTAACTAAAGATAATCCTTATTATGCGTTAGTCTATTTTAGAAAAAAAAAAGTTGATAGATAATTTGGTTGTGAATTGGGGATAAAGCACCCTGGCCTAATCATAATTACCTGTAAACTTACATAGTGTATACTGTTGCAGGATGGGTTTTAGTGAGATAATAAATTTTTCTCTGCAGAGTAATCTTAGTAAGTGCTTAATGGTTTTACTGTACATGGTAATTATTGTTTCCAGTACATCATTTGTCAAAAAAATATGTACTGTACACCAAAACTATACATTCACTACTCATATTTAGCATTATATAAAAGTAATTAATTAATAAAATATTTTTTATTTATTTTTTAAGATAGTAATTTAGTGATTCAAAATTTAAAAATATATGGTGTCATTCTGAGCTAAAAAGGGAGTACAAATTGCAGGAAAGAGTAGTTGCATGACTAATTATATTTTAGGTACTTGGTTAATTTTTGTAAATGACAGGAAGTAGCAGTTACACTTAAATAAATAATAATCACATATTTTAAAATATATCAGGTGTCTATTAGCTAATACATGTTTCATTTTTCTGAGAATTTTGTGCTTAAGACCTTTTAGGTAGACCTTAGTGGTAGTAAGCAAAATACAGAATAATCTAACCTAGGATCATAGAATGTTTTGGGTTGGAAAGGACATTTAGAGGTCATCTAGTCCAACCCCCCTGCAGTGAGCAGGGACATCTTCAACGGTGTCTGGTTGCTCAGAGCCCCATCCAACCGGGCCTTGAATGTTTCTAGGGATGGGGCCTGGAACCTCCTCAAGTTTGTTTGAAAGCATGTATTTAATGAGAATAAAGCATGTATTTAATGAGAATATTAAAAAGAACTTATGGGGTTTTCTACTTTAAAAGGTCATATTATGCATAATTTCCTGTTGAACTCCACAGTGGATCATTAAGGTTTTAGGCACCATACAAAGCCAAAGGCAGGTTTTCCACGCTTGGGTAAATATTAGCAGTCTGTGCTGATATTCTCCCAAGTATATAAGATGAACGAGAGAAGTATAGCAATGTGTCATTTTAGAAGAGTAAGCAAAAGATTAGTTAGCCTCATAAAGTATGCAGATTGTTTTGGAACCGTATTGTTATCCATATTCCTGCAAAAGAAGGGTATGCAATTTGAATCAGAGATATGTACTTCTGCCTAGTGAACTCTATGTTAATGCCTTTACGTTATCAGTTCAATGGTAGGAATAAAGACAGAGTGATGGCATTCAGGTAACAGAAGTTATGAAAAGCGCACAACAGATTTCTTGATAGTACTTGAAAAAATGAGGCATAAAAATTGTATTTGATGTTTAAGGCAAAGCGAATAATAAAAAATTTTAAAAATGCCCATTGCATTTAATCAGTGCATCTCAGTTCCTAAAGTCAAGGGTGTGTAGACATCCCTTGTATATTCTGTAGACTATGAAGTTTTCATCTTAATACTGCTTAATCATTTCATTAGAGTCTGCTAGGCGAGAAGGGAAGAGGCTCTCACAAAAAATCCCTACTTTTCTGGAAATAAATTCCTGATAAATGTGTGAATGTAGTTCATATATCTATATGTATATGTATATAGATTCATATATAGAATTACATAAATATTGATGTATGCATTTGTAGAGATATGTATATGTATACATATTTATTCATAAATGCATACATCAATATTTATCATGCTTCTAATAGGTACAGATACTTATACATCAACTAATTTTGGTTTTGAAATCCCATTGAACTATTGTTTTTGCAGAAAAAATAACAGTATTCATGATATTTAGTTGTAATGATATTACATGTAGCCTATAGAAGATATCATCTGATCTACCTTAATGTTTCATATACAATATGCCTTAGTTGACAGTTGTGACTCATTTTGCCTATGCAAAGCTGGCAGTGTTTTAATTTTGTGATGCTGTAGCTGAAACACAGCATATGCAGATGCAAATACATTTGAAGAATATTACTTGTTATAATGCAAAAATATTGACAGTCTAATTCTGGCTGTAGCTGTAGAGAGTACAAGGAAATTATAATTGTTCCCAAGCATGTAAAAAGTGTAAAACTATTGCTATAAAATATAACTGGTAGAAAGCTATTTGAATTCTTACTGCCATCTCTTGTTTCCATAAAAGATTTGCAGGACTATTCAAATTAGGAAAATTTTTCTGAAGCTCTTAATTTGCTTTGAGGTTGTACAGGAGTCTTTCTCCTTCAACAGGTTCTCTGTTGTACAGTGTATTTGTCATTTATATAACTCCATGATACTGAATCGAACCAATTTCACTTAGTTATAACCTACCAGTACAACCTTTTCCTAACTCGTGTGTATTATTTCTTAAGAAGTAAGAATTTTCTTGGCGCTGAACAATAACACAAAAGTATAGACTGAGGTTATAGAACCATTACTCACAGATTAAATCAGGACAACAAATAAGTTACCATTTTACCTGTCTAAGCTATGGCAGGTGACACTCTTGCATGTACAGGCAAACTAAAATTAATGCTATTTTATCTTAAAATGTCAGTCTTTAAACTGCAGTAGTTGAGGAGCTGCTTCACAGGGAGCTCAGACAACTATTAATCAGGAGTGATGTGGCCAGGGGAAAATGTAATCTAAACTTCCAACCAGCATAAGTGATTCCCCATTTTTGTGTGAAGATTCTTTAAAATCCTCTTTGATAGGGAAATGTATAAGATTTTGTATGAAGTTGGCTGACTTAAAAAAACCCCAAAATAAAACAACCCGATACAAAAAACCAAAACAAACCAGCTAATTCACATTGAGTCCTCTGAGAATTCATTCCCAACTTGTGCTCTAGAAAGATGTTCACTTGGACTATAGTTATTATATTATTCCATAAAAAGGAAGACACTTTAAGCTAAAAGCCAATTAACTTTAAACATCAACAGTGATACCTATATCAATATTTATTAGTAACATGCAGAACTTTTATGTTCCGTGGGGTCAGTATAAAATATTTTCACTTAAAAAAAAAATAAAAAAATCTGTAACTGAAAATTGGTTAATTACCTTAAATGAGTTTATACTCTTCTGTTTCTCCACTGCCCTCCAAGAGCTTTGAGTTACCAAACTACTGACAAGCAAAGCTTAACCAACTAGTATAATAATTCCTGTGCTACTTAACAAAGAATAATAATAATTTAAAAAACCCTAAAGAATAATTTTCAACATATATGAAATATATTTTATTCAGTCTGATTTTTTTTTTAATGCAAATATGCCTGTTGCCTGTCTCGAGGCTCAACAGTGTTAATGTCAGCCCTTCCCCTTTTCAGTGGTTGTACCAACTACGTAACCTAGAAACTGGCCGCCATCCACAGATCTTCAAGAACTATATTTTCAGTGTTCTGAGAATTACCAGTGGTTTAAAATTTCTAAGGCTAATAATATTAGCTCACTCTTTTCATATGAAATACATTCTTTTGAAAAGAAGTGTTTAGCGTGTTACTGCTGAATACTAAAGATTAGGAGAATACAAAGATTTGTAAACTTAAGCTTTTCTGTTTGTTTATGAGGAGACAGCTGAAAACTGTTCTGAATAATTTCTTCAAAGATTATGTTTTGTTTACTACAGCCCAAACAAATTATACTTTAAATGTGTAAAATAATTTCAGCATACATTATATATTGTTTATTTCCGTCCAGTTTTTATGTTGATTTGTTTACTGAAAACCAGTAGGAAGTAGTCAATGAAACTTATTCTAAGGCGACTTTTTTAAAGGCATCGGATGAGTAAATTGATTCAGTTCAGATCATTCTTGTGCTGTTCAAGGCAATTTTACTTTTGAATATCAAAGTATTATTTAACAAACATTTTTTTGTGAGATTATTGCAGTTGCCTGCAGATTATACCAGATCTTATATGTTTTGTTTGTACGTGAGCCACCAATCTCATTGTTTCAGTTCTGACTCCTTGTTCTGCTTAGTGGGGTGAGGGAGGAGAGAAAGACAGTGCAGGGCTCTTTCTGAATCTCAGTAAGAAAGGCCTGACAACAAATGGCTTAATAACATAACTGCTTTAATAAGACAGAATAAGAGGAGGAATAAAGGTGGCAAGTAAATCTTACACCCCATCAGATGCTGGGCACCCTGTGTTCGTGCAGCATCGGATGGAGCCTGAGTATGGATTTCCCCATGAAGCACTGCACAGAGCAGCACACATCCTGTCTGTGGAGAGAAGCTCTCCCTTCTGGTCATTCGAGCTACTGTGTAATTTCCTTACAAGAAAACAGCTCCATTTCTAAAAGGTGTTCTCATGAGAACTTGCGGCATTTTTTGATAAAGGCAAGGCCATGCAGACAGTGTGATGACCAGGTGGGAGCTGCCTGCAGGCTGTTCTGTTACAATGACCTGGCTGAATTTCTCCTGCAGCCAAGGGGTCTGTGTGGCACCACACAGGCCTGAATGCCACGCTGTGCATGCGGCACAGCACAGGCTGCGCCTGCTATGGCAACTGCTGTGTGGATCACTAACTCCTAAATGTGCAAGTCTCTCAGTCAGTATCAATATATGCCCATGTCCACAAAGGGTAGACACGCAAATTGCATTTTTCTTGTCTCCCATGTAGAATTCATTGGATACAGTGGGAAGAATTTCCTATCACAATATGATGTGTCAGGTGAACAGTCTGCACCAATTCTTAGTCATCTCATACTTCTGTCATGTCTCACAAGCTAAGGAGATTATGCTCTAGATCCATACCTGAATGGAAAATCAAATCTCTGTGCTATTGAAAGCTGTGCTGGTGGTGGAAAAACTTTGTAACCTTGCCTCTTGAATCAGTGTTGACTTTGTCCTCTGATGTAGTATTCGGGGAGCTATACTTCTGAAAGATAATTTTGTCTGGATGATATAGAAAATTATGATCTTGGTCATTCTTTCTTAAAACCTAAAGTAAAGCTCCTTGCAGATTAGCTAGAGTTATCCATTAGTTTATTCTGTTCTCCAAGACTCCAAAATGCATGCTTGCTGCTTTTCTCTATTTGTCCTTTTCCTAAATTTATTATTGGCTGTATAGTCTCCTCCTCATGCTGAAGTAGTATCGCTGTATTCTGCTAATATATTGTCATTTAAAGGTATGTATCCTCATGTATTATTTGTTTACATCATTATGATTAATTTTTAAATGTTTGTAAAGTTTTTGACGTTGTTTTAGATTTCTTTAATTCTAAGCCCTATAGGCAGATATAATCACAGGAAACTTGATTTTTAAAACTGTCACTTGTTTTCCAAAACTTATTGTTTTTTTTTTAAAATTAGTTATGTTACACAAATTAATGAGATGGTATTAATTAATCAAGGAAAGCTTTAACTTCATTGTTTGCCAGTAACAGGAATTTCATAAATGAAAGCATTCAATGTGTAAGGCGCTCTTGCATTAATGGCAGCACAGTTGATGCAGGAAAGGGTCTGAGTTAATAAGAGCATAAAAAAGGCTGATCCCATCCTACAGGTTTCCTAGTCAGCTACAAATTCCATCCATTAAGCCAAATGGAAAAGATTCTTTGTTTATAAAGGAAACAAAACCTTGTCTCTGCCTTCTTTCAGTCATTAAGGATAACTTACCAGAGTTTTTCCATTCCAAGATCCAAGTTAGGGCTATGAAATTTGAAGATTTCACTAATCTAGATAATGTTCTATAGAAATCTATAATCATATTGTACAGTAACTTTATAGCACTATAAAATAAATCATTTTGTTGTCATTTTGGAACGTGTCTTTCTGAGGAAGTTTTGACAGATGCCTCTCAAGATGTACAAAACTAGACTTCCACCTGGAAATCTTCCTAATAGCTGCAGGGCCACTGTATAGGAGGCTGTCACTTGTTCGTGATGTCCCCACTGTCTCTTTTCTGATATAATAATCCTCCAGAGCTTTTTGGCCAAACAAACATCTTCATTGTCCGGAATTGTGAACAGAATACAACTTGACATTATTAAACATTGTTATGAGTGAGCAGAATTACAGGTTGGGTTTATGCTCTGAATGGGGGAGGCAGAGTTTCATGACTGTACTAGTGCTGTTTTAGCCAACCACACAAAAATAAGGCTATAAGTTGGAGTCATAATCATACTTGGAAAACAATTTTTATTGAAGAAGCATTGTGTATACTTTTAGATGGTTTTTTTTTCCTGAAAATATTGAGTGTATTGCAGTGTGTTCAAATTATTTCTGTATATCCATTCCAATGTTTTGACCATCAGAGGGTGAAGTACTTCCCTGATGTTTAAGAATAATACTGTAGAATGCTGCTTAGCTGCTCATTTTGATTCTGTCAATTTTGGGGAAAAAAAGACAAGCAGAACAGAACAAAACCCAACCTGTGTGGTTTTGAAGCAGCTTGGAGTAATTAACATGCAATAACTGTATAGAGATAAAAACCCAAGCCCCGTACTCCCTCTTGTGGTTAACCTTGAAGAATATGAAAAAAATATATATACATACATATACGTATACATATAGTGTGTACATGTATATATATAAAGTATTATCTATACTTACAAGGAAAAAATTGTTAACTTAAAACCCCTTCTAACGTTAAAAAAAAAAAATTATAATTTTTTTGTTGTAAGTTATCAGAGAACATGCAATTCACCCTGAAGGACATGTCATTCATCCTCAGAATTAGTGTATTTCTAGTTTAACAGGGTCTTCACTCTGTGAGTTTTCCAAATCCAGTGATGCACCTATGTGGATTCCATGTTGAATAGTATAGAATAACCTAACCGAGGAGACCCTAATGGCTACTCACTAAAGCCAATAAAGTTTAACTCTCAGTAACATGATCAAAAGAAAAAAAATCTTATGTAAAGGGGCTATTTAAAGAAGTGAAAAGGAGTTTCAGTAATATTTAGTAGCTCTCCTGGAGCTCTTGCCATACCGTTTCTACTTCCATCTAACTTCCTTTTTCTGAATTTTAAGGCTTAAAGAAGTACAACTAAGAGCATTTCTAACTTCAGTGGAAATAAAATAATTCTGTTTACTTGCTTTTAATTTAAGAATCATTTACATATTACAATAATAAGATCATTTACATTTGTAGCTATTACCATTTGAAGAATGAAAAGAGAAATAATCTTGACAAATGCAAAGTTATTAGAAACAGGCAGGCTACAGATGTGTTGATTCTAAAATATTCTGCCTATTTGTTCCTCAACATTATGGTATGCCTTATGTATAATTTGTGCTTAAATAGCTGTAGTAATGGCAAACAAGCCCTTACTTATTATTTGTTTGTGATGATTCATCTAACCTCTTGCTGTTGAGATTTACTATACCTCATTAAAAAAAAAAAAACCACGCAAAACTTTCTCTAATAGTTATAGATTTTATATATTCCTTTTCTATGTGGAGGTTTATAGTAAAGGAATAAAAAGGAGGTGACAGGGTTAAAAAAAAATCAGCACTTCCTTTAATGTGCATCATTTATTCTTCATTATTTTAGTTTTTTTATTATGATTGGGGCTGGGGTCTAGATGACACCTTTTAGGTGCAATTGCAATGAAAATATGGGACAAAGATTGCATTACAACAATTCTAGTTTTCATTTTGAGTTGGTTTGGGTTTTTTTTTTCCATGTAGAAAAGTGACAATAATGGAAGACTCTGATCAGAACATCCATCTGAAAAACTTGTCTCTTCAGCAAGCAACCAATGAAGAGGAAGCCTTAAACCTACTCTTCTTGGGAGACACCAACAGAATGATTGCTGAGGTGAGAATTACTGCTACAAATCTTACTTAACACCATCAGAGT
The DNA here is from genome assembly GCA_034008185.1 of Gorsachius magnificus. Taxonomy (NCBI): domain Eukaryota; kingdom Metazoa; phylum Chordata; class Aves; order Pelecaniformes; family Ardeidae; genus Gorsachius; species Gorsachius magnificus. The sequence goes on along the minus strand of CM067083.1, from coordinate 26,866,726 downwards.
TAAAATTGTCATAAACTTCTTCACATGAGATATATACTTTGGAAGTCCTTGGAGATAAATGGGTAAGGAACTTCTTTCTGAGTGTATTTCCACAATGAAATTAAATAAGCATTTCTCTGATGATAGCTTTCACTTTGCAATGAGCTTTCTGTTTTTCCTTAGTGAATCTGATTAGTGGTTGTTGATGTCATAACTTACTGCAATTAAAATAAGTAAGAAAAAAATGTCTCATAAACCATAGACTGACTTTTGAATGTGGCATGTATCAACATATAAACACATTTAAAGATTAAAAAACATGGCCTTACAAAGCATTGTCAAACATTCCCATAGAAGTACTAAATTGCCTTTGAAATAGTTACAGTAAGAGTTAGAAGTCCCCTCTTTTTTTTCTTCTTATTGTATAAATGTTTTGTGTTATGTGTAAAAGAACAAAAGGTAGTGTGAAGCACATGCAAAATAAATATTTGCCAATATGCAAAGACAAGGATATTTGCACTGATTCTGGAAAATTAAAATTAAATGTTTCCGTATCCAGAATCTGTAGGGTTTTTTTTTTCCTTATCTTCATACTTGGAAATGGAATGTAAATGTAAAAAGTGTATCGTATAATGTGAGCACTGTCAATGTGTCTTTACTACAACACAGCTAATTCTATTTTAGAAATTTGTGGGTTTTCTTCTTCTGTCGGACCAAAAAGATGTATAATAAATCAGTGACAAGAAACATGCTTAAAGTATATGAAATAGCCAAGCTGCTTGCTGCCCATGTGTACCTGGGCACAGGGAAAGAAGCATTTGATTACAAAATGTAAATACGCAAAAAACTGATTTGTTCTCTCTTTCTCAAGGGAGTCTATTTCAGCAGTGACATTTTGAAAGGCAAGAGCTAATCAAGCTGTACTTAAGGGCTTTTAGTAAATATGAATATTGAAGCAAGGAACCATTCGATATTGAAATGGAAAAATTGATACAATTTAGAGGAGAGGAACTTGAAAAACTGTAATAGAGGAGACAAAAAAGATGACATTGGGTTCAAAAGTCTGAAAACCTATCATGGTAGTTGGTAATGAAAACAGAAGAAGAAAGTTCATTTCATGGAGAAAGATCTTCAGGAAATGTCTGATCAGTTTAGAGAAGCTGTGTATGAAAATGAGACAATATTTAAAGAATGGTGTGCTGCTGGCTGACAGGGTCATAAATCAGCAATTTTACAATTCTGTTATGTATTTGGAAAATGTTGCCTAAAGAGAAAATATATCCCAAACCCTGAAAGTCATGAACAAATAGCAGGACTATTGAAGATGTTAAGTCATTAATAGTCAAGATGAAGTAATGCTCAGTAAAAGTAAAAGAATATTTTTAATGGGTCTCACCAAAGATATGTCTGCTCCAGTTTCCTGTTTTGAACAGTGGCCAATAGCAAATATATAGAGAAGAGTAAAAGATAAACCAAATAAATAATTATATTTAAAAAAAAAACCTCCTAGTTTTCATTAGTTTGCGCTTCAGACTATTTATAGCTAATAACTTTTGTTGTATTTTTTCTTTATATGAATTTGCCCAGATGCTTTTTTTTTTTTTTTTAACCTCGGCAAATTTTTACCATGAAATCTAATGTGACACAAAGTTCCATGCCTTACTTGAACTGTGTGGAAAAAATCTACTTTAGCTTGTTTTTTAATCTACAACTTGTTAGTTTATTTGGGGCGTGCTGGTATAGCCTAGCAAGAATAGACATGAGAACGTGTGGGACACCAGTAGTAGAGAATTCATTAATCTGAGTGTCTTGGGTTAGGTAAATGCTATGCCATTGTCACTTTTGCTGCTTTGGCCACAGCAAGAATTTTTTGTTATAGAAACACTGTAAAGTTATCATTTCGTTGGTCTTTAATGAAGAGTTCCTAAAGGAAAAAAATACAGAGAATACTTGCTTGGCATAACTGCCACGCATTTCAGCAATATTTAGTCTGAATGCTAGTGTAATTCCGAAAATGTCAGATGAGGTGGATTTCATTGTAAAAGTTTTATGTAGTTACCTCATACATTGTTCCTTTGCAATTGCAGCAGGTATGTTGCAGTACAGTTCAGTGAGTTTACCACCCGTTATCATTTAGCATTTTTGGCCTTAGGTGACTGTGGTACTTTATATGGTGACTTAGGAGAATGAGAAAATAGTTTGCAGAAATGAGGGATTAATGTAGAGGTCTAGGGAAAAGGACTTACGGCATCAACCATAACTTCTCCAGAGATCCATATTTTTAAACCTTAATTGAATTATGATAACACTGCCTGACCTCAGAAAAGATTAGGACCCCATTTAAGTAAACTTTAAAGAAAAAGACACAAGATTAATAAAAGAAATGCTTGATTCATCTTTTTTTAATGATGAGGAGTTTGGCTATGGAAAAACTAAGATGACTGTCATGGATCACATATGAAATCTGCAGCAATCTAATGCTTTACCCCTGAGATAACCCTTCTTTGAAGAGTTGAAGGAACATTTTGAAAACAAGAATGACAATTTAATTTCTGCAATGCCTCTGCTAGTGGAGTCTAACTTGTGTTTTGAAGGCTGCATTTTGCCCTCAACACCGACTGTGCTAAAAAGAAAGTGATTGTAATATTAAGAGTATTCTATAGACTACATTCATTTGTTCATTAAATGTCAGAACCTAAGGGAACATTTATAACCAAATACTACTTTCCCAAACATAACTATATAGTTCAGAAGGAAAAAAAGAGGAAGTTAAACTAATTTGTGCAGGATTGGTTTATAGGTTAGTATAGGACCAATCTTTTGCTCTAGTTTTGACATGTACTACAGGTTGTGGAAATGGTAAGATGGGAGACATCTATGCACAAACGCTTCAAAATCCAAATAGGAAGGTTTTTTCTCGTGTTTTACCAGGGAGAAATAGGCAGAGAACAAACCCCCAAAAATGTTTCTTTTGTTGGCAGCTCTTCCAACTGTAAGGGCTATATTTTTGTTTGTGTTTCCTGTAAAACACAGTTTATTCTTGCATTTGAATACATAAGAATCTCAGCAACAGGTTTAAAAAAAACCGAAACCCTGAATTTATTTTTTATTTTTTAAGCCAATGTTATGATTTAGATATCTCAAATACATACAAAGGATTTAAAAATCTAATTTCTACATATGACATGGGTGATCAGCATCTAAAAAAGCTCATGTACAGAAATAACTGGCCATTTAGGTAGTGTTCACAAACCATTTTATTTTTGTAGGTATATTATTAATATGTCTTCAGCTGAAGTGGTCTCTTCTAAATTCTTGTCATGAGAATCTCTTTTGATTGCTGTCCTTTGAAATAATATGCCTGGACCTCTGTGATTTGGAGAATTCTTAGTAGTTTTTTAGTATTTCTCTTAAAATAGTAGAGTAAGGTAGAGCTGGTAGCCTCCCAAGGGCATGCATCAATTTCAAAACTGTAAAATCTTTAGGAGAAATTGGTATGTCTGAACACTGCAGTTGCATGTACAGTTAGCATTTGTTTTTCCTCTAATGAAAAATTACTTCATTTTAATGAGGAAGGAAATGGTTTAGTACATGGGTTTATGCCTATAATACTCCATTGTTTAAATTTGGAAGACAGTGCATACTACACTGTATTTGTTCCATTGCTTAAAATGTTTGAAGTACACATGGGGCAAGCAGCAAGCTTTTGGCAATGTTTATTTCAAGAAAGAATGAAACTTTTAAAAATTTAAAGATAGTTATGGGGACTGACTTCTGACCTCTGAATTGGACTCATTCCCTTTGTATTTATTTTTATTGTCCATTAGTATTCTCTTGAGTATATTTAGAAAGCCACTGGTAGTGTTTGAATGTGTTTTGTCTTGGATGAAATATGAAAAATAGGATTTGAATGTGTGAACATATGAGATTAAGTGACACTTTTGCCAAGAAGGCATGTTATCCATGTTAGACCTGCATTCCAGAATGAATTACAACTTTCTGCTTTCCTAGGTTCCTCACTGGTATCAATTGTTAATTTATTTCCACCCTGACAAACCTTTTCTATAGTATCATTAGCACCAAATGGCATCATCATTTCAGCACAGGTGCTTTCATTTCCGTGTGTGGAAAAATAATCACTGGTCATACATACTACGTTGAATAGTCCTTAAAGTCCTTTGAGATTTATATGGATAAAAGGCACTGTATAACATAAAGTTTAATAATATCCTCACCAGGGAATATTAATTGCTTTAAAAGTTACCTCAGTTACCTTGTGAAAATGCTTTTAGAAATCAGGGGAGTGTCAGGCTGCACCTATTCTGATCCTTTTATTTTCATAGCAATAAATTCGCAATTTCAGCTGGGTCAAGTGCACTTAAGTACACCTGAAAAGCCTCTTCACTTGTACCATATTAATCAGAAAGGAAACTAAAGATATATTAAGCTCTCGTACATCTACCAGATATAAAGGCAGGAACCTCCTATTCTTCAATTTACATACCCTTCCATATAGCGTGGTTCTTTTGGAACTGGTGGAGTTTATATTAGTTAGACAGATACATCCACTGTTTTTCAACAAAGAATTTCTGCTCCTTCAGCCTTGCAAAGACTTACAATGTTCTGTGCTATAGACCAACAATTTGAAAACACCAGTATATTCTAAGGATGAGTTTCAACCAGAGAAACAAACTGTTTTATATTGCTTTGTTGTCATCCTTGTAGGAGACAATAGCTCTTTCCTTATCATCTGAACTGTGAAATGACTGAAGCTGTCAGAACTTATTCCTACAGGTATCCGTCTGATTGTAGCTGGAGATTGGAGAAAATCAATTTGATATCAGCCTTGGATGCTATCAGTGCTTTTCTCTTTTCCCTTGCCCTTCTTCAAAAAGTTCAAAAGCAAAAAAAAAAAAAAAACCTTAAGAGGAAAAAGAAACCTTTCTTAAAACCCCAGTATCAATATAGGGTGGGGGAAGAAATGATTGAGAGCAGCTCTGCCAAGAAGGACTTGGGGGTCCTGATGGACGAAAAGCTGGACGTGAGCTGGCAATGTGCGCTGGCAGCCCAGGTGGCCAACTGTACCCTGGGCTGCATCAAAAGCAGCGTGAGCAGCAGGTTGAGGGAGGGGATTCTGCCCCTCTACTCTGCTCTGGTGAGACCTCACCTGGAGTACTGCGTCCAGCTCTGGAGCCCTCAGCACAAGAAGGACATGGAACTGTTGGAGCGGGTCCAGAGGAGGGCTATAAAAATGATCCGAGGGCTGAAGCACCTCTCCTATGAGGACAGGCTGAGAGAGTTGGGCTTGTTCAGCCTGGAGAAGAGAAGGCTGCAGGGAGACCTGATTGCAGCCTTTCAGTACTTAAAGGGAGCCTATAGGAAAGATGGGGAAAATCTTTTTAGTAGGGCCAGCAGTGACAGGACAAGGGGTAATGGTTTTAAACTAAAACAGGGTAGGTTTAGACTGGATCTAAGGAAGAAATTCTTTCCAATGAGGGTGGTAAAACACTGGAACAGGTTGCACAGAGAGGTGGTAGAGGCCCCATCCCTGAAAACATTCAAGGCCAGGTTGGATGGGGCTCTGAGCAACCTGATCTAGTTAGTGGTGTCCCTGCTCACTGCAGGGGGGTTGGACTAGATGACCTCTAGGGGTCCCTTTCAACCCAAAACATTCTATGATTCTATGATTCATTTATTCCTTGGCTAGTCACTAATTCACTCATACAGGAAAATCACGTTCTGATGTCTAACATTTTGATTCAAAGAAGGAAAGATTCCACAGGAACTGTATAAACTGCCAAGTGGAGATGGTTTGCAATACAGACTGAATGACTGCATTTGTCACCTGTGAAATCTTTTTGTCCCAGCTGTCCTTAACTCTTTTCTGTATTTTCTCTGTCTGAGTGTATTTGGCAGCCATGATCAACACATTATTCTTCCAGATAGTAGTAGTTTCTCTCAGTCTAATGGCGATTTTCAAACAGCTTTTCATATGTTTTTCTCCTATTTAAGAACCTTTCTTATTCCTCAATTATCAAGAACTCTATTTAGACCAGTAGCATCCTATTTCTGGGTATTCTTCTTAGTGAAAACATTTATAATAGCAGCTGCAGCAAATAAAGGATTTGGGAAATGCATTAATTATTGTACAGGGAGGAATTTCTGCAGTGTTTTGCTGATTTAAGATAGATAACAATTAGATTAAGATGGATAACTTAGGCTCCAGCAAGTTTTTGGACCTTTCATGACATTGTAGTCCTTGACAGAAACATTCAACTCAGATGCTTCTTGCAATATGGCTGTGCTGCAGGTTCTCATTTAAATAGAAACCGCCTTCTTGCAACCGTTGTATGAATGTATGTATGATGTAATGGTTTAAGTCATGAAGCTTCTATACGGTTTATTTAATTTCAGCAAACACAGGTATATCGCGGTCCTGGAGAAAAAGGAAACTGGGTTTTATGGCTTGAAATATCTCTTGTACATATTTTCCGAGATCAAACAAAACACTGATGCTTTACCAAGTCATGATCTCGAAAGAAATGTTATTGAATCTCTCTTTTACCATGCCACAAATGGGCAGCAACAGATGACCTGGCATCAATTCCTTTGTAGTGTTCATGTGATATCACAAAGCATCTGATCCGCTTATGTGGTTTATGATGTCACAGAATTCCTGGAAAAAATTATTTCTTTGTAAGTAACTGCAGCTCATCAGTTGTTCTATATATAACTTTCACAATAGCAACCATCTGCTGAGAGCCAGGCCACTCCCCTCTTTCTTTTTTTTTCCTTCATCACATGAAATTAGTGTGAGGATGATTTCATATACATATGGTTTGAATACTGCTAACAAAGCCAAAATGAACTCCGAAAGCTACTAAAGGAACCTTTTAGTAGGCTCTGAGACACTGTCCAGAAAATGTTGTTTGTTTGTTTGTTTTCAGTTTTCAAACATTTGGAACAGCTTCATGGTGATACTCAGAAGTTGCATATGTAATACAGCAAACAAACACACAAACAAAAAGGCTTATTTTTGGACTGAAGATGCTGTTGAGTTGTCATTTCTGTTGCGTCTGCTTTGCATCTACTTGTGTGGTAAAACAGCAAAGTGCGGGGGATTATGACTGCAATTAACTTTTCATGATCACATCCCATTTAACAGTTAAAATTTTTATTGCTTTACACTTCCTGCAAGAGCTCTAATAGAGCTTTCTCTATACAGGAACTGCAAAGTGGAGATAGAACTATGTTGTAAAAAGGAGTATTGGAGTATTGATTAAAGCATGGTTCTACTTTGAAGAAGGACTTCACAAAAATAGCAGTTTGGGATTCTAGCCAATGAGTTCTGAATCAGTTTCACTCCTTCTATGTGAAAAAAGAAGCTGTGGACGGAAAAGCAATGGAATTTCTAATGACCAGTCCAGCAGAATTTGCTTGGAACATGTGAAACCAGGTTGTGGCTAGTGTATTGCTATAGACAATAAAGACCCGATAGGTAAAATATTGCCCTGAGCTTTTGGAACTCTGAATCCTGAAGTTATTTTCTTTTATGCTTTAAATTGTTTTGCCTCTATTGGAGTTAAGCAGGTGTGACTAGAGGCACATTTTGAAATACATGAGGTTTTGCTGCATAGTGAAACTTAAGTTTGCTTAACAATGCTTATTCTAAATTATGATTATTTCTTCTGCTTCTTTCCTAGCAACCTTTAGTGTGCTTCCACAGTTAGACCTGTATTGATACTCAATCTGGCTTAGACTTGTCTGCAGTGTAGTGTGACCGATGCCATGACTGTGCAAAATGCCCTCAAATATCAATCCTGTTGCAGAGAATGTCCTTAAATATTAATTCTTTTGTGGATTTTGAGCTGAAAAAATAAAATATTCAGGCCTGCTTCAAATAGCTGCAAGTAGTAAAATCATAGCTCCCCTAGTAAAATAAGTGTAGCTGGCTCTGATTGCTCATGGAATCAGAATTGCTGCTTAAACTGCATTTTAACAGCATATAACTTTTTCTTAGTATAACTGCATTTAGGTACGTTTGGGAGTATTTTCTTGCTTGACACCTTTCCGTGAGCCTGTTTATTTTCATTCCCATGCTACAACTCACTGCCCCTTCATTTGTTCAGCTTTTCCTCCGAAGACAGCATAGTATGTGACTGCACTCTGATGCTCTGACACTCATTTCACAGGATTGTGAAATGATCCTTAGAAACCAGGCAGTTAAGCAGAGCCAGTGGCTTGCCTATGTTATTCCAAAATTCCTCGTCTGTACAAGCTAATGATCAAAGCTCTTCTCCCTCTCCCTCTGAGCTTGGCTTTATTAGGTAAAGCAGCCCAAAATAAAATAGTGTTAAGGCTGTAATTTCATTGCAGAATTTTCACCAACAACTACAAGTGTACGCTATTCCTGCACACCACCTACTTGTTCACACACTGTACGCTGCCATTTTCAATTATTCTAGCAGAACATCTTTATACAGCTGTGCAGTGACTGACTCAGGAAAGTGATTCAGGTTAAATATTTATGGTTTGCAGATTATTTTTTTTTTATTTTTTTTTTTTTCTTTGAGCTGGGTCAGTTCCCAAAACCAGTACAGTTGTGCTGGCACAAGGCTGAGAAAAAAATATTGGGAAACTGAAGGGGAGACAACTCAACCAAGAGATATAGCTGTTCATATTATTCCTGGTAAAGGAATATTCAGCTTACAGTCTTTCTGTTAAGAGCTGTCCTTTCTGGATTAACAAGACAACACCGTCAACACCTGCAATGGGTAGGCTATTTTAACATCTAGAATGTTTCATACCTAAGGAGACTATGGAGGGGAAAAAAAAAGCAATATGTTGGTATATCTAGTCTGAATCACAGGGTATAGCTAAATAAATAATTACTCTAGAATAACAGAGGACTAAAGCATAGAAAAGAGGTTAATGTATACAGTTTAAGAAGGATTTTTTAATAAACTTTTTGATTAGTAATAAGTATGGATTCAGTTTCTATATCAATAATATTTATTTATTAAGTTATTTCACTACCCTATTTTTCTGCAAGTTAAGTATTTATGCCCTGATGACAATATAGTCATACTTGTTATAGTTTATAAATAAAAATATTATTTACATGGTAAACCTATAATCTCCATATATATATTCTAAAGCTTTAGCTATTTATAAAATAGGAATAATAAGTAATTCTTTTAGTTTTAAGTTTCCAGCAACAGCTTGATTTAACTAAATGAAAGAGGCTTTAGATGCTTAAAGATTTTTTTAGATGTTGTTTAAGAAAAGAAAGGTGCATATCTGATGACATGTGGTCATTTGAAATCTAAAATTAAATGTGAGAGCTGTTTAAAAAGTTCTGCATTTTAAATATATTGGGAACGCCACTGAAGTCGTACTAAAGCTGAGCATCTCTAAAAATTGACCAAGAATTTCCATGTGTCTAATTAAGGAATTATGGTAGTAACTATTCCAAATAAATATATTTAAAGTCAAACCTTTTATGAAACCCCTGTCATGCCACATAAAAATCTGATACTGATTTTGCCAAGCTAATTTTTTTATAAAAGTAATGAAAATGTGAAAGTCTAAAGCCTTATAGAAAGTCCTAGTCTTAGTTACACTAGTAGCTATCTAGCCAAAAAAAAAAAAAAAAAATAGAAATGGGCTTACTGATGGGGAAGTTGATAAACTCTTGGAGGTCAGGAATTATTAACTTTCCTTCCAGTCAAGGTTCCCTTTTCTACTATTCCTCAGTATTCCTCAGCATAGTAAGGCCAGATGTTTTGCTGATGTACTCGCTGTTAGAGTATCTTGGAACAAGGGTAGTTCATAGAATCATTTGGTAGGAAAAGGCCTTTAAGATCATTGACTCTAGCCATACCTGTCCACTACTAAACCATGTCTCTAAGCACCTCGTCAACCCATCTTTGAAATATCTCCAGGGATGGTGACTCGACCATTCCCCTGGGTAGCCTGAAAACTCTTTCAGCGAAGAAATTTTTCCTACTGTCCAATCTAAACCTTCCCTGTTGCAACTTGAGGCCATTTCCTATTATCCTATTGCTTACTACTTGGGAAAAGAGACTAACCCCCACCTTGCTATAACCCTTTTTCCTACCCTCAAGCAGATCAACACTTCCACCCAGCTTAGTGTCATCTGCAAACTTGCTGAGGGTACACACTCAATCCCCTTGTCCAGGTCATTGATAAAGAGTTAAACAGAGGTAGCCCCAACAGTGAGCCCTGGGGAACACCACTTGTGACCGGCTTCCAACTGGATGTAACTCCATTCACCACCACCTTTTGGGCCCAGCCATCCAGCAAGTTTTTTGAGCAGCAAAGAGTATGCTTGTCCAAGCTATGGGAAGTTTCTCAAAGTAGAGTGCTGTAAGAAACAGTGTCAAAGGCGTTACTAAAGCCCAGGTCCACTACATCCACAGCCTTTCCCTTGTCCACTAAGTGGGTCACCTTGTCATAGAAGGAGATCAGGTTAGTCAAGCAGGATCTGCCTTTCATAAACCTTGTTGACTGGGCCTGATCTTCTGGTTATCCTGGACATGCTGTGTGATGGCACTGAAGATGATCTGTTCCATAACCTTCTCTGCCACTGAGGTCAGACTGACAGGCCTATAGTTTCCTGGACCCTCCCTCCAGCCCTTTTTGTAAATGGGTGTCATATTTGCCAACCTCCAGTCAAGTGGAACTTCCCCAGTCATCTAGGACTGCTGATCAGTGATGGAAAGGGGCTTAGTGAGCACCTCTACCGGCTCCCTCAATTGCTTGGTTGCTTCCAGTACAATTTGTCTAGATCAAAGTTATCCAAATATTTGGCCAGAATGTGAGTGCCAGGTAAATCCTTTTGGGTTCTTGCATGTTTATGACAGATGTAATAGCTAAAAAATTGGATAGATGATTTCAATTGCAGGGTTATTGACTTATAAAAAAAAAAAATTATTTATTAAATGAACATTGAAGACTTTTCTTTTCTTTACATTGTAGACACCAGTGAATCAAGCCTCAACCCGATCTCACTGCATTTTCACTATTCACCTCTCCAGCAAGGAACCTGGATCTGCAACTATCCGACGCTCCAAGTTACATTTAGTAGACCTTGCTGGATCAGAACGTGTTGCGAAGACTGGAGTTGGAGGTCACTTACTGACAGAAGCCAAATATATCAACCTCTCATTACATTATTTGGAACAGGTAAAATTGGGATAGAGTAAAACATTTCTTCCTTTACTACATTTCTGTTTAGCAATGTGCAATGTTTTGGAAATCTTGGTTCCAATATTCAGTTAGTCTTAGGATATTTACTGCAGTTTTTAAAAGTGTTTGAGTGAATAGATCTTCATTTCTTATAACATTTTAATTTAGGAAAAGCTTAACAATTAAACAGTAAGGTTATAGTAGGTATACAGGGTAGTATTTAAAAAACAGTTTTCTTGTTTTATTTGGAATATTAAAGATATTTGCAAGATTGCAGCTATATTTCTGCTAAAAATGTTCTTTGTGATCTTCTCCCCCTTCCACAGATGGGATGAGGATGTATCATTCAAGAATCGTTGAACTAAAGTGTTTGGATTTTATTTAGTTCAGGCATTGTAATATGGTAAAATATTGGGCTCTTCTTTCATATGTCCTTTCATTCCTCTACCAATGTGAATTTTCAATCTCTTTGAAACAGGAGTTGCCTTTGTTAATGTATTTATGGAGTAACTACCATAACCGGTTTTATGCCAATACATCTCCTAGATGCAACTGCAATAATAATGATAATAAATCTCCACAAATCTTTATCATACAGCTGTTGTTACTGAAAAAGGTTTAGCCTGTTGATTTAAGGTATACTAAAATCCCTATCCTCCTTTCACTGTTGCTTTTTATTTTACCTCTTTGGAAAACACAAATATTGAGAAAGTAGATTAATCCTGACTAATCTTGAAAAATAGTTTTTTAAAAAGAAACAAAGAATTAGTAAAGATAGCAGTGGTGAGTGGAAACTTTGAAGATGAAGCATTCTAGTAGAATAGTTTGGCTAACGGATTATAATTATTAATAATTATTATTATTTCTTCTTCTGAGGGACACTATTATTTTTCCTCAACTGATATGATATAATCATTTTCCCTTCATGACTAGAAAAATAAGATGCTGCATCTGAGGATCCTCATAATTTTTGTGAATATAAGTGTGATGGTGAAGGCTGTTCACACTCATTAATATCTTCTTTTCTAGTATCTCTTTTCTTTCTGCCAGGTTTATAAGCGTTGTCTGTATTCCATAGCATTCTTTCCTTTCAGATACTTCTTTTCAGCTTAGTATTTGTGACATTGCTAAAAGACATTTATGCTTATTTATAAAAACTTAGTGCACATTACATTTATGTCTCCTCATTCTGCTGTGATATTTTGTATTCTAATGCTGTAAAACACCAAGCAAGGTTAAGAAACTCTTGGCAATCAATGAAATCTCTTTTGTGGATGCTATGCTATTAAATTGCAATCATTGAAGGTTTATAAGTGTGGATTTCAGACCTCAATTGTAAGAGAAATTAAGTTCTTTCTAAGATTGAACACATAATATTGTTCTCACAGGACAGTACGCACTGTTCCTGTTGACATAAATCTAAGTTTTTTTGGAATTCTTCTGGAGAATACAGTATTTTTTTTTCTAAGGCTTCTTAAAATTTTTTATATACAATAGCAGGTCTGTGAGGCTGTCATTTAGTGGGAGAAATAAGGGGAGGGAGGAGAAGAAAAAATGCTTAACTCTAAAATTCAGATTTGTTCTTTTTAATTTATGTTCCATTATATGTGTTATTTAGTAAAATTTACAGTTGAGGAAATCCATTAAAACAGAAAATTTTGTGGGTGTCTCTATGTGAAAATTCTTTAAAATTAGCATTAGAAAATATAACTCATTGTTCCACTTACTGGGAAGAATATTTTTCATTTTTGTATTTTCTGTTTTTCTGTTAACAAGAACAAATCTCTTAGATTTCATTTTATCTACAATCAGAGATATTTCATCTGTCAAAAGAAGCTTAAGGCACAGCAGGTGGCAGTCAGTCATTTACTATTACACTGAATTTTTTTTCATACCCCCCATTTGTTTAAATTTTACCTTGAAGAAAAATGTCTGTATTTCAGTTGTACTCATGGGAAGTGATAAGGGTAAGTGATTCTAAAATGGACCTCTTCAGAACTGTACAAACTGAACTCAGGATCCTTCTTATTTACTGTATAATTTTTATGTATCTTCCCTCTGGCTCTTTTCCCATCTTGTCTATTCAGATTGTAGTCTCTGTGTGGCAGAGACCAGGAGGCTGCTTATTAATGTATATGCTAGACTACTATGAGGTTTCTATGCAAGATTATAAACAGAGATATAACATATTTCCATCTGTCAAGTTGTAATAGACAAGATTTTAAAACCTTGATCCATGAATGGGTTTCCAGATTCCTTTAAAGATAATAATTTTCATATTATGCATTCATCCCTTTCAGGGCTGCCAGTGTAAGATTTATAGTAATAAGAAAGTTTAACTTTCTGAAGACTAGTAAGAGAAACTAGTGCCAACAAAAAAGTCGCTACTAAACTTTCTGAAATAATAATTTTCTGAAGTGCAACATAAACAAAATATATGCTGGTTTGTAACATTTATTAAAGGAATAACAACTCCTAATCATATAGGATAGCTTGCAGAACTCATATAGCAACAGTTTTTCAGTAAAATGCTTAGCCAGTTAACAGTTCAAATCTTTTCTATCGCAACAGATCATGGGGTAATCTAGCTTTTTATATAATAATAATTAGGTCCCATAATATAAACAGCTGAGAGGGGAAACTGAGAATAGTAGGTGTACCATTTCCTTTTTGGCCAAGGCATATATATTCTAAACTCAATTATTTCTTCCCAGAAGTACATTGTAATCATGCACCCTTTTTACCATTTTCTCAGAAATAAATGTATTGACCCCTCTAAGAACCATGTGCTTTAATAATGTGTAATTTTAAAAGCATATTTAGCAAATATTAAGGAATTTTTTACTCAAATACTATCCATACTTTATTATTATGATACAAAAAATACAAAGAAGATTTTCAGTAAGTTCCTGTGTCTTAGGAAAGTCTGTGGTTTTTCGTTTGTTGTGTTCAGTTTCCATGTTGCTGAGAGGCACTAAATCTAGAGTATAATAAAATTCAGTTTATGTCTTTCAGGTTTAGTTCCTACAAAGACATATAAACATGCTGATATTTAAGCTGAAATTATTTCAATAAAATCAGTGGTTTTGCAGATAACTGGGTGCATGAGCATAGTTTTGTTGTATCAGAAGTTTACGTTCCTGAGCAGATTGGTTTTGTTCTCCTTCTGTGTCAATCATTAATAGACATGTAAATTTAACAGTCATTTCCATTTTTACTATTGTTTCAGGTAATAATTGCCCTTGCAGAGAAAAACCGGTCCCACATTCCTTACCGAAACTCTATGATGACCTCAGTGCTAAGAGACAGCCTGGGAGGAAACTGCATGACTACCATGATAGCAACGCTGTCTATAGACAAAAGAAACATAGATGTATGTTATTTCCATCTATTTTAAACAAAAATGTTTTCACTTCTATAAAGATCCTGCTCTTTTGGCTTTTATTACAGTTTGCAATTCAAGTGTGTATGCTTTTATTCTTATCCTTACAAAAAAATGTTTTAACTTTGTTTCCAGGAGATACTTTTATCAATGGAAATTGCAGTAAGGTATAGACAAATGCTTTAGGAAATTTGCTTTTCTCTAAGTAATCTCAAGTCAAGGAGCAGTTGCACCTAGTAATGAATTATTTTTATTTTTTTTTAAATTTACTGTTTTCCTGATGAATAAATCTTTGAGTTATGAAAAGGCATTTCCAAGGAATTTTCCACAGGACATATTGGTAAGATCTATAAGTAGATTATGGATCACACTGAAAGCCTTGGCAGAACTTCTGGAGAGTTCTTTAGAGTTGACATTTCATTAAGTGTGGTAGACAACTGGAGAGTTCATTGGCTAGGAGAGGGAATTGGGTGGGTTGATTTGGGATTTTTGGAAATTTTTGAAATACTTTTATCTCCCTCCACCAATTTCCTGCACTGGAATTATATGTAGTGATGTTTTCTTATATTTGTTTACCAAAATATGTTGTGATGTAAATACATAGAACCCTGCTCAGAGCCATTTATAATCTATTTATTTCCTGATTTTCTATAACACCAAAGCATTCTAATGTGAATAAACAAGAAAAAAAAAACTGTTAAGCCTAACACTGTTTGCTGAACTACAGTGGAAAGCATTATACTAGAACCATACTTCATCTAGTTGAAGAGGGTTTTTTTTTTTCTTTCAAAAATGGACTTCAGTGTTAAATGTAAACAGATTGTTCAGACTTGTAAACATGTAATTATGCAAGCATGATGTCTAGTTACAGATGTAACTGTATAAGTTTGTTAATGAATTTTTTTTAAACATGTGGAATAGGCACCCTTTCGTATATCAGTTCATCAGGTATATGTATCTCACATTGCGATATGGGTTTCTATTTTGGGAATATTTAGCCCAACCAATTTTCCAGAGTAGGCTACTGACAGTTTTCTTGCTCTTGCCTCAACATACACCATCTACACAACAGACCTTCTTCTCCAAAAATAAATAAAAAAGTCCCTACCCTGCTCCCCAAAATCTGATATGTGCAAGTAATATTAGGACAGTCAATATTGTTAAGTCAATAAGTCAATTATTAATTAGATAGATAGGTCTCTAGCAAGGTCTGGCATGTAAGTATTGGCTGATCTCAAAGGACAGAACAATACCTAGGGATCCTTAATTTCATTCTGTGCCCTAAGTGGGAGTATGCACTGGTGGTCACAGAGTTTTCTACACAAACTCAGTCTTTTATCTTCCTTTTTTTTTTTTTTAAACCTTCCTGCCCTCCTGCACCTCATCTTAGCTCATCTGACAGTGTTTTATCTGGTTTCACAGTTCTCCTGTATGGGTCCTAGTTCCAAGTCTCCTGGCTTGTTTCTCATTTGTTCTAGACTTCCACTCTTCTTCCCTTCATCTCTTTTCCTAGGTTCTTTTATATATGCTTTTCTAGCCCCATTGTCACAAAAAAATGGTTTCTTAATTTTCTCTTTTTCTGATCATTCAAAAGTTTCTACGTTCTGAATATTATGGCTTTTTTATCTTTTAGTGCCAGATGGGGACTCATTCAAAACACAGTTGATCAGAGGATTGACTCTGTCAATAAAATATGTACTATGATTTGACAGTTTTATATGTCACTGTCATTAATATGCCAACCTATTTTCCCTTGAATATTATTGGTTTGTAATATGAAATGGTAGGTTAGTTCTGTAAAACATACAAAATCTAGAAACATAGTTTGATGACTTCATTAGCAGTCTGTTCTACTTACCCAGTGCAAAGCTAACTGAAATTTTTCTGTTGGTTTCTCTTTCTTTTTCTTTTTCTTTTTTTTTTTTTTCTGTTTCCAGGAATGTATATCAACCTGCAGATTTGCACAGAGAGTTGCGCTTATTAAGAATGAAGCGGTTCTTAATGAAGAAATTGACCCCAGATTGGTGAGAGTTGACTGGGGGCAGAGGGAAGGAGATTGCTTGTTTTAAGTTTTAATAATAGATAGCAGTAAAATGGATGTTGAGGATTTTATACTGAATCATCCCATTAGACTGTTTTTAGATGCAAGTTCCATTTTTTTCTATAAAATAACTACTATTTTTATTTTTTTCTTTTGGACAAAATTATAATTAAATTTAATTTAAATAAATTAAAACCCCTAAAGGTTGTCTCAGCTCTTAAGGCATCTGAGGAGCAACGGTCACTTTCATTATCATCTTTATGTTGCTTCTTTTAGTGTGTTAGTTTCTAAATCATAGTAACAGATAATTGGATGACCCTAAAACTCTTAAAAAATCTACTAAGATTACTTGTCACTTGATGAAGGCACACTGCTGCACTGAAACAGTTCATGTATTAAAAAGCTAAGTCCTTCCTTGAGATTGGTCCAAGGAACATTTTAGCTAGGAAGAAAGAATTCTGTAAAGTTACCATTAGGAAAAAAGGAAGACAAGTAAATGAGATGTAGAAATAGGTTTCCACCCTAAAAGCATTAAGCTGATGTTCACATCCCAAAGAGCAGCAGAGGAGCTCTGCAGAATGGATCAGGGATTTAGGAAGTACAGAGTAGGACAGAGATAATAATCCACGTTGGTAAAGCACAAAGCATTGCCACATAAAGAAAAAAGTTTCTTTTTTTAATGTGCATAACAAAAATGTACTTTACGTCCTGTATGCTTTTATGAATCGCATTGTCACTCTCTTTAATGGGTAAAATTATGACTGTATTTCTAAATTTCTCATGACTAACTTGTAATTACAAGTTTTATGTATTTTGTTCTCATATGACCTTCTGATCTGGCCAGGAAATGCTTTCCTCTTGACAGCTAGACTGTAGAATGCTGGATTATATAACATAAGAAATATTTGTTGTCTAAAAATTGGGGGGTTAGATGGTTGATTATTTCATTCATTGTTACTTGATGGTAATTAATATATTTCAGTTACTGTTAATGATTGTGCTTTTATTTTCTCTTGTCCTTGAAGTTCAAAGAGAATAAGAGATTCTTGACAGGTTTTCTGCTGGGGTTTTTTATTGTTAGTATTTTATATTTTTTTCTTTCCAAATTATTTCTAACAGTAACAGCATCACAAAAAAAAAAAAAAAAAAGAGCGGTCAAAAAATAAACAGAAAAATCCAGTAGGCACTGAACAACTTCTTCATTTCTGTCTGTCTGTCTTTTTCTTTCCTATGTAGGCTTTATAGTAGCAAATCATGCAAAACATTTCTTCCATGGCCACAGAAGCCTTTGATTGAGGTGGAACACATGCAGGCTCCTGAACATTTACTACATCCTGTGGAGCTATACTCCACGAGTTTGGTATGTCTCGCTCTGCAGGATCATTTAGCAAGTAAAGCAAAAGTGGACTCGTGAGAGTTAGAAACCCATCCCCTCTTGTGGAAAAGGCAGGGGAACACAAGTACCTGGGCTTTATATGGCTCTGTGCTCATTGTGGAATTTGTTGCCCATCAACTACCTAAAGTATATTCCTAGGATGCAACCTGATTATTCAGTAAAGTGCTGGACTTACAGGTTTTTTTCATAAAATCAACTGCCATTTATTTGCAGTATTTTTCATCTGTAAGTTGAATGCATGCTTTGTAAAAGGAGTGCAAGATACCTATTGACAGATCTGAGATAAGTCTGACTTGTGTAAACTTTGACCTTCATAACGGAGACTTCCTGACTGTGTATCTTACTAAGAAGATGAATTTGTACACATTGTACCTTTTAAGCAACTCAGCTTTGAACCTTTCTTGCTCATGACCAAAGGATTTGGTTTAAACTGAAAACCAAACTGTTGAGCCTGAATTAAATCTAATGTCATCTGGCATTCATTTAAAAATCAAAATTAAAATATTGTGCTTCTGTAGATTTTTGTTTGTCTTAATAATACTTGAAAGTCAATCTTTTATCCACATCCTGAAAATGGTATTTGTGTTGTTGTCAGATTGAGTTTAATCATGCTAACAGATTTGAACATTGAACAGGGATGGTACTGTCAGTTCAGCTTTCTTCCTCTTTATACTCTAGCCCCAAATTTTATTTTATTGACTCACTAATGGGCACAGACTACATCAGAGTGTGGCACCAGAGTGAGGTAGCCTAAACTCAGGTCAAGATGTTTGGCCTGCAATATTCCTTGTCTTGCAACATCTGTAACTGACAGTTCACCACCTTAATAGATTCTTAAATGAAATATTATAAGTTAGCCTTTCATACTTTATAATAACAAATGTGTTACCAGTAAATTTAGAGTTAAAATAAATCATCATATGTATGTTCAGAATATTTTGATTTTTAAAGTAAAAATACTCATTCAAAGTTTAGGAAGTCATGTTTAAATTTAAACATTAAAAGAAATACAAATGTTTGAAGGAATTTTAACATCCAGTGAAAAGGTGTCATCAATTTCAACAATCTTATTTCTAGAAAGTGTGTGCAATCAAGAATGATACATTGTTCCTCGAAAACATTCTTCTCTTGGAAACTTATTTTGCATGTGGAATCAGTGTACTAATATCCATCCAAAAATATGATTGGACTCCTGGTACATTTGAGCCATTATAAGGCAATGCATCATTAAAATATGCAATCCTACAGTATCCAAGAACTTGCTCATTCATGTTTTAGACTTCGGGATTTGCATGTTGTCCCTGCTTTGTAGAATTTGGCATTGGGAGGCTAATGATTTGTAAAATATGGGTTTATACAGACATTTTTTTCCAAAAGTACAGGCTCCAATAATGGGCCATTAGAATTTGAAAATCTCTTACAGTTCTCAAAGTCACTTTCTCAACCTTTACTAATTAATGCAATTTAATTTCATTATGTTGATTTGTACTATTCACTTGTTGTTAGCAACTGTTACATCCTACAATTATGGTATGCTGTATTTCTAATAAGAGTGGAATGTTACCTGAAAAAAAAGAAAAGTTAAGATTAAAATACTAAGATATTCTTTTGAACTTTCTGTTTCTAAAGGGAAGGTAAACCAAAAAAGTCAGTTTCGGTGTGTAGTTGTCCTTTCTCTAACAAAGACATCAGTTCTACTTTAAATGTGTTCTCATTACTAATAGGAAAAACTAATGTGTCAGAAAGCTCTTTTTATTCCTCTGGCAAATTATTTTTCTCTTTTGCAAAAAAATCTTTCGAACTCTTTCTGTACAGCCATGTCTTCTAACACTAGAATTTACTGAGTTTGGAAGACTTTTCTTGGTTTTATAAATGGAAAAGGAAAAAAAAAGTGCTTGATGTATTTAAGGCATTTGGACTGTTTTTACAAAAGAGCTGTTTAAAAAAAAGAGAAAACTGAAGTATAATGTTTCCCTAAATTCAACCTTCTAATGCAAAAATCATAAATTAGCTATTAATTTGTAGGTGATGCTTGGTTTATGCCTTGCTGTTTGTAGATGATTGTCCAGCTGAAAAAGGAGATCCAGGAGCTGAAGGATGAGCTGGAGCTGGTGACTGGCAAGCAAAGAACTTCAGAGCTTTCACAAGAAGAGCTGCTTCAGTAATGGCTTACATTGTTTTCATTTTCTTCTTTTGTGGTGATACTTTTCATCAGTTTCTTTGTTGGCATAAATATTTATATTCATCTCAGAGTTTTAAACTTCTCTGAGTGAATAATAAAGTGAAGTTAGGTGCCAGGTTAGAATGGCAGTTTTCCATGAAAAGCTGTATGAGGTTGCTGGCTGTGTTTTTGCAGCCTCAGCTTTGAGGAAGTGAAGTAAAGTAAACGCAAAGGATGGGAATGCCTGTCAGATGCCAGGCAAAAATAAGTGTTGTATAATAGTGCAGAATGAAAAAAAAAAACCAACACAAAACCCAGTCTCTCTCAAAACTGGATATATGATCTGAGTAGAATTCAAGAAATATTCTTTGTGCTGAGAAGTATCCTACTACAGTGTTAGTCTGACATAGGCCAAGAGAAATCTTGCATTTCTAATACACAATTAATCAATGTCTTAAAAGCCAAATATTATTTTTTTTTACTGCGCATGCTATTGAAAATGCATGATTAATTCACGTAAGTGTTGTAACATCTTACAGCTTTTTGTAACAAATCAGTACAGCATGTAAGAACTTTCTATCTCTATTGTAGAAACATTTACTTAGGTCTAAATGTTCAAAATAATGAAATTCCATTCCCAGTTTTGAAAAATTAATTGATTCTGTAGGATGGACCTATTTAATCTCTGTGCCTCATCTGTATAAAGCAAGCAGTAACTGCCTAGAGATTTTGCTTGGTTAGTATATGAATGTAACTAAGTTGAAGCTGTGAGAATTTTTTGTCTTATTTTAATTTCTCTTGGAACTAGTCCAGAAGAAAACTGCCAGTGCTAACAATGTCCTCTGACATCTAGGAGATTCTGGAGAGATGAGGACAAGCTGCTACCTTGAACCTTGAGTTTCTCATGTAGATTGTTATCATCCTAAATTCTTGGCTTTGATTGTTTTGTTTTGTTTTAATTCAGAAACTAAATGACATCTGTATCAAGGATGAGGCGCTAGATAGCATTATGTATATACTTCTTTTACACCATTAATCTGAGTCATTTTCAACATAGGCAGTTATCAGTATAATCTTCTAACTAGAAATGTCCCTTCTGTTCCTGATGACTTAATACTTGTTTATCCTTCTGCTCAAAAATATGGGAGTCAAATGCACAAAGAACATTACAGGGTAGCATTGGATGTGACAAGATCAAGCCATAGAAAGAAAATGAAAGAAACAATAAGAACAGAGAAGTATCTTTCTTTTTCTTTACATGCAAAATTAAATGTCCTTATTAGCTAGTTTCTTTTTAACCTGACACACCTAGTCCTTCAGAATATGAGTGACTGTCAGTGATTTTATTCAGATATACTGAAGTAATCTATATATTAATTTAAAGATGTACTTTCCTAACATTATTGTAAAAATCTGCCACATTGATGGTCTTGTTTGCTGTTTAGTTTGTATAGGGAAACTGGGGTTTTGGAAATCACTTGGGTTTTTTAGGCCACAGCCATGAATCTTACTTCCTAAGATTTCCTACCCAACTTTTTGCCATGAAAATGGCAGTCTTACAAATGGGAATGGGTTCACAGTTGATAGAAGTTTTTAATATGAATATGGAAAGGAAAACTAGGAACGTACCATCTGCATACAGTTGCACTATAGTGTATGTCTGGGAGGACTTGTTTCAGAAATATGTGACTAAAAAGTGTATCAGTTGTATGTTTTTACTTTTTATCTAGTATAGCACAATATATAGTGCATTACATTGTCAGAAAAGATTGATTCTGAGATCACAGCAAGGAATTTTGCATCTCATTCCTCCAGATAGAAGCAGGGAGGAGACTTTAATGAGTTTCTACCTGTAATAATACACAGGAGAAATAACTTTTGAGGACAACAGAAAATTTTAAGATTTTCTTAAAAATTATCATTTATTTATGTTCCCTCAGGCTTGTGTAGCATGTGTGTTCATTGTTCCAGAAATATGTTCTTTCTTGGAACAAATGCTTTACAATTGAAATACAGAACAAAACTTAAGTGCTGCTGACTGAGATACAATCCTTTTCCTGATGATCAATAATAAACAAGAAGGACCTCAAACAATTAACCTTGTCAGTCATAAATGCCATATAATGGCCTTGTTCAAAGATCACTATTTTTAATATAGACTTAACATGGAAAAAATAATTGGATACACAGTGGGGTTTACGGGTAGCATAGTTTCAAGCAGAGAGCAGAAGGTATTAGTGGAGAATAACTGTCATATTCATGAGTCAGGCTGGCTTATTAATACTATATGCTGTAGTTGAATGGGATGTTGAAAGGTAAGTCAATCTTTTTTTACACAGCTCAAATTGCGGAAAATATCAAATGTCAGGTTTTATGAGTTTTGTATTTGTATGTATTCTTGCAAGAAGAGTGTTCGCAGGTAAAAAACTGATGCAGACTAAGCACCCAAATGAAAATATAAATAAATGATAGTATAAAAAGTCACTACTTCAATGAAAATGTCCTTCTGTTGTTTTGAACACACATACATTTTGAGCTCACTTTTGTATGGCGATAATATTTGTGACCATGCTGGTTTACATCTGTCTGAGTCTCCTGTCTATAAATACCCTGAGCATTTATGAAAATCAACAGATAGCATCTAAGCGTTCTGTCTCCAGTTAAGAGTCTATCAATGCATAACACAGCAAATCTTTATGACAGTTCTGTTTACTGAGACTGGTCATCTGAGTTTGGAGCTACTTGTTATCTGGAGAGTTTGTTCACATTATAGAATAAATATACAAGTAAGTAGTACAAACAGAAGTATTGACCTGGGCGAGGGCTGATAAAATCATGATTTACTGTTACTGGAAAAAGTCTGTGTTGCGGTTTGCATCTAGCATTGCATCTATAATGAAACCCAAATAATATTACTTACCAGGAGACATATGGGTTAGAATGTTATGACAGATAGAACAGGAAAAGAAACATGGTATAGGAGATATAATGCAACATACTGTGTTGCACTTTATTTGGAGTCACCACCCGAGAATGGTTCTTAGGGGAGTGGTACTGTAGGGGGATTCAGAATAATTTTTTTTTTGATTGATGGTTTTTTAATATGCCCAGAGAGGAAATTATGATTAGGGTTATTATGGATTTCAAATACTATTTAGATGTTTATGCTTAGTTAGGATATCTTCTGTTTAAACTTAAATAAACTGTATCTAGACATGTATATATGTGTATATATATAAACAATCCAAGTTTACATAGTTCTTTTCAAAATTCTTAAACTTTAACAAAGTCTTACTATGATTAATTTGATTACAAATTAAGTAATACTAAATATGGTCATCAGAAATTAATGTGTTCTAATTCTTCTTATTCTGATTCATCATACATATTTCAAGGGAGGTCAGAGCAAAATTAATCTTCTGAAAGCATTCTGTGCCAATTTTTTTATTTATTCTTTGATTCTGAACACAGATGATCAAAGGTACAAAACATGTCAATGAAAACTCCATGAAATAAGTACATATTAATTTTCTTGCCTCTGCACAAGTCTTTATCTCAGCCACTTTTCAGTAGAAGATGGATGCCAAAATGAAGCTTGGGTGCCGTGGTGTACATGTAGATCCAATAATGTTTTTTAGTCTAATAAAATGGTCATGGCAATGCATAAGTTTTTTGCTCTCTACGTATGTTGCAGGAAACAAGTGTTAGTGACTGCCCTGGAAATAAGTATTATTATTATGTTAAAATGGTATTTGGAATATTTCTTGACTTAGTAAGAAATGCCAAACATTTCTTACAGTAAGGAGCTTCATTCCATTTCAGGGCATTCCAAATGAAATCAGTGGGGCTACCCAATGCAGTTAAAATCGCTAGATGTTTGAAGTTAGTATGTGAATAAGCTGTAGTTCATTCTTTGTTGTTTTTTTTTTCTCACTTAAATCAAAGAAGCATCTTCAGGGATTTTTTTTATTATTATTCATTTAATGTAAGGAAAAAAAAACATCTGTCAAATAGACTTTCCTCGTAACCATTACAATGTCGCATTGTCATTCACTGTTTAAAACAAAATGGGAAACAAATGCTCTTGACTTTTCTTGTGAATACTAAATTATAATACAACACAACTTATCAGTCATGTGAATAAAGCTACAGCTGTCTGGAATTCTTAGTTCAGAAATCTGTGTTAATTGGTAAGCATTTACATTACCTACTTTAGCAGGGGGCTTGGACTAGCTGATTTCTGGAAGTCCCTTCCAACCCCTGCCATTCTGTGATTCTGCGATTACTATGTCATATTTTTTATTTTATTATTTTATTCTCATAAATGTTAAACATACATGAATACTGCTGCTCTCATTTTGTTTATTTTAAAAGTGCAGCATAAAAAATTCAGCTAGACTACATAAGTGGTTCAGAATGTAGTTCATAAAATGCTTCCAAAATCTGAACTGCTTGCTTTGGATCTTACCATCTACTTCCTCAGCTGTAAAGGGCTGATCTCTAAATATTTCTTTGAGCTGGAGAATTAGTTTCTTGTTTAGAGAGAAAAAAAAAAAAAAGGAACACTTGGACTATTTTAAAAAAATATAGACTATAACAATACATCCCAAATAGAAGGAAATTGTACTCTCACAGGCTTCTGTATTATGCTTTAGAATAGAATTAAATGGCATTTGATTTTCTTTTTGAGAAGCATGCCAAAAGTAAAAGGGAGAGTCCTTTTTGTTTGAATCAACTGGGATTTTTTTTTTTTTTTTTGTTATAAATGAGCTCACTAGCAATTTACAATGTGTGCCCAGAAAGTCAGGATTGCAAATCAAGGTCCTGTATTCCAGAGCACCCACGCTTCCAAACTATTTGCCAGCTGGAATTCTCTAGGAACAGGACCGGAAGTACTGGCTTAGCACTTTAATTTATTAATAACTTTACCTTATTTCTTTCAGATACATATGTTATTACAGACGCTTCTATTTTTTACTTCAACAGTCATACATTGTTCATCTTACTCAAGTCCTGGATTTCACATTACTTCTTTCTGTCTTTCATTTTTCTGTTTCAACATTATGACATCTGTATGCTATCATGGTATTAACAATATTGCACTGTCGTACAATATAGAGCTTTAACAGTTACTCATACTTAAGCTGTTGAGCAAATGGTTTCATTTACAAAGCAGAGCAAATGTTCTTATTTGCTGATGTCAGTGTTCAATTTCAGTTGCAAGGTGGAAGAAATAGAAGCTTATTACCTTGCCTTATGTCAACACAGCTTTGCAGACACTGGATTTGTGTAGCAGTTAGCAGACTGACTGACATAAGCTGTGTAGGCAGTAATCAAGGGAAGAGAAGCTACTTTAACTATCAAGTAAATGTCTCACATTAACGTCTAGCTTAGATGCCTGATTTAGAATGCTATTAATTCAATGTATTTCTCTAGAGGGCATTTTTTCTCTTACATGTTATAAAATCTATGGTGACAGCACAGGAAATTCAGATTCCTAGTGCAGGTACCTAAGCTGGATGCTTAAAATAAGTGTAAATACTTTTTTTGGTCTGCCTATTTTGTTGCAAGGTCACTGACCAAAGAAATAGAAAAAAATTCTTATATAATTTAAATGGATCACCTTTTACATTTAAATGATTGAGAGATAATTTAAAGTTATTTTTAAAGATTAGAAAATTTGTTTTACTATGGGGGCTGGGGGGGGGGGGGGCGGGAAGGGAGACTACATACTATGTTGTTTTTCTAATGTTCAAAAGGATACCAGTCATCTAATGTCACATGGTTTCAGGAAAGATAATCACAGAATCACAGAATGGCAAGGATTGGAAGGGACCTCCGGAGATCATCTAGTCCAACCCTCCTGCTAAAGCAGGTTCTCCTAGAGCATGTTACAAAGGACTTCATCCAGGCAGGCTTTGAATATCTCCAGGGAAGGAGATTCCACAACCCCCCTGGGCAGCCTGTTCCAGTGCTCCGTCACCCTCAGAGTAAAGAAGTTTTTCCTCATATTCCACTGAAACCTCTTATGTTTCAGTTTGTGCCCATTGTCCCTTGTCCTGTTGCTGGGCACCACCGCGAAGAGTTTGGCTCGGTCATCTTGACATCCACTCTTAAGATATTTGTATGTGTTGATGAGGTCCCCTCTCAGTCTTCTCTTCTTCAGGCTGAACAAGCCCAACTCCCTCAGCCTTTCCTCATAGGGGAGATGCTCTAGTCCTTTTATCATCCTAGTTGCCCTCCTCTGGACTCTTTCTGGGAGTTCCTCATCTTTCTTGAACTGGGGAGCCCAGAACTAGACACAGTACCAGTTTCACAAGGGCAGAGTAGAGGGGGAGGATAACCTCCCTCGACCTGCTGGCCACACTCCTCTTAATGCACCCCAGGATACCATTGGCCTTCTTGGCAACAAGGGCACAGTGCTGGCTTATGGTGAGATAGTATAACTTATATCAGTGAGGTATAACTTATATCAGTGAGGTGTATGGAGAAAAGATAGCATAGCTGAATTTGATTATTTAGATGTTTGAAAAAAACTTGGAGCCAATTTCCAAGTACATATGTTCAAAAGTGTCTGCTCATAGCAGCCTTTTGAATCTCACTGAAATTCATTGAATGCTTGGTTGGCTGAGTTGCTTCTGAAAGTACTGCTAAATACCTGTTTGGATCTTTTGGCACTTTAAACACTTTTTGAAAACCTTTTTCTTCTTTTACATCTAATACTTCACACAGTTTTTGAAAACTACCTCTCTCCCCTATACTGTAGGAGTGTCTCAGTGTTTGTCTGTATGAGTCCTTTTGACTTCCTTGAGTAGTTTTTATGCTTGTCCTGTGTTCTTTCTTTTTATTTTGAGTTCTTGCTACCTTCTTCTTAGAGATATTTATATTTTTCAAATTTTGATAAACTGAAGCTTAGTTTTCTTTTCCTACTTTTAGCTATATTCTGGTGATTAGTGTGACTACTGTTATGGCCATGAATATTAGCTGGCAGTGAGTAGCATTTCTTTATGTATATGCTTTTGGTTTGTAATTATGAAGTGCTGTTAAAGAAGGAAATCATCTACTCTGCAAGTTATTTGACATGTTTCTTCTCTGCAAAAACTTTGCATGTGTAGTATTAGTGTAGGCATTTTTTTCCCCTGTGTAAGCCAGTCTTCGTCTTTTTAGAGTCTATGCCAGATCTGCCCTTGACTTACTGATATGAAGATTTAGATCTGTGTGCATTTCATCACTGAAATGAATGATTTTCAACTGTGTAGAAATTCTTTACATCTGTTTGCCACATTGCAGCCATCTAATTCAGAAGAATCTCCTCACATAAGGAGGTAGCAAAAATGGCTTAGCCTGTATGTCTAATGAAAAAAAAAAGTGGATTATATCTCTAATAGGAGGTGTATGCATCTCTACTGTGCAGTGCAGGTGTTTAACGGTAATCATGCATCTGTGTATGATACTGTTTGATTGCTTTACAAAACTTGAAGGCCTATTTTCAAAATTTTTACCCTCAAACTTAATACAATGGAAAAAAAAATCCAAATGTTCCATGCTAGTTTGAATATAGGTAATCTTTTTGGATGCCAACCTATAACTGGCTATGTAAAGAGGCAGCATATAAATCCTAATTGTTGCCTATAGTATTAACAAAATGTATGTTATTCAAAAATCTATTTGTTTCTACACATTATCAATAGGGAAGAGTGTGCTTTAGCTCTGTTATCAGTTATTTTGTAAGCACTTGGCCCCTGTTGAAACATTAGATAATTAGGAATAGAAAGTTAGGAAAGACCATTTGGTCTTACAAACATGATCATATCAGATCAATAAATACCAGCCAACATTTGGTATTTATGAAAATCATTTTCTCTCCATACATGTAAATCATGGGCCATATTGCTGTGATTTCTATTTTCATCTGTTCTTTTTGTATTTCTAGATATGAGACCTTAACATTTTTGCTATGTCTCTGGTTTTGGGTTGGTGTTTGTTTTATTTTGTGAGATATCATGAATTCCTCTTCAGGAACATTACTGTATTTATCAATTATTCATCATTATTCAAAATCTTACTCTCAAGCTTTATTTTCATCATTCAGGAGAATTGCTATCTATGCAGACTTGAGAGACTTTAAGAGCTTCAAATTACAGTAGCAGGATTATTTTGAAAATCTGAATTTGTTTTCAAGAATAATTGAGGTTCGTAGTACTTTGCTTGCAGCTCATTTCCAATGATATTTCTGAGGCTTTGCAACTCATTATCTTAGGCTTTTAAGAACTTAACATCTGGCAGGATCAGTTCCAATATATACAACGTCATTGGATTAAAAATTCTGGACTTGTCCATGATTTCAAGAGTATCTACATATTTCACAAAATCTAATATTCTGTGAATCTCTTAGATAATTTGGTATGATTGCCTTTTTCGGGGGTGCACAAACTGAGGTATGACAAAGGAAATGAAATGTCCATGGATTCAAAAAATCAGTATTAGGCTTTACATTTTCTTATTCTCATTCAATTTGCTATTGCCTAGCTACAAGAAATCGTCCAATCATTTCTGGATTAGTTTTTGTCTTTGAAATTGAAAATACTAGAAAGTTACCCCCAAAATTGTTTTGGTTTTGTTTTTTTTTTAAAAAAAATACATATTTGGGAGGAGGCCTCCAATAAAATAAAGATTTACATATTTGATCAAAGTCCATGCAGACCTAATTCTATTTCACTTTACCTCCAAGAATATTGTGTTTGGGTTTTTTCTTTTTTTTTTTTTTTTTTTTTTTATTTTTTTTATTCTCACAGTTATGTTTTAGTGGCTAGCTGGGGGAATGCCTGACAGAACTATCAGTTCAGTTTCCATCTGTCTGACTGACTACACCATTGAGAATGACTCCTGAGAATCAAGTGGTGCCACAGAACCTGTCCTTTAGTTTCAGAAGATTTCCTAAAAGAAAAAATAAAAAAATAAAAAAATTTCTGCCATTTGCAGTAATTAATTTAGTTTCACCCATAATTTTGTTTCTTAAAACACAGTCACTAATATAATTCCATACCCTTATTTACAGACTGGCTTAGAATACATTTTCAGTTTATGGGACGAAACTGACCCTCACAGCAAACTTGTAGGATGCAACTTCATTATTGCTTGACTTCCTCGTAGGTACACATGTAAACACTTCAGTATGAAGTGTCTTATGTTTAGACTTTTTCATTCCCTTCTAGTCAGTAGCAGAAAGGGGATCTTTGTCTTTATTGTCCTGTGATAGCTTTTTTTCAGTTGTTAGGGCCCTGTACAGATATTTAAAGTGAAAAAAAGTGTAAAAATTTTCCAGACTATAGAAACAGAAGACACTCATGGACTTATTGCTCTTATTTTCCTGCTCTAAGACTGCACCAAATTGATACAGCTTATTCCAGGGCTATATTAATAAAACTACTCTTACAAACATCTACTAAGGGAATTGTACAAAGGCTTAGGTAGCCACTATTTAGTTACCTTAATTATTATTATTTCACTCAGGACTTAACACACTTTTGTTAAATTAGAGATTAATCAGTTGTTTCTGGAAACAGACTACAGCATTATCCTCTATATATGTCAACTACGTGTTAGGCAATTGTTGTCATGTCCACTACCCATCAGTAATGTAATACAGCTTTTCTCAGAGCAAGCTCAGATGCATTGTGTCTACTTCATCTTCTTTGTCATGCCATTAGCAACAAAGCCTGGAAATACTTTCCCTTTTCTCTCCTGTCTTCCATAGAATTATTGATAAAAATTGCTGCTTAGAATCTCCATGGTCTTCCCATACTGATGCACACTTGAAGCTAACTTATGTGGTTAGCTCCTAGTAAATGTAATGGCAATTCTGCTTGAACTATCATGCCTTTTTAGATAAATAGATTCATAAAATATGTGGAAATGTGGAGGGGTTTTTTTAATAACATAGACATCACTATTAAACGTGAAAATTTTCAAAATTAATATATAAAGAAAAAAATTGTATGGATTATACTACCAATAGAAAAGCTATTGCAAAAGTCTAGGTAAGCAAACCTTTAATTGAATCAACCTCTCTGATTATCTCAAGTGTTTCAGTAGTTTCTTTGTTTGCAGCCTATTTTTCATGAACTTGGATTTCCATTTTGCTTATCACAGAGTTCACAGTTGACTCACAAAGTTAATTGTTCTTTAAGTGAACTTAATTTTGATATATAATATACAGTGTCAGTGATCAGGGGTTAAAAATCAAGATCTCTCAGAAATGAATCATGGCACATAAGCAAGGTCAAAATGAGTCCTTCCAAATCTGTGTTTTGAGACCGTGCATCCTGCATGCCAATGAGAGCTCTAAACTTTAAAGACATATTCTCAGTTGGCCAGGAGTGCTTTTCTGATGCAATTCAGCTGTGTAATTTGCATTCTGGTTCAGGCAAACATATGACTATTTCAGAAGTGGATTTTTTTAAAAAAGGTGGAAGTCTGTTACTTGATGAACGGGTAAAACTGAAGTAGCACGGTGTTAATCTAATTCTGTTTTAGGGCTATCAGAAAAATTGCATGCAATCTAAGGTAATGTAGATAGAAAGCTTTGTGATTTATGTGTAGTTTAAATGGTAAGCAGACTTCATTAAAAAAGAATTCCTGAAGGGTGGAAAGTTACAGAAAAGAAATAAACTTGATAAAGTAAAAGCTGTCTGTAAGCTGCAGTACAGTGTGTGTTTATACTATTTGCAAAAAAAAAAACAACCAAAAAAACCCCCCTAAAAAAACCTATGAAGAGGGAAATACTAGATCAAGAATTCAGAACTGATTCACAGTCACTAACCAGAGAGCGCTATTACTTTAACAAGGTTCCATCCCAACTGTTTATGACTGCTCTTCTGTAAGTTTTCTTCCCAGCATCAGAGCAAGAACAGATTTGTGCTTGACAGTTTGTGTTTTCATTCAGTCTGGTATCATGATTCAAACTCACCTGGATCAGTACTATAATACCTTTCTTTTGGTACTATGTTCATATGTATAAGACCACTGTCAAAATGAGTTTTAAATTAATCTCATAAATGATGCGATACTGTAGCATTGACTTAGAAAATTATTTTTTTGTGTGTGTGGAATTTTTTACTCATGTTTTCTGTTTTCTTTTTCTTTTTTTTTCTGATGAGCACTGAGAAAGAAAACACCATTCTTTGTTTACTGTTGTCTTTCACAGAAAATGGGTCTTTGTTTGATACTTTAATATTCTTCCTCCTTTAGGGACTTTCTGTTGGGAAAACTATTCTTCCCGATACAGCAGGGTTCTGGCAATAGGATTCAGCACACCCTTGCTCTTATTAGTGGAAGTTAGGCCTGCTGTTCTTAGGGCACAACCTCACAGTTATAAAAGGAAGAATGGAGACGTATGAAAAATCTGCTTTTTAGGCTTCATCTACTGTAATAACATTAAATAATAAACATTTAATGGTCTATAACTTTCTTTAACTAACAACATACAAGAGAAAAGGAAAAAAAGGGAACTGGTTTGGATCTCCAGAATTTATAAGAGACATCTTCATCTGACACTGATTTTAAATATTTTTTTTCCTGTCATGTGAAATTATCTATGATTATCCATGCTCCAGATTTGATTAGCACAAATTCTGCATGGAAACATTACTGAGAGCCTTAGTAAGCTAAAACTAATGAAGAATGCAGCAGCTGGCTTGCTAGTGGTTTTAACTACAACAAATAGAAGACTTTTAGTTTAGTATTTTTTTCTACACAGAAACAAGATATTTTAGAATTTCTAAAATATACTTTTAGGGGGCTTTATGTTAGTTTAGTACTTTCAGTGCAAGTATATTGTGGCTAGGTACTTCTATTTCAAATTAATATAGCCTTTTCTGATGTAACTAACCAGTGTAATAAAAACATAGAAAATTTAAGTAACTTAAATTGACCATCTTACATTAAAAGAGTTTCAAATTCTGAAATAAAGATACGTGCTGCATATTTCAACCGCAGAAATTGTGTGACTGTAAGCAATTCAGTAATTTTCAGTTCTGTGTTTGTAGCTAGCCCCATAATTAGCTTTCCATTGAATTTCAGTTAATTAAAGTTTCCATCATTGGTTTTTGCCATCAAGCTGAGTGCACTTTGACTTTCTAAGCTGAGCAGTGAGAAGACTGGGGGCTAAGTATTATTTATAAAGGTCTCTCCAGCCTGAAAGAGAATTCCTGGTGTTGATCTCCAGATAATAGTATAGAGACCATCTCTCTATTCAGGTTTCTGCTCCAGTGAGTGAGAGGTATCTGGTTTTGAGTTGATTAATTTTAGTTGGGGGATTATTCTACTTGCTACTGATGGATGTCTTACAAAGGGCTTGTAATAAGCTCATTTTGTAAGTTGATAATAAAGAAATAGAATACCAAAACAGGAACTTATTTCTTCTGCAGTCCATCTCTCATATAAGAAAAAAACCAGACTGCTGTAGTGCTAGTCTTCATAAATAAAGTCAAGAAAGAAAAAAAAATCTCATACTGCATGCAACAGTGTTCATAAATACTATGGAAGGGGGTTTTTTTTATGTTTCTTGGTTGGGTTTGGTTTTTTTTTTTGGCTTGATCCTGTTTTTAATCGTAAGCTTTAGCAAAAGTGTGTAGAGCTTTTTTCTCCCATCTAGCTTATGAGTTACCTTGGCACACTTAGCCATGTTGTAGAAACTACATACATGAACATCTTTGATTTTTCAAATTAATTTTCCATTGACTTTTGGCAATGGGTGTAATGGG
This sequence comes from Gorsachius magnificus, assembly GCA_034008185.1. Classification (NCBI taxonomy): domain Eukaryota; kingdom Metazoa; phylum Chordata; class Aves; order Pelecaniformes; family Ardeidae; genus Gorsachius; species Gorsachius magnificus. The sequence continues at coordinate 26,833,792 of CM067083.1, read as the reverse complement.
GAAATTAGCATTCAGCCTGGGATGTTTTGGAAGAAGCAAAGCTCAATCACAAACTTAGAAATTTTTCAAATATGTTATGTATTCTGTGCCAAGCAAGCTTATTCCTTTTGCAAGTTCATTTTCAAAACTCTCTTCTTTGGGCAGCTTTATTTCCCAATTTCTATTTTGAGAGGGCATTCAAATATTAACCATTATCCTTGGCATTATAGCAGAACTTGATCATCAGTAAATGTAAGGTTTGATTACTCAGGTCTTTTTTAAAAGAAACTATAATTAGCAACTTTTCCAGGAGATAGAACATACTAACTATCTAAGAGAGGTCTAGATGGTCTCAAGGCTGAGCCACAACAACTGACCAAAAATACTTTGTTTCTTATGATTTTTTAGTTATGCTACTACGACTGAGGTGAAAAAAGTCCTTAAGAAAAAGGACACAGTTATTTTCCCTCATGATTTCATATTTCCTTTGCTCTGCCACATATGCATGCCTCTGAGTAGGCAACTAAAGCAAAATTTGCTAGGGAGTTCCCTGGATTTCTTGTTCTTTATGGGTTTCTTGTTCTTCTTTAACACCTAGGCCCAGCTTTGTTCAGTGATGGGTCATTTTATGTGTTTTTTCTGGTTTGATTCTTGCTGACATATATTCTTGCAACAGTCTTCGGTAGGAGGAAAACCGTTTAATGTGCATTCCTCTAGTAGAAAGCTAAGGATATGAGATTTGGTGACTATCTTGTGCTATTATTGTTAAGGGTACTGGTATTATCCATCTCTTGAAGGTAACTGAATGAAAACCAAAAGCCATTTTGGCTCTCCTTTACTTATAAGAAGGTTTTTCTCACTCTACAGTCTGCGCATGACTTTTTGACTAGAAAGAATGTGTTGGAGATGTAACTGTAGATACCCTATATGAATTTCTTAAATCCTTTACAGACTTATTTTATAAAATTCTGTGCTCTAGTTTTCATATATTGCATATATTTAATTTTATTTTATGGATATTTATAGAGGTAAATGTACTATACTGTTTGAGTCAATAGTATGAGAAAGAAAAGAATATTCATCTTGTAGAATTATATTGTCCTATGTTTCTGAGTCACCTAGCAAGGAGACCTACCTTGTCTATTATATAGTAGGAAAAATAAAATGTACAATCAGTATTCCTTTTTTTCTTTTATTCTCTGTCTTCTTTTTTTCCCCCTTCCTCCTGTAATTCTTTATTGTCTCCTGGATTGTTCTCCTGTGAACATATCTGGAAATTAATTGAAAGTAGCATTGGTTTTTTTCATTTGTAAAAGTGCAAATATTGCCATAGTATAAATTTTTCAATTGTGTTCACAATCCTTGAGCTGATAAATCACTTGGAAAAAAAAAAATGCTTTCCATTAACTGAGATGTATTCATTAAGAGAAACTTAAAGTTGCATCTATATCATGTTCATAGAATCATAGAATGTTTTGAGTTGGAAGGGACCTTTTAGTCCTCATCTAGTCCAATCCCCCTGCAGTGAGCAGGGACACCTTTAACTAGATCAGGTTGCTCAGAGCCCCGTCCAACCTGGCCTTGAAGCTTGTTAGGTTTTTTTTTTACCTTAGTTTAATACTTCAATATACTAAAAGAACTCCCAGAATATCCAGAGTGTTGTCAGTCTGTGTGTTTATTTTAGAAAGAGTTCTGGTAATTTTTATATGGAAACCTAAAAAAAAATGTGAGGGATGGAGTGATTTCTTTTGCTGGTATTCATGGGGATTTTCATTGTTGCTTTTCTTTTTCTTTTGGTTTTGTCCGTAGTATTTAGAATAGGCTGATCTGTTCTTGTTCTAATTCTTAAAGATCAATTTTTAAAACTGTATCTAAAAATACACTGAAGATTTTGCTGTTTCCTAAAATTGGCAAAGAGGCTGAATTGGTGTAAAACTTCTGATTTACTTTTTGCTATTTCAGACTTGACTCGGTCTTCTGGTGCTCAAAACTGTTTTGGCTTCTATGTAGTCCTTGGGACAAAAAAAGTAAATTGGGCTGTTGTGTTTTTTCAAGAATGCCAAACACATTAAAGGTAATGTAAGAGAGAGGAAATAGCAGATCATATCTATAAATACCATTTGTCTAATTTGTTACTCCTGAAAAATTAACCTTGACACTTGACTAGCAAATATTAATTTTCCAAAGTAGAGCATTATATTACAAGAATGATATTTTTTTTTTCTTTCTGTTGAAAAATTTTAACTTTCTGCAGTGTTATTCTGGTAATGGTAATGATGCAAGTTAGTGTAATTTTTTTGATTAATTCTTTTAGCCTAAATTTGTGGTAATCTGAGTATGGGTAAATCACTGGCAAACAGGTAATCTTAGTAAGGTTAAAATATCTCCTTTCTAATTTCTAGTTCAATATTAAAGGCCCATTTGTATAGATGACTTCATATAGTCAGTCTAGACAGTCGAGTTATAAAAAATACTTTTTACTTGTTTCCTCTTACTGAAATCAATAAGGTGCTTAAGATAGGGACAAATACTGACTTTGTGTCTGTGTAAATGCTGTAGCATTCTCATTAATAGTGTGAATACCTCTCTTTTCCCAGTGCTTACACAAATAGCTACCTCAGTGTATGAAGGATTAATTCTCCTGCTTGTTGTGCTTAGTGTGTCTGGAGAGAGTATGAGTAAACTCTTGTACTTTCTTGTACAGCCGGTGTCTGTTCTGTTGGACTCTTCTTGCAGAAAAAAATCATGTAGCAAAAGTAAAATTTTGGCCTCTTTTACCCAGTAACTTTTGTAGTCTCTTAACTTGAGAAGCAAGTCAATGCCAGTAATGCTTCTTTTTCTTTAAATATCGTCTCCCTTAAGCCCTCCGCATATACAGCTCACTTTGACTTCAGGGAGTGTTCTATAAATTCAGAAGTTGTGAATTTTGCACATATGATGAATGCTATAGACAATATATTTGTCTGTTGTTCTTTAACTGAAATAAAGAAAATAGGAAAGCACAGTTTAGCTGGAACTAACTGAGGGTTGCTCTCTTCTTTCCTCTCCTTTCTATCATGTTTTGAGAATTGATGCTTTGCCATGCTGAGCTCTGGAGGAGATAAATAACCAAACCTGTCTGTTATGTTTTCTAATTTTCATTCCAGTCATACAGCTCCTGATTTTCAGATATTTATCTCCTGAAAATAATGATATTTTTTTTTTCCTGTTTGGTGTGCCCTCCATTGTGTCACCCTCCAGCAGGGAATTGTTACTACAGTATGATAATGCGAGGAATCAGTAACAGAAGTCTTCAAAAGCAGGGCAATATCCCAGACACTTACTTTAGGGTCAACTTAGCATGTGCAAGTATGTTCTGTTATGGAGTTGTAGAATGTCCAGTATCAAATCCAGGTTTTAGTATCAGGAACAAAAGTACATTGCAATTGCATGGACCTTGAAGGAAAATAACCTACTAAGATCAGTCAGCTTGGTAAATCTTGTATTGCATTTGGCACATTACTTTACAGAGTTGTCTGCTTGTTTGTGATTTTTTTTTTTTTTTTCCCTTAAAAATGCTATGTGTTTTCAGGTTGGATGAGTTAATTGAAGCATTTCTTGAAGATAATGATCCTGATAGCACTCTGGATGTTGGTGCTGACATACGCAAGATCAAGTATTGCTTCGTTCATGTGAAGGTATTTCTTTTAAACACAGATGGAAGTGCAGCTGGCACTGAAAATAACTTGAAGGCTTCCAAGATTGAAAAGTGTCAAAAGAAATGCAATACAGTTCAGAGGCATTGGAAAAGGGTAAAAGAATTGAACAGTGAAGTGCTTGGAGGACTGATAGAAATTTGAAATTTAGTTGGAAAAATTCAGCAGCATTTTGTGGAAACCCCAGCAAGGTTCTCTGCATGTAGTAAATTGTAAGAGAGCACTGGAAGTTATTGGAATCAACACAAGTTATTTATATATGGATAGATGCATCCATCTGTATTCCCAGCACTATGGAGGCTTTATTTTGGACAAACTATGTTCAAAGAGATAAAAATAAAGAGTAGAAACACCATATTCCTGAATCTGTTACACTAACTCTCCTGACGGTGGTGTAAGCCCTTCTAAATCATCGAGCAAACAAGATTCACTTAAAATAGGAAGAACAAATGAAATTAATACGGAAAGACATGGAAGAAAATATATGATTTTATGTATTTGGGGATATTTTTCCAATATAATAATGTATACATTCCTGATCTTAATTTATTGCCTTTAAATAATTGGGCTTTAGTTACATTGCTAATATGGAAAGCTCTGTGATTCTAGAGAACACTGGAATTTATGTGTAGAAAGAGTAAAGTAAATTGTACACTTGGTAGTGAAGATCAGCAAATACAACTTGTCCCATACTTGACACAAAGCATATAACTTGGCAGTCAGCTGGTGGCATGATTTTGTTCTGTCAAAATTCTAGGAAAGCCTTACCTTTTCTACCATAGCTAGACAGTCTCAGAGTAGAATAAGTACATAGCTGGAGGTAAAGTTAAAAGTGTGTGCTTTTTTTGTTTCTCCTAATAGCAACTACTGAATAATTCAAAGATTTCTGATAAAAAACTGCTCTCGCAACACATCTCTGAAGAAGAAGACACTAACAGAGAAGCAGGAAAAGAAGAACTGAAAAAACTGAAAGAACTTCTGCAGCAAAGAGACGATGAAATCGGTATCCTTTGTGAGGAAAAATACCATGTTTGAGCTGATCTGGTTACAGTGGTTTTGTGTGTGTGAGATAGGCAGTAGCTATATGGAGGGAAATTCTCTCTACTGACCCCACTGTGTTAAAGCAATTACTCAGTTTCCAGCTTTGAAGTGGGAGCACTCCTGCTTTGCACCTGCTTCTATTTCAGTTGTGATCCTAAACCAAAATCCTGGATCCAAGCACCACTTATCTTTAGAATGGTCCAGCCAAGATCCAAATGCTGTGGGCCAGGCCATGCCTAAAACACTCTTCTCAAGCAAATTAAACTATGGGAAACTCTGATGCTATATAAAGACCAATTTATTACCTCACAAAGAATAGACTTTCCTGTAAGTGTTATTTTTAGCCAAATGAAGTGCTGCTTTGGGGACTATTGGGCTATTTGCCTTTAGAATAAATATAGAACTTGTACTCTTTACATGCAACTTTAAAATTTAAATTAAAGCTAAAGCTTTTTGTATATAAAAATACTAAACCTCTCAGACATGCTTTGTCCATTTCACTGCCTCACAGGAAAAATGTGAGTAGCTGCACTGGTGTAAGATGCATGGGAGTTGTTTTTAGCAGGTTGACAGAACTGTGGGAAGACTGCAGCATTGCTGTGTCCCTAACTTTGTGGCTACTTGGTGGGTTTAAATATGGCAGAGGACTGAAAGAATGGTTTTCTTCTGGTTTAGAGTTTATAGGTAACAGAGATTCTTTCACAATTATTAGTAAAAGCAAGCCCAGCTGCATTCTTTGTGTTCAACAATTCTAGATCAGTTTTACAAACCAAATGAGAATGGCATTTTGCATTGGGGTGTAGCTGCTGCCAGTCTGAATTGAGGTGGCAGGAAAGCTTCTCTATTTCTGCTCTGTCACAGAAGATAAGCTGTTCATTTTCCAAGATGCACTTTCAAATAAATTTAGCTATAACACTGACTTATCATTACTTTTAAAAAATTCTTCAATTTTCATGTCAATTTTAAGATCTGGATTCCCAGAAACATTTCTTCCTGAAATAAAGTATTTCATTAGTATGACATTGATAATGAGAAAAAGCAAAAGATCTCTCTGAGATGCACTTGTGCTTAATGGTTATATACAGCTTTGTTTGCAGAAGTACAAGGAAGGAACTTGTGTAAATCCACGTTAGATTTATACAGGAAGAATGTAAAAATTAAGACCTTGAACCTGAAACTGATTTACGGAGTCTACAGCCACTAAGTGACTGTGCATCATCATTAGAAAATTAACGTGATGAAGTGGCGGGAAGTATGGAAGCTATTTAGTCAATAAATTGCCCTTCTTGCCTATGGTAGCTAGGAGCTATCATAACAACTGAATTGTAAAGTGTTTTATTATTGCTACCTAGTCCAGTCAATAAAATTCCCCAAAGACTACTTAGATTTCCTGCTGTTCATTTAGAAGATTAATTAGGTTTAAAATGGATAGCATATCAAAAAACATATCACAGAGACTCCTGTGGTTTTGCTGAATGCACATAGGATTTTCATTGTAAGCCCTCTATAAGCTGTTAGGCAAAATGCATTTATACCAAATATACTTCCAGTAAATACATAGTGTTATTGGAATAATTTTCCTAAAGACCTGTTCTGCATATTAGTAAACATTCTTATTGTGAAAACTTACAGATGTGATGCACTTGCCAGGCTACCTGTAAATTAAGGAGTTTTTTGTTTTGTTTTGAATTTTTGTTTATTACAGAATTTAAAAAATAAAAAAGGGAGTGTCACACAATGGCAAACTAGAGTTTTCATTCCTGTTTATAAGTGCTTTTATCAGGTGTTGATTGAATGAGATCAACAATTGTAGTCAATGTGTGAATTTGTTACTGTTTAGTAAAAATGAATCTACTGTTTGGAAAAACTAAGGTGGATGACTATAATTACAAAGAATATGCCCAACTCCAAATTCACATATAGGCTTCCATAATGTGAATTGTTCCCCTTGGAAAAAAAAAAAAACCACTTAGGATAAACAAAGATGATTGTTGCTTTATAAAAAAAAGAGGTCCTTAATGATTTCCTTAATTTATCTTGCAGATATTCTGGTAAATATGCTAAAAAAAGAAAAAAAGAAAGCACAAGATGCTCTTTTGCAGCTTAATGCTGCCTCTGCTGGTTCTACAGTCTTGGAGCATTCTCTTTCTATAAACTTGGAAGAAAGTCAGAGCCCATCTGGCTGTTTTAATCTGAAAGAGGCAAAAGATTTCAGGTCTTCAGTTCACAGACTACCTTTTCTTTCCAGACAAACAGGTTAGTGTAACTAATTATGTAAGCAGATATTGGAATATTACTATATGATTTACAGCATACAATTCAAATGTGTACCAGTACAGGAAAGTTTTATTTTCAGTATCAGCCATATTGTGCTAATTCTGTATCCACAAATGCAAGCATTTAAATTTATAGCCCTCTCAAGGTGCTGATGGCTTTTACAAACCAATATGAATACTCTGTTGAACAGTCCTGCAAAACCAGAGTATAAATTCAGTTGCAGGCACTTGAATCTTTGCATGAATTTTCAGAAGAGGATTTTTTGAGCACAATTCAGTAACAAATACTAGGAAATAATATTTTTCCCCTGGAAAAATTGAAAATGCTGACTTTTAATAAAAAAGAGATCTAAACCAGAACTGCAGATACGGAGAGAATTTTTGTGCAGACAATATTAATTGCACAGTATTTTATAATATACAATAAACACTTTTTTTTTTTTTAATTTTCCAGTCTAGGAGAGAAATCTTAAATTGAAATAAAATTAAATTTCTTTATTTATGCTTCTGGCTCTGATGCCAGATTGTAAAAGCAGGAGAGAAATTAGAAGGAAGAAATGAATATATGAGAGTTGTATATCATGAGCTGCATACATGTGAAACAATCAGAACTATGTTTAAGAACAGAATGCTGAAAAAATTAGAAATTGAAACCTTAGACGTTCTAGTTATCCTGGTTTCTGCAAAGGAAATATCCCGTCTTAAACTCTGTGGGTTTTTAAATGTGTGATTCAGGAAGAGAATTAAGAAGTCATTAACATTATCAGACTATCAAAAGACACAGTGAGATCCCACACAAGAGGCTATTGATAAAACTGAGTAGTCTGGAATTAGGCATAAAATACTGCTTTAAAAAATATTAAATGCTATTGAAAGAGAGAATATTAGAACTCCTTCTTCATGTTCTATATATCAGTACAGTGTTAAAAAATCAGGATGAATCCCACAAAAGATTATATAATGGATTTTTACAGTGGGTGCTCCACATATTCTTTAGAATTATCCAACACTGCCATGCTGCCACTTGCTTGCCATACAGGATACTAGGCTAGACAGATCTTGCATCTGTTCCCCTATGGCAATGCCTATGTGTGTTTGTTCTTAATTTATCTCCTAAAACAAAGGAGAGGTTGAGAATTTGTTTGGTGATTCCTTTCTTATACCTCTTCCTGCTTCAGAATGCTCTTCCATATTACTTCTTTCTATTCCAAGTTACTCAGCTGCTGAGGAAATCCCTTTGCCTCATACTTTTCCTATTTATCATGCTCCTTCATATTGTATAGGAAGAATTTGCTTCATTTGGTGTCATAATAGTATTGACTAAAATTACACTCTCATAACTCAAAGCTTTTGATAACCTCAGAAATATGTTAGCAAAATTAGCTGTATTTTATCAACAAATGACTAATATAATTACATCTTTTAGGTAATGCCACGTATTCTTTAGTCTTTAAATACAAATCTTAGAAGCATTAGCAAATTCCCAGCCTTGATACTATGCTCTCTCTTTTTGCAAGCAGTCGTGTGTGTATGTACATGTGAGTTTTCTTTGAACATAAAGTAGGAACCAGCATGTCAGCAAAAATGACTGGATTGCTGAACCTTATCTCCCACACTCTGCATTAGCAAGGATGATATTTCAGAAAAAGTTTGGAAGATGACCTGACTTTGAATTCTGTCCTGACATTTCATCAAATAGAAGAAAAATGGAAGTGAGCCATCTTTTTTCCTTGAGCACAGAGCCTCATTTTTCATGTATTGCAAACCTGAAAATAATATTCATAATTATAAAGTTATCCATTCCTTTCAAAATCCATCTGAACTGTCTAGATACATTGTCTTGTCTATAAGCATTAAGGATTTGCTAAAGATGTGTGAAAGGGCTTGGGCCTGAGCCAGGGTAGAACTCCCAAGTAGAACCTTTAGTGTAATATTAAAGCTATTCTTCATCACTTAAACACTTCCCGTACCTTACATAATTTATGAAGATTTCAATGCACAGCATGTAGGCTATGTGTATGTGAACTATTTTAACAGTTTAGTTAGCTTGCAAGCTTGCTATTTTTTTTTTAATTCTGTTGTCTCAGCACTACAATCAGCCTGTTTTAATGCGATATAAAGTGGTATTTCTAGTGTCTCTAATGTCTCTGTAATCACGTCTAATGTGTTTTCCATTTTCCTATCTCATTTCCTTATCCTAAAAACAATTAAACTAGGAAATCAGCAGAAAGTAAGGAAAAAAATATTTAGTTTAGTGAAATAGTTATGGGGGAATCTAGCTAGTATTTAGTTTCTTAAAAGACATATTATTTAACTTAGAGCTTTGCATTTATTTTTCAGTTCTGTAGCTTTAAGATTTGTTTGCCCAGAAACAGATCTTTACCATTCTGCGATAGAAAATAGAGTAATCTAATTCTGTTACTCTCATGCTAGATTTGCTGCTGCTTTTTCTTCATAAAATTCCCAGATTTACTCACCTGCTGCTAAATTTATGAAAAGTAGGCTAATGATAATAGTACAGGCAGCCTTGTCAACATACTGGCAAGGTTTATTTCTCTGTATAGTAAAAAATGGATTGTCTCATAGAACTGCTATCTCTGTATGGTGAATCTTATTTCTATAATTTTTTTCCCATATGATCTAGGGCCATTTCTGTGTGGAAAGATACAGGTAACTAGGTTTCTATTCTACCTTATCCAGGCACTGATTTAGGCAGGAGAAATGTAGCCATATTGTTTCACTGCTGAGTTTAAGGCAGTGATCTGTGTTGAGAGGAAAATTATCTTGAGCTCATGACAGCAGTAAAATGACTCCTGGACCAAATTTGTCCCATGGCAGGCTGACTATAAGGTGAATGAGTGACTTCCACAACTGTACATATCTATATAGGCATGCGTTTGACTTTTTTTTCTTTTAGTCCATGCTCCGTTGACTGTGTATGCTTCTTCAGAAGAAACTGAGTGAATATAATACATCTTCAAAGGCTTGACATATTGTAATATTTACCTTCCAGGACATTTTATCTTTTCCCTACCTCCTGTATGCCTGAATCTCTTCTCTAAAAAGCAGCCTTTAATGGTAATAACTGTACAAACAGAGAAACAAACACCCCGGATTTGATTTCCAAGTAGGTCTTTGAGCAACATTGTATCATATTTTCCAACTATTAATAAATACTAAGCTGTAATGAGTTGATTCAGTGGTGTTTTTTCTGAACAGGTATGTCTTTAACTGCTGGTTTAAATAGCAGGGCTCATATTGAAAAGAATGTCATTAGTAAAATATTGTCAACCACAAAGTTTGATACCAGTGGAAAACCTGAAATTGGACATGTGGATTGTTACTCTGTTTTGTATTGTGCTTTTTTCTGTGTGTATTACAGTCTGTATCAGGGTGTTCTTGATGTTTAAAGCAGAGGAATACACAAGTGCAGTGTCCTAGTAATGCCCTAGGTTTTACTGATGACATGGGGTTACATAGCATTGAATCCTTCATCTAAACATTATACCAGTTTACACGCTGACAGATTTGTTTTTCTTGGATCCCAGAAGACTTCTTTTAGGAGGGAGTGGTAGGTAGGCTGCCTGGAAGCAGTGCAAGGCTGCCTGCTGCTGACATTTTGGCAAGCCAGCTCCCATCACTGAGGGGCTTTTACAGATTGTGTAAGACAGTTAACTTAGGGTGAACAGGCCAGGACTTTTTATCTTTGTCCAAGTGTTAGACCATGGAAGAGGAGAACTTTTGAATACCCATCTTAATCACAGAACACTCTAATTTATAAATTTGTAACTACATGAGTAAAGTAAGCAAACCACTCTAACATACTCAGTAGCTGCTGTTATTTATTGCATCATAATATCTTTCATAAATCTGAAACAGGCAAAACTCTCTGGCTATGAATTTAATTTATGTGTCCATATGTTTATGTTCCAAAAAATCAAAGATAAGTTACTGGCATAATAACCTGAGCTTTAGAAATGCTTCAATGATTTTATTTTTAATGCAATAATTTAGTTCATCGTAAAGTCTCTACTACAGCTTTAGTTTTATTCATAATTCATATCTAGTAGAGATACTGTATGTGAAGTCTAAATTCAAATATAGGACTACATATAATCTTTCTTGGGAGGTGGTATCAATTATTATAAATTAGTAGTTTCAGGATAAATCAAAGTGTGAATGAACCTGGCAAGACAAGAAAAAAATCTGACTTCATAATTTTCACTAGACTGATAAATATCTTGTTGTATTTTACTTTTATCATATCACTTCTATACAGATAAGTCTTATTTTGAAATAGGCCTCAGGCTGCTGCTTGCTTCTGGCATAATTCTGTCAGTGTAGGAGATATATGATGCCATTTTTCATCCTGCTGGATTTGTTTTTCTCCTGAAATATAAACAGTTTGGTTACCAGAAAACAGTGTGAATATTGTGACATTCAAAGAACACAATAAATCTTAGTAATAGCTTCAAATAGTTGTATATGCTGATGGGCTTGAGAGGGATTATTTTGCTCTCACAACAGATTTTATTAGGGTCATGTTTTGACCATTTTTAGCCATTTCCTTTATCTCTCACTGAGAAGTTGCCAGGTTTTTTGAGAGTTTGGTGAACAACTTACCTGCTATGTATCCGATTCGGGGTTTAAGATCACTTTTTGCTAGGCACTGTGCAAGCACGTACAAAAAAGAGCATTCCTGCTGGAGGGCTGACAAGCTGACTTTAAAATGAAAGGTGAGAGATGGTTTCTATAAAGAGATGGAGATTAGGAATAGCAGGGAAGTAGTGATGATAACTCACCAACTGCTCAATTCTGAAAGCTAAATGCTTTCATCTTGTATTAGGACTTCTCAAAATATTTATCTTGGCTATTTTAGATATTTATGTAATAATTTTGGGGAAAAGCTTCCTTCTATTGTTGGAAAACCCACAGAAAGCTCCCTAATGGAAAGGATTGACTGAGGTTTTCCATCAGAATTTCTTCTATGTCCTTCAGTTCAGAAAAAGGCAGGTCTCAACCCTCCAGAAAAAGTAAGTGCTTAGCAAACCTATCTGTTTATTGGAGTCTTTTCTGTGTCTGGTAGTGTTTTGGGATATCGGGACAGACTTTTGGCACTGTGTTCATGACAGATCTTTTGTCAGCAGATGTACCCATTTTATTGCTATTTGGTCAACAAAAGAGCTCACTGATGCATTTAGGGTGTTGTTCAGACTTACTGTTGATCTTTCTCATTAGTCAGAAAAGAAAGTATGTGCTACGTTTTCTGTTATGGGTCCAGGAAAAAGTATATGTTCCATTTGCTCTCCAGCAGAATTTCTACCAGCTTTTAGTAAGATGTAGTGAATATGTTAAATTCTTGTCATTATTATTTTAAATAAAGACATGTTGTTTTGCTAATTTCTTAAGCATTAAATGTGTTCTATAACATAGAGAGATTATTTGCTACAACAAATTTTTCTTTATTGCCAAGTTTAAGGACCAAGCAGGACGTATTTGACTTCACTGCTAAGATTTAGGTATTTTAAAAAGCCTTCAAAATAAATTCAGCAAATATTAACAGTCAGCTTATGCTTTTGAACAGTTTTATGGGGCTTCACTTCTGATAAGTTTAGCAAAGTTATTCTCTGGTATTTCAAGTCAGCAGCTAAAACATGTATTGCTAAGTCTCCAATTCATGTCATAAGTATGACACATGTCTATCTTCAGGCACATACTTTGTAGCATGTAATTGTGGGAAATTTTGAATTTTTCATGTGCTTTTATACATTTTTCTCTCTCTGACTGTCTTAAAGCTCACAGTTTTATTTCTCTTTTTAATCTTGTGAAATGAACAAAAAGTGAAAATTAAAATTCAAAGTAGTTCCTAGAACAAAATTACTCTCTTTAAAAGTACACTCATTGCAACAAATACCAAGACGACTAACTATGTGAATTTGTAGGAGACTCAACTTCTGGGGGTTGGTTTTCTTGGTTTGTTTGGGTTTTATTTCAAACTCTACTCTTGTATCTGCACTGCTTCCAAGAGCTTTATTTTGTCAGAATTCACTGTGAGTTTTGCTTGAGTGAGCACTTTGAACTGAATTCACTGAGATTAGTGAGCAGAAGAAAATGAACGCGTTAAGAAGTTTGAGGCTACATAGAAACATCTATGTAAGCAACAACAGATGACTATTCTTTGTTACAAAGAAATATAAATACATGTTGTAAGATTTAAAGTTAAGTGAGCTCTTGCAATTGGTACTCCATGATAAAGCCCTGTCTGTTAGGATTTTTCTCTTCTTAACTAAGTGTTTATAAATATGAACATAGAATTATTTTTGGGAGATGAAGCCCAGATTTTGCTTTTTGGAGCTAGGTCTCCATTTGCAACATCAAGGGCAGATTCTTTAAGTTGTAAGGATTTAATGAGAGTGAGGAGTGGATCATTACAGTACTTTCATTAATTTTTCAGAGACATTGAAACTTAATTATCTTCTATATTGAAAGTGCTGTTACGTAAAACCGCTCACTGCTTATATGACCATCTACAGCTTTTTCTTTCTCCACATTTATTTAGTTTTACAAAAGATTTCTGTTTTTTCTAAGATGCCCATCATGTCTTTCTTTCCACTTCTCAGCTGGGAATCTCTTCTGATGTGGAACGTATGTTTGGAAGCTTGTTAAAGATGCTTTTGGCAGTTTTTACTGCCTTCCTCTTGAGTCTGTTTAGATGGGGAAACTTTCCAGTATTTTTATTCCAGTTTACTGTTCTCTTATCCAGATTAGTCTGCTGAAATGTAACCTAGTGTTCCCTGGAAGTCCTCTACTATTTCAAATCTTTTTGGCTTCTCATTAGCCGTATTTTGGCTGTCTAAAAATGCTATTGGAGCTTTCAGACTAACTCCTTAAAGATGTTTTTGGGTTTTGTGATTGAAGCTCTTCAACTCTTGAGTCTTTTAGAGGTAAAATATGCTTCTGAAAGTTTCTGCGTACTTGAAGGGTGATTGAATTCCTTTATATATTGACTGTCAGGTTTGGCAAATGCATCTGTGAAACTTCTTCCATATTGTTATTGTTATGAACATCAGTCCCAAGAGACTACAGTGCTTTTTAACAGAGCCACTACATGCATGTTATATATGCAGATGGGCAATACAAAAGACTAGAAGCTCTTCCTTTTAGCTTAATCTCTAGATATTTCTGTGCAGATACTGATAATTCTACTAAATAATAGAACAGACTTCTGTTTTGCTTTTGTTTGTGTATTTAATCTTAAAAATGTCCTTTCACATCCTGTTCCTAACAGAAATAGATATTGACTTGAGAGACTAGTCTTGGCATATTTCAATATAAAACCAAACTGGAAATTACTGGAAATACCCCACAAACCCCTACTTTTTCCTAATATTTGGCATACGTTTAACAGGTTAAGGTAAATTTCATGCAAATGTTTCAGGCCGGTTTTGTGCTTCTGTTATTGTACAATTTTTCCACTGAAGTTGGTGGAGCTATGACTTTTTGCTTCAGTGAGAACAGGCTCTCAAGTTTTGGATGCTTTTACTGAAAAAATCAAACATTGTACAGTTTACTTATCTCTTGATACATAGCCTTTTTGTCTCACAGTTTTAGCTCTGGAACACCTATTTAGTAACTGTGACTTTGCTTTGTTCATTTTCAACTACTATTTTAAGTTCAGAAACATACTTTTAAAAGAATAACATTATGTTAGCAGGAGGTTATGTAGTATTTAAGTTAATTTGAGAAAATTTGGATCGTTATTGATTTTAGTGTGAAAGAAAAGAGCAAACAAATTATTGGAGATGAGGTGAAATTGAACTGAGGTGATATTTAGTTTTCCATGATTTTATGCAGTAAGTTTAGTAGCTTTTACTTCTAGGTCACGTAAAAGCTATTACTAATCTTCATTGCAAGGCTGGTCTTACAGATCTCAGGCTAAGATGCTCTGCTGTATCCATCTACCAAGCTACAGTGAAAACACTCTTTAATCTTTTTATACCTAGAGGCAGGTAGGAGCTGATCTAACACTTCTGGAAGTTAAAGCAAATCTGAAAGTTGGACTGATGACAGAGAGTTATACAAAGAGGTGAAGTGGTTCTTTGTAAACTTGTGTGCAATCAAAGATCTCTGAGATGTAGGTAATTATGGCCGCTTTCCTGTAGCAGAAGTGGTGTGGCTAAAGAAATTATTTAACATTGGTAAGCATTTAGCAGGTATTCCAGTTCTTCAAACCACTGATGTCTGACTCTGATACAGTGAATGGTGGATGCTAGTCATGACAAAGTTATAAACTGTCTACTACTACTATTGTATTACAGTGCTTATGGTTAATCTTCTCCCCCTTAGTAATTTTTATGTTTTCCTGATAATACGATTTCTATGTCAGTCATTTGGTGACTGTTGAGCAAAGGGTTTGCTGAAAGATTTTGTTGTTGTTGTTGTTAATGATGCTGTGCTTATACAAATAGTCGTACTCCTAGCGTGAGCCCCCTACTTGATTTTTCAGCATATTTTTACTAGACTCGCATTCAAATTAAACTAAATTTCATCTTTTACTGTCTTTTCTAGTTTCCTAATCATCAGTCTGGTTTCCAATCATTTTCTATAATCAGTATTCTCACTCTTTTATTTTATTGTGTCTTGAGTGTAACAATCTCAAGCCTTTTCCATTTGGTCATCTCCTGGCCCTGCTGCTGCTGCCTCTTTGTGTTGCTGAACTTGCTTACTGTTACTATCTTAGTATTCTTAATATTTATTGTAATTCTGTAATTCCTTCAAATAATGATCAGCTCAAAAACTACATTCTGAATTTCAGATCTAGGCAAAATTAATACAGAAAAGGAATTTGAAAATCTGATGCTGTTAGTATTGGATGCCATGTTTGAAACCTTCTGCAATTTATTTTATTACACCTATTACAATGTAACTATTGCTTTCTGCTGCCATTTTAGGCTTTCTATTACCTAGAGATAAAAGCCTTTAAGAACAGTTTGTTCCAGTTTATCATGCCGGAACAAACAATAAGCTTTCCAAAATGAAGATATTAACTTCTTTAATAGTTATAATATATATTTCACACTATTTTAGGAAGACACTTTCTTTTGTTTATTCCTCAACAGAAATCAAACCAATTTCTCCATATTTATGTCTCAGTATAGAGAATACAAAGATAGAGAGTCTGGTTTATCACATCAGTAGTTCAAGATTATTAAATCTTTGGCTTTAAAAATTTTCACTGTAGAAGTCACACTGGTATCTTGGCATGCTTTAGAGTATGTATACATTTGATTTATGTTCTCTTTAAAGTAAAGGCAGACCCATACGGGACTTTTTAATGAAGAGCTGGAGCATTTCAACTGTAATGCTATCTTCTCTTTGCATTAATTTATACTTTCTAACATTATGTTTAGCTCACATTTTCAGGCTTGTTTTTTCCTTTTGTATTTATGAGGATCCAGTGGTTATTTCAAAAAGAAAATGCTTGCAAGCTACATCATATGAAATGCATATAAAACTAGATTAATCTAAAATGTTAATGAAAGGGTTATAAAAATAAAGTTTGAAGTGGTAATTTCAATTTTCTTTCAAAATCACTGTCTTTAAAACAATGAAATCCATGTGCAACTAACCTTTTATAATACAGAAGATATTATCCAGGATCCCTCCAAGTGATAAAGTGAAAAAGTGATAATCTTTTCTTGAAAAGGAAATTTTTCTTTTTGAAAGTGTCTGTGTATCTGTTTTCCCCAAGAATAAAAGCAAATGTATTTTCCAATCCTTGTTTGTGATGTATTTGCTTCCAAAGGACAGGCAGTAAGAGAACATACCCTAAGATGTTATTCGTCACTTTGTATTAATACTGACTGATGAATTTTCTCATGTATTCTGCAAATTTGTATGTCTATTTTCAGGAGATCTCATTGGAGCCTTTTATATTTCAATTGCCTTAGCAGCTTATGTAACTTTTTTATACTTACTTTTCTTTTTTCTTAAGAATTTCTAAACCTTCTCTTGTGGAAAAAACAGCACAGAGAAAGCTGTGTTGTGCTAGAGAGTTGGTTTGGGGTTTTTTTCATATGAAGTCATTGTCACTTCTGACTGCTAAACTGCTGAAATCGCTTGTTTTTCTGTGAGGCTCGTATTCCTGACGTAAATAAATAAATAAATACATTATAGCAGTACATCGAAATAGTACTTAGACATGGATGTTGTAAGGACATACTCATGTGCCACTGCCAAAACAGACAGCAGCATCCCCTCCTGGGCATAAAAGTGCTGGAAATGCCTGCATCAGTTCCTCTCTCAGATACTTCACAGGAAGGTATAAAACCCCAACATAGACTGGTGTTTGATAACTTGTGGTTCAGTTTGTTTTCTTATTGATGTCTATTATGTAGTGTTTAGCTGAAGTGCTAAAGCACAGATTTAATATTTTCTCCAGTTTTTAGTTGCTATGATAATTCTATATATGTATGTGGCCAATCCCTTTCTGGTTTCTGAATGTGCATATTTAAAATTATAAGTTCTTTGACATTTATAGCTTAATATTTTACATGCTCATTTACTGGGCACAACTACTTTCGCCCTGTCAAGGCCTGATGATGAAAATATCCACATGGCTTGAAGAGGATAACACGAGGTCTTCCACTCTTGTGGGGGGTCCAGAGTTTGGGGGCATAGCCTATAGAGCTAAGAAGGTTAATAAGAAAAAAGGGTAAGTGCCTAGGAAGAGAATAGGTCCAAGGCAGTCACAAGATTCATTGTATCATTGCATGACCGAGCAGGATTTATTGTCAGGGCTTCTGTAAACCACTAATGCTGTTTTAGTCTCTGAGGAAGTACATATAAGCATGTTGTTATTTCCCTATGATGTCAGTTGGACCTAATAACATACTGAATGTTCATTTAATGTTTTGATACTTTATGAATTAGAACTTTCATGCATTTACCCTTACTGTTTTAAGAGGCAGGGTCAAGTCAAAAGGATCTCTTTCCCATGCCTAACTTCCCTCATGAATCATTGCAGGTTGCTCTCATGTGTTGTTCCTAGGTATGTCTCTGGGTGAATTTAAGATTAAATAAAGCTGGACATAAAAACTTAAGGACTTTTTCAGAGTGAAAAAGCCTTGTTATCTGTTTCTGAACTTTCTGAATACTGAATGGTTTTCAGTTAGGACTGTATATTGGTATATGAGCTATTTGGTTTTGATTAAAAATTTTGACATGTGCTTCTTTGAGATTAGGATTTAAATGAGAATTAACATACTCACTTCAATCCAGACAATTATTATGCAGCATTGTGGGAACAATAGGAAGAATTACTCAGAGCTTAGAGTACCACACCTGAGTTTGCCTGTAGTTTGTAATATAACTTTGTAGGGTTTTAGACTCCAAGCTCATTTGAGTGCATACTATAAATAAGCATATTTTAATCTGTGACTGACAAGCACTGAATGAATAGGGCTTTTTTCAAATAGAGGATTTTGCTACACTCTTCCATGCATTTGTTGCCCTAGGTTTGATTCCTGCAGTGTACTCTGTATGGAGCTACAACTTTAAACCATTTGGAAACTGAATCTGGTGCAAAAAGTCGCTGCTTGTCTGTTAAATAGAAGTGGTCTCTGCATGTATATGATGGCACAGTTCTACAGCATTCCTTCTTTGCAGATATTTCTGAAGCCCTTGGCCTGGAAATGTCAGTCATTTGGGACCTTCCTCCTTAAGAAACACTAGAAGTTGCACAGAACTGCTAGAAGTTGCATCTGTTACAAAAGGGAAGATCTGTGGTCTTGGCCGTTGTTTCAGAAGTGTCTTCTTTGTTGGCCTTCTCATAAGGTGCCTCAGAGCTTTCTAATACTACCTTTGCACACTGTTCCAGGCCTGCTTTTCTCCCGATTTTAGAAGGAAGGAATAGATTGAAGCATGCCAACTATGAGAGGAGATATATGTTTCTGTAGTCCTATGAGTGAACTTGTTAGCTGTAGTTTTTAATATTAAGTCATCAAAATTATATTTAGGTGAAAAAGGCTTGGGTAAATTTGGTCTTGTCTTGGTCTTTTGAGTAAATTAATTATAATGCTGGGTTTTAAATTTCTGTGATAACATCTAAAGCAGCGGAGGGGGACTCAAAAAAAGGGAAAAGTGAAAAAGACGATAGTTCTTTTACTTTCTCACACACTGTTTCTGGGCTTTTTCTGATTCAAATGTCAAGAATCTGTTTGATCTGTTTGGTGGAATACATTAAAAGCCCATGTGCTGGTTACAAATAGCAAATGTGTTTCTGAACGCTATTTTTTGTCTGTCTTGTGAAAATACTGTGGCTGCCAGGAAGCTAGTCAGAGTAGACAGTGGCAGCAAGTGACTTTACAATAGTTTTGGTGCCTCACACTTGATTATCTGAAAGTGGGAGGAGAAAATTGATGTGGAAGGGGTAAAAAGGGAAGGACGGGGATGCACTGGAGTTATTTTTGATAAATAGGGTGGAAAAGGGCAGAGAGATGTGTGGCTTAGGATGTATTCCTGATGAAGCTGGGAATGCGATGAGGAACAAGAGAGACCGTTGGTTGGAGGGAAGCAAGATCTGAGTTACTAGGGAACAAAATGTGAACCCAAGAGAATTATTGAATGGAAAATGGCTAGAGAGAAAAGACTGTAATATGTGTTTTGAAATGACATGTACAGTAAAACAATAACAGTAGCTGGAAGTGACTGCTTGTCTCCCTTAATTTAGCTGTTACCCCCGAAAAGAACTGAAGGCTTAAAGACAGGGGCCTGAGCTGGAGCTTCATTAAATTAGGGGAGCTGTAGAAAGAAGAGTTACAATTTTACACTGCTGTATATCTACTTGTGACCCCTTAGGCAAATTTTTTTAGTCCTTAAGATAAACAGGTTGTTCTGGAGTCAGAGCAACCAGATTAATAGCCGATTACTTTTTCCTTTATAGATACTTTTAATCACTTTGCTTAGAACAATTATCTTATTACAGTCAAAGACCTAACTTTGTCATAATAGAGATTGTGCAGGACAAGGCCTGGTGAAAAAAAAAAAGTTCAGCAAAATAAGATTTAGTCATTGACAACCTGTTCAGTTCCTCTGATGACTATCATGTATTTGATGCTTTTCTGTTACATCAGCCCAGGTGTTTGTTACAGACTCTCTCTCATAAAATTTTCCTTTTCTATGCACTACTGAATGAGGCGTAAATAGTGTCCATGCCAAATATAACAATGACTATGTTATGCCATGTTCCAGTCAATGGTCTCTTTGCAGACTTTTCATAAGTTACTCTTTACAGTGCATTCACGTGCTAGGCAGTACAGAGAGGAGAGAAAAAACCAGCAAGATACCAAAAATGGAATAATATCAGGTCATGGATGAAGTAGTCGGTGTGTTTGTTGTTTGGAACCTGTTTGATGCTATTTTTCCTGACAAAAGTAAAATTGAATTTATTATTACTGGACTGTAATACTTTGAGCCATCAAATATATAACACTGGCATACAGTTCTGGGGCTAAACTGAGTTTTTGTGTGGCTGAATGGAATGCCCATCTTGGTTGGATTGAAAAATGTCATAAGGCTTTTTTTACCCAAGCATTTCTGCCAAGTGCGTACAGGAAGTGGCTTTGGCAGTTTATCCAAACAAGTAACTTCATTTCCTGGAATCTGCTTTTTTGCAAAATGTGGACTTTAGGAAAGAAAGTGTAAAGAGGGTTGTTAAGGGGGAGAGGAAAGTTCACCCCTAAAAGCCTCTGAAAGTAAGTTTGCCCAAATTATCAAACTAGGTGTAGACACAACAGCATCATATAATTTTTTTTTTTTCAAATTGATAGTATCTTTATACAGTCAAAATAATATTAAAAATCTGTTTAGCATAACTACATAATTACTGAAACTGTTATCTTTACTGGGGTACATTTCACAGTGGTCCATTTTATGTCTGGAAAAAAGGAGACAGTGTTAAGTATTTATTGGCAAGGCAGCCATAAAGTAGTTGAGAATGCATTGGATGACCACAGGTTCTAGAGGCCTATTAGCAACCTGAGGTTTAGTAAAGCTTCTATTTACTGCCATAAAACCCCAAAAAATTAAAGAGAATACATGTTGTCAGGTGTAATTTTTGGTTAGAAAGGAGACATGACTTGATGGAACATTAAACATATTCTGCTAAATATATGAAAATTTTATCTGGCTAGTCAGGTGATATTTTTTATGCTATTGCAAATTCATCTTGCTAGGTTTGAATCACATTTTTTTTTTCTTTCTCTCTTCTTTTTTTTTTTCCGTCTTAAGGTCACTATCTTGAATATTTCAGTAACAGTGCCTGCAACCTTTCTCACAGTGCTGGATAGCTGCCTATAGTGGAAGCATAACCTTCATCTTCCTGTGCTCTTAATCTTAAGGTCAAATACAGATCTTTTTCAGATGCTTGAAAAGAAGTAGTTCAAAAGCTGTTTTGTATCAAATGTCTTTTTAAAGGGTTATTGCAAATGAGGGGCTATTTCAGAATTGATAGTAGGGAAAACAGTAC
Organism: Gorsachius magnificus; assembly: GCA_034008185.1. Lineage (NCBI taxonomy): Eukaryota > Metazoa > Chordata > Aves > Pelecaniformes > Ardeidae > Gorsachius > Gorsachius magnificus. Next base: position 26,812,274 of record CM067083.1, on the reverse strand, counting down.
ACTCAAAAATGTAGTTGCAATGAGTCATACTGTGATGTGTCATATGGGAATCTTGAAAAAATTACCATTTTCTTATAAATAATATTGCAAAATCCTAAAATTTAGAGAGAAAAGTAAATACGTAGAAGACATCTTAGAGTCAGAAAATATGCTACAAAGTTCACAGATAATGGAGAGATCAGAATATACCTTTTAATAATAGATTTAGTTGGGTGCTAATAGAAAGACAGTATATGAAACAACTTGGTATAACTTGATTTGTGTAGATTTTTTATTTGAGTCATTAATGGTTCTTTTAGTGGATGAAGAGACAAGAAAAAAATGCTTTGGAAGCTGTTCAGTGCGATAATTAAAGCACAAGTAAAGATAAGTAAACATTTTGCATACCTTTCCCAAATGGCAAGGGCTGTGCTTGCTATGTCATAAAAAGCAGCTGCTGTAAATTTGTTTTGGGATGGAAGTTTTGCCTTTGCCTTTTTATTTTATCAAAAGCGGTACTTTTGATATTTTATTCTTCATGTAATTATCTATTTTTTGTTTTGTAGTGTTTGTGTTTTCATTACGTAGGCAGAGAAACTTCAGACAGTTGTCTTGTTTGCAGTTGTGCCCAGTGACTACTTGTGCCAGTCTGTTATCCCTAAAGAAATGAAACGTCTTCTTTCCTGAATAATGTATGAGCTTCTGTTATCATTTGCCTTTTTATTTTTCTGATTTTTCTCTGAATACTTGTGATAAAGTATATTGCCTGACTGAGGTTGTTAGCTGGCTTGGAATCTTTTTTTTTGTTGTTTGTCATATTTTTTCTTCATGCTCACTATTGTTTGCATGCTTCTACTGCTGTGTGGATTTAAATTATAAATAAAATAATTCAGCTTTCCAATGCATTATAGAGGCAATACATTGCATTGAATAAGATCCTGGACTGAGATGCAGGGCATCTGTTTTTTATTTCAGTCTTTATTATTTACTAAGTTTCTGAACTTATACAAGTGACCTCATCTCTCTGAACCAGTTTCCTCAACTGTAAAATAAATTAGAGTGGCTTATCTTTCTTGATCACTTTGAGATTTCATGTTCAAAGGCCATCTCTAAGTGTAAAATCTTGTTTTTCTAGCATTGAGGAACAGATGAAATGATTTGTGAAAGAAGGACAGTGAATTAGAAGCAGAATCCAATATAAAACCTTGGAAGTCTTGACTCTTCAGTCAGCATAACTGTTGCAATGCAGTTCTTGAAATTACTTCTCTTTATTGATAGCTAATTTGTTTGGGAAGCTTTGTTGAAAATCTAGGTTATGTTGGCTACTTAAAATTCTATGCAAGCCTGGGTGAACATTTCTATATATAGTATATTTGTTTATTGTAAACTCTAAGAGTAAGCTGCATACAAATATATTTCATGCAAAGCCATCTCTACTTGCTCAGTAAAAGAAAGAGTGTTAAAATGATTTTATATTTTTATTATGAGTCCTTTCTTCTGCAGTACCTCCCACTTTGATCACCTCTCTATTTAATGCCATTTACATCCAGCTTTAGCTCTGGCAAGAAATAATTCCAAATATTTCAGAAATTTCCTTTAACCTTTAAGTGTACAGAGAGATAGTGACATGCTTTTGAATAATGGCCAGTGTTTGGGAAGAGGAGAATGTCTCAGTTTTGCATCAGGAGTGTTAAAACAGCTTTACATAAGGGAATATTAGAAGAAAAAGTCAGAGTTCCAGGCAGACATCCTTCTGATTTTCAGCAGGTTTATTTAACTATAGCCTAATACAAGAGCTCATGGCTCTAAGACACAGCACATTTAATGTTTAAGTAAGTTTGCATGACAAGGAATCTCCATAATATATCGTCCCATTTTTATCTTAAGGAAAACAAGCAGTTTAAAGCCATCAAATAAGCATAGTGTACTTGGCATTCAGGAAGGATTATGCTATTTTTCTAGTGATAATCACTTATTTCAACAGATTTCCAAGGGCCAAAACCTCTGGTTATTGGAAAAAATTATCTTTTGCTGCATATTAATCTTATAGTACAGTGGGCTACAAATTCTGGTTAAAAAGGAAAGGAAAGAAGTAGCTTTTCACAGTAGGAATTGTGCCAATATGAAATGAAATTTCACTCAAATACTTTATATGACATGATTTTATACTATTCCCTAGTATAGATACTGAGACCATTGAATTGTCACTAGAAAAGCTCTGTCTTATGATGAGTCAGAGAGACAGCAGGGGAGTCTTGCCTCTGTGAGCAATCAGTTTTGCCATTAATGTCATTGGGAAAAGAATTTCATCAGTTTTGATTAAACTGAGAGTTTTTCAAATCACAGAAACGAAAGACAATAATTAAGATGCAGAAGAACACAGATTACTTGACTTTTTTTTTGTTCTTAATTTTAATACAATAGACATGTATTAGGCATCATAAGAATAATTACAGTTCTCCTTTTCTCCTTTTAGGTACTGTGGAGACTATAGTCAGAATAACTAAATCTGACAACAAATTAGTAGGAACGGTCTCTGTAGAGAACAGTAAATGTTGTAAATGTGTTCCATGTTATTGTGCATTTGTTACATGTTTTTAAAAGAAAAACTAATTTGTATTAAATAATGAAGGTTGCCTTCTAATATTAGAGATTTTTTTTTTTTTACTTGTTCATTGTCAGGATGCAGAAAGATTTTGCATCTCCATGCTTATCCATATGTTCATGTACATATGTTAGCTGTCTCTGAATTCTATGAACGTACTTGGGAGGGAAAATTGCCAGCACGTGTTTGTTTGCAGGATCAGAAATTTAGATTCTAAATTAATTTGCTTTCTATCATCAGTGTTGGGGATGGCAAAAAAATGTGTAATTGTGTGGTGTAGATATCCATCTGATAGTAAGTGATGTGTAACCACCCTAATCTTTCATAGACTTATGGAATTTAAAAGATAATATATATTTCTATAAATAGTCATCCTCCAAAAAGAGAAATGGTCAAGAAATTGCTAAAGATGCACCAATAGGTTTCTGGAAGACAAACATTCTGTGAATTATTATAAGCAAATAGCTGTTGCAAAATCCTAGGCTTTATTTTACCATGCTGCAGTATCAAATTGCTCTCTGACTTTCATTTCATGGGGAATGGTTGCTGCATATAAAGACAAGGAGTGATTATTTTGCTAAATATGGATATTTTGGATATTTATTGTTATGGCAGCAGGACTTACTGTTAATGGGATGGACTACACCAACAGGGTAGAAGGCATTTCCTGCCTCTAGGGACAAATTAAGATGGAAACTTCATCAAAAAGTTGAATTAATTTTACCATGGTGAGGTTTCAGGGATTAAATTTGGAGTTAATATGTACACTTTTATTTCAAAATTATATTTGTAAACCTTGACATGATTACTTCTAATGTTTTCTCTAAGGACAGAAAATAATGTGAATAGCACAGATCTTTTGGTCAACTTGGCAGCAATTATGAGTTCTTAGCTGTCTCTGCCTATTCATTCTCCCTTTGGTAAGACAGAGAAATTAATTCTCTGCAGCAGACCTGCCCTCAAAGAAGGTATCTTAGTCATTTCAGTGGCCCAATTTCCATGGTTGGATTTCACCTGCAGAGTATGGGAGAGAGGTAATTAATTGTTCAGTAATTTTACAGTGCTGATAGCTTTTTGACGCTAAGCTCAAAATATAAGTTTCTTACCATTAAGTAGTAGTTCTTTTTTAAAATGCATTAAGATATATTTAACAAAAAACTCATTCCAACTTTTTGCAGCAGCAATAACATAAGCACTTTTCATGGCCAGCATCATCCTTGTGCTGCTTCCAATGTGTTGTGTGCCTGAGGTATGTGGCCTGAGCCTGTCAGGTGGAAAATTAATTTTTAATCAATATGTTCCTCTTTTGTTCCCCTTTATTATGTACCTTCTTGGTTCTGGGAGCAGAACTGTAGTATAGACATAAAAGGTGTTCCTCATTCATCATCCTGGAGTGGATGTAGCATGCCCCAAAAATGGATGTGCAAAGAGGAAAAGGTCCAGGTGACTCCCTGGATTGAAGGGAAGAAACTTTGAGATCTGGCTGCAAAGGGCTAGACATACTATGTAGTAAAGGATAATCCATTTTTAGCTATTTGAAGATGGCATGACTGGCAGTGGGGAGCTCTCACTTCAGTCTTATTAATTTAAAACCTAGAGATACCTATATATTTGAGTAGATATTTTCACAATAATATTGGAAATTAAAGATTGTATTTCATCTGAGGTTTTTTGTTTGGTTGGTTTGTGTAATGCAAATCCTTTTCTCTTTTTTTTGTAATCATGCACTTCAAAATGCATAGCAGTGAAGTTTGGGAAAATAACAGAAATGTTACCAATGCTGAATTAAAACTAATTTTCCAAGCTTGTGAAGTGATAGTACTAGTTGGGGAGCTTAACATTCCTGTTTTAAATTACATCTTCAATTTAAAACATAGGTTGTTAGTATCCTATTGGTGGGTTTTTTTTCCAAATGTTTCTTGGTCTTCTGTGAGGAGTGCCTGTGCCAAGAGGAATAAACAAGGATATTTGCTTGAATTCCAGAAATGTTTCTGTAACATTAATGAAATCTCAAGCATTTTTTATTTCTTCAAGCAATATAAACTAGAGACACCACAAAAACATAGTTGTTACTACATACTACTTTTAGTCTTGAGATAAGCAATGAGGTTTTTGCTTGTATCGTTTTCTGTTTACACATTTGTCCTTGTGCATAGGAAGTCCCAAATTGATCACACACAAGTTTTTAGAAGCCTTTAGCTAATACATAGGATTGGGTGGTGCAATACTAACTTTCATTGATCCTGATGACACTTTAGGCCAACTTCCTTCCATCCTCCTTCACTCAAACATGTGCAAACAGTTAGGTGGGTTTCTTTTTTTTTTTTTTTTAATTAACTCAGTTTTTGAACCGCACTGAAACAAGAAATTACACATTTTGAGTATTCAATTTCTTATATATCAACACTAAGAAAAGAATACATCCACATAGTTAACCTTCTGCAGTTATCCTGTGGCTTTACAATGACAATTTTTAACCTCTGTTGCTGTGAAGTTGCCAGAGCAAAAGTACTGTCATACCTAAAGTAACTGAACAGGGGTATCAGTGAATACAATCAGGTGATAGGAACTCTGTTGTCGCATTAGGAACTTAGAAGCATGTACATAGATACTTAGTAAAAATAACTAATGTCTTGTTAATTTATAACCAGAAAGAAAAATCACCTTGCAAGAGCTTAGCTGTCAATTTGTTGTCAGTTATATTTTTGGCAATAAAAGCAGTATTTCCATTCAGTATACATGATTGTTTCTTGGCATAGGCTGATATATCAGTAGAATCTGATTGCATTTTTATTAAAATGCAACTTTTCAAAGTTGTAAACTATTATGTAAAGAAAGCCACAGATCTGTCTTAGATTTTCTTGAGCCTGAGCTGTATTGGAAGAATGGCAGAAGAAGCATACAGCTGGAGTTTGTCTCTGCTGTGCAGTCCCATTTACTTCTAATATGTGGCTCCTGCTCACCAGCCTTCCTTGAGGTTATTATAGATACATATTCTCTTCCAACTGCATTTACTGTCCCTGACTGTTCATAATTGCCAGACCTACTGCTTCTGTTCTATCCACCTTTCTGGGCTTTGCTAGAATAGCAAAGACTTGCTATTTAAATTAAATTGATAAATTTTGACTGAAACCATTCAGGGAGTACTCACATGAATAATTCTGCTAGTCAATGTGACAGAGGAGTGGAGATGAATGGCTGGAAAGTTTTATCAGAACCTTCTCTTCTGTGAAATCACAAAAGCAAAATTCTTCAGCAAGCACAAAACAAAAGTGTGATATATGTCCATGGTTAGAGTTCCTATGTAGCAAGGATGTTTTTGTGCATTAGAAAGTTATGACAAATAATACAGGGGTTTGGGTTTTTCTGGTTTGCTTTTGGGGGTTTTTTGGTGGTACAGACCTCCAAAAGTGGTAATGAATACTATGAGACAATAAATGAGAATGTTTGTAATCATCATAGGTGGGAAATTCAGAAGCAGCTTTCTAAGCAGGATAATGGAAGAAAGAAATTAAAATCTGTTGTGCTATAAAACTGTAAAAAGAATTGTAAGGTAGGAAAGGAATTATATTGCAGTTAGAAATTAGCCCATGGATATGAAAATTTTAGGACTCAACTTGCTGTTTTCTTTCAGAGGATGTTGAAGATCTTACTACTGTTTCTTGATCGTGATTGTTGCATTGATCTTATCCCATTTGATTTGTTGGAATGCTTGGCAGAGAGCCACTTCCCCTTGGCGAAGTCATGCTGACTTCTTCTCATGATTTTCTTGCCTTTCATGTGCCCAGAAATGGTTTCCAGAATTAGTTGCTCCTTAACCTTCCCAGAGATCGAGGTGACACTGACTGGCCTGCAGTTCCCTGGGTCTTCCCTGCCTTTCTTAAAGATAGGAGTGATGTTTACTTCAGTGTTCGGACGCTTGCTTCCAGTCACCTTGATTGATCAAAGATTATCAAGAATAGTCTCACAGTAACATCATCCAGCTTCCTCAGCACTCATGGGTGCATCCCATCAGGGTTCATCAACTTAATGTATGTTCCTTTTGCTTAAGTATTTCCTGACCTCATCCTCTTCCATGAAGGGTATGTCTTCCTTAATACAGACTTTCCCCCTGGTTTCTGGGACCTGGGATAACTAAAGGCTGGTCTTACTAGTAAAGACTGAGGCACAGAAGGCATTTGGTACCACAAACTTTTCCTCGTCCTGTGTATCTAGGTCCCCTGCCTCATTCAGCAGGGGGCCCACATTTTCCCTAGCCTTCCTTTTGTCACCTATGCACTTACCGAAGCCCTTCTTGTTGTCTTTGACATTAAGCCATTTTTTTCCATGTTGCACGTTATGTAACCCAGTACAAGAATGCAACAGTTAAACATCAACATAAGATCAGTACATATATGTTTAATATGCAGCTTAAATAAAATCAACATGAATATCCAGTGCCACTGGAAACAACCAATGGCTTCAGTCTTGGCAGGCAAAAGAATTTTAATAAAAACAAAGGGAAGATACCTCATTCTTTGTTTCTCCCTACATAGTGACATTACTGGGGATGGAAATGATCTATTACTTTCTTCTTAACAGTTTTCAGCAGCATTGCAAAAGGTCTTGACATAGGTGCATTTTGGTATCCTAAATATTTGATCAGCTGTTTATATATTTTTGTCAGAAGGACTGTTACTACTCAAAATCTTTTCCATTTTGATTAATTTATCAGTATCTCCATAGAGCCAGGATTTCTCCTGTTGCAAACAATGATCGCTCATGGCTATAACCCAAAACCATGTGAACTTAAGTAAACTTTCTATGGTATGCTAAGAATGTTCAAGTTAAAATTTGTCTTTCTGCTGAAGAAATCTGTTCCTGAAGGTTTTATTCTTAGAATATTAAAAGTAAATAGTATTAATGCATTGCATAATTTTGTTCTTAAAAATGTAATGTGCATGCTATTTGTCATTATTGTCAGCAAATATGGATTTGAAGCCTGAGCTATTTGTTTTACTTCATCCTATTTTTAGTGAGTACTAGGATTTTGGTAAAACTAACTTAAATAAAGCTGTAATTTGCATTTCTAATAAAATATTTTTATGAATGCCTCTATTAAAAATGCAAATTATAGCCTCATTTAAACCTCCTCAGTCTTCTGGCCTATATTAACACTGATTCAGAAGGCAAGTACGCTTGTATTTTCATTTGGTAAAGCTGTTTAAAATTTAAAAAAAAGAATTCAGAATTTTTTTTTTTTTTTTTTTTTTACAAATAAAATATTTGTGTTTCCATTACAATTCAATCCTTCAAGATAGATTTTCTTTTTTTTTTTTTTTTTTTTTTGCATTCAAAAGAAAATAGATATGGTCAAAAGAGTTTTAAAAAGAAGTAAAAGGTCTTTAGAATCATAGAATCAATCTGGTTGGAAAAGACCTTTAAGATCATCAAGTCCAACGGTTAACCTAGCACTGCCATCCCACCACTAAACCATGTCCCTAAGCACCTCATCTATCCATCTTTTAAATACCTCCAGGGATGGGGACTCGACGACCTCCCTGAGCAGCCCATTCCAGAGCCTGACAACCCTCTCGGTGAAGAATTTTTTCCTAATGTCTAGCCTAAACCTGCCCTGGCACAACTTCAAACCATTCCCCCTCGTCCTATCGTCCATTACCAGGAAGAAGAGGCCGACCCCCACCTCACTACAGCCTCCTGTCAGGCAGTTGTAGAGGACTCCCCTCAGCCTCCTCTTCTCCAGACTAAACAACCCCAGTTCCCTCAGCCGCTCCTCGTATGACTTGTGCTCTAGACCCCTCACCAGCTTTGTTGTTCTCCTCTGGACACGTTCCAGCAATGCAACATCTTTCTTGTAGTGAGGGGCCCAAAACTGAACACAGTATTCAAGGTGCGGCCTCACCAGCACCAAGTACAGGGGCACGATCACTTCCCTACTCCTGCTGGTCACACTATTCCTGACACAGGCCAGGATGCCATTGGCCTTCTTGGCCACCGGGGCACACTGCTGGCTCATATTCAGCTGGCTGTCAACCAACACCTCCATGTCTTTTTCCACCAGGCAGCTTTCCAGCCACTCTCCCCCAAGCCTGTAGCACTGCGTGGGGTTGTTGTGACCCAAGTGCAGGACCCAGTACTTGGCCTTGTTGACCCTCGTACAGTTGGCCTCGTCCCATTGATCCAGCCTGTCCAGGTCCCTCTGCAGAGCCCTCCTCCCCTCCAGCAGATCAACACTACCACCCAGTTTGGTGTCAGCTGCAAATTTACTGAGGGCACACTCTATCCCCTCATCCAGGTCATTGATAAAGATATTAAACAAAAACGGCCCTAGAACTGAGCCCTGGGGGATACCACTTGTGACCAGACACCAGCTGGATTTAGCTCCATTCACCACGACTCTCTGGGCTCGGCCATCCAGCCAGTTTTTAACCCAGCGAAGAGTATATCCATCTAGGCCATGAACTGCCAGCTTCTCCAGGAGAATGCTATGGGAGACTGTGTCAAAGGCTTTGCTGAAGTCCAGGTAGACAACATCCACAGCCTTTCCCTCATCTACCAGGCGGGTCACCTGGTCGTAGAAGGAAATCAGGTTTGTTAGACAAGACCTACCTTTCATGAACCCATGTTGGCTGGGCCTGATCCCCTGATTGTCCTCCATGTGCCTGGTGAGCACACTCAAGATGAACCTCTCCATAATCTTCCCCGGTACTGAGGTCAGGCTGACAGGTCTGTGGTTCCCTAGATCCTCCTTCTGGCCCTTCTTGAAGATAGGCATCACATTTGCCAACCTCCAGTCATCTGGGACCTGCCCTGTTCTCTAGGACTGTTGATAAATGATGAAGAGTGGCTTGGCAAGCTCCTCTGCCAGCTCCTTCAGCACTCTTGGGTGGATCCCATCCGGCCCATAGACTTGTGGATGTCCAGGTGGCATAGCAGGTCAAAGACTGCTTCCTCCTGGATTATGAGGGTTTATTCCACTCACCGTCCCTATCTTTCAGCTCGGGAGGCTGGGTACCCTGGGGATAACTCGTCGGGCCATTAAAGACCGAGGCAAAGAGGCATTAAGTATCTCAGCCTTTTCCTTGTCTTTAGTGGCAATGTTCCCCCTTGCATCCACTAGAGGATGGAGGTTCTCCCTGGCTGTCTTTTTCCTGTTAACATATTTATAACAACTTTTCTTATTATCCCTTACAACAGTGGCCAGGTTAAGTTCCAGCTGGGCTTTTGCCTTTCTAATTTCCTCTCTGCATGACCTGACAAGATCCCTGTACTCTTCTTGGGTTGCCTGCCCCTTCTTCCAGAGCTGGTAAGGTCTCCTTTTTTTCCTTAGTCACAGTAGTAGACCTCTGTCCAGCCACGCTGGTCGTCTTCCCCGCTGATTTGTCTTACGGCACATGGGGACAGCCTGGTCCTGTGCCTTTAAGACTTCTTCCTTGAAAAATACCCAGCCTTCCTGGACCCCTTTTCCCTTCAGGACTATCTCCCAAAGGACTCTCCCAACCAGCGTTCTGAGCAGGTCAAAGTCTGCCCTCCGGAAGTCCATGGTGGCAGTGTTGCTGACCCCCTTCCTTACCTCACCAAAAATTGAAAACTCTACCATTTCATGATCACTAAGACCAAGACAACCTCCGACCACCACCTCTCCCACCAGTCCTCCTCTGTTAGTGAACAGGAGGTCAAGCAGGGCACCTCCCCTGGTAGGCTCACTTACCAGCTGTGTCAGGAAGTTATCTTCCACACACTGCAGGAACCTTTAATAGCTGAGGAAAGTCCACTATAATGAGCTGAAGTTTTAGCTAAAGGTAGCTAGAAGTTTTGTAAGAAAAATTTGATAAAATTTTGAAAAGCTGAAATGAAAATTAAGGAAAGAAGTTAACCAATTTGTTCTTATGTATAAGGCCAGGTCTCATTGTTATCCCTTCCTTTTCTACTTTGGCTCCTATTTCAAAACCATTACAGATAAAAATGGAAAAAATATATATATTACAGGTACTGGTAATAACCACTCTCTTTCTACATGTGCTACCAACTACTTAGGCTTACTAAAATGCACCCTTTGTGTAACATAATGTGGCACAATGTGTTTAATTCCATAAAGAATTCTACAACTTATGGTCAGGGTAGTTGTTTAAGAGCATGCAGGCACCTGAGCAAAGTTACAGACAAGTGTTCTCTAAACTTTGGCTGTTGTATGTGCACAGGCCTCCCATTTTGACTATGCTGAACTTCTGTAGATTATCACATGCCTAGAAGTCCCCAGTTCTGAGAAGATCAAAGGCTCAATTTTGTATATATATTTAGAGTACACTTAATATTCATTGACTGCTTTGACCACTGTTATTTAAAACATCAGCAATGACATGAGAAAGAGTGGATGCTGTCTGTAATGTAGCAGTTACAGGACTTGTTCAGGAAGGGAGAAAATGCTTCTTCAGTAGCTGAGTGCTTGAAATTTAGTGTGGTCATTGCTGAGGAATAGCACGCTTAATTACTTTTTTAAATCTGGACATTAGTACTCATAAGGCTACCATGTTCATTCTCAGAGGCAAACTCCAAAAAATCTTCAACAGAGCAAGAATCGAAGTTCATTCTATACAAGAAAGTTTCACACATTTCTTAATTGCTAATTTTCAGCTGCCAGGAGGAATAAGCAACAGGATTGGTAAAGCTCATTCATCTTGAATGTAAATAGATAGCAAATTTTCTAATTTAGTTAATCTGGTTGTTGACTAGTGAGAAGAGATACATGGTTTCTTCCTAACTGTCTACCTCAGATACCCAATTTATTTGGTGCTGGAATTGCTGCTGAAAAAAAAAAAAAAGACCAATTTTCATGAAGCGGCTCCTGCACTCCTGTTGTTTATAGCCTGGAAATATTAAGACAGCCCCAAGCTGGTACTAATTGATGGTGTACCCACTACAGATGTTTTTTTTCTTCTCTACCTAAGATGTAGTGCATACAGACTTCTACTTCAGAAAACCTCAGTATCTTAATAAAGAATAAAGCTAAAATGTAATATGAAATGAAAAGTAGAGTAAGTTTCCAAAACCATATTGATGTTTATAACAAGTCATTTTTCCTCTGCTAAACTGCTCTGAAAATGAAATATGCCTCTTTTGTGGTTTATGGTGTTACCGGCAAGATTGGTAGTGGAGACAGTTCTCCAGGCACCAAAAATACATGCAGATCTCTACAGACATCCCTAACAAAAAACTTCACTTGCATTTGGTCCAAGCTGTCATGACTCCACTGATGTAGGTTGTCATTTGGTAGAGCTCTTAAAATATTCTTATCCCACTGTTCAGAGACATTTTTCTAAAATTGAGAAAGATAAATGGAAAAGGAGAATGTAAATACCATATCTATCACTCAAAAAGGAACATGGAACATGTAAATGAGGCAAATTTTGTTGAGAGTGTTCTATCTTTTTTTAAACATGTTGGTCTAGTTGAAAGAGGCTGGCGAGTTTTTGAATACAAAAGCCCTTTTTCAGGTTTAAAACAGAAGTGGCAAATGTTGCGGTAGCAACATGGCAAATGCATGAAGGATGTCAAAACATACACATTTAATTTTCAATTGCTTTATCGTAACTGATATCTTCATCTTAAGCGTGGTAGTCTAATTTAAAGTTGATAGGTGACTCAAGCGCCTGTGTATTGGCCCTTTCTCATATTTAGTAAAATTTTTACAACTGCATCAACTGTTGAAGGGAACAGATTTAGACTCCTACAAAGAGAGGGAAATGCACAGTCTATTGCTAATATCCAGTGTTTAATGTAAATCGCACAATGCAGGATAAGATATTTATCCTGTTTCATGAGAAGTTATCTGAAATGTGTGATTCCAGCATAGGCAAAAGTGAATCTTAGTTATTTATAAGTGGCAGCACCGTTGGGTGGGTCTCCTAAAGTTCTTGTGGGTTTGACTTCATATTTTCCTTTGTATACACCCCCTGAGCTTTTGCCAAGCCTACCATGCCTCATTTCAGGCTTTCTCTTTCTACCTACTAATTAAGGACTTTCGATGTGTGTCTGTATTATACAATCAAGTATGATCTCACAGGCAGCTTTAAAGAAGTAAATGGTTGCAAATAGTAGTTGAAGATTATTTTTTTCTCTTTTGAGACATACAAGCTGTCATACATGAAATGTAAAATAGTTCTGCATTAATATTGGTATCAGAACATGAGAAAAACTTGCTTGTATCAATAGATACACTACTTCATTCCTCCCTGCTATCTGCAATGTTTTGTTCATGCTAAGTAGCCTCTACCTGTGCCCTTGGCTCCTCTGCTCCCACTTTGAATTTGATAACTCTGCTGCCCATTGGCTCTTTAAAGAAAATATAAAAGCATAACTAGGTAACATAAGAGTAGGCACACTATAAATCATTAATACTAGTGCAGATATTCTACACCGTCTTGAAGCCATGCCATGTAATCTGAGAAACTATGAGAAACCGTAACTAACAGAAATAGCTAAACCAAAATGGTCCTGTTAATGGAGTCTAACACATCCTAGGAAAAGATATGCTCTATCAGGTGCAGGCAATGATGGTATATTAAGTTGCTATTAACAGTTTCTGTTTATCCTTTAATTCTCACTAGCATTGTGCTTTGCAATATTTTGCAGGTAGGCAAACTAGTATACTAATTTTCCAGAAGAGAAAAAATGAGGGAAAGAGATTTCTGTGAAACTACTGTTTCAACCTTTTCACACTGAGATCACTCTAAGGTTCTATCTGGTTTCAGACTTACCATGTGTCATTAAGGAGCCTAAAATTGCATTTCTGACTGTCATTAGGTGTTAAAGTTCAAGCAGCTTTTGTTGCAAAAGTATAGCTATTAAAAACATACAGCTGGGTTAATATGAAAAATATTTTTCTTACCTGTACTGTTACCTGAGATTTCTTAAAATAATGAAACTGAAGAAAGTCAACATGATTAAATTCAGCCTTCATATCCCTTTTGGAGTTTTGTTGTTCTTCTGTGGTCTTGGACAATCTTAAAATAGTCAATTTCATCTTGTTTTAAATTAAGTTTACAATTCATTCAACCTTTGTTTTTGAAACACAGTTTGATATTTGTCTTACTGCTCCTGCAGTGGAATATTAATTAATGTAAAAACCTACTCCTCATGGGATTCTTGTAAGTGGGTTTTTTTGGGGTTTTGGAAGCATTCCAGTTGACCTTTATAAAATTGACTTTTACAAAGTCGGCATTGTATGTAACATTTCGTTTTTGTTCTTTTATTTTAGTAATCTTTAAAAAATCCCAGTTTTAGTGATCACGTATCCTCTAACAATATTCATTGCAGTGGAAATGGTACTTGCCTTTGATTTGTGTCCGACATAATCCTGTACAAGCTTGTTCTTTGCGGTGAGGCATTTGCAGTGTTTAATTTAGTGGTGATTTTTCTTCTGCTTATAAATTATTTCAACATATATGGAATAGTTTGTCTTGTCAATCAATTAATTTTACGTGGATAAAATGATGCCTAGGTAAATGACCCATGCACCAATTAACTCAAGGTTTTGCATAGTAGAAATTTTGACTTGTGGAGTACAGTCCGACCTGCCTAGATCAATGTTCATTACCATAATAAACATGCTCATAATATCAAGAAGCTGTTCATTTTACCCTCTTCCTCCTGGGTAAATAAGCAAAGAAACGCCAGAGCCAGAGAAATTAAATTATGCCAGTGTTTCAGTTGGTTCATTGAGTCTGAATATTCTGGTTTTCCTTTAAACCTTTTTAACTTTCCCAAAGACTATGTTTTGCAGTTCAACACTGCAGGAGTACTGTGAGCAACTTTGTTTTATGTCTTTCCCATTTTTTAATTGCTGTCTAATGAAGGTAGCCATATGCAATCTACATGCTTTTCATGAAGAATTTAGCTGAGCTTTACAGTGGGGAAGTATTTGTTGTCTTGGGTTTGTTTTCCTATTTTTAAGTATTTATTCTTTTTGATTCATTATTCCCAAGCTCTGTTACATCTACTTTTTTCCATTCTGAACAGATGGCTATAATATCTTGAGGGATCCTGGTAAAGATGTAATGAATTATGCTTACATGCAAACACTTCTAATACCTTAGTTCTATTACAAAGATTTACCAAATAATTTGTCTTTACTTTAGTCTGGAAGTGTCCACGGTTCCCCCTTTCTTATCTGGTAATAAGTGGAAATACAGAATAGCATGAACATACTACCTGCCATCCTGAAATTCTTCAGACAATCCTCACTTGAATGACAGCTTTCCTTGAGCCAGGGGGACTTTTTACTCCTATTGCTTTCAGTGGAAGAGTTGGCAATTCTTGCCTGATAGAGCACTTAGTAGGAATGGAAAGACAAAGTCTTCTGCTGTGAAAATGTAGTTTCTGCAAAACAGCTATGTGGGCAGATATGTGGACAGATGCCTTTCTCATCAGAATACATGGTCTGAACAGCTATTCCCAAGAGTTTGCTTTTGTCAACAGTCTCAATGTTCCTCCCTCAGAACAGCTCGACTTGCAACCTTAATTCCTCTCTCCCAGAGAGTTGTTTCCAATTCTTTTTGCAGGTTAAACTGGCAGCCTCCAGCATGAGGGCTGCTGGAACCCCCTTGGAGCTCTTGTACCAGGACGAAAATCTGGTTACAAGGTGGGGTTGTGAGGAGACACTGGGATTCTGCTTTTTGACAGAGAAGATATCAATTTCATGCTGCTGTTTGACAGATTTTTCCAGACTTAACTGAAGAGCAATTTATATGTTTTCTGTGGGTTTCACAAATTAAACTTTAGGAAGGTCTTCTCCCTCTGAACAATTAACCCTCTTTCAACAAACCAAAAAAAAAGAAGGTGGCCAGACTCAGTACTCTGGAATTGCCATTTCCAGTTTGAACACTCTTGAAATCTTCATGGAAAAAACACTAAAATATAGTCCTTAAAAATTTCCCAGTGTTTATAAACTGGGATCACTAAAGCAAGCTGCAATAGGATTTGTGGATGTTGGATACATTTAAAAATCAGCATGGTCGTTGAAATATGTACAACCATGTTTGATCACTTGTGGCAACAAAATAAGGTCTAAGTCGATATTCTTGCAAGCTCTTACCTACTCAGATATAGTCCTTGAGTAATCCCAGTGGATACTACTTAACTTAAAAATAGCATTCAGCCCTATAATTTCTCTGCTGGCAGTTGAGCATCCAGTGCCACACTATATTCTAACATGCTACTTTAACTTATTTTCCTAGTTAAAGTTTATGAGGCACTAAACAGTTGTTGTCTAGGATGACTGCAAATAGCATTTGTGTATGTAACAGCATATAATAGATGATCTCTAAATTAGTGACAGAATAGGGCGTGTAATATCTGCCAGGGGCTTTGCTGAAATGTAGGCTTCCATGTGCCGTAGGCGTACAACTAAGTCTTGAAATCACTTTGATCTTTTCATGTCACCTCAAAAAGTAATCAGCCACATCCAAAAGCCTTATTATGTTTTTGCTCAGTGTATTTTGAGTTATTACTGATTTCAAAAGTTTAACCCATTATCAATACTACAGCAAGCTTTCTATTCCTTCATCATTCCAAATCTTGTTTCTCTAGTTCAGAGCTTGTGAGCCGTCATTGTCATTCTGCTTTCTGACTTACCCAGGTTCAGTGGGACAGCGGTAATCTGCACATTTTAAGAGAGGACCCTATTGAACTGAAACATTTTGTATAACGTGAAAGTTGGTGGAGTGCAGTGGATAGGAGCACAGACTGAAATCAGACCTTCAATGGGAACATTCTTAAACATTCAAATTCAGAATTTCAATCAAACCATAATTTTCCCAAAATTTCAGCTGTTTGAATTTGCTGCAAATAATTATGGGTTTGCTGTAAATTTCACACTGTGTGTTGGGCATATTTGTGAGTGGTTTAACATTAAAACCAATTTACACAACCTAACAGGAAAAGTATAATTAAAATTAAGTTGATAGAAAATGTATCACTTTTTAATGCAACCCTGTCACCTGGGGTTTCATGAATTTGATTGCAAGAAAGTCTTATGCTTTTTCCAATGATCTGAATTATTTTTATGGTAATGATTACTCCAGTTCACATTGTAATGACTTGTTGACATGTGTTTCCTGGTTCTCATCCTGTAGGGTATGACGATTCTTCCTTAGATAAGAATTTTCAAATATTTTTCTTGTAACACTATGCCACAGTATTAAAGAAAGAGAGGAGAAATTGTTTGGCCTGTAAGAGTAAAAGAAAATGTTTTCTACAAGTCTAGCTGAACTGTTCTACTACCTTGCCAAAAATGTGTTACCATCAGTGGTTTCTTCTCTCAATTCTGCTTTTATTCATATCATGTATATATTATTACACATAGATTTCAATTTACAGATAGAGAAAAACAGAAATTCAATAGCACCTTATTTTAAAAGAACAAATAGCTTATTTGTTTGAATTAGGCCCAGGAGAAATGGCATGCCAATAATGTTAGTGCACCTTTGCACTTGGAGGCCATTTGAAAGAAGGTGAAGCTACTTTATGAAATTATGGATTATTTGAGGAAATGTAAACAGCATGATTGAAGACACAACACCAACCATGGAGAATGAATAATCTTCATTACTGAGCAGATGAAAATTCAACCACTCCATCAAGCTTCCAGCATTTCTTGCAGTCTTTTACTAGTATTAACGCGTCGCTGTATTCCCTTATTATCATCCTAAATGTCTGTCACATGCTGCAATGTTCTTCTGTAGCTGTTTTATGCTCACATTATGCTGAGGTTCAATTGTAATGATCCTTTTTAAGCTCCCTTCCTTAGATACCATTTTCTGAATGTGATGTTTACTACCTCATATATTTCTGCATTTTCTTAAAATGGAAAAAAAAACCCCTTCCCAGTCTGAATCTATTTTTCTGTGCTTTGTTTGGCTGTACAAATTTTCTGCTTCCTAATGTAGCGCTGGAAAATGATTATCAGATTACCTTTAATTTTGGTTGATGCATTTCTGCCAGGCAGAAGCAATAATCACTGTAATAGTTTTGTTTTCCAAACTTCTACTGTTTTTACTTCTACTCTCAAAGGCAGCACACTGCCAGAAGGGTTAAATACTTTACATTGCAATGTTACATATGAGTAAGGGTGTTTCATTGTTTATTTTAGGCTCAGCTGTGAATTTCATCCCGGCTTTCTGCACTTAATACAAACTTTTTCTGCAACAAAAGCAATTTTAGAGGGTCAATTCAGGCTGCATATTAAAATTAGTGCTAGTGATGGGATGAATGTGCTATAAAATTCTGCTTGCAAAGCTGCCTGATTTTCTTCAAGGCAAGCATGAAACATGGACGTTATATTCTCAGGTCATCAACACAGAAAAATATTTTTTCCTAAATCCTCTTGCTCCTTTGGATCACACAGCAGTAAAGACTGCACTGTATCTTTCTTTGATTTTCTTATTCAAAAAGGGTGGTGGAGCATTTTGCGTTCTTTGCCATTCAAACATTCCTGGTGGTTCTATTTTCAACTCAAAATTTTTAAATTAGCAACAGATGTGCTGATTCTTCTGACTGAAACAGAGGGCAAATTTTTCTACTATATTTTAAATAAAGTTTTTTTAAACTTTTACTGATTATTGAACCCTGAGTGCTAGTTTCTGTTACCAGCCTTCACTGTAAACAGTATCTTACATCACAGAAATCTCACTGAAGTCAGTGGGGAGTAATCCTGATATTATAAGTATGATGAAGGGCAGTGGAACATCTTTGGAGTGACTATAAAATGCAATTTACCAATAAGATGTAGCATCCCAGTATTGCATATCCCAACCTGTTTAGGTATGTTTTATTAATGTATCATCCCCACTTATACCAAAATTGTAAAGCAGGTAGCCCAGAAAATAATTGGCATACATACATATATATGTTATTGGTAATGCTGGTCCGTTGGCACAAAATGTATAGAAAACTCTTGCGCAGCAGAACTCCCAGGAAACTTTACAGCTCTTCTGCACAATAGATTTGGAGGTCTCGATAGCTCTGAAGCAGGAAGGAAGGCTTATTAGTAGGGCAGAAGAAAGGCTCTAGAGGAAAAGAAAACCTAAGGAGAATGAAATCCCGATTTAAGGAATATAATTTTGAAGTTTAAATTGCAACCATGAGGTCAATTAGAGGTGGAGCTATTTTGCACTTTTCACACAGTTCAAGTGTGAGATTCCTCCCCCTTTCCGCTCCTGAACAATCTTCATTACTGTAGTTTCTTTAAGTGCAAGTCTCATCCTTTCTTGCTTATTTATTGATATATTTATACTCATGATAACACAGATGCTGGTATAATCTTTCATTCTCCTTAAGCCTTTGAATTTTGTTGTTAATGACAATACAGATGCATGATTTCTTACTTGGATCTGTAGATCATCTAGCAATGAGAACTGAGTAGTTATACAGACTGTAATACTTTTCCATATTGATTTTTAAAAGGATGTGAAGGCCAAATAGGTCTTGACCTTCTGGTGCACAAAAGGAAACAAACACCATGTTGAAAATGTAAAACACAGGAACCAACCATTTTTGTAGGTACAATACCTGCTTCACTAAAAAGGGGATGAAAAACGTTCACTAGGGGAGATGAAACTTATAATTAAAAGAAACCTGATTTTTTTTCTTCCAAGAATACTGACAATATTCAAGGTATGTTTAGAGGTCAATATGAAACAGGGATGAAAGAAATACAGAAGCAAATTGCAGTTTGCTGTTGTGAAAATACCTCTGGCTCACGCTTAAAAATATTTCACATATTTTAAATTCTCAAAGTTTGGTTTTACTTATGAACGTTTTAAGTTGTCTTGAGAAATTATACAGCCTAAACATTCAGACTTCATAGAAGTGAAGTTACATGAAATTAATTTGTTAGATAAGAGAAATCTTTTGTCAAAAATGCTATCGCATTGGTGGAACACTGAACTTAGTCTTCTGTGTGCTTTAAGACCCCTGGGCTGACTTGCTGTATTTGTCTAAATAGGCATTAAATTAATGCAAAATGTCTGATTTTTGATGACTCTGAAGTAGTTGTCCCTTTCTTTTTTCTTTTTTTTTCTTTGGAGCAGGAGGAAAGATGTCACTTGGATGTCAGGAAGCTTTTGAAGTTTTCAAGCGGGACCATGCTGATAGTATAACCATCGAGGATAACAAACAGCTTCTAAAACAGAGGTGAGTGTTATAGCAAGATACAGCTATATAGGGAGGCAGACATCTGAGGTTTCATTATGAGTCTGGGTAGGAGTGTGTGATTTTACACAGGCATCCCAGGCTTCTGTTGAGAACTTGGTACAGAAACTTCATAATTTCTTACTGGGGATATTTCATATTTAGAAGGCAATGAGTAGCAATAGAATAAGAGTCTGGATAGAATAAGTGGCATGAGGAATCTTAGTGCGTCTTTCCTCTAGTTTTATTCATCTTATCTTCATAGCCATGTTGAAGCAATGTGGTAAATGGTGTTTGTGATCATGAAGTATCTAAAATAGAAGTATCATGAAGCATATAGAATAGGTAACAGCCATGTGACTGAATCAATACTGCAATTTCCATTGTCAAAAATGCTTTACTGGCTTCAGCGCCAAGTTGGACAGTAAGCTAGGAGATGTTTAACATATGCTTTTGTCTGTTGTTCCTAACTTGTTTGCCAAGTGATTTTTAGTTTCTCTCTGCCAGTTTTGCACTCAAAACCAGAAATAATACTTTCCTCCCCCACTTTTATTGTTAATGGCAAGACACTTCAAAATCTTCTGGTGAAGATGGTGAGAATGGCAAAACATTGAAAACATGAATTTTCATAAAGCAGATTTTAAGCATCTCGGAAATTAAGCTACCAACACTTGTCAATGTTGATTGTATAACAGTACTGTTTTAGTGTCAGTTTTCCAAGTGTTAACACTCCTTGTACTGCAAGAAAAATACAAGGTTTTGAGACTGGAGATGCCAAAAGCAGATCTCTCAATCTACCCTTGTAACTAACATTTCCCTTAACAGCTTTTTTCCCTGTCTTTTTTTTTTTTTTTTTTTTGACCTGGGGTTTTGTCCTTCTCCAGGTTTCTTCTGCTTTCTTCTGCTTTCTAAATAACACAATTTTCCTACTAATAGGCATGAAAGACATTGTTTTCAGGGTCACTGAGTCTTATATTCATTCACTTCAGTGAAATTGAGGCAAGACATGATCTCCACATCTCTGTGACTTATTCAAGGTCTTTTTCACTTTTCTGAAACTGGATAACTTTCTACCTGAGTCCATGACTTAGCCACAGGGACACAAAGTGCCAGGGTATTAGATGTATGCATTAGATGTTTAGTAATGACTTTCTTCTGATCAGTATATCAGATGATGCCACATCACTGCATCATCACTGCATAAATGATTACACTGCAGTCATTTCTGGCATTGCTGTCTACTGAACAGTCTATTGAACATGGTCACAGCATGATAATGGGAGCAATACAGTTCTGAGCCATGCCCTGAATTTCCTCTAGTTAATCACAATTCTTCCATACTTTCTCTGTTTATTACTATGAAGCAAACTAGTATTTCCTTCTGGTTTCAGAACATGTAATAGAGATGGGCAGAACCCACAAAGTTTGACACCAGATTTGCTTTCACTAAAGAACAAAGAGATTCAGACTAATGCCTTGGGTAACCCCTCTCTAATATGCATCAGCTGACTGCTGAAATCAATGCTAACATGAATGCTGATACCCTGGAGCAAGACAGTTTTCCCTTGCCGTTTGCAGTCATTTTTAGCAAAGATGCCTAGAGCTCCAAGTTTACTGAGTTCATTAAAATGGATTTATATCAAGTCCAGTCTGTAATTTGCAATGCAGCCTCTGAACTACCAGTTACACAAAAGTTCTGTTACCCAGCCAGTGTTCAAATTGCACAGGAAGAAGTGTGCGGACACCACATGTTTAAAGGTTACCATAACTTCCCTTTATATGTAGGCCTCTCATGTTAATAATTTTGTTTATAGTTGCATAACCACTTCTGTCATACCACAAACAGTATTTGGTTCGCAAATTACTTATTTTTAGCTGTCTTATTTTTTCCTCTGGGTATTTTGGGTAGATTTTCTTGGCTTGCTAATTATATCATTCTTATATTAATTGAATGGTGAACTGTCAGTGAGCCTAGTTGGAAGTTTGACTGTGAAGGTCACAACTGTTGCTTGGGCTGTGAAATTATTCATATAGATGTGAATAGACATAGTTGTACATATAAAACATACATATGATTTTTTCTGTAAGTACCTGTGTATAAACAACCAAATGTAATCAGTTGATTAAATCAAATACTGAAACGCATTTGTCTTGGTTAAAAAAAAAATATATATATAAAAGAAATACTGTTTTTAACATAAAACTTTTCACTTACTATTTCAGAGCTCTTTACAGGGTCAGTAGTAGCTCCTTACCATAACTCAGTACCATCTCTGGATTTAAAAAGTGGGGAAGCTTATATAGTTAGGGGTAAGTTCTCTCTGAAGCTGATTTACTGACTTACTGTTCAAGTGAAAGATAATAGATTTAAACTATCCTATTAGGACAGTTGCCTATGGCAAGTGGCTTTGTAAGATAGGAAAGGTGATCTTCTACAGCTTAGTTTGCAGTTAATACAAAGCAATTCTTTTTCCTTTTTCTTCTGTACATCGGTAACTGCTGCCCTGCTTAAAAAAATCTGTGTTTATGCCCAGACAGAATCAGATTTCTGCAGGACTTCCTATACTGACTTCCAGAGAACTTAATAATATTCTGTTTCTCAATGCAATTTCTCAATGTTCGCTTAGCATTGTTTCTCCAAGGAGGAGAAAAATGCATCTAATTTTCTAATAAAATATACTACCAAGAAATCTGAGCTAAACCACTCTGATGTAATATTGCATACTGCACAAAACTTTTAAATCCCATCCTAGTCAATATTTCCAGTAGTAAAATTCTACTGAGCTTACAGATGTGATGTAAATCTAGTTTTCTTTTTTTTGTTGTCCATTAATTTTTTCCACTTTCTTCTTTCCTTGCTTTCTGTGTTTCAGCTGCTTAGCAGCTAACTTGTTTTTTCAGTACTTATGGATGAGTTTCATGGAAAGGGTGAGTTTCACTTAGGTCACTTCTGTTATAATTTCTAATAATGAAAAATGAGTGAACGTTTGTTTAATTCACTAAATGTCTCCATTCTCTCATTAGACAGCCTCTGAGTTTGTTTTGGTTTACATTATGAGCTAGAGATTTGTTTTTCAAAATGTTTACTTTTTAATTACTGGCATTTGCATGCAAAGAGCAAAATCTTTGCAAAAACGCTTAAATTAGTGGCTAAATTCACTTTGGGTTTTCATCATGGAATATTTATCTTGTAAGTAATAGAAGCTGTGATTTGGCAACTTCAGCCTTTCATGGAGTGGTCTCCATGTAGGATACATGTGAACTCTTTTTAGCTAACAATATAATTGTTCACTCATCACTATTCATAGCAAGCTAACAATATAATTGTAGCAATATCACCTTTATGCTAGATAATACCACTTTTTTATTAGAAGAGTATCAGAAATAGCCTTTTTCCTTTCAATATTAGAGCCAAATCTTATGTCTTTATCTGGTTTATTTTGTTTGACTATGATTCATAGTCACAGATGGAATTTGTTGGACTGTCATAAATTAATGCCAAATTTCAGTTTGTATTATTGTGCCAGTTTATAAACTGTGGTGTTTGAGAAACAGATGCGTGGCCCATTCAACTGCTGGCAGTAACCTATGAATAAGGTCTGAATAGATAGCTGGCTTCAACTTGTCTAGCTAAATCTCTCTGTGAACATGAATCAGAGTCAATAGTCAACAGATTTGCCTCAGGAATTACTAAGTAATTGATGAGCTTAGTATTTGGCTGATGGGAGCTGAGGCAAAGAGAGAGAGAGGTACTTTGACGTGTTTCGCTTTGATCTTTACACAATCTTCAAGGCCTGCTTGGTTGCTCTAAGTCGATACCAGTGGAAAAAACTTATATAAATATCTCACGAATGCTTCAAAGGCTTCTGCCTTCTTTATGTAAGAAACAGTAAGTGCTGAGGAACCCTCCAGCTTCAGCCATTTAGCCAGGTTGAATTCAGCCTTGAAAGCAAATGTTTTGTGAGCAGATGCAAATGCCAACACCTGAAATTCTAGCTTGTTATGGTTTTATAGGGAAAGGGACTAATTGAGAAGGGGCAATTTTCCAAACCCCACCTCCCCAGGAGAAAGTCATATTTCTTGGCTCTGTTTTGCCATTATTTGAGTCAGACAGAAATACAGTTTCTGGATTTCCTCAGTTACTTTGGCTAGACCAAGTCTCTTCCAGATCAGCTGAAGGCTTGCTTAACAATTAAGTATTACAGTTCTGCCTCCACATTCAGCAAGGTTCAACTTGTATACATCCAAGCAAGAATTCAGAATTTCATGTCAAGCCTAATGTGCTACAACAAATGTCACAATGCAATGAATCATCCTTCTACATTTTAAACTATTACTGTTTAAACTCTTACAATGGATATTTCTTTGAACAAGCCTCAGTTGTCTCAGAGACTCTTCAGACAATGCCATTGTACATTGAATTGACTGCCATTATTTTTACAGCAGAATATACTTGGCATTTGAAAGCCTGATATGTATGCCATTTGTCCTTAACAGTTTTATATAGTACTGAGTTAAATAAGTGTAAGAGAATAATTATGACAGCAACTGCTGTAAAATATCAGAAGACTGACAGAAAAAAAGGACAAAAGGAGAAGGCATCGAGTTCTAGCAGGCTGTAGGGAATGTAGAGAATATAAGTGAATTTGTAAGGCTCTGTAGGCAGCTGTTTTTTAAGGATATACTTAGATACAACAAATTTCCAAAGGAGCAAGACATACAGTGAGCAGGATGCTTATAACACTGAAGGTGAGCATCACTGCAACACCACATTGCAAGCTAAAAAAGAAATTTCTCATCATTAGAATATTTTACATACCATGTGAAGATTTGATTATATGAGTATAATGAGGAAGTGGTCAGTGAATTAATTAGAATTGGGAATGTCACATTTTAAAAAAAACTCGTTTCCATTTTTGATATGAGGTCAAGCTATTTGCATACTACAAAAAGGGAGTTTCCGAAGCCTGATTCATTGATTTGTGTCCATCCTTCTCAGCCTGATTCTTGCTTGCTATTTGCCCATGTTCATGTGGCTAGCTTTGGCTTCTATCAGCATTTGAGCGGTAGCTGAATATCATCTGAAAGTCTGCATTCATATAAGGACTGTCTGTAGAAGAACAGAATAATTTAGTTTTGTCACACTTTCTCATCTTTCTGTTTGAGAGGTTTCTTAGTGACTGGGATGTACATTTTCACACAGCACAAACACCGATGGTCAGCAATATGCAAATTACAGGCAAAAATTTGAAAATTCCTGGTGAGCAGAGTTCTAACACTTTCAAACATTTTGTTTTGACTTTGCTTGGATTTTTTTTTTTCTTTTATATAGCTATATTTTAAAAAAATTCAAGTAATGTGGCATATTAAAATTAATTTTGTAGTGTAATAGTATTTAAGAGACTCCTATCATTAGAATTTAAATAAAATAATTTTTAAAACTTAGAAAGTCAAATAAATTTGGTTTGCTGGTCTAGTAAACCTATTTGTTGCATGGTTTCTTTCAGAAATGGTTTCTTTTAGACTAGACAATCTTTTCTGATGGAAAATTGTTTCCAGTTATTTCTACTTAAAAATCAAAAAGTAGTCCTGAATAATTCTGTATTTTATTGTGAATAACTAGTTTAACTAGTTATTCTTTAGAATAATTCTGTCTCATTATGCTTTCATTGACAGGTTTACTGAAGCTAGATGTCTTGGAGAAAAATTAAATGAAGTGAGAAATAAAATAAGTGAGTACATTTTAGCTTCATTTTATCTTTTAGCTGATGAAATCACAGCATTCAGAGGATATGGGAAGAGATTCTAGTTTCTAAAAGAAAAGAGTCACTGCATTCCTAAGGTTTCTATTAAGATAAATTGTTAGCTGATAATAGCAGTAATAATTTCATGTACCAGTTTTGATTATTTCAAATACCATAATGTGAAAAATAGCTCCCTTCTTTACTTGACAGGATGTCTTAAATTTATCAAAAGGAGAAGTTAAGGTATTAACATTGGATTTTCTGAATTTTATTTTGGGATGAAAGGATCCAAAACCATAATTTTAAATTGTCATATCTGTGGATTAAGGGTTGTATTTATCTCTAAATTTACATAGCTTCTGATAAAAGAAGATTTAATTGTTGGATTACCCCTCTACACGTCCTTTGTACAAATTAATTAGAGCAATTCTGAGGAATGCCTCAGCTTGGTGGGGGTTTTTGTCATTTTTAGCTTTAGGACCCCAACAGCACATGCTTGGTTTCCCACTTCAGATTGTTCAAAGCCAAATATCACCTACAGATACATTCAACCCCAAGCTAGGTCTTATCTGATCCTCCTAGCAGCCTTTGATAAGTTCCTAGTTGATTTCTGAGTTCTGTTGATTCCAAGCCTGTAGCTTCTTTCCTAAACATTGGCTATCCAGGCTCTCTGTCAGATGTGAAACACAGTTTTGTCCTCTGTCTCTGAAATCCTTGGAGGTAAGGTCCATATTCTCCTGTATGCATGCACTCAGGTGAACCAAGTCTCTTCAAGCTTCCAGATACAGGCTGTGAGGGACTAAATTTAAAGTTAATCTGGCATCCAGGTCCAGTGATGTAGACATTGTTCTCAGTTTCTATCTCCTTCCTCTTTGGGTGGCACCAGCACAGACATGGGCAATTATCATCACTTTTTGTCTTATACCAGCAGCTGACTTCTGGGAAAGGACAAAAATCTCATGCCACTCCTGACAAGTGCTCTATACTTTCACCATAGCCATGATTATATTCTCTGTGGTCATGAATAGTAGCTACTGCCAGATTCCCCTCCCAATCACCTTTGGGTACACCACAAGTCCCTCAGAGATATTATACAGTGTATTTAAAGTTATGTCAGCTATAAGGAAAGCCTCAGCCATGTTGGCACTGTGTTTTCAAACCACAGCACAAAGGATGTTTGGAAGGGATCCAGAACCAGAGACATCAGGTGCTGAGCCCTGCTGCAGCAGTGTTCTGAACACTGGGTTCTTTCTATAAGACACAACACTTGAATCAACCTGTCTTCTCTCAGTAGGCACATTTTTCTCCTTCAGACTGGCCAGAATATAAATGTCAGTACAGATGTTGTGTGTGGATCACAGATTGGCTCATGCAAGTAGAATTTCAATATCCGCCTTGCAACTCTGGGTCACTCTAGCATCCATAATAAGCTCACTTAAATCCTGCCAAGTAGGCTTTTCCCCTGTTAGACTTGGATAAGCAGGTAAAACCTGCTGTGGAGGACAATGCATGCTCTTCTCCAAGTAACAGGAAGCATCTCCAAGGTGAATAATCCCTGCAGTTTTTGGGCAGCAGTGTGCCCATGTGTGAACATGAGCCATCACATCAGGATACAACCTCTTTTTCTCTGCTGCCATCTTGAAGACCACATTGTCTTGACTTACTTCTGTCTCCTAGATTTACTTGTATGTGATAAGCCCAAGAGATTTCTTGGCCTAAATGAGGTAAAGCCAAAGTCAACACTGGGTATCAAACTTCTCTCTCTTGCTGAAGTTGAAATCGATTTTGGAGTAGGCATGGTGAACACTGGCAATAAGCAGCTACACTCAAGTGCATCTTTCTCAGTGCATGGGGCTGTGACTGTGCTGCTTGAAGACAGAAGCCTAGCAGCCACCTTATATAGACCTTATATCTGTTGCAAAGCCCTTAGGGGGAGAACAAATACTTGGAGGGTGTGGGAGACAGTGAAAGAAGTGGTGGGACACATGCCAGTCCTGATGTGGTGTCATGTTGGGACTTGTGTGGTCTGTAAGTCCCTTTAGATTTGCAGGAGTCTACTGTGGCAGCTCTCAGAAATAATGTAATAAAGCAACGTAGGTGTAGCCTCTCAAGACTCTGTTTCCATGGATCCCAGTGAAATATAAAAGAAATCCTTGGTTTGGACTAAATCGCTGTGGGTTTTTCCCCAGGAAGTTAGGCAGAACTTCTGATAGCTATAGTGCAGTAGAGTATGGATTTTGCTGCGATTAAAAGCATCTGTTTTAAAATTTGGTTTTGGTTAAGTTCTTCAGTGTTAGAAGTGAAACAGTGAAGTATATTTGGAGAAAATGAATGATACAAAAATCTGAGTGCATATTCCTATGTATATGTAACCTAAAAACCCAAACTGATCCCTTGAACAAAACAAGCAGCTGTATAACAAATCAGTAGTATTGCCCTGGACTTGACAATGCTTATATATATTTGGCTGGAAAGCTGCCTGGTGGAAAAAGACATGGAGGTGTTGGTTGACAGCCAGCTGAATATGAGCCAGCAGTGTGCCCCGGTGGCCAAGAAGGCCAATGGCATCCTGGCCTGTATCAGGAATAGTGTGACCAGCAGGAGTAGGGAAGTGATCGTGCCCCTGTACTTGGTGCTGGTGAGGCCGCACCTTGAATACTGTGTTCAGTTTTGGGCCCCTCACTACAAGAAAGATGTTGCATTGCTGGAACGTGTCCAGAGGAGAACAACAAAGCTGGTGAGGGGTCTAGAGCACAAGTCATACGAGGAGCGGCTGAGGGAACTGGGGTTGTTTAGTCTGGAGAAGAGGAGGCTGAGGGGAGTCCTCTACAACTGCCTGACAGGAGGCTGTAGTGAGGTGGGGGTCGGCCTCTTCTTCCTGGTAATGGACGATAGGACGAGGGGGAATGGTTTGAAGTTGTGCCAGGGCAGGTTTAGGCTAGACATTAGGAAAAAATTCTTCACCGAGAGGGTTGTCAGGCTCTGGAATGGGCTGCTCAGGGAGGTCGTCGAGTCCCCATCCCTGGAGGTATTTAAAAGATGGATAGATGAGGTGCTTAGGGACATGGTTTAGTGGTGGGATGGCAGGGTTAGGTTAACGGTTGGACTTGATGATCTTAAAGGTCTTTTCCAACCGAGGTGATTCTATGATTCTATGATTCTATATGCCTCCTATAGGAAGCTGTAATAGCTTGTAGTCCGCATGAATATTGAAAAGCTCCTCTAAGAGTCAAACCAGAAATGTGTCCACAGTTCTAAGAAAAATTGCTCAAAATTACACATTTTGGTATATAAAGGGCAGTCGCATGTAAAGTGTATCAAATTGAAAATTAATTTTGTTACTCCATTTTTTTTTTAATTTTGGTAGTAAAATGGGAAAACAGTCTTTTCATTTAGTTCATACTGTAATCCTATGGTATAAGCAAGACATTCCGTCCATGTAGTATCCTTTCATAGCTACCGGTATGCTGATCTATGCAGATTATGCAGATGTTCACTACTTTGTGTGTGGTTTTTAAACACTGATGTCCGAGGCTTGAGAGTGATCGTATTGCACAGTCCTTCCTTCAGTTCTTTCTGTGTAACTTCACGTAACATGTGAAAATTAGCACTCTGGTTAATATAAATCTTATATTTCATTCATCTGTCCTTTTCTCCAACCCAGCCTTCCTTTGATCACAGTCATTAATAAAACTACCTGTTAGCACCTCTCTAACAATTATTAAATCTTTGCATCCAGTGTGACACTTTCTGGCTTATTCAGCTTAGCCATTATGCTAATTTATATAATTTAGCAGCCTGAAACAATTTTTCAGTTAAGTCTGTCTCATCATAGCGTACATACTCAGAAGACCATTAAAGATGCTAAGTAAGGTTACTAACCTGCCAAATTTTTACTGAAAATGTGGTAGGAGAAATAAGAGTCATCTGCGGCCTGCAACTAGATCTTTAATTTACTTTTATTGTTGTTTCGGTTTCCTTAAGCATTCCTAGCTGCCTTGTTATACACAATCAAGAACAGATCCCATCAATATCAGTTTCTGTTATTTCTAAGCTACACTTAATAGTATAAACTATTCACCACAGAGGCCATAGAGCCCATTTCATGCAGTCTGATTATATTTTGAGATAGTAACAGCAGTTGGCTGTAACTCTTATGTCATAAATAACTTTTCATTCTGACCTTGGAAATATTAGTGTTTTGCAGTAAAAAGTACACAGAATACTCCAACCACTTCTCAATTACACTAGCATTTCAAAAACATCAGGAAGTTAGGGCTGGAAAAAGAAATTTGCAGTAAGGTTTTCATGGTAGGCTTTTGCTGGTGTTATTGCTTACATAAATAGTTTAAAGAAAACAATGTCTAGATGTAAGCTGGAGTTTAAGTGTAGAGTGACTGTAATATCAGAAATGAGACATTGTGGCTAGCATGCCTCTTTGCTGCTATACCACATATTCCTGGATTCTGCCTCCTTTTGTGTTTAATGGTAGTGCAGAGAATGCAGACACTTTAAAATTATTTTTATGAAAAATAATATGTATGTCTTAGATTTTTTTTCTTATTTCTTAGATTTTTCATAAAGCTTACTTTTCACAATGACCTCCTAGAAATAAGAAGGTGAATTCTGTTGCAGAATGAGAATTGTCTTTTTCTGATAAAAGAAATGTCTTTTTCTGATACTTAAATGAAAAAAAGAAAGAAGAAAAAGAGGGGAGTCTTTCTAAGCCAGGCCATTTTAGTGATCCTGTTTACTGCATTATCACACAAACCTTTGTGTAGGCGCAAGTAAAGGAGCAGAGAGCTTTGGTGCAAGCATTGAGGAGCACTTCTTTTTGAAAGTCAATATACTGCATAAATATAGCATCAAAAGCAGAGAAACAAAGTATAGATTTTGAATGTGTATACCTGTTTGGATTGGTTTGAGTGAACTATTCAGAATTGTTTACATATGACTGGAGAATGTACCCGAGGACTAGACTTTAACAGACATATACAGAAAACCAACATGAGTAAAGTTGGAAAGAAATAACTAAGGGGTCAGGGAACTAATGAGAGCTCTGTAACCAGTGTAGCAGAAGTGGAAAGTGGGCCAGCACTGACATACAGGTAAATTTCTGCCTTTCTAGTCCAACATTAAGAACTTTAAAAATGTGTATTTCACTGGCTAAAAACAAACAAACAAAAAGTTTATTTTCCTGTGAAAAACATGCTTTGCCATGGCAACTGGTTTTGTATTGTATCGTTTTCAAAGAGTTAGGGTCTCTAACAAGAACTGTAGATCCTTTTGGTCGTACTGAAAAAGCTTAGTGAAATAATTTGATGCTGAAGCCAAGGATTTGATTTCTGAATAGTGAAGGTACAGAATTTCTTCTTGCAAAAAATTGAGTGATTGTGCTTAGCTCACTGTGATGGGTCAACCTTGGCTGGCTGGCAGGCGCCTATCCAACTGCTCTCTCGCTCCCCTTACTCAGCAGAAAAAGTGAAGAAAGTAAGAAGAAAAAGGTTGTGGGTTGAGATCACTTACCGATTACCTTCACAGGCAAAACAGACTCAAATGGGAGAAAATTAATTTAATTTATTGCCAATTAAAATAGAGCTGGATGGTAAGAAACAGAGAAAAAAAGCCTCTGAAGTCAAAACTTCTCTCCTTATCAGGGTTAGCAGTTTTATTTCTAGAACACTGTTATCAATAAGGTGGTTTTACACCATTACCAAGAACATTCTGTGTGAAAGGATTCTGACAGTAAGGAGAAGTCTATATCTGAACAAACTGCAAAGCGTTAAATAACAACATAAAGGCCCAACTGCTACTGCACTGATCACACGGCAAATTAGAGTTGGGGGAATTAAAAATACTGTTTTCAGTGTAAATTAAACTGACATATTCGTTCAGAATTCAGGGACTAAAAATGCCGCCTGTATACAAGAATGTGCTACATGTTAGATGTATTTAAGATTAGTAAAGATTTCCAGTTCTTCCCTATAAATGTCTGTCTATTTTGGGGTATTTATACCACTATTAGATTTAGTTTTTTTCTTAAAGGAAAAAAGAGCATACTAAATGGTATTTAATGCCCAAAGGGAAGCAGCTGTTGGTTTTAGTCTGTCCAGAAATCAACTAACATTATGATTGAAGCTGGGAGAGGAAGGGCAAACTCATGTGGGAGTAATAACTGTGTGAGGAAACAGGCACTCTTGGAATGAAAAAGGGTAGGTGGGTGGATTATGTGCACATGATGTTGATGATACAGCTATACCCACAGGAATGCTGAGATGTTGCACTGCTCTGCCTCATTTCAGGCTTTGATTTTAGTGCATAAGATCATAGGATACCAAAGCCAATTATAATCTTTAGTGAGGGCATGCCCTAGTATTGCAAAGCAAGATTATTGAAGAGTCTTCATTTAATTTGCTTGCAAATTATTCAAATAATTGACCTTATGTATCACAGTTAATGGAGTGCTACGCTGAAATTTGGAGGACTGGAGGAGAATGAGGACAAGACATAGCAGTGCTCAAGAATAATATTGATTCTGATTCACTGCCTTGTACCTCGCCCTGTTATTTCTGTGAATGCAAAATTAGATGTAAAACCTAATCAGAACCTAAACAGTGTAAAACCTGAATTTATAATTACCTAGAGTACAAGACTATGTACGTATACATAAAAAATTACTTTGTTGTGGTCACTCTACGTCCCCATGGTGATAAGCCAAGTAGACTTTTAAACTTTTAAACTCCAAAGTAAGAATATTTTGTAATTAAAAATAAGGTTTTTCCTTATACCTGTACAACTGTATGAAGGGAACTGATAGCAACCTTTTTGCATAGATAAGAAATTAAATAAGGCAAAGTGATGTTTTTCAGGCAAAGGTAGTCTTAGAGCACTCTGTTGGCTACGATGTATATCTACATTGTTTTAGCTTCACATGCAGCCAATAAATTGCTTTGAGAAAGGAGAGTCAGTTAATGAAGAACTAGAATCCCAAGGATGATATTAAGAAGATTATGCATATTTTAGGCCATGATTATATGGACTGAAAGCCTTGAGGGAAGTCATGCATGAGCAAAAAGCATTTTTAAAAATTTTGCTGAAGAAGTATACTTGCTTAGGAAGGAAAGAAGTTTTCTGTTGAAGAAAAAGTCCATGCTTTACATGGAACCTAAATGAAACGAAAATGCTGTAATGATTTGCTATGCAAAAATTCATCAAAATCAATGTGTTGCTTTCTTAAAGCTCAATACTATTGGTAGTATTATTTATTGATTTTATGTTAATATAAATATACTGAGTCAGAGCCATTAGCTTACTGGACATTGTTTCAGCCATGAATGAACTGAGGCTATAATAAGGGAGAAATTACTGTGCTTTGAAATGCATTCCATTCTTCAGTGTAATATTCTGAGATACTTATTGTTTTATGGAAATAAACATTGAGACTTCATAGCTGCTGATTAGTATAATTCACCATTCTAGTTTAATTCCAAAAAGTATCAAGTACTTACACAGACTTATATCTGATATACGTGCTCAGTGAATTTTACTGGAAATGACTAGTGCAGAAGAAAAATGGTAAGATTGGATTTAAAAAGGGATTGAGACTCCAAGAAGAAAGGTTACATTCCATAGGCAAATCTGGTTCAAATGAGATGCAAACTCATAAATAAATGAATTCAGTATGCAGATTTAATGAACAGATAACTCAATAATACCATTCCACAGCATTTCATTCTTCAGGTAGTTTAGTATGAACTGCTGTTCTCAGGAGAGACCTTTAAAGTCCGTGGAACTTGAAATCTTGAAATCCTCACTCGAGAAAAACGCTAGCTGAGGTCAGTTTGAGTTCTACTTGTATAAGGATTGAATAGAAAATTCTGAAAGGATTTCCACATTTGGCTTTATTATTTTAGTTGATAAAGGGCAACAAGCATTAGATATAGTAGTAATTGTTTTAAACAGACAAATAATATCACTTACACTGTGAAATACATTGCAATATAGTCCACCTTTGAGGTCTCCAAAGCTGCCTCTTTGAAGTGCATTCACAATTTCACCAAACTTTATACCACTGAGGCTGCTCAGCCACCTTCTGATGTTGAGAGCAATCCATTGTGCACTCAGCCAGTCACTTTAGGACTGTCCTCTATTTAAAAGGTGGTTACCTATAAATGTTTTCTCATTCCTGGTCTTCAGGAAGGATACAACAACTATGACGTGGTCTTTCAAGTGCTGTTTCTTATTTTACAAGCATGTGTTTCACCCTATGGAAGTGTCTCATACTGCCCTTACACATTACACTGAGTTCTTTGTCACGAAAGACATAACTCACAAGAACAGCAAGAGAATTTACTAGTTGTTAATTATCTTGCTCTTTGATCAGAGTCCATTCCTGATGTGGAAGGCTCCCTGGGAACCAAGCATCAACATATCCATCAGTGCTCAACATTAAAAAACCAAGGGTCCCAGATTTCTTTCACAGACAGAAATCTGAGCAGTGTGGTGAATCTGACGTGCTCAGGATATGCTGAGTATGTGCAACTGGGCACTCAGGCAGCACTCGCTGTGCAACCCATCCAGCACATTCTGTAGGTGTCAAACGTACTGTGCGTGCCCAGATGACTTCTACAAAGCCTGCTCAGTGTCGCTCTGCATGCATTCTGCATGTACAGTGATTTATGTGTCCAGGATTTCTGACTGCCTGGAAGCTGCTACCCCAGCTGGACTGCTCAGTACCTGAGAAATTCTGGATGAACAGCCAAATCAGTGATCTAGAACAAGCTGAAACAGTAGTTTACCATGAGAAACAGGAGATTTGGCAAGTACACATCAGTGTAGACTGGAAGCTCTCTGAAAAAAAGAGATTGCCTGCCTGCTGCTCCACCACATCTGTTCCAGCACTGGGATTTATATAAAAATGAAATCTCGATACACTTAGTCTCCACTGATTTCTTCTCTCCTGGGAAGCTGCCTGCATGTTGCAGATGTCCTCTGCCGTGTAACAGAGAGTCAGTCTTGGTCTGAGGACAGAACAGTCATGTCAGAAAAAGGAATACCAGTAGTATTTCTACCATATTTAATCTCGGGTGTATAACTATGCTGTTTACTCCAGAGGCTTGTCACTTATGACTAACATAACAAAGCACATCAGCTCTGCAAAACCTGCAGCCATCTGTGAGAAAAATAGAAGAGAAAACAGGCCACGGGGACAAAGAGTCCCCCGGATGTAATTTCCCAGCTGGGATGTTATTCAGTGTGGCCCAGTGCCTAGAAGCCCCAGTCTGTTTCTGATCTCCAGGTCAGTTTAAAAGCAGTTTTGTAATAAAGGCGGCATGTTTATGTGTCCACCAAAAATAGCAGTAGCTGTTAAAGCCGAAGCCATTCAGCATGGCTGACACAGTCTTCAGATCTTTCTCCTTAATTTCTTTCTCCTTAATTTCTTGGCCCGATTGTTTTGCAACCTAATGCTGAAAAAACATAGTTGCTATGTGTGTTTGTTTTGGATAAATATCTAATCATCATGCCACAATGACTGCAGTTTTGGAATTATTTTTTAAATGTTACATTTTGATTTTTGGAAGCAAGGAATTGAAAACACAGAAAAACAGCTGACCTTTTGCAGATTTTATTTTCTTAACCACCTTGTCACCATCTGCACTTCTCTGCTAGAAATGTGATTTACTTTGCTTTGCAGGATACTACATGTTATTTTTGAATTTGGTTATAACTCCTTCCATTTTAACTTATTTCCTTCTTTCCATGATGAAATACAACTTACTTTCACACTGATTCCGTTAAAGTTCTTTTTCTACCAATGCCTGTCTCACTTCAGGCATGATTTCTATGGCTCAGTTTAGCCAGGGGTCTGTAGAGCACAATGTAAAAATGCTGTGATCTCTCACAGCATCTTTCATAAGATCTCTTTCAAGGTGCTATAATGCAGAATAGATGTCAGGCACTTCACACAGGCCTGGCAGATAGCTGCACTATGGTAACTGGTTGCTACCATCTTGGGGCAGGCTCAGCGCTGTGACAAAAGTTTCCACAACCTATTTTCTCATTCTAGGAACAGCCATTTGGCTCATAATAGAAAGCAGAGAGTGACAGGAATATATTTTTCTTTCTTGCTAGCAGTTCAGTGAAAGGGTCATTTTAATGAATTTTTTGTTTCTTCACAGTGTTCCTAGTGAGTCAAAGTAATCAATTAACTGCCTTGTTTGTAACCAACAAATCATATTTTTGATTTACATGAGAATTTGTGCTTAGAATCTCAGAAGTCACTGCAGCATGAGCAGGGCTGACATTATGTTGGAGCAGTGTGGTTACATTTGCTCAGTATAATTCTTAACACTGTTATTAAGCAATGAATAATAAAGTAATACTTTTAGCTGAATGAGAGCCCCCAGAAAACTGATAGGAAGATGTGCAAACAAGGAGAAAAAAACAGACAAGAACATCGACTCTGTTGTAATAGCCTGTAAAGCATTACTGTGCCTTTCTGAAGTCAGGAGAGATGATCCATCTTTGCCATGCTTATTGTAGGCAATGCGAACATTATAGGTCTAACTCTTCTCACTCCAGAGGTGCACCTAGATTGATGGCAGCTGTACTAGAGCTGTCTGTCCTGCTACTGCTCCAGTGCGGGGTCACTCTTGGGCAATTGTGAGAGAAGGCAGAAGGAAAGATGTCATTGCTTTGTCTCTGTCAGTCTGTAGCTGGCATAGGATTTGTCTTCGCTGCTCTGTTAGAAGCTGAGACTGACAAGAGAACCAGTGTGCCCTAGCAGCTTTCTGGCAGCCTTTCTTGGTTTTCTGCTCCTCCCTATAAGAGGAGGATACCATCTTCGGTAATATAGATTTGTCTTTGCAGCAGCACACAGGAAAAATATATTGGAAGGTAGAAGACTTTTGGCTTCATGGGGCAATGCATATGTTTATGCCAATGCTAAATATTGCCTATTGTTTCAGAGGAGCTTACATATGTTTGGTTTTACTTTCAAACAATAGGCAATGCCCCTGAGTGACAGTGCATAGGCTGAATGGGTCCTTAGAATGAGCAAACACAATTTGTCAAATAACTTATTCAGAAAATACCAAACTGAATGAATTAATTTGAACAGCTCTATTATGCTCCCCTGATGTGCTATTCTTTAAACAAAGGAACCTTATTTGTATAACAGTCACTCCAGGCCTAAGATGTTAATGTTTTCTTTGGATCTGTGTTGGAATCTACATATGTAGGAAACATTTTCTTTTTCTAATTATTATAAATGATGTTCTGTTCTTTAGGATCAGAAGTATTTTCAGGGGGAAAAAAGTTATGCTCAGGAAGAAACCAAGTAAACACTTTTTACTTAAGGTTTTCACTAGAATAACTAAAAGCAAATGGACCAAGCTCATTGGATTAAATCAAGCTATGAACTGCCATGACTATAAACTTGGAGAAGTACCTCTCAGTAACAGATTTTCTGCTTGTAGGCTGTCTACAGACTGAAAACAGGTAGTCATTGCTGGATTGCTACACTGCATTTTGCTGTTTTATTAGGCTAATAAGTTCTTAAGTCAGTCTATTAAATTTGCTCTTTTAAAGAAAAGATGTTAGATGATAGTTGGTGACATATTATAGGGTTTTTTTAAAACCTTACAGTCTTTTGTACAAAAAGATTTCCTTGATCATGTCTGTCTTTAGTGCTGGATGGCCTGAGATTTTATGAGTGAAGAATCAAACCTTCAAACTCCAGAAAAGTAGACCTTAGCTTAATCAGGGTAGCACTGCCAAAGAATGATACCACTTAGTGAGCACAGTAATAGAAAATTGTTTTTTTCATAGGCTCTCATGGTTCATTTACACATCTGGATAGCATTCATGCAGACCTGCAGTATAGGCATACATACTTGGATGTACTAAAATACAATAGCTGTTTTTTTCTAATCAAAGTAGTTCCTAAATCATGTAGGACGAGTGATGTTACCGCTGGTTGTGAATGTTGCAGGAGTGTGATCAACAGAGAAGAGCTGTATTATGAAGATGTTCTCATGCACTTTAGTTAAGGCTGAGTAAGATGTCTGTTCAGAGCTAATGATGTCATTATGCCAGTTACATAGAATCAGGTTGCATTTTAAATTGCTGAGGAATCAAAGAAGCAGACTTAGGCTTATCCTCAACTGTATATATACACTGTATCCTTACAGGAAGCTATTTCAGATTTTACTGGGGTGCTAACACGTGTCTAACTCAAAAAGCCATTTCTCAAAGCTTGGTATATACAGTACAAGTAAATGAGGATTAAAAAAATAAGCCATACATTCATGGACCATGTTTCCATCACCCTGAGACTTTGACATGCCCTCAAAACATGGTACCATATCTAAGCAGCTCCAGCACTATAATTTATTTTTAATTTATTTGATTTTTAATTTTGTGTCATATCTGTCACATTCCTAACATCAGTCTAAGTATGTCTCATCTGACCAGAAGTCACACAGCAATATGAGCTCAATTCCAGGGCAATTTCTTGAGTAAGATAGCAAAATTTTAAAAGGTTGTAAAACTGAAATATATAGCGAGGCCTGGAACTTTATACTTAATTTTCTGTTGGGCAGCCCTGGCCAGAAAAAATGCTACAAAATGAAACTAGACATCAAATTGTTGCATAGAAATTACAAAGTCATGAAGGCAGTATTATAATGGTATCATAACAGTGTAACGGTATATAACAGTATTATAACAGAAAATAACTGTGTCTGTCTTATACTTGAGTTTATTCACTCTGTTTAAAATATTAACTGAGACCAATGTATTATTACCAGAAAACTTGTTTGGGGTAAAATTCTTTGTCTTTAACTTTGCCTATTTATGCTTTAAGACCCTTTTAAGCTTCTTAAATTTGGACATTAAAAAAAAAAAAAAAAAAAAAAAAGAGGCCCTGTATACAAAGCTGTTCCTCTGACTTTATTTTCCTTATTCTTTCTCTTCACATTAATTTCTCAGAAATAATCAAGAGATAAGATGCATTTAGTCATTTGAGTATCCAGAGTACTAAAATCACAGATTATGATTCCTTATCCATATGGCATTGCTTTTCAGCCATGCTTTTTGGGTCAGCTCAATATTTAATTCATGAACAAATAGACGTGACAAAAACCAGAGCAACAGTTTCCAGATGTGCATAATTTTTGTCTCTTTTCCAGCATATGAAAAGAAGATAGATACACAGAATATTTGTTACCTTTGGGCAACACCTAAAATAACACTCTGGCATCTAAGGTAGAGCTTAAATGAAGTTTAGGAGCCTAAATTCAGGAGGGCTATCTAGAAAAAAACCAAACAAACCCTATTCACTTTAATTCCTGACATACAACAAACTCCCTTTGCTAGTGCATACAGGAGCACTGCTTTATTGACTGAGCTGCCTATCTCCTTCCCACTGAGAATCCAGAAATGATGTGTTCTTCTGCTGAAGTCTCTTGGAGTGTGCTTGCTGATAAACATCTATGCTTGACTAGAACTTCCTGGGCAGCATTGAGTTCAACTTAAAAAAAACCCAGCTGGGTAGTGACAGACGGCCTTGGGATGATAGAATAAAGGTCTGGGCATTTCAAGACCAGGTTGGACAGGGCTCTGAGCAACCTGATCCAGTTAGCGGTGTCCCTGCTCACTGCAGGGGGGTTGGACTAGATGACCTCTAGGGGTCCCTTCCAACCCAAAACATTCTATGATTCTATGATTTGTTTCTAAATTCAGAAAGCATCCAGGTTCTGAGTTCCAGTTTCAAGGGAGATGTTGAACTGCAGTCCAGAGCCCTTAGTGCTTTCTGTTGGCTTTCCTGTTCATCCCAGTATTGTGTATGTGGACTGTCAGGAATTTAGGTGCACTAGCCACTTCGCATACTCTGCTTTCTGTGGAAAGGAGTCCTGTGCCTTTGGCTGAATGGGAGCTGTGGTACATGCTAGCATTTCCCTCATTTAGATGAATGGGACCTTGGGGAACACCTCAACAATTAAGGCCTATGCAGACAGTGACAGGCTGTACTTAAAGCAAGAGAGGTACAGGATGCTGTCATCAGAAAAATAAATTCAGTTTCTGTACAGTTTTGCTGTATAGCCCTATCAAAGCATTTTTTTTTTTTCTGTACCAGCCAGAAAGCATGAAAGGCTATTAGAAAAAAAAAAAATAACGTGGGATAACGGGTGCTGTGGAAATGCAGGCCAAACAATGAACAGTTATAGGAGTGCCCATCAATCAGAAAGTGTAAGTAATCATCTCATGAGAAAAAGAAGTATGATGTAATCTGGCCAGAACTAACAAGAACATTTAGGAAATGGGGAGGAGACTTAATATGGAAGTTAGAAATAAGTGCATAGAAATGGGGACAGGTTTTAGAGGACTATATATTGAGTAGCTCAAGGAATAACCAGTGAAGTCAAATACAGTGTCATCCTATAGCAATGAGTGACAGAGACTGCTGTTTCATAAGCTTTCTGTTTGTACATTTGATCATGCTCTAAGGTATTAAATGTGTTGATAAAAACCGTGATTGTCTCTGCTGAGTCTGGCAAGGAAGGCAATATGACCCAGTCAGATATTTTAAATAGTAATGTCAAAATGTGCAGTATCATACCTCGTAGTAAAGTGTATGCATTTGAATCTCTGATATTTAAACTTCAAAGAATGAGAGCATGTTGGGAAAATTGTGTATTTCCAAGTGTGTTTCTTCAAGTACTGAGTTTAGGCTGTGGTTTGCAGCTATGCATTTGGTGTCAGGATTCTGCTTCCAATTCTGAACCTGTTGTCTTTCCTGGGGTCTCTGACTGATGAGTTCTACTAAATACTGCCAGCTACCTTGCTCCCAATGGTCTGCCCCATCTCTTTGCTGGCAGTTACCATCTCCAATCCTTTCTTCCCAGCACAGCTGGCAAAAAGTATTTACTAGTACTTCAGACTTTCCAGTTGATTTGATGAGAGCGTCACAGCTTAAATTGCCTGTATGCTTGTGCTGAGGTGCCAAAGTGTGCCAGAGGAGCCAGAATGCAGGCAGACATTTGCTTCTGCCCGCTCTGTTGTGGGGCAGTAACCTCTGACGGCAAACCTTGGGAAGGAGGGAAGGGAGAGGGAAAAAGAGAAAGGAGAGCCCATAAAATCTTAAACCGCTGCAGATGTGCTTCAGTGAACAAAAGGCAAACATCTGCTCCAGCAGGTTATACTTTACAGTATGTTACCTGAAGTATTGTCATTAATATATTTTTAATGCTGATGAGGGCTGTATGTCATACCTTGAAAAATGTATATGCTATAGTCAGGAGGCTCTGAGTGCTCCAGTAGTGGTTTTTTCTTTCCTGATGCCTTCGAGGGCTTTCTGAAAGTTAGGATTTGTCAGGTTACTCGGGGATTTGGCCAACAATGTGTCCTCAAATAGAGCATTTGCATCACAAATAGTGTTGAGCCTGGTTACTAGTGCAGACTACTTTGCCCCTGCAAGTTGTCCTAAGAGCCGATTAACATGTTTTTGCCATTGGAGAAGGACAAATCTTGCAAAGAAAAGTCAGAATTTGCCTCAGAACTGTTTGTCTGCTCTTAGTGCTGTAGGATTTTAAGCTAGAATAGAATTTATTTTTTTTTTTTATACCATGACTTTTCTTGTCAGATACTTTTTATCACAGTTTGTGTTCTCATACAGTTTCAGCACCAGATTTTCAAAAGTATCTAACACAACTGGTAAGAATTCCAATAACTTCCATTTGAGAAATTACTCTGTTTGAATATCTCCTACTTTCAGAAATCCTTTGTAAGCTGTTACAACTCTGACCTCAAGCTCAGTTAAAAACGTATCTCCACAAGGCTCATGGAAGTTATGGGATTTCCCTCCTCTGTCTCTAAAAGCTTATCTCAGTGATTATTTGCTGAGTATTAAAGCTTTAATTTATGCTCATTCAGCAGGATTCCTTATCTGACTCAAGTGGATACACACAACTTTAAGAATCAAATTTAATAAAGCCAGAGTCTTGAGTAGGTCTTCATAGTTGGGTGATAGCTGGGTCCAACTGCACATGTAGGGGCATTGCATTATAAAAAACAACTCCACATATTTCCTGTTGTGGTTTAACCCCAGCCGGCAACTAAGCACCGCACTGCTGCTCGCTCACTTCCCCGCTGTGGGATGGGGGAGAGAATCGGAAGGATAAAAGTGAGAAAACTCATGGGTTGAGATAAAGACAGTTTAATAGATTAAGAAAAATCTTCCTGCACAAACAAAGCAAAATAAGGAATTCCTTCGCTCCTTCCCAATGGCAGCTTGGTGTTCAGCCATCCCCAGGAAAGCAGGGCTCCATCACACCTAACGGTGACTTGGGAAGACAAATACCATTGCTCCAAATGTCCCTCCTTCTGTTTTCTTCCCCCCAGCTTTTTTTGCTAAGCATGACATCATATGGTATGGAATATCCCTTTGGTCAGTTGGGGTCATCTGTCCTAGCTATGTCTCCTCCCAGTTTCTTGTGCCCCCCCAGCCTCCTCGCTGGTGGGGCAGTGTGAGTAGCAGAAAAAAAAGAGATATAACACTTAGACGATATAGCATTATTAGGGACCCAAAATGCCCTTGAGGGTGAGTTCCAGGAATCAGAGTTTCCATGGATGCGTCAGAGGATGTTCTGCTAGATATTTTATGTAACACCAAAAATTATTTAAAGATGGAGAAAGAAAGAGATACAGCATCCTAGTTGAGGTGTGAAGGTTTCAGGATCTCCTGGATGGAATGACTTCTTAAGCTAAACACAGGCTTGGAAAATGTAAAATAAAAGCAAAGTATTAAAAAATAACAAGAGATGAGAGGTTATTGACAAAGGCTCTGGCCTGTCAGTTATTAAGTCAGAAGACACCCTGCATCAAGTTAAAGGTCTATCCACATCAATAACAACAAATATTTTCAGAGGGAGTGAGTTAAGGTTGTATGTATACTCTTAGCTTGTCCAGTATTTTTACCCTTTAAGTTAGCAGTCTTTGAAACCTTACGATATGGAAGGTCTGATAAAACATAAGGGAAGCTTTAAAACCTGTAATGTGGATCCAAACAAAACCAAAACACTTACTCTTTTTAAATAATTTTTTTTAATTGTAATATACTCATTTTTGTATAACCCTGAAGCATATGCAGTATTGTCAAAGCATTCATTGTCTGTAATAAATTGGAAAATCATTTCAGCTCCTTGAAACAGTCTGGAAGAACACAAAGACAAGAAGTTAGAAGACAGCCATACTATTCAAGTTATGGATTCTGTCATATTTAGTCAGCATATGGGATACTTTCCTCCGCTATATATCAGTTAGACTTCCCTGTTCCATTTTGTCTTCTCCATTTCCCTCCTTGCTTTTGTCTCCTGTCACAAAGCTGAAGTTCTGTGTTACCAGTTCATCTCTTTTCCATACCTCAGGATGGTACATGTGTCCAGAAACACAAGCCAAAACCAACAGATTTGTCACAGCCTTAATGACAGCTGGCTGCATGCTGAGTGAATTCTTAAATTCCCCAAAACTACTTTTTTGCCAAAACATGTGGAGTTGCAGCATTCAACATTTTATTGGGACTGTTATCTCCAAATGAAGAATGACTCCACTGGAAAAAATTATTCGGTATCAGCTGCAGACCTATTTTTAGCTTTTTGTTTGGTGAAACTTCAGAAAACATAATTAGCCACATGTTGAGAAACATTTGCCAAGTCTTAAATTCAATTTTTGCAAACCACATTTAAGCACTACCTTGTCTACAACTTTACACTGTTGGAATCAGAAGACGTGGGGGTTTTTTTTAATGAGAATGTGATTCTTCATATTTCTTTTGAGTAAATATTTGTGTTTATGAAGGGTGTAGAACTGGCAGTACTAAAGACTGAAATCTTCCATTTGTTTATGTGGGAAGGTCTGTGCAGGCAACAGTACTGGAATCATCCCCTACTTCTGTCACTTCCAAACTTCAAGCCTTGCACTGGGGTAACGGTGTTCTCAGAGGCAGAAAAGTAGAGCAGGTCAGGAACGTTCTTTCTGCCCCACAAGTATTTGTAGTGAAAACAGAACAAGATTACTTTAATCAAAAACATGTACAAAGAACATTAAGGTTTCATCAAAAGTAAGAGTTTCTACATGAAAACCATTTTTTTTTTCCAAAGGAAATCTAAATAAACCGTCAAATTTCAAATTGGATTAAAATAAATTGAAAGATTAAATCCTATCTGGCTAAGTCTTGCTATGGAATTATAGTCAAGTGCCTCATGACACCATCACGTCCTCTGAACCAGAATTCCTGTTTGGGCTACTTTTCCCGTAATACAATTACAATTTCTCCTCAGGAAGTTTTCTGTGAAATTAAGTTCAGTTTTTGCTGCCCTGAAAAGGCAGTTTGGACTATGTGAGTTGGATAAATGTCACCTTTCTATTTCTATTCATAGAAGAAAAAGAAAAGTTTTTTACTATAAGAATGG
The DNA here is from genome assembly GCA_034008185.1 of Gorsachius magnificus. Lineage (NCBI taxonomy): Eukaryota > Metazoa > Chordata > Aves > Pelecaniformes > Ardeidae > Gorsachius > Gorsachius magnificus. Next base: position 26,768,289 of record CM067083.1, on the reverse strand, counting down.
TAAGATTGGATTTTTATTTTTCTAGCAGAAGTTTTCTTTGGTTCCTCTCTGATTACAGGTGGTCTGGTTCCAATTTCTCATTCTTTCATAAAGCTGTCAAATAGAAGAAGGACAAGATTTCTTACAACAACATGGTCCATGTCATGGATGGAGCAAAAGTGTACGAAGGCTAGAATGAAGGGAGGGAGGAGCATTTGGGACAGTTCCACACTGCTGGCTGGCCTAACAAAGCTTGCAATAAAAGTAGGGCTTCTGCAGCCTCTGTGCTCTCTGTCCCAGCTGTACTGAGAGTAAATTCTAGGTAATTGGAAGTCAACCCTCTTGGCTATAATCATTTAAAAACCATGCCCCACATTCTTCCATTTCCACATATTTGTATTGAGTGCAAGCCGTTATCTATCTGTTTGATCTTACTTTCATTGACTTGTTTGCCTTGCTGTTTTTCTGTTGACCTTATTGCCACTTGATAAGAAATTCATGCAAAACATCTTTGATTGCTGCTGGTCTGTTTCTGGCAAGGTTAAAGAAAGAGAAATAACACTACTAAAACCATGTATTGACAGGATAGAGAACACGTATGTTACCTTTCTCTTCAATTGAGTCTTGATGAACAGCATATTCTCACTACTAGAACCATTTTTTCAGATGACAGTGGCATTTCCTTTTGCAGCTCACAGTGCTTAAGAAAGGGAGGTCTGAGCCCTCACATGAAGATACATGTATAGATGGCTTTCTCAGGTTAATGATAATCCATTGAAATGAATCTCAAGATTGCTACAAATTGTTTCATTCTCATGGCTCAATATTGAGTGAGTAACATCATCCTGTGTGATACAGTATGATAGAATACAAGGATATAAATATCTAGAATAGCAAAAAGAATCTGAGGAAAAAACCTGGTACATTTAATCACATTTCACTGAGTATTGACTGAGTTACTATATAAAGCTTTCAAAGCACAAATAGCCTGAGTGTTGATCATTTAACTGTGTTCTTGTTGGTAAAAATTATTAATCAAGGGGGTTTTGTCTATAGGTACAGAAATCAGGAGCTTACTTAACTGAATGGGTTTTTTGGTTGAGTGTTCATACAGCTGAGATGGAGGATTTATTTGGTATAGCTGGGGTAGGTGAGGTTAGTTCTTTCAGTTAATCTGTTTCTCAGTAGCTGAAGGATTTTCTTAACTTTACAGATAACTTAATTACAGAATAATTCATTGGTTTAAATAGAAATAATTGAAAAGAATAAAACTTCCTGTGCAGGAAAACAGGAATCTGCAATATCTGTTTTATGGACAAGGAGTAGGTATAGGGTTTTGTTTTGTTTTCTAAAAACATTCAAACCAACATAACTTGGCTGTTATATTGCAATGTATTGCATATAACACTTAGTCTACAATGCTACTAAATACTAAAGAATTATTCTCATAATTCCCAAAGAAGTTTAATTTTTCATGGTTCTTTGGTGTTCATAGAACAATTTAATTCTCATGATCTGTGGATTTAAATGGTTTTTCACTTTCTCCAGTTAAGCATTTGGCAGCTTTTAATGTGCTTTTAATTTGCTCTGATTATCTTACTCTTTTGTAGCCAAAAGGATATTTTTAATTCAGAATGCATTCTAATATAATATACATAATCACACGTCTGGGAAAAAGAAGTGAATCCAGCATGGATTTTTTTTTTTCCTTTTGCTGGTATCCAGATATATAGTTTAGTAAAGATTATGAACAAGTCTCTGCTTCGAAATTGTTTTAATTTGAAAACTTGAAAGACATAATCCCATCCTCCCTCAGAACACATATACTGCTGAAATTGCACATTTAGGGTTATGTTTTTCCTTTATTGGTTCCATTAATATCTATGAATAATGGCTTCCCATGTGGTAATCTAATTATTGTTTGAAATAATTGGTGAACTGGAACAGTGTCATAGATCAAGGAGGAAATTAATAAAAGAAGGGTAAAGGTGAATTATATGGAGCATGGGAGCCTAACTAATGAAATTAAAGAAAAATTTTGATCAAAGACCAATGACATCTACACAGTGAGTTCTGTTGAGTAGCAGGACTTGCAGAAGCTCTAGCACATGGGATATTTAAAACTGAGCTGGACGAACAGGAAAAAATGGACTGTAGGGAACCAATTCTTCACTGGCAAAGAGGTGGACTGGATGACCTAATACCTCATTTCCACTGCTAGCGCCTCTAAGTCTGTTTGAACAAATACTTGGAATTCTGTATGTCTTCTAGCCTCTCTTGGATTTCTTCTGTATCTAGCAGCAGGAGATCATTATCCTGTGAAAGTGCTTGACAGTAAATAGCTTCATTTTCAGTCTTTCTTACCAAACAAAGTTAAAACTGAGGCTATGTAGAGCCAAATTGTGCCTACTTGTTTACTTGCAGTAGCAAGAAGGAAAGAACTTAGAAAACTACTTGTCTTGTGGATTACAAAAAATCCCTTTAAACTGTCCAGCAGCACAGGGGTTTTCAAATGGTGGGAAATAAGCAATGACTTAATTGACTTTTGATATTTTGAATTCTAACTATTTGCATTTTGTGTCTTTTACAGACCATCTGAAAGGAGAGATAACCCAGAGGCACATTCAGAGGGCAGCTCTAGGTAAGAGTAAAGCATCTCAGATACAATAGGATACAACAGGGGCAACAATCTCTCTCCCAGGGCTGACTCTGCTTGTGGGGCAAGTTGTATTTTCTATGACAGTTTTTGCTGCAATATTTCTACAATAGTCCATACCATAAAGAACATGGACTCTGTGAATTTTGCCAGAGATTTGGCTCAAAAGGCATCTGATTTTATGGGTGGTGAGAAAAATAATGCAAAACTCTCATAGGTTTGGGGGTTTGGTATTGGCTTGCTTTCATTTCATGGTGACCAAAACAAGAACAGAGACATCCAAGTTCGCCTCATTTTTAGGTGGTGGTGGTGGTGTGCTTTTTTCTGCTTTCTGCTGACTCTAATTTGAATTCCCATTAACAGACATTGATTTGTCCTGAGACTGAGCTTCTAGCCATGCTGCCACAATCTGTCCAACATCCTTTTTAATTTTCCTCATTCCAAGAGGGACTGAAGGCATATACAGGTCATTTCTTTCACATCTAGTTATAGAAGTTGAGAAGTTATTTCTTGCAGCTTCTGTTGACACAGCTGTGAAGCTAAAAGTGTCTATGTAAGTTGTTCACATAAGTGTAAAGTCATCCAAATTTGGTTTAAGATGCTTTAAACTGACTCCACTGACTTTGTACTGAAACAGCCTAGGAGTGTTCATATAAGAATTCCACTTTTGGGACAGTAAACTTCAGCTAAAATGTGACAGAAAATTGCTGGGGCAGTAACAGTTTAAGCCCCCCTCACTTAGATCCATGAAAGAATCCTAAAATGTGCCTTCATAGACCTTCTTCACATAAAAGATGGAGCTAATTCAGACCAGATTGCAGCTGATGGTTTTATTTCTATGTATACTTAACACAGTGAACAGTATTTGTCTCTTAATAAGAGATAGAAAATTTGGGGGCTTTCTTTTCTCCCAAAAGTCAGGAAAAAAAGGTTACCGCAGAGTAGCAAAATAGTTTCCCCTTTTCTCTTTCTAATTTAGCCATGCAGCTCAAGCTCTGTTGATGATGATGTTATTTTATACCTTTATATTTTTTTATTTTTATTTAAAAATCAGCCCTGAAAATTAATGCTGTCCATGTCAATAAAGCCCAGTAGTCAAACTCAGTTTATTTTGGTCAGTATGAGAAGGAGAAGTGAAGGAGGTGCTGATCTCTCCCCCCCGCTGTCCAGTGACAGGATGAGTGGGAATGGTTCTAACCTGCATCAGGGGAGGTTCAGATTTGACATTAGGAAATGTTTCTTTACCAAGAAGCTGGTCAAACATTGGAACAGGCTTCCTAGAGAGGTGGTGGATGCCATTTAAGAAGCATTTGCCCTTAATCAGATGCCTTAACTTGGCCAGCCCTGAGGTGGCCAGGCAGTTGGGCTAGATGATTGTTGTAGGTCCCTTCCAACTGAACTGTTCTGTTCTGTTCTATTCCATTCTAGTACCTGAAGTTCAATCTAAAGGTGATATCTTCAGTGTAACATGGAATTTTTTCTTTCATTCACTCCATGTTTTAATACTATTTATTTACTAATTATGTGCCACTTTAAGAAGTTACATCAAGATGAATCATATCAATGCTGCTTATGAGAATTCCTCATTCAGTGTTTAAAAAAATTATGTATTCTGACTGTTTCAATCTGCATGATAGCATCTGGTCTTGTATACTGATTTCTTATTTTATAGAAAATTGTGTTGCAAATGCTGTTTTCAATAACTGTCTAAGCTGCTTTTCATAAAATAGGTAAGCATAATTTTTTCATGTCCTTAGGAAATTACGTAGTAGTGACTTTACCAGCTATACATTCACATTGTAAATATTCTATTAGTATTCCACAACATAGCAGGCAACCCATGTGTTTTTGGCTTTTGTTTTGAGCATTGCTATCTGCTTATCATCACTAAGTCTGGACCACACAAAGTATTTTCCAGACTTTTTTTTCCCCCTTCATTATTCTTTTAAATACTCTGGATATTTTGACTTAATAGTTATTCTATGAGTTGGGGAGTATTATTTGCCTGCCTGCCTTTTTAGATGAATGTTCTTCCAAGGAGTAACAGGTGTCAAGTCTCCCAGAATCTTCTTGATGACCAGAATGTCATCAAGATATTTTAAAATGAAAACTGCATGGTTAAAAGCCTAATTAATAGTCTGCTGAAATCCCAAGATGAAATAAAACACACCATTGTTTCAATTAGGAACCAAGTTAACATCTTCCAGCTGCCTTTTTTTTTCCTTAGCTTAAAGCCTTTTATGGTTAAAACTCTTAATAAGGTATTCTAGTTGGGATTGTTTCCCTCATGGCTATGCTTAAGATGTGGCTTGCTTATGAAGGAAAACTCCACTACTTAGCCCATTGTTCTGAAGGAAAACTTCACTACTTAGCCCATTGTTCTTAGCTATCTCTTTTAAAACACCGAATACTGGGAGTTAACAGAGGACACAAATAGATGGGAGATTTCATTGGAGGCAAGGGAGTGCTGTTTTTCAGTACAGGACAAGAAACATTGAATACTTTGTGTAAAACTGCAAGGATTCACTCTCAGTGTGACTTTCATCTTTGTTAATTGTAATAATACCTTATTATGCAAATAACTTCTTTTGTTCAGTAAGATCTTTCAGAATGACATGCTTAACTGCATTTTTAGGCAGTATTTAAAATTCCTTTTGCATGCTTAACTGAATTTTTTAGGCAGTATTTAAAAGGAAATAATGTGCATATTATTGAAATACTGACAGAGCAAAAACATTGGGTCACCAGCATGCTCCTGGGTGGAAAAGATGGAAGAAAAGAATGGAAAAGCTTTTCCTGGGGGTTGCAATGTTGTAGAAGGAAAATAAATATTTTATGTGATACCAATGAAGCATTATCTTAAAATGCTTTAAACTAGCATTTCAGTAAAATACAGGACCTGATTTTTCATTATCTTATTCCAGTTGTGCTTTGATAGAGCATGATTACAAGCAGACAATCAAGCTAATGTGATAATATGCACCAGCACTAGGGGAAGGCTGAATCCTAAGTTGGACCTGCCTGATGACATAGGAAATCCTATGACATATTGTAATGGGATAACTTCTATGGGGATGCAGTCATGCTAGCAAAGGCACATTTTATACAACAACTTTCCATAACAGAAGCAACTGAACTGAGACTAGCACAGTTTTGCCTATTCAAATACATCTCGAGTAGACGCCTCTGTTGGGTCAGCTCTGGAAGTTAGGGTGGACCCTTGAACATATTCCTGGCTGGTTTGTCCGTATCAACAGACATGTTCAGGGAATCTGCAGGTCCCCAGGCTGTTTGGTCAGCTTCAAACAGATCCTGACAAAGCTTCATACACAGAAGGGTCATTTATTACGTGCAGTATGAAACACATTTTCTAAATTAACATGAATGGTAGCGTCTGCAGCCAGTGATGCAGCACCTTCAGCACAGCATGCCTCTTGTTATCGATAATTGCAGTTACTTTATCAGTTCAGTTGAAATGCAGTTTTGCAGCTTTCCATTTCACATATTTTTCTTATTCATCATGTTTTCCATGAGCCTCCGTTCTCTTTTTATGTAAGTTTTGAAACCTGGGGCTAGTAGCAACCTATCAGTTCTTTTCGGATTCTCCTGAAAAAATCAAGAGATGGCAAAACCTTTCTGCTTCTGAGGAGGTTTGTTGGGACCAAATAAACCTCTCTCTTTCTGTCCAACTCCATTGTCTCTGCAGAGCTATTTGAAATGGAAAAAAAAAAAGGTACAATCTAACATGGGTAAAGATGGCAAATATGGGCCTTTGTAATGCATCTGCATCCTTTGTAAGGTTTTCTTCATTAAGGCCCGGTTTTATAAACATTTTATTTAAAAAAACTTGTTTTCCCAGGTTTTTTAAAACTTGGCTTTTAGAAATAATATTTTGTATTTCTGCTGTTATCTGAAGAGCTGTTCCCGTTCTTTTTTGAGCAAACTTCCTTTGAAAAAGCTCATTCCTCATGAAAAGTAAAGTGACTAGGTGAGTCAGAAATAACATATATTTGAATCCCTGAAAATGCATACCAGGATTTGATTTAGAGTGGCAAATGCCTGAGAGCAAGGATTTGGGCATCTGTTATTTTTATATTTGGATTTGTAGCACACATTTGTTTTAAGTAAAAATAGGGAGCTTTCTCCTTATCTTTGTTCCCTCTATAGCTTTGTCTATATCACCTTTTCCTACATTTTCAAAGTTACATACCTGTTCTAAAGATATTAGTATCAGTTTATGCCCTTGTTCTTGCCCTGCTATGTGTTTCTTTATAGTGTTTCATTCTGCTTCTTCACCTTTCCTTGATTAGAAGGGAAAGAACAGCGTGATCAGTACCAGAATAAAGCAGGGACAGACAAGGTACTACCGCAGGAATAGTCCAGCCAGTGTTAGGAAAGAATGTCAAAGAAACTATTCCTCCAACGCACTAGTTTGTGCCGCTCCAAGAAGCTGCCACTACCATATATCCTATACCTGATGGGATGCAAAAATGTTTCTGACATATTTCTGTATGTCTGGAGAGGTAGAATTGGGAACTGCTGCTCCCACTTGTCCAGAGTGAAATATCAGGGAATGACAGAATGGTTTGGATTGGAAGGGAAAGATCATCTAGTCCAACCCCGACTGCCACGGGCAGGGACATCTTCAACTAGATCAGATTGCTGAAAGCCCCATCCAACTTGACCTTGAACACTTCAAATATAGTCCGTGCCCCTAGAAAGGCTGGGCTACCATGTTTTTTATCTAGTGAGGATACAAGGTGTGTTTAGGAAGTGTGCAATTGTTCTCTCTGCAACCATAGCAGCATCCTACAGACATATATAGTGTTAATTAGGCTAATAACTAATAACTGTCTTGAACTCATCTGCTGTGATCTGTGTGACTGGAAAGCACATAGCACTTCCAAACTGCTGATCTGCATCAAAGTTAATCTCTTATTTAAATAAATCCATATTTAAATAAAATGAGCTCAGTTTCTTTCACTGCTTTACATCTTGTAACTGAGATGCCTTTTAACTTTGTTCATATGAAGCAGGAGAGTCTTGATCTGTACTAATGCCATGAAATGAAGAGACACAAGTGTTTCCAATCACGAAATGACAGAAGCTGAGGGAAGTGGCAATCTGTGTTTTCCCACACAAATCCAATGCAGTCCATGGAGAATAATAGATAGCCTGTTTTAAGACCATCATTTCTGGTGCTGAAAAATGATACCTTATGTAAGGCCTAAATAAAGCACTTCAGAGAAACAGTCTGTTTGAAGTCCAGAAATTTAAGATTTTTTTTTTTTTTAACAATAGATAAAGCAACGTGTCCTCAGTGTTGCTAGGCATTCAAAGATGCTTCCTCTAAAACCGTGTAGGTAGGTTCATGTATTTCCAGTGTAGTCAGTTTGCCATGGCCTCAGAATAAGGGAGAGATTTATCTTAGAAATTCACAATTTTGATATGCACAATGTTTCTGTGTGTTATGTTCTTCTATATATTTGTGCTTGAAATCTCAAGCAACAGCAGTGTTTTTGTAAAAGTTTGCTCTTTTGTGCATGCAGGGTGCTGATTTTATTCCTAGGGTGACCTCTAGTGGTATCCAGGCCACTCTTTTTGATGATGGGTTTCATTACTTTCAAAGGAAAAAAAATCAGAAATACTTTGCATTAAGGTTTATTTTTGGAATTCTGAGACTGACAGAAAGCTGATAAGATTGTGCTTGTTAAAAAGGATGATTTTTCACTATTTCTATGACAAAGCTATAAATACCAAAAGTGGCTGAAAATTCAGAAACCAATGCCTCTTTGCCTTTTTTAAAATAAGAGTTTTAATTTGACAAAGATAAAAATACTTTTGAATTTTCTTTGTGCAATTATTGTAACATATTAAGTGCTTTTAGAAATATTTATGAAATCAGTTTTTAAGGAAATGCAAGAAATACTGAGAGAAAATTAATTTGTAAAACATGTATAAGTAGTTACATAGGATATTGTAAGTAGATTAGAGGATCTTTTTAGCTTCTTGTTACTGCAGTGTGTTTAAGTCATTGTAGTTATTCCAGATTTCTCTTGGAGGAAAAAAGCGTAGACTTTAGCCTGTAGTAGCTGTGAAGTTGCACACCATAACAGACTTACTCTCTTGGTTTCACATGATGTTTTGTGCTTCATGTCAGCACACTATATGGGTGGAAGTCTGAGCTCTTGAAGAGCTTTTGTATTTTTGTATGTACCAAATTCTTCTGTAAAGGTGATCACAATCAGGAAAAAGAAGCACAGATTTGAAGCAGCACCTAGACAAGCAGCAATGATTCCCATGTGGCAGTACTTGAGGTTTCTTCTTACATAACGTGTTTTGGGGTTTTCTCAGTATTATGTAGGAATGAAGTTTAAAACTGTAGGAGTATATCCTAATAAGACGACACATCTAAAACCTGTCCTTTCAGGCCTCAGCCCCACACAGACCTTTCTTTCTATAAGTTTCTCTTCAGTCTTTCTAGGTGTTTCATAGTTTTATTTGTTGCTGTTTTTTTCCTGTTACATTTTTTAGCAGGTTTTACTAGGTGCAATGCTAGATTATAGAGGCAACCATGAGTTTTCTCTTTCATTGTGTCTTCAAGAACTGCATCTTTACTGGAAATCTTTGCAAAAATGTTCTCCTGAACTGTCAGAAAATTATAAGATTACTCATGTGTTCCTATTAAGCTTCCCATGTGACCCACTCCAGTTTATCAGATCTCAAAAAAGAGGAATGACATTTTTGGATCAAGTGACATTTTTATTAGGAGTCACGAACTTGTATCACAGCTATCCAGTTCTCAGTTTTACTGACACTGACTTTAGCATTTCACTGTTGTTGGAACAGCTTGCAGTCTCTGTAAGCTTTTTTGCATAAGGATTTCTTCTGAAATACTGAAAAGTTCAGTGTGAATTGCGTTATTATTTACAGACTCCTTCTGATGACTAGTAAGTAAATGAAACAGTATCTGGAGATGAAGCTCTCACAGTCTACTGATTCTAGGCGTAAGCTTGTTTGCTTTAGCTTCAGGATATCTCAGAGTAGCCTCTCTCTACTGGCTCTAAAAAGCTGGTAGGATAACTAAGAGTAACCTACAGCTAAAGGTGCTGCAAACATTTTTCTCATGGCCATGTCCAGTACGTGTGTTGGGCAGCTTGACTAGTTCTGTATCAGTCAAGGTTTCCTCTGTGAGAGCTCTTTGTAGCAAACAAAAGTTCTGTAGTCTAATGAACCATAAACAACAAATGGAGCTCTTTCACATCTGTATTTGCTTTGATTTTTTCAAGGTAAATGTCAGACCTAGCATAGCGATTTCCATCTTATCATGTAAAGCACAGGACAAGGAGTGAATGAGGAATAGCATTGGTAATGTGATATCCAGTGTTTCAGAACAAACTGCAAATCTGGTGAAAAACTTCTTCCATTTTACATTTTGCTGAAATGGCTAAAAGAAATTAATTCACTAATTCTTTGCTCAAAATTTTTTTGCATGTTTCAGATCAAAGAAAATAATGACTTGGAATAAATAGTTACTAATAATATCCCACAAATATGCAGAGGTCGGTTATATTTCTTCAGATAAGAATCTTGTGGATAAGTTGTGTTTGTTTCTGGATATGTCAGGATTGTCTCTTCTCAGTATGCAGTACAGTGTAATCTAGCCGGCAGCTACCAGAACATCCAGCTCAAAGTCCTTTCCTCCATAGGTCATAGGAAAGAGCTGTCTGAGTTATGAGAAATGCCTAAATACCTGTATAATTCTTGCACCTTCTTGAGCTGGTAGCCCCGCACAGGCAGCCTAGCTGCCCTGCAGCTGGCGCCAATGGGTACATGCATGGGAGGACCAGTAAAAGTGTCGTGCTCAGGTGGGATATGAGTGGGGCCAGCAGGGACAGAGGGTCCCAAAAACATAATCTGGTCCCCACAACCACCTAAGCTGTATATGGCCCTGATCTAGCACATGTGCCAGAACACTGAACAACAGCAAATTGAATCTTCTTAAAGAACAACTTTCCTGCTGACATGAAATCCTATGGTTGTGGGCTTCAGAAATTTTCTGGGAAACTTCTACTTCATACCAACATTTAGAAAAGCTAAGTTTCTCTAAAGAGAAACTCTCCTAGTGGGCTAATGGAGTAGTCAGGTGGGAGAGTGGAAACAAAACTTCTGTAGTACTTTGGGTTTTATTCTACATTTAACCGAGGTAGGGTCTTAGCACATATTCTCTGCTATTTGCACAGAAAAAAAAAAAAATCAGATTTGTGATAGAGGGACTTCGGGCCCAACCCTTTTTGTCTTATTCGGGACAAGGGTTAAACTAAGCACTGTATGGTGCAACCCCATGCTCATAATATATTGATTTCACCAACAATGTTGTATTTTTCCTGTTTTCCGTCTCTTCTACTTCTCTCCTGCAGATGAAAGGTTTTTTACTAATACCTTGTAGCAGAAATATCAAAACTGTTCAGGCTAATACTATCATGTACATTTTTTTGGTTAGTATGAACCTCTGGAATCAAGGTCAAAACCTCTTTTATTTTCTAACTTGAAGGACACATCAGTTGCATGACCCATCTATACCTATGCACAGCTGAAACAGCAGCAAAGTATAAAACATCTATGCTTATTTTTCCTTAATATTCTTTCAAATGACATTGCTATAAATTCAGTGTACAGTCCAAAATAAATGCTTTTGTGCATTGTCATGAGTGTTTGCGCTGACAACCACAGCCAGAGTTCCACACAGAATGCAGGTAAAACATTCATTATTTTTAGAAAACATTAGACCTATTGAATTGATCCCACAGTTGCTGTGTACATTGCATTCCTAAATGTGACCTGCAAACATGGGGTTTACTGTGCGTGCCTGTGTATATCGCTCATGAACAATAAGGCTGGCACTTCTCAGAACTGAGAACTGTACATCCGCTTATCTGAGAATCCCCAGCAAAAAATATGGGTGCACTGAGCTCCAGTGTCTCTTCTGTGCTCCATGACACTCAGTGTGACTGCACTTTTAGCACCCTTAGATATTTCTTATTCTCAGTAAAGTTGTGCTATATTATTCTCAGTCAAGTTCTTGACCAGGCATTGCTTTACTAAAGTTACGGTGCTGTCTTATTGCAGCTGTGGTCTGCACATTGGTGGCAGTGTATTCCTAATGTCTGAGCTTCACGATTAGCAACCAACTCCAGAAATATTTTCCATCCTTTTCTTCCAAGAAGAGCATGTCAAAACTTATGGATGACAAAACATAGCCCTTCCTGGGAGGCAGAGAAAGATCACTCAGATATCAGGCATGGTGTTATTTAATATTACGGCCAAGATAAACGAGGCAACAATAATCTCATGTAATCAAATGGTAAAATGCATTTCTTGAGTGTAGGCAAGAATCTGAGTTAGTAAGGGTTTCCTGACTAAGACCCAGCTATGTTACTATTCCACTAGATCAACTGGTGTGTATGGAATATATTAAACTTGAGCTGCTTTTTTTTTTCTTCCCCCCTCAGTATATTGTACTTATATATTTGGAAACCAACAGAGAACTTTTAGCCACAATGTTTTCAAAAACTTTCGTGGCTTGAGTGCAACTGACGTGAAGGCAACGCCTTCTGTTTCATATGCCATATATTTTCAGGAGCAAATATATAGATTACTAGTTTCAAAGAAGAAACTTGAGGGAATTGAAGTGTAAGTCTGTATTTAGCCAAAACAGCTCACAAAGAGTGGAAAAAATAGCTCTGCTTTCCAGGTGTGCATTGGAAGTCAGTTAGTTTGAGCCAATGTTAAGCCAGTAAAACAATAAACAATACAATGATACAAAGAAAAGCAGCATACCAATGGACCCTTTTACTAAATTCAGTGATAAAAATAAAAATCAACCAAACACACACACCCTTAATCCCCCACACATGCACAACATTGTAAAGTGCTGAAAATAGGAGAGTTTGTCTCCATGTATGCTCATGACCAATTGTCTGAAATTTTAAAAAATCTATTACATTAGGATAAGGGGTAAATTGGTCTAAACCCCACAATATAAATTCTTCCAGAGACTGGGTATTTTCATCTTCTCCTGAGTGTCATTGTGCCTCCCCATCTTTGCTTTTGTACATGGTACACACGTGGTGCCTGGTGACAAACATAGGTTGACATGGCCCAGGGGAGGAATAAGAAAGAAGAAGGGGAGAATTACTTGTAAGCTGATCCTGAATAACAATGGATGGGTAGTTCTTAAAAAAAAACCCAAACAAATGATAGCATATGCTCCAGTTTGAAAGCACTAAAGCCTGAGCTTGGCAAAAGCTGCAAAGCTGATAAATAAAGCAGCAGAAATATTAACTGGATACTGAAGTCAATTCTAAATTTGGTTACTTCAAGTGACTATAAATTTAAGTAAATAAACACAAGACTATCCAGTGAAAAAATGAAAATCTTTGACTGCAAAAGTACAGCTGGAGGGCAGGGCACGATGTTGTTTGAAGCACAAGACAATAAATCCCTAGGAGTTTGACTTCTAGGATACACTCAGGTCGATAAATATATGAGCACCCCAGAGAGTATAAAGTTCAGGGTCACAGAGAGTTTCTTGCAAAATTTTCTGACTGTAGACAAGAATCTGCCAGAGTATCTCAAGTTGTTGCCAGCTTGCGGTAAACTATGTTGATAACACTTGGTATCTCATGCTAGAAATAGCAGTTTTCATCCATGCTTGCCATAGTGCTTTGAAATAGTGATCTGGTTAACAGGTGCTGTCATTTCTTTCTGGTACTGTGGAATTTGGTGATGTGGAATGTGTTATAAAATCTACTACTTCCTCTGCTCCAAAATTGGACCTTTTGTTAGAATAAAATCATTGTATCTTAAAATGCCTCTTACAATCTTCTTTATGAAAAAAAAACCAAAACAAAACCTCACAAACCTTTATGATGCGAACTGAGTGTCAGCTCCTGCAGAGCTCACCTTCCTCTCTAAGGAGGCAGCTGGTATCAATTGTATCCTGTGCCTCACTTCACCAAATGGGTTGTATTTGAAGATGAAACAAAAGCAGTTAGCCTGAAGATAAATATAAAAGCTGCTAGCTATTTCACTACCCAGTGTAGCACTGTCAAAATCTCTTCCTTACATCGTGTGACTCAGTACTCTTAACAAAAGACTTCACAACGTAGGATTCGTAAGTTTTGCCACTCAGCTGTACGTGCAGTTATGCTAACGTAAAGGAACCAATACTATCTATGAGTACATCGCTGACTTGGGCTAAAATAACTCTGATGGAAGTGCACCAGCAGAAACCCCTAGTATACACAGAGGCAATGTTTTCCTAAACATGCACGTCATACCTCCCCGGCACCCCTGAAACCTGGGTCTGCATTATCCGGGATCAAATTGCACCAACTGCATTTGTTTCCCAGGAGAACTTACTGAGGCACTAAAAGTGCATGTGATATTGCACATCAGCTGAATGGCTCATCTCAGCTGAGGCACTAAAAGCATAGAGCTAGATTGTACAAGCAAGTTTCATATGACAAACTGTCAGTCAATGAATTAAAAGTCAACCCTGAGTGAACAAAGCAGATACCGCTTTGTGTTCTTCTGTGCAGTTGCAGAGATGATATCTGATAGTTAAATATTTCAGCAGTAGTGCCTCTGCACTTTTTAATGTATTGCAAAACCTTTAATGTATATGGACAAAAGTTGGTCTCGTGAATTTTCAGGTTTTCATAATTTACATGTACTTCATATACATGTGGTTAATACATAGATAAAATGGGTTGATGTTTTAATAAAGACTTTCTGTTTCTGCACGGGCAGGCAGATAGATACATACAATAAATGAAACTCTTTGGAGGAATAAAAACCTGTCACAAAAAGAAAGTATTTCTTCTTAGGCATCTACCGTAAATTTGTGAGTAAATATTATGCTTTCTGTGTTTTACTGTCTTTACTCAGTTGACCCTCTCATGTTGTTTTAAAATAACTGAGCCTGAGTACTGAAGAATGGTGACGTTAGACGGGAGAGAGAATGAGCCAGTAACCTCTGTCTCAGCTTCCTGGCTTCAGCTGTAGCTGAAATTGCCTGGGTCGGTGGGAGGAGAGGGGTGTGTAGCAGCAGGAGCCCAGGGGCAGAAAGAGGCCGCTGCAGGGATTCAGGAAAGGTAAAGGGGAGAGGGGACAAAAGAAGTAACAGGGAATGGCGAGAAGGCAGAAGCAGCAGCAAACAAAAGCGTTGAAATACACTCTACCAGACCATAGATATCTTTTGCTTAGAACATGAGGAAAGAGCCACGTGTTCATCTGTATATATTACAGTAGGCAGAGTCTAGTCTGTAGAGCAGAATGCTATTCAGTTCACAAGCATGTTGTTGCAATGAGCAGGCATGACAAAAAGCTGAAATGGAGACTGCAACAGCATGAGAAAAGACACCAGAGAACTTATACCACAGTGCCCAAGTGGGTGTGTCTTGGGCTTGACTTACCAGTGGATTTCACCTGATGCTGTGATCAGGTCTCCTCTGCTTTTATGACTGAAACACAGTGATGGATGTCTAAGTTTTAGCCATTTACTTGATGAAATATCCAATGCTATTTTTTCTGCTGGGGCTCCATCAGTTTGCAGTGCGCTCAGCTCTTTCTATTTTGTACCTATACAAAACTTTGTGCTGCTCACCTTGCCCACAGCTGTGTTTCTTGCTTTCCTCACCAGCAGATTGCTAGAGATAATGGGTGTAGCTGTATTCAGGGTTGAGGATGCTGGGGCCTTTGTGTGATGGAGGTAGTCATCTCATATAAAAGGCTTTATTATTATTTCTGAAGGTAACTTGCAACCAAATAATCCCTTATACAGCAAGTAATCAGCAGCAGAAAAACTTTTTTCATGGTGTTTTTATATACAAGTGACAAAATTCTGCCTAAGTTTGGCTGCTCTTTCAGAGCTAGGACAAAAATATTTTTCCGAGTACTAGATGTCCAAATGAATCCAGAAAGAAAAGCTGTAATATTATGGCCTTGCATCACTCTGTAATGACTAGCAAAATTTGCTGATGTTTTCATTTAGGGAAGTCCTCACTTCAGAAACTGCATTAACATTTTGAGATGTTACCGTCTTCCACTCTGTATTATTTCCATTCATTACAAGGGGCTAGAGCTGCTACCTCCTGAACTCAGACACCATAACAGATCATGCAAATACATCAAATGCACTTCAGTGTGCTCAGGAGAGTCCCCTTTAGCCACAGCTGAAGATGGCTCAGGCTAAGTCTGGCTGGCTTTGCACAGAAACATACTAAGGATGGTCTGTAAGGATGGCCCACTCGGGAGGCAGTAACTCCCTAAACTGTTTCAGTTTGTTGCAAAAGAGCAGGTTTTCTCTCAAGCCTGGATGCTGTGTATTCACGAAGGTCAGAACAAGCGTGAAGCCTCCAGAGCTCTGCAGCGAGTCTCCCCCGAAGCTCCCTGTGTAGCTCTGTGCTTTCCCACATTATGCCTTCTCCTGCAGAGGAAATCTGATAAATCAGGAAATCCTGATCCCCTGTAATCATTGAAAGGTTTACTGCTTTCCTTAAAGAAAATCTGGTGTGATTATGATGGCTGCCTTATCATCCATTGTATTTGGGTATAACTTTTTATATAATGCCACTGTTGTAGCATCTCCTCTGCCGTGGTGTTTGCACCTCCTGGCTTGCATGTTCACTTTAACATTCCAAGAAGTTTATTTTTTAATCTTTTGAGGGTACCCTTTCCACCACAAATGTCTTCACCCTGTCCTTCTTTTGTAAGCTGTGCATCCAGCAAAGCCTTTTGATGCATGAAATGGGAATTGTGCATGGGCTTTGTCTGCCTTGGCTGTCTGTATTAACATGCTTGATCTAAGTACACTAAATGAAATAAAATGCTTTCAGCTTCATCTATATTAAGCAACAGGGTGCTACAACAAAAGATTAATGGTTTCAGCTGGCATGTTGACAGGTAGAGAAGGGTCATTACTGCCCTCTTGTTCCAGACAGAATTCTTCTCCTTGAAGAGTGGGTGCACTCCTCAGGCCTCATGACAGGTTGATGTAGAATTTATTTTCTTGGCAGAAATAATAGTGGGGATGGAAACTTGCATGTGTTATACAGGAAATCTTCTGTTTCTTTCATTTTTCTTCAGTTAAAAAGGTTAAATGTGTTTTCTTGGGAACCTTACTATTCCTATTCTTCCTAGAAATAGAAACTGTTGTAATGCTAGTAGGTAACTTTACATTTCCTTTCATGGCTGAACATATAACCCATGATGGAAAGACTGTTTTGCCATCTCTCAGAGTAAGCATGTCGTGCATTGCATGCTGACTAGCTGTGTTTTAGGATAGGGAAATCCTAAGCTGCTTTCTTAGGTTAACTTAGGCTGCTCTTAAGACATTTCCTCAGTTCTCCTTTGCCTTGAAAGATTTCTCACATAGTTGCAGGACATTTTCCTTATTTATACTAATTGCCTGAATTTATTGCTTACCACAGTTAATTTCTCCTTCAGGATTTATCTTTTACTCTTCTTTCTGTCACTCTGTTTCCAGGCACCAGCACAGCTACTGTTTTATCTTAGTTTTGCAACAACTTTGCTGTTCTGGTTTTGTGCCTGTAGCCAAAACTGTCAGGTTGAATGCATTTGGTAGGGTTTTATTTCAAAGACAAACTTTAAAAATGGACTGGCAAACTCACTTTTATTCATATCTAAAATGAATATTCCAGTCTTTACTGAAAAAAAACCAAAAAACCTAAACATTTAAAGCAACTTCATTCAAATCACTAGTTATCAAGTGTCTCTTATACGGAGTAAGGCCTAAATAAGGAATTTGAAGAAACATTTCCAGAAAAGGGAAATGGTTAATGACCCACATTTCATTACCTACCTCTTAAAAAATAGGATTCATTCTAATTAAAAGTTGCTTCTTTTGACATAATATGGTCACTGCTTATATCTGGTCATTTCTCCTACAGCTGTTTCCAGTCCTTCTGAAGAGCTAAATACACTTGATCCAGTAGAAGAGAAACTTCGAACACAAATTGAAGAAGAAAAAAAAAGGTATTATTTCTGCCTCAAAATTCTGCCATCCTTCAGAAGATAAATTATAGTGATAGTATATTCCAATTAAAATTCTGCACACAAAGGTACCCTCAGGGTTTTCTCTGACATTTCAAAAATGTCAGCTTTGTGGTTCGGTAATAGTTTTTAAATTTGTCTATAAGCTGTTGGTTTGTCTGTAATATGCCACAGTACAAGTGGGGAAAATTTATGTTTGGGCTACTAGCTAAAAATAAATAAAAATAGCTTAACATCCTCCCTGAGGATTAGCGTTAGAAACTTGTTGTTTGAATCCAAATGTTTTGTGAACCTTTTTAGCTGATTCAGAAATGCCTTGCCTGCCTTGACCTAAGGAAAACCTTTAAGCTTTACAGGATTGACTAAGTGTAAATAATATGCAGAATATGCATTGGTTAACCAATCCTGGCTCTAATGTCTCTGTAGCCAGGAGGATAAAATAAAATAGAGGCAAGGATATCAGTTCTGTATTTGCTAGTATTTGCTAGCATTTATGTTATGTAGAGTCTGTGAGGAAACTTCTGGCTATTTCATACTACTGGTAAATCTCCAACTATATGTTAGTCAAGAGGCCTAGTTAATGAAGCTTCCATATGAAAGGGGAATGAATCTCAGCTCCTATTTGAATCCAGGCTCAAGCGACCAGTCTTTTATTAATGGTAACACGCTGAGAAGTAAAAAGAAGTAATTGACATATTTGATTGAACGTGTATTTTAATTGTTAATCAATATTGATCCCACTTGAATGTTACTAATTTCTTTAGTGAAATAAAAGCTTTGTGGGATAAGTTTCTTATACTTACTTTCCAGTGAAGCTCTTATAAGAGATGTGTCTTCCTACCATCACTGTGCCCCCTGATTGTTATACATTCTTTTGTAGTTCAGACCTGTAACTGTTCTAGGTAGGGTAAAGCTTTGTTCAAATATGTGTTGGAAGATCTGTAATACGCTTTCTTCTTCTCATATTAGTTACGAAACTATGTTCAATCGCTTGAAAGGGCTGAAGGTAGAGATTGAGCATCTGCAGCTTCTTACGGAAAAAGTCAAGATGAAGCTACAGAAAGACTTTGAAGTCTGGTGGTCTGAAGAGGCAATAAATCTACAGGTATGAAATCACTTAATATTTCTTCCATTTTCATGTAAATGTAGCACCTTCAATCATTTCTTAAAGGAGTAGTTAATTGACTAGATAGAAAGAAGTATGAAAGATGGATTTTGGGGCCTGATTCACCTCTGCTTATGCCAATGTAAATCAGACAAAGCTAATGTGAATTATGCTTGTATGAAGCTAACACAAATGAAGTAAACCCTTGCTTTCTGCTCTGTTTTCTGGTTTGACATTCCCCCAGACAACTTAATTTAAAACCAAGAATGGTCACAAAATGCTGAAAACTGTGAAGGAACATAAAACAAATGGAGATTGGAAAAAATAATCTCTTTTACTGCTAGCAAAACTATGATTTCATCAGGTTTATGACGTGTGTATTAGAAGATCGCAGTCATAGCTGTGATATGGACAAATCCCAGCCAACATCATAATTGTTTTTTAGCTTCCTTTGTTTGCAAAGACTCCAGTAACCTTTCAATTTTCCTAAGCTCCCAGAGGGTCAGCAGCTCTCAGCACAGAGTGTGTGTCCCTTCACTCTCTGAGACCCGCCACTGCCATCATTGTCTGTTTAAGAACCCAGCAGAAACAGAGTGCTCTGATTTAATGACTTGTGTAAAAATGATCTAAAGAGATGTCATTTTAAACAATGTATTGCAAGTTCAAAACACAGTTGGTCTGAAAGCCACAGTACAAGAGACTACAAGAGAGTCCAGAGGGGGATCAACAGAAACAACAACATAGCTTTCCTATGTTCCCCTTCTGACACTTTTTTAATGTTTTCCAAGTAGTGACATAGCATCTCACAGCAAAGCGCTGCCATGAAATGCACATCAGCCTAATGAAAAGGCTTGCTGAGTGCAGTCTATCCCTTATCATTTAATATTAACTAGAAGAGAAGACTTACTCCTTGGGGAAAAGTTGCTGTAAACAAAGAAGTGTTTAGCCAGTATTTTGTTTAATTCTTATGAGTGTAAATTTAAACTGTATTTTTAAGAAAACAGCCTAAAGTAAATATGGAACTTAACACGAGGAGCTTAGTGATCCATAAAGTGCCACCTAGCAAGCTTAACTTCCAGTTCTCATTGTAAAATCCTTCTCAGGTTAAAATCCCTAACCATATTAGTGACAAAGAGCATAATGTTTTAGTCACCCTCCTGTCTAAATAGTTAGGCTTTTCAAAGCACTGCAAGTAATATTCTTGAATCCACTGGAGCACATTTTTCTCTGTCCCTTAACAGGAGAGGTCCGGGATTCAGCCTCTCATGATTCATCAGTAGAAGATTAGAAAACTGGAAAAAATAATTGGGATTGATTTCTTGGATCTTGACCTATCTATACATCTGAGCTCCCTAAGCAACTCAAATTGGCGAACACATGCTGTTACATATTAAAAACCTGTAACTTGAGCTTAAAAATACTTGAACCAACCCTAAACACTTTTCTCTTTGTTCAGAAGTGTTTGTCCAAGTAAAGAAAATACTGTGTGATTCAGACTCTGTGTTTTCTGAATGAGTCATTGCCTACCTTGTTATTGCTGAGACCTGTAGGCCAATATTAAGCACTCTAAAAAAATCCTATCCTACATAATTTTGTTTTTCAATTTAAACCCAGCAGGAAAAGCCAGAGGTGGTTAGCTCACCAAATACCGTGACTGTTTATCCCCGGTTTATCAAATCCTCGCAACATCTATCAACTAACAGGTAAATTGCTCATTTTTCTCGTCCTTCCTTACTCATAAGAAAATACAGTTTTAGTAGGAGTGCAGCTCACCAGCATGCTGTTGTGAATATCACACTCAAACACCGCATTTCCAGTTACAAGAGAAATGACTGTGTAGAAAATGAATTTTTATCATTCAGTTATTTTGCAATCATATTGAAGGTAGCTTATTGTAACTCAGTTCTTTTGACTTGTTAGTCTTGGGATCCTGGAAATCTGTCACTAGGGACCCCATGACAGATAGCTAAGAAAAGCAAGCCAGTTATGAGTCAATTTTGTATATCTTCTTTGGAATGCATTCAGGGGGCTGTGAACCAAAAAAAGATTAAAAAAATTATTTAATATATAGCCTAAATAGATTTCCTGTTGAAAAATGTCCTGGTGCTACATTTAGGTAGCATGTTATTCCACAATGATATTGCATTTGATACTGTAAAAAACCGATGCATCTTCTGTAGTAGAAAAATGTAATAATCTTGGTTGTTTCATCATCAGTCATTTCTGATTTCAAAAACTCTAATTTAAATTTGCAGTAATAGATGTTTCATATCCTTCAAGCAGAGTAGAGTGCAGGAAAACACATACCTGAATGCGCAGGTTTCCATACTTATTGACAATAAATGGAGGTGTTCTCTCTCCTTCTCTCTTCCTCTCTCCCTCCCCACCTCTCTCTTGCTCTCTTTTTATCCCTCTTCTCATTATACAATTAATCGTTCTCTGATGAGTAGTTTTACCTACAATTTTATAACAATACTCTGCATAAATGATGTTTCCTGCTTTGCAACAAACACAACATATCCTACGTACCATTAAATAATGAATACTGGATTTTCTTAATATTGTAAAGTATATTCTAATTTTTGTTGCAAACTTTCATGTATCTCTTGTAAATGCTCCATAATCAGTACAGAGAATGAAACACATAATCTTCTAAAGTTGTCTGAGAAGCCATTTTCAGATGTCTCAAACTGATAAAACCGACTCTGGTCCTCTTACTTTGCTTCAATTCTTATTCTGTGTTCTCTCAAGACTTAGGCACTATTCACTTTGCAAATGGCTGGCAGGCTTTAGGCCTAATATGAACTGTTCACTTCAGGTTTTTGGCTGAAAGTTACTTGTCACACAGAAAAGCTGATAGAACAGAACATGAGAGCATTTTTGGTCTAGCTTAGCACCAAGTCAGCCAAATTAGCTCAAGTAATCCATGACTGTCACTCTCTTTAACTTTGTACTGAATTGAACTAAGGACCTCTTGCACAACCTCTGTGTCCCGTTGTCCTTGGGAACAACAATTTCCAGTTGGTGTGCTGATGCATTGCTCAGGAGAGTGATAACTTTTGCAGTCTAAGATAGAATTAAAAAGAACATATGATAAGGCCCAGGCACTTTCCAGTGCAGTGGGAGACTGCCCTCCTTCCCCCACCCTAGCTCAGAAGCAAAACTGCATAACTGGTCTCTTTATAATTTTCTTTTAAGCATTTCTTTCAAATGCCTTTATCCTTTGTTTATTACTGGAGGACATGTCTCAGAAAAGTGTATCTAGCATTTTGAGTAGAACAGGGGAAGGTGCCTGGTTGCTTTCACCTACCAAGCTTACTTCAGGGTCCTGGGAAAAATCACATGTTCTTTATAATGACCAGTTTCTCTGTCTAAGTAATGGACATGTTGACTGAGATTGACTGGATGATCCTCACATACATATCACAAACCCAGAATGTTCATCTCCTTGAACTTAAATTGTAGAGGGAGTCAGGATGAATATAGTTTTGTTTTCCCATCTCTATCAGTATTCTTGCAATGATCTTTTGAAGCTAACTACTCTTTCCTCCTAATAGTTCCAGACAGTTGATCTTATTTTATGTTAGGCTGCTTAAACATATTTTACACAGGTACATTTCCAGTGTGATGTATATGGAAGTAGAAACACTACTTCTACTTTACGTGAGGCAGGAGCTGCAGGCTTAACATCCCACTGTGCATGAAAATTTACTTTTCCCCCTACTTGAGGCAATAACATTTTAGAGTAAAAGTTTCTAATTTCACAGGCTTTAAAAGTATAAAACAGTAGAATATTTATTTCCCAAGGATTTCCTTGACCCCAGTTGACACAGGAACTTTACTTACCAGTTCCCATGATTGTGTAGGATGAGTCCAGGCTACAATTGCTCCTCTTGGTTACATAGTCCCAAGACACAAATGGCTCTTTGTTTCTAACTCACTCAGAAATCAACAATCTCTTTCTCTGAAATGATATTGCTATCTTCACCCAGCAGAATAACTGGTCACAAAAGCCGAAACTTGCATAAATTATATTTGATATAATGTGGTGTAAATAAAACCTATTTCCAAAATGGAATTCAGTTCACAGGTGTGTTCAATAGATGTAAGATCTAGAACTTAGTGGGCTGCATGTCAGAAATCTAAGACTGCTGTTGACAGACTAAGTATGCAGTAAAACCATTCAGACAACCCTCTGAGTGTGAATGGATATAAATACAGTCTTCAGGATTAGAAGTAATAAATTATCTATCTCAGCATATCAAGGATACAGGTATATTCCATAATCTTTCTCGAGATTTATATATGTGTTTGAACAAATCTTTTGATCGCCTTCTAGTGCATAATTCATGTGGATTGTTATTGTTTGACACACCTTAGTCATGTTACCAGAGAAAATTAAGCCTTGGGAAGGGAATGTGATAGCCTCAAATTGTATTCTAGATTAAATCAATTTATAACTAAAATAACAGAGAAGGGAAACTGGTAATCCTTTTGAGGCTTCAGAAGGATACACACATATAAAAGGCATTTGATTCATGGCCAAACATCTCTCTCTCTATTTCAATTGAAAAAAAATGGCTGAATTGTTAAGTGTTGAAATGAGTCTGTATTAATGAAAGAGTTGAACAGTGAGCATTTCTGCCTTAGTAAGACTTGGAAGCCATTGGCTTGATCCTACTTCCACTGGAATAAGAAGCAGAACATTGATTTCAGTGACCACAGAGCTGAAGCGGGTAAAAGGGTGACATAAGGATTATCAGTGGGTTTGGCATGAGGAAAAACATTTCTGCCTATGAAAGGTAATTTCTTGAACAAGTTAATCACATTACCAAATCTGATGGATTTAAAATAGCTGAAACCAGTAGTTTGTATATTGTAGAGGCTTACAGACTCATATTCATTATCCTGTTGAGTAGATTCAGAAGGTTTCCAGACTATTTATCTTTACATATGTCTTTCATATGAAGGTTGCAGAAATATTAAATCTCATCTGATCTGAACATATTACTTAAAATGAAGAACAACTGTGCAAGTGGAGAAAGAATGACCCATCTCTATATTTCAGACAGAAAAGGGTCTAATCAGCAATCCCAGAGTCACAGTACAAAGAAAAAGGAAGAGAAACTTAAAATAACCATCAAGAAGTTATTTTATTCAAAAGGCATACCTAATAACATCCCTCAAACTTGAAAGAGAATACCCTACTTGTCCATATTGTCTCTACCATAAAGCTGTGGTGCTAACTGCAACTCGTACTGTATATATCTTTACATCTCTTAACGGCTTCCTGTCAAGTCTGCAAAGTCTTAATGTGCACAGTGGGCTCAGCATTCCATGTCTGCTCCCCTTCAGAATTCAAGCACAGTGTTTTGTTCGTCCTCATATTGTCTTCTCTCACACTGGCTTTCATTTAAGAAATTTATCAGATCTTTGTCTATTCAAGTTACTTCTCTCCCTGAGTATTTAATTTCACTAGTGTTGAACTGTTCTTGTATTCCTCTTGAATCAAGCAAATATTGGATAGTTATTCAAATCCTCTAAAAAATTTTGGATTTTTTTCCCTCTCTCAGAAGGAATGCATTCTTTTTTAATTCAGTCAGATCTTTTTTAACCTCCCTCATTCCCTTCTACTGAATCTCCTTTGTCCTATTCCAGCAAGCCCCACAGTATGTTCAATCTCAGACTCCTTGGCTCTCCAGCATCTTCAAAATCTTCCTGTCACTTTTGATTCCCTTGAAGATATTTTCAGATAACTCTTCATGTTCTCCAATGACTTTGAGTATCAGATTTTTTAACATTTATTGTCCTGGATTGCAAAATTTACTCCCTATATTAATGCTATGTGAAGCAAGGGAAATGTTTACATATTTTGCAGCATTTTCTGTCATAATCATTTTTCATTCCTGCCAATTTTCTGCAGTATTACATGATGATACAATATAACCTGGAAATAACATTGTTGATTAATGACATTTCAAAGGTTTTCACATTCTGTTGGTAACAATTCAACTTGAACATTTTATCTATGAATTTGCAAGTTAGGCCAAATTTGATTTTGTAATCAAATACGAAAATGCTTGGATTTTAAGCAGCTTGAATCTTGCCTGCCTTTACACAGAACATCTGCTCCCCTCACCTCCAAGGCTCAAATGACTGGAGAACTGCAGCTGAGGGTTTTTTAACATTGCAGAGGTTGTGCACCTTCAAATTTTATATTTTCTGTTTTAATCTACCTGATTCTCCACTTTCAGCTGGCAAATCAAGCATTCATACCATGATGCCCATCATCTCTCCAGCTCCTCTACCCTATGTGCTTGATGGAGCTGGTCAGTCCATGGGACAGTTGTCTCTGGACCTTGGATTCTTGCAGTAAGGGAGACACTGCTAGAACACTGTGTACATCTCTCTAGCTGCTGCCCATGCCTGACTGAGACATATACCCCCAACAGATGACCCCCCCAAAAAGTCAAGTTACCCATTGGGTCAAACTTAAGGTACTAGATTGAAGAAAAAAAACTGTGACATATGAAGCTCAGACTATCTTTAATCTCCAGAAAAAGCAGGAATTTTACTGAAGCTGTCAGAAAACAGTGCTTTGAGACTTCTTAAACTCAACTCAAGGAAAAATCAGATTGATTCAGAAAGAAAAATGGGAATTATACATTGCCAAAACAACCTGAATAATGTTAGAGATCAGGAGTCAAATAAAGAGACAGGACTTCTATACCTTGTATGTCCATCCAAATCCAAAACTGTGATCCAGGAGTGCCTATTTACACATCACAGAAATGTTGGTTGGAAGGTACCTCTAGAGATATCTAGATCAACCTCTTGCTTGAAGAAGGACTATCGTCACCCTAAATCAGGTCAGCTATGGTTTTATCTGGCTTTGTTGAGCATCCTGATATGTCCAGTCCTTCAGGCTTAACACGCAGAGAGGGGGATCATTACACCCGCTCCAGGCTGTCATAATGACTTTCCATTAAATTTAGAGCAGTACTAGCAAAATTTCTCATCTTTTCTCATCACTGGAACAGCATCTAACACTCAGATGAAGGAGGAGAGTCCTGCCTTCCAAGAACAGGCTAGGAGCAAGTTGCAAGCAAGACCACTGCACAGCAAAATTACAGACTTTCGCCCCCTTGTGATTCAACATACCTTGCAGTGCCATAGAAACACTATCAGAGCTTCAGTATGAGGGATGCAAATTATCCCCATATAGGCCATCCTTCTAGCCTAGGGATTAGAGATATCTCTGGGATACATAAAACATGGAGTTCTGCCAAGCTGAAGGACTCATTTCTTAGATTAGTACTCTGTTAACCTCTTATATGGAAACAGCACTTTGAGTCATTACAAAAAATAAGCTTCCTTATAAATTTCCTTAACTTGCAGGAGAAGAGTCTGCATCCCACAGACAAAAATGTCTGGCTGTAACCCCACAGGCAGAGGGTAGGGGTTTAAGGTCCATCTCTGAGCACAGTAATGTTAATTTCCTGATTCTGGGCATCACCTCACTCAGTCTAAGGCTTGTATTTAATATCACCTTCCTCAGGTGCCCAGTTGTCCCAGAGCACTCTAAGGCAAGTTTTGGCATATTGTCCTGGGTCTGGGAATCCACTTGAAAGTGAGATTCCTAGAGGTCAAACTCTGCCACACCTCTAGTGGTTAGGGTTTTTTTTTAATGGATCTGGATCTAAGTCCCCTTTAAAAAGGGGAGTTAACAATGTTGGAGAATAATTTTTATTTAAATTCAATGGAAAAAATTAGTTCAAACATACAAACTACTGCAGCTTAAAAATAGATTACTTCAGATGTCTCACAGTATTTATAAAATTATACATTCTGTTCATGGGAAATAAAAAGCAAAGAAGCTTATTTCAATGAAAAGAAAGCAATGAAAAAAAGATAGCATGAAGTCACATCACCTTACATATGTTGGAGGTTAAGAACAGAGTCATGGATGGTTGCTATGGTTCAGCTGATGTGTCGTGATTTATTAAAGTATGGTTATATGACTTGGATGCCTAGGTATCTCAGCGCACAGACACAGAGTTCTTTTACAAAATCGAATTTAAGACCTTAAATCACTTAGTTTTTAAGAACTGCCAAATCAATGGAAAAAATGTTCAGGAAATCCTAAAGCAGAACTATGGTGTAAGTTCCCAGATATTGTTAAATCACATAGTAGGTAATAACATTACACATCCTTTCTAGCTCTTGTAATATGTAGGTGTAATAAAGTATGGAATATTATTAACATTAAATGTGTTATTGCATTGGTTGAATTAGGCTGAGCCTTGAAGTTATTTTAATCCATTTAGGCAGGTGCGAATAGTATGGGACTTGAGGAGTTAAAGAGAAACATTCAGTAAACCTGGAGCTTTCACTTGAAAATGACTTATACTCTTGGGCACAATATCTTCTGCAAAACTGAACCTGGCACAGTGTAATACAGTAAAATTTTAGTAATAAATTTCTTTCCTTTTTCAAGTTCTCTGCCAGAAATATCAATTCATCAGCCAACAATGAACAGACTACTGCAGTTAGAAAAGCAAGAACTTGCCCATCCTGCCATCTACTGGAAAAATCCTAAAACTGAGTAATTCAGTGTTTACACTCTCTAGTACTGGCACCAGATCAGGCAGCATAAGCAGCTCCCGGGGAAAGGAGAGTCCCTAGACGTCCCATGGCAGAAACCTGCCTTCCTAGTGGAGAGGTTCCTTGATAACAATGTCTGCAGGGACAGGAATGCACAACAGCTGCTTGCAACATATTTGGCTATCATGAACAAGACACATCCCAAAGTCGTCACTGAGTTTGTATCCAGTCTCCCACTGATTTCAGTAATAATTTTGCCTGACTAAAGAAAGAATGGAAAATGAACTAAGGCCTTGCTTGGCTAATAGTCAGTTTGGGAACTAAATATACCATTGCAAACTGTACATCAGATACATCAAAGTGCTTTACAAGCCCTGCTTAGAAGGCAACTACGAAATGTATAATCTTTATGAGCTTATTTGTCATTCTTTCATAGCCACATTCTCTACATAAACCTAATTATCACATGGATTCAGCTGAAAATCCTCTTCCAGTAAACAAGTGCTTTATATAGATTTTAAAAGTCTTGAAAAACAGCTTCTTTGTAGTTACTTAGCATGTCTTGAATACTCCCTCCACAAGGGCTATGTTCTTCCCTTCATTTCTGCTCCCATTCCAGTTTTTCAGAGACCACAAAAGTCAGCCCTAGTGAAGATGCAGCTGGGAAAAACAATTCAATCGCTTCTAGTAACCTCACTTCAAAAACAAAGTAAGTGTACCTGGGCTATTCAGAGGAAAAAGCAAGCCAGTACGTAATATAATGCCTAGATAACCCTCTATTAATCTTGTTAACAACAGTCTCCTTGAAAAACAAAAATAAAACTGAAATTGGAGATTTTTCTCCAACTTCCAAAACACCACCAAAGCTGTCCCATAGCTTTACACCCAGCAGCTGCATTATCAACATTAAAAAGGTGGTTTCTTGTTTGGCCTGAGGCTGTTTTCCCCATGAGCTTATGAATCCTCATGACTGTGTCTTCTCAGCAAGAGAAGTAAATAAAAACATTTGAAAGGAAGAAAGATCAGAGTTTGTAAGTATTGCAGAATGCAGGAACTACGCAGAGATTTTTTCATTGTCATGACTTTGTCCTTAAAATATTTTGAATCTCCATCCTACAAATTATTCTCGTGAAATAAAACGACACCAGCAGCCTGTGTGTGTCAGGCTTGGCAAAGGTTACATGTCATGTTTTCTCAAAAGAGGTACTGCCTTGTGAAAACTAGCTTAGCATGTTAACAGAAACTACAACTTTTTTTTTTTTTTTGACAGCATTTCTATTTTTTCTAATGTGCTTATTTCCATGTTCTTTTCTCCCACCAAAACATCATGCCAAGTCAGTATACTTCCAGAAGCTACATTCTTATTGTGCTTGACAGTTCTGGCTATTAAGGTCCTTAGGAAAATATGGTTAAGTTACTATTTTTCCTACTGCATTAGTAAGAACAAATCACAAGGGTTTTTTTCTTTCATTTTCCAAAACAATCCATTTCTAGAACAGGAAAAAATCATGGAAAATTTCATCCCCCAAAACCTAATGTTTTAAATTGCATTTGTATTTAAGAAAAACAGAAGGAAAAGGGAAGCTAAAATGGAATTTGGACAGTACCTTCTCAATTATAATGTGTATTTTTTCTTTTTTATATTGTTGCTAATCAAGTGAAAAACAGTAAGAGAATAGGCCTTTATGGTGTTTTGAGATCACCTTGTAAATTACATAAAAAGAGATATTTTATTAAGTTCACAGTCATTTCTGTATTTTTTTTCCATTTTGGTTCACTAATTCAGCAACTGAGGACTTAATTAGTAGCACATAGACAAGGATATCAGACTTCTGGTTATGTCAGGCATGATTACATTCTACTGCAATAGTCCGTAAGGAACAGGAGAAAACTATTATTACAAAGGTAAGACGTAAAAAAAGAAGTTTCTCCCTTTAGTTCCACTTGTCCTTCCATATTGTAATTTTTATCACTATTATTTCTCATTTCACCATTAGCACTTAATCTTTAAACAAGGCTAAAGACACAGGCCCAAATTTTTAGCTTTCTCATCTGATTAGAACAGCTTCATTTTACTACATCATCTTATACCACCAGAGGGTCTATCAAAAGCAGAGGTAAGTCAATGATTTAACTGCATAGATACAAGATCTTAGCTGGGACCGGAGACTCAGCAGCACAAAGGAGTTGTGCCTGCCAGCAAATGTCATGAATGTCATGTGATTGTTTACTTCTATGTATGTATGAAAACTTAATTCCCTTACAGTAGGGCAAAATACTATTGAACTGTTCAAATAAACAGCAGCATTTTTTCCTGAAGCAAACACACACATAGTCACATCCATCATTTCTTTGGTAAACTCGCTATATTAGGCTTTTCCGCTTAGCAGTAAGTCTTTGAGTCAGCAGTAAAATATTTTTAACCCTTTGTGAGAGGTTTTATAGCAGATAAGCATGTAGCCCTACCAAACTGAGAAGATACTGGCTTATCTTAAGAATCTACATAAGAGCATTAAGAATTCCTGAGCTTGATTCTCCTCTGAACTGTGCCATCTCTGGAGAACAAAGTCTTCCATGCTGAAAAAAGAGAGGAGATAATGGAATAGAAAAATAACCTTCTTACTCAATTGTGTCCACAAGTATACTTTCTTCTTTCAGGGCCCCACCAAATTCGAGTACATCTATTCCTCTGACTGGAGACAGCCAGGCTGATGCTGACATCCTAGCTTTCATTAAAGCAAGACAGAACATCCTGCAAAAGAAAGGTAAGTCCTGCCAAAAACTAAGAAGCCAAACCAAAATCTCCAGTACAGCATTTTAAAGCCAAAATAGCTTTAGTCCACATTTATACTGACGCAAGTGAGAACTGATTCTGGCTTAAGTTATATTACATTATGTTCTCAGCCATTCTAAACACTTGAGGTTCTTCAGATGCATTTATTTTAGTAGCTCAATGCTACAGTGTAAAACTGTGGAGGCTGTCTGTTTTTCCCAGCCACCAACAGTGAACTTTCTGGGGCACGCATGTCTGTGCAGCCTGCACAGTGTATTTCTTTACACTTAAGTCAGTGCATGTGAAAGTGGTTTCTTAATGATTAAAATACTTACAAAATTTCCTGTATATGTTTTCTTTTAACTATCTGGCCTGGTTTTTAGCTGGTACAAATTTAGCTCTAACAATTGACATCAAATAAAAGATTATGCAAATGATTGCACTGTACCCTACCTCATGAGGCAGACTGGCCCACTGTGTCTAGCAGAGCATACCCTTAACAGGGGCACTATATCGAGGTCTAGTGAAACTTTCTATGCGTATTTGTCACCAGATCAGGTACTGAGAGCAATCATAGGTAGGCGATAAAGTTCACTCTGCAGTGTAGATAAGTAAAATTGGCAGGAAGCAGAAAGCAATAAATACACAACAGTGGCACTGCAAGGTAGCCTAAAAGTAATTCAACATAGTAAAGAAAAATGACCCCTGATTTTCTTTTTTTTTTTTTTTGAATAATAGTTTTTAGTGGCAGCAACCAGTTAGATGGAAGATGAAAGCAGCAGTTACTGAAGCAGTAACTTTCCATCAGCACTTGAGTGCTGATGACAGCATTATTCAGCAAGCTATCAGCACCTGGCAGATGGTGTTAGCACTGGCACAAAGTGGGGTTTCAGTGTCACACTGCTTATCAGAAAACTGTCAGGTAAACACACAGTGGCTGAAAAAAACGCCTCCCAACACTCATCCAAAGCAAACACTTAACACACTTAGGCGTTGGGATCCCTTTTGTCTTTATTTAGAAAAGCTGTTGTCAGGTTTCTTCTGCAAATGGAATTAAGTTGAATTTATAGGCAGCTCACCAGAAGAAGGTCAGAGATAAGTGTCTTACAACAAACATTTCAGGCCTTTAGAAGGTCCAAATCTGACTCATTCTGTGAAGTGTAATAATCTAACTAACAAGAGCACATCTTGTCCTGTGATCATCTCCTAAATCGCACCATGTCAGGAATGTCTCTCAAATGCCTTTTCCATCCTGATTGTGTTTCAGCCACAGGCTGTTACCCAGCGTGGTCCATCAGTTTCAGAATGGACTAGGCATTATCAACATTGATAACTATTAGACCCCAAGTTATAAAAGGTATTCTTGCAGGACAAAGGACAGTCAACACTTTTAAAATTGTTCTGAAGTTCAGTTAGACAAGATGAGCTACCTGTTGCCCGAAGTAGCTGAAAAGGAATGGAGTAGTATTTGGCCATGCTGGCAGTGTAGGGCTGGATGACTCAACCCATCACTAGGCATAGGCAGGGGAACACAAAGTAACGAGGCTTCATAAGTATGATGGGCATATTACAAACCTGTAGGGACCTGGTGTGTTGTAAATAAGAGACAGTTCAGCAGCAAGTTCTGAGAAGGAATTGGAGTCAACCTGGCAGATAAAAGGCAGCTTTTCTTCCTTGACTGCTTGTGAGGAAAGGGAAAGCCCCCCAGATTTGAGTCACTGATAGCAGGAGCCATTGATCCAAATATTTGTAAATTCTAATTTAGCAAGGTAAAGGAGGGTAAAATCTATGGATTCATACTACTAAGGAAGTCCTTTGTGCTTCAGCACCATAGCGAAACCTGAGGGCATTTGCAAGGTGCAGTGTTAGCCTTTCTAACTGGGGGATGAAAATGTGCTGAGAGACTCCACTATTCCCATATCTGTAATAGCGTTATATGTTTCCTTTTCCTGTAAGCACATCACTTCACTCTTATCTGACTTGTTTCTAGACTAAAAGGAGATGAGAGGCACAGTAACAGCTGTTGTTTGTGTGTCGTTGGCTATATGGAGTTTCCAATAACAGTTGTATCCAAAGCAAAAGAGAACTGGACGGTTTTCTTTCTGGGGGTGGGGATGGGGACTCAGTTTTGTTTGTACAAAAAAACTATCAGAGGTAAAGTAGAGTTAAGCAGAGAGGAAGAGTAGAAGAAGGAGTGTATTCTCACTGAATACTTGGGGGAAAAAGTTATGTATTATCAGTCTCACACAGAACTTTTCCTCAATAATATATATACAAAATAAACTGGAGAGAAATTATTTACCCAGAGCCACTAAGCTGAGTCAGACAGCTTCATATAGAAGCTTAGTGTGCTGAGTCCCAGGCCAGTGCTCTGTTGTCTCCTTCCCAATGCTCTTCAGATGAGATGTTCCATAAGCATATCTGCATCTGCACACAAATGTGTTCATTCCCTGCATGATTATTATGCAGAGTGCCCTGCAGGAAACAACATGAGAAAGCACAGGTTCAGCCAAACCAAAGTCTGCTAGGCCTAAAAAATGTCAACATACTTACTGCTCTTTCCTTTATTGATCCTGACCCTGTCAAACTGTTATATCAGTATCTTAGAAGCAAACTGAGGGCCCCACTTTACATTAGCTGGGGGAAGAAAAAAAAAAAAAAAAAGGATAAATGTGTGCAGAAGCCAACAGAGTGGAAAATAAGTTTCATAAACAGAAAGCATGGGAATGCTCAATAGCCCTAGTGACGGTAATGCAGGGGAGGGAATGAGAGGTCTCTGAAGATTACCTCAGGGTTTGTAGGTCGTTACCGTTTGCTTTCTAAACAGAGCAGAATTAGAGCAGGTACCTTCACAGGGGCTTGCTGGGATCATTAAAGCATCGTAATAACAACATTGGAAAGCTTTTTACAAAGGGCCACTCTGCAGGCATGCTTTTGTTGCCTTGTTCAGGCTTGAGGTAGAGAAATGAAAATGCAAAAGAGTAGATGAATGTTTTTTTTGTCTTCAATGTTTTAAATTAAAGGATTTTTTTTTCCTTTCTTTTGTTTTGTGTTCCTGAAGTTCATTTCAAAGCTGACAACACAACCTGAAATACAGTCTAATGTACTCTTTATCTCTTTGCAGGCTTGGAGAACAAGTGACATTCTTGTTGCTGTCCACTATTTCCTCTTAAGAACAGTTAAAGACCTTTATTCTTTCCCTTCCTCTTCTGTTTAGAAACAGGTATGAATAAGTACTTTAGATGTACAGGTTTAATTGGTAAAGGTATAGAAATTATTTGTCTTTGACAGCAAAATCCATTTCTCCAGGAAATTATATTTGAATGTTTGCACTCGGTATCTTCAGCTTGCATTAAGACTCAGCAAAACTCAAACAATCAATCAGGAGTTTGCCAAACATCTTTGTTTGTTGAGAATTCATTGTATGTTTTCTAAATGTTAAAATGATCTAATGTATTAATGGCCTTCTTTAATCTGGGGAACACTTATTACTGATTACAGTAGTTTTGTTTGCATCAATTTGCATAAGGCTTTATTAATTACAACTAGTTGGCATCTGGAGATATCTGTGCAAAAATAGTAGTTATCTGGGTTACAAAATTCTATAAAATTTCATTTGAGACCTTTTGCTGATTTTTATGTTTTTCCCTGAGGAACAGTAGTTTTCATATCAGATGCTCAGAATACTGAGATTGCATTGTAATATGAAAATACATTTTTGTTAGAAAGTAATTCTAGAGTTCAAAATTTCCTGTTTTTTTTCATCTGAATACATCAAATGTTGTGCAAAATATACACCCTCCCAGAATATACAGGTTTCAAAAGAAGCAATGACACTCAATAGGCTTAAAGTAAAACAGGGTAAATACTTGTTAAACACAAATGAGATGTGAAAATTTAAATGCTGTTATATCTTATATTCAAAGTAAGTTAACTATTGACTCAGCACTACCTTACTGCATAATATCTGGTTATGCAACAAATGATTTTACACATCAGGCTAAAACAAATCAAAAAATGCAATGCAATATACAGTCTATTTCTCTGAGATATACTTACTTCCAGAGTGAAGCCATCATTTTTCATGCTAGTGAGAAGCTTATAGTCATTCATGTGGAAGGGTTTGGGTTGTTCACATAAAAATACAACAATATACTGGCAGAAGTCACGTATCATTCTCAAGGATGTATATTTCCTTAAGTTGTTGATACTTAATTCTGTGGCAAATTCATAATTATTCAGAAGTACATGGTGAATTGGTATGTTCAAACCTACAGAAGATATATATTTATCAAATTAACAACTAAGAGGCAATCAATGAAGAAATACTAAAGTTACACCTTTTTCTGCATTTTAATTTTCTCTAAAAGTCAGCACAGGTACCACATAAATTGGTAAGCTTTATGCAGAATTTAGGATGCACAAGGTGAGATAAAGGTCAGATACTGTTGCTTTGGGAAGGGGGAGTTCAAGGATTTGGTCAGAGGTGGAAAAATCCACAAGTCTTTTTTTTTTTTTTTTGTATATCTGCTTTGTTGGAGATTATATTAAAATGTCCTTCTTCTTATGCCAGAATCTTTATCTGTCTGTCTTTATTTTTCTTATTCTTACTCTGTTATATGTAAACATGGTATTAAATATACACTGAATTAATGTTTATACCGCTTCGTTGAAGAGAGCAGGCCCACCATCCTGCTTCCATCCAACCCTGCTAGCTGAGGAAGAACCAGAGGTTCCAAACCATTGCTGGGGGAAGCAGCTATCTTTTTTGCTTTTCAGTAAAATCCCCATTATGGTGAATTTATTTGAAGGCAGCCAAAAGAGAATTACTGGTACAACAGCTCATTTATTTTGACACTGAAGCCTTTCCAATAGCTTTCAGTAACTGTTTAAGAGAAGGATCTCAGCACTATCCTGGTATGATCTGTGACACTGCTACTACTTAATGGTTACATATTCAGTGTTTTGTTCTCAGCTTGCCACACATCTAACTCAGAGAAAAGATTGCTTGCTCTCCTGTTTCAAAATTCTCTAACCTTTTTTTACAATGTTGTAAAATTGGTGTGAAATTCAATCACTATCAGCAAAGTAATAGCTGACTGGCAGAATGGTCTGAGGTTAAGGTTATACCAAACACATAAGAAGAGCTTGGACAAAAGCACATCTAATAATAGAAAACCGTACAAATACAGAAAACCATATAAATAAATATAAAGATTTTCTTGCTTCTTTTGGAAATTTTCATATCACGTGGACAGAAAAGATTGCTCATTCAGTACATGACAGTCTTAAGAATTAAAGCATACACTCCTTTAAAAAACTCCCTCCTCTCTTCAAAGGTTGCCTCTTGGGTTCATAGGAAAATTCAGGTTGGAAAGAACCTCAGCAGGTCTTTCATTCCACCTTTTGCTCAAAACAACATCAGATATGAGATGAAACCAAGCTTCTGAGGGCTTTGTTCAGTCTGGTCTTGAAAACCTCCAAAGATGGAGACTGCACAACCTTTATAAGCAATCTGTTCCAATGCTTGACTGTTCTCATAGTGAAAAAGTTTTTCCGTTTGTCCAACCTGAAATTTTCTTTTTACCCATTGTCTCTCTTCCTCTCACAAGCCACACTGTCAAATGTCTGGCTCCGCCTTCTTGATGGCCTTCTGACAAGTGTTGGAAGGCTACTGGGTTTGCTCTGTAAGTCTTCTTGTCTTCATGAAAGCATTTATTGGTTGGCCAATAAACTTCAAGAAAGTTTGGCTGGCCACATATGAACAAAGTTACTTGTTTTAATAATCTATCTTCATATAGTTTCTAGATTAATTTGAAATAGCCCAAGCATTTATCACACTGAATAAACAATCAGAGGCTTAAGCCACCTGTAAAACAGTATTGCTAAGCATAGAGATTCTCATGCTTATCTGACTCCTGTCTATTCACCGTGACATCTAGCTGCTGGTTAGTTAAATGTTTATATGGTAAATACAATTAATTTATTATCTCCAACCAGAATAAATCCAAATACCTTGTTTTTTTTGGTGGAGATTTCTTGGGGAAGTAGCTCTACAGTGCTAGATATCATACACATATTTCCAGGATTGATTTATGCCAGACATTATGGATCATCTCATCTCTTATTTCAAGGCATTTCCAATCTACCTATATAGTTTATTTCAGGAGAAGATAGACATCCACTGGTCTCCTATAGCAACATAGTTTCTGGGAGGGTCAGGGTATGACCCAGACTTACAATAAAGGCCAAAGGGTCTGTTCTCATTTATGCCGAATCTGCCAGGGATCTATACACAGTCTGGAAACACACTAGTGAAACCCTTGAGCTCACCAGCTTTTGGCTTGGGCATTATGGTGGTGCATCTCCTCTCCCCCTTTTCTTCTGGACCACTTTATGATCTCAGAAACTCCCATCAGGTCTTGGCCTTGGTGTAAGGAGTCAGACCATTAGGCAGCACTGTCTGTACCAGGAACTCCTGGGGAGAGAGAATGGGAACAATCAGTTATCCCCTGATAGCCACAGAACATACCTTATCTGAATTGTAACCCAAGTGGCGTGGTACCATCATTACTGGAATTCCAGTGATCCGACCGGGATCATGGCCTGGACAGAAATTTACTGATGACTAAAGGCAATCATTTCACAATCCTACAAACTTTGGTCCTAAGTGAGGCCCTTTGAGATCTCCTGGACCGCAGCGGGCTGTGACCAGCATCTCCCTCTGAGTGGGATGCCTCTCAGAGCTAGCAAACTCTTAAGTTTGCTAAAATGGGAGGTCCATCACCAAAGAATGACAGTGGAGCCTGGGTTAAAACCTTTCACTCCTTGAAGCTCAACCCTTGCCCATTGAGAAATGCCAAGATGTTCTGGTTTCGGCTGTGTTGTGTTTCAGATGCCTGCTGGGTTAAACCACAACACAAGACATTCAACGTGAGTATTTCTCTGAACTCGAGGGGAATTTTTAACAGGTATATATATTAATCATGTCTGTGTGTACACATGTGTGAATCGAGTTAAGTAGTCGGTAGATGTATGATTTAATTACAAAGTGAGTCTTATACTGCTGCTAGCTAGCTAGCTAGATATTATCCTTAGATATAAACCATTGACCAAGTCTGAGATTGGACTCTGAAAAGGAGTTTAGAAAGCAAGGGGATCTACTCTGAACCTTGTGACTCAACAGGAGGGTCCTCCTTATTCTCTGCATCATCACATCATCTCTGTGAATCATTCTAACTAACTCAAGTGGAACTTAATTTTCCGTTGTGTACTTCTTCCATGCAGTAATAGAGTGAACCCTGCCATCTTTGAATCTGATTCAGTGCTATTAAAAAAAATCACAATCCAATTCTGTGATTTGCCATAAAGGCACAAATAAATTCTAAGCTGCTACTAAATCGAATTGTGTAAAGTCACTTATTCGCGACAGGCATTTGACTCCATTTTCATCACTTCCTGGCCACTGCAGCTTTCCAGAGAGCTCCAAGGGGAAAATGACATAACCTTATGTTGAGTTTCTCTTGCTTGGAAGCTTGACATGCCTAATGCAATCTCCTGTTTTCATTCCCGCATTTTTTATGAAAGAGGCTTTGAAGTGGAATAATGAGGTTCACACATGTAACAGTGTAAATATATATTGTAACATCTTCCCAACAAAAGATTTTATTGTTCTTACCTGGTTTAATCGATCATAGGGTACAAGTATTTTATGTCAATTGTATAAACTGAGAGCACTTCATCATAATAAAATGTAAAGGTCTTGTAAATGTTGCCTGTACCAAATATCCAGCTGGTGAATGTGGATGCCAACAAGATGAAAATCTGGGAATGCCTAGTTACATATAACATGTTTGGTAGCTCTATACAGAATTTGCTTGTCTTTTCAAAGTCCGTTTTTAATAACCACGACAGTGAAACTTCTAGTTTTAAGTGATTTCACAAGAATCACTTTTATTGTTGTTTAAATCAGTGCTAAATGATCTTTTTCTAATTTTTTTTCTGTTTCACTTCCTGCGATGCTTTCTTTGAAAAAGGGGCCACAACTGAGACTTTC
Source organism: Gorsachius magnificus (assembly GCA_034008185.1). NCBI lineage: Eukaryota > Metazoa > Chordata > Aves > Pelecaniformes > Ardeidae > Gorsachius > Gorsachius magnificus. The sequence goes on along the minus strand of CM067083.1, from coordinate 26,730,038 downwards.
TAAAGATTATCTTCTGTCACTTTTTTTGGGCAGCTGAGGTGCTTCATTTGACAAAAACAGTGAACTAAACAAGTACTTGTATTTGTGGGCCAACAGTGGGTTTACCCAAATGCATTTATCCATAAATAACAGAAACAATAATGTCTACCTCTAATACAACACCTAGAGTATTCAAGGAAACTTTTTTTATCTTCATGGAATCTGTCTGAGGAAAATACTGTTGAAATCTTGGAACTCTTTATAACTTTTATCTGAAAATGCTTCATGTTTTCACCTATGTGAGTGTAAATCGGAAAGTCAAAATGATTGGTTTAAATTTAGAGCAAGAACAAAATCAGAAGTAGAAAATTGCCAGATGGCAGTGTCATGCTTGCAGAAATTCAATGTTACTGTTATCTATATTTAACATGGTTCTAGAATAATTTCCTTAACTCTTCTCTGAAGTGCAGTGTTTACAAGTCATTCAAGGAGCAAAGCAAATTCAAAACAACTCAGTATTTGCATGTACAAACTGCTCAGGCTGAAATGTTTAGCCTGTGGAAGAATGGCATCCAGTTTGTCATTGAATTCTGTACAGAGACATTTCTTCCAGAAAAGCTAGTCTAAAAATTCTCTCTTCATCAGAAGTTTGAGGATCAAAATCAGCCAAGGTATCTTTCAGCCATTTAATTACTTATTTTAGAAACAGCTTATTTGTGTTTATGTAAATTATACTGCTACTGATCTCAATGGTATTTTTTCTGGCTTTTGAAATAGAGAGTGAGGAAAGCATGTCAGTTATTTTTGGCCTATCTCTTATTCAGTATCTGTGTTTACAAATTGCTAGGGACTATAACAGCAATGGACGAAGCAATTGGAGAAGCCTGAATCCTTTGATTTGCTCCAGGTAATACATGTAAAGTGATTCATTACCTTGACTGTAGGCCAGGATGTCATTTTGGTATATGTAATTTCCAGAACAGCTCAGATTTTCTCTGGGAAAAGCTGGACCTTACTGGGTCAGTCACATATTACAACAGCATTGAGGGAGGAAGATATGATAAGCGAAGTAATAATCAAGGGGGGCATGTTCAGCTATTCAAAATATGTTTTGTGAGAATTCATTCCTTAGCTTTGACACCAAATGCATCCTTATGTTTAACATTGGCAGGGAGCACTGGAACAGCAGGACCTCTGAGTAACAGTCAACTCCCAAGTTCAGCTACTCTTAAGAAGTTTTTGCTTTCAGTATTTTTTTATTTCTAATGTTTGTGAACTCAGGTTTTGTTTATTTTTTTATCAGAACATTAAAAGAACAACAAGAGAAGTTAGATTAGACAGCATGCTTTGTTATCCCATCATCGAAAGGGATCTGCTAGCATTGTTATTTCGACATACTGTGTTGTTGTGGTTTAACCCGGCTGGCAACTAAGCACCACACAGCCACTAGCTCACTCCCCACCTCCCTCAGTGGGATGGGGGAGAGAATTGGGAAAAAAAAAGTAAGACCCATGGGTTGACATAAAGACAGTTTAATAAGAGAAAAGAATAACAATACTACTACTAATAATAGTAAGAGAATATACAGAATATACAAAACAAGTGGTGTACAATGCAATTGCTCACCACCCGCTGACAGATGCCCAGCCCGTCCCGAGCAGCGATCATTCTCCAAGCTACAATCACTCTGCCCACAACCGACTGACCGACTAACTCCCCCTGAGCATGACGTTATATGGTATGGAATAGTTCTTTGGTCGGTTTGGGTCAGCTGTCCTAGCTGTGCTCCCTCCCAGCTTGTTGTGCACCTGGCTGAGCAGGAGAAGCTCAAAAAGTCCTTGAGTAGTCCAAGCCCTATTTAGCAACAACTAAAAACATCAGTGTGTTATCAACATTCTTGTAGTATTAAATCCAAAACACAGCACTATGCTAGCTGCTATGAAGAAAATTAACTCTATCCCAGCCGAAACCAGGACATGTATATTATGCCTTTTTACGTGGAAGCCACATTTCATTTCCAATGTGGTAAGCCAGGCTGAACTCCGTCTTCCAGATTCAGAACTCACTCAGAAATCTTAAGTCTTCGGTTTAGATCCAAATGTATATATTTGAGTTCCTTTTTTCCTGTGGCAGGACGTAACTTCTGGGCTACTGCAAAGAATCTTTTGTCTTATTCCTATGTTGCAACCTGTCACTGGGGAAAAAAAACCAACCTTGCAAACAGAATGTTGATGATTTCTACAACTTGTAATCAATAGGTACATATTTCATCTTCATGGGAGGAAATATGGCAGCATCAGTTACTTACAGACTGTTGTCTTTCACATTTTCAGAGCACGCTACTCTGCTCACCTGTACGGAACTGTGCATGTTTATGAAAATACTTTCTTAAATGTGCGCTTCAGGATTTTGCCCTTGCATTTATCTGTAAGGTCATTCAGCTGTAAAGTGGTTCATCCCTAACTGCATATTTACTCTGCAGTTTCTTGTGCACATACAATGAGTTTTTAATTTTTTGCATCTTTCTGCAGAAATGCTGCTTTCTGCGTCAGCCCTAGGACACATCACATATTCCATGTGTCTCTCAAAGTTCTCTCCAGCTGTTTGTTATATTACCCATTACATTTTTTTTTTGCCTTTTTTTTTAACAGCTTTTCAAATAACAGTCACGGTAAAGATAATAACACCTCCTCTAAAAGCTAATTAGAAATCATTTCACTTGGCCAACCAAATAGGATACACCTTTAATGTTGAAGTACTTTAAGTAGGAATATATAAAGTATAGAAGTAAACACACCTTGACAATTTTAGTGACTCAGTTAGCAAAATCCTCAGAAAGTTAAGATCCTAAAAGTGAGCCTAAGTGGATATTTTTTTCTTAAAACATAATTTAGACTGCCAAGTTTGGCAGCTGGAATGCTTTGTTGAACTGAACAGAACAGAAGGGGAGATAAAAGAGGTTCAGTGCTGTATTTGTTCATTTATAGCTTCATTAATAGTTTCATACTCTTAATTGTAAAACCTGCTTCAACTGTTGGAATTTGTCTCAGCCCTGGTATGCACAGGTGTTTGCATCCATTCCAGAAAACCAGGAGGCTAGCATTCTCTTGGACTGGTGGACACAGGTCCTATAAACTACAACATGACAAACATCTGGATCTCTCACCAGAGACAGCCCTGCTAGTGTAACAGGCAGTTGTGCAACATCCTGGGCTTGCCTGCCCATAACATTTCACAAGGTATGGAGCAACAAGCTGTACCTTTTAATTACGGCAATCAGACGCAAGAGAGAAGTTCTTGTTAGATACTCTGAAAGTAGTTATCATCCTTAGCACAGACCAAGAGAAGGCCTTCCATCAGTGATGTTGGACATTTCAGTTGCTTCAGATCAGTTTGCTTCATAGCATTATTGCAGTGCTTAGTAATATCAATGCCACTATAGCTTCTGCCTCCCAAGTATTTCACTTCAGCTGAAAAGAAACGCCAGAGCACCAAGGCTCTGCATCCTTGCAGGTTGCACTTCTCTACTGAAATCTTTCTGTCCCCCAGTCACAGCAACAAAGTGGTCCCAGACAATGTCCAAGATGTTAGTCTGGGAGTTCTCCACAATACTTTTCAATTTTCAGAGTGACAAGTGACCTTCTGCTGCCAGTCAGTCATCCTCTTCTAGGTGGAGATGGCCAGCCCTAGGCTAGGAACACAGTTCAAATGGCAAGTACAGGGTTTTTGCCATATACAGATATGAATCAAACCACTTTTTCAGTCTTTTTCTCTGAGCGCTACTTCTTGCTTGAAGGTAGGTGAAAAACAATCTAAATACTAAGCAAAGGAGGGATATCTGTATCCAGAACATTTTAATGGGAAGGGAGTTTAATAACAAAATTGCAGCCCTAGCCACATGGCCCTCTTGCTCTGCATATGTGTGTGTTTTCTTTCAGAAGCAGTGTGGCATAGATGACACTAGCCATAAAGCTCTTCCTACAGAAAAATATGCAAGCCCAGCTCATTTCCAGTGCATGATAATCGTTAAGGCTCCCATGAGTGAACTTCTGATACTTTTTTAGCTAACAATTAACCTTAAGCCCTCCTTCCCCCTTATGTGTTTGGATTAAAAGGGCAATACGGAGACTGAAAGCAGTAGGCATGAGTGGTTCACTTGCTAACTCTATGGACTAAAGGGTGGAGTCATCTGACAAAGAATTCAGGAGTGGCGGGCCAGGCAGTGAGGGGACTGATCTTATTAGGGTTAGAAAGGAACGAGAAGGTCTGTCTTGTGACCAGACTGAATTCAGGATGTTTTTGAGGTTCATCATGCTGCTTTCACTGGTGCCAGCAGTGTTTGTATGGTACAGACGGCAGTTATTGACTTTTCCATTTATTCAGCTCCATAGTCTTCTTTGTTCTGGGGAGTCTGCTGTAATTAGAGAGTTTATAGTGTTTTCTTGTACAGAAGTCTAGTGTTTCACGCTTTACTTGTCAAGACTTAAAGAGTCTATCGTGACTCTGTTCGTATGATCCTGGGTAAGCCATTCAGCCACAGTTTTACTTCAGCTTCCCAGCCTGGAAAACAATATCAATCTCAGAGGGCTGTCAGGCTTTATTAATTTGATTGAGATATTTGGATAAAAGTTGTTTTAATAGGAGAAAAACCACTATGATTCACATTCTTATTAAGCCATAAATGCTCTCCCTCTATTTTGGATAGAGAAAAGTTGTGGAGGGATAAAATTTGCCTGTTAGTCTCATTTTGTATAGGCCTGATACCCGTACGTTAAAAAATTCTCAATGGCAGTAGCTGGGAACATGGCTGAGTGATTCCTGGGTGTCCTGGGTAGCACACATCTTGGGACAGTAACGTATTAAGTACTGAGCAGGGACTGGCAGCAGCAGAGCAGCAGCATGCCCCTCCTCACCATACACAACCGGCAGATCAGCTGGACTCCGCTGCTGGTACTGGGGTATCTCTTTTACCTCCTCCTGGGAGCTATGGTGTTCCAGCTGCTGGAGAAGCAGGCAGAGACCCACTTTCGGGACCAGTTCCAGCTGGAAAAGCTCAAGTTCCTGCAGAACTACACATGCTTGGACAGGCAAGCCCTGGAGCAGTTTGTACAGGTAAGAGGAACAGGCTTTCATTATTTTTGCTTAAGCATAATTTTGGTTAGAAGAAATTATACTGTTGTGGCCAAGCATGTCATAAATTGATCTGACATTAAAGGACTAACTGTACAAGAGAAAGGCAGAGATTTCTCAAGCCCATTCACATACCTCTTTATCTTGATCTATTGCACTTCTTTCCTTTCCCAGTCATGAACTCCCAAAACATGCGAATCTGCTGATGCACTTTTGTGCTACCTTGCAATAATTTCAACTTCATGGTTTTCAGCTCCCTCATTAATTGCTACATGGGAATTATGCATGGGGACAAAAAACAAGAATCAAACCTGCAAGAAGTAGGTTGCCCTCCCAAGGTTCTTCAGTCCAAAACCTGTGCAAATTCTGCCCTTCTTTTGCACTAGAAATTGTCTACTACCTTTGAAGGTGGTCCTGCACTTCCAGGCCTCTAAAGAAAAGATCATGAACTGTGTTATCTATCACTTGTAATAAGAGATAAAGGGCTCTTGTTCAGTATGTGTTGTCAATTAATGACATCTTCAATTACATTTTAATCTATTCCTCAAAACTGTCTGAAGATCAGTTACTAGACTTTTCTTGGTATTATAGACATATTCTCATTCTAGTATTGCAAGAACTAGATGGAAATCCTTGAACTACCACTTTCTTCAAGCTCAAAATTTATCCAGTTGCAGAGCTGGGTGCGTAAACAGTTTGAACTCTTCCTACCATGTCATTAAACCTGATAGAAACTCTAAACATGCAAGTTTGCACTGCCTGAGTCAGAGTACTTCCACAAAGGTATATGCTTTTGATCAACAGAAAGCACAGATTCTGTAAATAGATTTAAGTAAACAGTGAAGTTCAGATCAGAAAGGAAAGAGAAGATGCCTGAACCTCTGTCTACAAGGGCAATGTTCTGATTACTAATACTGTGATATATTTCTTGTGGAACATTTGACATTGGCCGCAAAATTATTAGAGTTTTCAAGAACTTACATGTCTAAAAACACATATGTTTTTTTCAGCTTCACCAGTTGGCAATATTACCTGTCTTGCCCTTATCTCTGTGATAATGATTGTAGAGGAGAAAACCCTGATTCTCATTCTAAACCAAACTGGGATACTTCACAGGATTGAAAGGTTTAGTTAAATCCTAGGTAAGAAACCTTAGGGAGGGTTCACACATGTCCAGGTTCTCCTCTCTCCGGCTCCAGGGGAGCTGCTTTAGCACTCCGCTGCTGCTCAGAGAATCGCATTTTGCTGGGTCTCTGCTGAGTGTTTTTCGGTTTCACTTGTAAGCTGTTCCAGACAAAACCAGCGGAGGGCACCAAATTCTCATCCACAATGCGCCAAGCTTCAAAGTACTTAGACTTGACAGCCCTCAAGGTAAATGTAAGTGCAGGTGTCCTCTGACTCACCTGTCATTTATAAGACCTCTTAAGAAATTTGTCCGGCTCTTACTAATAGTAGGGAATAGAAGTCTTTCCATATTAAATCTCTAATGAAGGAAAGCAATCACCCCTATGTACGTGTTAACTATATGGGTAAGGAGGCCTGTTCATCACATCAGAAGTTACAGTCTGAAAAGTCACAGTATTCAGGCTGTGGTGAGACACAGCCACTAGATTCAGTCTGCTCAGCTGACAAGTATAAGGTGTTTTATTGCCAGTTCTTTAAACCTAAATCCTGGAATCTGAGAATCAACCCAGATTTCTCTTTGCATATACATTATCACTAATAATAGAGCTACCACTTATAATTCATTAACTTTTGACTTGATTGATTGTGCACGAAGCAAATTCTTGCAAATCCGTGTCCATAAACTGCATTGCCTCTGCTTGGCTGAAACTGCCTAGCTGAGAGGTGGCCTTGAGCTACAGCTCCTAAGCTGAACAGCCTGGAGCTTTGAGAAAATGCAAATCCAAATTCTGCGATCTAATGCATCTCTGTTAAACATACTTTGATCAGGAAATTATGCCATTCTGACAGCATAACCAAGAAGCAGATTCATTGAGTAAGGAGGTACCTTTTTTAAGGCCCTGTTTTGATTATGTCCATACTTTTTCAGCCTCAAAGGAACGGATATAAATATAGACCAAATGGACCAAATCCTTGTCTATGACCAGAAGTGGCTGCAATGTGCATTGGCAGCAGGACAGGAGCAGAAATGGCAGGCAGTTTTTATTCTCTCCACATCCTTCTGTAGCCTTCATAGGCTTTGTACTCTTACTGTAAATTATAGCACATTGCTTTTACATACTGGCCACTTCTGCTCCCAAAGGCAACGGTTCATGCTCACCAACCATTCAACAGCTGCTCTGTTCCCACTCCAGCCATCACTGTTACCTAAGACGTAGATGGAAGGAGCTAGGAACCATTATAACTGTCCCACATGAACCTCTTTGTTTAGGAGGGATTCTCCTTGGCACCAGGATGCCATTTCATTCATGGGGTTGTACTTAACACCACAATCATACCAAGAAATCTGGCCTTGTCAGACTATGTCTGAAGTGTTCAGCATTCAACATTGCCTTACGCTTCCTTGTTGGCTTTCATGGTGTGAATGTAGCTCCTCTGAACTCTTGTGCATTGAAATGGATAGAACTGACAAGTGTTCCTTACGGAAATGAATTAAACCTGTGATTATTTTAGACATTTCAAGGGACTTACACCTCAGTAGCTTCTGTGTGTTCCTTTTAACCAGCAAATACAATAGTCCACTCTAGATAGATACGTCGACTTCTTCCCATTCTAAGAACAGACTTTTAATGGATAATCTAAAGTTATTTGTCATATTGAAAAGAAACTCTGCTGACACTTCAGTCATGAGATCACATGTGATGATGCCTAGCAGCCCTATCTGATGGACTTGACCAATGTTGTAGGATTTTTTACTGAAGGAATAGCATTAGCTATTAAACTTAGGATACTCAATCCACCAGCACAGGTCAGCTAATGTTGCAGAACCTATGAAAATCAGATACCTTGTATTGGGTATGTTCATCAGATAAGCAATCCTTCTGGCAGTGGTCAACATTTGAATGAAGAAAGAATATCTTCTTTGGTCTCATATTGCTGGAACCAACTAAAGTTGGGGTTGCTGTTGAATCCTGCTCATGTCTGGCATCATAGAAAAGTCTCTAGAAGAGATGAAGAAGTCATTCCTTTAGGCATTTGGCAAAATGATGAAGGCTGTGACCTGAACGGCGAAATTGGTATGCAACAAATAAGGGGATTCTTGAAACCCCAGGGTAACCAGTGTCCTTCAGAGAAAACCTCAGGGAGAGCAAAGGAACACAATCTTCACTAAGGCAGCTAACCAAATATTTGATGTATAAATAGGAGCAGCATTTCTTTTGCACATAGTAGTTCTGGTAATCTGGTAAGAGCTATCTGGAATAGAAAAGAATATTTCATTAGCTAATCTTTCAGAACAGGAGAAGCCTAATATTAATTGAAAATTATTGGGAAGTCATAACCAAAGAGAGTAATTAAATTACATGGAGGAAACAGAAACGAGTATCTTCCCAATGCTCCTCCCCACAGACACAACCATACATTTACACATGCCCAAATTTAAAACTGGAATGAGATGACTAGACTAGGGAAGGAGAGAAGAGGAACTGCCTTTATTTTTTATGGCATAACTTCACTTTCTTTTCCCAGTTTGATCACTTTGGGAACTCCCTCCACTCCCTTCCCCTCAGCCTTCAACTAGTTACAGGACCTATCCTACTTCAATGGCCAGTTCTCCAGTGACAAGAATTGAAGTTCATTGACATCTCTGTTTCCAAGTTTTGCGATGTCAGCGCAAGGCCATTTTAGTCAAACTCTACCCTGTTATCTACACTGTTTATTGCTCTGCTTGCTCAAGATGGAAAGCAATATTTACTTCTCTCTTTTTTTTTTTCTGACATTCTTCCTGTTTTGGTCTAATGGGTTGCTCATCTTTGCTCCTTTGACCTCTTCTGCCTCAGGTCCTCATGGAAGCATGGGAAAAAGGGGTCAACCCAGAAGGAAACTCTACAAATCCCAGTAACTGGGACTTCAGCAACTCCTTCTTTTTTGCAGGAACTGTTGTCACCACTATAGGTGAGGTACTGTCTTTCCTTATAAATTGGGTTTTCCTCCAGCTGTCCTGTAAATCCCCCAGAAATGTGCAGTTGCTGGACGGAATAGACCTGCAAGACAATCTTGACTACTGTGGGTTATGATTTTCTATTTGTTTCCAATGATATCATTTATTCTGGTGTATCCAGCATATTAAACCTGCAAAAAAAAAGCTGAGTGCCTACTTGGTACACGCAATATCATTTTGTGCATGCACAGCACATCTTGAGGTTGCCTTGAAGCACTCAGTTGCACTCACCACAAAATCAGAGACCTATATAAAATTACAACACTCATTAAAAGTAATATTTTTCATGTCAAATTTTCTGTTAGTAGTAGTGAATGCACGGGGGTCCATCATAAGCTATAGCAATTCATAGGCAGATTTAATTGCAGAAAATCATAGGTCCACAGGTTCCTGGAGCTTAACATAGTTGAGCTTCCAAGCCTAGGAACTTCCCATGATGGCCTGACTGTAAAGCCTTTTCATGCAGCTGTTTTCTTCTTTTTTTTTCCAGGTTATGGTAACCTGTCTCCCAGCACAGTGGCAGGGCAGATCTTCTGTGTGTTTTATGCCTTATTTGGAGTGCCCCTCAACCTGGCCTTCCTTAATCAGCTGGGGAAGGGCCTCAATGCTCATCTGATTACCCTGGAAAGATGGGTGCAAAAGCCAGGCCGTGCCCAGGTACAGTGTCAATCTATCATTTATTTCCACTATTTTAAAACTAATTAAAGTTCTCTTCTCAGATAGGTATGGCCACTGCTAGATTGGGTTTGCTTGTGTGTGCCTACATTTTTCTGAATCACAGCAATTATGTGGCCCTCTGTATCAGAAAATTGATATACTCTATTTATCTACAATAGCTTTAAAGCAATTTGCTTTTGCTTGACGAACTCTGGATTTGCCTTCTTAAAACCTGACTCAGCAAAACTGCTAAGCAAGCATGGCCTCAATTTTGAGCAGGGTCCTTAAGCTCTGGTGACCTTAGCAGAATACATGCACATACACATTGCTGAATCAAGCTCTTATTATCTAGCCTGTGCTAACATCTATCCAGAATCTAGCTCTACACTGTGCAAAGACAACTTATTTTTATTGGTCCGCTAATCTGGCTTGAATTACCTTCCCTGACTGTGCCACTAATTTAGCACTTCCTTCCTTCTCTTTTTTTTAAATGTAAATAAATATTCTTTCTCCTTATAGTTTATCGGTGAGTCATTGAACTAGTCCAGATGTATTGGAATAAGAGAAGCACTGATAATGGAAAATACATGAAGGTCATTTATAACAAAGTTAGTGCATGTTTCCAAGTAAAGGTTCAATGAAATGACCCCTTTAGGTAGGGAAAAGGGAGATTAGATACGTTAGATATGTTGAAACATTTCAGAGTTCTGGCACAAGTCTTTTTTTCATTTGTAAAATCTCTGAGTCACTGCACTCTTTACCTACACTGGGAAAGCTATAAAGGTACTGTCAAATGCAGACCTGGTTTATATGAGCAAGCAGTTCTTTAGCTGCATAACCTATGTCTGTTCCCCAGATACATTCAGCTCTACCACCAGAAGGACTTTCATGCTAGTATAGCTGCATCTTCCTTGAGATTTCTAATAGCACCTCAGGAATGTGATTTTTTTTTTTTTTTTTCCTTTTCACTCCTGAATTAATACCTCATTTCTGGCAGTACTCCTATGATCAGACAAAGCTTTGGAGCTGTATCTCCTTGTTCGCTCTGAAAAGCCTCTTTCAGGAAGTTAGTTCAGAATTTAGTCATGCTTTGGGAAATTAATTACAATCAGTTATTCATTCATGATTTGCTGTTCCCTACGTTATAGGTTTGTACCAGAAAGTTCTTAAAAGCCACGGTAAAAAATAATATTGTGCATTTCAGTATAAAGGTTTATACAAATTTTATTATCTAATTAAAATGCTATCATACTTCTGGAATGAACTAAATAAGAACAGGTATCAACTATAACCATGCCAATCAGTAATTCTCAAAGTGCTTTGCAAATGAGGTAAATATTATTATACAGCTGGAGAGACACAGTATATAATATAGAAATGATTTGTCAAAGTCACCCAGTAGGCTCATGCCAAGTTCCTCAAGCTCAGCGGACTCTTTTATGGGTGAGATAATACAGAAAGAAAAACATGATACCTGTACCTTCTACTTTATAAACAGTGGTTTGGCTTTTCATCCAGTCACAATAGGCGCATGCATAGAGAAATATACTGTGGTTTGAATGCCCCTGAGGGCATTTTTAAACAATTGCAATGAGTTTGCATAGGCCCACACATCAGTAGTCAAAGCACCAGAGTGTGGTCCCTGGGAATCCATGAGTTCCTGATCCTTCATCCTAAACTCCTAAAATCCCCTGTCACGACCCATCCACTGACCATTCTGTGTGCCTACCTATTGCAGCCATGTGTGCTGCGACTTGTCTCCCAGAAGGCAAATGTTTGTACTGAGAGACACAGATCTGCCCTGTGCTGATCTCCTGATCAGTAAACAGCTCTGAATGCTTCTAAGTTAAAAGTAAAAGCAGGCAAACTGACTTCACTTAGATTTCATCCAAACATATTTTTGGCTGAGCTCTTGCAAGCCACTTCATAAATCTTTGGAAGCAGTCATGGTGAAGAGAACCCTAATTTGGTCTTGCCAGTCTTTGTAGCATGAGTTATGCAATACTTGGTGATTTTCCTCAAAGACAGGAGCCAACTGATTACAAGACCATCTCCACTTGAATTGAAATTGTAAAGTGATTATTTCATTCCTGTGGTTGCCATAATAAGTTTGAAAATATGGTTTGAGCTTACTTTAAAACTCACTGCAAAAAGCTCTAAAAAAAAATCCTTTTTTTCCTAATTTTGAGATTTTTTGGATTCATGATTCAGTACAATACCTATGTTCAGGGTAAACAGTGAGTTTCAGCCTGCGGTGCATGGAAGCATTGGTTTACCCTTCCTTCTTTGGACATTGCTTCCAGCTGGAGTGGGTTTGTGATTCAAGAACAAAACAGACCCATCAATTTCCACTAGACAGCTGCTCAGTGCTGGTTAGCTGCCATCTTCCTTTTGTCTTTCAGGTGGTTCAAACACTGGCAGGGGCCATCTTCCTGACCACTGGGACCTTGCTTTTTCTAGTGTTCCCACCACTGGTCTTCAGTTATGTAGAAGGCTGGAGCTACGGAGAAGGATTTTACTTCACCTTCATCACCCTGAGCACCATTGGATTTGGGGACTATGTAGTAGGTAATAAAGAAGGTGAACTGGTCTGAGCTTTGTTGAAATTAATTACTCCTGTATAAAGCTAAATACAGAGAGCATAGATATCCATTCCACTATAAATCTGGAACAAGAGCGAGCTGAGCCAGACTGGTAATAATGAGCTAATGTATTCGATTACCTGGGCATTTTTCTCTTGGAAGCTAAGCTGAGAGTCACCAAACTCATTTCACAGATTTCACTGAACTCTCATTCAACAGTGACTATGTCCAAGCTGGTATGAATGTGATCTGTGAGTGACAGGTGCAATATGAATGGAATCTCTTTGTCAGCCTTTGAACCACCCTCTCCTAACAGTGATTTGTTTCAGCAAGTGCCTACCATTCCCAATAAGAAAACATGCAAATATGAAATGATCGGTAGTTACAATGGGAAGAATATTGCTGACAACCCTGGGACACCTGTGAAAGAAAACAAACCCAGTGAGATTACATAGTCTAGAGATTTAGGCTGAGACATAGCAGTAGAGACACATGAAAGGCTATTTTTTCTACCCACTTATTTGAACAAATGCTCTTAACATTAGTGTGTTTGTTAAAAACACTAGGGTCTGTTACTTCACGAATAGTAGCTTTCCTCTCTTAGAGGTCATAACTGTTTCCCCAAAGGAGATAAAAACCCATTCCATGCTGAATCTGGGCCACTGTGGAGTTTCATGATGATCTGGATGACAGAGACTAAAAGGATGGCTGCAGTACTGTCCTGTGCCTGTATCAGCTGCACCGATTGTCCTTGCTGTGTAAATACGAAACTAGGGATGAAGATTCCCATAGCCACTTATTTAAAATGGCTGCATTTTCCATATAATATTCTCCAGGTGATTTTAAGTCCTGGTTACTGAGGTATATCACCCTACAAAAAGCAGTCACTATATCACTAAGGTAATAAAACATATCTTTCTAAATCATCTGAGATCCCCTGTGTGTCTCGAGTAAAATATGGCTAATATGGATTCAGCATTGGGTTTCCAGGATTATTTTTTTTTTTGTCGGTGGCTAGGAACATTTGATTTTGTGCATCCCTGATTAACATTAGATATGGCTATTCTTATTATATGGCCTTGGCTTCAGAGATTTGATGCCAGATGTGCTAAGCTGAGAGTTGGAACACAACAAGAAAAAAGGAAAAGAAAAAAAAAAAGAATGTTCATAGATCACACAAACTTGTTAAGATACAGTTTTGCAGTGGGGTAGAGAGGGTGTATGAGTATGTATGTTGTCTGGCAGACCAAAACTGTCAAGATTAATATGCAAAATTTCCTGGATTTTTCAGGCACAAACCCCAACAAGCACTATATTCCAGTGTACAGGAGCCTAACTGCGATTTGGATTGTTTTTGGCTTGGCCTGGCTGGCTCTGGTCTTCAACGTGGGAGCTGACTTGATGGAAAAATTCCTTCAGCTAAAGTGGCACAAGCCTGACTTAAGCTTGGCAGAAGGAGCCACCACCAAATTGGAAGATGAGCCTGAGCAGCCTAGAATCCACATCCCTAGCTGAGCAAGGTACACAGAAAGCAGTCTTGAAAGTGCATCTTTCCTCTCTATCTCACACTAAATAAATTCTGTGGATAAAGGACTACTCCACAGGTTGTGGACTGTTTCCTAAGGAGGAAATGTTTCAGATGCATTGAGAATCCCACACACTATGTAGGCATCAGCCAATTAAAACCTCCAGAGATGTAGCACACATGGTAAAACAACTGTCCCAGGATTCATTTTACACTTTTCACTCAATAAAGACAACTTCCCCTAAAGTAATCAGTTATTATCCTTTCTCTTTCTCCAGTGGAATTCAGTTCTTATGGTCACTCGTTTTCAAAAAATCCAGGGTGACTGCCTCCCAGCTCCAGTGAGAAGTCATGTCACCAAGAATCTCAAGTGGAAAAAGTCAGGTACAGAAATCTTTCTTCATTTCCAATCAGAAAACAAAAAAAAACCCCAGAGGAATATCAACAGTAATGACCACCTGCTTAATGACATCCATCTAACCAAGGTTCTTTTGATATTGTCTGTAATTAACAGATTTCATATAAAATGATAACATTTATTTGGTTCCTGGGCTAAAATGCTTCTCTCTTAAACTGTGCAGAAATTATGTGTCTATCCAGCACTATTACAGACTGTTACAATTCATTTCAGAGCAAACTGACAGCTCAAAGCAGGTCCCTATCCTTATCGTAGTTCATTTCACAGCCACTTGAAACCAGCACTTTAAACTAAATCTAAATGCAAGCAGACTTCCTTATTTCAAGCCAGATCACAAATGTTGTTAGAGTCTGGCATTTGCTTTGGGCCGGTTTGCTGAAGAACTATCATGCACCATACAGAGCTGATGCCGTCCGTTTGATAGGCTCTTACGTTAAATCTGATCCTCAGTCATGCACATAGTGTCACCCATGAGAAACAGGGAGTTTGATTTTAATGCAGTTATTGTAAGTCAAAAGTAGCAGCAGCCATCTCCAAAGAAGCAGAAAAGCCAACGAAGGACATATAAGCACCTTATAACAGGCTAGTCATATATATATATATGAGATACAAAACTGTAGTCATACTCTGTATTAAAGTAAACTATAGAAACTTGATAAAACAATTATCCGTTCATGGAGTACCGTACTAGATTGTTTATAACCATCACTAACACATTCCACGGGTCTGCTTGTAATTACGTACGTACTGCTATTTATTCAGTGTGTTTATAACTTGTACTAACCATCAGTTAATCCTTTTAAAATAATTTGTAAGTGGAACTTTAATGTAAAGTGTGAGTGAAATATGACTGGGCATGTAGACTAGCCTCAAGCTAGCCTATGGCTGAGAGGCTACAGTAACATCAAATCTCAGCCTTTCGGCAGCTGCTTTGATATTTAATTTTGGGGAAGCGTCCATAAAATATGTAGAGACGTGTGCAGGTCACAAATCTCTTCCCGCATACTTTCTGTGCCAGATTTTTGAGGAGGGTCACAACAGACATTCGTTCTTACAGCTGACTGGGTGCTTGTTTTCTTTGCTAGTTGCTGACCCCTGCATGGTGCAGTGTGGCTTCTCAAACCTGAAATGCTGGCTATGGCTTATTCAACTCATTTCAAACCTGAGTTTTCAAATGCTTATCCCATCTAAGATTTCCCTCATGTCTTACCACTACCTACCTCACAGATTTTATCTCCTCAGTTTTTGCACTGATCTTCCTCTATGCCCTCAGCTATTCCCATAAATTTGTGCAACGGCTTTCTTTGTAGCCTCTTTCACTGAGAGCAGCCAACTCTCTCCTGTCTGGCTTTTTGTACCTTTGCAAATCTCACAGGAAGCCTTCTCTCTCAGTATTCTCTATTCTCCGGACATAATGTTTGCATATGCACTTGTTAACATCATCACCACCACTGTACTCCGTACCTGCCTTGTGTCAACACTACAAGACATTTTAGGCCTGTTTGTGTGAAAGACAAAACTAAAGTTCTACTGACTTCTGTGTCTGACCCATTCCCTTCACCTTGCCTTTTCCCATGCCTTCCCTACCTTATCTAGCCACAGCCCACCACAAAACATGCACTAGTCTAAAGGTGATCCCATGCAGTGTTGTACACCACGCTGCATGCCATAAAAACATGATAATGAGGTTTATCAGGGATAGAAAGCATGCATGCACCACTTACTGGCAAAGTGTTTGTTAAAATCATTCTTAATTGCCATGTGACAGCAGGGAGTTTGGATTGCTTTTACTGCAGTCCAGAGAATTGCTCCTGCACCCGATACTGATCGTGTAAAGTAGCAGCATGGTGAGACTGTCTTCTGAATTTTTTTTGCTACTGCTGCTGTTAGTAAGGCTGAAAGTAGCTGCAGCAGTTCTCAAGCTGCCTGCTGCAAGACTCAAAAAGATACCTTAAATCAAGCATATGGCCATGTTGGAACGGAAAAGAGAAAGATACTGATGACCTCTCCTGTGTTACACAAGTGATGGAAATTTCTTGCTCACTTTGTCAAATTTTCAAGATCCCAAAAAGATCCTAAAGGTCATGCACATCTGTAGTCAAAGTTACTTTGAGATATGTACTGGGAACACTGGCCCACTTCTTGAGCATGGGTGGATCAAGTGCTTTCTAGTACCATTCCTCTAACAAAAAGATAGTCAACAAGTAGGAACAGAGCAGCTAAGAAAAATAATGTGGAACAACTGTACAGTCACAAGGGCTTACTCGGAGTCAGAGGAGTGCACAAAGGGGACTCTTCTGCTCTTTTAATAACCCATTTTACCAGTGGCGCAATCCTGCACAGAATGGAGATCACACAACCTGCTACAAGATGCTCAGCTCGCATGCATGGAACACAGCACTTCTGAAGGCTCTGAAGGTAGCTCTGCAGCCTGTGGCAGAAGCGATGGCCCAGGCAGCATCCATCTGTGGTGTGGAAATGCAGCACATTGTCCTGAGCATGCAGTCCAGTGCAGGACAAGAAGCAAACGTTCTTCCAGGCTTACAGTTACCCTTTAAGCCTACTCAGCAAGCCCTCAGATATATTGGTACCTTCCAGACAACACCAAAATATCATCTGCAAATATTTGAGCCATTCTCTCTGGAGATGTAAATAGAAGGCTGACACACACATGACGTCTCCGAGAATACTCAAGAAACTCAGCCATTAAAATAATATATGATTCTGTGAAGATTTGTTATGAATCTTGATCTCTTTTCTTCCTCCCCAAATTCCTTCTAGCAAGCATATGCTTGATGTCCCGGGTTTTCACAGTTCTTGCTTGTAGTTACAAAACCCAAGTCTCACCTGTAATTTGTTGTATATAATATATCTTCAGTATAAACATTAAATGCTCTATGTTTAGTCCGTAATGTTTCAGCATGGTTATACTTAGTGCGCTTTGTATAAACTATCTGATTTTAATGCAGTTAAAATGTCAAGATGTAGCTCAGATGTGTCCATTTCCTGATCTTAAATGAAAGAGGGAACTTGAGCATATAGACTTTTTGGTATCTTTGCATCTTTTCTTTCTCACATACATTTTTTATAGAAGGCTTTTTTTATTTTCCATTGTAAGCACCATTCAGTAATGAATACAACGAAAAGGCAGAGTTAAGACTGAGCGATAAGCGGCATAACTTTTTTTTTTAAAGACTGTTCTGGATGAAATCTTTAAACTGGAATCGATCTATCCTTTGCTTATTAAGTTTTGCATCTTGCCAGTAAACCCATGAGTTTGTGCTCGTCGGTTTAAAGCTCCTCTCAGAAAAACATAAATTAGCACATTACCTAGAACTGTTCCAGTGGTGCGATACCTGTTTGAAGGCTGCTTTATCTGTCATAGTACGAATGTTCCCCTGTCAAAAAAAAAAAACCCTGAAAACACCCAAAAGTTACAGGGCAGCGTGAAAAGATATTGCTATCTGACAGCGAATAACAGCATCCTGTTCAGAAATGTAGTGGGTTTATTCCCCTTTATCTCACATTCTGCAACAAAATAGGGAAAGTACAGACTTTTTATACACCCAAAGTGATTTGGTTGGTTTCTACTGGTGAGAGAAGAGAGAGGAACATTTGATGTAGTCCTGTACAAGAACATAATTAATCAAAGGGGTCTCGGGAAACTACCTATATGAAGAAAGGGCTCCTATCTCTCACAGGAAAACCACAAACGAGAAGACTCTCACAAACTCGCTACCTTTACAGCTGTTTGTGTGGAAGAGTCGTTATCAGAAACACCTGGTCGCTGCCTTTGCAATTAGCTTAGCAGCTGAGCGAAGGCGGAAACTGGATTTAGGCAAGCTGCCGGGATAGCGATCCGTAACTGGTACCAGCTGGCTGGGTTAGCAGCTCGGCTTAGCTGGGGACGGAGTTAGGTAGCATCCCTCCTAGGGACGAAGGTGGCTCCGTGCCCCTCCTCGCACCGAGAAGGCAGCCCTCGGGCGGTTTTGCGCTCCGGAGAAGACAGGTGGGAAGCGGGGCGGTGCAGGAGGACGAGGAGGAGGAAGGCGAGGGCGCGGGGGCCGGCACTGCCCGGCTCTGGGCTCCCCTCCCCGCCGCGGAGGGTGGGAAGGGCCAGGCCGGGGGCCAGCCTGGGGGAGGCGCTGGAGCGGCCGGCCGAGGTGCAGGCGGCCCAGCGCCTCCTCCAGCAGCACTGGGAGCTGCTGGCCCCCCCCCGGGGGCCCGGCCTGCAGCGGCTCATCGAGGTGAGCCCGGGGGTCTGCCGCCCCCGGGGGGGGGGGGGGGGGGGGGGGGCAGCAGCCGGCCTTCTGCCTCCTTTTTTGGGTTTGTTTTTTTTTTTTAAATAACCCGAAGCCCTTGTCCCGCTCTGTCTATGCGCACACACCGTCCCACCCCGAAGAAGCTGCCCACGGCGTGGAAAAAGTTTTCGGCTCCGCGGGCAGCGGCCCCAGAGCAGGAGCGCGCCGCGCCGCCTCGCTGCGGGCCGGCCGGGCTCCCCTCAGCTCATCCCCGGGCCCTTCGGGCCGTCTGGGCTTTCTGCTGCCACAGGGTCGCTCCTGCTCCCCTCGTCCTCCCACGAGTCGGGGCGCTCGGGCGGGTTTGGAAGCGACGCGTCCTGCCCCGAGGAAGGGAGCGGCGGGGCTTCCCGTTACGGGGTGAACACCCGGGCTTAGCTAGCCGCAGGTGGCTTCGCTTCGCCCTTGAACTTGCCAAGGATGAATTATAGCCTATGGCATCTTGCAAGTGGGAAATCCTAATGGAAAGGCTTTGTCGTGGTAAGTTTAATTGGTTTTTATATTAGTCTCAACTTTTTTCGGTTTTCTACTTGTTGTTTAAAGGGAGATGGAAAAATCCAGGTAACACAACTTGGATATATCCTTAAAAATCTTTCAGAGGATATTTGTCAGATGCCTGCAAAACATAAAGCAGGACCAAATGCAATCTTATTAAAGTACAAGTGGATGCATGTTATGACACAGATATGAGCAAAGCGGGATAAATGGGTTTTCTCCTTACTCAATTTTTGCCTGAAAAAGCTAAACCTACAATATTGAAGTGACCTGAACATTTACCCAGACCATTCTCATTCAGTAGGTGCTGGTGCTTGAATAGGCACTCTTATTTTGGTCCATCTGCCTCAAACAGATATTGCCAAACAAACAAAACCCCTTTCTGGTGTTGTGTTTTTCTTCTAAAAGGTTTGTTTGGTGGTGTCTGAAAGCATAGTAGCTGGCCACCAGACTTCAAAGGACGTAAAAGAGACTTGGATAAGTGTTTTCAGGCTTTTTCCATCTGAGAGGAAAACACAGAAACCATCAAATAGGTAATCTTATTGGGAGTTTCAGCAAGGCCCTGGCAGACAAAATTATGCTGATAACCAATGTCAGGCTCTCATGCCTTGACTTTCTAGATAGTAAATTCTCTGTGGCAGAGGGTAGTATATTGAAGATACGATATAAATTCAGGTCCTTGAAAGTGATTGTGGTACCTACTCTCATTATTTATATTGTGTACTGTGCTAGCTGTGGAATATAACTAGAGAGAAGTGGGAAGCGTGTCGGAGAAGACCAGTCTGGCTCTTCTTCACAGCAGGTCTGAGCTGAGCTTCGTTCAGCATGGGTCCGCTGAACAGCGAGCGCTAGGCATAGCTCTTGCCCTAGGGTTGGAAGGGCTTCACTTGGTGAATGGCAGTAACAAGGTGATAGTAGTGGAGGGAAGATGATTGCAACTGAGTAGGTAGAAAGGTTTTTCTAATGTCGTTCTGATAGTTTGTTTTACTGTAGGGTGACCTCTACCAATTCTTGATGCTGTCTGGTGGTCAGGGGAATGGGACAGCCACCCAAATCCCTTTGGACCAGAGACTGTTACAATATGCCGTGAGACTACTTGATTGTGACCTGAGCATGCCCTAGATGAAGAAGTTGCAAAGAAGTTTCGTTTCATTTTACAGAGTGTCTGTGCATGCCTTCGTGCCATGAGAAACCATAGTCTGAGTTTGAATGGCTTTGTGTGTTATTTTTAAAAACTTTCACAGTGAGAAATTGATCTTAAACAGATAATCTATAGGACTGCTTCTTTTCTATGCTCTTTTCTAATTTCCTGTGGGGCAATTGCTTGGGTGCTCTAAGTGTGCTCAAAAAAATGAAACGTCTTTCTGTGCAGTAAATCGTTATTGCAGTAAATTGTGCACAGTTTATCAGGCAGTGTCATCACTGGCCCTCTTCAGATAACAAACTTGTATTCTAGATACACAGCTGATTATTTGCTAATTAAGAAAGACCTATAAAAAGTGTTTGTGAAAACATAAAGCGGTCCCTGAGTTTTAATTGCTTTGACACTACTGGCAATTCCTCATTGTTTTTTACAGCTCTTTCATCCTAGATAATTCTAAACTCTGTTTATTTTAAATGTATAAGGGCCAATACGGAATAAAATCCCAGTTTGCTAAGCAATGTGCAAACAGTATTTTACAACCTGTTTATTGCTTAGTTCCTAGTTACCAACCGGGAGTGGAAATCCACTGTTCCAGCCCTTGCACCAGATGGAGAGCAATAGAGAGCTCCTGCTCAGAGGAGCTAGCAGGAGAGCACGGCATGAGTATGGGTGGGAGGAAGGGCAAGGGCAAACAGACCGTGCTGTGGTGCCTAGAGCAATGAATTCTCATTCATTAATTTCTATGGCTCAGATCCTTTCCAGGGAGGAAGTAATCTTCTAGTTAACAAAAGAAAAGACAGAAGGAGGTGAAAATAGCAGACCAACAACAAGAACTGAATGGCAGAGGAGAAAGAGTGTGAGATGCCTGTAGTAGTGGGTCCCTGCTTCCCACAGCTGTTTGGTGTGTGGGGTTTTTTTTTGCCAGGAGGGACTGACTGGCTCTTCCCCTGCAGGGTGCTGAACACTTCCATATTTCCTAAATAGTTGAGGGCAGCATGTGCTAATGCTTCATGGATAAGCAAACAAAAAATGCGTGCTTGTGTGTTTGTACAGACATGTGTGTATGTATATAGGAAGACTGATTTGCATTTTTTTTGGCTTTCTTTACTTATGCTCGGAACAAGGACAGCGTAGGGGACAACAGAGGGATCTCTGCCCCTGTGTCCCTCTACTGCACATCAAGTAATGTCTACTCAAGGAAGACTTAAGTTTGATTTTGTTGACCCATCTAACCCTAGGCTATTTTTCTCGTGTTGTATACAGTCTGTGACATGAATGCATGTTCACAAGGAACAAGTTTGAGAGCAAATAGTTCCTCAAAAGCCATTAGGCAACATACAAAGAGGGCAATATCTGGCTTTTTATAATAAATATGGTGATGGTCTTCACATGCCAGAATTACTTGCTGTGGGGTCACATCAGATAAGCTCTCTGATAAGACTTGCAGAAGATGGAAGCAGATGCAATGATAAGGCAGGTTTCAAGCCATATACCCTCAGTGCAGCAAAGAACAGTAGTTGGACTCAGCTGGGGAAAAAAGTATGTAAGAGCCTTTGTCCAGGCAAAAATTATGTTGGTTCCAGATTTGAGAAGTGTCCAGGGAATGAGGCTGCAATCAGAGGACACTTTCTATACTGGCATATCGCTCAGAGCCAAGATCATCTCTGACCTTTTGGGAGTGGGGGACACCTAGGCATGCTACCCAGCATGATGCACTTCTAGTGCCTAAGTCTCAGTTTTGCTGCCTAGGGTGAGTGTATATATAGCTCTGCTCCAGCTGAACTGTCCTCCAAACTCACTCCTTTTCCTGTGTCTTTCAGTGGCTGCAGGCACCAGTGTAGTAGCTGTAGCTGCTGTACTTCTTGGTGTCTCTTTAGTCAGGTGATTGTATAGCCAGGCTTGGGACAGTGCATTTTCAGTGTTAGGCTGTTACCATGACATCATTTTCATGCTACCTTTCCTTTTTTTGCTGGAAACTTCATTGTTCTATATATATTTCCCTAATACAGCTGTTTTCTGTGTTTATTATATTGTTATATCTGCTTTCTACTGTTGTAGATACATAATGCTATTTAAACCCATTTACTTATGTAAACTGGGAAGGAGAAAATGGAAGCTGAACTAAATGAAATACTTTCTCTTTTTTTTGTCTAGCAAGGTTTAAGGTATAGTGAAAAGGACCTACTCTAAAAGGCAGGCCATAAACTAAAAGCCTGCAGGTGTCTCTAGATACTGTTATCTCCAGAGTCAACAGCTAGAGCTATGCAGAGTTTTACTTCGTGTTTGCAAGAGCAATGAGATCCCACATGACTGTAAGATCGTCATCAATGACTTGACTTGGCACTGACACTGAACCAGCAGTGATTTGTGCCAGCTGTCAGGAAATACAACCCTGCAAATACAGTTTACTAAAGTCATCTTGCCTGCAGGTGATGCAGCAGTGAGTGACTATTAAGGGGTGAGCAGCAGAGATCACCTGTTGGTGATAACGGATGTTAAGGAACAGTGTTGGATCTTGGTATTGTGGAACATCGACATCTGTATAGAACCCACTTCAGTTAAATATCCAGTGGCTTATCACAGATGAAATAAGGTTGTTCCCCTGTCATTGTTCTTTCCAATTTCCTTTTTATCAAAATGTACTAATACTTTGGTTAAGTTATAGACAGTTCATTGTTCTCCAGACCTATTAATTAAAAAGAATTATGGGTACCTTACCAAGAGTGTCCATTCTATGCTTGTAATATCCTGTTGTAGTATACCTTTGATAGAAGTTGTTAAAGAGAAAATATTTATAAGACAGTATTACTGGCATACAGTATTCTGTAAGGCAATGGGCCAGCACTGTATTGTTGGACTTCTTGGAAGATGAGGAGAAGACCTACTGATGAACTATGGTTTCTAGTTAGTTGACTGACTCCTAGGTTTTCTGGTCAATCATGTAGTGTCTAGTACCTGTCTTTTAAAAAGAGAAGGGTGGGGGGAAGCACAGGAACCTACTATATTTATATGCCCATGCCTATAGAGAGAGATGGGCTTTGATATTATCAAATTCTCTGTTAGAGCTGGTCAGGCTTGGTGGAAGTAACAAGTAAGGAGGTGTAGCAAGCTGGAATTAACCAGTAACTGTCTCAATAACATGTCCAGCCAGGCAGGTTTGAGACCCACTGCTAGCAGTGGGTATCTAAAGACTGAGGGAGTGCCTCCTGAAAATAGAAGTGGCAATTCTTGTCAGTTGTTTGAAGATGTGGGTTACTCTTACATGTAATTGTTCATCATACTCTATCTTTTTTAAATGCAACTAAAAGGATAATAACTGCTAGAGAAAGAACATCTCTGTTTCACAGGGATGATGCAATGCAACCTGCTGTGCTCTGTTCAAAAGCAGGATTATATACGCAGTTCCTTTCAACAGGCCCTACTTATTTCTGTTGCAGCCCAGTTGAAGTTACTTGTATCATTGGGGTTTGGGAAGCAATTGGAATTCAATGCTTTGTCCCATGAATCATGCTGCAAATTCTTCCTTGATATAAAAGCTTAATTATCAGGAAAAAGTATTAGTGGCTTAGGGTAGCATTGGTTGCATCATTTCTGTACTTACTAGAGATCTCCCTCCTTTTCTGTTGAAGAGTAAGTCTAGATGAATTCTGGAAACTGTAGTGCAGGCTCAACTGCAAAGTAAAAGTGCTTTTGCCGGTAGGGTTCATTTATTTTGGAGGAAATAGTATAATTACATTAGCAAACATGACTTGGGGGTGGTGTGTGTGTGGGGGCAGTTATATGATCAGGTCTTGGGTTATTCAAGTGATGTGAAGTTAATAAAGCAGATGGATTCCATTGAGTTCATAACTCACCTTGTGCCTGCCCTTTTGGTCACAGTTCAGCTGTTTCTAGTCCAGGCAAGGACATGGGATCAGAGCTCGTGGCTGGGAAAGGTGTGATTCATAGTCTATTTTTAATTATTTTGAAGTTCATTAACTTTTGTCCATGCAGTCTGAGACCAAGGTTAATGTTAACTGTTTTCTTCTGATTTACCGCTGGTATTCTGTGAGGCGTAAATGAATGCTTGTATATCAACATTGCACAGAATTTCCAGAGCACAAAGTTTATGTGAGTTTATATTTTCTCATTAATCTAAATGGCAGTTTGGTGCCTTGGGAACACCTCCTTTCCCTTCCTAGATTGAGAAGGTGAGGAGAGGAAGTGTCTGAAATGAGGCAAACAATTTTCAGAAGGGCACGCACTCCCTGGAAAAGTTGACTTTTGTATATGAACTTCAACTAAACTTGGGAATGAAGTGTCTTACCCCAGTCCATTTGCATGCTTTTTTGCCTTCCTTGAGAACTGCTTTCAAATACAGTTAGGAAATACTGCTTTTGCCTGCAAAGGTATCTCAAGATTACTGTGAACTCTGGCCAAAATGCCATAGTTCAGAAGCACAGGGCGACAGCAGTGACTGGAGCTGTGGTTTATGAAAGGGTCATTTGTATGACTCCTTCTGTGATATTTTCCTCCAGGAAAAAATGTAGTTTGTCTCTTCCCCTCTCCCAGCCCCCATGCATGAAACAAGTAATTTTGAGCTTGGGAGTCAGGATTTCTTATGGAGATCCTTGGTAGGGTCATAATCTTTCAGGGCTTTGCTTCTCCCTTTTCATTTCATATCTTGCTGTTATGGGAGGGTCAGATAGATTAGAATTGACCTGATTAATCATTTAGATAAAGTTTTATTTTTCTGCTGTAAAGATTATAGAAAGAGAAGCATAATGTTCTGATGATAGAGACTGCAAGGAAAGTAGTGTCTCACTTTACATATACACCTGCATTCATTCCTTATTATCGATCTCAAATGCCCTTTTGAATTCTGTACCCTGGTTGCATGCAGTTGTGACTTGGCGCAGAGGTGAAAGACTGAATTTTTAGTTGGTGTTAAGGAGGTCAGAGTAAACAGTCACCTTCTGCAGCCCTTGGTGACCCGATACTGTGCTGTAGCCACAGGCTGGTGGTGGAGGGGCCCACGTGTGGTGAGGGGGTTTCAGAAAAGCGGAAGTGTGTAAGCTGAGAAAGCTGGGAGTTGCCCAGAACTGATAACACAGTGCATGTGGTAAATGAGAAAGACTTAGTGGTATGGCTGAAGGATGGAGTGACTCCACAGCAAATAGAAAAGAATAAACCTACATTTTGCAAGGAAGAAAAAGATGTAACTCTCAAATGTCAAGAGGGAACTGAACTCCATAGGCTGAGTTTGCATTCAAACTTTTGCATCCTGAAGTGGGTGTCCTGGTAGAACCATCACTCACACTCCCTTCTTTGTGGTGTGTTTTTTTTTTGAACTAGACAATATGAACAAAAGAGATCTTTTGATAGTGTAATTCAATCATGTGGTTTAATTTTTGCTGGTATGAATAACTACACTGGGCTTGTTGGCTTGAAGCTGTGTAGATTGGTGAGACTTTTCCAGGATAGATGAGGTACTCAATCATCAGTCATTTGTGGAAGTACAGGCCCAGAGCTGTGAAGGGCTAAAAGGCAGTCAGGCTGAAGCAGTGATTTTATTTTATTTTTTTAATTCCATGACTGAAACTGGGACAATGTTGTGTGTGGATGCTCTTGCAGGAATAATCAGCAATGATTATGCTAACTTACAGTAGACAAGAAGGAAAAAATGGGTATTGCCACCCTAAAATAAGTTTGATAAGTCAGAGACATGTTAGATAAGGGAGTCAGCAGAAGTCCACAGCTTCCTCATGGAATTACTAGTGAGCTTGAATTCGAGGAGGGAATTCCCTGCAGAAAGATGCACAAAACTAGGCTTTGACTTGTACTGGGATATAATTGTCTAACAAAGTGTGCGTTTGCAAGCATCAGTTTATGATGTTCCTAACTGAAACTTTGGAGTTTATGGTTGAGCAAAATGGAGCTGGAGGCCAAATTTGGGGGGTATTCTGAGGCTTTTTTTTATCACAAAAGTAATGGGGGAGACATCTATATTTAAACAGACTTTGAATGGAAGTCATGCTGGCTTTTTAATCACTAGCTATGACAATATTTGACCACGCAGGTAGGCTTTGTGTGGTGCTATCAAGAAACAGCACAGCCTACTTGATGAGAAAATGTGGCAGCCTGCAAGTGAAGTTTCATTGACTCATGAAGGCCTAAGAATCTAAAAGATCCTAATTTATAAATCCCATAGCAGTTACAGTAGTTTCCATAGAAACTTTTATCTGTGGTTAAAATTATATAAGCATTGTCAGCTAAAGACTTAGTAGTTGCTGGGAACCATAAATTACTATCATTTGAGGGGGTGAGGGGGCAGTGCTGTGTTGTGTTTCTTGTCTGTCAGTAGAAACCAAAGTGGAACAGAGTTCTGTTTCTTTCTGATTATTGTAACCACCTGCCTGTTTCCTTCCTGTTCTTCTTACTTGCACACGTGACCTTTCATGTTCCCAAACTATTAAACCCAAGCTCCACAATTTCAAGATTTGTTGTGTTTGAGCAGTTGGTGGTATTAACTGGGGTCTTAGATCAGGCAGATACCTGCTTTTGAACACTGGATTTGAGATGCTACTTCTACTAGGTGCCCTTTAATGTATCAGGTTTTGGAGCACTTGCAACTTTTCTATGAAAAAGAGCACTAGCCAAAAGCAGAAGTCTAGAGGAACATATTAAATTAGGGCAACCATACACTGATATCTTCCTGAACGCACTGTCAGCCTCCAGGAGTTTGCAATCCAATCACTTCCTGTGCCAGAAGTAATTTCTGAGTATTAATAGCTATCTATGGATTGCTCTGTCATGAGTCTGCCTCTATGCGTGTGTCTGTAGGAAGGGCAAACTCCATTGATTCTTCTGAGAACAGTAGAACTAATCTTTAATTTTCCATCATCATTGTTGCTGTGTGTCAAAGGCTGATTCTAGGTATTATTATATAACACTTTTTACTTTAAAAAAAAACCACAACAAAACAAAAGCAGATATCCTTATCTTCACCCTCTATGAATTTAACAATGTCATCAGCAGCTCTTTCTTCACAACAGTAATGAACTTGACATTTCTCCTGGGAGAGAAATGTGGCTTTGATTTGCATGAGTAGTCAGTGGTCTTCAAATAAGGCCATGACAGGCACAGTGGGCCTAATGGTTAATGCTGTCATCTAGATGTTTGATAACAAGATTTAACAAGGAAATGCTTAGGCCAGAGGCTTACTGCTGAAGTCTTGTGAAGACCTTCCACAAATATGCTAAGTGCCTCAATCCCAGAAAGAGAAAACGGCTGGCATGCTGCAAGTGCAGTGCTTGCTCTTTGCCAATGAGTAATAGTTACATAGTGCTGGCCTTCCCACTGAGATGAGCATGGGATCATGCAAATACTTTAGCCTATCTGCAGACTCTTCAGGAGGCACAGTGCATCCTGGTGGTGGCAGCACCTCAGGAAGAGTTAAGACGACGACTCTGAGAGGCTTCAGTGTTACAAATCACTGCAAAGCTAGTGTGGGTGCTCACCACTGCTTGGTCTCTTGGTCCTAAATCATGCAGGATGGAAGTAGTGTGATGATGTAAAAGTAGACATTAATGACTTGGTTACTGCTGCTTGCTTCTCACGTGCATCTTGTGCAGGCTGCTTATTTCCCCTTTCTGCATGAAGAAATTCCCATATCTTTGGGCCAATTTAGCCACAGTTTCTTACAATCCTCTCTGGTTCTTAACTGTTTCTGGCTTTAAAAACTTTGTCTTGTGTAATGTTGCCAACTGCTGAGCTTGCGTCTGCAGGATGTCAGGCAGGAGAATGGACAACAAACATGCTGTATGTGTAGGTTTTTTGAGTCTATCTGATCAAGCTGATAATAAATCTACTGAGAGCTGGACTGTTGCCATTCCAGCAGGTGTATACGTGTTCAAGACTTAACTACTTAGAACTGTAAAGATTACAGGCTACAGAAGGGAGGTTTGAGAGAATAACAAGCTTTTTATTTTCAAATTTAACCACTGGTTTCTGGAGGGGAAAAAATGCAGGTTGACTGTATAAATTTCCAGTGTCTCCCTTGTCATATGGTTTAGTTTAGGAGTTATTTTATGTTCATGGGATTGTGATTCCTGACTAGGCCGTTGTCTACAGAACTCCTTATGCTTCTTAAACCTGAGGTCAAGTATTGTCAGAGATCAAGGAGAATGGAGAAAGATCAGAACCTGTATCTCCTACAACCTGACAAGCTCCAATGTAGATACCAGCCCTGGAGGAAGAGTGGGAGAAGCTGCAAACTTTAAAACAAATCCTGCTGGAGGCTTCCTGATACAACTTTTTCTCTTTTTTTTTTGTGGGGAGTGGGGCAGAGGGGGAGAAGAGGAGCAGCTTGATTCTTTCATGTTGCTTATACTGCATACTAATTCTTTCTCTGAGTTGCCCCACTCAAGGTACAGCAGCAATTCACAGAAGGAAGCATAATGTAATATAGCATTTGGTCCTCAGCCCTTTTCAGAGCAAGGGTTCTCTGCTCCATCTTGTGCAGAGAAGAGCGTGTTGTCAGACTTTAAATTATAATGTGACCCTGAACGGTTTAAACTGCCTTGAGTTTTGAGTAAACAAAGATACTTCTGAGAATGTGACTATCAAATGGTGCTTCTTACTTGGAAAAATACGTGTTGATCTCTAAGGTGCTAGTTGCTTTTAGTGTGAGGACTAGTAGCTCTGGAGAAAAGAGATAATGGTCCTTGTAGTTAAGCTGCTGCATGGGTCTCTGGAAACAGTTTAATTTGCAGCCCTGTATAGGATTATATAAATCTTCAGATTTTACATTTTTTGGAAATTAATTCTTTAAAAAGGCCGATTCATTCTAACCTGAAAGTGATTCTTTTTATTATGAATAGTGAAAGCTTTATCAGAAGCCTTATTGTTAGGATAGGGATAGTATTATTTGGTATCTGCAGGTCTTTCTCAGAGGTAATGAATTTTGTGTATTCTTGACTATACTTTGCATTCAAGAATAATCAACTCTCAAGGATTCTTGGTCACTGGGTGTGAAATGTTTAGTGTACATGCTGTGATTAATGCTGTTTTGGACATAACTCAGTTCAATGTCATTAACTTTATTGGCATGAGAAGATACAGGCAGATGTGGACACTGTTAAGACATCTGATATTTTATTTTGGCATAACTACACATTTCAGCATAGTGACTTCTGAGTCTTTCCCAGGTAGATTGAACAGAATCAGGCATCATGTTAATCGAACCCATTTATTCATATTTCTAGTCCTGACATAGGGACACATTGCCCAATACTAGTAGACTGGCCATCCTGTGTAGTGTCCATCCCCTACATCCCACCATATACATTCCTCCCCAGTATAGGCAAAGGATCTGTATTGTTTACATGTGCAAGTATATTTGCTGCTCTGGGACTTCAGTTGGCAGAATATCCCAACTGAAAACACTTTCTTTTCCTTATGCATATGTCCTAAGGCAGTCTTAATAACTATCTGGCTAGACTTCTAGGTAGTTCTTGCCCTCCAATCTCTTCCACACTTACCTGCATGACCTACCAATGTGCATGTACAACTTTATTTTATTCTATAGATGCTCTTTCCTTAGAATGACTATGTTGGCTTTTGACTTTTCTGACCTCTTTGGTCTCTAAGGCACAGGATATCCTCTATTAAAAGGGAAACAGCAGTCAGGAGTAGTTTTAGTTTGCAACTTTACCAGCCAGCGCTGGAAATGCCAGTCATGTGAATTTAATGTAACGGGGTTTGTGGGATCTCACGTTATTGTCTTTTTGCAGGGTATCGTCCAAGCCTACAAGAGTGGCATAACCCTCCAGGGAAACACCACTAGCCTGGGCAGATGGGACTTCAGTGGGTCTTTCTTCTTCTCCATTTCTGCAATAACAACCATTGGTAAGAGTCCTCTGCTTGCAGGGCTGCCTCATAGTTGGGAGAGGAGGGGGAAGGAGGACCTGTACTATCAAATGCTGCTCCAGCCCTATGGGGCTTCAGGTAGCTTGTCTATATTGTGCCATAGGTAAGCACCCATGAACCTAGCCCTAGAAATGCTTTGCCAGTGCTAACGCAGTAATGATCTCTAATTAGATACAGGGTTAATTAGCTCAGTACATATCCCTGCTAAGTCACACAGCTTTTGGGACCTGGACTTTACACTGTTGCACTGCCTGTACTTTCCCAAGCCTACTGCTGGTGAATTGCACACTGAAATCAGCTTTTCCTGTCCCAAGGAGAGGGAATAATTTTGAAACACTCTTAATACTGGCTGTTGAATCTTTGGAGACTATATTTATGAATTATTCCTTCTTATTACTACCTGGATGGGATGAGGACCTGCTTGTTTAGATGAAAGTCAAATAGCTGAATAAATTAAATTATTCAGTTGAGTCAGGTCTCAGCAAATCAATAATGCAAAGCTGTTGTATTTTAACCCCAGCCAGCAACTAAGCACCATGCAGATGCTTGCTCACCCCACTCCAATGGGATGGGGGAGAGAATCAGAAGAGTAAAAGCGAGAAAACTTGTGGGTTGAGATAAAGACAGTTTAATAGATAAAGCAAAAGCTGCACACACAAGCAAGCAAAACAAGGAATTAATTCATGGCTTCCCATGGGCAGGCAGGTGTTCAGCCATCCCCAGGAAAGCAGGGCCCCATCATGTATAATGTTTACTTGGGAAAACAAAATGCTGTAACTCCATATGTGTCCCGTCCCCCTTGCCCCTCTTCCCCCAGCTTTATATGCTAAGCATGATGTCATATGGTCTGGAATATCCCTTGGGTCAGTTGGGGTCAGCTGTCCCAGCTCCCAACTTCTTGTACACCCCCAGCCTATTTGCTGGTGGGGTGAGGAGCAGAAAAAGCCTTGGCTCTCTGTAAGCACTGCTGAGCAGTAACAAAAACATCCCTGTGATATCAATGCTGTTTTCAGCACAAATCCAAAACATAGCCCCATACTAGCTACTATAAAGAAAATTAACTCTATCCCAGCCAAAACCAGCATAAAAGCTGCAAAGGAATGATGGAAACAAGTGGGAAGGCAGGGAGAGAATGGAAACAATAAAATCTATTTAGGTACAGTGTTACTTAAGACAGATGCTACTAATTATTGTCAGTGCATGTCCCCAGTCCCCCAAACCATTAATAACTTGTCCTGATGTCTTTTTCTTACTGTGTGACCCAGTATTATAAAAATGATGGGGGGGGAGTATGTGGAGAGATGGTTGTCGAATATCGAAAAACCCTCATGGGTTTCCTGATTTGTGTTGAATGTGTCAGCTCGCTTCAATTTCAAGTACATTTTTAGATTGGGAATTTGCTTTGTGCACTCAGCTGGAGCATTTGTTTAATTTTTCTGATTGTATTGAAGATACATTGACTTCAGAACATCAAGCCCCCAAACCAGAGCTCAGAGGGGAGGAGGGAAGCTGGGGGGGGGGGAGGGGCAGGGAGTGTCACCTGCCTGTGCCTCAGTACATCTTTCTGCCCTGCTCTTTTGTACATGTATTAGTCTGGTTGGGAACTGTGGTTGGAGTGTTGTACTACAAGGTACAGGTTTTAACAGATGATGGCAGTGGAGGCTCATTAGACAGGGCTACACAGGCTGTGGGTTTTGAGTGTAGAGCCTGGGCAGTTCCTTCCAGCCCTCGGTACAAAGCAGCATCGGCTCAGAGCTGCTCCGCTTGCCTCAGCAGGTAATTCTGATCCGTTTCGAAGCTGTCAGAGTGACTCTGACAGTTTGACTGGCCAAGGTAGGTTAATGATATTCAGGATCAAATTTGTCACATTTAAAATACAAGGGGGTTTTGTGATGTTGGCAGAGATCTAGACTAAATATTTCTGGCTGTTACACCATAAAGGCTTAAGCTACTGTTTTCCTTTTTTCTTTTAAGATAAACTCCTTGCCCTGATGGCTGGGGGTGGAGGGGATAACTTGACATCAGGGGGCAAATAAAAATAACCAAATATTACAGCTCTCTCTCCTCATTTTAAAGCTGACTCTGACTCTAGGGACTTGTTCATGATTTTTCAGTTGTGGAGTTGAGAATGCTGTACAAGTCACCTCTATGCAGAGAACTTCAGACAACTGGGCCCTTGTTTTTTTCAAGTTAAACTGTTAATTGCATACAGGTTAGTGTCTTAACACTTTAAGTGTGTTGTAGAAGAGGAGAATACAGATGGCCTCACAGAGCCTCACCTTAAGTCTGTTACCCATTTTCTTTCTTTATGCAAGTTCTGGAGATAGTGGCTGGTGCAGCCTGATTGATCCAGACATCACTGCATGACTGAGAAGGATAACTGATGATGTCAAGGGACAGGGTCCTGTCCAGAGGAGTGTTTCATAGTAGGAAGCTTCATGTACAAGGCATGACTGTGGGGTAAATGACATGGTTGAGAAGGTGTTTTTGAGAAGGGTTTATTGAGGTTTTTTGTCCTTATGTGGAAGGAAGAGCTTATCTCAGGCTGTGAGTATGGAGCTGTTGAAAGCAGGTTCAGCTTCACAGGATTAATGTATAGGGGTTAAAAACCAAGGCATTCTGGCAAATGAGTTCAGAAAGGATAGACTTAAAATCGTAACAGAGAAGAGATTCTTGGGCACTTAGGGGTACTCGGCATTTTGAAGAATCTGGGTGGACTCTACTCCATGTGTTCAGGCTGCTGCAAGTCCTTCTCTGTCCTGTTTCTCTTCCATATTCTTTCCCTGGAACTAATACTACTCATGCCTTGCCAGCCTCCTATGCGATGTAATGTCTCTGGCTTTTGCATCAGCTATTTTTTTTCCTTGGTCTTATCAAACAGCACTGCTAAAGCCATTTTCACTTACCTTCCTCGCTTTCCTCTGAGATGTTCTTTCCACTCTTGTCAGCTTCTGTTTTCTGCTTTAGGTGTTTTAACCCCCTTCAGAAGGCTTGGTGGGTTT
Organism: Gorsachius magnificus; assembly: GCA_034008185.1. NCBI lineage: Eukaryota > Metazoa > Chordata > Aves > Pelecaniformes > Ardeidae > Gorsachius > Gorsachius magnificus. The sequence goes on along the minus strand of CM067083.1, from coordinate 26,696,776 downwards.
CTCAAGTCATTACCAGAACACTTTCACTGGGATATGGGAAGTGACATTAGCTTCTTTCCCCACTGATACAGTCTGAATTCCCATGTCTCCTGTTGCAGCATCTTCTGTACTGTACCCTTGTTGCATTTGAATGAAAGCCTCATCTGTTTCCCCTAGTTACTAAAAGCAGTAAGCAAATTTTGCTTATAAAGCAAAGTTCTAACCTGCAGGTTGGACACACTTGGTACCCTAATCCCAAAGTTCTAAAGAACAGATGTGTATGAACCAAAATGTGTTGTTTAAAGAAGTGCCCCAAAGCCTATGTAGTTTTTGGCTGATCTCGTAATTTGAATGGAACTGCATTTATAACTCTTGATCCTGTGGGATGGGCAGCCATGCCCTTCTGCTGATTCCTTCTCCCCACTGCTATGCTTCTGTACTTTCTTCATTGATGTCTTTTACATGTCATGTCATCCCAGATCTTGTATCTTATCTCACTTTCTGTAGATGTTTCCATGGGAACCTTCTCTCTTCAATGCCTTGAAGAATCATCTTCCGAGTGCCTTCTAGAGCTGTAGTACTAAACATGATTAAAGAAAGAGAAGGTATCTTGCTGCCAGTTTTATCTCTTGGACATCTTTATCCCTTGCTGATTCAGTCTCTCCTTTCTGTGTTTATTCTCCTCCTAGTTAGTTTGGACTAACAGAGCAGAGGTTGCCAAGTTCAGGGTGGGGCACAAGACAAAAGTTCCTAAAGTCAAAGGACCACAGAGTGATGTAATTTCAGAAGAAGGTGCTAGGGAAAGGATTTCTGATGAGACTGAGGTTGCCTGTGTTTAGCCTAAGAGTAGAAGGAAGTGCATTGTCCTTTCTAGCCTGAATGTCCCCCTATATCTGGGGTGTGTAGATGCCATTACCTAATGTTGCCTTGCCATTTTCTGGTGGCAAAGCAAAGTACTCATTTGTATGAATTTCAAAGGCCCTTTTTTAAACATAAAATAGGGCAAGCAAACCATCTCACAGTGAAGGAAAGAAGGGGAAGACCTTCCTGATGTCCTTACCTTCTCTGGTTAACACAGTGTAATAGCTCTGAACAGCAGTCCCCCAAAGGATTGGGAGGGTAGCGAAGAAGCAAGGAGCAGGCTGTTGAGTGAGTGGTGGTATTCAATACATTGCCACATATAATTCCCATGGGGGGGGAAAAAAAACCCCCAGCCAATTCAGGACTGTGGAGTCCTGGCAGTGTAGTGCTTTGGGCTAGCAAGAGTTTCTGTAAGACTTGGACCCTCTGTGGTGCTGCCTAGCATGTGGTGGAGCTCCTGAGAAGTGGCCAGCCCATTGCTGGCTGAAGATCCACTGGGAAATCCAAGTAAAGCAACTTGATGTCGCAAAGTATTTAAAACATGGAATAACAACCTAGAGCCACTTCCACATTTGAATCCTCTGTGAACCTCAGGTTTGTGTAGGGGGGTTCCCTGCTGAAAAGCCCCACACCTTTGATGCGTTGATCTTTTCCCTGCTCTGTGGCAGCTGGCAGAACTGCTCTACAGGCTGAGTGGGATGTGGCATCCCTCTGAGCTGTCTCCTGAGCACTGGTCTGCTTTTCTGACTGGATGCCACATCAGCCTGTTGAGACGAAGCCCACTATACAACTTCCAGTGTATACACAGTACAAATATAACAAATGGAAGAAGACTTCAGTACTCATCCCAAGCATTTTTCTGGCCTTTTGCATACTGAAGGAGTATAAAACCAAATTTTGTTGCTGCCTGGAACTTCATAGGGCTAAAACTGTCAAACAACTATGTTAAAATGGGTTTTGGCCTTCCAGCCTTAGTTGTTGGTCTCTCATCACAGCACCAGCTCAAATGAATAGTGATGGGCACCTCCCACATGCCCTGGTTCAACCTGCCAGGGTCCCAATGAGCTTTCCCATATAAGACACCGTTCCTGAGATTCTGCCACCACTAGATTTTAAAATCAAGTTGTTTCATTTTTTGTTTGTTCTAATCATAAAACTGAGATGCCAAGGCAAGTATTGGGGCTTCTGAGCCCTGTTTCTATCTCTACCATAACTGGGAGGCCTTGGCAAAGTCATGCTCTATGGATGGATGAATTGGAAATAGCTGTGCCTCCCCATATCAGGTGTTCTGAGCTCAGTGGCTGTGTCCAGCTGACAAGTGTCCCTGCACTTAGAGCAGACTTTGTGGCTATAATCTCACAAGAAACTTGAGAAGCCAAGCACATTCATTTTTTTTGTGTAGCTAGTGCTGGTGGAAACCTTCAAAAGTATGAGGGAGGATAGAAATCCCAGACTTGCTGATGTTCAGTTGAATGTAGGTGGTACCAAATGACCTTTGAAAATCCTAATGCTTGTAAGGATCATAGGATAATTCAGGTTTCCTGGTACCTCAGAAGCTCTCTAGTGCAACCTTCTGCTTAAAGCAGTCAGCTATGAGGTTAGACCAGGTTACTGAGGGCTTTATCAGGGATGACTTCCAGCTAAGCTGGGCCTGTGCTCACATTTTCAGGAACCATGCAAACGTATCTTAAGGCTGTGTGAGTAATTGATAGGTTTGTTTGGAGTTTTTTCCACTTTGTCTGCTGAATTATAGGGCAACATCTTGTCGACCTAAACTGAATTAGAATATTCTTATTTTTTTCCATGCAACATTTTAATTCATCATGAACAAAACCTTTCATTTAGCCCAAATTAAAACATTCAGGTTACTTATAAGTAGCACAAGAGAGAGAAGTTTAGATCATCTGAAAAGATGGTTTGAGCACTCCCTGAGTGTGTAGGAAACCAGTGTGCAATTTCCTCCTGCGCCTGGGAGGATATGATTGTCTCACTGGAGATCACCCCAACTGCCAAGTGGAACATCATCCTCTGAGTATTTAAATGTGTGTTGCAAAATAAAGTAATTCTAGCACTGCCCTGTGGCCTTGTGGGTCAGACACTCACATGTTAGGCAAGGCACCTGGCTCCCAGGCTTTGCTGAGTGTCTGCATGTTCAAAACAAAATATTGTCAACAAGAACATTCTGTAAATTTAGGATTAGGTCACTCTTGGGTGGATACCAGCCATCACTTCCCACAGATCTCCCAAAAAAGTGTTTGAAAGCTCAAACCACTGATAAAGTTACTGGTTAGAGAAGTAACTCTTCCTCCAGCTTTTTTTAAATCTAATTCTGTTTTTCTGCAGCTGAAATTACTTGGTGAATTTGCAGATGTTTTTCAGACTATAAAAGACACCTTTTCTCATTCTAAGCACTTTTTGCTTAAAATACTGTTGATTTTTTTTTTGTTTGGGCAGTGAGAATGGGAGCCAAACCTCCCATTTTGGGTAGCAGGGAATCACAGTTGTCTTGTCTGAACGAGGGGCACTGCAAGTAAGATACTGTCTTGTGACTAAAGAGATCTTTTACTAATAATCTATTAATGACACATCAGTCTCCTCCTCTCAGCAAGCTTGCAGAGCATCTGAATCCCTTATGTACAGGAATGTAATGGGCAAACAGGAAACTGAATTTACTTAATATGTGTAGCATGCTTTAACATGAGTTAAAGCATGTGGATATGAACATTTAGAAATAAAACCTACTCTTGTTTTGCTGCTTCTAAGGAAGATAATGTTACTTTACACTTGATTTCAAAATGAGGGAACCCATACAAGCATTTAATCCAACTGCTTCAGAGAAAATGCTTACACCTTGATCTCTGGTTTTGGGGGAGCATCCCTCAGTGTTTCTTAGTGCAGGCATGTCCCAGGTGATGTCCCAGTAGCAGGCTCCTGAGGGATGTGACACAGCTGCCAGTGTAGTTTGTTTTAGTCTTTGAACTTGTTTCAGACCTTCTACTGTATAGCCCACAATGGTATAAGATACCCACTACCCTCATTCCATTTATTGAAGAGGGTAAGTCCCTCTTACCCATTCCTGCTTGAGTTTTATAACAATTGAGGTTTATATATAACTAGGTTGGCATCTATTTGTCTAGTCTAATGGCAAGGATGTGTCATCAGCCAGATATAAATTGCTGGCCATTTTGCATAAAGTCTCCTGTGTTGTTTAATCAAATTTTGTACTCTGTATAAAAAGCTAATGGGACATGGTGTTTGGGCATATTTACAGCAACTGCCCACCAAGCCTTCAGGAAATTGTCTTGAGCTGCTGAGCCCAAGGGAAAAGGGAGCCAGATAAATCCTATGCAAAACAGATCTGGTGTTTGGTGTGCTGGGCTTACTGCACGCATTGGGCCTCCTTACTTCATCGAATTTGCTGTTCTAAATTAAATGTAATGTACAGCTTAACCTTAGATGCTTTCCAGTGAGCACCATGTGAGGTTCCCAAAATCCTGAAGGTTGCTGTATGTCACACAGTGACCTGAGATTGTGGACCTTTCTGTCTTACCTGATATTTTTCTCCAGTGACTGGATAACCTGGAAAGCTATGGTAAAAAGAACTGCCCAAGCCATTACACAGTCTTTTTAAATTTGATATAGAAAGGAAAGAAGGAAGAAGAAAAAAAAAAAACAACCTACCAGCAAAAAAGCCCCCCAAAACCTTGGGAAGGGCTGGCCATAAATGTATGTGACTCACGTTCAGGCTCAAGCCTTACAGTAAATGCCACCTAGCTCTTTCTTCTGGGTCCAGACCAGCCCACAAAACACCCTAATTCTGTAAGAGAAAAACTGGAACTAATCCACTGATGTGTGGCACGGCCTGTGTGAAACAGATCAGACCAGGCACGCCCCCCTTAAATTCACCTAGGTGGGATCATCCACCAGATGCGCTTGCCTGCCTGTCTCATTTATCCCACCTCTTAGTCTAGAAATGGTGAAAGCTGGCAGAAGTCACCAATTACACGTGGTGGTGGTGGGAAACTGCAAAAACATCACGGAGCTGCTTACAAGTGAAGAACATAGCACTGGAATTAAGGCGGCTGTACAGTCTTAATTTAGCCCCTTTGTTTGTGTTTCAGAACAACCTCTAGTTATATAACCAACAGCATCCCGTTCTTTCCAGGGGATGCTCTGCCCCCTGCCAGGGACAGGTTGCTGGGGCCATCGCTTTGGAGGTATAGTATGTGTTACCACATACGTTAAACCCAGGGGCTTGCAAATCATTCAAGCTTAAAATTATTGGAGGGAAAGTCCTCCAGATAGTAAAACTTCAAATTTGTGGGGGTAGGAATGAGTGGAAAAGACAGCCTATATACATACTGTGAAATAGTTTGCTGCTAGACCTTTTTCTGGGGGTAGTTTGCTGGTGCATGCGCACAATTAACTATTTGCAGACTTGTCCATGGTGAGAGATTTTGTTAGCAAAAAACTTGGCACAGGACGCGTAGATGTCCCAAGCTAACAGTCACATGCCTTTCTATGTTGTTGGTCAGTGGCTTACTGCAGCTGGTGTGGGACAGAGGTCGGTGAAGGAATGGGACTCCATCTAGTCAACTGTGGATGTTTGTGCTATCGCTTATCTTGTGTAGAGAGCCCAGCCCTTGGACCTCTTGGTCCTGGGGGCTGCTCCTGGGGCTACACCACCTACAAGCATGGTAGCAAGGCATCAGTGATGGGAGCAACTTTGGGCTTGCACTGCCCCAACAGTTGGGTGTCGCTGGGAGGCGATAGTATTATTTGTGGTGCAAAGATAAGCTTTTCCAGGTTATGTCAATCTTGTACATGGATGTACCGAAATCTCTATGTAGTCAAGGCCATAGGTCTCTGACTAAGTCACTGTTGAAAGGCTTGTCATATGCTAGTCCTTCCCCTGTCTTAAAAAGTAGCCTGTGAAATAAACCGAACTTAAATCTGACTTTCCTGTGGCATAAAACGCTTGAAATTACAGAAGTGCAAGCCTGCAAATTCACAGGAAGTTTTAAAAAGAAAATGTGGGGAATAAAGGCAAATATTGCAGCAGTGACCTTGAAGCCATGGTGGTCTAAGGATATGAGCGAGGCTGTGCTTGCAGGGCAGGACCAGTTCATACAATTAGAAGAAAAAGGCAAAATTTCAAGCACTTTTTTTCTTTTGGTTTGAAATTGAAGTATTTTATTCAGGTTAAATATAATTTCTCTTGGTTTATTGACTGTAGGTAAACATTTTGAGAATTTAAACTTAAGGTATATTTGGTATTTGTGGTGCAAAAGAGGACCATAAGCAAGGAGTCAGTGTTAAGTTCACTAGTCCTGTGTGGAAAAAGCTAGAAAAAGGTGGTTGTTTTAATTAAAACACTGTTGTGATTCAGAGACCATCTGACAGCCGTGTAGGATCACTTACCAGCAAACCCCATGCCAACAATGCTTACAAAACCAGAACTAAACAGAAGTTTTGCATTTACGTAAGATCCCAGCCAGGACAGTGGGAAAGGCAAGAGGAAATTCGCTGGTAAATGGAAGAAGAACTAAAAAAAATTGGCAGAGAAAGAAATGTTATTTTCCAGGCTACAATAGGATATGACAAACAATGGATGTAACTTAGAGTTATTTATAAAAAAGCTCCTTTTGGAGCAGTGACCTTCTCGTCTAACTTTTGTAGAAGATGGAGATTCACCCCTCCAGGGGAGGAGGGCAAGCAGAGGATATTTTAGATTTAACACCTCATTCCTTCCCTGCCTAGGCTATGGGAACCTGAGCCCCAGCACTGCGGCTGGTCGAATCTTCTGCATCTTATTTGCACTCTTTGGGATCCCCTTGAACCTTGTACTCCTGAATGAAATTGGGCAGCTGATGCTGTTGGGGGTTCAGCGTTGTGCCCACCACCTGGAGGAGGTGTTTCACTGGCAGGTAAGCAATGTGGACAGGTATGCCTCACCCTCGAGTTCAGGGAAGAAAAGATAGAAAGGGCATTATCTGGTATTTCGGATCCTCTGATTAACGAGAACAGCTTGCCTACCTATTTGGCCAAAAAGGCAAATAATACTCAAGGAATAACTGAAAGCAAATAAATTTAGTTAATGACAGCTCTATGAAGTGTTAGATAAGGTTGTTTATTAATCAAGGGAACTTCCATGATGAATGGCTTCCTCTACAGCAACAGAAGTGCCGGAGTCTTAGAGCCATGCACAGTCCTAGGATATCTGGTCTGTTTATCGTCAGTCATAGAATTGCACACATAATTTACATGGAAACACTTGTGGAATAGGCTTTAAACTGGCATGAATTTAGGCCCAGTTTGTCTTGACTGGGAGAGCCATACCATTTATTCTAGTGGAATGTCATGTGTGGTTTTGTGGAGTCCAGCATCACCTTCAACCAGAAACTGAGCTGGACTTTCCCTGCCACCCTTCTTGTGAAAGTATCTTCCTTTTTTTCTGTTTTACTAGAAAAAAGCTTCCCTCCTGATTAAGACCTGTGCACTGGTAACTGGATTGTTATTGTTCCTCCTGCTACCTCCCTTTTTGTTCTCTGACAAAGAAGGCTGGTCTTATGAAGAAGGCTTCTACTATTCCTTCATTACCCTCAGCACTATTGGGTTTGGAGATTATGTGATTGGTGAGTAGTTCATATTTCATTGCGTTCACCTGCTAAACATCAAAGCCAAATGTGTGGCCTATGAAGCTGTAAATTTGGCAGTTTTATACCACTAACAATCCACAGACCTGATGAGAAATACATTGTGGTAGGCATTTGACAGGTTGGAGAAGACATGATTTCTGAGATAGTAGTGCCACCTGTGGAAGAGCAAAGAAATTGTTTTCCAGTCAATGAGTAATAATCTTCCAGCATTCAGGAGATCTGCCCCTTGAATGACTACACCACCAGACTGGAGTGCTACATTTTTAATCACAGCAGTTGCTGATGGTGCACTTGGTATGCTCCAGTGCATCAGCAGTGATTAGTTTTAAGCAGATAGCTACTCTGCATCACCACTGACCATTGCCTCTGTCAAAACCCCAGATAACTGCTTTCTAAAAGGTAGCTTAAGTCACTTAAGCACCAGGCACAGCCTAGTTTTGGTTGCCAAAACCCTTTGCCAGAGGAAGTGGGTTTGGACTCATGCCTGATGCATTTGCTGAAACACACAACACACCTTTCTGATAAAGTCTTTCTCATTAAAACCGAATTGATAACAGAAAAAACAGGCACCCTGGAATCCCTGGGAGACAGACTAAAACATCTTATTACAGATTCTTTATTTTCTTCATAGTGCTTGCTTGATGCTTAGACAACCTAGTGGTGGTTACCTTAGAACTTGTCTATAATGCATCAAAGTTATGACTAGCACTTGTGTGGGCACACTTAAATGAGCTGGAATCAAGTTAGCTTGGGCAAGGGTAGCGAGATGGAGCTTAACAAAAGCTAGCTAGTTCAGCATTTTCCTATGCTGATTTTATGGATGGTGCTGAACTCTGTGCTGCAGCAGCTTTACTTCTCTCGGTTCCTAGTAACTGGTTTTGAAGCTCTTCACTATTATACCTCCCATGTCCAGGCATATCTTCAGCAGTGTGGTGCTTTTGTAACTGGCATGCCGCCATAGATATGCTAGGTTCAGTATGGGAATAACTGAATACGTCAGTGACCTGTGGTATGTAAAGGCCAAACTATTTTGGCCTTACAATCCCATGTTTGTGCTTTATGTCTCAACTTAAAAATAAGCAAGGCCAGGGCATGGGTTCAAGTGACTGTCATTATTTTGTGACTGTCACACTCTTTGCCCACTAGTGAGATCTTTGGCACTGTTCTGGACCAGGTGAATTCTGGGGGATATCACATGCCAGGTGAGATGCCCAATGTTCCCTTTGAACATAGCTGCTCTGTTTTGGGGCAAATGTAAGCCAGGCTGTGGCACTTGGATTTGAAGTCATAGAGTGGTCCCTAGCCTGGTTTATTTAGTAATATTGATGTAGCTTCTCTTACTGGCCCTGAAATCTGTTAATTTACAGTCAGTAAGCCCTTCTGTTGGACACGAGGTGCCATGTAAGTCCTAAACGGCTTCTGATCTTCTCATCCCCAAGACTGTACCTGACAGGTGGACTCTGTGGATAAAGCATTCTCCTTGAAAGCCTCAAATAGCCCTTCCCTCTTGTTTTCATTTATTATTTAGAAGCAAACAATTTTTAAACCTTTGAATTTAGCATTGGTGAAAGGTGCTTGTTTGAAGGATGAACATAATACCCTTCCTGGTTGAAGTTCACCTTGATGTAGAAAGCCAGCCCAAAGACCAGTTACCACAGAAGTGGTTGGTAACTCCCAAACACTTACCAGTGGCTTAGTGACAACCTCAAAATGTCTTGTGGTTCCATTATATTGAAAACACATACAATGGGCATTATATAATATAGAATAATAAATAGATGTAAAAGATTGGCTGCTTAACTCTTAACTGACTAGTTGCTACTCATGACAGTCTGCAGACAGTACCAGTTCATGGACCACAATCTGAGAACTGCTTGTCTGTGCAGGTAATGACAGGATGGTATTCCTATATACAACCAGTCACAGATGATAAATACCTAAACATCTGCCATTGTGGATGTCCCATTTCAACCCAGCCCTATGTGTACTTTTCATTGGAATGTGGTATGGAGAGTGGCCTCCAAGTTCACGGAGGTATCTGTCGCCCCATACGTGTTCACTCCTTGCCCATACGTGTTCACTCCTTGCCCATACGTGTTCACTCCTTGCCCATACGTGTTCACTCCTTGCCCATACGTGTTCACTCCTTGCCCATACGTGTTCACTCCTTGCCCATACGTGTTCACTCCTTGCCCATACGTGTTCACTCCTTGCCCATACGTGTTCACTCCTTGCCCTTTGTCCTGAAAGTATCAGGTGTTCTGTAGTATCTGCTGCACTGTAGGTATTCAGTTATAAAGTGACAAACCTTTCTCAGGTAAGGAAACTAAATAAGACCCGAGAAGCAGTAGAGAAAAAGACTTTGCTGCCACAGATTTGTATCCTGTACCTTACCTGTGTTTGTAAGGCTACTGGAGCCTGCTTTACTGATACAGCCCAGTCACTTCATAGGGTTGAGCTCATTCCTTTGCTTTGCCTCTATTATTATTAATTACTTCTGACAGTAACTTAGCACGTGGAAGCCTCTTTGCACCAAGCCTTGTGGAAACACAACCAAACATACAGCTTTGCTCCAAAGGGATCACAAAGTACGTAGCTGAGCAACCAGGCAGAGGTAGTATAATTTCAAGCTATCTTCCAAGGCTTGGTTGTTCTTGGAGGTTTTGGAACTGCTCAAGACCCTTCCTTCCACTCTTCAAGACTCACTTGCTCGCTTATACCTGGCTTAACAAGATACATACACCAGTACATAAAACCCACTTACCCCTCTTCCTGCAGGGGACCCCTGTTACATACTAATACAATATCGTGATGTAGAGTGATAAGTAGAGAAATGAAACTGTGCACTTGAATGTGAATAACTTCACTTTGACATAGATGTAATTTGGGATTTGTTTTTATTTCTTATAGATAATCTTTACAATTCCTAGGGAGCTCTAGGCTGTTGCTGACGTATTGTAAAATGTACTTGCTTACAACATCTCTTTACATGCTAAGCACACTCATGCTTTATATAGAATCACTAATGTTAGGTCATATTTCCACTGTCTTTGCTCTAAATGTAATGTCTCCTTTGAGGCACTGTTGATCCAATCTAGAAATGTTTTGGGCAATTCTCTTGTAGGGATGAACCCAGACCGCACCTATCCAGACTGGTACAAGAATGTAATCTCTCTGTGGATCCTCTTTGGGATGGCTTGGCTAGCACTGGTTATCAAATTTTGCATCAACTTTCTCGAGAGCTCCAGTGACTTCTGTCAGTGTGACAACAGTACAGAGATGACAGAAGATTTAATAGATGGCAACAAAAATGGTGTGACGGACTTCATGATGTAGAGATCTGCAGTGACAAAGACACAAAACCAAAAGGACCAGATGAATTTCCCACCTACACACATCCTACAGAAGCACTCTAGGGAAGAAACATACCCTTGGTGTCTCTTGGGTTTTAGTACACCAGAGATGCACCACTTAGAAATGTGGGAATGGAGCTGCCCTGACATTTGCGTGGGGTGAAAGCTTGCTTACTGAGCTTGAAATGCTTCTATTCTGAATTGAGCAATGACAACAGTTTCATTTGCAGCACCACCAAGAATTATCAACGGGACTCTTAGCCAAAAGCAGATTTACAGAGATATTGCCTACCCTCTCACCTCAATAAATGAGGTAAACTTTGACATCTGTATGCAACGCTAGCTGTTGTCCTTTTCTTTCCATGCAGAGTTCTTGCAACCTCTTGTACATATGGCATTTTGCAAATATGACAACTAGAAAAGCAAGTTCCATTTAATGCAGGAAACAAATTGCCTGTTGCTAAAAGACAATGAAAAGCACTATTTAAAGCCACCTGGAAGTCACTGCAAATGTGCTCCATCACCTATATGCATGTGCTTGCCAAAGGTGGTAACATGCGTTTGCTCTCTATTAGTACATGGATGGCAGAGCTTGTGGAGGTGCCTAATAGAAACAGATCATTCAATTTTTTAAAAGAAATTTCTACATCGGATGTCCACTAATATTAAGAGACTAGGTAGGCTATTCCTTACTCCAGAATTTATGTAGGATCAGCCTTTGTAAAGTATTATGTAGACCAAATGTCATCAGCTAAATGTGACAGTTCATTTAGATAGATTTTTATTTTGCCACATCTTAAAAGCCAGAAAAGGAGGACTAGGGGCAGTCTTAAATGCCAGCGATTCCAAAATTCTCCTGTGGCCAATGTTAACAAGGTCTACTTTAATTCAGAAACAGACTGCAGTATTTTCAACTGTGATCAAGAGATGCTATTCTGATTAACTTCTCATGTCATAAATGAATAGCGTATCTGTTCTAGCTAACATCTTTTATATGAGCACAACTATCTCTTGATCTGTGGAATGCCAAACCTGCTTATTTGGCCTTTGTGTCAATTATGGAACAGAACTTTTGCTTTTTTAAAATTCCATTAAATTTTCAGAAATCTTTTGATAAGTGATGCCATTTATAAAGGCTCAACAGAGTCTAACTCCTGCTGCTGTTTATATACCCATATCTAATCTTCTCACTTTCTTATTCCTGTTGTGCTACTTGCATTCAAGAGCATTAACTTTAAGAACTTGACCATAGCAGTAAAACAGAATGAATCATTTGGGTGAGCCTTCAGCTTCTGCATTGGGCCAAGATTCCATGTGGACTGTGGAGAAAAGACTGAAAACACAGCCTGTTGGAGTATGGGACTCAAGAATTGGAAATATCTGTAGCCCAATTCACAGAAATACAGTGAGTGAAAAGTTTACAGTCTTCAGGAGCACAAGTTCTGGAACACGTGTCATGAAAAAAGCATTTCCAGAACAGGTCAGTCTGAGTGTTGATATGTGATGGAACTGATTACAGGAGAAAATGCAGAAAAGGAATCTGCTGGATGAAATTTGGTCTGTCAACCTTTTGTCAGCCTTCTTGTCATCAGCCTTTTGCTGACTCCATAGTAATAAATGTTCTCTCAAATACTGTTTCAATGGGCAACAGAGATAAGAAATGGGAGGTAGTGGAAATCTCAGGTCGTAGTTGGGAAACTGATGCAAAATAAATACATTTCAATTTTTTGGACATTGGGTAGTTTATTTAACAGCCTTTATCATAAAAGTTTCCTGTTTCTTCTATGTTTTGTCTTGTTTATTTTCACTGATGGATACAGAATGTAGGTTTTCCTAATGTTTGTAATAGGCTGGCGTACAAGAAGACTAAAGTGTATTTCTTAAGTGAATCGCAATTCCACAGCATAAAATGTGATACACATTTATGCACATTCTTTCATGCATATGCTTTGCACTTTCTGTCGGGTGCAAAATTTAGTAAATACAACTGTTATCAGAAAATCCAGATGCCCAGAAGGTAGTAGGAGTTTCTACTGTCAAAGCATGGGAATGGCTATGCAAAATCTTTTTCAACTTTAACTTGAAATGTCACAGGCTCTGGGGATTTCTACCAGCTCTGCTCTTCAATGAGAAGGGTTAGCTTGAGAGGAGTTTCTTCTTTTCAATTTGAATGTCTGTTATATTAATCACATCTAACTTGTATTCCCATGTATTTGTAGTTTGAGGAGGAGATTTTTCAAAAGTGCCTTAGAGGTTTGGGCACCCTGAGTCGCGTGCCTTAGGACAGATAATACACACTTCTGAGAGCTAAAAGGAAGAGGAACTCTAGGAATAATCCTGAAAAAAGGAAAAAACAGTACTTCTTCATAGATCTTGGTGCTTCCACTGTATGTCAGGGTTCAACCACAAACCTAAGCATGTGGCTAGGTCTCAAGGTTACTCAGTATCTGCCCCAGCAATCCTTGCTTATTTGCTTCTTTCCATGGCTGTGCTGTTGTATTACTCAGCTGCTCACCACCAGTGTAGTCCTGCCACTGTCTGATACAGCGTGCTTACTGGAGGTGCATCTGAACTGCTTGCAAGCCACATGTAACTCCAGAGCTGCAAGTTGCCTGCATGTGTCCTGGACCACCCCAACAAAATATGAAATAGGTGAGTCAAATACCATCTCTGCCTGGGTTCTCTGATGCTGAATTAGCACATTGCCACTAATGAATACCCTTTTATTGACAGTTCCTCAGCTAGCTTTTCATATGGACAATAGATAATATTGTCTTCCCACAAACTTCTGTGCCTCTAGTCTGTCTGTTCTTTATAAAGCTGTGCTGTGATTAAATGACATGGAAGAATTTGTTCCCAGAGGAATGAGAAGGAAGTGGAGTTTTGCAACATCACAAAACGTCATCACCGATGTGTCTACTCTACCAAAATATGAAAGGTTATCTGCTCAAGGGTAAAATAAAGAAAACAAAAGCATGGTGCTGTTACCATTCTTGTCACAGCTGACTTGAAGTCTTCTGTAATCTGCATTGGAAAATTACAGATGCTCCTTGATTTTATTATTTTTTTATAATGTTTCTTCCTGTTCAGATGAGTGTGCAGTTTCCATTAGTGATTTCGAGTTAGACTGTCACTGCAATTATTCTTCACAAGTCAATTCTTCCTTATTACCCTCTTTTCTTCCTTGGGAGGAGCAGGGGCTGGAAACAGGTTTGGTTAGTAATGGTAATGGTAAATATTTATGTAACATTGGTGTCCAGAGGCTTTTTCACAATTACATAGAGCATAATGTGCTTCTGACCTTTATACAGTTTCCCAGGAAATCAATCTCTTAAAGCAAGAAAATAGGCCTCTCTAGGTCCCGTACTCCAAGACAAGTCCTGGCTTCAGCCTCAGTGTTTCTCATGCTGGCTCTTTCAGCTAGTCCGAAAGAGATGTTTACCCCTTGGGGAGAGATATGTCCAGAAATATGTAGTAAAATGTCCCAGCAACATAGTACAAACTGCTCAGAACTTCACAGTTTTTAATAGTCTGGTTGACTACAGTATTTTAAGATCCCTATACTAGAAAAAAGGTTCTTTTCAATGGTGCCCCGTGACAGGACAAGAGGCAATGGGCACAAACTGAAACACAGAAGGTTCCTCCTAAACACCAGGAAACACTTTTTCACTGTGAGGATGACCGAGCAGTGGCACAGGTTGCCCAGAGAGGTGGTAGAGTCTCCATCCTTGGAGATACTCAAAAGCTGTCTGGCTCTAGGTTCAGGGTCATCTCTCGGTGACCCTGCTTGAGCAGGTGAGGTCCCTTCCAACTTCAACCATTCTGTGTTTCAAGGTGAAGCAGTCCTCTTCCTCATAGTCCATAGTCCACGGTCTGCCACTGTCTCCAAACTATCTCCACAAACATTCAGGTTGTACTCGCAGCAGGCTTGGTAGACACGATTCTTCCTGGAGAAGAAATGGATCTTTCCAGTCTAAGTGAGCTCAATGGGGTGGTCTACTCATGTACATTTTTTATAAAAAAACTACAGAATTTTCCTTTATCTACATAAATATCAACCAACCGAGCAATTTGTAGACACTAATTCTTTTTCAGAGATCTCACAGAGAACAGCTTTATATGAAGGATGCTACAGAGAGATACAATTTGTTGTGGGGGGTGGGCTGTCTCCTCCAGATGTTTATAGTGCGTTATGCTGTTCAAAAAAAGTGCAGTAGTGTTTAGTTTGGTATATTCTCCCCTCATTGTTATATAGCTGCCCACAAGTTCCAGCGAAAGGATTCAACACTTCATTGCTGGCATGCTTCAGGTAAGGCAAATCGTACCTCGCTTTGGTTTACCCTTTCTAAATTAGAGGCTCACATTGGTACTAATTGCCTACTTACCAGTTGAATCATGGCAAAATGTTAATGTAATTAGGTCTTACAATATGAGCTTGGTACTTGCCATCTCTGTAAATATTCTGGCTGATGGGAGAGGGGGATGCAATAAAAAAACTGGTCTTTTTTAGTACTGTTGTGCTGTGGCTTAGGGAACCACATGCTTGGTAGTGCTTCCCCTTCCAGTAGTTCTGGCTGTGTGTGAGGTAGCGTCAGGGCAGATCATTTTTGCAATTGCTATTGAGCACCTTTTTGGTTTTAGAAGGTTTCTTTTTTCTTTTACTACTTTTTTTTTTAATATCTCATATAAGTATGTGGAAACTTACAGTTGAAATGGAGTTGAGTCTGAACATCTAGGCAGCTATCTCACATGCTGTGCAGTTCTGGGCAAAGATTCAAAGGTTTCTCAGAAAGATGAGTGATTACAATGGAACAATATCCGTGCCCTTAAAAATTCTCATATCTCAGGACTTGAACAGCCGGTTTGGGTTTTTGTTTAGACATAACTTGATATATGTGTATTAAGCTAGCACTAAGCAGATAGAGAGGATCTCTGGTACCTCCAAGGCCAATGCACGTTGCAGTAAGAGCTGCTGACAAGCTGTCACTGTTGTTGAAGGAGACATCGGCAATGTGGCATCCAGAAACTGCATACTGGGGTAGGACAAAATGAACTTCAAGAGAACACTTGAAAACTATTTTAAGATCTTCAGTGCTGAACAAGGTTTCAAAGGATTATTGTATTCTAAAGATGTTAATATACGTGAAGATATGGTCTCCAAAACTTTTTATTCCTCTTCAAGTTTTGAGCTAAGGTACCTTTATTTTTAAGGAAGTTGTACAAGAAGACATTCCCAGTAAAAAAATTGATAGATCCATACTGCTTGAGTCTAGGTGCTGGAGCTCCCTCTTGGGGCAGAAGTAATGCAGTGCAAGTTAGAGAGGCTTTGAAACTGTTTTAATTTTTATGGTAACATGTAACCTGTTTCTTCCATGTTCCCTGCTACTGACTTAAACTCGCTCGAATGTAAGATTTACTCTTGAGTAATGCAAGTTTCCAAAATCAAGAACGTGCTTACCAAAGAAAGCTGTAACAGATGAAAACAGAAAGGGAGGGAAAATAATAGGAAAGAAAATGTGGAGAAGGAGAGAAGCCTGTGGAGTTTGTTACTTGTTCCTAAGAAGCATGCTTATCAACCTTGATTAGGTTCATAAACTTTTTTGGTAATGCCTTTAAAAAAACATGTTAAATAAATTAATCTGTATTTGGTCAGTGATTGTGGAAAGGTTTCAGACAGCAATGTATCTGAGTGAATAAAAAGGACCTATGCATAAAGTCAGGGTTGTACAAATCTGCCACCAGAGGCCAAACTGAAGAAGACCCAGATGTGGAAATGGAACAGGGAGGCGCACAGTAAGGACAGGGTCAAAAAGAAAGGATGAGCTGAAGCAAGTGGAAATCCAGTGAGGCAATATTTGCCCAGCTGGCTATGATAAATGAAGAATATCCATTCTTTCAATACAATAAAGAATTAGGATTAACCTAATTTGGATAACTACTGATAACAGGGCATGACTGTACCATAATTGCTATTACTCTAGAGGTAGTTCCATTACAGGTTGGAGTTGCAAGATAGTGTTTTTAAAGCATTTCAGTTCTCCTCCAGATTCATACTGTGGTTAATCCCTTTTCCCACTACTCTTTTGGATCCCCTCCCATTTAGAACATTATCCTGGTAGTGAAGATCCACTGCACCTCAAATAGATAAACATGGTGCCTTGCAAATACAGGTTTAAATTGATAGGCTTTGGGTTAAAGTGTTAAAATGCTAATTCTGTGAGGTATAGCACAGAAGAATATAATTCTAGAAAGCAAATGGGGTGGATGACTGCTTGTTGTGCTGGAACTATCATAGTGCCTGGCAGGTTTGGCCTTACACAGTTTTGCTGTCAACAAAGCACAGTGAAGAGTTTAATTAGTTATGAGCTTTGAAATAAGGGAGAATTGCTCCTTAATAAGCAGTGAATGTAAGTCAAGACTGTAATGGAACATGACTAGTTTGGGTGCACCCAAAATAATGCCCTGTCTCAGATCTTCCTTAATAAGGAGACTCAAGCATCGTCACCGTTTGCGTGAGAGGTCTTACACACCATCAAGCCCAGAGATACAAAAAGCTTGAGTTCTACTTTTCAGTGTCTGCCCTTTGAATTTTGAACTATTATTGCAATGCACAGCATCAGATTGTGTCTCTGTGTGTTTATGTGAAAGAGAGAGAAAGAAATGGTGCCGCCAATATTCACAAACATGTTAACGTCATGTTAATTCTTACAGCGCATTCCCCACATGATTCCAACCCCTTTCCCAGCAAATAAAACCACCTCTCATGATTTCTTCTTCACAAAACATTTCTTTCTCATCCTTTCTTCTGTTCCTGCTTCTGCCTAACCAGTCTTGTTCCCTCACGAGTTCCCTCACCACTCCTGGGCCAAAATCATCTCTGTTCCTCTTGCATTTCCTTTGTATGCTCAAACCCTTCTCCTGTACCAGGTAAAAATATGTACATCAGAGCCCTTCTCTGCTATGCTGGGGTCAGCAGTGTATAAGACGGGAGAGGAACAGTGGATTTGCAGGGACTACTTTTCCTGCTCCCACTCTCTTCCCTTAATGATGTTAACTCTCCCAACTCTGGAGAGGGTTGAGATCTTCCTGAAGCCGTGAAAAGCCAAAATCAGAATTCAATAGTCTTGGTGACTATTAAGCAGGTATTCTTTATTGCGGCGCCGGACGCACAGGGGATTGCTCCTCCTAATGTGTGTGCCGCACAGGGTTAATGGCATAGTTTATGTACTAGTTTTACATACATATTCATTACATTCCTCAGAAAAGGCAGGGATAGGTAAATTTTTCTTTCAAGAGTTCATATAAAGGTCTTACTGGTAGTCCATAGTTATCAATCCACAGGTGACACCAACTGGTCATCCCCAGGAACATTCTAAGTTCTTTTACCATTTGGGGAAGAAGGGGTTTGCAGATTGCTTCTTTCCGTGATGTCCCCAGTTCCTGTTGTCCTCCAGAAAGTTCATATCCTAGGTAAGTCACCTGTGTCACACCATCTGGGCTTTCTGTTGAGAGACTCGATATCCATTTAAGCCTAAGAAGTTTAAGAAGCTTACAGTCTATTAAATACACTCTTCCCGTGTTTCCGTGGCTATTAACAAGTCATCTACATACTGCAAAAGCGTTCCATTACCTGGGGTGGGGTGATTCCAAGACTCGAGTTCCTTGGCTAATTGATTGCCAAAAATGGTTGGGCTGTTCTTAAATTCCTGGGGCAACACTGTCCAGGTAAGTTGGGTCTTAAGTCCTGTTGAGGGGCTTTCCCACTCAAAGGCAAACAATTTCTGACTTTCCTTGGCTATGGGGAAGCAAAAAAATGCATCCTTTAAATCTAAAACTGTAAACCAGACTTGTTCTGTTTCTAACTTTGTCAACAAAGTGTACAGGTTGGCCACCACAAGGTGGAGATCTTTAGTTATTTTGTTAATTGCTCTTAGATCCTGTACTACCCGATAAGTACTGTCAGGTTTCTTAGTAGGCAGTATAGGAGTATTATACTCAGATTCACATTCAACAAGTAATTTGTTCTGCAGCAAATTATTTATCGGTTTCTCTATCCCTTTTTGGTCTTCAGTTCTCAAGGGGTATTGTTTCCGTCGCACAGGGCCAGCTCCCTCTTCAAGTTCTATTACTATAGGGGTAGCATTTTTCACTCTCCCCAGAGTCCCTGTAGCCTATACCCCTGGAAATACTTGGTTGGCTATCTCTGCTATCTCCCCTGAAGTCCCTTCCTCCTCTCTATGAGAGATTAATGCCAGGCTCAGAAGCTGAATCAGTTGTTCCTCTTTCACTTTTAACTCCATGCTTCCTTGTTTGAAAACTATCTCAGCTTCTAGATTTTCTAACAAATCTTGTCCCAATAGGGGTTTGGATGAATTAGGTAAATACAGGAATCAATGTACCCCAATCTCTTTTCCCAGCTTAAATTTGAGTGGTTTTAGAAAGTACGCCTTCTCTTATTGGCCGGTTGCTCCTACTACAGTCACAAAGTCTTTACTCACATCTATCAATTCTTGATTCAAGATAGAGAAAGAGGCTCCTGTGTCTACTAAAACTTCTACTTCTTTCTCTTGTCTCCTTAGCCTTATCTTAACCAGTGGATCTGCTAGGGGAAATTCCCCTGGTCTCCGTCAATTGTCCTCTGCTTCTGCTATCGAAGTTTGTGGGGTTCTTTTCGGACGTTTGTTCTTCCGGTGTCCTTTCTCATGGCAGTGCGCATATTGATTCTTTCTCAATACATTCCCCAGCCCTCCACTATTTCCCAAGAGCCTTCCTCTTCCTTATCCTCTGAATCTATCATTCCTTCCTGTTCCAAAGCTTCCACTGTGGCTGTTGCCATTACTTTTGTTAATTTTCCTCTATCTGTATCCTCCCGATTCCTAAAAACTCTCCATACCTCCTCAATCAATCTCTCAAGTTTCTTATTTCTGGTTCTTCTAACTTCTGCAGCTTCTTTCTTATATCTGTACATGATTGCCCCAGGAATACAGAAAAAAGTTGTTGTCCCACATCAGAGGAGGGATCTACGGTGGTGTATTTTTGCATGGCATTTCTCAGTTGATCCAAAAATTCAGTAGGGGTCTCTTTCTGCCCCTGTTTGATAGCATATAATGCTGACGAATTTACAGCTTTTGGATTGCATTTTCTAATCCCAATTTTATCCAATCTCGGTATCTTTTTAATAGTCTATAATCACACCCGTCATTGGGGTCCCAATGTGGATTAGTCAGGGGGATGTAATCGTCCACATTCCCTTGTAAGGTTCCCCCAGTAATCTGGGCCTGCACATGGGTTCATGCAGTTTTTAACATCAATTGTTTTTCTGTCTCAGTCATTTCCCTCAAAATCAAATCTATGTCTGTACAATCAGGGTCTTTATTATTAATTCAAATCATTTTGCCACTCGAGAGGGGTCACCCCAGTATCCTTTAGCTACCTCTCTCCAGGCATCTAAATCAGTAGTGGAAAAGGGTACTTTTACCCTAGCTGGGCCTCCTACCCCCATCACTTCTTGCAGTGGGGCTAGGAGCTGTCAAGCCTTCTGAGTCTTACTCCGAGCTCATGCTGTAACCAGAGAAAAACTATCCATTGCTCCTTCTTCCTCACTGTTGTCATCTGTTTCAGGAGCGGTGGGGGTGGGAGAAAGAAGTTTGATACTGGGGGGGGGGTGGAAATCCCAAATCTTCAGGCTGATCCCCTATCTCCTCTTTCTTCTTTCTAGGGTTCACGATTTTCAAACATCCCTGCCCAATATTACATGCTGAACATTTTCTCCTGCTCCTTTTTTTCTTTTTTCATTTTCTAAAGATAAAACTAGGGGATTTTGTGGTGGAATATTAATACCGCAATCTTTCAGCCACTCTGGATGATTCCACAAGGTGGAAAACATATCTGCATAAATAACCTCAACCCATTTTCCCCTCTCTCCACAAGAAAAATATTAACTGTGACACAGTGTTATAATCCAAAGATCCATTAGAGGGCCATCTCTCACCATTTTCCAGTTTATATATGGGCCACCACTGATCACAGTACTTAATGCTTCCTTATTCACACTCCCACTTGGCGGTCCTCCTATTTCTTTCCAATGAGCTAAAATACATATAGAGGACTTTCCTCTGGAATTTCACTGCTCTGACTTCCCCCCATTTCATTTTTGTATTTATAAGGCACACAGGATGTCAGTGTGTATGCAGATAAACAATGTTAGTCTGTAATAAAGTTGATAATCACTTAGTTTGTCTCCAGTCATACCCCCTCTCGGGATAATGGGACTGCAGATCAGAATGCCACTCTTGCCCTGCAGCTGTGCTGTGTTCCAATCACCTGCCACTCACACCAGAGTTAACTCAGCTCATTCGCACTTATCAATTTTACAGTGCCTGACAGGTATATCCAAGTTCAGTGTCAACAAGCCAGTATCTGAGTTCAGTATCAATAAATCCGTATTAGCAAAAGTACAAAACTTATGTGGGTTATGTAAGTTACCAATACCGGAAAGCATGTTATTGCAGAAGTATGGAGCTTAAACCCGCGCCCGTACCAACGTACTAAATACCAGAGTACGCCACTCACAGCGAGCATGCATGAAACTGGAAGCACGAACGCTTGTAAAAGTGAATGCTTATAAAAGTTTTATACCAATACAGAATATATACCCTCAGGCACTAACAGGCTGGTATACGGTGCTCAGCATAGGGCGTCTCCTACAGCTTATGAGGACCTTCCAGATGACTAGTCCCCAGATTCCAGAATAGAACAGAAAACCAGAATTCAAAGAGACTTTAAAGAATGCCTTTATTCCTTTAGTTGGTCCTTGTCTGCTCCCACAGTGATTCAGATGAAGTGAGGAGTCCCTCCAGGAAAAATCCTGGGGGTACCCTAGGGAGCTAATCAAGCCAGTTTAAAAAAAAAAAAAAAAAAAAAGCCAAACAGGTAGACAGGACCCCAGGCTTACTCAAGCGTAGTGAAGTGCCTTTGTCTGGACTATGTCTAGATGTCAGATGTAAAGCCAATGCTTTGTCTTGAAAAACTGAAATAAAGTGCTTGGGGCTCATATCTGGGAAGGAGGGACCCATTTTCAAGTCTCCACTCTAACTCAGGTAGGGCAGGCCAGCAGTATGACATGAATGCCATCTACCTGAGGTTCACGGGCAGGCCACGTCAGCCACTCTTGAAGCAGTTTCACTGTTCATAAATTACTAACTTGGTAATGAGGTGGGGAACTATTACCCACCCTCTTTCTTGCTTGATGAATTACTACATGTGTAAATCTTTAGGTGGATTTAGCCTTTAGGGAACGACAACAATAGGAAGAGAAAGAATAGTCCAGTGCTTGGATAGCAGTAGCCAGCAGTGTAAAGAATTGCTGTCACAGATTTTGTCAAGTTAGCTCTCATGGGTCTAGATGCTTGTTGGTTCTCAGGCACTATAACATGTTGGTATTAGATGAACTTGTCACATAGTGGAGCCCTTAGCCCTAAGAAAGGTAAGCATGTTCCCTGTATAATGTATGGGAATGCTTAGATACGTAACTGGGAGACCTCCCTTGTTCTTTAGCAAGGAATTGTCCATGTGAGATTACAAAACCAAACAGAAATGAAAAGAACAAAGGCAGAAATGTCTGACTGAGTCAGAGAGGCACGTGTTTCCAACACAGCACTCGGCCATGATTCCTTCCACAGACATCTACACGTGACTTTTCTGTTTGAGGAAACCCAACAGAGACACCTCAAAACAGCGAGTAGCCAAACGGTTAGGGAAGTCATTCAGGTCAAAGCAATGCAGGTTCATATTTCTGTGTGATTAAAATCAAGGGATTTAAATCTGCATCACAGGAAAGGCCCAAGGCTAGACAAAAGTTAGTCTTTTTCAGCTTCCTGAGCTAAATATTTGTGGCAGGAATAGAAAGGAAAAAGCCAGTGGTTGACTCTATAGCTCACTTGCAAAGGTATGGGGGATGAGAAAATGTGATGTTTAGGATCCATTCCCATGAATGTGAAATAGTTACACCAAGTGGGAGAAGTGTACCTGCAGAGACTGAAAAAGACTCAACTCAAGGTACCTAGCAGCTCCAGCTGAGGAGGGGCAGAAGCTTCAAATCCTGGCCCCAAATCCCAAGTGAGCACCTGCTGAATAGCTAGTAGTAATTTTGAGAAGGTCACTAGTCCCTAAATAGGGGGGCTGAAGCATGTGCAGAGCAATTGCCACTGGAGAGCCCTGAGGATGCCAGTTATGATGCAGAACTGCAGAGCATGGTTAAGCTCTGCTGAGCTCAGTTAAGTTACATGAGACCCGAATGATCTGTTTTAAAGGATGTAGCTGTACATACAGCTGGAAAAAACTGTGCAATGCCATTACACAAATAAATGACATGCAGAAAGTCAGTCAAACTGTGGGTGGATGAGCAAGTTTCTCACCTATAATCTTCCACACCATTTGCTTTGCAATAAGGGTGCAGAGCATGGTTTTACCCTATTTCCGAGCAAAGCTGGCTGATTAAGCAGGGTCTGGTGTGACTGACCTTACATCTGATTTGAGACCTGCACAGCAATCTGTTGATTCACTCTTACTAACAAACACAGGTACTAACTATCAAGTTTGCAGCCCTAGGTGCCTTCACTCAGACGAGCACAGGAGGGTTACTTTAGGTCTTGGTTTAGATGTCTGTTAACTCACTGTACGGTTCAGCAAGTTGCTGTGGGTCAGGGCATTTCTCACCTGAGACATGAGGGATGCTGAAATGTGCACAGACACACACAGCGGTACACAATAAGGTAGGAACAGGATTTTGAATGCAGCAGGTTATGTATATGAGAAACAGTGAAGTATGGTAGGGGGGAAATATAGGATCATGTTGTAGGAATGTGCGTTTCTGGAGTAATTCAAACCTTATCTGCACAAGGAAATATCTGCTAGTTAAACTTGCATTGGTATTGCTATACCAGGAAACCCTCTGAACAAGTGTAAAGCTCGTATTATTTTCCCCAAGGAAATAAAGGCTTATCTTGTTGGAATGAGTGCTGTATTCGCTCTCTGGACCAGCACAGTTGGGCTGGCAAATCTTGGAAGGAGGAGTAAGACCTCTCTTTAGCCTTTTGCTTCTCTGTAATTCAGCTTTGCTAATCATGAAATGGAATTAATGTTCCTTAGTCTGTAGCTCCCAGAAATACTGAGAGAAGTCACTGCTTAAGATTTGTACAGTATTTTCAGAAATAAGATCTCTAATGAGCTCCTCTAATGCAGTGGAGTGCTGTTAACACGCTGTGAGCACCCACACAGTCCCTTGAACTAGGTGTTGGCCCTTGCCAGCAGCAGCATCCACCCAGCTGTTGAGGAGTATGAGACACGGTCCGCGTGGCTGCTGGTTTCTCAGAGGTAATCTAGTTCCTATTTCTGTGGGAAAAAAATGCCTGAGCGCACCTGAAGCTTCATCAGGCACATCAGGCCAAGCTCTGGCTAGCACATGTGGCTGTAGGCCGGCAGTCCCGCATGGCAAGGGAAAGGTAGCTTTGGTAAAATCTTCTGGCGAACGAGAAACCCCGGGAGCCACTGCCACTGCACCAATACCACAGGGCAGTTCCAGCCTTCCCTTATCTCATCCATCTCTAGAACCTTGTTTCTGCTTCTACTGTTCTTTAAAAGGCTTAGTTTGACTGAAAAGGGCACTGTAATGTCGCAGATTGATTTCTGTTAAAGATTAGGCAAAAGACTCATCTCACCCAATATTAGGTATCTATATATAATATAATCGACAGCGCTGCAAGGGTATAGTTTCTCTGACCCACTTTTAGGATAAGGTGAACTTCGCCTGAACAGTGTGCGTGCTTTTCAGTTGTTTGTACAGGAGGCCTTGGCGTTGTGCACATGAAGATGCTGGATGAATCACATCCTAGAGGTCTTTACTTGCCCTGCCTCTAGGCTGCTGATTAGTCTTCTTCTGTGTTAATGGAAATAAAGCAATCACTTTTGCTCTTTTTTGAGGTCAGTTCCACATTTTGATTTTCAGGCACTTGGCAGCTGTGTAACGTTTGGTTTGCAAACACTCCCAGGGAAGGGCTCAATCCAAGCCAATTATTTTCTTTACAAAGAGATAAAAACTGAAACATTTTTCTTTACTCTCACATTTTGGAAAACAATTTTCTGGTTTTCTACCCTAAAATGTTAGTTCCAGGTGTAGACTACTTGTTCCTATACCCTTCGTATGTTTAAAGATCTCCTCTTCCCACCCTTCACCCAAGATTTGTGTGTGGTTCTGTGCTTGGTTTTGATGGAGGTGGAAGTTTTTTTAAAACTCTTCTTTAACAGTCCAGTCATTTTGGGAGCTGGAAAAGGCATGGACACATCTATCCCATGCAACACAGGTACGTGGACTAATAATGCTGACCAATTCCTACCTAAGCTGGTACATTTGAATGATGCACAGCAGCTGTCTCTGGAGAAACTAGCTTGGGTTTAAAAGCAGCAGGCTTTCTTGGAAAGACCCTCCCTGCCAGGTGCTGTGCTACACAGCATCTATCATGCTTGTGCTGCTCGCTGCAATGCTGCTGGGCTAGGTTCCCCCGCGCCCGTGCTCTGCTGCATGGCATAGCCACACCAGCAGCCACCACTTGACGCTGCAGGCACCCCTGCTTCGCTACCATGCAATGGGGAGTGCTGTTCTTAGGAGCCTTAATATGCTCTTAGGTGCCTCCAAAGAGAAATCAAAGGGGAGTTTTTAAAGCCAGCGCTGACTGTAAATTGCGTATAAAAGCCAAGTCTCGCTTCAGCCATTTTCCCATGGAGAAGTTCTCAGTTAAACTGCAGATCCAATCTGCAGGCTTCCTCCCCCTCATAAAAGTCTGGCGATCAAGGTAATGGAAGAACACTAAAAATATACCAGATACTTGTTGGGATAAATGGGCATGGTGTGATTAAAGGCAGTGGATCACATCTTCAGACAATGTAGATTTGTACAAATTTATCTCAGCCAAGAAGGTAGGCCCACAGCCACATTTTCATGTGGAATTGAATGTTAACTCAAAAATGTAAGAGATTTCAGTAGCAGTTCAGTCAGGTTTGTCCAGTCTTTCTCATACTGGAGGCCAGGTAGGAGCTCTGAGCTCCTTCCACTTAAGCCCCAAGTCAAGAATAGTGGTGTCTTATAATGCCTGGTGCAAAAGGGACACCTCTGATTTCCACTCCCACTTTTCCTTCTCTGTTGTGGATGCAGCAGTTGATACATCCCTTGAAGCAAAAGAGGCTCCCTGTGACACAAAGCAGGCACTGATCTGGACAAGACCACTTCCCTGTTTGAAATAGTTAGGTCGGTCTATGCTGTTGTTGTTTGAGGAATGTTTCATGTGGGATGCGCACATTCTCATTTGCACAGTATAACCTCAATATAGGGGTGCTCATAGGCAGCCCAAGAGCCACTTTCAACCCATTGATGAGTCTACCTGCACCCTGAGCATTTTTTCTTTTTTAATCAAATGGATTTAAATTATGTATTTATCTGACCATATCATTCAGTACCCAGCTGTTAAGAATCTGGACAAACCTGACTTGTAATGCTGGTTTCTCCAGTCTCTCTGAGGGCAGAGATAAGAGATATAGGAATATATCTGTTCTGATTCTTTCTTAGTTTTCTGTGTTCCATATAGAGACTGTTGACAGGTTTTACTACCCCATATCTTTTGAGCATGGACTTCTCCTGCATAGGATAATCAAGACTGAGGAGAATAAAGCTTGATGGGTGTCTCCCTATGGATAAGAAAGACATAGCAATTCTAGTGCTGCCAGAGATGAAGAAAGCAGGTGAGAAAGAATCAGCTCAAAGATAATACCGTCAGACACCAAAACCAAATAATGTCACCTGCAGGGACTAATTATTATTTTTTAAGATATGCAGTAACTGGTTTAGCCTCTTCTATTTCTTCAGATAAAATGTTTTCAGTCTTTTTCTTTAAAGATGGTTTTCTTCACAGTGTTGGGAGAATGTTGACATCAACATGTTGGGCTGGTTTGATTGCCACCGCACTAAACTGCAAAGTTCTGGCATTAATAGAAACTGCCAATTTAATTGGAAAACTTTCCATTTCCTGTATCTGTGAAATGTGATTTTAAATATGAGAGTCAGACCCAAGGGGATTATCCAGATTGATTCATTTAAATTAATATCAGTGTCTGAGTGGATGCTCCTGTGGTCAATGAGTGCTTGCACAGCTGGTGTCAACAGCAGGGATTTGGCTTTTATGACCTTGGGACCCTCTCTGAGTGTCAAGGACTGTTAGGAGGAGGTGGGATCCACCTGACAAAATTGGGCAAAAGCATTTTTGCCAACATGCTGGCAAACCTGGTGACAAGAACTTTAACCTAGGAATGGGCAGGAAAGAGCTGATGACAGACAGACAAGTGAGGAAACGGTGGACCAGATTGGTAAGCAAGGGATGCTGGGTGATGTGGATAAGGGAGGCATCAGAAATTACACGTAGGACTGAGGGGTGCCCACCTAAAGCATGTGTGCCTGAATGAGGAGGTGCCAAGAGGACAGCATTGCAAGGGAAGCTCTACCCCTTTTTCTGGGAAATCAACACAACTGGGTGCCTCGTTGAAAGGCCTGTACGCTAACGCAGGCAGCATGGGGAACAAACAGGAGGAATCAAGACGCCTGTGTGCAGTTGCAGGGCTACAATGTCCTTGGGATCATGGAGGCATGGTGGGATATGACTGGGGTGCTGCCATGGATAGAGAGAGGCTCTTGGGGAAGGCGAGGAGGGGGAGTCATTGGTTTTTTTGTTAGCAATGGGAAGGTACGGAGCTCTGCCTAGGGACGGGTGATGAGACAGCAGAGAGCTAATGGACTAGGATTAGAGAGCAGCCAGTGTGGGTGATGCTGTGTTGGGCGTCAGCCACAGACACATGAATGATGGGTAGAACATCTAGGAGCAACTATAACTAAAATTACTTGAACTTTTCTTTTCTAAAGCTTTTTCCACTTCCTTCCAATTTGGGAATGACATTTTTCAAATCTGAACTCTTCTCAAAAAGTATTTTTGGAAAGCCTGAACAAAAACAGTTTAGCCATCTTTGTGTAAAATGACTGCTATGAAAGTAGTCATTTGCCATGACACATTTTTGGCAGATGGCTATTGAACAGCTTTAGGGCCTCATTGGAAATGTCCAGAAGTGTTTTTGAAGTAATTGTATAATTATTATTGGTTATAATAATGCTTAGAGACTCCACCCAGCAATCGGAGACTTAAAGCACTCGATAGTCTGCAAGTGGCAATGAACAGGCAGTGCTCGCCCTCAAGGATTGCAAGAGGATTTGCCAGCAAGAGTGGCTGCATGTCTGCATATCCAGGGGTGAGCAGGACATGGCAGTGACAATGTTACTGAGTTGGCAAACCACAGTCAGCTCTGGAGATTTATTTGGATGTGGGACCACGTTGCTGCTAGCAATTGGCGTGCAGTGTGAAAGGATCGAAAGGCAGGGGGACTGCCATCCCCCTCACGGCGGGACAAAGGCTGCGGCGATCCCCTGGCTCGCTTGCCCAGTCTCTGCGCTTCAGCCTGTGAGTGAGAATTATTCAGGGGAGTAAGACAGTATTGCAAAAAAATCAGCTTTAATGTGAAAAAGAAATCGTTTTTTTCAGGGCAACTGTCATCACCACTGATGATAACAGCCCAGGCATAGGGAAGCGCCCGGCGTTTCAGCAATAAGGTGGACTATCTGAAAGTCAAGTCTTAAAATTGCCAGGAGATGGGAATAATTATGTCACACTTCCCACTCTCGTTTTGATCTTGTTACGCAAGTGTGAGTGAATGTGACATTAGATCCTCTCCTTATAGAAACGTTCCGGCTTAGTTTCACTTGATATGTTTTTGGTTCTGTTCTGAGAGCTACATTTGTCCCAACTTTTGAAGATTGACTTTATTAAACTATTTCTAATGGCCATATTTTATGAATTCACCTTTCACATCTGTGTCTGTACAATAAAGCTGTGCCTCCTGAAGACACAAATGTGGAGGTGTTTCATACTGGTGGAGAAGGCAGTGTTCCCTGAAGCGGTTCATCTCGGATCCATGCTTTCTGTGGCACTTTCATGATCAAAAGCTATGAAATGCTACTCCTGAGAAATGCCGTTAATGTTGAGTTGAGGCAAGTGGACGTTCTTTCCTGAAGCTTTTGGATTAAAAATTTGCAGACATTTTTCAGTCAGCTGTTTATTTCATGGAAAGAAATAAATTTGAACTTTTAAAGATCTAACGTCATGTGACCTTTCAACTAATATACTACTGAATTAGAAGAATAAGAAAAGCCTTAATTTATTGCTGCCTTTTCCCCAAGCTGTTCTTCTTCTAGTTGCATTAAAATGGAATACATTTGGGCATAAAAGATGACAGCTCCTTTTCATGGCCTTTTACTGTATTTTTGCTGTGGCTGGTCAGATGCTTTTATCTAAAGCTGTGTTCTTTACAGTGGAAAAAAATTCTGAGGATTTAAGAGAGTGATAGGGTTTTCAAAGAAAATAAAATTTTCACGCAACACTTAGCGCTGATCAGGAAATAGGATTTCATGATGGCAAAGCTCCGTGCTTTGTTGACAGTGATGGACTTCAGGGTTCATGTTGCAGCTCGGCAAACTTGCCCATCCTTTTGCACTTTGCTCTGCGGCACAGGTACCGTTTGCCGTAGGGGTGGTGGGTAATTCCCCTGCATCCTAAGTAGCAGCTCACACGTGATCCCCACTCCAGGACTTTGGCAAGTGACTGTTACGAGAGGGCTTCTGGGGCTGCCCTGGCTGGGTCATCCCAGGACCCAGAGGGACGGAACCAGAGGGTCTGGCATGTTGCTGGGGAGGTGGAGGTACGTGAAAAATGGATCAGCTGAAAGAACATATCTGAGTGGCACTTGGGAAGGGAAAATGTGGGACTTCTTGGCATGGTGAGAATGCAAAGTGTAGCCCAAGATGGATAGGGGCAGGGGAACTTTTATTGTGATCAAGTGACAGCCGGTAGTTCAAGGAGAAGATTAGGAATAAGAACAAAGGAATAGCGTTTGATTTAACCATTTCTGTGGCAACTTTTAAATAGGGCCAGAGCAGAAAACAGAATCCCTGGCTAGTGTGGTCCTGTGGCACTGGCTGATCCTCCGGCAGGCAGAGCAGAGAGTTGCCTGAGGCAGCAAAATGGCGAGGAGCCAGCCGGGACAGCAATGGTGGGACGGGCAGGGCATGAGTTCTCCAGCTGCCTTCTGCTGAGCCAGCCCTGCTTGCGGGCTACGCCCTCATGATCCGCCAGTGCTGGTATTAAGTACTTTAAATTTTCCCCTCGAGAATCGGAAATCTTCTTTAGTGCTAAGTAATTACAAAATTGCAGAATTGGAGGTGGTAAGGGCCTATTAAGTGAGGCACCCTCCTCTGCCCGCAGGGGATTGTTCAGGGGGAGCTAAGCGATTTAAAAATGGAAGTTCAACCAATTATTCACCTAATAGTTTCGGTTCATCCACTTTTGCCACTGAGATATATCGTATCATCTTTTCTTTGTAAGCAGCGTGAATGGATTATCAAGTTTCATTCTCAAATCATCTGCAAGGCAGATTTGTGTAGAGTCTTTGTATCTCTAAGCAAATTGTGAAACGTAAGCCTCTCCCAACACCGTGACCGAATATTCTCAAGGAAGAAGTTTTAATTTCCTATCTTAATTCCTGCGGGGAGCTCATTTCATGGCATGCGACCTTCAGCTTGAGTAAAGAGTTGCAATAAGGAACTGCATCTAGTTCTGTCTGGTAACAGCTCTGTAAGGCTGAAGTATTCTCCCCGAAAATGAAAGATGAGGTGGAAGCTGAGGCGGCGCTGGCTTTCGGTGATGTAATGCGACCTCTCACCAGCCGCCCCGGTGGAAGCATCAGACTGATAGCAGGGCGGCTGGGTTGGTACCTCCGATTTCCAGACGTGAGGCCGCTCACCGCGGCGCCCCCTCACCCGCGGGGCCGGGGCCCGCTGCGCCGCTCTCCCCGAGGGTGTCCCCAGGCGGCGGCGGCGGGGGAGCATCGGCGCCCGCGGCAGCTCCCTCCCTCCGGCCCCCCGCCGCCGCCAGCGCGGCCGCCGCCGCCCGCCCGCCCGCCGCGTATCCCGGCCCGGCCCGGCCCGGCCCGGCCCTCCCTCCGCCATGGGGCGCTGGCTCGGGACTTCGCATCCTCCCCGCTGGGCGCGCCTGCATCCCTCGGCCGAGGGGCGTCGGTTACCGTGAGAGGCGCCGCTGCCGGGCCGGGCGGCCCTGGCGCCGCGGGGAGGACGAAGCGCACGCTGCTACCGCTGACCTGTTGAAAGAGCCGGGCTTGTTGGGGTTTCCTTTTGTCTTGGTCCTTTTTTAATTCTTTTTTTTTGATTCTTCTCGACGGGGGAAGTTTGCTCCCCAGACTGTGGCCCGGCTTCCTCCACACCCTTTCCTCCTCCTCTTCCTCCTTTTTTCCAGGATCCGCTGCTCGGGGCCAGAAGTGATTTCCCCCGAAACCGCCAGCCCCGACCCCGGCCCGGCCGCCGCGGGGGCTGGAGCTGGGGCACCCCCGCCCTCCGGCAGGAGCTGCCCGCGGGCCCCGGGCTCGCCCTCTCCCCCGCGAACCGCGGAGCGGCCGCGGCGGTGGGGCGGCCCCGGGAGGGCTGCAGCCCCTTGGCGGCGGGGTGCCCCCGGGCTGCCACCATGTCGAAAGTGGCGGCGGAAAGTTGCGGGGTGGCGCCGGCCGAGGACTTGTCCAAGGTGTCGGACGAGGAGCTGCTCAAGTGGAGCAAGGAGGAGCTCATCCGCAGCCTCCGCCGCGCCGAGGCCGAGAAGATGAGCGCGATGCTGGACCACAGCAACCTCATCCGCGAGGTGAACCGCCGCCTCCAGCTCCACCTCGGCGAGATCCGCGGCTTGAAGGTAGCGGGGTGGGCAGGGTGGGACCCCTGAAGTTTCTGCGGTGGCTCCGTGCCCCCCGCCTGTCCCGCCGGCAGCGATCTCATCAGGTGGATGGTCCGGGAGGAGCCGTTACCGAGAATCGCGTGAAAAGTGGGCGAGGACTGGAGTGAATAGCGTTTGATCCCGCTTAAAAATCGAGTGTCCAGTTCAGAGATGACCGACTGTTCGGCGGGCTGTGGAGCGCAGCTGGTGTATGCTCTGCCCCAGTATGCTTTGGGTTGATGGAAAAACTTAAGTCTCGTCACTTTTGTGTTAGGCTTTACTGTTTTTTAGTAGGGTTAAATGATCCTGTCTGAAGTGCACGTGAAAGAATAGCTGGCAGGGCTGTAGACATTCAAAAGGTTTTGTGTAGCTTACGCTGTTTTCTGTCCCTATTTTAAGATGACTTACTCATCTGTCAGGCAGTCTGGTAGGCTGCTGGAGCGAGCTGGTCATTTCCAGGATGCAGTGCAGCGTACGGCAGGTGATGGCAAACCCTTGGGCTCGGTTTTCAGATGGTCAGAACCAGTCCCTCATTTATAGTCTGAAAAAGACGTCAGATAACACATCTCTGATCAAACCATTTTTGACTGCATACTTCTGCAGACTATAGTGAGAGGCAGACCAAGTCTGTAATGACTTACCCCTTCTTAACTCTTTTGTTGGATGAGAAGCATAGTCCCTAGTGTTTCCTTCCCAATTCCGAGGATTGGGAAGATGGTGTGACTACTTACAGCTAATTGCCCTGATGTAGCACGTACATGTGTATTAGAGACCTAGAAAGCTATCTTAAAGTAGGCACGACTACAAAACATTTTCTGTCTTGTTGCTTTGAGAAAGGATGTTTTTAGGAAATTACTTCAGTGAGGTGAGGTTGGAGGGAAGGAGACAGAGTTGCAGTGTGGGCTTTTGAATTATTACGTGAGAGTGCATTAGAAGATAGTTCTTGTAGAATGGCTTTAAACACCTAAATTACTGAGAAACTCTCTTTGATAACAGTGTGGCATAAAATAAATAGCATGTAGGGGAAGACCGTGCCCGTCTCCCACGTTTTCCTGTTCTGCCAAGTATGAGAGTGTGTGTGTGTGTGTGTCCCCTTTATGACAATACATGGTGTCCAGAGGTAAAAAAAAAGACTCCTCAATGACAGTACTTTAGTAAAAATAAAGCTTACATTTTAAATGTAAGTTAAATTACAATAGCATCTTTCTCCCAGTTATGTGCAAAGGTGTTGTGACATCATACGGATTTATGCATCGTCCAGATAAGTAACAAAACACATCAAGGTACATAGGAAGCAGTAACAAATTCCTCTCTCAGTTCTGAACTCCTTAAATGATGTTTAACTTCCACCTTTTGTTCAGAGGTCTCAGCTGGAACTTTTAAAAGGAATTTGGAATAACAAGGTTTTGAGCCCCGCGTTGGTGTCTGGACATCCACCTCCTTTGTCCCCTGTGAAATAACTGGTCCCTGAGTAACAGTGACCAGCCGCGCCTGGCTTTGGTGGATGGGTGCCTCCTGCTGCTGACTGTTGAACTGGGGGCTTCCACTCAAACTTTTTTATTTCACCATGGGGTCATTTTAAATATCTCTCACCAGCACAAATTTTTAAGGATACCTTGTAGCTTCATTGAGATTTCTCCTTTGTCTAACACTGGTTGAAACTGGTCAAGTTTAAAGTTATTTTGAGACAAAGATCAGACAAACACATGCATACGTGCACACAAACCTGGTGGAGTCACAAAAGCTTCTTTTTCTTAAGAAACAGTGCTAAAATGGTCTTTCCATAAGGTTAAGTTTTTAAACAATTGTGGCTGATCTCTACTTCTAATATCATACATAGAAGGAATGAGTATCTAGATGGGAGAAAGATAAATATGGTTGCAAGCCCATTTAATAAACTAGGAGCATAAAATACTGAAAAAGTTTTCTTTGGCATATTATTCTGCTATAGTAATAGCTTGAACTTTTTTGCTTCAGTGTTCCTCACTTAAAGAAGTGTATGGAATCTTGCACTTCATTTTATTAGGAGTGAAAAATCTATTAAGGTAGATCATTTTGGGGTGGTTGAAGTAAGTCTGATTACGTGATGACTGACAAGGCTCTTCTATGCAAATCCGGAACAAAATCAGATAGATCCCAAATATTTTAAATCTCTAAAAAGTTTATATATGAGCATGCTTTAGGGACTAGAGAGTGTAAATGTTAATGATTATTTAATTGAGATTATGATTTCTGATGCACCTTGCAGTTTTATTCAGCAATAACACTCAGGTGAATATTTCTCAAGGGAGTGAGATCATCATGAGAGCGCTTATGATCTTTGCCCAGTTTGGGAGCTAAATTATTCTGATACTTGGCATGAAAATTAATTAAGCACCTGAAACTTTTGTGCTGTATCAGAAGTTAGTCTTTGAACCCTTCAAGACTAGCTCCACGTTATGGTCACTTTTTACTGGACAGCAGCTGTGTTTGTTTGAAGCATGATGCTGTTGTAATATGCCAGATCTATACACGCAATTATTTAGGCCTCACCTGAGTGCTTAGATGATGGGTTTATGGCAGTGTTGTCCACTGGCTTGCATAATGGTAATGGTATAATGTTAATTCTTTTAGACGCTTCTCTGTCATGGTTATCTTTCTTTTAAAGGATATCAACCAGAAGCTGCAAGAAGATAACCAAGAACTGAGAGACCTTTGCTGCTTTCTGGATGATGACAGGCAGAAAGGCAAGAAGGTGTCCCGGGAATGGCAGAGACTGGGCAGATACAGTGCTAGTGTTATGCACAAAGAGGTTGCCTTATACTTACAGAAGCTGAAAGAATTGGAAGTGAGACAAGAAGAAGTGGTTAAGGAAAACCTGGAGCTGAAAGAATTGTGTGTGTTACTGGATGAGGAGAAAAGCGGTGGAGCAGGCAGCCGGAGCTCTATCGACAGCCAAATCAGCCTGTGCCAATTAACCGCAACGAGTACTTACATTAGAGATGTCGGTGATGGGAGCAGTACTTCTAGCACGGGAAGTACAGACAGCCCAGATCATCATAAACATCATCCAAGTACTAGTCCAGAACATCTTCAAAAAACTCGGGGTGAAGGAAGCCCTGAGCATCAGAAACACAGGAGTATCAGCCCAGAGCACCTCCAGAAGCCTAGGAGTTCTGGCAGTCCTGATCATCACCTGAAAGGACCAAGTCCGGAACATCACAAAACCATTGTCAAAGCACCTGAGCAACAAAAGCACAGCAGCAGCAGTCCGGAAACTATCCCAAAGCATGTTTTGAGTAGTAGCCCTGAACACTTTCAAAAGCAGAGGCCTGGTAGTAGCCCTGAGCATCAAAAGCATAGCAGTGGCAGCCCAGATCATCTTCAGAAGCACACGCCGAGTGGAAGTACAGAACATCTCCACAAAGTGAGGGGTACGAGCCCTGAGCATCTCAAACAACACTATGGAGGGAGCCCAGAGCATCTCAAACATCTCAGTGGAGGCAGCAGAGAAGGTACCCTCAGGAGACAAGTAGCAGATGACCTGTCACCTCACCACAGGAGTATATACAATGGAATGAATGGTGGGTCAATACGTTTAGTGAAAACTCACTTTCAAAATCACTAAGGTAGTTTTGGTGCTATTTCAACTGTTTCTGGAAAAGGAATAATGTTTTATGTGAAATGAAAGGTAACAAGACTGGTGTAAGCGTTATTCCTTTAGCAAGTGTATTGCCTGGAATATACCTGTTTGTCCATCCAGCAGGCGTTGGGTGGATTAAAAAAGTAGAGGAAAAGTGCATCTTGAGTGTTGGTGTAAGGTATCAAGAAGCAGCTCTTGGCCTTGGTCCTGCTCTGTGGTTGGTAGATGTAAACTCTTTGTCCCTAGGTAGATTTCGGTTACATCGGAGAGGAATTGCGTGTATTTCTTGTCCTGCCTATATTTGAGTCAGCAGAACGGAGGTGAATGTCTCCAATTTCATTTCTATGTTCCTAACCTACACTGTCTAGCTTCAAAGACTTTAAAATTTCCTGTTTATTGATGGAAGGCTTCTTATATCCTTTTCTATACACTTTGGAAAAGACCACAGATGAAGAGCTAGGATGCATATAAATTAATCTGATAGCTCCTAAAGCTTTTCAAAGCCTTGAGTTTGCATATGTTTAATTATGCCAAATTAAAAATTAAGGATGGTCTTAAGGTTTTGGTTTTTTTCTGGTGTTCTTATTGCTGCATTTTAGAAAGATACCCAATAAACATGCCTAGCTTTTAAGAGCTGTGTATCTTCACTGATTGAAATTAATTACTTTTTTTTAAGATAGTCACAATTTAAGTATTTTGTTATTTTCAAAGACCAGCTGTTACAACAATATTGATATGAATGAAATACAGCAAATGAAATTATAAAAACAAAGTTCAAACATCCTTCTATGCTATAGAAATAAATTTTTATAGACTTAGCAGAATTTCTATAGTCTGCTCCATTTTGTTTCTTCTATGTGCTTTGAGATATTTTCACAAAGGAAATTAGTGTCATAGTTGAAAACCTATTTCTCAGACCTTTACACTTAGATTTGAAGTCAAGCACTGAAGAAAGTGAGGGATTTGCTTTAGTAAATTGTCTTGGATGGAGTTCATGTGTTTCCGTTTTATAACCAGCTGTGAGAAGTTGTGTTGACATCGGTGGAACTGACCACTTGTTGTTGGATCTGCTTGTGAGATGGAGGAGACAGTGAGCTCTGTGCCAGGTGCTGTCCTCGTCCTTTATCATGTCGCGCTCTCCTCTTGGTCCATTTACCTATCATGATTAACTTACCGAATGCCTTCTGTTAAGATGACCTGCTCTGTAGGGGTAAATTGAGATTACATTCAGTGAAATGGGTATGCTTGGCAGGGCTGACAAACCCCAAAGCGGTAAGTGTAGAGGCTTCTCTTTTTAATGTTTTTAAAGTGATTAATAAGATGAGTGTATGACAACTGTGTGAAGATGTGTAATTTGTAAGTTGTAAAAGTTGGTCTTACAAAACTTCCATTAAATACTGTATTTCTTTCCCCATTCAGTTCTTTCTGTTTAAAATCGACCTGGCTGTAAGTAACGTGAAATATGGAACCAGACCGCCTAAAAGTGGCTTCTTACTTGGGCTCACAATGTTCATCAGTCCCGTCACTGGTTATGTAGAAAGGTGATCTGAGGTTTTAAGTATGTGGGGTTTTTTCTGCTCCCAGCATGGTGGGCTTTCTGATATAGTCAAACAGTCTTGTTAAGAACTCAGCTTTATTATTAACAGTGCAATGAAAGCAGTTGTTACTTTAAACTTCAGTTGACCGGCGTCCTTTGTGCAGAGTATTTCAACTATCTACAATTTGGACTTGGGCCACAAGATGCTGGAGGGGGCAGCTGGTGATTTGGGAGCCTTTATTGACTTTAATCTGAGCTTTGCCTGTCCTACGCTTTATGTAATCATTTTTGCAGAGGACTTCTGTCACCAGTAAGTTGTCAAACCTCTCTTCTTTCATATTTATATGATTTGATGCAAGCATGAGGTTTAATTCTGACACTCGTCTGACCTTGGTCAGTGGTAAAACTCTTGACAGCTTTGCTCTGAGGAAGAGGCCTTAAACTTCAGGAGAATACTTGGTCTTGACAGCAAGGCTGAATTGTTTGGGGTTTTTCATGTTTTGATTTTGTCAGCTGCTGTGAAGTTGCGGAGAAGAACAATCAATATGGAAGTGGTAAAAGTGCTGGCCATTATCACTTGTTATTGTTGTGAAAGTAATGTGTAAATCTTAATTTGCATGTTCAGTATATGCAAACCTGCCAACTGAGGATAGATGGGGAACTGTGCATTTAGCTGTAATGAAAATCCTGATCTTTTGCATCTGTTGTAAGTAATGGTGAAATTCTGAGTTAGAAAGTGGTGTGGAAACTCTGAGCAGTATAAAAGGATGCTATTTTTGATTCTTATCCCAAAATCGTTTAGTAAGTATACTACATCATGTTGGTAGAACCTACTTTTTTTTTAAAATATGGAGTATATATAGGTAGTAGCTGTTTGATTGCACATCTGTGTGATTATTTTGCAGGGCACTTCTAATCTTATTGCAGTCCCTGCAGACTGTCATTTGAGCAGCAAGACTGAAGTGTTTGTGATCCTAAATGATGAATAGCAGAGACTAACATCTTTGACTCCTTTGTAAATAAAGCAATGAACCAATTTATTTTAACTATGTAATCAGAACTTGCCAGACTCAGCACAGATCTGCCCCATCTTCCTTGGTCTTGACTCTGAATCGAGCTTCCATACGCTGCTAACAGCTCCTGCTTACCTGGAGTTCTGGTCCTGTCAGCACGTGTGTGACCACAGGGAAGCAATGTACTCAGTAGCGTACAGTTATCTATGCCAGAACTTTGATGGTATTTAAAGACGCGGGAAATGGAGTTAAGAGTATTTGCAGGTTTCTGACAAATTGTTAAGCTAAAGCAGTTGCAATATAATACTGCAATGCTATCAGAAATATGATGTATAGTGGTAGTCTGCTTTACAGGACATAGTATATGCATTAATCATTTGGGCTTTGTGCATATTTTAAACTGTCATGAAGTATGTGGGAAGTTACTTCAGTCTGAAGCTGTCTTTGGTCCATAGGCACAGCTGAAGGAATAAAGGATGAGGTGATAACATTTCCTTTCATAATTCTTCTCTTTTTCTATGCACAAAGGTTTGATCTTGGTATTTTTTCTTGTATGACATGTCAGCTTTCATTTTTAGATTTATAAAGCTTTTAAAAAAAAAATACTTCAGGGTTCTCCTACATATTTTTCTGAAATGGGTGTCCTCAGCCTTTGGAGTGACAAAAAATGGGATGTGAGAGCAAAATTTGGCTTGATGTTTGTTAATTTAAAAGATATGTGTTTAATTTTAAAGGTTCTAACCAAGTAAAACATGGTAACAAATCTTTTGCTGTGATCACACCTAAACATTCTGGGTAATGAACACAGAGGTATTTGAGATAGAAAGATCGCTGAAATTAGAAGAGAAAATACCAGCAGTAGAAACATTTTAAAGAGAACACTTGTGCAGCCTAAAATAATACATGACAGTTTAACTCTGACACAAATACGTGGGGTATAAGTACCTCTATATACATTAATGTGCTTTCAGCATTTGCAATCTAAG
The DNA here is from genome assembly GCA_034008185.1 of Gorsachius magnificus. Lineage (NCBI taxonomy): Eukaryota > Metazoa > Chordata > Aves > Pelecaniformes > Ardeidae > Gorsachius > Gorsachius magnificus. The sequence goes on along the minus strand of CM067083.1, from coordinate 26,657,845 downwards.
TGGTGGGTTTTATTCGAAGCAACTTATTGTAAACTTTCTATTTTAAGAAGTCCTCTGTTTTACTCTGGGCTTTGACTTTTGTGTGAAAGGAAAGTATCAGAAGGCTTTTTGCTTTGTGCTGAGGGCATTAATGAAGAAAAGTCAAACTGCTGACTAGCACTACGTGTACTGCTGGAGGTGTGAGGATCCTTACAGAACAAATGCAACAGCACCTCTCCTTGAGCGCAGGTGTTTGTAGGCTAAATGGGGACTAAACTTAAATTTTGAACAGTTTCTGTTATAAATGTGCTTCTTATAAGGAAAATAAAATCAGAAAATACAGTAAAAAGAGGGAACTGCAGTATGACTTCAGAGAGAAAAACTTGTATTACTGAGTTAACTGATACCCTTTCTGTGGAAATGGCTCACATCCTGCTGGCCAAACAGTGAAGTGATGTCATGTTTTGATGTAGGTTTGCTTACCTGTTGTGCTGCTTGAAGTTGAAATGGAAATACTTTGCCTGTCATTAATAGCAGTGTACAGTACTTTGTGCATGACTTGAGCTTTCCTGATGGCACGCACCACTGGGTGCCAGATACAGCATTACTCACTCTGGAGAGTAAAGGCTACAGGACTGAAAGAATTTCTTGCTTGCCAGTGTGAAGTAATGTACTATTTATTTCAGAGGTTTATTATTTTAAGTGTAGAGCACTGAAACCTTATGTCAATCTGAGTCTTTCAATTGAATTCCATGGGGTTTATGTCAAACTTGTAAATTAGTTTTAGTTATTACACACAGTAAGAGAACTGGGGCATGATACGTGAATATGTATGTGACTAGAGCATACTGCATTTATTACCAAACTTGTGATTTGTGGAGTAATTTATCAAGTTGAAGATGTGGCTTGTAATATCAAAACAATGAACCTACTAGAAACTCGTGTTGTAGGGCTTTTGGGAGAAGTTTACTCTTACATATCCTTAACTTCACTGACAAAACCAGGTTTTGGTTTGAATGTTCTAATATAAGGTGGATCATCCTTCTAGCAAAACTGTTGATATGTTAATAGGAAGAGTGATGCCTCTCCTTAAGAAGAAACTTGCCTGGTTTCAAAGAGTTATATGTATGTTCCAGCACTTGTTTACTGAAAAAGTTCAGTGCATCATCAAAGTGGCAAACAGACTGGTGCTGACTGCAGAGGTTTGCTTCTATCCCTGTCTGTTTGACACTAGATAGGCAGTGGCACTACATGTTACAGTGGGAGGTGTAGGAAGGATTCAGCTGAACAAGTGCTCTTGTTGTGTGATACACAGCGCTTCCTGCGAGTTCTCTACTTTCAAGTTTTATACTTTCTCCTTTTTCCCTTAGGTTGCATATTCTGTCACACAGATGACTTTGTTTTGCAGTAAGGACTTGATGCTAATTCAGTCTTTCTTTGATGGAAGCAACGACACTTTCACTGCAAGAATCAGAATAGGGAATATAGATACGTTATCTTTAAACCATCACCAGTGTACCACGTATCTTTTAGAACAAGGTCTACGCTGGTCCATGATGGGGGGGGGGGGGTGTTAATAAGGTGGGAGGGAATTGGTGATGACTCTACAGCTTCTGCCAATGAGTCAGTTCCTCATTTCCCCTACCGCATGTGGTGTACCAGAGTTACACAGAAGCGCTGATAACGTCCCGTTCCGTAAGGCTCCCTTCAGCCCTGTGAATAGCGTCCTTATCTTCCAAGCATTTAACCAGTACAAAGTGGAGAGGTGAGCAGCTATGCTAGCTGGCTGATTAATTTGATATGTGTGGCCATATCTCGTTTTGAGTGTTGGAACTTCACTGACGTTTGACCACAGACCTCCAGAAGTGAAAGGCTAACAATAAATCACAGTGCCATTATTGACTGTGTCTGACAAACACTCTGCAAGCCAACGCTTGTGCGCATCCCCTGACTTTACTAGTGCCACACCTGGGATGGATCCGACATCCTGGGTTTTTGTTTGTTTGTTCCATTTGCTTCATTGTATGTTTTTAAAAAAATGCATTTTCTGAGTAGTGAGTGGGAGTTTGTTTCAGTATGTACTGAAGACAATAGAAAAGCCTATTTATTTTTCATGGTGATTGGGTCAAGATGCAAGACATTCATGGAATCTTTTATTTATTTTTTTATTTTATTTTATAGGAAGCTAATAGTGGAGAGTTGCTGCAGGTTATGCAGGGATTGGAGATGAACGAGTTAATTAGGGAAAGCATAGCAGTCAGTATAGCGTGGGGTTAAAATTTTGTACTACCAGTCAGACACAAAGTGCATAGATGTTGACAGGTGTCAAGGACATGAAGCATTCCAAATTACAGGGTATTTAATGAGGTATAATAAAGCTTTGTGTACGTAAGAAATTACTCTAGCAATGAAAATTCATTGACTTCTGAGCTAATAAGTCATGTCTTAATTAGTAAATTGAAGCACAGCTTATCACAGAATCACAGCATGGCAAGGGTTGGAAGGGACCTCGGGAGATCATCTAGTCCAACCCCCCTGCTAAAGCAGGTTCACCTAGAGCAGGTTGCACAGGACATCATCCAGGCAGGCTTTGAATATCTCCAGAGAAGGAGACTCTTTGGCCTTATTGTCATATACACAGATACATAGTTTCTGAGACAGCACTGAGAATTATCTTCAAGTCATGATCTGGATACAAATCTTGTCTGCGTGTGCTTCTTGAATAGTTCTTGAATAGTCTCTGTTAAGAGAATCAGCTAGGACTGAAATGCTGAGCTTTGAATTTTGCTTAATGCAGAAAGTAATACATCTTAATATACCACATCCATGCTTGTGAAAAGATTAAAACCAAATTATACAGTGCTTGTGGTATGACTGGTTTAACCACAACCTTATACTTCAATCTGTAGAGGAGTCCACTGTGTAAGTGTCGGTGTTCTTGTCTGTCTGAAGATAACTGTGCAGCACTAAGCCTTAGTAAAGAAAAAGGGATAGAGCACTGCGCTGTGGAATCTGGTATTCTAATAGGATGCTCAGTTGTAGCTACTCTTAAGCCACACTAGCAGGTTTAGCCAGTGAAATGGCATAAAGCCCAACAGCGGTTAAAGTCCTGGGAAGTAGCACACATTCCTTTGAACACTACAAAAGGAAAGGGCAATTCTTGGTGTTTGGGAGATGTGATTCATTTGGTCTGAGGTGAACATCAGCTTCTAAGTAACAGAAACTGAGGGTGAATTTGACTCTGGTGTGTTGCTCCATCACTGTTAATGGCAAAAGTTTTTGTGTGCCTCTGTCTAAAACAGCTGGCCCTGGTCCCTGTTAGGTGGAGGAAAAAAAAAAAAAAAAAAAAGAGAAAATACTAATTGCTTTGGTCTGATCCAGTGTGGCAGTTTCTAATTTCTCTAAGGCTGTTCTTTTGGTTATTGTTCCTTTGTATGTGGATGCAATTTTCCCACACACTCGCTTTCCAGCTGTGGCTTGTGATATTCCTCAAGGACTTGATAATACAGTCTTCACCGTTAGTGCAAACTTAAAGTACTGTGAAGGGTTTTAGTAATGTTCTTTATATATATGAATTAAGAATCTTCTATAATCTTTGGGACATTCATGGTCAAGAAATCTAAAAGTATATTTAAGTAAATGAGGAGAAAAAGCCACCCTTCTCTCTTTCCCCTCTTCATGCGATTTCTTCTCTTGAAATCTGATCACTTCTGATGGGATTTTCAGACAGTATCATAACAGAAAGATACCAAACACAATGAGAAAAAGGATTAGCCTGGAAGAAGCCTTGGACAGTGGGACTGACAGTGAGATAAATGAGTAATAACAGTAATCTCTTTGAGAGGAAATTAATTATACATGCATAACATGGCAGGGGGAAGGATATCTACTAAAGTCTTCTTTTAAAAAATAAATACACTAATGACACTTTTCTGTGCACATTTAGTGTTTTTGTAATTTGGGGGGTTTCTTAGTACTTTTAATTCTGCAAGATACACAAAAAGGAGTCAGGATCATGATTTGAGATCTGTCCATGAACATTTGGTATGCCGCATGAAAATGTTTGCAAATTTACTGATTGTGAATGGGAAAGCTGCTATCTTGAGCTAGGCTGTCTTAAAAGATGAACAGTTGTGCAAAGGCTGTGAATTGCAAATAGCTCAACTTGTCAGTTCTGCTATAAAACTTCTGGCATATTTGCATTGTTTCTTTAGATTCTTGGGAAGAGGAAGGAACCAGCAGTTTTGCATCTGAATACTTCAGCAAGTACACATTTCTTCAACCCTTTATTTTTTATTTGCATGATTTGTGTGAACTTTGCACTGAATTATTACAAATATTATGTCAGGTTACAGAGGAGGAAAATGATGGTAAGGTTTGCAATACTGATTTGTAAAAATCCATATAGTAATTTAAGTGGTTATTTAGACTAGTCAAACGCAGTACTTTTCAAGCACTGTCAAGAGTAAGAGAGATGTTGTAGCTGAAAGAGCAGCAAGAGCCACGTGGTCATGTTGTGGTTTAACCCCAGCCAGCAACTCAGCCCACCCAGCCGCTTGCTCACTCTCCCCTGGTGGGATGGGGGAGAGAATTGGAAGGGTAAAAGTGAGAAAACTCGTGGGCTGAGATAAAGGCAGTTTAATAATTAAAGCAAAAGCCGCACGTGCAAGTAAAGAAAAATAAGGAATTCATTCCCTCCTTCCCATCGGCAGGCGGGTGTTCAGCCATCTCCAGGACAGCTGGGCTCCATCACGCATAACACTGACTTGGGAAGACAAACGCCTTCACTCCCAATGTTCCCCCACTCCTTCTCCCAGCTCTATATGCCGAGCCTGATATCATACGGTGTGGGATATCCCTTGGGTCAGTTGGGGACAGCTGTCCTGGCCATGTCCCCTCCCAGCTTCTTGTGCCCCCAACCTACATGCTGCTGGGGTGGGCTGAGAGGCAGAAAAGCCCTTGGCTCTATGTGAGTCCTTCTCAGCAGTAACTAAAACATCACTGAATTATCCCCACTGGTTCCAGCACAAATCCAAAACACAGCCCCATACTAGTGACTGTGCAGGAAATTGACTCTGTCCGGCCCAAACCAGCACAAGTCAGCAACAATACTGAATGTCTTCTAAAGGTCTCCATTTTGGTACTTCCTCAAGGTTACCCAAATGATTCCAGAGCTTTTATGCCTGTAATATCAAACTTGTCTAATTTGATCAATAGTGAGATACCTCCTTCAAGTGTTTGGCCTCAAAACTTACTAGATTTCTTTCACTGTCTCTCTTTAGGTTCCTGTGAATTGCGGAAATTGCCTTGATCATTTGCTGTAGGCTTTTTGAACATGTAACTTGGATTCAAAGGAAAAAATATATGTTTTTTAGAAAGGTTACAGGGCTGATACATCACTAGGTAGCTCACATTTATATGCAGTTCAGATAAGCCTGGAGAAAAGCATTGATTGGTGATCCACATCCTTTCTTGGTTTCTGAGTCTATTTTTGTTTTACAAACAAATCTTAATGATGTTAAAAATCCATCTTAGGATTTTTGTGGTCTGAAAACACTACCGGTGACATTAAGATGGGTCTCTAAAAATACTGTTTGATTATGAGGGAGAAAAAGAACGTTTCACTGAAGGCAGCTGAATACATCAAGCGCAAGCATTTGAATGCTGTGAGAGAGAATCTGAAAATTGGCTTAGATCCTTCAGAGTAGTTGAGCACTTTGCTCCTCATTGGGCACCTGACTTGCACTGAAATTGGACGCCCAGATAGAAGCAAGATGCTTAAATATCCATGCTCTTGCAGCACTCTGAATGAAGTCACTTGTCTGTTACTGTCATTCATCTTGCTTGCTTGCAGCCGTTTTAGGATTTTTTTGTAACCTGAAGTTAAGTTTTGAATTTTAAGTTTTTGCATATCATTAGGTCCATAAAGAAAACATGAAAGCAAAGCATTCCAACAATGTTTTCTTTCCTAACCAGCTCTCCAGCCACCACGACCAAGGGCTCTGCAGTCTTAACTAAACAGCAGAAGATGCCAGAATCTGTGTCTTCTCCAGGTACAGGTGCTGAGAACTTTTTGATGTATTCCTTGTTGTTGGAACTTGACACCTGATCTACACTCCAGTCAATAATGCTGAAAGCTACATTTTGACTGCTTGCAACCACAGCATGTGCAAATACTTCGGAGGACTAGGAGGACAAAAAGCATCCTCAGCATATTAGAAGAAATTCTAATTTCAGCATTAAGGCTTTGGGTTTTGCATATTTTGCCTTCTATGTAAAAGTAATAAAATGGAAAGATTTCTTAGCCTTTTAGAGTGTACCAAAAAGTTGTATTCAGGCTGATAAAAATGAATTGCTGGATTGCCTGACAGCATGGAAGTGACTATCTTGGAAGCTTGGATCTCGGAGTTTTATGCTCTCAAATCACTCCATCATCCTGGTTTTGTCAAGAATGAGTTGGATAGCGCTAACTCCTTGTATTGACCACGCTACTGCAATTACGACCAGTGGAATACTGGAAAGATACTTGGAGAAGTCCAAAAAGAGATGTAGCGCAAAAGGTCTTGCTTGACCCTCTTTCATGATAACTCTACAGCAATCCAAATTAAATAAAGTGTGTTGTACTTAAAGGACAAGTCAACGCTTACCTGGAAATGTGTATTTCAGGCACTGAAGCTAAGAGTCAGTTTCCTGGGCAACATACTCTATTCCACCTCTGTTGCTTAATGGTGTTTTTTTATTTATTTTTTTAACTAACAAAATTGACAGAGTTGATTCTGATATCAGTTTGGAAAATGGCTATTTGACGGATTAGTGAAGCATATTTGAATGAGAAATAGTTTCTGTTGAGAGCAAAGTATCTGTTGAATTTATCAATATGAAAAGATCTATATTTAAATGTAGCAAACCTTGGCTCTGTCTGCTTTGTGTTTGGTAGAGGTGCACTTAGCAGGTGTATTTTTCAGTTAACTGATGTTAGATATCAATCCCACATGTCACTTAAACCTAACGTGAGAGTTTTGGATGTTCATTGTCCTTGTTCCAGCAGAAACAGGGTGTTGGACTGCAAAGATGCAGTCACATGACACTTGCTCCCAAATTTAACGTTTTTAATTTTAATCTGTAGTGGAAGATGAAAGTGATTAGTAGATTTTTCACCACCCAGAATGAGAGAAGTCCCGATAGGAAATGCTGTTTCCCAGGGAACCAGGAGCATCTTAATTCCAAACACTGAGCCTCACTGTGTCTGTGTTTTTACCCATCAGCGTGGTATTCAGGTGTTTCAGGAGTGTGAATAGTCGTGCTAGTTAGATGATGAATAAACCAGCCAGTCAATGTACTCATCCAGCTAGCGTGACTGTTCGATATGGTGCTTACTAAGTACTAAACTTGTGTCTCATTACATTTGGTGAAACACAGTGGGGAAGGTTCTTTGAGATACAGTTGCTTCACTGCTCCAGAACTGTGATCAGGAATCTGGAGAGGATAAAGCTGAGAACATTCTCAATTTTAGCCACAGCTAGAGACATTTGTCGAATACGTAAATAAGCGTATTTTGACAAACATAGATTCCTGTGTTTTAATGGTGTAAATTGGAAGTAGCTCTTTGACCTATGGATTGCAGGCTCAGTTCTGTTCTGCATGTAAACACCATCCATTTAGGAATCCAAATGTGTTTCTAATTCAGGGCTCAAGCCAGCTGCAAATCTGTGGAGGCCCAGGGATGGATGAGATTGTAGATCTTGGCTTGGTGTGATGCTGACTAAGCTGCCATCTGTGGGCATATCTGCTTTCAGCTCCATCGGTGCTTATCCTCCACGCCATGCAAGATGTGGCCTGGTAGCTGCAAAGCAGTCAGCTGGGCTAGAGGCTGACTGTGTAGAGGTGTGAGATTTTAGTGATAGCTAGTCAGATAAGGCTTGGTATGAATTTCACTGCATGCCAGTTTGCTTATGCCTGTTCCTGTAGGGTGGGGAGTATTCTTGAGAGATTTGAGCATCCTCTGCCCTCCTCAAAGCCACTGCAGTGGGGTCATCGGATCTTGTATCCTGTTATCTCGCTCTGGTTTTGTGAACCTGTTTTTAATTGTGTATTATGCAGAAAACTTAACCCCCAAAAACACGAAGCTGAACTCTGAAAAACCCAAACCCAAGTATAGATCAGATCTGAAAGCCACCAAAATAAATGTTCAGTGTTATCTATTTTGCATCTGTGGTATGTTTAAATTTTGCTGAATTCATTAACATCTGGCAGAGGGAAAGACTGAAAATCTCTAACATGTTGGTCATGAGACTAGCGACATATATGCATATTCTGGAAATTGCCATTGCAGTATGTCCATTCTTTTCAGGCCCAATTCGTCGAGCCAAAAAATTTTGCTCTGGTTCATGCTAGGTACGATTGCTTCTGTGTTTCAGTGAGTGCTGTGAGCTTCTGAAAGGTTCAAAGCAAGTCTGTGATCTCAGAGGTACCAGACTGTGGTACCAGCCAGGGGAACTAGAGGTGGGGAGGACATTGCTGTTCTCTCTTTGCTTGCTTGGTTGCTGTGAAAAAACATCAGAAAGTCTTCTCCTTGCTCCAGCTTCCAACTGCAGAGTTTGAGCCTGCAGAGGCTTGTGGATGAGCCTTGCGGATGAGCCTTGCCTGACTGTTAGGAGATAAAGCAGCTCTGACTAGAGAGCCTTGGCTTCTTGGCTGGAGGTGGATTAACTCATGGCCGTTCTAGCCCTGAGATGTCTCATGTGCTGACCAGGATAGCATAAATGTGTGGAACATGCATTGATTTTCATGTGTGAATGCAGCCAAGGTATTGGTTGGACAAAGTCAGAAAAAATGGCTTCATGAAGTTGAGACCTTCATGTGTGTAGCGAGCTGTGGATGCACTGTTAACCTGAGTAAACTCTTACACCTCTTAGTTGTACCTGCTTATTACTTAAACTTTTTATCAGTAGTTCTCAAAACAATTTACTAAGGAAGCAAATATTGTGATCGTCATCTTGTGCATGAAGAACAATGGGCTAAACAAATGACAAGACAGGATTAACTAGCCACCAGCTAAACCTTAAATCCAGGTTTCCTGAGTCTTAGCTACTGATTATTCCATTGCATCATACCACTTTTCTAACAGCTTTTTTTCTTAGGTAAGTCTGTTTCGAGTGTGGTGTAAAAATTGGGGCTGAGGTTACTCACATGCCTAGAAAACACCTTTATGAACAATTAGCTTGATAGAAACATTTTCAATGTGTTTCCTTTCAAACCCAACTTTTAAAGCAATGTTTCCTTCCTTCCTGAGCTTCCTGAATTATGCTAACCAAGCCAGTGAGGAACAAAGCTATTTTTAATTATACTTTGTGTGTGTGCAGCAGGCATATTAGAAGTTATTAATGTGCCTTTTGCATTTACAGGGGTGCTTAAAAGTGTCTTTGCACATAAAGTGATTTGCAGTAAATCCAAACTTTCAGTAAAAACAAAGTGCTGTAATAGTTTTATTAGAGGAAGCTATATTTTTCTGTCTTGTTTCTTGTGGCCTGTTTTTAATATTGCAGTATAGTTGTGTAACTGTAGTTGTCTTCATTGGGGAAAACAAGATGCTGCTAGTAATTGGAGGCATTGAGAATGCAATATTTTGGCAAGGTGATCATTTGGCTCTTAGTATCAATCAATGGTGTGGCATCTTGTGAACGTGCCAGGGAACAGGGGAAGTGGTACTTAGCAGATATAAATCTCTGTGGGTCTCAGTCTGAACATCCGCGTGACTTGGCGGATCTGGAAGATAGGAATGTGGTGAACTGGTGTGTTTTGAGGGTTTTTGGCTGAATGCCAGCAGGCTCATTTCTAGCAGGTAGGTGGTGTTGCTGCTGCTATCTATCAAGTACTGCTGTCTGAAACGTTTGCTTAAAGTCATGTGCAACACTGGCTGTGTTTGAGGGAAGACTGGGTAAAGGTTCTCACTGTCTGCCAAAAGATGGAGGTTTCCTGTACAAAGCAACTGCAGCAGAGTCATTTCTAAAAACGTTTATGAATGGCACCCATCAGAATTCAGTCCAGGATTTTAAAGCTTTGTAATAATGTACACTCAGTAGGGAATTGGGCTTTGACATTCAAAAATGACAGCCTAAACATTTCCAGTCAGTGATATGTGATGACAGGACTACAGTAACGATTCTTGTTATGAGTAGAAAGTTACTGCAATTACAGCAGCTTCCTGCCATGCTAAGTAGTGAGTTTTTAATGGCACTTCTTCTGATAAAATGTGGTCTGAGTGGGATTTAATGTTTCAAACCTGTGCAGAGATTAAAGAGACATCGGTACTGTTACTATTTTAATCTTGCTTATAAACTAGAGCAAACACCAGGTTGTGTGTCCTAGGCATGATTTAGCAACCTTTTAGGTCTTTCAATTATCTCCTTCCTAATTAGATTGGTCTGATTATTTAGTACTTGAAGTAAGTGCATATTTTTAAGTTCTCAGGACAGTAGCTTTCAGAAAAAAAAATCACTGCTTTTCGTTTTACAGGCATTTTATCTTTCATGCTGAAGTATGGGAACATATGGTGCTGCTACTGATGTAGCATTTGTCTAAACATCTTTGCTTGTAAAATTTTCTGCAGAGCCATATAGTTTTCTCCTGGAAAAACATTCCTAATGTATTTAACCAATTTTGTAATTACAGCATGGGATTATCATGTTTTTGTTATTGTAAACTTTTACTGGATGTAGGTCAAGAAATTCAACTGTGAACCCTGAATAAGAAAAATGAACAGTAAGTAGTTAGAAATTCAAAGAGACTAGTAAGAAATATAGTAGTGATAATTGCATAAAAATAAAATTGTTTATAAAAACATTTCCCAGATATTTTGAAAGGGTCAAAATAGTAATTTTATTTTTAAGCTGAACTCTTGGGAAATCATTGACAGTCAGTAGACATGGAATCCTCTAATACAGTGTCCAGAACACTCACTTGGTAACTGGTTAGGTCTCATGTTTTGTGTTCAGCCTAGCGAACACACTTTCCAAGTGCTGGCATTTTTTTCTGCCTGAGCCATGTGAAGCTTGAGTCATGAACAGGCATTAAAAAAATGTAAATAGCAACATGTTAATCTATATACAATGAAGAGAAACTGAAAATGTTTCTGAGACTGAAGACTTTGGCATAGCTGGAAAAGGTAGAGGAGTAGAATAACCAGAATACCTTTGTACATTGCTAGGCTGTTATCCAGCATGAGAGATGATTAGCAGGAGGCTAACTGGCCTATTAAATAAACTTCTTTGGAAATGAGCAAAAATATTTCTCTTGGGGAATGATGCAGATCTAAAACTACTTATATAGTGGTGGGAAAGCACGGATTCTGATTAATGTGGTCCTCCTCAAGGAAAGTAGGTTGCCAAGATACGGGTATTTGAGAAGCATCACCCATATTACCTGCTGCTCAAGGAAATGCTCTAAGGTGTCGGGCTGGTGCCAGACTGATGGTGGGGCCTTGTGCTGCCCTGTTGCTGTTATCCAGCAGCTTGAGCAGACGTAAGGATGGAATGGGACAGACTTTGAAAGACAAGCTGCCAGAAAATATTCTAGCATGTCTTCTAGGAATATGGGCAGGTTGTATTAAACCAACACCTGAACCTGAAGCACCTCTTGCTACTTAAATGTCCACTTGCCTGTTTTAGACTCTTGTGTACCGTGCAATAGAAATGCACGTGTGTGCGGATATGTATGTTGTAATCTTGCTGCTTCTGAAAACAAAATGATTCTCTGTGTTGTCATGTTGGAGATACTGATCTAGCTAATGAAATCATTTAGGGTTTGATACCGCTTTTGTTTATGCAGGTGGCTGAATTTATACACTTCCACATTCCCCCTGAGTTCACAGGCTTTTAGAAGCAGGTTTGGGGTTTTTTTTAGTGGTGTCATGGAAATATGATGTTGGACTTAGAAATTTATTCCAGGGGGAAGCATGCAGCAATCCCTTTTTGCTCATAATGTTCTGATCTGAAGGAAATCTTGCACGTGTACTTTCACGTTTTATTCTTCTGCTGCCTGCTTTCAATAAGATTGATATTTGACGTGGAGGCTCCCAGTCCAGGTTTGAAGACAGTCAAAAAATTGCTATGCCCTTTCTCTGCTTTGGGTGCTGCCTTCATTGATCACCCCAGGGCTGGGCTCCTGCCCTCACTGAGGACACGGTAGGAGCTGCCTCTGCAGCTTGTAGTAGCAGGGGAAGCATGTCAGGCTCCTTCTCTGCTTCACTGGAAACACTGAACCACAGAATCACAAAATGGCAAGGGTTGGAAGGGACCTCCGGAGATCATCTAGTGCAACCTCCCTGCTAAAGCAGGTTCACCTAGAGCATGTTACACAGGACTTCGTCCAGGCGGGCTTTGAATATCTCCAGAGAAGGAGACTCCACAACCCCCCTGGGCAGCCTGTTCCAGTGTTCTGTCACCCTCAAAGTGAAGAAGTTTTTCTTCATATTCAACTGAAACCTCTTATGTTTCAGTTTGTGCCCATTGCCCCCTTGTCCTGTCGCTGGGCACCACTGCGAAGAGTCTGGCTCTGAGTACAGAGCTCTTGACAACCCATATACCCTGTAAAACACTACAAGGGGTGAAGCATCTTCAGTCTCCAGGAAAGGAGAGTGGGAGAGCAGCTCCACCAGTCGAGCCCAGGGAGCTGGAGCAGGGAGGCAGAGAGCTCTCTTCCCCAGAGGGGTTACAGATGGAGTAGCAAGCGCACGATTGCTGGATGCTGAAAGAGAAGGACGAACTGCACAGGATCTCCTTTCTCCTCGCTCCTAAAACTGGGTTCAGCAGCTGATTGCCGTCTCTAGGGAAATGTCACTCAGATGCGAAGGTAGTGTTGTAGCTGTGATGGGAGCGGGCTGTGTTTGATGCTGAAGGCTTGAGTCATGCTGTAGTTGGCCCAGACGATAAAGTTGCTCAAAAGAGAATTCGTCATTTCTGAGGGTTTTTTGAGAAAAAGAAACTAGGTGAGGTTAGACAGATTCAGAGTTATATTATGGAGTGCATAGGCTGGAAAGTGAAGGACTCTGAAGAAGGGAAAATGTTATAATCCAGTTACCCAAAGTTGGATTATGGTGAATTTGCACTGTTTTTTAACAGTATCCCTGCTCCCAGAAAACAGGTGCGGGAGAGCAGAATTAGATTATAGGGGCAACCAGAGCCCCAGCATTTCTGAACTTGAAATGCTAGGAAATGATGTAGGCAATGACCACTTATATATCACTTTTTTGTGGGTGATAAATATAATAATTGAAGGGTTCTGTTAATGACTATGCAGTGTTCTAGTCAGTCACAGATATCAGTTTGATATCCTTCCCCCCTCATTCTGCTATCGGATGAAAAATAGGACATTTATTACAATATCTGCCAGCCACAGTGTTGCTCATCCTGGGCGCTCAGGATTTTTACTTCTGAGCTCCCCATGGCTTTTGGTGTCTGGAGCGCTTGAAGGTGCCCACTTCAAGTCCTCTCTTGTGATTGAGGGTGGGGAAGTATGACTGCAGCTACTTTAGCAATCCTAGAAGTTAATAGTGCAGAAATGTAAATGTTTTTTATATACCCTCTCCACTTCTACCAGAGCTTTCTGTAAAGCAGGGCTCTTCCCCTGCATATTGGAAGGCAGAAGTCGTTCATTATTAAATAGTTAATTTTTCAAACAATTGCTGCCACGGCATTGGTGAAAAGTCTGTGTTAGTTGATGAACTCTGCTACTAAATCTGAGCTTTCCTATTTAAAATGGAAAAAGCAAAATATGTTTTCTATTCACTTTTTACTAAATTTAATCTTAACGATTTGTGGAAGTCATTACTATGAGTCCTTTGATGATTATTGCTCTTGAAAAAGCAATTACATTGGAAGGCCAGCTAAAAGTCTAACATGAGATTAAAAACTTTACAGCGCTGGTTTCTCTATCAGTTATATGGGGCAGAGATGGTCTCTTGCTGCCTTTTATAAATGCAGTGTAGACTATTTGCAGACAAGAACGGAGGTAATCCAATTATGTGGATTCTCAGTTTTGCTATTAAATAGCTACGTTCTCTTTTTATACTTTGTTGCTGCAACAATATATATTCTTAAAAATTAATTTGTCAGCTATCTCTCTTCAAAGTGCAAAATCCATTGTACCTCCTTTAATCTGGCAGGATTTGAGTGTAGACTCAGGGAGGAATTGGACAGATTCAGCAATGTGGCAAAAGAGGATGAGTCCAGCAGTACAGAAGGATCTAATAAAGATTTTCAGTGGAAGATCCAGATGGCTTTCACTACATTGCTCTTTCAGCATTGTAGAGCTGCTTAAAAGCTTAGCGATGGGCATGTAAACATAATCAGAATGATCCATCAGGCCAAGGACAATGCACGTTACTCTGAAATAAAAAAAAAAACCCAACTTTGTACGTTTGGTTGCAGTCACCTTAATGCCTTGAAGTTGCAGTTTCAGTGTGTAGAGCCTTATACCTTTGGCCCTGAATTGTGGTCATTTGCAAACAGCTCTAACCTAATGTGCTGAAGTCATGCTGTTGTCTCCTGTCAGCTTTTCTGTGCATCCCTCGTTTTAAGTACAAAAGCAGCATTTGCTGATTTGAGGACTTGGGCTTTTAGAGGGTAAAGTATTCTTCGTTAAACTTGGCAGTACAAGAAATCATGTGGTTTGGGGAGTCTGCTGCACATTTAGAAGTTTAGACCCTGTTGATAAGTAAGCTTTAATTAAATCTGGGTTTGGAAACTGTGCTTTGGGCATTGCAAAAGAAATGTTATGTAGATCAAAGTCATAGATACTGTTGACCAGAATCCTTGAAAAGGAGAAAGGTCTGCCCTTGTTTTCTTACGTAACACAAACCGAGCTGAGAGTTGGGTGTGAGAGTCCTCTCTGTCCTCATAAAACATAGTGCTGCCCTCTGAGTGCTGTTTTAATGCAGCACTTAATTAATGTTTTCCGTTTGGGTTGTATTTTCTTGCCTTTCATATGTTGGGTGCAGTGTAGTAAGAAATAGGCTTAGTTTCTGTTGCTTATTGGTAAAAGATTAGTGCATATGTCTTCTACCTCTGTATAATAGTTTGTCAGCTAAGCTTGGGATCATATCCAGACCTGACGTGACTTTTGTAGTTTCAGCAGGCTGTGGCTGTTCCCACGAAGACTTTTGCCCGTACCAACACTGAAACGTATCACTGCAGCTCTGCCAGTGACTAAAAAGATGAGACTCTTCTCAAATGTTTAATTTTCCTTGATTTATTTTTGATAGTGGGTGATGTATTATTCAGAGTGAGACAGGGATGTAGCAATTCCTCCTGGTTCCTCTTGTTAGTCCTTGTCTAGCAGATGTTTAAATGACAGTGCCGTCTGATTAATGCGGCAGCATGAAGTTTATGGCGGTATGAAGTTCCTATAGGTGCCTGTGCTGTAGCACTTGGAAAAAAATCTCATATTAACTGAATGGGGGAAGAATCTGATGATTAATTTTATGTGTGTCCATACATGGTAGCATTTATTAATTTAGGGGGCCACTTGTCTTATTTTTAATCAAATAGAAAATGTTCACTTAACTGCACAAATAGGTCTATCCATCTGTATACCTATTATCATTTCAGATTAATTGAAGTAAAAGCAGTGAATTAACTTCAGTTACGAAGGCTGCCATGCATTGCTTGATAATAATTTAATTATATGTTACATAGGTATAAGGCACCATATAACTAACATGTTAAACCGCAAATTTTTGGTCAATCATTATGAAACTTACAAAGGTATAGGTTTGAAAGCTTTCTTGAATAATTTGTAATGCTTAGTTTTAATCTTATGACTATTTCTAACTATAGCCTTAAGTACCTTTAATTCTCGGTTTGTCAAAGGTAATTTTAAATTTAACATGAACCAAAGGTACTGTGGGATTGAAAACTTTCCTGGAAGGTCACTGAGAAGAGATATGGATATTATTTTTTTTTTTTTTTTTTGATTGCACAGAGCTAACATGAAATTGTCTTTCTGTTTTAAAAAAGTGTAACTTCTCTCTGAGGCAGAGAGAGCGGAGAGTGATCCTGCGCGGGTGCCTGGGGACTGACATCCAACTGCCAGGGTATGTGGTGAAAAGCTAAAATGTTTATCAGAGACAATTTTTATGTTTCCAGTTTCATCATAAGGTAATATGTGCTTCTCTGGGAAAATACATAGATGTGGGCTACATTCACAGCCCTGCCCCTTCCATGGAGTATATATGCTTTTGTACAAAACTCCAGGTAGGATGTGAACCTCTTTGTGGGAAATTCTAAATCTGATTCAAAAGGATAGGTCAAGCGGAAGAAGGTGCACAGTGTGGTAACGTATAGGTTATATTGTAGCTATACAAATAAGCTCAGGATTCAAATATACAGTCTATCTGAGATTCAACAATAAGAGAGAAAGTAAAATTAATACAAGAGCGTTGCCAATCTATTACTGTACGGACGGCAGGAAATTAGACCTGCTCTCTGCAATGAATTAATATTGTGAAAGTCTATGAGACACCCTTGCTGTGTGCCTCACTATATCTAACGCTTCAAAAGGAGAACTATACGTGAGTAGCGCTCAAGCTGTTATGTCATGAACTGTGATTACATTTCTGGAGATTGGAATAATTTTTTGCCTGTTTCCTTTTGACATTGCTTTGGTGACAGCTAAGGGCCAGCAGTGTTTGCTTGCTAAATAGATAATGGTAGACTGATGACTGTTGTCCTTGAGGAAATGTGGATTTTAGTCACTGATATATTAAAAGCCACAATTACTGTGAACGTGATTTTGGCTGTGTGGTTTAGAGCTTTTTCCTCTTAAGGAATTGCATGAAGTATTTCACTGCTTTTCAGGAATATAGAACTAGATGGGGAAATGGGATGGTGATGGTTGCTGTCGAAGCTGTGGAGAGAAGCACACGACTGTGCAGCCTTTAGATGAGGTTCTGCTGTGCTGCAGTTATTCCTGTCATCACTTTAGGTGAGGTTAAAGTCAGTGGAAATACTCATGTTGACTCCTGTTTCTGAACAGTTGGCCTGTGAACAGGCATATGGAAAAAGCCATGTGAGTGGGACTTGCCTTGCAGTGCAGAGTAAAAGGACAGGTGAAGAGAAATATGCGGTAGGTGCAAAGCTTTATAACTCCATATAGATGAATAAGGTGTTTCTGAATTTTCTTTTGAAAGCTTTGGTTTTCTTAGTATCTCAGATTTTAAAAAAAAGGCAAGAGAGTTGCCCTGTGTATGCTTTGGTAGCTTCTGACTGACAGTGTGATGAGCACTTCAGATCCCAGTGCTGTGACCCTGTGTTCGTCACAGTAACAGATATGTTGAAACGATAAACCCAGAATCTTGAGGGTAAACTGGCAGAATCGTGTGAATTCCTTGAATGTATCTTAGCATTAGAGGTTCTGGTCCTTAACTATCTTGAATGAAAAGAGCATAATGTGCTTTTTCAGTCACCCCCTTTTCTAAAGATGTTAAAAAGAGAAACCCATATAAAAGTATATCCTATGTTATTCCTTATATGCACACAGGAGAGAGCTTCAAAGCAGACTCAAGAAAATACTGAACCAAGCTTGGGCTTGTTTTCTTGCTGAACAGCAGAGTCCTTGAAGCAGGAATAAAAATTAGGATTAGAATTAGGATTGCCAGGAGCAGCAATTGACCTCGCAACACTTGGGGTGCTGTAGGTTAGCAGCTGACATGGGTAGTTCCAAAGTACTGTTTCCAGCCTGTTCAACCCCATTTTGGTTTTTAAGAAAAATGGAATGTCAGAAGGAGAAAGGAAATTTATCTTGCTGCAGAGAACTGGTCACACAAGAATTCTCTTCTGATTTTATTTTCATGGGAACATATGTTTCATACTTGATAGTAACTATTTCCCTAAATCTTTGCTTTCCACAGTAGTTAAAGTATGAAAAATCAATATGTATGTAGGGAAGGAAAGAGGTGGGGTTAGAATAAAACCTTGGCACAGTCGGCCACGTGTTATATATCCTTTAGGACACAAACAGAAGAGAAAAGAATGGCTAGCAAACCTTGGGGAGAAGGGACAGAGGGATTTGGAAAATTCTTAAATTGCTTTAATTTCATTTTTGGTGGGAAGAAGAAATGAATTTGAATGAGAAATTGATCATACATGGTTTGATCCTTTTGTAGAAAAATTGCCATTGATTTCTAGAGGAACAGGGTGTAGCTGCATTGTTTGCCTGTGGTTCGATGCGTTTCTGTTGGTAGAGACTAATTCACTGACACTCAAAAAATACCCCAACCCAAACCAAAAAATGAATAAACAAAACCTACTTGACTGCATGGAGACTAAATTAACTTTTAAATGTTTAATATGATTGTTATGCCAGAGGCATAGGGGCTGATTTTCCTGCACACTTGCCGAGGAGTTCAGTAGTTGAAATGGTTAAATCATTTTCTAAAAATCACGTAGATACATGAAGCTGAGGCTTTTTGATTTATTTTGAGCTCTGAGGAATATAATGTGAAAACCTATTCAGGTTCTACTAGCTGGCCAGAGACTTCAGTCGGTTTAATAAGACACAGCTAAATTTACCATGATAAAGTGCTGCTTCATGCATGAAATAGATGCTGTGGTCCTGTGCTGGTAATTGATGATTTATTACCTTTAAAACTGTAGAACCAACATGCAGAATTAATTTTCAGTGGATTATTCATGTTATCACTTGTTTGTACTCCCTGCAATCTTCTATGGTTGATAAACATAATTTAAAAAAAAAAACAAACCTAAAAAAAATAAAATCTGAGAGATTTTTAAATCATGCTTATCACAACAATACCCCCCTTTTCCCCATGAGATGTTTTACAAACCTAATCTAGCAGCAGTTTATGCTGCAAAAGATGTTTATAGTTCACTTTATTCTGGTTCCTTATCAGATTACTGGTTTTACTCGTTAAAGCTCTCAGGGGATGGACTTAAGCTTAAGTGTGTAGATCATCCCTTTCTGCGTGGTCCTTTCTTACCCACAGCAGTTTCTGGGCTGATCTCAGCTGACACCCTGGGCTTGAATCCCCAGGCAGTGGGAGACCAGTCGTTGTGGAATGCCCTCATCAGGGGTAGGGGAATTTTCAGCTCTAAATTATGGACCTGGATTGACCCCTTAACTTCTGGGGAGAATAACCCATTTAGGCATGGGATTAGCAAAAACTAGAAAACTGAGAGGAGACTCCATCCAGCAGAGGGGAGAGGTATGTTAGAGGCATCCTCTCTTAAAGAAAATTATCATCTGTGATACGGATATTAACTCTCCAGAGGGCAAACATCCAATGGTACAGAGTTTAGGGGTTCCTCCTGGTCCAAACGAGACTTGGGGGTGACTCTGGCACTGTGGGGATTTGAAAATACGCCTGCTGCCTCCTGAGTGGGTTCCTTGAACTTGGAGCTACATAAACATACACAGCCAGCCTGTACTGGAAGTCTCATTTGGGTAATCTCTAATATATAAACTGAACTGATGATGTGCGTTGGAAGCTGTAGGTGAGCTGGGCATATCTGAAAGTCTTGCTGGAGTAAAGAGCAGCTCAGCAGCATCAGGCTTCAGGGTTGTATGGGTTGTACCCATCTCCTGGTGTAGATCAGTGTTGCCCACACTTCATAAATCTGTGGAATTGGGCAACACAGAATATAAGCTCTGACAGTCTCAGTAACACCTAAATGTTGGACTTACTTAGGTGAAATTTTGCAGGTGCTTAGTGGTTTTTGTCCCTATCCTACAGAGATCAGGCGAGCCAATGACTTTGCTTTGTTCAGAGGTTGTTTCGTAATCTTCCTTTACGCACAGGCTCTTGTGCGGTTCCAGAGTGGCAGAAGAGCTCAGCAGTGTCTTAGCTAACAAAAGCAAAGACTCTGTGTTTTATTTAATTCTTTCTTTATTTAAAAGGAAGGAAGCCGCACTTTTGCAAGCAAGGCTCTTCTCAGCATTTGTAAGCTGAGCAGGGTCAGTCTGGGTCATTACCTGGATTCTTAACCTCTGGAAAGAACCCAGGTGTGTTAGACGGGGATAGAAAAACCATTATCTTTTGAGTTGGTCATAAATACTGTGAGGGTAAAGGTTGAAATATTAAGCTTTAAAGTTTTTCCGCAGCTCTCTGCAAACATCAGTGGTGGAATGTATTATCATTCACTTCTTGACAGAAACTGCTCTACGATGCCACGACATGCTTCTAAGCACACACAGCCCCGTACACCCGTCTGCTTCCAGTCCTGAAGCAGATTCACTTTCTCTTCTCTCATCACAGCACCTATTTATTCTCTTTATCACAACCATCTTTTGTCTTGTATCGCGTCTTTGCCCCTTGTCCCTGCCACTCTTCAGTGTTATATTTTTGGAGGATAAGATAGATCTAATTATAAGCAAAAATGCCTGCTGAGGATGGAAACGGTCCAGAACTATGTCAGGAAGAGATCATTCCCATTCTGGGGAAAAACTCCTTTCTCTGACCTGTTTTCTCTCTTGAAAATGCTGTCTCCCTTATGTTTCCCTACACATCTTCGGAAAATTCAGTGCTAAAGAATTTTAAAATATATAAGCCAGATTTGTGCCTTTTGGTTGGTAAAGTAAATGACTGTCTGGTGACTCTGCAATCCCCCATACCCTGATGAGGTGAGAACAACTGCGGTGCCCTCTGACTCTGAGCTGCTCACAGCTGATTGCTGTACATTACGGACATCATGCACTGCAGTGCAACAAACTGGTGAAAATTCTGTTTGGTAAAAATCAGTCCTGGTTATTCTCTCTACATCTACCTGTTATGTTATCTGTCATCTTGGATTTATCAGAATGATCACTATTTGGAATTTCATACTTGCATCCGGCTTGACTGTCTGATGAACAGCTGTAGATACGAGACAGTTTCCTTAAAGGGCTGTTGGCATCTCAGTTTTCACCCTTGGAAAAGTTGTAAAAAGTGAATGAATGTTGATGTTGCAGTAGACATGGGTTTGTTTTCAAGGACTAAGCTTTATGCTCAGTGTAGTCGTAAAACAATGATTTCAAATTATTGACTTCTGGAATGTGAAGTCATCAAACTTCTGTTATGGAAAAATCTTTTTATATTAGAGAAATGTATCTTAGGTCAAAAATTGTTTTATTTGTCTTCCTCAGCAGCCAAACCTCCATGGGCTCTTTGCTAGCTCTCAGAAATTATCCAAACTTGGCTGTACTGTTACTGCATGGTACTGTCTGGACATAGCAGAACAAACCTGGCCAAATCTGAGGTCTGCTGTTCCCCCCGGTATGCACTCCCCACATGTCTTATAGGTGTTCTGCCTTACCATTCAACATGCTCAAGGCATGAACTCTTCCAGACCCACTCCGCCTTGTCTTTGCTCTCGATGGTAGAATATGTTTTACTGTTTTCTTTTGCAAATACTACTTCAGTTTATCTTCTGTCCCCATGATGCGCTCCTCACTTTCTTTACAACATAAGTAGTAATAATCATCATCATCATCATCATAGAATCATATAATGTTTTGGGTTGGAAGGGACCTTTAGAGGTCATCTAGTCCAGCCCCCCTGCAGTGGATGTAATAATAATAATGGGTGTTATTATTTATTATTATGAATAACGGGAATTTTTGTGTAATTCTGAATCTCATCATAAATTTAAAATACCTTATGGTTGCTAACAGAAGAGACACTAAAATTTGTTACTATCCTTTAGACAGGATCCTGTGATCACTCTATCAAAGTCTAGATGGGTGATGATCAAACTAGCTCTCTTTTGCAGGAAGTGTTAGATGTGACAGAGAGAACAGATGGCAGGTTGGGCTTAATTTGTCTATAAGACAAGAAAGATGCTGTGTATTTCAATGCTGGTAAAAGTGTCCCTTCTTTGGACATTTTAGCAAAACAAAAATGGTTCCACAGGCCACATGGGTAGAAAAAAAGGTAAAAAAGCCTTTGGCTAAGAACAGCATATGCAACCCCCAGTATCAGTACAGGCTGGGGGAAGAAAGGATCGAGAGCAGCCCTGCCGAGAGGGACTTGGGCGTGCTGGTGGATGAAAAGCTGGACATGAGCCGGCAATGTGCGCTGGCAGCCCAGAAGGCCAACCGTACCCTGGGCTGCATCAGGAAAAGCGTGGCCAGCAGGTCGAGGGAGGTGATTCTGCCCCTCTACTCTGCTCTGGTGAGACCTCACCTGGACTACTGTGTCCAGCTCTGGAGCCCTCAACACAAGAAGGACATGGAACTGTTGGAGCGTGTCCAGAGGAGGGCTACTAAAATGATCCGAGGGCTGGAGCACCTCTCTTATGAGGACAGGCTGAGAGAGTTGGGCTTGTTCAGCCTGGAGAAGAGGAGGCTGCGGGGAGACCTGATTACAGCCTTTCAACACCTAAAGGGGGCCTATAGGAAAGATGGGGATAATCTTTTCAGTAGGGCCAGCTGTGACAGGACAAGGGGTAATGGTTTTAAACTAAACCAGGGTAGATTTAGACTGGATATAAGGAGGAAATTCTTTACAATGAGGGTGGTGAAACACTGGAACAGGTTGCCCAGAGAGGTAGTGGAGGCCCCATCCCTGGAAACATTCAAGGCCAGGTTGGATGGGGCTCTGAGCAACCTGATCTTGTTAGCGGTGTCCCTGCTCACTGCAGGGGGGTTGGACTAGATGACCTCTAGGGGTCCCTTCCAACCCAAAACATTCTATGATTCTATGATTCTATCAAAACTGTTACTTTTGGGAGTATGAATAATTAGTAGAATTAAAACTTTTAAAAAACTAGAAGTGTTGTCAGATAGCAAGGAATGAGAGGTGATCTTGAAACAGGATAAACCTTTGGAATAGAAAGCAATGAAGGACTAATGTGCTGGCCTTTAGATGCCTGTGAGAGCAGGGAAAGGAGGTTGACTGGAGCCATGCCTTGGATCACAAGAAGTATTCCCAAAAGGCACAGGTATCGTTCCAACTTCTGGTTCTGGCAGTTGAGACAACCTGAGCATTACAGTTCTACTTTGTGATCCGATTAAATCTTGACAAAGTTCTCTCTCTCTTGGATACTTGCAGAAGCTTTACGCTTGCATCCCAAGGCAGAATTTGGATTTGATGCCTGCCTGAGGATATATCGCACATTGTATCATGTGCCTGCTTTGCACTATATGCTTCAGTTTAGCTTTTCCCAGGTGAATGAAAAAGGAATGGCAGAAATGTAGTAAAGAAGGAATGAATGTCTGTCTTGTATTGGAAATCCAAAACAAATTTGGAACAACTCCATTAGTGTGCGTGAAGTCATGCTAGCTCTGCACCCACTAAGGCTCACACATGCTGCAGTGGAAATTTTGGTTCTTCATCTGGAGGGAACAGAAATAGAGCTCCTGTATGTGAAGTGCCCCAAAATGTTTGCTTAACTAATGAGTAAGGCAATGGATTTGATGGAGTAATCTTTTTTTTTTTTTTTTTTTTTTTTTTTTTTTTTTAATATTCTTTTCCTTCAAGAAACCAAAACAAAATCCTTTCCCAGAGCTGAGGTTTCCCAGGTAGGCAGTGTCAGCAGGAATCATAAAAGCCTCTGAAGGGCAGAAGGACAGCGAAGAAGTGCAAGATATGGTTTATAGGCAGTATTCCTTACACCTAATGCAATGAGTGATTAAAACAATGAGCAGATTTGGTGCCAAGTTTTGAAGATACTGTACTAGAGCCAAGAAAAGGGGAGAAAGCTAGGAAGCACTGGGATGTGCCGAGGGTGATTTTTGTCTAGATAGAAGACATAAATAGTAGCTGTTTTGAAGGTAAATAGAGGTTGCAGAACACCAGAACTTTAATCTGCTGGTTGAAATTCGTATCAGGGCTGCTTTGAGTTATGCTGAATGTGCAGGACCTAGAAACACGTCCTGTGTCAGAGTGTAGAAGATCAGTGTTCCCTTGAAAAGTCAAATTCTCATGCAGAGTACGAGTCAGTGGGGATTACTCAGGGAGAGATGTTCAATCACAGTAACTCAGTAATTGCTGCAATGTCAGATGCTGAATGCCATGGTCTGATGCTAAGCTTTAGTGATGTTCTGGATGTCGTGTCAGAAGGGATAGATCAGAAGGAAAGTGTCTGGGAATGTGTTGCAGTGCAAGTAGTCTTGGTGCTGACACTATTTTTGGAATCTTTTCACTTGCCTAGGCAGTATCTTGATGAAATCAAGTAAGACTGAATATGTTTAAGGTTTTGGAGTGGAAAGGGAATAATGATCATGTTTTTCTTGAGGCCGGTTCTTATCTCGTGGCCATTTCTTCACTTCTCCTTTCTCTGTTAAGAGGTGGGTCTGATTACAGGAGCTAGTTTAATCTAATTTAGTAATACCTGGAAAACCGATTTTTTTGTTTACTTTATACATCTTAATATATCTTGCTGCTTTCACTTTCTTTCTCTTTCTTCCCAAAAGAGTTGTAACAAATGGAAAGACATTGTAGTGAGGAGGGAAGAAAATGATTCCTGACTAAAGAGCTGTGAAAATTAAATCTCTCATTTTCTTTAGAAGTGCTAAGAGAAGGACGTTGTGAACGTAACTCCATCCGACCGGCCCCCTGCAGCAATAACGAATGGGTACCAGTGTGTGTTGGTGATCCAAATCACCAAATAAAAGTTTAAAATTTTAAAGGATGACATGCCAAATCCTTAGCTAATGTAAGGTGGCACAGTGCAACAGACTTCTGACTGACTGAGAATTTGGCTTAGATTTTCAGATCTTCAAGCCATTTCATACATTACATCAAATAATGACAGCTCTTATGAAAGCTGCAAAGATTTGGATAGTGGCCATGCCAGTGATGCATAAGTTTTCCTTTTACATCTTCCTTCCATAGGCTGACTTACTGTTTAATAAAATAAAGAAGTCTATTTTAATTGGTAAGCTCAGCCAGTATATTGATGTAACTCATGATATGGACTTCACTAAAGCTGTATTATACGCAGTAGGTCTGGTTGCAAGGTGAGGCGTTATGTATCCATAACTCTTCCATCGCTGTAGTCAAAAGCATAACTGCCTTAACCTCCACCTGAAAGCAGACCAGTGCTGAGCTTTTTTTTTTTTTTAAGGAATCCCATGTATGTAACATGGATCTTGCTAAACTTCCAATGTTTTCTTTAACCACTTTATTCCATTACTATGGCATCTGCTGTGCATAGTTGGCCCCAGACTCATACTTTTCTGCCTCCTGTGTAGAAGCCTATGCAAAAGGTATAGTTTGGTGTCTGTCTTGATAGTGCTGTAGCTTTGAATGCACTGGCTTTAATGAGCTGACAGCTTAAGCAGGGCCACGTGTGTATTTTACAATCTGATTCACAAAGAAGGCCTGATAGCAAATCCAAAGGTGATTGATGCTGCAGCAGAACTTTAAAAATAAGATGAATTAAACTATGGATAGAGTTTTCTGAGTTTGAGCATTCTACTTGGGGGTTCAAAGCTAAGGAAATCAAGCTCCATACCATACTTCATGGGTTCTTTCATCTGTAAGTGAGCAGCTCAGCTGGGATCTTTTTAGCCTGACTTGGAATTCTAGCTTGATGGTTCTCTGATAAATAGTCTGTCTCCTGGCCTTTTCTCAAGCTTTAGGAAGAAATGCAAGCTGCATGTAAAGTTGCAAGAAGAATAAGCTGTATTTCATTTTTACAGGGATTTTTATCAGCTGCTATTTTTATTGCGTTTATATGTTAACAACATTAATTTTCAGTTTTGTTCCTTAAAGGCTTAAAACTAAAGCTAACTAAAAGATGACAGATTTTTCAGTATCTCCTGGGATTGATAAAGGAAAATTTCAGTGAAGAAGCATCAATTCTGGATTAAAATACAGTAGCCAGCATTTTGCAGCTAGCGGGCTAGGTGTGTTGCTTATATCAGAGCCTCTCTCTCAGCTGCAGCTTGGGGTCTGGATGGGAAGACCCAGTCATCTGCTGACTTGACAGCAGGTGAGGGCATGATGCAGATGCTGTAGTGGGGTTAAACAGCAGGACCCATCTCTTAAAACAGCATCTGGATTACATTGTATTTGATTTGCACCTTGAAAGTATGTCTAGCAGGTATGGGTACGTGAACTTATATTTACCTTTGCTGGCAGGATGGTCCTTGCTCTTATCTTGAAACCTGTTAGGTTAAAGAAAAGGAGGCAAATACCTTCATATCTATACAGACTAAATCTCCTTTCCTTTAATTTCATCATTCTACATTTTGCTATGCACTAACAATAAGGCCGGTCTGTGAACTGCAAGAGCAGCTCTCCCAGCTGGCACCTGTGTGTGTTCCTCGGGGTCATTGGCTCTTATACCAGTGCAGGAGCAACCAGGGAAATAAATACCTACAAATTCGCACAAAAAATGCTTTTTCCTATCGACAAATTATTGACCTTGTAGGTGAGTGGAAGCTGTTTGATTCCTTGCTGGCGTGTGCTCCTAGTGATCAGTTGCCTTCTGTGAATTTGACTGTGAAACTCCAGAAGATGCTGGCTTTTCAGCTGAGGAGAAATACTGCTCCTCACCTGGACTCAGCCAACGTCTGCCACCTGAAAATCAGGTATTTATAGTGTATGCACCCATGCAGAAAGAGCTGCTACTGTATTTGGGACACTTCAGTACTATATTTAACACTGTTACCTCTAGTGAAAAACCTTACCTTTTGCTTGTTAATTTTTCTTAGCTTGCTCTAAGCTTATGCCACATGTCACTTCTTTCTGCCACGAGATGACTACTGCCATATGTCTGTAGGTTCTTAAACAAGAAAAATAAAAGGACTTTCAGGCAAACGATGAGATTAAATTGACACAGTATAGGACTGGAACGGAAAATGTTAGACTGCTGCTATGCCTTCAAATGCCCTTTTACCGACTAAGAAAAACTGCCTTTAAATAAATGGTTGGGACATGAAAAGAGAGTGACATTTGAAAGAGAACAAAGGGAGCATCTGCAGAATTCACAACCAAGCCGTGAGTACAGGGAGAAAATCCTAGCTAAAGTAGCAATCGAACAAAGGTGTTTTTTTTTTTTCCCCAGTGGAGGTCTCAAATATTTGTCCTTCCATCATTTCTTAAGAAAAATATTTTAATGTCTTTGGGAGTAAAACCACATTGTGGATAGTGTTTGCTTAGTATGCAAGTTGTACCTGGAACAACAAACTTACTCAAGACATGTTCCATAGCAAACCAAACTTACTCAAGTTCAATTTATATCAATATCATAAATTTTTCCAGTTCCACTAGAATTTGATGTAAAGTCATTGTATTGTATCAACCTAAATATTAAAAAAAAAATAATATATTCTCTCTTCTTATCTGTCTTGCTAGTGCTAGCAACCCTCTTCCACTTCTATATAATTCTTCCTTGGTGGTGTGAGTCGTTTCCTGTTACTTAGATTCAAGAGGCTAAAAGAGCACGTGGGCAGCTGTTTGTGACCCCAATATGACAACTGTACTGTCCAGCTCAGGTAACTGTCATAGGGATGTGATATAACTAAGGCACTTTTCCCAGTGGGCAAATGGTGGCATTATCCATACTGGAACTGAACCTGGGCATTACAGCTGAAAGGAGGTCCTGTGCATGTGCAGCATTGGTTAGAAAAAGCAAAGGTGGCGTGGGGTTGTGAATGCTACAGAGACCATGGTATTGCACGTATATTTTGTATCAGCTTTATTATAAATAATAAGTGAAGTTCTGGTCATGTCTATCTTGGGCACAGAAAAGAATTAATTGGTGAAGGAGAACTGGAAAAGACTTTTTTTAATCTCTGAGGAGAAAAGGAGGAGAGAAAAAAATTGAAAATACATAAACAATGAGTAATTGCGCAAAACTGAAGCTTTGTTTTACTTCTGGAAAATGCAGGAGATGCTCTATGAAGTACAATACCAGGAAATTCCAAATCAATGGAAGAAAGGAACATGTTTAAATATATAAATAAAGTTTACAACCAAAAGAGGTGGTTGATACTTAAACGATATTTATAATTGAAAAAACGACCAAAATGTGGATGTTGGGAATGTTCAGGGTCATGATAATTGACTGGAACAAACTGTGTTCTGCAATAATTACACTTCAAGATTCTGTTTACTCCTGTGTACTAAAGAACAGGGTGTGTTCCCTACTTAGAGGGACAAATTAACCTGCATCAGCCTGTGGTGGGTTGTTTGCCTGTTGCTCTGCAGCATCTTGAACTGATCACTGAGCGACAAGTCTGACTTCACGTTGGTGTGGTAATTCCCACATTGCTGAAACAGCAAGTTGATTTGTCCACGTAAAGGTGGCATTTACCCATTTATGCTGCAGCTTCATGTCAACCTTAAGTCCTATTCCATCAATTGTTTGCATTACTTTTTTTTTTTTTTTTTTAAATAGATCACATCAGTGCACAGAGACGTGCTTGTTTGGTGGGGATCCTTCCATGAAGAGTCTGCCTCCCTTTGCAGTGTAGATACAACTCGTATGCGTTGTTCAGCTTGCACTTGAAGTGAGCTCATCCTGAGGGTGCTGTGACTTTTTAAGTCTGTGAGCATTACATACTGCAGCTTGTTTTTCTGCGAGTGGATGGTTATAATTAGGGAAATTGCAAGTAGAAACTTTGTTTAGGCTATATGTGCAGAAATAACACCATACGGATTGACTTCTAAAGATATACACAAACTTCTTTATGAAAATGTGGCTGAACGGTTAGAAAAGAGGTTGAACAGATATAAATGTGAAAGAAGGGAGAAGCCTTCCAACAGGATCTGCAACTGAGAGAAAAGGCATTACTTATTGCATATCCAGCAGGATCAAGCAGGGAAGAAGCCACAGGAGCAAAAAGGAAGAGGTGTACAGTACAAGAGGTGTTTGGTTTGGGGTTTTACCTGCTCCCTCCCCTCGGTTCTGTACACCAGCAACATGACGGGGAGCACCCTGCATCGTTCTGTGCCTGGCAGCTCCCCTCTATAGCTTGTCTACAAGCTGTCCACTTTTAAAAAGGCAGGTCTTTCACTGGAGTCTGCCTGGCACCAGGTGGGAGAAGGTCAGAACATCAACAGGGACTATTCTATCACCATTAGGAGTCAAAGGGTATGATAACTTCCATTTACCTCTTCTTGACCTGTGCCCTCTGCTGCCCTGGCCTGCTATTTCTGATGTAGTCACAACTTATTCTGGGCCAAGCCTTAAGAGCAATACCCAAATCTGTTCAAGAACAGAGAATACTAAGTAAGTTGGTTTGTACTTTCATCTGCTGCAGCAGATGTTGGTTGCTGCCCTTCTGCTGCTTTCTCTCTTGGCCCTCCTGCTGTAGCTTACGTTAGCCTTGTTGGTTCATGCAGCAGCATCCCAAATCTGCCTGGCAATGTGAAAACACAAAGGAATATTGTCCTTTCCACAAAGACTATATACACTAGAAAAACAATAAAAGAAAAAAGGGATGCAAAGAGCTCTACACCAGGCAGCCAGAATGATTGGTGTGGTGAAAAATACATTGTTTATTGTTTAAGTATTTTCATATATTTTTCATACATTCTGTATGCATGACTAAACAGAGTAAGTTCCCTTCCTTTTCCCATGAATTCACCCACTCATCTACCACTCCTCTGCCGCTTACCAGCTTTGGTTTATTTTATTTACCTTAAAGCAAATAAATTTAAATGAAAAATTAAATTTAAAGGGGCTAAGTAAATGATTTTGACTTAAGTTTCCTGTAGAGAACAGAATTGGGTCATTTGAAGGAATTTAAATTCTTGAATAGAAACAAGTGAAAGATTGGTGTTTGCTTTCATTTGTCATTTTGCTGGAAGTGCAATAAACCCTAGGTAACAGACTAGGATGTTATTGTTCTCAGGCTGATAAAGTCTGTATGGAAAGTACTGTTCAATTCCGTTAAATTACAGAACTGCCAAATTATAAACAAACTCAGTGGAACACAAGAAGTTCTTATGAATTTTATCTCTTTCATTTTACGATGCACAATATCCTGCCCTTTATTAAAACACCTAAAGGATGGACAGTGAGAATCAAGAAGTCTGTTACAGTTCCTAGGAGCCTACTCCATCCCTCATTCATCTGACTTCTCGTTTTTACTAAAACTAGTATCTCTCATCTAGAAATTATGTCATGCTGTCGGACACACATTCATATTCTCTCTCTCTCTCCCCCTCTCTCTCTCACACAGAAAACTCATATGGCAGGGACTCTATGGGGTCAGCTAACTCACCTGCTTGCCCAAGGCAGAGTCCACTCCATCTCAACCCTCCCTAACAAATGTTTTTCTAACTTTTTTCCTCAAACAACCAGTGACAAACAGTGCAGCATCTCCCCAGGCTGTCAATGCTGTTGCTCCGCAGTTACCCTTCTGAAGCTCTGGTGAATGGTACACCTTTCCTACGCTGTCTAAATGAGTAAGAAGTTGTTTATTCATTGAAAGGTGAAATCTGCCTTTGCCCCTGTGCTGGGAAGTGATCATAGTGAAGATTTTTTTGCATATAAATTTTACATTAACTCTTCTTTAAATACATACACATTTTCTCTCTCTCTAACACACACATTTATATACACACACGTGTACATGCCGTTAGCAAGTTGTATGTCAAGTCATATAGCCACGATTAATGCATGTAGCTTTTCACCGATGTTTGCCTGCAGGTAGATGAGGTGGTAGCTTCTCTGGGGTGACAGTAGGTGTGCAGAGCATGGCCCCTTTGCTATCCTTTGAGGGATATGGTGAAAATTGTATTTCTGTGTAGCATGGGAATTCTTTCCTGTTTTCTGCCTGCTAGCTCATGTACATGAGATAAATCTGATCTAGAGACTTCACTGCAGGAGATTGCATGGAGCCCATGAAAAGACAAGCAGCGCTTTGGAATAGATTCTAGGTCACAAGTGGTTTTTAATTTTATTTTATTTTACTTCTTAAGATACAAATTTAGAAACTCATTAAAGCTTTGTCCTTATGGATTAGACATACTTAAAACAACTACGGGATTTTCTCTGAAGGATATGATAGAATTTGTTGACAAGATTAAGGACAGGCGAAGGGTATCATCCAAAGCCCACACAAGTCAGTGAGGAGCTTCGCTGAATCTAAGGGCTTTGGATCTGGCCTTTGGAATTTTACAGAAGGGGGGAAAAAAAAAAAGAGCTTATTTTACTTCTTAGATAAGTAATAATTCATTACTACTTCCTAATAGAAACCATGGGCATTGATTTCCCATAGATTTATGTGTGGTGGTTTATTTAACAATCTCTTCATGTCTTACAGCTACCGTTAAGCAAATGGTTGTTATTAGCAGGTACTTTTTTTAAGCTTACTTTTCTTTAAGCATTTGTTTTTTTAGTCCAAATATCTGTAAAATTGCAAAATGGGGAAAAAAAAATCCATATCTAGTTCAGACTGGTGAGAAATCTTTGAGAAAATTGGTTTAGAAAGCATCTTAAAAAGATGGAGACAGGTCTACAGTTTTGATTATAATTCTAAATATAATTCTAAATCCTATTAATTCTATATACAATTTCCTTAAAAGAAAAGGAAGATCAGGGAGAAATATAACTATATGGAATAAAGGCCCCTTAAATACATCTACATTCTGCATTGAACTTACTTACCCTGAAACCTTATTTTTAATCTTACCTCAGGTAATAGCTCTCTCCTCAGCAGTTTCTTTTTAGAGTAACACCTTAGCCAAGGGAATGTGAAAATTATAATCTTGAGGTCCTATTTCTGGAGGTTTATAACTCAAACATTGAAACATTTACTCAGGTGAAATCTGCTGTGTGAGGTCTCTGGTGTCCTGGTGGGGGAGTTTTGCTGAAATCCAAAAAGTTAATGGAATCATTAACTGCTCTTTGGGTTGCATGAGCTCCTCAGAAGTGGCTTTTCTGAATTAATCTTTGGGTGGGACAACAGCAGGGGAGGGCTATGGAATGGTGTATCAGCAGTGCTGTTGTTTTTCACCATGAAGATCTCAGCTGAGAACACCGTTACAGATGGGAAATGCTCTGACTGTTGGGGGGTCAGTATTCTGGTCTGAAGAATGGAACGCAGAGATGTCTGTCCACCTTGTGCACTTGAAAGCAGTAGCTGGTTTCCGACGTCACCCCTTCTCCACTGTATTTTGTAATGTACCCTGTTGTCACGGTTCACAGCAGAGAGCAGT
This sequence comes from Gorsachius magnificus, assembly GCA_034008185.1. NCBI lineage: Eukaryota > Metazoa > Chordata > Aves > Pelecaniformes > Ardeidae > Gorsachius > Gorsachius magnificus. The sequence continues at coordinate 26,625,756 of CM067083.1, read as the reverse complement.
TGCTGAGAGCTATTGCGCCTGAGTGGCTCGGAATGATTGAATGTTTCACTACGTAAGTGCCCCTCATTTACCTAATACCTTTGGAGAACCTCAAGCAAGAAGTTATTTTAGTAATAATTATTTATTAGATTCTTATAACTGTTACCTTTGCCTCGAGGGCAAGGAATTCCTGATAGTTCTGTGTGAATTGCAGCTGCTGATTTCTGCTCTTTCATGCGCTGAAAGGGTTCAGGAGCTGGACAGAGGCTCCTCTTCTCACCAGCACTTCTTTTGGAAATACCCTTTTCATTAACCCAGGTGTTATGGGATCTATCTTCTTGGATGTACCTAAATATCCAGGTACCAAGTATTATATGTGCTGGCAATTGGATGGGAGATATTTCTGAAATAAATTGGGATTTCTTGAGGAAATGAGCTTTGTCCTGGGAGCTGTGATACATGGCTAAACCTTTGTACTCTTAATGCCAACTTTGAACATACGTGCAGGAGCAGGTCCTGACTAAAATGACCTCGTCATGAGTAAAGGTAGCAGATCTCATCCTTACTTTTATTAAAAAACAGCTACTTGTGAGTTGCCCTTAAGAAAAACCCTGTATCGAAACTGGACATATGGTAGCTACTTCTGTAAATGCATTATAAATGGATAGACTGTTTTGTGAAAGTAAAAATTATTTCCTGCAAGTGTTTTACTGTTTACTACACATTCAGTTAAGGGTTTTAAAACATGTATGGGATGCTATTTTCGTGAAACTTATTATTTATTTAAGGTATCTATTAATCTCTTCTTAATTATTCATGTCATTTAAATTTTACATGTTACTGCCACCAGATAGAGTTACCTTTTCTGTAAGAAACATTGTACTGTCATGTATTATACTTCAGGGCAAGGTTAAGACTCAGTCATTATGCGTTATATCTGGATTTAAGAAACAGAAGAGTGATGAATCTCAATTAATTCTCTCTCTCTCTTGCTCCTTTTTGCTTTCACATCTGTTACGGCTTTGATGTGAAATACCGGCAAACTGCAAAGTTTGGTCTGATGTAAATTTAAAGAATTGTTTAAGCAGTTTACATTTTTATATCCTCATTTTGTTTCAGTGAGCTTTTACATCTCCATATAATCAAGAATTTTTAAAAGTCTTGAGTTTTTATCTGACTACTGAAATCAAGAGAGATTTTTTCCTAGTGGCTCAATAGGAACAGAGCTGGCACCTGGCTGCCTTTGAAAATCAGACCCATAATTTATTAAACAACAAATCACTGTCAGCATTTATAGTGGATTTACAGTGGATGTCAGCATTTACAGTGGGTAGATACAGCATTTATGCTATAAATATACCCATTAGATTAATCATTACAGAAGTGGAAGAGCTACTGTTAGCTTCAGCTGGGACACTGCCTGGCTGCCAGCCCAGGCCCGGCTGTTCGGTTTTGGCTAGTTGCAGTGGGCTCTTTCGTAGGGAATTCGTCTCGATGGTGTGTGGTTTGCTCAGACTCTGTGTATCAGACCAGACAGTACGGCAGCTCGGATGGAATAAGCAGCGTGCAAACATGTGGTACGAGGCAGTCCCTTTTACTGAAGTGGTTGTGTCTGAAAAGAGAGAAAGAGAGGTCCTGTGATTTGCAAAGCAAGCTGTGTCTCACCCCAGGATTAGCACCCATGTTTCCTGATGCCGGTGACAGCTCATGGTCTGTTCTTTGGTACGGCTTCCCTGTCGCTTCAGTGGGGCTGTGCTTCTCAATTTAAGCTAGAGTTCCTTTTATAGTGCCTGGAGCAATTATTAGTACAGTAGTTGTATAGGTAAGTGCAAATACACATACGTATTTGTATGGTATCTACATAACTCAAAGCAAAAATCAAATTGTTATGCTTTTACTGAATGCAGGTGTTCTGACAGTGGAAAGAACCACAGAGAAAAGCAGCGGATGTGCTGCAGCAGGACTACACAAAAGGTAGTGCTGTGTAGAACAGTTACTGGTCTGTGCTGGTGGAACTCACTTCTTGGCATTCTGTCTACTTGGGGAGCACAAGTCAGTGCATTTAAAGAAAAGAGTACAGTTTTAGATATAGTAGTCTGAATTCCACCCTAAATCCTGCTATAGGTGTCTAAATCTGTTTTAAATCTAACTTGAAACCATAGGCATGTGTAGGTGGTAGAGGCACATTGTGGTAGGTGTACGTATGTCTCTCCTAAAAAACATCACTTGTGCTTCAAGGGCGAATATGTCAGGTCCAGACCCTCAGGAAGAGCTGTGGCCCTGCTGCGTTCCCATTTATTGGAGGCCCATGGCTGTGGACAAGACGTGTTTTCAGATTGTTGACAACTTTGGTGCAGCTGCAACCAAATCCTTAACTGACAGCGTGTCCATATGTATCGTAATGTTCATTAAATTTATGATACTTTTGGAATTAGAAGCCTTTAAAAGAAAATGCCTTAAGTGCTTTCTTCCCATGGAGGTAAGGCAGTGAGTGAATAATCTTTGAAATGAGCTGAGGAACCAACATTTTCTCTCTGGAGGTGGGAAGAGGTCCCAGGGATAAACATGGGCAGGTCCTGTTTTGAAAGGAGCGTTTAAAGGAGAGGATCTGTCCTGGTCCCCATGCCTACAGCTCAGCCAACCTACATGATGTCTGTGGGACAGAGGGACATGCAGTGGGGCTGAGCAAATTTACCAACTCTTTGAACTGCCATAAAGGAGGCCCTTCGTGACTTTATTCTCCTATTATTCCTTTCCCACAGTGTAGCACCAAGTGCAACAAGTTCTTGTTAACTCTCATTTGGAGGGGTTGTTACTTGCTCCTGTAACAAAACAGGCATGGTAGGAGCAGCTACACGTGAGGACAATCACTGAAAATACCCCTGCAAAGCTCATGGACGTTGATGTTTGAACGGTGCACGTGCCCGATGCTCAGTGACACAGTTTTCAAGCTAAAACTTCTGAGCTGGGCAGAACTTCAGTCTCTGAGAAACAACTCTTGGTTCGTGGCGGGCTGCAAAGGGGGATGCAGAGAAAGAGTCAAACCAGCAAAAGTACAAATGACAGGTCAGACAGGTAAAAGAAGTGAAAAACCATGCTATGGCCAAATACAGGCCCTTCTTATGCTAGTATTAATCTGAAACAATAGCAGCAAAATTAAGCCTTCAGAATGAAAAGGCACACAGAGGAGATCTTTAAATCGATCTTGACTCAGATTATGTTAGTTTTACCAAAATCATTCATCCACCCCTGCATGTCCTAAATTTACAGTTCTGTGGCAAGTTCTACATGTGACAGAAAACTGTTGGTTGAAAATGAAAGTGCCGTGAAAACACTGGGATGGAAATATTGGTGTGCAGATGGGCATTACTTGTCCATCAGCGCACTCGTCCACACCACCCCTCTTGGTCAGCTGCGTATTGTGGGACGGAGGTTGGCAGAAAAGAACATCTTGTGCAGATCTGCAAAGTCCTCTGATGAAATCTCTGTTTGTATTCAGTATCAAATATTTCATCCTCCAATACTTTTGTAAAATGCTGAATTAATTCATGGGAATTGGCAGTAGAGCAATATCACAGCAAATACAAGATCTGCAGCATACTAATATTAAATGGTACATATTTTTTTCGAGGTTAAATATAGCTTTATAAGCATTCAAAAAGTTTTTGAGTGTATGCTAGCACTTTGAAAAAGCTTCTAAGTGGCTCACTTGAAAATGGACTCTTTTCACTCTTTTGAAACTTGTCCTCTGATTTTTATTTGCCATGGGATCTAACTTCATTTGAATGTTATTTTGGGGTTTTTTATTATTTAAAAAAATTGTTTTGCTCAAATAAATGTTAATCTTAAATCTTCATTCATATGGCCTCGATCTTGCTGCCTTTTTCAAAGCATATTTGTTTTCTACGGGTTCTCCAGCTGCAAAAATATACAATGTGAATGTCTGCCCCAGGGTCAAAAAGATGCTTCCGAGTGTGAAATTTGACAATGCACATATTTATCCAGCTGATAAACATGTCAAATATAAGAGGCGTGTTTGACTAGAAGATAGCAAGCAAAATTTTGAGGACGCGAAGGCATATGTCCACTCTTACTGCTTTCCATGGGCTTTTAAGTATTTTTGTTGGCGTCTCTCTAAGTATTCAAGCTAATAGTTTTGTTGACAGATGATATGAAGATGTAAGGAAGTTGCAGTGTAAGGAAAATATTTAATTCTCAGTCTCAGAAATTGTCAGACAATGACAGTAGTGAGAATGGAATACAATCTGAAGACTTTGTGGTGATCCTTAGTGAGAGTTTCTTCAAGTAAACACAGTAAAAACTGAGAAAGGGCTTAGGAGTTTGCTAGTTATGATTGACTTCATGAAGAGAGAAAAAAAATGTGCATACATCATTTGTTCTAACCTAATAAGCAAAAACTATATAAAAGTAATTTTATTGGGGGGAAACAGTAATTAACCTATCCTGTTACCATGAAACAGGTTTTTTACTAGCGAGAGTTCTGCTGGGGATAGCAATCTTACCTTTGATTATGTGCTATTACACTAATAAAACTGCAGTTCAGTCAAACTCATCTTCCATTCAACAGATTTTCAATTTAATGTGGCATGAGCTTACTGAGCTTAAACTTGGTATGAAGATTGCTAAAGGTGACATTTCAAATAAACATAATTTTTCTGTAGTCTTTTCACAGAGAAGCTAGAACAAATGAATGACAGATGTGAAATAATCTTACAATTAAGAAATATGACTCATAAAATTTGGGTATTTTGAGAAACAACATCCCTAATTTCATTTATGCTTGATTAACTTTTATATTGTGGTTCACAGGGCCAGGAAGACTTAATTATAGTGTGAAGCGACTCACCATGCTCTGTTAGACTGAGCTCTTGGTAAGAAGTGTTTAAGGTCTCTTGAAGTTTGTAGCAGTGAGAGCAGCAGGTGAAAGCCAATTACTGATGAAAATGTAAACTTAACAATTAGCAGGTAAAGACTAGTGTTTGGGAAATGACTTGCAGCATGATGAAAATACATACCAATCCAATAGTATTGATTCCAGGTTGCTGGCGAAGGAAAGGAGACTGTCCTGGGAGAGCTGACCCCAGCCCTGTGCTGAGGCTGCAGCTTATATTGTGAAGGTTTTTTTAGAACTGTGCAGGGGATAGGAGGGAGTCCAAATTTGTCCTTAGTTTTGGTCTCCACTTTGGGTATATAAATTGGCTAATATGAAAGTTCTGGAAATGAAGAAATTCTGGAAATGAAGTCTTGCTGGGGTCTTAGGCGAGCCATCAAGTGATGGGCAGCATTGCCACGGAGAGCAGCCAGTGTGCAGCTGAACTTCTGCCAAGCTGCAGAGAGGGGGTGCAGCAGCCCGCCTGAAGCCCATGTATCAATATAGATAAATAACAAAAATGTCAGAAGCATATAAATATACTATTAATCCATGTATCTCTGCCCAGGAGTACAACCGAACTTTGAACAGCACATAGCTGTGTGGCGACACAGGGTAGCTCCTTCCTTTCTGCCTTGGCATCATCCATGCCCAGCTGAGCAGCGGGCTCGGCCAGACTTGTGATTTGTGCCCAGTTACACTGCGTCTTAGTTCGTGTCTGCTCCAGTATCAGTCATCTCCAAAGTTACATGACCCATTTTACTGCACTGTAAGAACGGAAGCGATTAGCGGCAATGCAGCCTGCCAGGGGTGGCAAAGGAGCTGATCACAAAGATACACATCAGCAAGGGGAAGTAGAATTTAAACTCCCTTTTAATTTGTGCTGAGACATGAACTGTGAATTATGAACCAGTACTATTTAATGAAACACATGGTCTTTAATAGATTGAGGGTGTGTGTGCTTAACATGTAGGACAAAGTAAGTGGTGTATCCGATTGGATTAGCGGCAAATTTAATCTAGTGTATGACACTGCTGATTCAATGGTCTTTAATTTATTATTTTTATTTTTTTTTTTTAGGATCAAAGTGACTTTGTCTTGATATGTGATCTATTCAATGTACTAAATGAACTGTAGGCTGTATAGGTTTGGTCCATTATTTCAATGGGGAAAGGAATGTAATTTGAGAAGGTCGCAAAATACAATATGGGAAATTATTGGTTTTTACAGTGCGGGAAAGCTTTTCTTCGACACATGAAATTTCCTCAAATACGATCGCCAAGCAGTAAATAACTTGCAAAGACATTTCCCCAATATCAGCACTCGCTACATAGTTTGTAAAAACTTGTGTTTTCCATGATATTTTCCAAACCCGAATCCAAAGGACAAATATCCTTTTTCCCGTAAAGACATTTATCTGAATCAGCAGATTTGATTGAATGTTCTTACAAGGTAAAGAGAAAAGACTATGTAAATAGGTTAAGCATGGGCTGAATTTTAGTCTTGCCTTTGTGGGAAAAGCATCTTGTGACTTCATGAGTACTTTTCAAATTGAAAGTAAATCACAACTGCCCTGCATTAGTCCTAGGTCAGTGTGTTAAACTTTTAAATAGTGATGTGTCTCTGATTAAAGATTAGGAAAACTGATTTGGATCTTAAAGCAGCATGTGTCTATCATGGCTTGTCCTGATCCTAGGAAATCCCCACGAGATAGGTAGGATCTGAACATCTGGAGCTTACGGACTGAGGCACCTTCACAAAATTCACAGAAACGGACGTTTCTACATGTCCAAATGTCAGCTCTAGGCCTGGCCGCTCCAGGCAGCCTCAGGGCATGTTCACTTACCGTTGCTGTGCTACTGTGGCGTTGAGCAGAACATTTGCTGATGTGCTGTGGAGAGAAACAGCATTTGTCTTCAGTTAGAACAGTTAGTTCTGCTGGTAGTTTTACTTCTATGGGTAAACATTCATACAGAAGTGGGGGGGAATGGTTTGCAGATGAAATTTCTATATTGATCAAAATGTGAGATTGGATCTGGCTGATGCTTACTATAAACACATTGTGCAGTTGCAGAGTAGATACTTTTTTTTCAGCTTTCTATGTGTTATCTCGAGAGCTCAGTTACGGTAGAAGAATTGCCGACTTCTGTTTTTGACACTCTTGACTAGAGTTGTTAAATATCTTATGTGCTAACACAAATATTTTTAATAAAACAGAGTAAAACGTCACTTTCGGCAGTACTGCAACTATTGTTGTACTTAACAGATGTGCAGTCATAAGAGCTTTCAACAAAAAACACTTTCAACTTTTTTTAACATATTTATTTTACGATTCTGAAATGTCCTTACTGTCCTTAGCTGAGGAAAGAAACTGCTTGGGTGGCACCAGCAGTGGATATTATTTGGGTTTTGTCTGGAGCTAGTAGTAGGAATTGACATTGCATAGTGTTTCTTAAACAAAATTGGCTATTGCCAACATTTAGCTTATTCAGTGGCAAATGCTTCGATGCTGCTCAAGGGATTGTAGACTTTCTTTGGAGGCAATGGATGACTTGAAGAAAACTGTCTAGAAAAAAAAAAATCACTTCTTTTTAAGTTTACAGGGAATTCTTTACCGTAACATAAGAAAAGAAGCATTGTATTTGTGTTAAGGCAGTAAAGATAAGGTGATTTTCTGAAAATAAGTTTATTACTTCCTCTGATTTTACTTTTCCAAGCAGGTCTGCATTCCTCTGACTTCCACAAGAAGAGATTTGTCTCACTTGTTAGTTCAAATTGAGGTCAAGTTTCCTTTCTCCAACTCTACCTCCCTGTCTTTCTCTTTTCCATTCTGTAAGCTTCAAATCTAAGTGTGAGTCTATCCTGTAATCTTTTTCTAACCAAAAGATCCAAGCCTTTTCAGACCTGACCCTTTAATCTTGTATTCTTCTAAGAGAGAGCAATGACTTGCACGTTCATGCTTAACGGAAGTATAAGCATTTTCATCAAAATATCGAATGTCCTCGGTAAGTATGGTAATCGACAAGCAAATCTGGAAGTTGACAAAATGCTCATTTTGTTACTGGTATTTCTTGTAAGGAAAGCTGGTGTCTGTTCAGTGACTGAAATAAAGGGGGGGGGTGTTTGGTGTTTGATCATTTTATTGCCCTGGAGCAGCGTCCTGGTCACGAGATCATCACTGTGTTTGGTGTCTATGGTTGAAGCTTTTGTGTGAGGTCAAAACCAGTCGATGCTCAGGGGCAGATCAGCCTTAGAGAAAACGGTGTTGCTGCATGTTGTGCCTCTTCTCCGCCCAGCTGAAAGCAGTGCCCTCAGCTGCAGCTGCACTCGGTCACGTTTAGATGACTTTTGGATAACACTCGTGATGTTTCGGTGACAATGATAAATGTTACCTTAAAATGTTGGCCAGGCAGCTCTAATTCTTTTTTATTTACGGACTCCACCATGTTTATCGAAGTTGTATACCTGGGTAAGCCTGGTATAAGACTGTTGTTGAATCCTGGGCTTTTCCTTTTTTCTCTGATCGGTGGGAAGCAGCCCTTGGAGTCAGAGTTCCTGGGAGCGTGGGTATTACTGAGAAATCCAGAGCTGGCCTCTTAGAGCAATTTGGGTTAGTTTATAGAAACTGTTGTAGGAGCAGGTTACAATTCCCTTTGTGGGGAATCATACAATGTTTTGGGTTGGAAGGGACCCCTAGAGGTCATCCAGTCCAACCCCCCTGCAGTGAGCAGGGACACCACTAACTAGATCAGGTTGCTCAGAGCCCCGTCCAACCTGGCCTTGAATGTTTCCAGGGATGAGGCCTCCATACCTCTCTGGGCAACCCATTCCAGTGTTTCACCACCCTCATTGTAAAGAATTTCTTCCTTATATCCAGTCTAAACCTACCCTGCTTCAGTTTAACACCATTACCCCTTGTCCTGTCACAGCTGTCCAAACTACAAAGATTTTCCCCATCTTTCCTATAGGCCCCCTTTAGGTACTGAAAGGCCACAATCAGGTCTCCCCGCAGCCTCCTCTTCTCCAGGCTGAACAAGCCCGACTCCCTCAGCCTGTCCTCATAGGAGAGGTGCTCCAGCCCTCGGATCATTTTAGTAGCCCTCCTCTGGACCCGCTCCAGCAGTTCCATGTCCTTCTTGTGCTGACATCTCACCAGAGCAGAGTAGAGGGGGCAGCATCACCTCCCTCGACCTGCTGGCCACAGAATACAGAATGGAATACAGAAACAAGATCCTTCTGCCCATCTCCAGTATCAAATGCCAGCTTGGTGCTCTGATCAATAAAGTTAACCCTTCACAGCATCCTTGTATCATTTGCTAAAGGAAGTACTTCAAAACAGAAAAAGCCCGTGGCATTTTAATAACCCCCTCTAGTCACCACATGTATTCTGTGACTGTAGCACTTTTTTTGCTGTCCTATACAGCGTAAGTTGTTCCTGCATGCTGTCTGTGGAGCCAGGTTTTGGCCATGATATAACAAATATACTCAGTAAAACTCAGCCAAGTATGTTGGCTGCCTCTGCAAGCATTACCTTAACAAAGAGTGAAAATGAAACCTAGGAATATTGTGAGTCATTGAAGTGGAATGACTTTATCCACAGACCTGCTTGTAACAAGCAGGTGTGGGAACAGGAGGAGACCGAGGTGGAAGAAACGTCAACTCGCTACCACTTTCCAGCCTATGAAGTGGTTTAGAGATCTGTTAAATGCCTTTTTTTAATTCTGCCTGTTTGTGCCAGTGGGACAAAAAAAAAAACCAAAACCAAAAAACCCAAACCCCAGCAAACATAACAAACAAAGCAGGCAGTTCCCATTACTGCTCTTCTAGCTCCAATTGCTGCCCAAGTGCTTTGGTCTACCAAATTCTGTTTGCCTGATGAGAAATGATGGAACTTGCCACTCTGCTGGAAGAGTTCAGTTCCCGCCAGTGTTGGATCCTGAGTGCTCAAAAAAAGGTTATCTCAGCTGTCTGAGAAAATGCCATTTTCCCTGGAAAGTGCAGGCTGGCCCGGCTGTGCTGGCAGCTGGCAGCAGTGGGGCACGCAGCATTTAGCGGCTGCTCTGCCTGATAATTCTGCCGCTGTTGTTGCGGAGCCTCGCTGAAATGTGTTTATGCTACAGGAAAGGCAAGCTTATAATTTCCCTGAGCTCCTGGCAGGTTTCCAGGAAGAAGTTGTTTTGTGTGTCAACTGTTTCTGGAGTCAGTATGTCGTAATTGCTGCTATTAGAAGAATGGGAGGAAAGGAGATTCCTTATACTCTCCAATCCCATGCTTTGAGATTTTTTTCTTTTAGTCTTCGTTAAGACTGGGAGTTTCTGTTGAGTTTGTAAGCAACTGTCTTTTGTGAAACCTTGTCTTCTCCAGGGCCAGTGGCACAAAGAACTGTGAGCCCCAGTTTCTGCCAGAGAGGAGCCAAGGACGGTTCTCTGGTAACCTCTGGTGGAGGCCAGGTAGTTGTTACCATCTAGGAAATACCAGTGGGTTGCTGGGGGTCGTCTTCTGTGTAAGATTTCTCACTGTATTTAGGGACTTTGGCAACACTTAACTGTAGCATGACAACACTTGGTGCTATGCTGCCTGTTCCGGTACCCCTGTAGGAGCAGGCGGATGGAGGAAGCATTGCAGGATGGCCTCCGGCAGCTGGTTTCCCAGCTGGGGTGGATGGGTTTCCTTCCTGTGCGCAACGTGATGTAAATGAAGGAGGGTTAGTGATACAGGTTCACTCCTGCTGTTTCCATAGTGAATGCGAAAGCAGGGTTGTCCTTATGAATGGCAGGAAGTTAATGCAGATGGACTGGAACTGGTTGTCAGGCTTCACAAAATCCACAGAAATGGAGAATATAACCCTCCTGCAAAAACTTAATGCTACAGACCTTATGTTTGTGTCCTAAGTCACATGAAAAATGTTGTTCATAAATGTAATTTTGGTCCAATTGTTTTTCCATTTTTGCCCAAGTTTTCTGTAGAGGAAAAAGCCCACAGACTTCTTTTGACCCTATCCAACTTCCAGCAGCGAAAAGGAAACCAGGCATTCCTGGAATTATTCTCAAAATTCCTTTGTCTCCGCAGGGCAGGAAGCCAGACCGTGTTGTTTTAATGGCATTTTTCTAGCCTTAAACCTCCAAGGCTGTCTATATTTCTCAATTTTCTTCAGAAATTTCAGGATGCTGTCTGCATTTTGTTACAGCACCTACCCTGGCAACTCATTTATACACTTAGTCTACCTTCCTTGCCTTCAGCAGTATAGTATCTGAGCTCATCCCTGAGTAATAAAATAGTAGGTAGTCTGGTTTTGTTGTCTTTTTAACATGAATTGCAGTGGTCATATGTATGTAATATAATCTGATTTGTAATTCCCCCACAACTGTTTTACTTGTAGTTTTCCTTCAGTTTGTAGTTATAGTCACATATGTCTTTTATTGCCTAGAACTCTGGGAATAATTATGACTTTTTGTCTTCATTCTAGACAGTCTTGGGAGATACAGTCCTAGTTTGCAGCTGCTGGGAGAGTAAAATGTTGGTATATTTTATTTTTCTGTAATTTATTATATTTTGCAATATTATTATATTTCCGTTTTAGTGTTAGTATTAATCAGATAGACGTGATAACTGCGACTGCCCTACCACCTGCTCAGGAAATGCTCAGCTAAGGAGCAAAAATGTCTTTTCTGTCTTTTTGCCTGCTGAAGAAGCAAACTTTTAGTCCTTGTAATCCTATAAAAAAAGCCTTCAGAATGTGGCCAGTGCTATGTGTAGATCTCAGCTTGAAGGACGTGGCAGTTTCCAACAGCCTTTGTAACCAAAAGCCTTTCTCAATTATTTATATGTTTAGGGAGAGGAAGTACGTAAATTGCTTTCCCATTAGTGAAGTAACCAGGAAATAAACAGAGGAGGCCTTGTTTAAAATATTTGTTTTGTTCCGATGTTGCAGATAAGCAGCTGTGAGAGCTCTCAAGTTTGACTGCTCCGTGAATCATTCTCTAAGCTTTGTCTGGATATGGAAGCCCCTCGTGGAAGCAAACAAAGTACTATATCCCTGCAGATGAATGCTGATGATTTAAAAACTTGCAGAATTATTGCAACTGTTTATTTACCATTTTCAGGTTCTAGAGTACTTCCTATATTTGACTGATTTCATCCCTGTTGAATTAAATTAATTAAATTACTTGAAACGTAACAGGAGATGGTGCAGGGGCAGCCAGCAGCAGCGTGGCATTGTTTCACGTGTTTAAGGGACAGCTCAGAGTGAGAAGTGCAGCTTCAGAAATGGCCTTGCTGGCTGGTTGATGGCAACGTTAGCAACAAAGGTATACAGGCAGTTCTGCGGAAGGCTTACTGCCCTTTATTTAGGGCTGCTTGGAGGCATATTTGATCTTTCTCCTAAATGTTTTGGAAGTGTAGTAAAGCGAAAGCACTTTATTAACCTCTTGGATTAGGAAAATCATATTAAAGCCCAAGGATTAGCTTCACTAGTACTGGTGAAAAGCCACATCAGCAGAGGGGCTGCCAGCAGGACAGGTAGTAGCATCCTGAGGCAACTGCCACATCTGCTGTCCCCCGGGACCTATGCAACCTATACAGCATCACTGGAGAAATGGCTTATGCTGACCAGGAAGCGGGCAGCTGGTTATTGAACATGCTCATTTAAGGAACCTCAGCTGGTTTTGCCATGAAGGGATTGCAGATACACGGCTAGCAGAAAGGGAGAGAGAGCATGAGGGGCTCAGCCACCATTTGCTGGGTCTGGGAGGTATATCGTTATACAGCCGTTAAACTGATAGCTTTAAAGCAGATAAATGTGTATAGTCCAGCCTATCAGTAATGATATGTGCGGTGCTTTGTTACCTCTGTTTGAGATTACTTTTAAATTACTAGTGTCTCAATCAGCATCATGTTAATATAATAGCAGAATATTATGATTGCAGGGAAATAACTGAAAAGGGACTGAGAAACCAGAAAACTGTGTTTATGTGGTGCATTTGGTTTCCCCTGAAGCCCTGATAAAACATAGGATCCCGTGTTTTATGCCTCTCACAAGTGTTATTGTTCTGAATCACTTAATGATGTGGTTTTGTATCTGTATACTTTCACAAAATAAAATGCAGTTTTTGATCTGTTCTGAGGCCCAGCAACGGTATAGGATGCAGCCACAGAAATCTTGGGGAAGGCAGGAAAAGCAATGGGGCAGGGAAAATTGTGGGCTCAGGGTGGAGAGAAACATGGCTCTGATGATGTGAATGGGGAAATATGTAAAAGGTGCCTAAACCCTGTCCCTGGGAGAGCTCGGATGCCTAAAAATGCAATGTGAGTCCCCCCTGCTGGCAGTCACTGCCCTGGCTGTGGTTCTGAAGGAGCAATGGCTGCTGAGATTCTCACCAGACCAATCGCATAATCTCAGCGACATATTGGGACCCCAGAGATAGTGGGTCAGATCTCCAGAAATTAAGGAAATGAAGAGGTGAAGCTGGGGCAGGATCCTGCATTAGGTGGGTCTATGCCCTGGAGGTCAGGTTTGTTTGAGGTATCTAGAAGATGCAGGAGACATCTGCAGAGTTCTCCAAGTGCATAAGTAATTCAGTAAGGTGCTGATTTGAGCCAGAGCTGGATATTTAGACTGATTCCCAATCCCTGAGATCCCTTTTGGGGCTTTCCCCTCCCAGGGATTTGGTCTAGAGACATTGATGCTCTAGCTGAGGAGGAAGCAGCTCAGGCACTCATGTTATGTGGCATGACAGACTCTTGGAGATGAAGTACCTACAGGTAGTGACATACTTGGACTGACTGATTTTGGCTTAAAAGCCATGTCATTTGAATACTTCTTTTTATTACTCTCTTCCACAGTCAGCCCCAAAAAAGTCTTACAGAAGAGATGGAAGCTCTACAGTCAGCCTCCTCCTCTGTTGTGTGGCTGCCACCATGAAATTAATAGTGAATTTTTCCTCAGGATGGGGTTCTGTGCTGAGATTGCCAGTGGAGTGATTTCACAGAATGGTCATCTTTCCTGCTTCAAATGTCACCAGGCTCAGTAGGGAGAGGGAGGTCGTTGTTATGTGATGGCTCTTTAATGGGCTGTGGGAAGCGACAGGGTGGTTTCAGTCTAGAGGACATTTTTAATCTTGCTACGTTTAATAGCCTGTCCTACGTCTTAATCTCTCTGTGTAGAGAAATTAATCCTAAAACGCCTTTTGTCCTGATACATTTGAACCTGCCCACATTAGCCTGTCTTCCTGTGGCAGTTCCCTAGCTTCTGCTCTTGCCTGATCACGGGAATGGTCCTCATCGCTTCTTCAGAGAGATGGATAATTGTCTACATCTAGCTCCTCTTTCCTTCTGAGTCCTGCTGTTTTCATAGTTTTCCCTATTGTATTTCTCAGTTAATATCCATCCTGTAATAATACACTCAGGATATTGGGAAGCACATTCTCCCACTTCTTTTTGGGCGGGCAGTGTCCCAGTGCTGCGGTGGTGATCTGCTGATGCTCTGCCTCTGGGAGGAGATGCCTCACTGCTGCCAAGTGCTCATTGCTGCAGGGACCAATGGCTCGGATGGGTCTCTCTGCCACGTGGGCAGCCTGCCCTGGGCCAGAGGATGCCATGTGGAAATGCTGGATGTTTTGCTGCCTTTGTTTCTAGAGGTGTGGGTGTCCCCCTTTGCCCTCTCTTTCTGCTTAGCGATGTGGTCCAGCCTTCCCAGCGGCCGGCGCTGCATGTAGCCACAGGCTCCGTGATGCCTTCCCTTTGAGTGCTACCCGGCATGTCTCGTGCCTGAGGCAGGGGTGTGTAGCTGAGGGAAGACTGAGGGACAGATCTGAAATCCAAAACTAGATCTTGTGCTCATTAGAAAGTATGACTCATTATTGCAATATGAAATTGTATATTGGCAGAGCTTTTAGCACAGCTAGTAGGACATTCTTGGAAATGTTCACAGGTCTGGCAATAAACCCAAATAATTTTTTTTTTTCCTTTTTCTTTTCCATTCTATGGTTGAGAATTGAAGTAAGGACTTAAAGCATCACAGAGAAACATCTCTGCAGTTCATCACTATTTATCAAATAAATTTATCTTGTATGTGTATTTGAATAATGATGTCCCTTATCGACGCCTCATCATTCATAAAATACTGGGATATGTTTATTTCATAACCACAATATTGTGAAACAACTCTGAGGTCTTCTATTACAAATAAAGTGAAAGCTTTGTATAAATAAATTACATTTCTTCTCCCCTTTATGGAATACAGGCCGTGTACTGACTTGGTTTTCTCAATGAAGGATCCTAATGTTTCTTGTGGATATCTGCAAGATGCGTGTGTAAGTGAGATGGCTGGATGTGGGAGAATTGCTATTCTGTTGCTTGAGCACTGATTGAGATCAAATGGCAGAACCATTTAAAAATTCTCACATTTTTACTTTCACATTTACTTGGGGGACAATGTAAGAAGTAAGAACATCTGGGATATTAGTCTCTTAATTTACCTGGTTCATTCACATAGCTTGACATATCTTGGTGTGTCTGTGCAGAACTGATTGCCACTGTAACTTCACTTGCTATTTGGGACGTGTGCTTTAATTCTGAGGTTTAGATTGCGTGAGCAGCAACAGCAACTCAGTGTGAAGCTTCTTTGTGGATACTTGCGGAGCGGGAATAAGAGCTGATCTAAATTTAGCATCTTGCCATTCGGCTTGCTTTTTCCTCCTTCTTCCTTCTCCTCTCTGACATTGGTTAAGGAATTGATTTCTTCATTTGGTTGAGACAGTTATTATCCCTCCCGTGTTTGCTAAATGTAAATGCTACTCTTTCTGTCCAGCATGCTGCATTTGGAAAGCCTTTCTGCCATCTGGATTGCTGTATCACGGGAATGGTTTAGAATACTTAAAAGTAAGGGAAACCACAAAAAGTTTGAAAAAAATGTGTATTAGGGCTGTATAATGCAGTTAAGAAGTTGTTTCCCAAACAGTGGTGTAAGTGGTTGGTTGCCTTTTTCCTGATCTTTGATATGACCGGTGTCAATATGCACATCTAAGTTAAAGAGTGAACGTAAAAGACTCCTGACCCTCTCAGCAGCTTCTCCTGCACCCCTGAGACAGCAGTCTCACAGATAATAGCTGTATTAAGTCCTACTATTTTCTTAGATTATTACTACGTGATACTTTTCCTCTGAAGACTGGGTGTGCTGGCTTTGTTCTGGGAGATGCTGTCGCTGTGCTGGCTCTCCAGCAGGGCTTACGCAAGGCTTTGTGCCGCTGTCTGCACACCACAGTTCACTTCAGGATGCTTCTGTTGCAGGAAATGGAGTGGCGGCAGGATCAGAAGTGAGCCAAGGAGCTAGAAACAGAGCCTGAGAGGGTGGCCTCGCTGCCCCTCTTGCTTTTGTGGCACTGCCTGCTGCTCAGATATCTCTTGAAGCTGCAATCAGATGGTTGTCCAAGTTCTCCCAGGTGAGACTGCCTCACTGGAGGCCTCTCTGAGCAGGGAGAGGTGTTAAGGAGTCAGGAAGGGACTCCCTGACACAACATGTGTGCCGTGGTCTGCAGCGCCATGCTCTGCAGCCTATAGAGAGCAGGATGCAGTTTGCTGCCATATACTTGCAGTCCATGGTGACCAATCTATTTAATGGTGTATGCAGCCATGGGATCCTTTCCAGCCTTTTCCTCTCCATCCAGACTTGCCTGGCATAAACCCAGAATTTGAACGGTTGGTTTCACTCAAACAAGAAGATGCCTTACCAAGGAGGAAGAGTGTGGCTTGTTTGTTCTTCCACATATTCCTGTCGCTATTGATCTTCATTTTGAGTTTTGGCATCTGTGTTATAGTTGTAGCAAGAAAAAGTGTGTGTGCTGTTGTTCAGTGGCTTAATGTGAAACCTTCTATTTCTGCTCTCTCAGGAGCACCGTTTGAATTTGGGTTTGAGTCATACAAATAGCAACCTATGAAAAGGGAGTTACAGGTTGGATAACTGCCTCCTAACGAGGCAGCAGACGAGCATAAAAATGACTCGTAGGTTTGATCTGATTCAGTATTCCTGGAGATAATAGTTTTCGGGTTTAGCCTACATTGCAGACTTCCAAGTGGAAGCCAATATAATTATTAACTAGAGCCTGCTGTACCAGTACTAAAATTCTCAACCAAACTAGTTTTTCTACTTTATGTTTCTTCAACACCTGATGATTTGAGCCTGAAAAATATAATTCTGAGTGATCAGAAAGATGACTGTGAGCAGCTGTGAGGGTTCTAAGGGACCTTTAGCACGCGATATGGCACCCTAGTCAGTTTGACTTTCTGATCCTCTGCTTTTTGCCCTAATACTGCTCTTGCTGGGAAGCTTTGTATTTTTCATGAATTGTTTTTTCATTTCATTGTACCACAAATGGCGATTTAATATGGGCAGAACTGGGAGAAGCTGGAGGTGGCTATGTGGATGCATGGGCCATGAAGGCGTGCATGGTTTCGTACTGGCCATGTGTTTGCAGGGGACCCAGGGCCTTTTCAGATGCAAATCAATGTGATCAGGAGGCACTGGTGTATGGTCAAAATGTCTTTTTGCAGTTTTCTTTCTACATACCAGCAGTGAAACCCTCCCTTTTTTATCTCTCCAAGCCAGTGCCCTCATCTACTTCCCTTCCCTAAGCACTAAAGTAGAACCAAAGCTGTTCTCAGGCTTGCCTTTTCCAGTCTTTCATTTGATTTTGCTCAGGAGCCTACTGAACACCCCTCCTCTCCCTCTGCTGCTCTTCGTCTGGGGGGACGTGCCTGCAGTTGGGGGACACTCTTAATGACCAAATGAGAGTGCGGTGGCATGGGGTCAAACCCAAGCGGTTAAGTAAGTGGAGCCAATAAGGATTTTACCAATCATGAAACACACAAAATCAATACCAGAACAAGCTAACAGCCAGTGGGAAAGGTTTCAGCAATAGCATAATGGATTTGATTTTCTCAGTTTTCATCAATAACGTGGCAAATGCATTTAGCACAGGCTGAAAAGAGCTAACAGGATATCAAGCAGGCCAGCAAGAAAAGCTTTGCTGTTGTCACCTCTAGCACCAAAAAACCCCAAACAAACCGAGGTTAGTGTTACAGCAGACCATTAGTGTGGCAGTGTTATCCAGCTGTTAGCAAAAGTGTTGTGGATAGCTTCAGAGAAGTAGGAAACAAAAGCTTTCCTCGTCTGACACCTGATATCATTTTTAGGTATTCCTGTAGTCTAATCCTCTTTCTCTATGACAGTTTTTTTAAACTTTTTTCTAAGCTTTTTTGTAGGTTCATTCAACTGGAAATTTTGTTGTGCCCTAAAGCTAAACATGCCACAAACCCTCCAACAAATGCCAACCTAAATCGGTAAAGTTCTTAGAGTGGAAGCCCTATCTTTTTAGTAGGTTGTGTCACAGGCAGTATTTGGGTGACCTCAGGCATTCCTGGGGTGACCTCGGCAAGAGTGAAACCCTCGGGTGCTGCTGCAGCAGAGCGATGCCTGTGCCTCGCCATGGGGAAGGATGTGCACAGCAGCCTGATCAGCCCGGACCTGCTCACTACTACTGCGTGATCCACAGTGCAAAAGTGGCACTTAAATCCAGACAAATGCAAACGCATTGGCAATCTGAGTCAGACAGCATCGATGAATAGTTAAAGGCATGGGTAGGGCTGCCTGAAGACAATGAGAAGTATTTTTTTCTTGTTATAAATAGATAATAAGTGATTAAAAACTGCTGCAACTGAGAAAAAACTATGTTTATATGAAATCTGTGTAAAAATGTCTGACTACAGAGATAACGTACTTAGCACATGTCTGTGTGTAATGTGTGCTGAAAAGGGGAAACATGGCACATGTTGCCTGAGAAATGAAAGTGGCAGGGGTAATGCTGCTTTCTGGATGTCTGAATTAGCGTGTGTAAGCTTTTCCCTTGGCTAGGATTCAGTTTTGAAATACTCAGTGAACTAGCTAAGCTTAGTTAATTATATTTTTAATTACAGGGAGAAGTCAAGAAGTGCTGCATCCATAATCACAAGAAATCTCAGCTTGGGGTGGGAGAATTTCAGGCAACAGCAATATTGAGAAATGCAAACCCTATCTTAATGCTAATGCTACCATGTTTGCTGTCCCAGAACTTTCTGAGAATATGCGCCTTAGTGGTAAACAGCTGTAAACATTCTGATGAGCTTAATAAAATTTTGCCTTAGGCAGACGCCTTTCTGTCTACGTGAGAGCACTAATACTAATGTCGCTGTGTTACAGGGGAATTTGTTTGCACTTAAATAAGAAGTTCTCCAGCACTTACTCAAAAGGAGAGTTACGTAAGATGTGCAACCGTAATAAAAAAATTGTAGAAGACAGGGCTAAAAATGACCTTTGGAGATCGTCTAATCCTGCCGCTGGGAGGCTGGACACCGCCAGTGTAAACACTGAGCAGCCTCACCAGTTTAGAGATGCAGGTGGTGTAAATTTATGTTAGTGTATATCCCACAGTGTGATTTTTTTTCTTATGTTTAAACAAGGTAGCTGAAAGGGGATGGAGATGCAGTAGTAACGTGTTTTAGTCATGAATATTAATATTGAAGTAATTAAATCAGATGACTAGGAATTATAGGACAGGGAGATACTTTGCGTGTCATTGAATCTGCTCCCCAGTTAGCACAGAAACCCTTTCATAACTGTATGGAGCTGTCAGTTAATTACAGGAGGGTTTAAAGTAGCCCTTGCACAGCCTTGTTTTTAATTTTCTATTATTGAAAGGTTATTTAGTTTTCATTGTGGGATGCTGGTGTGGATTTGAATGACCAAAATCCGATTTGATATGCAATTATTATATTCCTGCCAACACGGTGCAGAAAGAGCAGCATAACAAGTGACTTACCCCGTTGAAGTTAAATATACCTTAACTGAACCTTCATTGCCATACACCAAAGTATCACTACGCATAACGTGCTAAATCCTTTGCTGAGGTAAATTGTTGGCAGTTTCCCTCATTTATACCATAAGTGTTTAAAATATGTGTATTGGGATGTGACAGCTCTCCAGATTCTGGTGACCTTCTTTAGGAACATGAATCCCAAATAGAGCTGAGCCAGTGGAAGCAGGAAATGTTGATGTTAACCAAGCCAAGGTGATGTTTGTGTTATGATGAAATCGTGTTTTTTGTTTCCTGGCCTTGAGGATATAAGGACCAGCTGCTGCTTGTTCAGAGCAGCCTTCTGTCCAGCAAAGTATCTTCAATTCGTACCGGCCATCAGTTAATGGCTAGGGATCGAGGCAAACAGTATTACTCTCTTCTCCTAATACCTCCAGCTTCTCAGTATTTTCACCTTGGAGGATTTTGCTCTACTTCCTCTGGGATGTCTGCTTTGCTCATCCACTGCATTACCAGTTTTCTCCAAAGTTAAAAGATTCTGGTTTTTTTTTTTTTTTGTAACTTCCCTGAAGCAAGTAGCATCTTTTGCATTGATGGGTTTATCCTTTAATATTAGTCAAAAGGAGGTTTGTGGAATCCCTGTGCTCGGTTTTTACAGGCAACTATTATAAATTGAAATCCGTGCTTTTTAAAAATGCAGAAAAATGGAATTTCATTAATTGAGTTAAAGTACTTTTGTAAGTTACTTTGTGAGTTTGTATCAGTATTAGATGTGTTGCATCTCCTACTCTTTCTTTACCTCAAATACTCCTCTGGTCATTAGATAAAATCCCTTCTAGCTGCTGTATTGTGCTTGTTACTGAAGCTCATTTGAACAAGTAGAAGTGTAGGTTGAACCCTTGAGTTTTTGCTTTCTGTGGGGTTCTGATTGATTTGCTTTGCAGGGAGCTAATAGGGGGTAGAGGACCTCAGGCTTTAAGAAGTTCTCCAGTGCAATCCCACAGTTGCCTGTGGCTTCTAACCCTGCAGTCTCTGCAAAACAACAAACCCAGAAAAAAAAGGAAAGTATCAGATTTTAACATGACATCCTCAGTCACTCTAAAATAGCAGAGGATAATCTAGCTTAAAGAACATTATAAACTACCTGATAGGCTGAGATCAGGCACAGTGACACAAAAATGGATAAAGCCAAGGCACAAGTATGCCTTTGGCAGCAACGTAAGCGTCTGATAAAGTTTGACATAACCCCCAAATATCTACTAGCTTCAAGAGTGTGGATGTCAAAAGAAAAAGGGATCAGCTACATAAATACTGATGTTCTCTAATAACATCTTAGAGTGACGGATGTGGAGAAAGGGTTTATTACTGTGTCTCTAGTAATTTGGAAAATAATTTTAGTTTCAGCCCTGGAATGAAGCACCACATGGCGATCACATTTTCAATGATGCTAAGAGCACTGGAAGCTCAAGTAGGGAAGCTCATTTGGTAGGAATCCATTCCCAAGAATGGCAATTGTTCAAAACTTGCTCCTGTGGAAGTACCGAGTGAAGGAGGATGGGAAGGAGTGGAAGTAATGTAACCAAGAAGCCCACAGGTGATGAAACCGGTAGTATGGCTACTGGAGTGCCATGTCTCTGTGGTTAGATCTTGTTTAGATGTGGGCCCAAATTAATTGTTTGTCTGTATTTATTTGAGTATGCCTTTGATCTCAACACAGTTAACAGTTCTGAGCTGTTACCCAGAACATAGCAGCTGAGCTTTTACGGTGTTAATACAGGTGCTGTTTTTCTCTGGTTGTGTTTTGGGCAGAGGGAGCTCGGCAGATTTGTGTTTGGAAGTTTATCTGTAAGCAGTCAAGTTTAAGATTCTGCAAATAAGGGAGGGCTTTTTTGTGTACTTGCAGCTCTGTGAAAATGACATCAGCTAAGGATCATCTTGTTTGTGCAGGTTATGTTTCAGAGCAGTGGCTGCCTGACACACCGTAGCATCTTATTAAATGCTTTATTATAAGACAACAGTAATGTTATGGAAGTGATGCTAAGTTTCTGTGCTGCGTTCCCTTTGGGAGACATTTGTTTTCAGCTCAGATACCGAAGCGGAAGCATTACTAGCATAAGTTCATTCTGCTTCAGTTTTAAATTGCTTAATCGTCTTGTGAAGATTTGCCTGGAATGACAATGGGAGTGGGATCGGGTAACCATTTTCTGGGTGGCAATTTTGAGATTGGCTCTTTTATTTAGAGCTCTTTACAGGTCTCCAGGCTGATTAAGAACAGATGGATCATAGAGTCCTTCTCATAAATACTTTTAAGATGCAACTTTTTTTTTTTTTTTTAAGTTTGCTATTGGTGTCGCTGGTGACAGTGTGTCACTTTGTGTATTTTCAATTCCTCCATCTCTTATGTCCTCGACTGGCTTTTCTGCTCATTTTTTCTTCTAAGCTCATAGCGTCACAGCATAAATATATTAACAGATGCTGAAATATGTATGCATCTCTAGTCTATGTGTCAAGAAGACTCACATAAATAAGGATTTGCTAGATCGAGCCTTTGGTAGATGACCTAATTTTCTGTTTTAATCAGATTACAAAAGGAGATTTATTTAAATGTTTCACACTTTAGAAGGGTTAACAGGCGGGGACATTTCAAACCAAATCCTCAGCTGGTATGAACTGGGATTGGGAAATTGTGAACTGGCAGCAGAGTTGTGTGATTTGAAGCAGCAGAGCTCTCAGCTCTGGACTCCCAACATACAAGTGAAGAAATAAAACTGAGAGGCAAACTTTGCCACTGCATGAGGAGCTAATAAGTGGTAAAACAGAAAATTACAAGAGGTCCAGAGTTGAAGAGAATCCAGAAGGGAGCTTGCATGAAGTGGGCTAGTGGGCATGGCTGGGAAGTCAGACCCGAACATGAAGTCTAAGCCCAAGCTAACATAGCAGTGGACCTGTAGCTGATGAATTGAGAGATTACTAGTGCCAAAGAAATCACCTACTTCAGCCCCTCTGAAAAGATGGCCTCACATAACCATCTTATGTAGAAAACAACCAAGAGATGAGAGAAGATGTGCTGGCAGCTATTGGCTATGGTAATGGCCATAACAGTGAGGGAGCTTCTGCGGCTCCTCCCCAAAGTGCTGCTGCCGGGAAGGAAGCTGATTTGGTGGGAGGGACCCTGTCGTATGTAGTTAATTGAATAAGCTGTTCAACTTCTAAGTGCTCATTTGAGCTAGGCTTAGTGACTCTCCAGAGATGCACCCATCACTAGCTATGAAAATCCTTATGCAGCAGAGCGTACAGAACCTCAGATTACCTCTTTCCCTTTTATTGTACAATGCTATTTTTAATCCAGTGCCTTGCTGTGTATTAATCATTTTTGACAAATTACTTCATGTTGTGTAAATTCTCATGCACTATCTGTGCGTGCATATTTTAGCCTATTGCAGTCTCATAAGAGCAGTAAGTGACACCTCATTTCCCATCACTTTTATTTTATGGGCAGGCTGGCATGGTGATTAGGTATTGGAGGAAACTGGTGCACAAATCCATCTGGCAATGTAAACCAGTGAACAGGTCTGTTGTCAATGCAGCTTTCCGGGGTTATATCAACTGACAGTACTGCCCCGATATCCATGGATTCCGTACCATTAATCATCAGAGAGGTAATTTTGCTAGTTATGTGTTAGTATGAGTACAGATATGTTACTGGAATTGACATCTCTGAGTGGATCATTGAGTCAGGAGTGAATACATGGTGGACTTCCATCAACATATAAGGAGGTACAAGAGTCACAGCAGTGTTTCTGGACTGAGAAGATATCTTTTCTCTTACGCTTGGGTGCTACTTTCTCAGGCTTGTATTTCTCTTAAATACAGGACTTTAATAGCAGAAATTCTGTGCGACGCAAGAAATGCATGATGAGAAAGTTCTCATATGCTTTTAGGGATAGATCATGGGCCTACTCTTCTTAGATAAAGTTCTTAGGAACAGAGCAGAGTAGGAGTGACTCATATTCCCCATAATCAACCAAACTATCTTATGAAGGTCAGTGAGGTTACTTGTGGATAGAGTGGGCAAGATTTTGCTCTAACCAAGCCCAGGTAGCAAAGCAGCGCTGTGAGAGCACCGTCCTGGTAGGGTGCTGCCCTGGCATACATGGGGCGAGGAGCGCTCGATGTGAGCTGTGTTGTGCCCCAGGCTGTCTGCTATCAGCCAGGCTCCAAACCCTCCCGGGGCCCTGGGGACACACATCTGGTTTCTAGCACAGGCTCAAGCACACTTACAGAAGGTGGTCTTCTCTTTCTGGGCTTTTCAGTGGTGACTTGGTGGGATAGTGCATTACTCTCTGGCAGTATTTCCAAAACACAGTACAGGCTCACAGAGCTTGGGGGGTGGGTTGGAAGAACTCAAGTCTGTGTTGCCTTTCAGTAAAATACCTTGTGTCTGAGAAGGGACCACCTTAAAGCACAGCAGTTTAGAATCACAAGCAACAAAGAATTGGATTAATTCTAGTATCAGCATTACTTGCACTGCCCTTGAGAGGAGCAGAGCTAAATGTTTAATGGACGTTTGAGAGGCAATCTGCTGTGAGTACAAGTCAGAATGTGGCACAGGCTCTGGCACTAGTATACACAAGCAGATCTCTGTGGATAATACGAGTTGTTTTTTTTCTTTTTAATTTTTAGAATCAACCTTGTCCTATGTTAGGCAGCTGGAGGCGAGAGTAAGACAGCTGGAGGAGGAAAATCGCATGCTGCCCCAGGTGGGTGACTTCTCTTGGTGGGAACAGTAGCCGGCAGCTAGACAGCAATGTTCGAGTCTTCGTGCTTGAGATAAAACCAGTATTACTTGACATTTGACGTTACTACATTTGAACACTCAGGCTGATCATTCAGATAATCAAAGGCACTCACATCTGTTTGTTCATCTTGCTCGTGATTTGAGTGGGGTATTTATTTAAGACTATGACAATGCTTTCATTAATATTTCTCCTTTGCAGGTGTTGATAACTTGCTAAGAAAAATTCACTGGAAGCTGCTACTTATAGTTAATTAATTTAAGGGTTGAAAATCACAGTGAACTGACCCTTTACATTCTGGTTTTATTCCAAGATCTTCTTGTTATTAAAATATCAAGTACTTTTTATCGGTAACCAAAATATTTTGCTTTTAAAATGCAAATGTTTTAATTAATAATAACTGGGTTATATTATTTTTAATATTCTGAGGAATGTATTAGATACGTAAATGCAAGACTGAAATTAAATTGAATAAATAATCAAATATGAAGTTGAAGGTTTTCCCAATGTGTTTTTAAGAATGAAAAATTTTGAAGTTCATTAAGAATGAATTAAAGACACTTTCATTTTATATATATATACGCATACAAACCAGTGCATATTTCTATTATATTTTGTAAAGTAATCCTTAGGAAAATCCATAAATGAAAATCCAAATGAAGTTTCCCACTGGCAGAAAAAAGCAATTGCATTGTGTTTAAATCAAACACTAGTTTAAGTGAAGACACTGCTCTGAAGAAGGAAAGTGCTTTTTATTGAACATAGTACTGTTATTTGAATGCAATCTCCAAGATAGCAGTGAAACGTAGTAAGAAGTAAACTCCACTGGCTCCGATTTATTCATTTGTATAAGCCAAAATTAGCTAGAAGATCTCAGCCTCAGGTTAACAATTTCCTTTCTTAAGGCAGATTTTAGGTAAAGTGTGGTGGTTTTCTTCCTAATCTATAATATGTCGGTTGGAAGAGCATCCGTAGCTCTTGTTTAGTTCTTGACTTGCTAAGTGACCTTGAGCAATTTATATAACTTCTCTGTTCCCTAATTTGTTGATCTGGAAAAGAAGGACAGCAAGAATGGTTAAATTCTGTCCATTACCATGTAGACAGTCTTCAATAGGAAAGACAAAGGGTGATCTTCAGTGATAAACAATATTATTTTCTTGTCAAGAAAGGTGTTCAGGGCAAATGTTAACAAACCTGCCTGAAAAATAACGTTGTGGTTTGTCCTGGGTCTGGAACAACACTGGGAGATAAATTGTGCAGAACATTCTTTGTGGGCAAAATCTTTAGAAGTGGCCCATATGTTTTATTTGTCTGGGGTTTGAGGTGCTCAGGTGGACACCCATGAAATGCATTCCCAGATCTTATGAAAGACTGGAACACCCACGTTGTGGGCGTTGAGTTCTTTGAAAATACCTTAGATGGGGTGCCAAAACCAGAAAATAGTGCTTGTGAAAATAGCACCTAAGCCTGTAGCTGTTGCAAAAGTAATTGTAACAAAATATGCTGATTGTGGGGTTCTGAAGGGGAAGAACTAGGTGAGCAAGCCTGCGAGCCGCTCTTTGTTTTTAAATACACAGGTCAGATTTTGTCTTACGTTTGGTTTTGTTGGCACAAGGATCTGTAGTAGAGTTCTGAAAAATCTCCTAATATCTCTGGATACTTTATTATAAGAAATAATGACTGCCAAGGGGTCACGTTTCCTGGTACATCTTACTCACCCTTCCTCCTCAAGAAATTACTGCTTTGGGGAGAGGAAGGAAATGTAGACACCAAGCTTATTCCAACTTTGCATTTGATTACCTCAGCATTACATTTGCATGAGTTCATTTTGGGGGTTTGTTGTTCCTGTGAGTAACACCCTGAACGTGCTATCAGCAGTGATCAGGGCCCGTCACAAAGACAAGGACGTGGGATGGAAATGCACGAGCTCCTGGCACTGGTTTGATTCCATTTAATGGGAGGAATGGGAGTTTGTTGGGCCTTAAGCCAAACTGAGCGCTCTTGACAAATCAGCTGAAAATATACAATGAGCTCCACAACTGATGAAGGTTTTTGGCACAGCTCTTACTGAGGTACAGTGTTGCACCTTAAAATGTCACCGGTGCTTCAGTAAGAGAGCGCCTTTTGCTCTTTGCATAGCACCTCATCAGTGCCATACTGGAGCACTGGGATGGCTTGGGAGCTGCAGGACTGCACTTAGTGTGAGAGGTGGCGACTCGCCTCTGCTAGGGCTTTACTGAGGAGTCCTGGCCTTGCCTTCTGAGGCGTTTTTTTTTTCTCCTTCTGCCGCGCTTTTCTTCTTTTCCCTCTCTGCTTTCAATATCCTTTATTCTCCCCCTTTTCTGCTTACGTGTCACTCGTGAAAGTGCCCCGCTATATTTGTTGACACCCTCTTCAGATAAATCACTCCTTTCGTCTACCGCTTAGGTGTAGTTCTTTTCCAATTTCTTTTGCTTTGCTTGCCTCCCTCTATATTCTTTTCAAAAACCCACAGATCTCTAATATAAGGATTTTATTAATATTTAGTGGCAAGAACATTCCCAGAGAAAATGGATTTAAGTGCTGCCATTGCTGTTCAAATGGAATCTGAGTTTTAGTTCAGTCTGCTGTACTGAAGGGCTTCTTTGTCAGGGGAAATGCAGTACCACCCCTGAGTCAATATTTTAGTTTGATCAGGTAATAGAAAAGGTATAAAAATGTGCATATTCACTTAAGCCTTTTAATGTCTCTTCCTGTGCTGCACAGTTGTTCTGGTAGTGGTTTATAGCGTAGTAGTGGCTTTAAGAGTTATGAGAAGCCATAGATGGGTTGTAGGTTTGCTGTGTTGGTGAGAGCTGTAATTAGCTGCTGGGTTTTTTGGTTGTTGGTGGTGCTGCTGCTCTTTTTTTTTCCTTCTCTCAGATAGCATGTAAGAAGATATGATCCAGACCCTCTCAGTTTTTGGCCACATATAGAATTTTTGTGCAAGAAAGCAGATGCTTTCCAAGATTTATGATATGCAGCTGGGTCTTCTGTTGAGAATGCCAAACTGTGCTGGCTGTGCCCGAGACAGGGGGTGTGCGGCTTGCGCTGGTGCTTCTCAAATGCTTGTGTAGGTAAGGGTGCGTGACAGCAGTGTGTAGAGGCAAAAGGATTTGAGCGACAGCATTTCTCTTTTGCTGGATGGATTTCAGGCCAGAGTAGTTCCCCTGTGGGGCTGGGGCAGGAAAGCTCTCTGCAGCACACAGGCTCTGGCAGCGCCGCTGCCTTCTGCTGCCTCAAAATGTACATGGAACTACAACATCACTGTGGATTGAGTTTTGCCACTAACATAAAAAAAAAACCCCAAACCCCAAACATGATAGTATGGCCACTGCTCTAGCCAGAACATAGTGTCTGTGCATACTGTAATGAAGACACTCAGCAATAATTAAGAAAATATGGAAGGACCAAACAATGGATTCAGATCCCAGTTCGAGCTTCGTGGACTGTGACAGATCTGTTATGTCAGTAACTTCAGCTAACTGGGAACAGGAGTGT
This sequence comes from Gorsachius magnificus, assembly GCA_034008185.1. Taxonomy (NCBI): domain Eukaryota; kingdom Metazoa; phylum Chordata; class Aves; order Pelecaniformes; family Ardeidae; genus Gorsachius; species Gorsachius magnificus. Next base: position 26,597,728 of record CM067083.1, on the reverse strand, counting down.
CCTTCCAGGCTTGATGTGCTGCGGAACTGCTGTCTGTGCCTTATGCTGGGGGAAGCGAGACCAGGATCTGGTATCCACGTGTCAATTAACTGAAGATACCTCTGAATTTTCGTGAGGGTAGCATTTCAGGGCTGATAAGCTCAGCTGAAATGTTATGGAAATGTGGACATCTGCCATATGATGACAGTGAATACATTTGCAAAAGATATACTTGGCAAGCCACTCAATTTAAATTGCTTCAGTTTTTATTTGTTTCATGGGAGGAGGGAGCAAGAGGCAGAGAGGGAGAATTATCAGACATTTCCCCCTTTGAACTCTTTGTCCTTGTAATTTAGCTTTACCTTTTAATGAAGGGGAAAGGAAGCATTGCCAGGATGCTGCTTTCTGAGCAAACAAACTGCATGGGTCAGTGGGGCTGCAGGCTGGATCCGGGGAGCTGAGCTCCCAACTACCCCAGTGTGCAGCACCAAAGCGATGAGGCAGGTGTGATGCAGGGCTGAACCAGAGCCCTTCTGCTCCCTCTCATGTGGGCTTCTCTGCCTCCGTTTCCTCATTTTTTTCTTTTACATGTCTTTTGGTCCTTTTCCATCTCTTTTTGTTGTTTCTCTTTCAATTCCACTGTTGCTTCAGGCACTTTCTGGGGGTTTGCATCCTTGCTAGCCTTTTCCAGTCCTGGTATGTTTAAGTGTGAAACAGCAGACATGACCCTTAGGCACATACTAGTTTATTTTTAAGCACTTCCAACACTTTCATTTCCTTTTTTCTTCCCCCTTCCATTAGATTATCCCATTTTATTTCAACCCACTTCCAAATCTTTTAAAAACCTTTTTGCTGAGATCTGTGGGTTTTATTTTCCCTCTGCATGGCATGGTTTTAGTTATAAATCTAATTAGAAAATGAGAACTGTTTGGTTAGTGTATTTTTGTAAAAGCTGTGTCACTCACAGTCCAATAATGCTTGTCTCCTCCCTTCCATAGTGTGCAGAAGAATAGGGAATCCTTCAACCAAAATGTAATTAAAACCGATTGAACAAACCCATGTTACCTAATCATGTTATCAAATATTTGCTGAAAGTAAATCAACAGCATCCACCCATCCTGTTCTTACATGTGCTCTCATCCTCAGTTTAAATTAATAGGTCGTTAATGGAGCAACTTCAGTTTACAACAGCTGAGGTTCTGACCAGAGTCTTTGTCTCAGGCTGTCCTAAGCGTAGCGCTTCCATCTTGGTTGGCATGGGCAGGCTGAATGGCAAGAGCTTACAGGCTTGATGTTACAAAGGTACAAATTCAGGAAAAACCTGGTGTACAAAAAGAGTTGCAGTTCAGAGAGAAGGACAGATTATTGTTTTTCCAGAGGAATTTCCAAAAGTCTGGAATTACTTTATACTCATGATTTTCTAGTAAAGTCCCCTGAATCTTCCAGATTTTAAATAGCAATGGTCTTTATATGTGCAACTTCCAAGATTTGGAGGTGCTACAGCCCAGAGCCTTCTTCACTCACAGGTTCATTAGCAGAAGAGGTTTATGGAGGGCATGCTGAAAATGGTTGTTTCTGAAGGTGTATAGCCAGCAATGGTTTTGGCCACTCACAAATCTGAGTATGCTTCAAAATATGCTATGAGGATATGTGGATTTCGGGAGCAATATGCAGAAGTAGAGGTTTCTACCGAGGTCTTTGAGAACAGGAATTATGGTGAGTAACTGCAGCATTTTAAAATTGTGTATTTTAATTGACAGGAATGTTCCCTAAAAAAATTGTTGCCATTTTGTTTAGCGCGTTATTAATCCAGCAGAGCAACATGCTGCAGCTTATTGCTTTCTGGTTTTCCTTTCTCCTGCCTGTTTGAAACAAGCTGATAAACACAGCCTGTGTTTCCTTTGAGCTAACAGGGAAATTTAGGGCTGGGGAAATCAGAAAACAAGCTTTGAAAATCAGGTAGTGATTGAACTGGCATGGCAGTTGCCCAGCAGGAAGGATATACTTCCCAGTAAACCACTTGTCTCTGGGATAAAAGGCAGCTGGAGAACGAGGTCTTGTGCGTTTGCTGCGGTAGGTCTCCGATGGTGAGTGAACAGAGCAGTGCCCACTGGACAGGAAAATTGTGTTCTCTCAGAAGCTTTGGTGAGGTGACTGCAAGTGTCCTTGGGGCAGAGATGGACTGTAGTTTTTTTCCTCCTCAGCTATCCCTGCGTGCCGTGGGGAGGTTGCGAGTGAGGCAGCAAGCGACCTGCTTCCTCCGGAGGGGCTGGCAGATAAACTGCCACTGACTTAAGCTATGTAGTTTGCTTTGCACTACAGTGGTTTTCATTCAAGACTGTCCTTATAAACAGTATGGATCGAAAAAATGATGTTTTCCACTGGCTGAAGTAGAAAGGCTCATGATTAGTTCTCTCCATCAAAGAGTATCTTGTTCTACACAGGGGTCTTTATTCTGACCGTGACCAGGGTACAGTGCAGGGTTTGCCTCTGGCGCTATGGGAGAATGGCCTGAGTATCCTTAACATTTTGCAGTCAATGTGAGGGAGATGCTAAATTTCCATTAATCTAATTCTTTTGTTATGTGATATTATGGGGTTGAGTCAGATTTCCTGTGCTTTCTATTCACTAGTGTCGTGTGTTGGCATTAGGTATTTTGTAGATTTACTTGCAACAGAAAATGGATCTGCACGTTCAGTGATTGCAGTTCCCTCTATTAGCTCCGTGGCAAAATGTATGGAGGTATTATGTGGGTTTTACCTGCTTCAGACAATGTGCTTTCTGCAGCAGTATCATCTGCACACAGTGCACATTACACTCGGAGGAGGCAACATGCAAACCATGCTTTAGCTTGGGCACAAGGGCTGGATGGGGACAGTAGGGAAGTTTAGCAGTGTAGGATAAGCAAAACCCCAATTCTTTCTCAGGTGTTGACATTGTGCAGCACTTTATTCAACGTGACTCAGGATCTTAGAATCATTGAATGGTTTGAGTTGGAAGGGACCGTAAAGACCACCCACATAGTTCCAAACCCCCTGCCATGGGCAGGGACACCTTCCACTGGAACAGGTTGCTCAAAGCTCCATCCAGTCTGGCCTTGAACACTTCCAGGGATGGGGCATCCACAACTTCTCTGGGCAACCTGTTCCAGTGCCTCACTCCCTCATAGTGAAGAATTTTCCTTAATCTAAATCTACCTCCCTTGTCCTATCATACATGCCCTTGTAAAAAGTCCCTCTCCAGCTTTTTTGAGGCCCCCTTCAGGTATGGGAGGCTGCTAGAAGGTCTCCCTAGAGTCTTCTCTTCTCCAGGCTGAACAACCCCAACTTTCTCGGCCTGTCTTCATAGGAGAGGTTCTCCAGCCCTCTGATCATCCTCATGGCCCTCCTCTGGACTTGATCCAACAGGTCCATGTCCTTCTCATGTTGGGGGCCCCAGAGCTGAATGCAGTACTGCAGGTGGGGTCTCATGACAACAGGGTAGAGGGGGAGAATCCCCTCCCTTGACCTGCTGGTCATGCTTCTTTTGATGCAGCCCAGGATATGGTTGGCTTTCTGAGCTGCAAGCACACATTGCTGGCTCATGTTGAGCTTCTCATCAACCAACAGCCCCCAGTCCTTCTCCTCAGGGCTGCTCTCAATCCAGCCTGTATTTGTGCTTGGGATTGCCCCAACCCTTGCACTTGGCCTTGTTGAACTTTGTGAGTTTCACACAGGCCCACCTCTCAATCCTGAAGATATTTAAAGTCAATACAGATTTCAGCACTGTGGAGCCACAACTTTATCCATTCTGTTTGATTTGGTTCCACTTCCACAACTTTGTTACTGGATAAAAAATTAAAAGAGATATCCAAAACATGTGGACACATGGGAAGCCTGCTTTGAGTGGCTGAATGCAAGTGCTCTGTGTGGAGCTAGGCAGGAAGAGGAGGGGAACAGGATTTCTCCTCCCGTCTTCAAGGTCCTGCTCAGGATCCAGTTGTAATGTGAGTTGGGCAGTGGCAGAGATGGGACTCAGTGCAAGGGAACTCAGGTCAGGTTTTGGTGGAAGGTTAAACATTGCCATGCTCCCCGCTGGCAGTGATGATAGGTCTGAAAAGCACACTCTGCTAGTCTCCTAAGGCACCTTGTTTTCTGACACTGCCACTTTGGCAAAGTGCCTTTTCCTTGTGTTTTGCTTCACTGCCTGAGAAACTCATAATGCAGTCAGTAGTGCTGAAGTGTCTTCAGGCTCGCAGGGCTTGCTGAGGAACAGGAGACCCACGTTCAGGCTGGTCCCATCCCCATCATCTGCTGGAATAAGCTTTCTCCAAAGAAGGTAGAAGCTCTAGTGCCTCTGTGGTGTGGCCTAACCTGAGGTGAGAAGTCCCCAAGCTGGAGGGTGGGCTTCAGGGCTGCAAAACCTGCCTTATTTTTTAAGAAAAGCTTATGTCTCTTATCAAGGACAAAGGGAAGGGGACAAGGATGTCCACGAAGGAAATACTAATTTTCAGTCTCCTACCAACATGTGTTGAGAACGCTGTCTGCTTAAAGCAGTGCAGTCGCAGCAAGTTTCTCATTCTCAAAAACGTGCTGCATATGGCACAGAAGGGGTTGTGGAGGACAGCTGCCTGGAGGAAGGCTTGAACTCTGACAGCAGCACAATTTGCAGGACTTTTAGATTTTCTCATATTCAGGAGGCTTTAGATGTATAACCTGTACTAATTTTCCCAGCCTTTTAATAGCAGTATTTATATTTTACCATTCAAAAGTGACCAAAATCTTTGCTGGCCATGGAGTCAGTAAAGAAACAGAATACTTTGATTTATAAAAAAAACAAAGCTGACTGAGGGAATTTATCCTAAACCAGAATTGCTCCAATCTGCCTTCCTCTTTCATTTCCTTTCCCAAAGTATAGCATTGTATGCCGAGTCACTAACAGATCTATAAATCCCTCTCAAAGAAAAATAAGTCCTTAACCTCCTTCCATACATCACAGCAAATTGATAATAGTTATTGCTGGGCAGAATTGTAGGATGATACACTGAACGCTGCCCTAAGTGCGTGCCGGTATTGTCAGCCTAGTTATGAGACCCATTAGTGCCCACTATTGCAGTTTACGCTGCATCCATTGCTTGGCAGGAGGGTGGCACTGAAAGATGGAGTTCATGTACCAAATGGGGTTTCATATTCAGACTCAAGGTACCTTTTCCATGGGCTTAGCATATGCAGCAGTCTCTTTTTTTTTTTTTTAAAATTGTTTTCAGGGTTTTTTTGAATATGTGAGGTTCAGTCCTGCAAGCGATTGCTGGGATTGAGTTTAAGACCTTCAGTAGTTGCAAGGGAAGTCTCTGCAATGTGTCCCTTTGGCACTGCTGTGAGCCGTGCAGCGTTGCTTACAAAGGCCTGGGCATGTCCCGAGAAGTCACACACAGCATATAAACTTGCTGTGGACTGGGGTACTTTTCAATTAAACATTTTCAGGCAGACTGGATCTGTGAAGTTCAGCCTCATGTCATCTCTCTGTGCCCTTTTTCTCCCACACCCACCTTCATCTTTCCTATTGTTTAGATTATAGACACCCCCAAAAAGACTGCAACGTGCCAAGTGCTTGCTCAGCGGGGCAAATTAATTAGTGCACATCGGGGCACTGATTCTGTTCAGAGGCTCTTTTCACTGCCATTATTTTTCCTTCAGAAATGCATTTCCCACAGGATCTAGCAGGAATTACTGCTACATTATTTCTCAATGTTCCCCACAGTGTTTCTTACTCTATAAGAAAGGAACTTTTCATCTCTCAATCTTTGAAATGTTTGTCTTCTTTATATTTCTCATTTTTTTAAACAAAATTCTGCATTCAGAGGTCAGGCTGAAAGCACCTCAGAACCATTTACTCAGGCCATCTCTGTCGCTGCAGCTATCACATTTGCTGTCCATAAATGCAGCAGGGGTATTTTTAGCTCTCCTCCATAGCAGGCTGCTTGCTCAGGTTACCTCGGCACCGCAGTCGCTCCAGGAGATGCTTTGCGTCCAGCAAAGTTTGAGGTGACTGAGCTGGAAGAGTTCAGGTAGCTCGCATTTGTTGGGCAGCGTCCTGAAGAACTCGTCTGGGTGTTCACTGGGAGGAAAAAGCCCCTGAGGTTGTCACTGTTGGGTATAAGTTGATGTCTTGCAAGCAAGCAGAGGGACATGCCCTTGCACCGGAGCAGCCAGAGGCAGGGAAGGAGTGAGCTGGCAGCCCGGAGCTCCTGGCTCCTTCCCTGGTCAGCTGCAGCTGAGCTTGTGTTGCAAACCTTGCAGCAACTTCTAAAAACGTGAGTTTTGTTGAAGGAACAACTTCTGGAATTATTGGGATAAAATTAGACATTCTCAAAACCTTCCTCTGGAGTTGAAATCATCTCTCTGAACCTTGCAGCACTTTTTTGAGGCAACATACATACATAAGAGATTTTATTACTATGTCCTGATTTTCCAGATAGACAGCCTTGAGAGCCCAAGTGTTTGGGTGACGCTCAACGGTAGCACTTGAGCTACCTCACATGGATCTTGGTTACTGTGGCACAGACAGAGGGGGACTTTGGAGTGAAATACCCCTTCAGTGCTTCTCAGCTTTTTCAAAAAAATAAAAAAAAAATTACATCTGTTTTAATTAGTTACCAACCCTTTTCTTTATTAAATAGTTTTTAATTTTTTGTGAAGGATCCCATTAGGATGCCAGGAGGGGCGGAGGGGAGTTACTGCTCTGCAAACGAGCCAGCTAGCGTCAGTGGACATGGCTCAGCCTCTCAGCAGTCTGACTCAGTGGTAAATGCTCTGAAGGTAACGCTCCTCGGTACAGTCCATGCAAAACGTCGTGTCTGTTACTCAACACGTGTCGTATTGTCCTGGCAACATTCCTGTGGACACCACTGGGATGTTGCTGTCATGAGTGGGGTTGTTTTTCTGTTTGTCACTCATTGCATCTGTGGACTGTGTGTTTCTCCGGGCAGGGATCTGGCCCTTACATATGCGGGTGATGCCAGCTGTAGCTGTTCTCCAAATTACTTACACTTGTATAGTTTTTCTCTGAAGCTGAAAGCAGTGTTTTTCTGAATAAGGAAGTCTTTCTACCTCATCTAGGATGCATATTTGTTCTCCAGTCGAATAGAATGGATTCCTGTAACCCATGCAAAGAGAAATAGTGTAATGCAAAGATAAAGCCAATGCGCATGGTATATTCATAATAAAAATAGAACTTTGGGCTGAAGACCATGCATCATGATCCCAAGGTCAGTGTTGAAACTTCTTTGAGAGCAGATGTGATTTACTCTGAAGTCGGGGTTGGGTTGCAAGGCAATTGATAAACATTGAATGCATGATGCATTGATAAACAGCAATTGACACAAGCACTCAGAGGGGCAAATCTGTGAGTTAGTTCCTATGTCAACAGTGACACTGTTGCAGGTAATGAAACTTAGAAAGCTGTTACAAGATGCAATGGTTTATCAGGTGATCTGAATCAACAAGTGGCTGAGTTCACTGTCCCACTGCCGCATGGGAATCGGCTGTGTCCATGCTCCTCTGGAAAGGATTAAAAACTGATGGTGAGCTGAGCAGGGACTCTGTATTCCTCTCTCCTGATGCTGGCTCTGACATGATTGTTTTCTGGTGCTTTGTGCACATTTTCTCTCCTGTATTTCCCTCATTAGCTAAACTACTTTAATATTCATTTGGTTAAGTGGGGGTATTCCCCACCTATACAGAGGTTGCAGGAGGACATACTGGTTTCTTGGAGAGGGTAGGTTTGCACTCCTTCAGGGGAGAACTGGAGGGGACTTCTGTTGATATTTGCTCTGGTTTTGAGCTTTGTGGACGTGCACAGTAAGAGCTCAGTAGTGCTGTTAACTTGCCTGGACATCTGAGTTTATGCGCAGGGTGATTATCTTCCATGTGGCTGAGTGACATTGACTTCTCCTCCGTGAAGCCTGAGGAAATAGGTTTATGCAAGTGAACAGCGCACAAATTACAGCAATCGGATCCCTTCCTGTAACACAAAGCCCAGGTGCAGGGCGTCACCACAGCCAACTCACCTCTTTTTCTGGCTTCCAAAGAGGGGAAGCAGCAGCAGAGTGCTTGAGCTCCTCTCCACATGCACGCAATTGCAGGTCCCCTCTCTAATGGCCACCCCTGCCCACGTCCCCACCAGCAGCACTCTGCCCGTGAGTGCGCTGGTCTCGCCCTCGTACAGGAGAGGTACGATGAGCCACCGTTCCCGGGTGCTGAGGAGTGCCCGGTTCAGCACTACTCAAGGTCCTGTGTGCACCTTCCGGTTATTTCACCTGCTGTTGCCTAGAAAATAAAGCTATGCCAAGTAATTTTGTCACAAGATCATGCATAATTATTGAAAAAAGCCTTTCGTAGTTCTCTTAAAATACCCATTGGCAAAGACACTTCCCTGAATGGAACATTTAACAACAAGCTTTTGACAACCTGTAATAGCTGGTTGGTGTAAGTGAAAAATTTGAACAATGGCTGATACCTCGGTTGATGAAATGGATTGATAAGGCATACACAGAATTTAGTTCAGTATGATGTGAAAGCTCAGCTTCTAGTTTGCTAGGAGGTATTGCAGCAGGCAGAAATAGATATAAATGATACTGTTATATTTGAAATGAGCTGTCAGCTAAACAGACTGCCCAACCTTCCCCATCCCCAGCCAGGGAGGAGACCCTGCTGTTTCCCAGAGTGAAGCATATGGGTTTGATCCTGCCTTTCTGGGGAATGCAGAGCTCCCACTTGCATCACTTAAGCAGAATCAGACACAGAAGGAAGAACAGCCAAAGGAAGGAGCCTGCTTTTCTTTACAAATTTGGCAATTTGGAGTTCTTGCAAAAAAGTACCAGTCTTTGTTAGAAAACCTCATTGTTAGTGCAGTCCCCTTCTGCACAGCAAGAAATCTGAAGAGCAGGAATGTATTTTAAAGGGACAGATCCATAAGAAAACAGAGGGAGATCATTGCTAAAAATGGTGCTGTGTTTTTCCTGAGTGATGAGGAGACAGTGGTGAAAGAGAGAGAAGAGCTTTGCTGTGCAGCTGGTCTGATAAAGGCTCTTCCATGTCCTGATCCACCATGCAGGGTGGTTGAAAGAAGAAACTGCCATGTGTGTGTCCCCATGCCTGGGACTGGGCGATCTTCCCCACCCTGCCAGTCGTTATGGGATTATTCCCTATGTGCAAGTGGTATCACTAGGGATATATTTAAGTAGCTATTTCATATGGCAGGATGCATTTTTTTGCTCTTTGCAAATTGTATATGACCAAACTGCATGCCTGTGCATGGAGATGTGCATGTTCCACATAGGTTTGCTTGGCAGACCAGGGTTTATATTTACGGAATGATGATCATTATCTAGTCTGACTGCCTGAGTAACCAAGAGCACAGGCTGACCTATGAAACTTGAATTGGGTTTTCCTATCCCGAGTTCATTCTCACCTGCTAGAAGCTCCGTTATGCCATCTACAAACTAAAGCAAGGTGTGCTTTAATCGAAGACAAGGTCTGAGGCTAAGTGTAGGAGCTGCTGCAGAAAAGTAAGTGCTCTGTGATACCCAGGAGGTCAGGCAAGAAGATTTAATGATCCCTCCTGCCCTGAAGTCCAGCGCTGTAATCAGTCTAATTATTTTTAAATGCAATTGGTCAGTTATGTATGCATGCCCATACTTTCATGGGAAGGACCCATGAAAGCTTAAATACACTACTGCTCTTATTTGCAGCTGCAAAACAAATTTGTAAAATGAAATTTTCCTTTTTTTTTTAACATACCCTTGTCTTGGAAGCTCAGGAAAATATAAATCAGCAGGCTGTTAAAGACTCTTACCACTCCCTTAGTGAGACAGAAAAAGCTGGGGGTGGAGAGATGTGCAGTGAAGTTCAAGGTGTTCAATTTTATATTCCATATTGAGCCTGGCAACACCTGAAGATGCAAAGTATTTTTTGCTTAAATGCTGACAATATGCCCTTGAAGGTTTTATATGGAAATTAAGTCAATTACTGTTTCTGTAACGCAATTACTGTTTTATTAGGAACACTATAATTTTAATATGTTGGTCAGTATTGATCAGAAAAATCTATGTGTGATAATATATCTGGGATGAAGTACTGTATGACTCAGCTGACCTGAATTTATCCTTCATAAGAATAAAATCTGGCAAGTGTGATGAAGTCTGGCAGCCACAGTTTCCCCATGAGTACAATGGCACCTGTGTATTTTCTTGCCTATGCTATTGCTTTGCAATTTATGGATAAAAAAGCAGTTTCTCACTAATACATATTTAATAGTAATCCATAAAAGTTCTTGTGATGTAAGTAATGCTAGTTCTAAAATGCTAATATACCAAATTTGACATTATCAATTCATGTTTGTAAATCCCAAATATATACTTGTATTCTGCCTCGTCTCTTTGTTCCCCAGCCATTCAAAGCTCTGCCGCTGGCACTGAAATGCTACCTTTTCTTCTGACTTTTATGATCTGTGTCTGATTTGACTATTGATATATTATTGTACTTTTAAAATAGTTGGTTATTTCCTTTCTGGTTTTACATTTTCTTATATTCATCTAGTCCATGTTAAAAGTACAGTGGATGTGTGATGAACTAATTATAATGTTGCTTTTCTTTTGCATTCTCATTGCAGTTCCTTCCAGTTTGTAGCTTGCTGGTTTGCTGCAGCTTTATGCGCTGCGGTTGTTTTACATGAAACATTTGCCACAGCATCGTTTTGCCTTTGAAAACAGTGGAATGATGACAAGTTTAATTTTGGGCGCTATAATTTTGGTTCATAGTCTTAATTGGTACTGAAAGGCAATTTGGAGGAATAGCTCATATTGTATGAAATTTATGGTGGTGTATGACCAGGTCAATACTTTATCAAGGTAACGGATGTGTGAATTGTCTCCTCAGGATGTGCGTATGGTATTGGTACCACCTCATCTACAGCATATCTGGGAATGTTTTTGCTTTGTATTTATATACTTGCATTGTCTTAGGAGAACGTAGCAATACGTAGCAGTGGGTTTAGAGGCAGTTTATCATGTATGAGTAAGTGTGGAGATAATTTCAAAGCACAGGAATGTTTGGATTAAGTCTGGAGGTTTGTTCTTCATGACTTTCCTCAGGCTACCGGTAAGTTTTGTTCACAGGGCTGCCGCACACTCACTTGGGCTGGGAGCCAAAGGGAAGATGGGATGTGCCGTATGGGATTGGTGGGGTAGCGGGGCAAGAGGGGTGAGGGAGCCTAGAGATCTCCATGAGTATTTCATGCTGCACATGAAGTACCATGGGCCTTGAATGCTACCACAGCCGGCAGGTGACATAGCTGCTGTCATCTGCAGTTAAGGTGCAGGTTTCTGCCTGGCTTCCAGGGAGATTTCTCTATCCTTTCACTCCAGTGTGTTGGAAGTAAGCTAGAAATGAATCACCATGACTGTGTCATGAATCTCATAGCTGTCCTTTATTCAGTCAAGGTTTCTGCTGAAATTTTGAGTGAAGTTTTTGCTACTGGGCTTTTTACTCTGTCATAACTATTCAAAACACATTCAGGAATGCAAAAGTATTACATTTTCTCTTGAGTGCTTGTAAATGCAAAGTAATTCCAGTAGTGCTGCTTATAACAAGTTAGCGTTGAACTAGTGAACTAAGAAGAAAACAACCCTATGTGCAAATCCAAAATGCACATACAATGCAGAGGGCCAAACAAATATGTGTGCAGAACACAACAATATGTACAGTGATCATGACTGTGCAAAGAACTGCCAGCACAGAAGAAGAGTTTGGTGGTAAAACTGCAGAAATTTAGTCTATATCATCCTGTGTCTCTGAAAAGGAGGCAAATAAAATTACTGTGATGCCTTCAAGATCCAGGTACCTGTTGCAATATATGCACAAGCAGTGGTTGCTGATAAAGATTTCTCTGTTTCCCACCCATAAAAATGGCATGAGTAATCCTTTTGGCCCCACCTTGTCAATTCTGCTTAGGCTGTTGGTTTTCCAGGGCTGTCTTGTATGCATTTGTCCCTTCCTAGCAATCAGGGAGTGTTTGTTCACCTGGAAATAAAGGACCTTGGGAAGCATCACCTTTTAGTTTATAATTGTGTCAGCATTAGCTGCTTGGTAAATATTGTCTAATGTTTATTGACCAGAAAAATTGTTGAAATTGGAGGTGCAGTGTGCCTTCTCACAAAAGCTATCCAAGAGGTCTTAATTCTTGATAATAGGAAGTTAGGAACACCAGCGACCAAACATTGGAAAGAAACACCCATCTCATCAAATCCAGCCCTTTGCCATTTCCAGTGGCTCAGCCATTTACAGTTGATTTGGGAGGTTTCACTGAAAATGCAGTTTTTATGCTTTCACTATGGCACAGTGTTTCACAATACAGAAAACATAGCTAAAACTTATGCATATTTTTATAACATGATTCCACATGTTTTCCTTATGATTTCAGGCTGCAGGATTCTGGTCATATGGAAAGTTTTCAGGGTTTGGGTTATGCCCACCCATTCGTATTAAAGACCATTCCATTTAAAGGACTTTAATTTGTTTGGCCCTGTGTAGTAAGACTGTAGTCTTATTGCTTCCAGTCTTGGAGTCTTTCTGTTTTTCATGCTTATACTCAGGTTTTCTTTAGCAAAGGCTCAGAGGAACTGGATTGTTTTCCCATCTCTTGCACAGAATAAGAGTAGGACCTTGGGGCTGTTCTGCCTTTGCTCATCAGCTGTAGGAACCGGGGTTGGTGGTGTCTTTTCAGGGTGTCAACATCCCAGGATGCAGCTGCTTTGTGTGTATTCGGTTCCAGCTAATGGAATCTCGGTTCACACTTGGGCTTTAGGCACTGTTAAAACAGAAATAATAAAAAATGACAATGGAAAACAGTTTTTGCCTTTCTCAACAGTGATGCTCCTGTTGCTCCAGAGATTAAGGAGTAGATTAGCAGCAGGCACACTTTAGTTGGTTGCTAGTTGACTAATATTGAACAGAAATAATCTTAAACGCCAATACACAGCATGGTGGCAAGATGCCTGGTGATACAATACAAGCTGCAAATTATCCTGCTTATAATCAGTCAATATTTTATATAAATCATTATAAAATACTTTCCTAAATCTCTTTTTTTGGTATAACTTCTCTACATTTTTAATTCCATAATTGTAACATGGATGTTACGCAATCATGAATGGGAATAGATGTGAGTATGAGGAAGGAAACCTTTATAACCTATAGTCCACACTAAGAAAAAAATTGTTAACTTCTACTAAATTATAGATTTTGCTCCGGTTCAAAAAAACACACAAGCACGTATAGAACAGGACTACATGCACAATTCCTCTGATCTCAAGGAAGAACAAATGGAATAAAGCAGACACTTTTAATGCCTTGCTTGATTTTAAGAGAACAAGTAAATTCTTTGAAAAAAGGGGAGAACTACTCTGTGCTTTTTAAACTAGAAATGTTTAGAATTGTCTGGACTGAGCTTCATGCTTCAGAATTCTGTTCTGTGAGAGATGTGGTTTGGGAAATAGTTGAACAAAGCTTCAGTTGAGGCCTGCAAATGTCCTCAGCCTCCTCTCTGAAGCACAAAATATCCCGGTGATGCACGTGCTAGTTCATTTGTCTCTGTTTTTAATCATTTTTACCTAGAAGCATGTGCTTTCTGTGTTCAGAAGGAATGTTGTATCCCTTGAGAAATATGCTCTTCTCCTTTTGTGTGTCCCTCCCCTCTGTCCTTACCTGTGCTGCATGGTCTGCTTAATGAACGTGTGGCATTTCCAGATGCATGTCCATATGAACGCCAGTACATCTTCACTGGTTGTAATGAGATCTCTTTCCATCCCTCCCTTTAGGTTGTGTGGAGGAAACTTGGAGATGCTGCAGGGTCATGCCCTGGAATTAGACAACATTTGTCAGGAAATCAGTATAAAGGACCTATGTAAAAGGCCCTGAGCAAATTCTCTCTGAAAAGAAGGAGTTTGAACTGCCGGTAAGAGAGAAAGAACTGACTGTGTCCACAGCGGCTTCCCAGCTGACGACAGGGTGTCTGTATGCACTACGAAAAGACTTCGTTGGAAACTAGCAGAGATTCTGCACAGAGGAGCCATGTTGTCAATGTCCCCTGAATACTGCTTTTTCGGTATACTGGCTAGTGAAACGCTGCCACCGCATCGTCACTTCAACACACCACGTTTAGAAGCACTGAGGTATTTCCATCCTAACTAACAGATAATTTGGGATTCTGCAGGAGTTACATGAAATAAGTTTTACTTTGGTTAGTTACAGTGAATCTCTAGTAAGTCTGAATGGATTTTCCACTGGATTTAACAGAGGTTTTTCACCAGACTGGAGAGACATTGATAAACGGTGCCTTCGGTCACCACAGTTTTCAGAAAGTCACTTCTTCGCAACTCGCGCTTCAGTCTGTACAATATTGGTTAATGGTGCTTAGGCAATTTCCAGCTGATTTTTTTGCTTTGGTAGAATACCTGCCTTTGGAGGTGCTAAAAGACCATAAAGTCTCCTAACCAGCCAGTAGTGTAGCATAACTACAGTACTTGTAGTGAAACACAATTTCTTTCTAAATGAAAGTAAAGATAGCTTTCTTTTCGATTCTCTTTGATGCACATCTTCTGAAGATGTGTACGATGTTTGCAGCCCTTTAATGAATAGAATACTTAGGTATCACTATTACAGGCCTGAAATCACAATTTCCATCAGAGTTTTTCTCGGAAAGTATTTTCCAATTGTCAGGACGCTAATTTCTACTGTTTAATTTAGAGACATGCTGATTTATTTAACAAGAGTCTATAAGGATCTAAAAGATTGCACTGCATTATAAAAAAAGCTTTTCTTGCCACTGTAGCATTCTTTCAAAGAAAAAGGTTTTATTATACTCAGAGCATGCCTTTCATTATTATGAGGCAGAAAACTCTTGTTCAGATTGCCTGAGATTTGACCAGATGGCGCCCTAGATGTGCTTAGTTTATTTTTATCTATGTGTATGATACTAGTTGTGTGTATTGCATTGCAGTTATAGGTATTTTGTGTATATCTAAAAGCAATGATAGTTTCATGTACGAATGTGCAACAGGCTTGTGACTGAATGCTGTTGCTTAACTTTTTACCATAGCTGAGCATCAAAAAGACTAATAAAAGTTTAAAAAAAAAAAAATAGGAATGCAACAATTCCTGGGTTTCTGGTTTGTTCTTGGTTACTAAGATTTGAGCCAAAGTCAGAACCTCTGTTTTCTCTGAGCTTGCAACGTGCTGTGTTCGTGGGCTATTTGCAGTGGAATGTAGCTCGGTTGCTGTACAATCTTTTGTTATATAGGAGTATGATGTAAATCTGCTAACTGTCTTCAGAAAAAGTGTGTTAATTTGCAGCAGTAATTATATTGGTTTCTGTTGTTATTTTTACTTGGTACCATTTGATGTAAGGCCTCTGATCCAGCATTGCTTTCTCGGGCAAAACTCCTGTTCACTCCGTCTCCTTGAGTTGGAAATGCAGAATTCGGCCTTCCATTTTGAAACATTGCACTCTTACATAATTTCTTACATATTACCCAGCCCAAACAGTTGTCTGTTATCTTTACATGTTGTTTTCTCCCATGCATATTGTTTGCATAGTTAAACTTCAATTGTTGTATTCCTATATATCCATATATATGTATGAAAAAATGTAAAACATGTACTTGTGCCTGCAGTACGTATGCACAGGGGCTAATTTGAGGGACACTGGTCTTTTGACACTACACTTGTGTAAATTTTGATACTGTATTAAAACTATTTTTTTACAGTTCTGCATACGATTGGGTATCAAGTATCTGTGTTCATCTTAGCAATGATAATAAATTATGGAATCTCACCATTGTTTGCTCTCCTTTAATGACCAAAGCTGCCAGGTTTGCTTTGAAGGAGCTGTTTGAAATGTTTCCTGCTTGGTTGAGAAATTAGCTGCATGTTGTGGATTTTTGTTCACTTTCTCTCCAGGTGTCTTAAAAAAAAATCCCAGATAAGTGGACTCGCTTATTTTTTTTTTATGCCATCTGAGGTAGCTGCTGTATATATTACATATAGGCAGCAGGTGGCCATGGGGCAGCTCTGGGTTGCTCCCAGCCATGTGCCCCAGCTGTGCTGCAAGGGCAGCCCCAGGGCACCTGTGCAGGGCCCTTCCTCCTCTCTTCTTGCACAGTGTGGCTTTGAGGTGAGGATGGAGCAACATGGAGCTCCTGGAGCCCTTTTCCTTAGGTAAGAGGTGCGGGTGTGTTTGTGGTGCTGGAGGAGGCTGGTTGTGTCCTGCTGCGTGTCCCACATCTCTGCTCCAAGACCAGGCTCCCTCGTCCCTCCGTGGGCTGTGCGTGTTGGGGGTAGGTGCAGCAAAAGGGCTGCCTATTAGTGCTTGTGCCAGTGAGCAGAAAACTTGCACTAAATTTTCTGGAAAAAAAAATACTTAGTACAATCAATAACTTGAAGGTAGTAGGTCCTGTGGGGGTTCCTAAAAAGACAGCTTACTAAGAGGAGAAAGCATGCAGTGTGTGGAGGAGAGGGTCAGTGCTCTTGAGGGGTCCTGTAGCCTGCTTGATATGTCTCTGTACTAATGAATAAAAATTGCTGTAGTAGCTACGGACCTTCATCTCATCTGCCTTGCTCTCTGCCCACAGGCTTAGGTGCTTTTCAGTGAAATGCAATCATGCCAAGCCTCATGGACTCCTCATTCAGATGTTTTTAGCATAATTCTGCTTCAGTTGAAAATTTGCACATGTTGTTATGGGGCCATTCCCAGCTTCTGAGCTGAGGATGAATGAGCTATGAAATTCACTGTGTGAGTGAATTTTCAATAGCACTGGCATAGCGGATGTAGTGAGTGTGTTTTACATTCTGGAGTGGAGAAAAGCTGCTTTGCTGAGGGGTTAGGAGGTAAACTCACCTGGAGTATTGTGTCCAACTCTGGAGCCCTCAGCACAAGAAGGACATGGAACTGTTGGAGCGGGTCCAGAGGAGGGCTACTAAAATGATCCGAGGGCTGGAGCACCTCTCTTATGAGGACAGGCTGAGGGAGTTGGGCTTGTTCAGCCTGGAGAAGAGAAGGGCTGCGGGGAGACCTGATTACGGCCTTTCAGTATCTAAAGGGGGCCTATAGGAAAGATGGGGAAAATCTTTTTAGTAGGGCCAGCTGTGAGAGGACAAGGGGTAATGGTTTTAAACTAAACCAGGGTAGGTTTAGACTGGATATAAGGAAGAAATTCTTTACAATGAGGGTGGTAAAACACTGGAACAGGTTGCCCAGAGAGGTGGTGGAGGCCCCATCCCTGGGAACATTCAAGGACAGGTTGGATGGGGCTCTGAGCAACCTGATCTAGTTAGTGGTGTCCCTGCTCACTGCAGGGGGGTTGGACTAGATGACCTCTAGGGGTCCCTTCCAACCCAAAACATTCTATGATTCTATGATTCTATAAAGGATGGCAGTTTGTTTTCAGCAAGTGAATGGTTTCAGTAGAGCCCGTTCCCCAAAGGTTGCAGTTGATGGGCATGTTTATGAACACGGCACGAAGCCACTGTGTCCTTTTTAATGTTTTGAGCACAGCCAGCCCAAACAGCCTCTGTGGCATGGGGATGGCTCTGTGCTGCCTGAACTCCTCAACCAACACCTGCCTCACAGGCTTTCTGTGTGGCTGTCTGGTACCTCCCCAACAAATACCACTCTTGCCGGGGCACAGGGTCATTTGATTCTTTACATGTTTTTGAAATTAGTCCCAGGGTGGTGTGAATTCTTTATACTGATCTCACCAGTTTGATACAGAAGTGTCTTAGCCACCTTCTGAGGGTGAGGGGAGAATCTTGATGAGACTGTCCTTTATTCTGAATTCCTGCAGAACAGAGTAGCAAATGCAGCTTCCAGGTATATAATGCCAAGACCTCCTTGTATCTCCACACTTCTGTTTTTCAGGCTCAGGAGAACCCCGGTGTGCAGGGACCCCAGCCACAAATGTCCTCAAGCCAGCAAGTAGTTCTGTGACTCTGGGTGTCCCAAAACCTGCAGGTAAGAACAGCTGACTCGATAGCAGCTCTGCCTGGATTTAATAAATAGAGGTACTACATTATTTAATCAACCAGCAAACAGGCATTTGCTGGGCTGCCTTGTGTGTATGGGACTTTGTAGCACATGCAGTCAGGCCCAAAAGTGATTGCCAGAGCAGGCAACTCATATCAGATATGTGCAGAGTTGGGAAGGAGAAACTGCAAAAGGAGGAAAGAGCAAATAATAATCTTGCTACTGATGACTTTTTTTCTTTTCTTTTTTTTTTTTTTTTTTTTTTTAAGAGAACCTCTCTCTCCTCTTTGGTGACTCCAGACTCTTCATGGTTTTGGTTTTTTTTATCCTAGAAATAGCATGGTGTGGCTGAGATTTTCAATACGTGGAAGAGAAACTTTAGTTGTTATGAAAAAACAAATACTGGGGCCATTTCACAAAAAAAAAAATCAGAAAGGAGGGGAAGGCTTAGTAATTGCTGAAGGAGCATGAGACTACCTGGGATGCTCCCGGGCACTCCTGCTGACTTTGGTGGGGGGTCAGACAACCCAAAAATGGTAGTGTGAAAGAAAAGAAAGTTTTTAATAGTCTAACACAAACAAAAATATTATCATGTTTTAAAAACTTAAGAGAAAACATGGACCAGAGACATAAACCTTACTTGGATCTTTCTTAACTGGGAAAGCTCAAACATTTCCATGGGGGTAATTAGAAAACTGAGAAATATTCATGGGGAATGATGAAAAATAAATAAAACCATAGCATTTTCTGATATTGATATAAGGTCTATGTTGGCCATGCTGGAGCCAGGCTCTGGGTAGCTCCAGCCCTGTCCAAGCATTTGTGGTTCTTCTCATGCTACTGGCTGGTAGGGAAGGACCCTAGGGTCTTCATTACATGCTTCCATCTGAAACAGCTTCCTAAACACCTGGTTCAGAAAGAAGTGCCAAAATAATAATAATGAATTATTTAATATGTTTGTTGGAACATGAGAATTACTCTCCACTTAAATAAGAATTTGTTATCTTTATCTCTTCAATGCAGTATCCATGGCCCTGAAATTTGAAGTTTCTTTAGTTGGTTTTCCCCCTCTACTGTGAATAGGTTGCAGTGGATTTAAAAAATAATTTATTTATAAGCCTTCAGATGAAAAAGTAAAGGAAAAAATAACATTGTGAACACATCCCCAGGCTCTGGAAAGAAAGAGGACAAAGGGAAGGAGACCTCTCCTGCCAGGATCCAGGCTGCAGGTGAATCTGCTGCAGTGTTTAGTGACTAGGGGTACAGCACATTTGCTACGAGACTCACCTGTGTGTAGGGCAATCATAGAGGGCTCAGAGGAAGGCTCTGTGAGAAATAAGGTGGTTTAACATTTTCACATGTAATTATTTTAATTTTTCTAGTACTGGTCTTGATAAATGCCAGGGGACAGGGTTGGCCCGTGAGCAGTAGCGTTCCCTGGGCCTGAACACCTCAGCTGGAGAGCAGGAGGGGGTTGGTGGCATGTTTTTTTTCCAAGAAGCTGTGAAAATCCCTAGTGGCCCAAGGACATCTTGGCTCAGGCAAGTGCACTGAGCCCTGCTAAACCATAGCATCACTCATGGCTTAAGCGTAAAGGTCAGAGAGTGAAAGGAAAACACTCGCATTTTGAGGTGGCCTTTCAAAATAGGATCCGGTTTGTTGTCAGAGTGGTGGGAATTGGCCTGAACATCAATCTGTGGCGTGGGGCTGTCGAGCTGCTCAGTTTTCACAAGCGTTAGACTTCATAAGAGAGAGGAAATAACGTATTTTTAGATTGTGTATTTTTCTCCCTCTGCTGAAGGGGAAGTGTTCACAGATTGCTGCTTGTGCCCATTTAGAAAGCCCCAGAGCCCACCCTACACAACCTTGAAAAATCCCAGGAAAAGTACACCGTGAAACATGGAAATGTTTCCATGGGAACTGTTCCTCTACTCCTGCTAATAAAACAGACCTATAACACAAATGATAACGGGTCCTAATTTCTGCACCAAACTACAAACAGTGAATGCTACAAAGGGAACCGGTAAAGAGCAGAAGTGTAAATCAACAAAACTTCTAAATCAGGTACGTGCGTGCCTCCCCACAAAAAAGCCACAAGCCCTTGGGGGGGGTGGGGAAAAGATCATTTTAATTATAGCACATCCAGCCAACATAAACCCCATGGATTGTGTGAAATCAAGTTTGTTCTTCTGATACGCAGCAGGAAACTCTGTAGCAGATCAAATACATTCAGGGAGGCTGTCTTGCTAATTGCTGCTCCTAGCCGAGCCAAAGCAAACTATTTAGACAAAGGAGAGAATTCACTTTTTTATTTAGTATTAATTATGAAGTAGCATGTCTGGATGGGCTTCACAATAACACTACATTTCCTGGGGAAAAAAAATGTAGTTCTAATCCTGTGAAATAACTGGAGAATTAACCCCTTGCTTCAGGCTGGAGCCCCAACATGTGGTTACAATTAAGTGCAAGATGAATGATGTCTCAAGTAAGGCCTTTCCTTCAGTCAGAGCAGATTATGAATCTCATTTTAAAGCCTTCTTTACAAGCATTCTTGTATGTTGTCACCTCACACTGACGTTAAAGCAATGCATTCTTTTCTTTCTGTTGTGACTTTCACACTTCCTCGTTTTGTATCTTTTAAGCCTGTTGTTATGGCTATTTTGCAGCATCCCTTTGGCTTCTCACTAAAAATTCTGGAGTTTTGCACCGGGTATTTTGGTGCTTGGATGCATCACTTGGGCACTTGCACTTTCTGCTGCCAACAGCCCACCAAACATTGACTGGAGGTTTTATTTTCCTCCTATGTTTTTTTCCTGCAGCATGCAGGTGATGTCTCAGAGCAGCTTAGCTGAATATTAGCATTTGTAGCCACGGACAAATAAAAACCAAAGTGGCAGGGAAGAAGTTGTGATACTGAATGCCAGGAACGAGTTGTTCTCAGACTTGGTTAACCACGTTCCACCCTTGGGTGGCAGGGCTGGAGTCGCTAATGTTCAGGCCAGGTGGTAACCTGTAGCTAAGAGGACTCCAAAGCTTCTTAATTTAATCACAGTAAGTAAATTATACGTACATGTTACACAAAACAAAAGCTTTTGCCTCCCAGAGGTTAATTATAGCTAGAAATTTTTGTTTAAATGTTAATAGCTTTGCTAATAAGGGGGGAGAAAAGGTAAAATAATTATGAATGATTAAACCTTGTCTCCATAAATCCCATTAAATAACGTTAGGGGAAAAATGCAATAGATGTTGAAGGTGGCGTACTCCGAGATGGCTTCACTAGAAGAGCAAAGGTAGATAATTAGCACATTACTGTTTGGCTCTGTACAGAAAGATATCCACTCTATATCCGAAGGTGCTGCAGACCACCGAGAAGGGCCAGCAGTCCCCCATGTTCAGGTGCACCCTTGCTGCATCCCATGGGGAGAGCCTGGGCAGCTCGTCCCCAGACTGAGGGCTTGATGTGGCAAAGCAGAGCTGCCACCATCCATCGCCCGCTTGGAAAGGGCTGTTTGGGCTTGATGCACACTGCACGTGGTTTGCAGCCATGTGCGTATCTGGGCAGACAGGGAGGAAGGCAGTAAGACACCAGTTCATTTCTGTAATCATAAATTATGCCATATGTTACCTGGAGTTCAGTCTCTAAATTCTGCGTTGACCCCAATAGCATGTGGCTGTAATTAAGCTGTCCGCCAGAGCGGGTCTGCGCAGTGATTACACGTTGGGGCCTGACTGTGCGTGACAGCGAAGGAAAGGGGTCAGGCACCCAAGGACCTTGACAAGCTGCTTGTGAACAGATGAGCTGTTACCACAATTTAATCAGGCTTTGGAAAACATGCCGAAACAATTCATAACAAGTAAACAGGATAGGAGTGGCCTGCAATCATCTGCAGGGGAAGCTGTTGCCGTTGGCCATGGCATGCGCCAGCGGCTGGCTGCCAGCGGGGAGCTGTGTGGACCAGACTCTGGGGCTACACCGTTCCAGATGTGCAGGGTTCATCCCTGTGCGTTGGTCGTCCTTTACCAACCACAGCATTGCTCTGCATTTGAACCTGTTGGATAAGCCTCATTGTGAAAAAGTTTTCCTTATATCTGCCCAGAATTTCCTGCGTTCCCAGCTGTCTCTCGTCCTTTCACTGGGTACCTTTGGGGAGAAGCGTGTGCCTTGTGTTCCAGTCCCCGGCCATCCTGGTGGCCTCCATTCATTCCAGTATGTCCAGGACCATCTGGCGAGCCCAAAACTGGACCCAGCGCTCCAGATGTCTCACCAGTTTTAGGAAAAGGGGAAGGTTCTCCTCCTTCAGCCCCTATTTTATAAGCCCTATAATACCCTGGTGACAAAGGCTATGTTGGTACCCTGGTAGAATGGAAACTACAGGAATATTCATATATAGCTTCCATAATCCATATGTGCTTATGTTAAGTAATAACTTTACTGTGTCCAGAAAAATGTTTCTGCAAATGCTAATGGAAAACTGAGATTGACATAAAGGCAGGTATGTGCCAGCTGTGTGCAATAAACACACTCTGCTAAAGTAATTTTGGAGAAATTTTCAGATTAAAAAAAGATAGAGCAGTTGCTTCAACAAAGAAAAAAAAAAAAAGGTGACTACTTCAGACTATCTGAGAAGCTTCCCTCGGCCCTTTGAAGCTCTTCCTTTTCTCAGATGAAAGGTCCATGTGACCATATACTTGACTTTTTCCCTGCTAATACCCCTGCCTTAGCAGGAAGAAGGAACAATAGAGAGAAGATGGCTTTTGATAACATTCAGATGGTCTCAGTGGTGCTGAGACTAGCGCAGATAAGGCTTTATCTTTGATCTTGATGAAATAATTGATGCTCAGCATCCTTCAGTGATGCTCGTGTGTCAGTTAAAAACTTCATCTCTTTTGGGTTCCGTGCTGTTGATGGAGGGACCGAGGGGCTTGTTCCTGCCCGCCTCCGCATCCCTGGGCATCATCACCAGGCCCCGAGGACTCTTGTTTCCCAGGGTCAGCGCTGCAGGGTGGAGGTTTTGGGACCAGTTGATCGTGTCAGGATGTTTGTGTGGCTGGTAACTCTGTCTTATTGCCTATCGCCGTTGGACATACCCTGACCTGCCAGCTCTGATCCATCCACGCTCGGTTTTATCTCCCATGCTTTGTATGCCAGAACTGCTGGGACAGCAAGGCCGGGGGGGGAATTCTCTCCCCTCTGGTCTGATGGGGCTGTTTTGCACATTTTTTTTCCTCACTCCTTGCTGCTGGGTGGCGTTTTGCCTGTTTTTAAACCTGCTTCCACGGAGGGGCTGGGCCACGCCCTGGGCTGGAACCATCCGGAACTGGCTGGAACTGGCTGTGCCTGGCGGGAGGTGCCCCCCCCCTCCCCTTCCTCACAGCACAGCCGACGGCCGGGCGCCCACACCCAACACAAGTACTCCACATAGATGTAAACAATCACACCTGAATTTTCACACTGAAGGGAAGATGAAGTCTCACAACAAGCTCTGCGTTTTCCGGGTGGGCTGAACTACCTCCCCATGCCCTCGAAGGCAGGCATGGAGGACATGGCGCCCAGCCATGCAGCATCTAGCTGGTGGGGAGGGCAGAGCCAGCTCCTCCCTCCCCAGACTGTTCCTTTTTGCGAATATTTCTCCAAAGTGGTGTTAAGATTTGGGAAGTGCTGAGACCTCCGCAACTTGGTGCGGGCACAACCCCGTCCCCCTGCCAATCGAGCGGTGCGAGTCTGAAGGGGAAAAAATTGGTTTGAATTTGGAGATTTTCAGCCATTTTGTGTCACAGAGGGGAAAGACTATTTCCCTGGGCAGAACAGCATCTACACAAATAATTTGTTCCTCCACTTAACTGCGTGTGGTTAACTGCATGCTCGGCAGCCATCGGTGTCAAAGATTGAGGAAAACTTTTTGAATGCATGTTATAAAAAAAAAGTGTTCTACGTCATATTTGCCTCATCTTAGTTTTCTGTCATCATAGAAACTATATAAACAGCAAAGTCCGTAAATTGGAGCAATTGCAAGAGGGAAAGATATTTAGTCTAACTATCCCGTGCTATTTGTTTGGATGGGGAGGAAATACTAGGCAGATTTTTTTTTTTTTCCCTAGGAGTAATTAAGTATGTTCCCTAAAAGGTTTCTGATTAAACTGCCTACTAACCACATTGTAATTCCTTTTTCACATGTTATTAGGCTCTGAATTCTGGTGGCCTGAAAAAAAGGAGCTAGAATTATACAAATTGAGGGATAGTATTAGAAGAGAGCTGTATAACCAATCCAAAATAACGCTCTGGCTTGGTCTCTGTTCAGATGTGTCCTGTAAGTTTTCATTCTTTACAGAGAAATAAAGATGACCAAAAGGCAGGAAAAATAGGACTGCAATGCTGGAGTCTTAGCTGATCTATAACTGCACACAAACCCAGGTTTTTTTATTCTGTTTTCAATTACCTGAGCGATCTGTACAGTATTTAAACCAGCCAGGAAAGGCAGGCGCTGGTTTAGCTGAGCAGGTGTTGACTTAAAAGAAAGGACCTGGCTCCCTTCACGTTTCTATTGCTGCTTTACGGACACAGTGCTGTTAACTGGGATTTAATGGGTATAAATGACTGGAAAATTATCTCAAAATGATGCACTTTCTATTCTTGTTTTGGTAGGTCTGTTGCGATTTCTGGGGGAGTAGGTAAATTACATGGAAATTGTCAAATCTAGTAATTAAAAAGGCTTAGTATTCAATTTAACCTTGCAAGTCCTTTCCTGTGGTGAAAAGACCCTCAAACAATTTTTATCTTGAAGCAACGGTTACCACAATTGGCAGAAATGACATGTCCATCATTTGTGACTATTTGCCATCGTTAGTGGCTGCTGGAAAGGGCCTAGGGCCCAGGAAGGGTAAAAACGATGCGTGTTAGCAACAAAGCTATTCCAATAAAAGATAAATGCACAGGGTAAGCTCCTGAACTAATGCCATTTGATATACCTCAGCTATAAGTGGATTTTCCCCCCTCTGTACCCCCTAGGAAAACTTGGTCCAATAAACAGTAGAAATCTAATTGTTGTGACCCAAAATGGTTGTACTTTGCAGGTGCTCTTGCTCTCGTAACTAACTACAGTAGAGCTCTAGCAGAACAACTGGGTATTTATCAAAAGGACATGGCTGTGGTACTTGACAAACTGCAATTCTAGTTGAATTAGAGCAAAATGCAACCATGTTGTAACAAAAAAAAAATCTACTGGGTGAAATGCAGTGATCTATACTTTGCAATTAAAAATCAGCTTAAAGGTATTCTAAAAGGTGTTTTCCTCTTTTTGAAGCTTAGATTTTCAAAGGGCTGCAGGAAATTTACAGGATCTGTCAGATATCTGCCATTCCTGTTCGCTCCCGTGTAACTGATTTATGCAGCTCAGAACAACTCGATGAGGGAGTGGAGATACAACAGGTATCATTATACATGAAATAGGCACCAGCCTGGACAAGGTGTGGCTCTGCTCATGAGAACGTTCAATTCATTTCATGTTGGTCTGTGATTTGCTGGATGCTTGTCTTGTCGGAGGGGAATCTGTCAGATGGGATGTGTTAATGCCTTGAAGGATAATCCTGGGAATGTGCTCAGTGGCGGCGCTTTGTAAACTGTTGGCAGAGACCAGTAAGTCTATATGGGGTTTACTCCGGGTTTGTGGAGCCTGGTACTAAAACGCACACTTAGTTTATTTGGTCTTAGCTTAGTGTTTATCTTAGTATGTGATGTGGCATCATTTTCTATGGTACCACTGGGGATACGTGTGAGTGCCTGACAGCCTTTCCTTGGGAACACTGCTCAGAAAGATACTGCTCTTTGAACTCCACTCCTGGGGGAAGGTCCCTCCAATCCACTTCTGACTTCATCCCTGTGCCTGCAAAATAATTTCAGAAAAGAAAAGCAGATCCCAAATAGCCTGATTAACACCATTATTATTAACAACTTTTTCCTCTATTTTAAAAATTCCAGCAGGCACCTGTTGGGGTTTTTTTATGTCAATGTAATATATGTATTTACATTAAGAAATGCCTTCATCTATTTGAGAGACACACTTGGGTTGTACATAGTACTGCTGCACACAGGAACATTTGCTGCTGATTAGAGAGGTACAGCTCAGTTTGCAAAGCAAAGCACTTGTACAAACGTATTTCTCCCCTTTGCCTTCTGGTCTCTCTTGCTGATTGGAGTTTTCCAGGTGCAGAATGGTCTTCACTCACAGAAAAGACCATCTGCGTTTTGTTGATGCTCAGAGGAATAAAACTTTGCAGATGAGAGCTGATTTCAGTCCTCCTCCTTTCCTGCCTTGATGCTGGAGTTGGTTTCGTGGCTGTGCCAAGCAAATTGGAAGAGGCTGCTGGGCCTTGCAGAATCACGCTGATCTGTGACTGGAGCAGCTCTCCGCTCCTTCTATCCTGTAGGAGTATCTGTTTATTTTGTGTATGAATTTCAGCCTGTCAGAGAAATACTGTTTATCCTGCAGACGGTGACAATAAAAACATTGCGTTGCCTGACGTTTTAGCTGTAAGTCAAAGGGACCACTTGCCAGCCTCTGCCATCGGCAGGGCTTCTCTGCTCAAAGCAAAAGTGGAGGACAGAGAGAAATAATGCACAAAGGAGGAGAATTTTCTGAATGCCTTTGCTAATGCCACTTTAGCGGATGCTGTAAACCTCCTTGTGTTGTAATTGCAGGGGTGGTTTTGATCACTGTGTGCAGCGCGGCTCTTTGAATCTGAACATATATACGTGCGTCCCCCTCCTGGCCACAGAGCTTGCAGCAACCAAAAGAGGTTTCCCTCAAAATTTAGCAATGCCCATTTGTTGTCAGGGGGAATGAATAACGACTGAAGTGTAACACCTCAGAAACGGCAGATTTTGGCATTGGGCAGTTCACAGCTCTGTAATACAGAGTACTGATGTAAAACCAACACTTTTCTATGGTTTTTGCAGTGTCTTAATTACTTGCCTTGTGAACAGGGGAACGACCTGCTATTTCTGGGCTGTAAACCTGGCCTAATTCTCTGACACCCCACTCTTAAACAGGAATGCTTCCTCCGAAGGCCACAGTGCTGCACAAAGAGGAGCAATACACCCAGGCGTTGTCACGGCTCTGGTTTCCTGATTTGCTATCACCTCAGCTCTCAGCCCAGGCAAAAGTGAGTAGCAATTTCCAGAACACTTGAGCAGATTTCCAGTTGCAAAATCTGCTCCCAGCTCGGGGGCAGCAAGGAGGCCCCTCCCCAGAGGGGAGTCCACAACTCGTAGGTGGCAAAGTTCCTCAGCAACTGATACACTTTAAAAATACATATATATTAGTTTTAAAGAATGCTGATTCTTATCTGATGGTTTGTGCAATATATAATTTGTTTGCATAAATAGATTTTTACCTGCTCCAAGACTTGCTATTCATTTGATTGTGGCAGAGTGCTTAATAAATTACAGGAGACAAGAATAGAGAGGAAAGTCCAACCTTTAACCAAAGCACAAAGGAATCATGTTGATGTGGACCTTTGTTTTTTTCCTCTGTAATGAATGTACAATATTTTTCTTCATTACTAGCTGTTGGCTGTGGCAGTGAAAATATAGAGGCTGGTAACCCAAGGCCATAGAAATGAGGAAATACTAGCACATAAAACCATTTGCACTAAAATATTAAACTTGTCCAGAAGATAAATAATGGTGTTGGTTCGTGGCGGTAGGAGAGTGATGGTTTGCTATCAGCCCTCATAGTTTATCCCATGCAGCATGTTGCCTGTAGAGTAAGGGCTTGATAGATGCTCTCAGCTGTCCTGGTGTTGTAGGAATAGATTAAGATTTTGTGTTTCGCACAAAATTCTGCCAAAAAGCAGAATTTATTATTAATTTGCTGAGTGTGCATGTTGATACTGCTGCAAATCTGTATGGCTCAGTCCACTTCAGGATCACATGGTCTTTAAGGGACTAATGGCACATGCTGCCGCACTTGTGCCTGCCCGCTTCAGATGAACTGGCATGTTTTTTAAAAAATCTGTATTTAAAGTTTGAAGAATTGTGAAGAGAGTGCATCCTTGTGTCACCGAAATCGGGAAGAATAAACCTCGTAACACTAATGTAGTGTTAAAAGGCAGGCATTCTTTATTCACGGCGCCGGATGCATGGGGGATCGCTCCACCTAACGTGCATACCTATAAATGGCAACTTGCCCCATTTATATGTAGCAAAGTATTACATATGCATAAAGTTTCCCGATATGCCTATACATATGCATAACCTGTCTCCGCATTGTATTAAAATTAGCTTCAGGTGGTCATTTCCATAAGTCCCTCCCCACTGCGCTTGCTCAGTGTCTCCTTGTGGTGGTCGTTGGGGGTCATGGGGATGAAGGGTGCCAGCTCTTCTTCGTCACCGCTAGTAACCCCTTGTTCTTGTGCAGACTCAGTTACTCCTTGGCTCTTGCCCAAACTGCAGGGTCGGTGTAGACCAGTTCTTGAGGTAAACTCCTGGTTCTTATCAAAAACCTGTCCTTCGTAAGGAGCCACAAATCTTCCTGCATCAATTAGTTCTCATTCCTTTTAGTCTAGCAACCTTGGCAAACCATTATTATCCTTCTGCTCCATTTCCCCCCCGATTTCTTCCCATCCTTGAATAGGGTTCCAAATTTAATAAGTAGCTACACTACTGACTTACAAAAAAACATCCAAGCTAGACACTATTAGAAAAACATCCAAGTAGACACTACTGACTTTAGCAAAACATTCAAACTAGACACTACTGATTTTTAGCAAAGCAACAGCAAATTAGGCCATGAGGCCTAAATCTTATGCATGTAGGCCGCTTACATCTGGGGGTCTTTCGACCCTTATGTATCACTTGGGGCCCATTAGGTAGGCAGCTCAGCAGCAGCAGAGCTCAGGCAGCAACAGTGTTCAGAGAAGAAGGTGGGCCCACCATCTAAGTTTTATCATTTATGCTGTCTCCCTCTGTGCTGCTGCCTTGAAGCTTGCACCACCCACGGTGAGTTGCAACACACACACAAACACACACAAAAATCCTGCAACTGTTTTCTGCGTCAGATGGACAGTGCTGCCCCTGTGCAATGCACGAGCTGAGGATATACTCTGGTACCAACCTGTTCCCATTTCTGTACTGACTTTTCTTTCCTTAATAGGGGGGAGACATCTGAAATGCAGTTGGTGTGACAGCAGCTCCTCAGGGGTGTAGTTAATCTGTATTTGCAGCATCGGTTTTGTAGCATCTACAAGTGAGTGTGCACTAGGGACAGCTGGGTGTGATGTTGCCTCATCTGAATCCCAAAGGATTATCTTTAAGTGGTATTGTCAGCATACTTAAGCTTAACATGAATATTGCTGAACACAATTACAAACTTTTAAAAGTGAGTTTGCCAAATTGATATTGTTGTAGGGCAGGAAATAAATAACTAGCAGGTTTGCCTGCAGTCAGTCTTGCATGGCCATTTAGAGCTGATGATGCAACCACAGGTTGTTAAACAATTTTAAGCAGACCCGTTTTGAACCTTGTAAAACTAACATTTAATGAAGTGAAACACAGCTCAGTGATAAATTTTGTGCAGTGGCTCAGTCTATTGATTGCAAGGTTCAAAGACTTTCAGTATGGACCTGTTAAACATCCGTAATGTTCGGGCTGAAATGATTCTTGGCAAATGCTAACAAGGTTGAAAAGGCAGCGTGGGTGTGTTTACTTCCTGCTTTCAAGTAATCTGCTGCTTTTCAGTCAGTAGGGAGGGGTAGGAACTGGTTGGTCATGCAGGAGATGCTCCTGGATCAGGTTTATTGGGTTATAAAGAAAGGGGAGCGGGGGGGGGGGAGTTCTGTGCTGGTGCAGTGGCAAAGGCACCACTGCAGCACTTGTGACCACTCAGTATGGAAGCTCTCATTTGGCACTTGCGTTGTGCAACACTCGCCTTTTGCTTCCTGAGGTGATTTTGGCTGTTACAGGTGTGCACGCATTGGTGCAAAGGCTAAACTCGATCTGACCATGACAGACAGTGAACAGGGTCTCCCCCCTGCAGCGTGGCCCCTCCCTGCTTTGCGCATGTGGCAGTGCGGATGGCCGCGCAAGGTGGCCCCAGCCGCGGGGCGAGGACCTGCTGGATACTGCATCTGCCACAGTGGCTGTTTGGTAAATCGGCTGAGAGTGTAATTTGGTTGTATTTGGCTTTGGCACACTAAAAGCTGGATCTCGGCTCCAGTCTGGTCCCCTAGTGAGAGGTCTGTAATTTGTAACCACTCAAGGATGCTGGCGGCTCTTTCTCTGCTACACAGATACATGCTGTGCTCTGCAGTCTCAGCCGAATCGTGCAGCCCCTCCTGCCCAGCAGCAGGGTGGAAATGGGAAGATGTATGATCGGGCAGACAGTACTGCAGAAATAAAATCAATACAGATCAACCAAAGAGTTTTAATCTTGTCTTGCAATAACTTTGTATCTATCCATCCCCCATATACATTACAAATGTTGCATCACTGAACACTGCTCGCTTGCAAATCAAAATACTGTGATGCAATCTAGTATGTATAAATATGTATACACACATCAAAAATGTGCCCCTTTGTGTGTGAATGAGTGTGCACATGCACAGAACCAAAACCAACCAACTTGTGTGGTAAGTATAGCAGAGCAGTGCCTTAGGCAAATAAGAGGGTCTAGGTACTGTTATTGACCCTGACAGTTTATGCTCCCCTTAACTGGTCAGATGAGAGTCGCACACTTAATACCTGGGCATAAAGCATTCTTACATCGTAAAACACAGCTACCTCTCCCACATATAGTCTGACAACAGCAATTAAAAACATAGCAGCACACCAGGGAACTGCTAAATATAGTATGGCCTGAAGTTATAAGCTTATGTTTCCCAGATTTTTTTGTTGTTGTTTCACCCACCACTGCCTTATGGATGGTGCAGGAGAATTTAAAGGTCAAGTGAGTAAACTAGTTCAGGAGCAGGAGGAGGAAGAGGGATCCCTACCTCTGCCACCGCAGCACAAAGAATAGAAATAATGAAAGTGCCCTGCACTGGGAGCTCAGACTTGGGGGGGGCTCTGCTGAAGGTTGGCTCTGGCGAGCACCTTCTGGCTGGGCCCGCAGTGCTCTGGGTTATTGTGGTTCTTGTGCAAGAAATTGTGCCTTTAGGAAATTCTTTCCCTTTAGGAAATGCCCAAAGAGGGAGAGCTTTAATTCTTGAATGTCTTAATTCAGGATGATTTGTCGCTGCTGCAATAACACAAATTTTGTTTGTGCATAACGTTTGGGAGGCTGAATGAAGAAGGGGGCGCTCTCTTACTCTGTGGTATGCAAACGTTTACGGATGGTTTGGTGCTTGGTTTAACAGCTTACACTTTTAAAGACTTGACATCTTGTTTGTATTACCTAAATAGATATATGCTATTTCCGGGAGCTGTTGCTACTGCTGGGCTTTTATGACAGTCTTTATACACAGTTTCATTTTTAGCATGGGAGAGGTCACAGCATTTTGCTAACTCAAAATACCTGACACTGAGAAAACAAATTTCATTAAATAAAAAAGGGGTCAGCACTGTACGGGCTGATTATTTATAAATAGTGCCGCCAGTCAATACCTGATGGTTTATTGAACTTAATGAAACTCCTGGTAGCCAAATGTATATTTTAAGAAGGCATTTGACCTTGGACATCTCTCCTGCTGGGGGAATGCTGTCTGCTGCGTCAGTGGTTCAGAATCAATAACCTCCAGCACTGCCCTGTTGAGGGCTCTTGTATTTAAGGGTGATATTGTAAAATGTGACAAAATTCTGCTGACGAATGACTCGATACCGATATCCCTGTGGGGAAGGGTGGGCAGGGTTATGTGGTGACTCTAAAAATGCACTGATAATGAATGAGGAAAAAAAAACCTGCTGGGGATGCCATTTTATCCATTTAGTGCTTGGATCCGATGCCCTTGCGTCAACCTTTACCATCATGGTCTGTGGATGCCTGAGTGAAACCTGTTTGTCTGTTGTATTTCAGAAATTTCCTAAGATTGTTAGGGCTGTGAAATTCATACGCTCTTATTCTCCTGCTTTTAATGATGTTAGCAGTGTGAAGACCCCTATCTGCAGAAGTGATTCTTGTCTGATAGGTGCACAAAACTGAAGCTGTAGCCCAAAAATCAGTGCCCAAGTCTTGCTTTTAGGGCTGGCTGGACATTTTAGGCTGTTGTCTGTAAATAGATTGAGGGTAAACACCAGAGAGGGAGAAGAGCTGCCTGGTGCAGGAGCAAATGGGGATAAACTAGCAGTGGCTGCATTTATTGTATCAATTGGAAGAGGGCTTCAAGCTATCAAAAGGGTGAAGCAAAAAGTTGAATTTGTTTTTAAGATTGACAGTTCACATGAGCAAATGTGTATCGGTAGGCAGATGGTTGGGTTCACTGACTTGCAGAGGGCTTTTGCTGTGCCTTAAATGTTTAAGGCTCCAGACTAACCGAGATACTGTGCGTAGAGGAGCTTCAGTACATCGCATCGTTTTGAGGTTGTTGGCACTGTTGGGGGCCAAGATTGAACATGGATTTTCTGGGTTCCTGGTTTTGGAACTGAGATGCATATCAGAGTTGAGATGCTGTGTAAACTTAATGTGAAATAGTTTGAAAAATCTACTTATGCCGAACAGCTGCTCTGTAACCTGGGGTTTAAAACTGACAGCCTTTCAGAAGAATAATACTGTTAGTTTCCTGTAAGCATGCCTGTAATGGCTCCAAACGTCCATCCATGTAAACAGACTCCTGTGTCTTTAGCTTGACACAGACTGACAGTAAGAGAAGCAACAAATGCAGCTGTACAAATAGACATGTGATTGCAGATTTCCAAAATAACTTTTTCAATAACATCTTTTAAATGCTTTATGTACTAAAGGGCTCAGCACATCTCTTTGTAATATACAATGTGATTAATTCAAATGAGAAAAAACAGTCATGCAGGTAGGCTTTACAGCTAATGAGCAGGATGCATAAAATATGCTCTGCCTCACTAAGGTATTATTGTCATCTGGCATTTTTGCAAACTCTCATGGAATTTATTTTGCATTAACTTCTGGTAGTGCTCGTGGAGTTGGTGAATTATTGCTTCTTTGTCTTGAGACTTGAAGTAATTCTCTGTGCAGATTTTTGGAAGTTTCTTTTGAACAATTCTGAGTTACACACGTTATCAGGAGCATTGCACATTGGAAAGGTTATCCCAGCAGCATAGGCAGTAGAGTGGACACTAAGTGGCATTCCTACATCACTGTGGGTTAAGTTGTCAATCATAAGCAAAGACAGTGGACCTGTAAATCCCATTTTTTTTCCACTAATACATCTTAGAAGTTTGTTGACTGTTTTAGTCCCTTGTACATTACCTGTGTGATTTGTTTTTAAATATAAATCCTGGACCTTGACAAAGGGGACCGGTTGCCTAACCTGACAGAAACTTACCGAGACACTTCTACAAGGTGAGTGGTAGGAACTTTCTGATGATCAATAGATGCCTTCTGGTAGAGGCTGGGGTGGCGTCTCCAAAAAGAAGGCATCCCAAAACATTGCCTGTTTGTAGAATGCTGGGTGCTTTGCTCTTTCAAAGTAAAATCTTCATGCATGAAGAAGAATCAAGTCTCCTTTGCTTTTGATTTGCTTTAAGTAATCTCTTACTTAGGAGAAGCACATTGCTGAGCACGTTTTTGGTAATTCTCTATGAATAGTTCAAGACCTGCCTGTGTATTTCCCAGGACTTGAGTATGTAATTGGAACCGGTGTCCCTTCATCTATTTCAGACATTTGATACGAATAAGTGCATTGCTGTGCCAAAATAACAAACCACAAGCTATACTTAGTATATGTAAAAACCCAACTCCCTCCCCAGTCTGAACAATAAATGTTGCTGTGAAAATATCGTGAAGGGAAATCCCCTTAGTAAAGCCTAGTATGTGGTTTTCTTCAGTGAGCTTTGGCATCGTTTGAGTATGTGCCTATCTTGTAACATGTGCAGAGTGCCTCCCAGTATTCTCCACCTGAAGCTTCAGTAGACTCATTTAGCAAGGAGCGCTTAATTTCCCTTGCTCAATCGAAAAGCATTTTTTGCTCTCTAGCTTCCAAAGTCATCCTTTTATGGAAAAGGTTTGCTACCCTGAAAGAAAGCAGGCAGAAGAAAACAGTGGAGGAGTTGCTAAAGAGCTAAATGACAGACTCAGCCTTAAACCCTGCACTTGCAATTTATTTGAAGAAAAAGTTCAGGGCATGTGAAGACAGGACATCTGTTTTATGTTATTCCCAAAGCAACCTGCTTATTCAGCTGCAGACATCCCCACCTGCTCCTCTAATGAGCTTGGAACTCACAACATTCCCCGTTCACCCCTTTGAGCCTGGACAGAGCTGTCTGAAGCAGAGGGGCACTGCCTAAAATTTAGCACAGGGTGAACCCACTTGCACACATGCTGTTGGAGTCTCTTTAACTCCCATGCTACTGGAGTTGTGATGGCTAAATTAGGCATTACTGTATGTGGTCCTAATGTCGGATGTTTTATGTGAAATTAGAGCAGCCTTGGGACTGGTGAGGAGTCTGGGCTCTGGCCTTCAAGAGAGAATTTTTCAGTGTGATCATTTTCTAATGCGCCACTGGCGTTTGACATTTACAATCGACTGCTTACGCAAACTAAGGAATAGCAGAAAGAAACTGATTTTTTTTTTCACCCTGTGCTTTAATTTTATAAAGTAAATATCACAAAGAAATGCTTTGCAGGTGCTTTTTAGCACAGTGAGCATAACGCTTGGGGAATGCAGTTTAAATCCTTAGCCAAGGCTGCAGAGTCACTGTGTTTCAAAATTCATATGACTTTGGTGAAAACTCTGGACCCAAGTACTTGCAGCCTGCAGAGATGCCCGCAGCAATGGAAAAAGTGCTCCAAAATGGTGCAGTCATCTGCTCAGGCAACCTTGTTTGTACCATGCAGAGAGAGGAAGGGAACACCCTTGAAATCTTGCAGAAGCGACAGATCCTGGTCCAAGCCTCTGGGTCCAAAGGTGTCTGTGGCAGCGTGGTGCCTGTGTTCCTGTGGAGGCTGGTGATTGAAAAATGTGTTCAATTGTACCTGAACACTCTGAGCTGACTTCTCTTGACCTGTACAGCAGCATAGTAAATGGGGCAGCAGGCGAGGCAAAAAATGTTTTTTATAGACTCCCAGGAAAAGATTCCTTCTTGGACAAAAACATTCCTGAGGCCCTTTCTGTGTGTCCTTCCTTATACCATAATATTTTTTCTCTCTGTACAGCCAGATACGTGTTCTTAGATGCAGATCCTCTCATTCAAGGAGAAGGACCTTTGGTGTTTTTCTTATGCGAAACGCTGCTATTAATTTGCCACTTACTTTGTGTGATGGCTTTTGTCTTTTACCAGTCTAGCTTTTTCCTGGGCTAGTCTTGACAGGAGAGGATGCATCTCAGATGGATTCCCAGGAGCGCTCAGTGCAGGATCCTTAGGATGTGGGCAAAGACTAAAGAAAATAATTGAAAAAACTGAAATTTCTTGTGTTGGCACCTTACAGTAAATATTCTCAAATAAGTGCAGTGGGCAGCCCCAGGAGGCTTTGAAGCATGTGGCCAGATTCAGGCACTGGGTGACACAGCAGACTAGAATTGATGCAGACACTTGGCTGTCATACATACAGTATTGGTAGTGTCCAGGTGAGTTGTGTAGGAACTTGAAATGGTCTAGCTGTATCTGATAGTCCTGAAGGTGTTGTCTGTAGTCACAGACCAAAAAGAGCATCTCTGGAATAGTGAAAATGGCTTCTCGGTGTCATCTAAAGTATCGCTAGCTGCAGAGGAGACAGGTTTACTCTCCTGAGCAAATAACCTTCATGGTTTTGTCATCCTGAGTGAACAGAGACTCTTACTCCTTGTTGGTATTTAATTTTCTTTGCTACTGATTTTTCAGAGGGTCAGGGCAAATATCAACAGTGCCTTTTGGTGCCAACACACTCCTGGCTGTGACCAGGATGAGCTGTGGTGGTGGCTGTGGACCATCTTGGGTGATGGCTGGAGGCACCGGAGATGCTCAGCAGCTTTGCTTGTGTCTCTGCTCCCCCTGCCAGGGACCCTGCGGCACGCTTGTGGCCCCCTGCCACGTGCTGAAAGCAAGTTGCAGCAAGACTGTAAGCCGTATGATCAGCTATGATGTGAAATCTGATAGCTCTTGCAGAGGATAGATGATTATCAGAAAGCTTTTATATAAATGTTGGGTTGAAGGAGTCTGTGGGATTCTCTAACAGCAAATTTTGCGTCTGCATGTTGGACCTGCCTAGATGAAACTCAGCAGCAGTAACATTATTAAGGATGTGAGAAAATGTGGTCTGCAAAAAGCAACCAGGAATTGCATATAATGAAAGGGGATCTGCAGCTAAGTGTTTCAGTAAAGACCACTGTGAGGATCTTCTTTTTCATAACGGTAAAAGGCAGATCCTCTCTGCTGCTGTCTCGCAGGAACAGCAGATCCAGAGAAGAGAGCTATGACTTTCTCTGTTGGAGGGAGCGGGAGCAAATAGCCTCTTTCTCCACAGGAAAAAAAAAAGTTGGCAGTCATTTGTTCATCTGATGCACGGTGCTCAGTGTGGAGCACTCGGATTGTATCTAACTGCAGCGTTTCCATTTGTAAAAAAAATAAAATAAAAATCTCATGGTAATGAGTTTTATTGGGTTTGGCCCAGCGCCAGGTAAAAGGCTGGATGGTAAGGCAGATAATACATAGTTACTGGCATGGTGCTTCACAGGTCTATATATGCTCCATTTTCCAATAGCTTTTGGTGTCTTTAGTGACTTGTATTACATAGCCATTGCAGATACTGAGACAGTATAGATAGCATAGTACATAGCTAAGTGTCTTTTCCAATGCCCAGTATTAAAATTTATGGTATTTAAGTTGATATATCTGTGGAATTAAGTATAATGGTTTTCCCTTTGTAAATGGGGTGGCTGTTTCCTGTTATTGGCAGTTAGACTTGTTGGGGCAGAAAAATAAATAAGAGTGGAGAAATACAGAAGGTTGTAAACTCAGTTGAGCACCAAGTACATATAATTATACTTAAGAAATGGCAATAATAGCTGGAAACTATGGCATGGTAGAAAAAATTTGAATCCTCAGTGGAAGAATGCCTTTGCTATTTGTAGCCAATTTCACACACTCTGTAACTTAGTTATACATTGATTTCTGTAAATGGTACTTTAGCTCACAAGATGACATTTAGCATATTAAATCAAGTAAAGAGGAATATTGGACAAAAGGCGATTGGACCACACAGGGCAGTCAGGGCTCTGTTCTTGCTTAGGTATTACTGGCAGTGATCTGACAACTTTTTACTAGGACCATGAGAAATCAGAGGCTATAATAGAAAAATCTGCACACCCTAAAAACTATCCTCTTTCTTAGCAGAAAGTGCCAAAGCACAAACACTTGTTTTGAACCTAGAGATGGTCCCTTCAGCCTGGGACTGAGATGTGCTCATAGAGGAGATCGTTAGGGAAGCATTTATCACCACTGTGAATAGATAGACATCTTCCAGTCCCACTACTGTAATTTTTCCTCCAGTGAGAAAAAAAGCAATGTATACACAGCAGATGCTGAGACCCATTGGAGCACTGATCCTAGTGCTTGGGAGGGCTAAAGAAAGATTAATAGCAAACTAGCAGAGAGTTAGATATGAGTGAGGGTTTTTTTCATACCTCTTGAATGACTGAACAGTTTGTTTACTCCTAATTCAGAAATAAGAATAAAAAGGGAGCATCTTCAAAACGATTCAGTTACAATTGAGCTTAACAGTGGCTTAGGAATTTGTTCCCTTGTGTTGCTCACTAACCTTGCCTGCAAATCTGACATTAGTAACAATATGTGGCTGCAGGATCTCACAAGATAATAGCTGCAGGTTCACAGCATGTATAACAGGTCAATACCCTGCACCATACGGCTAATACCCATCATGAGCAAACCAAGTGTGGAAGATGCAAAAGATCAGCTTATGCCTATTAACCACAGGACACACTGTAAAGTAACTTCGTATCCTCACTTAAATTGTGTCCCATTTAATTCACTATCTCTATTACTTTCAGTAAAACAATTGATTAACTCTGATACCATTAGCATTACCAGTCAATATATTTGTCTCAATCTAGTCTTTCTTTAGGGACAAGAGTTCTTGATAGCTCAGCAGGTTATGTGCAGGTATCAGTTTCGTTTAAGTGTTGTGAGTAGCTTTAACAGGCTGATTTCATTCCTGTAATATTCATGTTAATAACAATAACTTTTGAGAAACCTATTAGAAGTCTGTGATGGTAATTTAAAAGAAAGGTCAGATGCACTGTTCCCCATTCAATTACAATCAAGTTAGTAACTTTTGATGGATACATTAAATGATGCTGTCGTTCCTGGGCATATCACAGAATCAAAATTAGGCTCCTGTTCCATTCAGAGTGTAAGTAACACCTGCAGTGAAATGTTCTTCTAGCTACAGCAGGTGTTTTCAACAGAGGGAAGGTTTGCTGTTTTAAACTGCATTCAGCCAATACTGCGGGTGTCTGGCAATAGACAGCAACCCATAATCTATATATAAATTAAACAAAACCCCTTCATGACAAGAATATTATTAAAGCTGCAAAGTCAGATACTTGGAGGTGAGGAAACGCCATCATCAAAATTTCCTGGGTGACCTCAGTTTGTCCTCTCCTTCCATCGTGTACATGCATAATGATGCAGCTTATAATTACACAACCAGAAGTTACTACTTTTTTATGCCATATCCCTGTATTTAGTACCTGAAATGCCCTTGCTCATGGGCCTATGCAGTGCTGGGGACTTTTCTGTTATTAGCTAAACTAATAAGGTGGTTTATGGAATAACACCAGATTTCTGCCCTGGAAGGAAATGTGTAAGGGATGTTGGGCTTTTGCTTCTGCAGTAGCTTAAATACCCCATTAAAGTCAGACTTGCCATGTTTTGGATAAGGATGTGAGAATGGGGCTTGACACTTGTACAAGTGCAGTCAGAAATGAGCGGTGGGCTTTGCATACAATGCCATGAGCAAAAATATACTGTAAATCTTTCTGGAGTTTCCCCTGATGTTACATGGCTTTGTGTCTATGAGCATATGTGTGACAGTTGAGCCCTGGTGGGATTTTAAGCTCATTTGAAAATAACACTTGTGCTTTATAAGGAAATGTATTTCTCAGGGAATTTGGAGCATCGTTCTGGCAAGAACAAATAGGACAAGTTTCACCGGTCATCTGGTTCTGCATTTTAACCTTCTGTTTATACCATTCTGGTCCTAGATAGTAGAAAAGTTTTTTGGTTTTTTTGTTTGGTGTTTTTTTAATGCATGTCAGGAGTGTATTGTTATGATTTTTATGTAACATACAGAGCAATATTTGCAACTTCCAGAAAAAAATTAATCAATGGAGTATGATTTTTGATCTTCTTTAAACAACCATAGCAGCAATGCAGCTACAGTGACTGGTGGTGGTTGCCTATCTCACTGGCCACTTCAACAGATCTGTTCCTCTATGGTCTGCTAGTTTTATGCCCAAATCCCTGCCGTGGGCATGGAGTGCTCTCAGCGTGGCTGGAAGCAGCTCAGTCTCCACATCTCAGAATATGCAAAGGGACATCTCCATCGCCCTGGGGTACTGCAGCTGGCTTTAATATCTCCAAAGTTTTTTGCTCTGTATTAAAGCCTCTGCGACCAGTGGTGCCAAAGTAAGTGAAATTGGGACTGGTATATGTATGTCTGCCGTGCTCCAGTCAGAGCTTCCAGCAGCATTGAGGGCACAAGATCAACTCTAGATCAAGGCTGTGCTGTGTCCTCAGCTTATATTTTCATTGTAAATCTCATTTTTGTTTTGGGTCCCTCTTCTCATTGTTAGATCTGAAGGTTGACT
Organism: Gorsachius magnificus; assembly: GCA_034008185.1. Taxonomy (NCBI): domain Eukaryota; kingdom Metazoa; phylum Chordata; class Aves; order Pelecaniformes; family Ardeidae; genus Gorsachius; species Gorsachius magnificus. The sequence goes on along the minus strand of CM067083.1, from coordinate 26,557,765 downwards.
TTGTAACTGTCTTCGTACAGTTTGGGCCAGAGGGTGTCTCAGCATGTTGTGCTTGTATCTGCCTACCTGCCACATAGGAATTGGGGTTTGCAAGTGCTTTTCTGGTCTCTGTGAAATAATAGTGCAATATAGATATTTAAGCATGAGAGAAGAACTCAGGCTCAGAAAATTAATAGAAAGTCAGCTTTTCTTTTTTAACTTTTCAGTTGCTATAATTCTATTATATTGTGTGTGCGTAGTTAGTTGCCTCTTGTTTTGAATTTATTCATTGTAAGGAAAACAGAAGAGGAAAAAGCCCCAGTTTTATTCAGCATTGATTTTTTGTTAGAGATGTTAGAGATGATAGATTAAGTTTAAATTTCTGGAACAAATGATGAAAAGTTCAATAGTTTTCTTTTTAAAGAGGTTTTGTTTAATACTTGAGTTTACTTTTGCTTCAGAAGGCAAAGGAAATCCTGGTAGAGAGCCAGAGACAGGGAGCTGTAACAGAAGTTAAACTGAAATTAGACATGAAAGATTTTTTTAATCTTTTGTCTCTGGAGCCTGGGAGAATGCTCCCTCTCCAGCGAAGGCATCATGAAAAAGGAAATATAACCTCACTGAAAAATGCATTATTCCTCTGAGACAGAAAAGAAAGTCTGAGTGGAAATATTTTTAAGGGCATTAGTCTTTTTCTGGTCAGACTGTGCAAACCCACCGCTTCTAGTTTGATTTGTAGGTTACTCTGCAGTTTTAAGCATCTGGCAACAGATGGCCCAAATATCAGCACAGACTCCATCAGACCCAGGAAAATCGCCCCTTGAAGACAAAGGGAAGAATAGAAATTGTATGTAACTTTATTCATTGCATAGTCTATGTGAAGGTACAATGAATCTAGCAAAGGTCAGATGCTGGCATGAAGTTTGCAGAAATGGAGCAAAGATGTTAGCTTACACTGGATCTCACCAGTAGCCAAAGGATTTGTAGATCACAGTGAGTGGCGCTCACCTCTCAGGGCAGACTCGGCGCAGGATGGTCTACTCTCTCCAGTGGTTTTCCTTGGCATTTAGTGGCTCTGTGTGAATTATCCTTCAGACTGGTTTCTGGAAGGAAACTATCATTCCCAGAGGCAGGATCAAGCTGCTAAAGGTTGTTCAGAGAAAAAATATCACTGGTTTTATTTACAGAGACAAAACTTAACCTGTGAGGTTTCTAGCATCAACCTCAGTTTTCGTTCTTATGGTAACAGCTGGAACCAGGGGTGTGCAGGTAGAGTGAAAATATACTTGGGCTTGTGTTAGCGAGAACTGTGTGTTCACCATTTTGCTTTTATTTTCTTTGGTTGTGTTTGCTCACATAGGGCTGTAATCTGGTAAACCTCTATTTCAGGTAGTAATCTAAAATGCGGAAGGGCATGCCTAAATTGCATAGATCTGAAAACTCGCACGAAGGTTTGCTTCTCCAGACTAGAATATCATTAAACTCAGCAGAAAAGTGTTGCAATTGTAGCGTAAGCAAAAGCCACCTCAGACTCGTGGTGTAAAGGCTGTGTTTATGAGACAGATGTCTCAAAGACAACGCATGTATGCAAGTCACGCTTGCAGCTAAGGAACATCCTTATATCCTTGTAGAAAAGTTTATCACCTTCCCAGGCTCATAATGTTGGATTTTTTTTCCCTGGGTTGGGCTGGTGACAGAAGTTCATATGCTTGCAGTAGACTAGCTTGCTGTCATGTCGTTGGCATACTGGTTTTCCATTTGCAATTAAATCTAAATGTGTATACATGCATTCCCCAAAAGACAAGAATTTGCTTGCAGTGAGCTGCCCGGGTGACAGGAATCCAACTTCCCAACTTGTTCACTTTCTTTGACTTTTTGAGCATGGAAAGTTACACGATGCACCAATCTGCAGGGACCTGCACGCTGCCTCTTAATTGTGCACTGTAATCAGCCGCTTGTTTGCAACCCTCTGCAATGACTTAGCTTTGTCCTCTAGCTGAGGGCATGACAGGAGCCGACTCTGCAGGCAAAAGTCACGAAGGAAGCTGAAGTACAGCTGAAAGCCTCTGCTTCGATGCTGTGGGGCTGACTGGGGTTGTGTGAATGTAACTTTTTGTAAACTTTGGCTCTCAGCATATACCTCAGCATGTATTTTATAGTGTATCGATTGGGAAAGAAACCATAAAATACTGCACAAGCCTATATTCTTTAGCAGTTTCCATTACCAAAGGCAGAACTGGACCCAAAGGGCTGGCATCCTAAAAACCTTTAATTCCCCTATAATGATATGCATGACCCTGGATTAATTTGAAGTCAGGAGAAATAGGTACCACTCAGCATTCCACAGGAATTTGCAGGCTCACAGGAATGAACCCGTGATATACACCACAGTAAAATTCCACAGGGGCCAAACTGGGTGAATCAGGAGAAACATTCATTGCATCATCCAAGGTGATGGAGCTGCAAAGTTGTTCTGCTTTCCCAAAAGATGGAAGAGTGAAGGACCTACTCTTGCCTTTGCTTTGCTTTGCATTAGTAAAAATCTGTGTATAAGCTCTGTCAAGGAAACGGGGGTACTCAGAGTTGTCAGAAAACACATTTAGGGCAACCAGTAATAAAGTGGGCCGTTGCAGAAATGAAAAGCACTGGGGATGGTCCAAGAGAGGTGTGACTTTGCTCCTTTGAGGTGTTCACGAATCAAGTGCTTCTCTGCCTGGAAAAGCAAAAATGTAAGTGTAGAAACGGCAAAGTAACCACAACGTTGAACCAAAGTGCAATGTGCTCAGAAATTAGTTGAACAAAGGTATTAATGTGTTTGCACTCTGTAACCATGAAATTATGCTTTTGGAAAGGCTGAAGCAGATAAGCTTAGCCCTGAGGCTGCCTCAGCCTCATGGAGGAGATGAGCCTACAGTGTGGGATGGCTCTTTGGGTCCTTCCTGAACTATTAAGCTTCCAGGATCCTTTCTAAAGCTTTAGCCTTTCTCTTCTAAAACAATCATTCCCTGCCTTGATGAAATGTCATGAAATATAATCTGCATAAATGTAATTGCTGCAACCCTGTCTGGATTGAAATGTATGCTATTATATCTTGGGGCACTAAGAAATGGTTGTGTGTTTTTCTTCAGGCAAAATTTCTTACGTTCTTGACATCTTTTTGAAAAAAAAGTGTATGTGCAGTGAAAATCTTTGATGGGGAAGTGGAAGAGTGAAATAAACATGAATTATAGCTTAGTTGTTTCACTTTTTAAAGGTGAGGTCTTAAATTTCTAAAGTGGCCATCTAGATAGTAAAAGGTGTCACTTTTACAATTTATTACAGCACATTTTCTCCTTTATGTCCAATAAAACAACATAGATGTTCTTGACAATGCACTTCTGTCATATCATGTAATATATATGTCAAATATATTCCCTCAAACCATAATACCATGGGTCTGTGTTTGCTTTAGTTTGTTTTACTGGTCCATGTGATGGGCAGAAGTTGGAATGAGCTTTTGAAAACTTGACGGATAGTGAAGCCAAATCAGCAAAATAGTACAAGGATCATGCAATCAGTGTTTTCCTATGGAGTTTACCTGGACTGAAGTCTAAACCAGAACTGGCTTTCTGTGGGTTGTGCTTGTCTGGGAAAATAGATCTATGCTGCAAATGAAGTTTTGTAGCTTTTTTCCTTTACTGCGGGGGAAACTGCATCTTGATATTGCAGAAAGAGTGAAACTGGAGAAACACAAGGAGGACACATACAAACAAATGAAAAGAAAAAAAAAAAAGTCATGTGCTGTTCTCTGCCTGGGCGAGAAGAGGAGGATGAGCTGACAAACCAGACCAAGGAGTGATTGCTCCTTCTGACACCACGCTAACTCAAAAATCTAGGGTTTAAAGCCAGGGACAATATTGCCTCCAGGAGTAATTGAAGCTGCAGCTAATAGGCACGGGGAAGGAGCTTGGCTGGTTATCCCAGACCTGTTTATTGTGTGCCACTTACTCCTCGCTGCAGAGCAGATGGTATCTGCATGAGGTACTGACTTCAAAAGCAAATATGTTTGCAACCCAGGCAGATTTTTGCCAGCTGTCAATGTTTGTTGTGCACATGGAAAAAGCTGGGCCAAATTATGAGAAGGGAGTGAGCCTGTACATTTCCTGATCAAACCAGGTATATAGTCAGCAAGAATAATTTGCTGTACTTTTAGTAGTAATTTGTATTTGTAATAACTTGTGGTACTTCCATGCAGCCTTACATTTCAGGGGGTTCAAATAAATCTGACCTAATTGCCCTCAAAGTGCCACAAGAAATAATGAGCAGTTGGACAGAGCACAGCAACAGGCTGCACTGGGTGCCCAGTGGTAGCACAGGGACTTCAGACGTACGTGTTTACAAGCTCAGAGCTTCAATGCATTGGGTTTAGCCATATGATACATCAGGAATTTCTTTACCTACCATAAGAGAAAGCAATGTAACTTAGTAAGTATTGCTCTTAGTTGAATTTGCTTACATTTAAACACAATATAAATTAAATATAGACAATACAGTAAAATATGACATCTTTTCTTATAGTAAAATATTTGATATAATTGGTTCACTACACTTTAGCTTATTAACATGAGTTTTAATTAAGTCTAGTGAAAATGTTATTTGTCTTCTGTAACAGATCAGTAGAGAAGTAGGACAAATTCCAGCTATAATTGCATTTAATCTCTTCAGGGAAAAGGAAAAAAAGATATATTATGCTTTCTAGTGGTGAACATTAAGGAAAACATGTTCCGAGAAGATCTAATGTTGAGTTGAAAAATGGACAATTACTTTATTCCAAAATAAAGATAAACTGATCTTGCTTATATGTGCTTAACTTTACAGGATACTGATTTATGTTGGGCTATTCCCATAAATAAGATTAAATGTATAGACATTTTCATCAGTATTTTGAAGCCTAACCCAAAATGAGGGTAAAACGTCATAAAAATCAAACGTGTTCATTGCTCTATCTCCCCTCCCTCTCCCTTCAGCGTTTCAAGTGCAAATGTAGCTGTAACTAGCAACTAGCCTTTCGTAGATTGAAAATTAAGTTCTTCATTGCCCTCTGCTTGAATTCCTGCTTCACAACCATCGTATATTTTTGGCACAGTTTCTCTGTTGTCTCTCATTTGGAAGTATCACAGTCTAATCGGATTTGAAAATATCTTTACCTAAAGTTCAAGACCTTGCTTATATTTATCTGTGCAAGACCAGCCTTTGCTCCTAGCCCCAGGTACAGTCCCAGGTGTGCAAGCTGGCCGTGGGGTGAACTGATGGGTTTGCTTTGGAGATAAATACCAGTGAGGAGGATGAGTTCAACTGCTTAGTAATAAAATTAGGTCATAAAAATTATAGGAATAACTGTAGGAGGCAACTTTTGTGTGGAGATCACAGGGCTTATTTTTTGTTGGCTGTGTAATATCCTTGTTAGTAAATGTTAGCTGCTTGTATTTTGAATAGTTGTAAAATAAACAACCCATTTATGATCTGTACTGTAGACAAGTGAATTATAGAATGACATTGGTTTCTATTCAAATGCCAGTGTATGTGCAAATGCAGGTGATACCGTACTTGCTGGAGAGTGAATTGCTTCATTGAGTAGATGAGAAGCTGATAAAGGAAATTATCCTGGACTCTAGATGCCCTACTGATGGCATAACTTGACTAAATGACTGCAATTTCAGTGACATGCTTCGTGGTCAGTATGGGGTATTTCTAGAGTGTGTCTGGGATAAGGTATGACAGGCACAAGCAGGGTATTTCCCAAACAGTGGGTATTTTTACTGGTCTAAATATTAATAGCTCTGCCAAGAGAGCACAGTAGATGGCCCACATCTAAAGCCTTTTCAGTGTAAAAGGAATTTTCCATTGCTTTTTCTGTAATTTGATTCAGTGTCCTCTTTCTTGGAATTTGGCTGAGAAGTCTCACTAAAGCTGTACAAAATCTGGGGTTAGTCAACTGTTTATTTCCATTTGTGCTTAAGAAAACCAACGTGACATGGAGTAGAACATGTTTCTGGAGAAGGTTTGGTTTAGTTAAATTGTGGGGTTTTGCATGTTCAGACACCACTTCATCCTAGCCTGTGGATTTCTGCCACTTGACTTACTTATTGCTTTTGTCTAGGAAGGAAGAGTTGGATGGCTATTTCTGTCCTTTTCCTGTCGAACTGGCCTGTGAACAGCCCTGCTTCTGGGTGGTTCAGATTAGCAGTGAATTCAAACACCCTTCATGACCACTATAACAGTTATACCTTGTCTTAAATGGGATATTCATGTAGCATGAATATGTATAGGAACATATTTGGAAGGCACTGAAGAAAGCACTGGGTATGCTCATTTTTATTATTACTGCAATCTGTGCAGAGATGCAATGCTTAGTCAACTGTTGTGTGATTACTTCTGAAATGACTCTCTGCATTCTCACATCTTCTGCAAATCCTTTTTCTGTATTAGGTCAGAGCACAAATGTTAGGGGGAAAGTGTATTATTGGCAAAATAGTTATTTTGCTGAGAAAAGTTCAACAAAAAAAGTGACAAAACATCTCTCCCATCTGTCTCCTAAGCAGGATGAACTCTGTCTTGACATATTGTTCATTGTTTTCATGCTTGGAGAGAACAGAGAGCTTGTGACTTTTTCCTAAGAAGAGTAATAGATTTTCTTCTTTTAGTCTGCGTATAGCATTTGACACTTGGAAACACTATTGTGGTGCTTGCCTTCACTTATCTTCTGTTTCTTATCACTTGAGCCTGCCAGTAAGTCACTAGAAGTTTTTTTGGGTTTTTTTGTGTGTGTGTGTGTGTGTTGCGAAGGGATCTTTTCATTCCTTTCCATGTTATATGATGTCTTTATCATTTACATTCAGGGGAAGAACGGTGCTCTTTAAGAGCACAAGGCCATGCTGCTTGGGAATCTCAGCTCTGCACACCTTTGGTGTGCCTTTCATTTGTAGGTAGTGAGTTTTAAATCTATTTTGAAGTATTTCTTTTGCAATAGTACAGAATAGCCCTTACTGTGAAACACAACTCTCTTGTGCTAGGTTTTGTAGAAACATAAACCAAGAATAAATATATTTTACTGCTTGTGGGTAGGGCTCCCTTCCAGTTACCTGTGATGTGCTCTGATCAGCCGCTGAAGGTAGCCTGGGTTGAGTGTAGATGTGCTAATACCCTTCCTAAGTTATCATGTCCTCACTATTTTTGCGGCTGCCTGAGAGTTTTTGGGTATTGTGTTTGTTTGTGATGTACAATTTTTTTCAGTCAGTTGTATTGATGGAGGGTACAGTGATGTCACATTGGGGAAGGATCCAGGACCCTCCCCAACTCAACTGAAGTAACTTGCAAAAAAAGATGAGTTCCCCCTTCATGAGCAAAAGGAGAGTTTCAGACCTGGCTCTAACTTTTATACATTAACGAGGCATTTCTAAAGCCACGGTAAGGAACATCCAGTGGGCGGGAGAAGGACTGGGATAAAACCTGGCTCACAGCCTGGGCTGGCTGCATAGGGAGGACATATACAAAATGTCCCTCTGTGGCTCTCCTGACACTCACTCACCTCTCGTTGCACTGCCAGGACAGCACTGCCTTCCTGCTCTCTTCCCTTGCAGAAATCTACTTTGTCCTTTCTCATCTTTCTCTTCCAACTCTTTATTGCTTTAGTAATACTAAAAGGATCTCCTGCTCAAGCTGTGAGAGAGGTATCTTGTAGTAACAGAGGCAAGAAACCAGCACAAGAGATTTACTGGTTTGACTAGAGCTTTGTCTTCAGGAAATCTTCTGAGCCCCAGGGCAAGCTCAGAAATGTTGCAGCCTAACTAAAGCACAGGGCTAAAAAAAAAAAAAATCAGCCTCACCTCCCCCCCCCCCAACATAAGGAAGTAAAAGCATCAGCCAAAGATCTCCAATAACTGTGTAACTTCAGGCACCAGCTTTTGGGTGATCACCCAGCCTCTTCTCTCTCTGCAAACCTGTGGCACTGGACTGTGCTGCCCTTGCTCTCATCCGGCACAGTGGCCAACTGCGGGACCAGTGTCCCCTGACTTGCACCCTCTGAAAGTTGGTTTGTCCTCTGCTTTCAGCCGATATATCTGAGTGTGGTTGCTGAGCGTGTAGCAGATGAATCTGTGGATATTGCATTGCAAAGGGAAGCAATTGCATTAGGTGCTTTGGGAGAGGGCTGAAGAGCCTCTTGCTTGGCCTTTCCAAAACAGTGTGCTCCAGAGCTATTCCCGAGCTTATTAGCACTGAGCCCTATTAATTCAAAGAAGCTGCTCTAGGACCACTTGGGAGATAAGGGAAGATTAAATAAAAGAGCATAAGTGCTTGAAGATGAATCCTTAATACCTCTGATGAAAGGAGGCCAGATTAAATGAGAGTTGTACCTCTGCCTCTGTTAGCTTCACTTCAGTGCAGGTATAGGTGATCTCCTCCCTGGCTTCCTCCAGCTGCCGCTGGAAATCAGCTGGCTCCAGGCTGGAGGAAAGTTGAAGCTGCTCTGGCATTAAGCTAATATCTTTTCTGGAGGTCTACACTTTAAAAATAAAAAAATAATAAAAAAAAAAAATAAAAAATAAAAAAAGCAGCACTGTGTAAGGGACTGAGAGGAATAAGAGGAATATTGATTGAGACTCAGGATCTGATGGCAAAAGGATTGTTTAAAGGGTGGTATGAGTTTTATAAACACACAAGCGGTGGTGAAAATGATGAATTGGAGGGAAGCTCTGCTAAAGAATAGACTTTGTCAAAAGAAGATGCTTTCTAGAGGAAGGCATATCTCACAGAGTGCTAAAAAATAGCAATAAATTTTGAACAATAGGCCTAATTCTTCTATTGCACTTTGAAAAATAAGGATAGACCTTGCTGAAATACATGGGCTCCTACAGCTGGCAGGTATGGTGATCCTGTGCTGGAGGAATTCAGTCTCTCTGGGCTGGACTCCTGGCTTGGCTCCAGAGTTGCCCATAGGGATTTCACCTCTTGGAGGCACACTGTGAGGATAGCTGGGCACCAGCAGCTAATATACTGGTGGTGGTGGGTTATAAAAAAAAAAAAATGAATGGATTTTTTTCTCTTGGAAAATCCTCATAGAAACAGGAAAATAAATTTACAGACTGCTCTTGACTCATGCTGCAGCTGCCCCAGGGTGTATAAATGGATGCGGGGTGCCCTAGCTGTCCTGGAAGGCAGAAGATAATCAGTGCATGAGGAAAGTGCACAGAAATGGATCTCATGAGTCTCCCGTAAGTAAAAATGAATGCTGAACAAAGAATTGGCCTCTTCCCTTCCCATTTTCAAGGACATTTACTACTTGTTAGGTGGGATCTGATTCTGATCTCACCTATTTTGCACTGCTGCAACTGATGAGTGCTTGAGTCTTTGGCCGAAGGCTTCAACTGACAGGTCTGGTGCTACCGGCAGTCTGGTGGAGCTTTGCCTACTTTTTGCCTGCCTTATTTGCAGGCTACCTGTTAAAGTTTACCTGGCAGGAGATTTGAAAAATGTTCTGGCGTGGCCTTTTTCAGCAAAATGATTTTGCATTGGGCCTGGGAAGCCAATTTCCTTGGCTAAGCTTTTGGCAGGGAAGAGGAGCCGCAACTCACCACTTCTAAGGGACTAATCTTGATGTATTTATTTCTGGTATCCTTGTTGGAGTTCAAACATTTTAGGGCAAGCAATGTGTTTGGTGGTTGTTTTTTGGTTTTGGGTGTTTTTTTTGTCCTCAGGGAGATTTTACATCATTCTCTGAGAGCCATGAGCTTATTGAAACACCCTGAAATCTGCCCTCAGCCATCACTTTGGGGCCTGTTTCAGTATATGCTTGTGCCTTAGCTGGAATCACTGCCCCATCCTCTTGCATTGCCTTCCCTTGTAATCCTCGGTGAAATGCCATTAATGGGAACACTAAGCAGTGTGTTGGCTTTATTTGTGCTGGTTTTCTTGCAGCGCAGTACTTTAGGCCTGGCAGCATCTGGCATATTAGCAGCCATTGAAAGCCACTATATTCCAAAGAGAAGGCAAATAGACTGGGCACAGCCCACCTGAAGGAGATTAAATCAATTGTGCTGCACTTCCAGAAGCTTCCCACAAGCTTTCAAGACCAGTAAGTGCATTAAGATAATGCTAATGGTCTAAACATACAAAAGCCAGGGATTTTGGACTTCAGGATGAAGCTCAGATTTTTAAAATATATCTGTGTTCCTTGGTAGCGCAGCCGCTCCTCCGCAGGGAGTTCCCAGGGAAGTTTGTTTGAAGTTGCACCAGATGGGCGCAGCCATACGCTGGGGACAGACCCTGTGCTGTACTGCTGAGCCATCTTTGATGTCTTTCTGACTCTTGTTGTTATTATGACTACTGTTACTGTCTACTGTCAAGGCGAAATGTAGGGATAATGCAGTGAGATGAAGACACTGTTCTGATTATAGTGACAGACTATGAAAATAAACCTTTCTCTAAGAGCAGAGTTTTGACAGTTGACTCTTTTTAGTGCATTCTCAAAGCTCAGGATATTATGCTCTTTATTTTCTCACTGTTTAAATCAAAAGGTTACATGCATTTGGCATGCACCCCTCCTATTTTTACAGGTGAATTTTACATGTCAACTTTGTCATTACCTGGAATTGCCTTATTTTACCCCAACCTGAATGTCCTGTTAACAGGCACTGGACAGAGCGCGCCTGGGTTTGGACAACTGCCCTCTGTGCTGTCCATTGAATAACACGTATTGCAAGCAATGCCTCTTGCAGCTGGGATGCCTCTCCCAGGCAAATGGGTAGCCTTGAAGGATGAGCTGGTTTCTGAGCTTGAGTGAGAAGAAGGGGCTGAGATCCTGAAGGCAGCCTCTTTGGGATGCTTCTCACTTACTCCTCCTCCTCAGATCCCAGACTGGTGCATCCATCCAGAACCAGCCATACCTGGTGCTTCAGAGAAAGCTTCATAAAACTGGGCTGTACACACTCATGTTGCAACTTGCTGGCATGAGAAACACCATCAGTGTAGACAGGTTGCAGCTGCCTGGCTCTGGGCTTTAATCCTTTTCTGTACTGTACCTCCTGTTGCCTAACGGGACTGCACAATTCCCAAAAGGCAAAAAAGATATTGAGCTGGAGGCCAGTGTACAGGTTCACAGCAGCCAGGCAAACAAATAAACAACCATACCCCTCTCTGCACCTCTATGCCTGATTCCCTCATATGCCTTTTGGCTCCAAAGGGCTGTGAAAGTGCTGCTCACAGTCTCTCTGGATGTCTGCAAGCAGGCACTTTGAACCCCAGGCTATGAGGCCAGTTGTTAAACATGTACATTATTCATATCCAGGGAGAAGTGCCGTGCCATAGGGCAGCAGCTACGGTCCACATGTGATGCTGCTATCAGATGAAATGATTTCTTTTTTCTACCAGCTGCTGAGCTCTGCCGTGTTGTGGAGTTGATTTTCAGAGGTCAACAAGGTTCTGTGGAGAAAGAAAAGTTTTCTTTTGGCTGGTTTGAATTCTCCATGAGTTGTTGTTTCATCCTGGCAAACTTGGATGGAGTTTTGCTTTGCTTTGTAAACCAGCACCAGGCAGACTTGGGTCTACTGTGGTTGTCAGCCAGTGTGGTGCTGGCTGGTGGGAGCGGGTCCGGCCTGGCTCCTGCCCGCCTGCCAACAAACACACAGCTATTGGCTTGAACAACCACAAAATCTCATTGTTTACTGAGGTGTCAGGTATGGTAAACTGCGCCTTGATTTATGAAGATTATCTTTGGAGAAGTGGTTATCTAACAGAGAATAAAGAACGTTTATTTGTATTCATATTTAGTAAGCATGAGGCAAACTATAAACTGCATCAAATCAAACATGGATTCCCTGTTGGATAGTGTTAAATCGATGTTGATTTATAAATATTTTACCTCCTTCTTTGTAAACTATAGGGTGCTGCTTCTTAAGATGAAGAGCAAAAGTAATTTGTGTAATATTCCACCAATGGCTAAATTTGCACTGAAGAACATCAAATGGATGCTTTTATAATTGTGCATGTTTGTTCGAATGCAAGCATAAAATAGGTCTATTTGCCTCAATCCTTCCTGTTATTATGGATTGCTTGTTAAAATGTCAGACACACACATTTTTATCAATTAGAAGTTAAATTTTTAGAGTGAAGGTGCTGTGGAGGGACTGGTTGAATTACACCAAGGTGTTACCTGCACACCCTGCTTTGGAGTACCTAATGTGCGCTGAAGGAAGCGGGGATTTTCTCACATATTTCTGTGGCTTTGGATCATCCTCTGCTGCCGCTTTCTCACCATTTGCCCTGCTGTGGCTATTGCTGCCATCAGCGCGCTTGCAGGATTCAGGCACTGCAAACAGCAGACACCAGGGCAATGTGTATATAAGGGGGATCTGTACCAGGGTCGTATACTGGGCTTGTGTTGCTGTGTCAAGGAATTGACCTTTGATGAAAGTGAATATCAACTTTCTGCTTGGATCTGTGTCTGTGATGGGCAGGGGGAGAGGGATGCTGCTTATTTCTGACCCGTTGGATTATTTCACTCCTATTTCTCAGCAGAAAAGTTCTCCCTTTGCAAGTGAAAAGAGGATGTCTCAAGGAAACCTATCTGCAGTGCTCTGACCTGCGCTCCCAGAGGATTGGGGTAGCAGCACACCCAGTTTCCAGCTGTGAGGAGTGCAAATCTGCCTGCCAAGCTTTCTGCATCTCTGCCAATTTTTTCTCACAGTTCAGATGGTCGTTTTTTATGACTTGTTATAGCACTTCTCTTTTTTTAAGGCAAACAAATGCTATCAGCCTTGCACTTAAATGAATGTGTGTGCTCAGGTAGATACCTTATTTTCCTATTGCATTGGTGGTAAGAGGTGATTTTGGGATTTTTCCAGTCTTTGTGTGGGGAGGGTCAACTCCCCCCCCATACAAACCAGGAGAGTATCCAATCTGATAAGTGCTTTACGGCGCTACACACAAAAAAAGCGTATTTTGTAAATGGCTTTTAACCCTCCAGAGCTGCTGGCAGGCAGTGGTGGGTTTTAGGAAGTGATGTGGTGCTTGCACAAGATGTGTGGCTTTGAAGTGATGGTCTTGAATGGGACTAGGCACTTGCTTCCATGAGGGAAGGGCCATGCTGGGGAGCAAAGAGTGTCACCTTCATGGCCAAAATCTCTCAATACACCCATTGATACTTATTCTTCCTGCAGATGATTTTATTTTAGTTGTAAGGGCTCTGCTTTTCCTGCTGCTTTGTCACTCCTGTGGTTATGGAAATAATGCTTTCTACCCAAGAACACAGAAAGCCAGTGATTCCCAGGCTGGGGAATGGACCACAGTCTGTGATAGCTATGGCTATTTTCAAGTGAGAGATGATCAAATGCACCTAACAATGTAGCTGAATTTTACAGAGCATATCACAAAAACTATTTGATCTCCACACACTTGGCAACACCTTCATTGGAGGCAGTGCTCTGGCTGGATTCAGCAGCAGAGCAGCCTTGTGCCAGAAAATGCAAGCCAGGAGGGCTGGAGCATGATGTGAGTCCTGCACCGCTGCACCGCAGGGCTGCCTTGATGGGAGGGACACTGGCCAGCTTATCGTATAGGTGACCAGCTCATCACATGGGGCCAGCAGCAGCCACAACCCCCGTATGTAATCCCTGTCCCTTCGGTTTACAGAAACCCAGAGGCAGAACTCGGTCATGGCCGAACTCTGTCTGTGCTGGTTTTTCTTATGTCCACAACTAGCTTCCCAAAATGGAGACAACCCCACATGCGTTCCATCTCTTGTTGAGGTTTTAATAATGCATTGAAATACACAGGTGGAAACAAACTTGTCCATGTCTGCTAACTGCAGAACCAGCCCATGGAATTTTGACCATTTGCACTGAGTTTTTTTTTCTTCTCATCCCTCTTGGATGCACTACATTTGTAGTGCCTCTTGCCCTCAGACAGACAGAATTCATGGCACTTCACTGCTTTTATTAGCAGCCTTTTCTCCAAGGAGAAAGATTAGAGATGTTGTGCTGTATCCCAACTCTTTGTTACCATGCCCTCAGGAAGCATCTCTGAATAGTTGGAATAGATTTAGACTGTCCTTACTTTGAACTGGGGTTCTGCAGATGACTGGGAACAGTGGCAGCAGCATACAAGTGTGCGAGGAAGGGTTGGAGTTGCTTTGTCTGCCAAGTGATTGTGATGCGGTTTTGTTTATGTGGTTGTGTGCTTAGGTAATTGAGCTTAGCCTCTATGCGGTGGTCGAGCACCACAAAGTCATCTCCCGCTGCATCTTCTCACAAGGAGAGCTTCTGCAGGCAGCAGGCAGTGTTGCTCTGCACCAACAATCTGCTTGCCTTCGCCCTTGTGTTTTCATGTTAATGCTAACAAGCCTTTCTGATGAAGGCTTTTGATAACAGAAGAGGTAAAACAAAAAATTACAAAATTGCAGAGGATGGATTCAGTAGTGCTGTGTGCAAGCTCCTCCACTTGCTGCTGGGGTCTGTCCTGGGCAAGAGAGGAGAACGGGGCTTTGAAGAAGTTCCATTCATTCCCCATCCAAGGCCAGTGGTGAGTTTCTGGGTGGAGCTGTGTGCCTGTACAGAAAGGATGAGCAGGGCCATTCGCAAGCACTTTTGCTCACTGGCTATAAAAAGCATTATGTCCATCCTTCATGCTGGAATTTTTCCCTTCTGTGGTTGAGGAAAAGATCTTCATTCCTCATCGTTCCCAATTGCTCCTCTCCCCCATGTCCACCATGGACAGACATGTGTATTCAAAGGGGTAGAGATCAGCCTGCCTCTTATATAGAAAAGCTGAAAATGTTGTGTCTGTATGAGACTGTATTTAGTAGATGCATCCTGGGGAGCTGATGCTCTAAATTACATACGAGCAAAGAATGACTGGCTCTCCCCAGTACTTGTGCAAGGACCCAAGCCTGGGTCCCTAATCCTCTCCAACCATTGCCAATGCCACTTTTGAGGGACTTGCTGGTGTTCAGGAACAACCGTGTTACTGAGGTTGATTACACTGTTTGACCTGGAGCACTCTGAACTATCCCTGGCAAGGCAAAATCAGAGGGATTAGATTTACAATCAGTAAGGGAAATATTAGAGCTTATATTAAGCCATAGAGAGTTAAGGTACAATATACTTTATCATATTTTATGTCTGTAACATAAACAGTGATGGGTTCTTCTTATCTGAGCGCTCCCAAACAAGATTTTGATCACACCTAGCAGGTTGCTGTTCCAGCTGAGGGGGTAGGAAATCCAAGATAAAACGCTGAGATGAGATGACCTTCCCCTCCCTACATATGATTTACATTTAAGCCCAGATGCAAACCTAGATTTCACAGCTGGTTCTTAGCATAGACTAAACTAAAATCTTGGATCCAAAGCTTGGCAGTGTTCAAAGTGCAGTAAATTATATCATAGCTTATTCTCTTTTCTGGCATAAATGAGGTAAAGTGAAGTTCTCAGACAGAACTCTGCATAAAAAAAATCCACAGAAAGGCTGTGGTTCACTGGAATATATATCTATTTCTTCCATTTCTGGAAATCTAGATGAAGGTCAGGGAAGGCAGAGGGATTGTCCTAATGAAATTGGCAACAATAATTGTAATTAAAACAAAACCGTTTAGGTTTTAAACTAAACCATTTAGAGTTTGACCGCAGTTTGCAGAGGTTAGTTTTCTTCCTTTCTTACATGGCAGATATATTTCTGCTCAGACTTTATGTGTTTAGCATTGACTTCCATTAAAAAGACATTAAGACTATAGGAAGCTTTTTTTTCCACAGCAATCAATCGCTAAGAAGAGCTGTATGTGAAATATTGGGACTAAAAAGGTTATTCCAAAGTTTGAGCAGTGCCAGGACTAGGCACACAACACCTTTTGAAATGGTAAAAATAACAGGATTGCTACAAGGCTACTTCTTGTTTGTTTATTTACCCGTTTGGTACTGCTGAGCAATGGGCTGTGCTGGGGTGAGGATTTTGCTGAAGACCCTGGGGAATGGAGTCGCGCCCTGGCCAGGGTGAGGAGTGATTGCAAACATGGGACTGATGGCCATCGTATGAAAGAAATTACATTAATTAGCTCCTCACAGCTGTTATGGAAGTGCTGGTGTGTAATATGTCCTTAAACCAGAAATGTGACATCTCTAGTGTTACGAAAGCTGTTGTCTTTATTATGTTTCCCTTCTTGCAAAACTCAGGAGAAGTCATAAGAGCTGCCTGTACAAAGGCAGAAATGTGGGCATTTTTGGTGGAAAACCTTTGGCTTCAGATTTTATTTCCTCCACTACTCTTGAGGGTACACAATAAATCTTCCCGAGTTATTTTCACTTGAGGCAATGATGCACCAGAGTGATATGTTATAGCTTACCATGGTACAACAAATATCTTCAATTTACTTTTTTATAAGTCTACTAATTTTTATGGATTTCCAGAACTGTTTATGGACTGAGGAACAGCTATATGATGGAAAGGGAAATTAAAAAAAAAAAAAAACCAAAGTGCAGTACCTTAAAAATATCTGCACTGAACAAGCAGACTGATGTATTTGTATCTCAGAAGTGAGTGAGATCCTTCACAGCTGATCCTTCATCGGCTGCCACTGGTACCAGATAGCATTTCTGTCTACACAGGCTTTCAGCTCCAGGAGCAAAGATGTGCCCTAGAAATTCCCAAAATGCTGCTTATGGTGAGCTTGGTGGCAGCTGGGACAACAGAAATGGGGGCTGTATAGCAAAGTTTGTCTTCAGCATAAGGAGACATGTACATGGTGACTCGCCTCACTCCTGACTTGTTGCCATGCAATATGCCACACTTTGAATTTTGATTATATTTTTGAGGAACAGGAGGTTTTCTGGACTTCGATTGCCATCTCTGGTCCCCTGAGTGACCAAGAAAACTTACCATGGTTCAGCACAGCTTCAGAGGACACTGCAACCATCTGGGTGAGTGGCTTGTGCTGTCAAGATGGCCCAAACTTAGACCGCATCCAAAAGTTTTGTTAGGTGACCAGCGGTCCTTGGGTGGCACTTTGTGTCCTCTAGTCCAGATTTGAGATTTTTGCTCCAAGACCTTTGAGCAAAAAGGAGATGAAATATGGCTTCTTTTAGTGCAAATGGGCCCAAAGGTCTTGGAGGAAAATCAATTTACTGGAGAGACTTGGCCAGGAGAGCTCTCAGCTGGCGGCTGGCCTCTGTCCAGGGACCAGCAGGATAATGTAACAGATATTGTTACAGAAGAACAGGACAACATATTTGTGAACATTCAGGTGACTGAAGAGCTTAATGTGTAAGCACTTGGGAGCAAAAATCTGTTTGATTCTTTTTCCTGCTGTTGACCAAAGGAACGTATTTGACCCTGTTCTGTGACAGGCATCGGTTCAAAGACACTTTGAAAAGGGGCAATGGAGAGCATCAAAATGGTCCATGAATGTTTGAACATAATGATTTCTCTCAGAAGTACACAGATTTCTCCTCAGTCCATGGGTATACCATGGCTGATTTGTTTATTTTATCAACAGCTGGTTGAATTTTCCATTTTTCATCAGCTTTTTTCTTACTGCTTTAACTTTTTAACCTCTAACTGAGTGTGGTTTGGGTGCTTTTAAATGAAATTTCAACACCGCTCTTTTTCAAGAAAAAGCAGTGCTGTTATTTTAGCAGCCTTGAAGACATATAGTTATCATTGCCATAGTGCAGCAATGGAAAAATACGACTTTACTTGAACCCTTCTCTGCTTTTACTATCACTTGAAGTCTTCTTGGGATATAAGGATCTCTGAAAACCTTCCATGTATGCAGCTACTGGTGGGAGCCATTGCTCTGGTGTGCTGGAAAAATGAAGTTTTCAGTTCTTTCCAAATCAAGTTAGTAGCTGTGATAGGAAAACCAAGAAGTGGGAAAGGGGAGAGGTTGGCACACGCTCTTCTCACTCTCCAGTTCCAGCACGTCAGCCCCTGCCTTCAGCTTTGCAATGTGAACACAAGTTTGTTGTAGTGTGAAAGTGTTGCATGAAGCAAACCCATTTGTTGGTATGAATATGCCTGATGGTATTTTACATGAATCCTATGGTTTTATTTCTTTTGTAGGACGGAGGCTGGTTTAAATTCATTAGCCTTTCATTAAGTGTATTCCATGGGGCTTTATTCGCTGTTGCCTTTAAGCTGTGAGGGACTGAAATAAATGAGAATCCTGGAATGTCAAAAGAAGGTTAACACAAGGATTAAGCATTTCCTTGTTTAGCAGAGAAATGATAAAATCGTTGTGAGGGTACGGAAAGAAAATTACAGAATGCAAATTGTAAGTCCTAAATGGCTAGTCTCGTTCTGAAGCCTGTATTTAGAGGAACCATGTGGTTATCCTGCTTTGAAGTCTCAAACACCTGAAAATTACTGCCGCAGGGGGGCCCACTGCTGTCCCACACAGCTAACGCTGAGGCTGCACATGGTGAGTGGCAGGGAAGAAGTTATTCACTTTAAATTAGTGGGAGGTATTAAAGATCAGACTCTGGCATTGCAAATTTAAGGTCTGCTGTTTGGTTTTCCAGCACACTTTAGACAAATAATGTCAGGATTGATTTAGCAGAGCTGATCCTGCCTTGCGGAAGGGAAGAGAAGGGAGTAACTGACCTTGTAGGATCTCTTCCCTCTCTCTTTTCTATGATACTCTTATCGTATCTCTGGGACCAAAAACTGCATGGAATTTTGCAGCTCAAAGTCAGCCTGAGAGAAGGTTTCTACAGGCAAAACAGGTTCATCCAAGAGTATTAGAGATGCATTTGCAGAAGTTATTGATGTGTTGTTATTTGACATCATTAACTTGAGCTTTTAACCATAAGAAATGTACCTGAAAGACTTTGTAGCCTCTTTCTCTTCCCTGGTCAACAATGGCTTCAGGACATAGAAGAAAAATAACTCAATAAAGCCCTTTACTCCCCATCTCTGTAACAAGTGCAATAGGGTAACAGATTAACTACGTGACACATACTTCATAGCCTCCCTTCACTTCCCACTGGCTGCCACATGTTCCCCTGTCCCTGTTTTACACAGAGGACAGACCTTAGCTGCCACCTCTCCGATTCTACCAGAGCTATGCCAATTAAATAGACTTTTCTGTGTTTATTATGGAAGAGTTACTTATACTTAGTGACATTTCTGCTGACTGCTGTTAAAATCCCCTCAGCTTTAAAGTCAGCAGCTGTATCTTAGAGTGACAAACAAAACTGTTACTGAAGAAAATGTATCCCAAAGTGCTGAATATAAAATTGTTTAATGGTAAATAATGCAGTCTTCAAAGGTATACTGGGAAAATGGACTAAAAGGAGAAATCGGATTTAATGTACTCTGGTTTTTTTGCTGTTTGCAGTTAGAGGCATTGATAATGCAGAGTTAGTGAGAAGGGTAGGAAAACTCAGGGGAGACAAACACCAGCACATACATGTCAGGAACAAAAGAGCCAAAGGGTTTCAGGAAAATGTTCTTTCTTTTACTTTCTAGTTCTTCTGCTTATTGTTTGTTTGGTTGTTCTTTTTTTTTTTTTTTGAAACAATACATTTCCTCTTTTATCTTCTCCCCTTTCTTCTTTTTCATCTTCTTTCTTAAATTTCTCATTAGTTTCTGCTATAGAATTGTGCAAGATCAAATGTTGTCAGCCTGCACTGGTGAATATCTATCTGCAAACATTATATAATTCATCCCAGCTGCAAATCAGGTTAGTGCAAAAATAGCGCTTTACACCTTTGAACTGCCAATCTTGCAGCAAAAAGCAGCCACTGGCATCGTGTGCCATGCCAGGGTTTTGCCAGGATAGTCAGGAAGACATAGCACTAATTTTTGGGATGTAGAAATGAGGCAAAGCTCATGCCCAAATGTGTCATTGCAGCCATGTTTATCTTATATCATGTTGAAAGTCCTATACCAATTTATTAACTCTGAACCCGTTGTACCTGGAATCTCCTTTTTCACGATGACAAAGGTGGAAAACATTGTGGGACTTTTTTGGGGAGGCCTGGGGGGGGGTGGTTGTTTGTTGGGTTTTTTTGGTTTGGGTTTTTTTTTGTCTGAAACTCATTAGAATAAATCAGTTACTAAGCTTTGTAAGAAGAGTATGTGGTTTCTGGGGCAGGCTTGTGCTGGCAGGTATCTGTTCAGGCTGGTGCTGCCCCTGCTTCGGTGGTGCTCTCACCTAAGGGACTGGCTCTGTAATGGTCTCTGTAAATGAAGAGCAAGAAGCTCCTTCCAAGCCCCATGCACTCAAGATATTGCTCTGCTCTCAGGCTACTCTCTTTTAATGAACTTGCCGTGACTTGGTAGATTTACCCATGGTTCAGAAAGGGCTAAATTATGCCCTTTTCTGGCAGTCTGGTGCTAAACTGGGCAATTTCACTTCAGAGTTTCAAAGATCAGACCCAATCATTAGTCTTTAATTTTTCTAGCTCTCCACTGAATCCGTCATTTCTCCTGGCTAGCGCTGGGACATAGCAGGGAGACTTCTCAGTCACAGATGTGTAATCCCATTAAATACGATGGGCCAGATTTTCAGCTACAGCTATCAGGTACGTTTGATTCGGGGGACAGGTTGCATTTGCAGCAATGTAGGGTGCAGTTTAGGCTGACTCCATCGAGATGCTCATCCTACACGTTACACGCAGGAGCAGCTATGGTAGCTGGTGCATTCAAAACAGTCCGCTTCAATGAATGGGGGACCTGCCAACAGTCAGCTTTTTAAATAATTCATGGGTCGGCTGATAATTGCTATTTCAGTATTTCTGTCTCATTTATTCTACAAGAAAGGCTGACAGGGCTGCAGCTTGATTTTTCTTGGTTAGACAAAAAAAGTGTTTGCTGGTTACATAGCATCCCTAGGGAATCCCTCAAAACCAGACAAAGATGCTCATTATTTTCCACTGGCCATGACCACTGCTCTGTGTTAAGACAATTTATTGTTTCCATGTTTACTGTCAGAGAAAAGTTTGTTTTGTCTTATTTTAAACCTCCTTGAAGCCTGTGCATAAACATTCACCTGTTGCTCGGTGGTACTTAAATAAGAATTGAGTCTTTTGTATGCTGTTAGAATAAGATGGAAATATTGCACTGAGGATGCAAGCAAACAAAAATGGAATTATTGACTCTTGAACAATGTATGTGTGTATCTACTGGACCTCCTACTGTGAAATGAGGAAATCTGAGCAAATGCATGCACCTGAATCTGCCCCTGTTGCTATTTTCCTTTGATAATTTTGTTTCTAATATGTTAGGGTAGCAGCAGCACAATGTATTAGAAAAGAAAAAATACAAGTGAGAGCTGCAATGAATTAAAAACTCTTGGAGATGATGTAATCTGCAGAGAGAAATGTGTGAGACTAAATGGTCATCTCCCAAAATGGGAGTCTGGTTGCAACTGAGGAATTAGAGAGAAAGTAAGAAAAGTATTTTGCACAGAAGTAATCCAGGGAAATCATTACTGCTTTTTTGCAGGTCAAGCACTAATTTAATCAGAGGAGATGAAATTTCTCCTTTTTTCACTGCAGGACATGAAAAGATTACTGGGTCATTTATTTCAAGGTTTAAGTGTATGTGCATAGATCGCATTTTATTTTCCAGATGCTTCCTGCAAGCAGGATATTTGTACCTGCTGCATGGTGGAGGCCTGGAGATGGTTCAGGAAAGCAGCCATCTCCAGTCTGAAATAAGAGGAGACCTTGGCAGGGCTGATTTGGTGAAGGTCTGGGTTTCCGAATATTTCAATTTTGCTTGCTCTGTTAGATACCAAGTGCAGAGCAAAGGGACCTGCTTTTCTCTTTCCTATTTCTGCGTGTTTGGTGCCCTTGCCTCTCACAGGAGGTAACAAATACATATGTATACACACACACATAGAGAGATATATTCTCATTAAATGAAGAAGGACTAAGTAATGGCACATTATTGAGTTAACTGGCTTCTGAACATACAGCTGTATTGCTTTCAGATCTGGGGGAAACCTAGCTTTGGATGTGTGCTTTGCCTGCAGGTCTTCTGCAACATGAAGGAGCCTTTCAGTTAGAGCCGCCAGTACCGTGGGATTACAATTTGGTGCTTCTGGTCTGGTCAAAGCACATTTATTGGAATAAAAAACATGGCACAAGTGCTGTCAGCTCCTCAGTGCAGAAAGTGGGAGGAAGCCGATGGACACCATACTCAGAAGTAAAAAACCAGTGACATGTATTTAAGACTCAGGAGTGCTAAAAGGAGACAGGAGAGAAGAGAGGGAAAGAGCGAACGTGGCTGATTCCTCAGTGCTAATCTTCCTCGGATAGTGTAAATGGGTTAAAGGGAAATTCAACCACTTGAAAAGGAAGTTTCAAATAGAAGGATTACCAAAGGCTGTTCAGGAGGCAGATGAAAGAAAGTGAGAACCAGCAGAGCAACGCCCCAGTCCATGCTCCAGTCAAATGGATGCTAACGTGGCTCTCGGCTATTCCAAGCCAAAAAAGCAATAGATGAGGAGGCTGTATTCCCTGGGGAGGGATCTACATGAAGAAGGGAAAACATCTCTATACTACATATTAAACCAACCACTCTGCAATTTATTCAAGCAAAAGGCATAAAGGAAGGAAACTGGAAATTAGAAAATACAGTCATAAAAAGCAAAGAACAGGTCAAATCTATTTTTAGTTTCCATAAATGGTTCCATTATGGTTCTATTTAGTGGAAGAAAAAGTGGTAAATTCTACCTCACCATCAGGCAGGGATGAAGGAAAACTCGGACCTTTCTCTCTTACTTCTGAATTTCTGACTAAAATCTACCTTTTCCTCCTCTGTTTTTCCTCATCTCTGTTTGTCCAGTCCAGGTCTAAGAAATAGTAGTTGCTGGCTTTTTGTTATACACTAACGGTGTTTTCTCTAATCTTTCTAAGAAAAGGTGGAAATGGCCCTTCTTGCAGACAGCTTACAGTCTGTGGGACAGGCAGCACAAGACACAGCACCCACCTGGACTAACTAGGGAGCTCATTTCTTCTTTTGGACCTTGTTATTGCATGCTTGGGTTGGTTTATTGCAGGTGTCAGGAGATAGGCCATTTTTAAGGTGGGGCAAGGTACAGACTGATACAAAACTGTGATGAGGAGGGCATATAGCAGGAAACAGAATTGTGAGGAAAAATGGGAATGTGACTCTGAAATCCATAGGGTGTTTAGCAGAGGGGATGGAAGGAGGAGTCTGCTGCACTGGATACACACCCCTTGGGGCTTCCTGGGGATGGAGAGAGCTGAGGTGGCTTCAGGACGTAAGGTGTCCTGAAGGAGTCCTTACCTCTTGCTTGTGTGGAATCATTTCTCTTAGCATGCTGTATGTGGCTTTTCAACAGCATAACTTTGTCATTTTTGTGAATTTTGATATGAGAACACCTCTTCATAGGACTCAAATGCCTGTCTCCCAAAGTTTGTGTCAAAATCTAATTAGTACTTACCCTATCAAATGTCTGCATCATTCATTCCTGTAATTTGGTTTGCAAGGCTCAAAGATTTCTGCTGGAAGACATGTAAAATTATCTAGGTTTTTTATATTTGCCTTCAAAACCTTTACTGTGATGTTTTGAATACAGAATCTCTGCAGTCAAAATCTATAACCGTAATTGATTCTGACCAGTTGTGCTATTAGTATCACTATCAGCATTGCAGAAACATTTTCATGCCCTACCTATGGGGACTACTATGTTATACATAAAATCTGGTGATGAGATACCTGCAGGAGCTGTGTGCATCCAGCACTGGTTGCAGCCTGGGGCATTGGCAGCTCAGATGGGGCAAAACCCCTCTGGGTTTGAGCAAGGCGAGCGGGGAGCGCAAAGCCCATGGCAACATGGGGTCCCTTCTTTGCTACTTCTCATTCATGTTTTTGCTTGAGTTCCTGCCGAACCCCTGAGTCTTTTTGCTTTAACGCATCTGGGTCAGCTTCTGCCCTCAATTAGATGTTGGTTCAATTCTTGTTTTAAGCAGGTTTTCATGAGAACAGCTGAGGGCAGAAACTGGCCCCAGAAAGCTGCTGGAATTAAGAACATTTGCTCGTGCATTATGTAAGCAGACGGGGCAAAAAGGACAGTAATCACAAGAGCAACTCTCTTCCCTGCCTTGTCGAGACAAACATCTTCTAGGACAAAACCGTTACTTTTTATATAGAAAATCGGGCTGTTTTGTTGTTTTAATGGCTTTATAAATTGAATTTGTTATTAGCAGTGACTCCACTATTGTGATGTTAAATGGCAGGAAATTGGCCTGCTGTGTTGCAGCCACCTCTTATTAGAAGTACTTTCCCCGCCCCCTGCCTCTAAGAGGCTGAGTTTTGAAAACCCATGAACGAGGACATGATAGACAATCTCATTCAGTTCGGTTTAAAAGCTATATTAGGGCAATTGATCATTTCATTCTGGTGATCAGAGACTCCCAGTGGAAAATCCTGAAACATCTGTAATAGCCAGACTCGCAGAATAACAATAAGTGAATCAGAACAGTTTGGAAACTTATTTTTCAGCACACAGGCAGCTATGAATGTCATAATAATAATTTCAAAAATTTTCAAAAAAAGCTTCAAGTCAAACTAACATGGAAGGTCTCAGTTTGATTGCAAGTATGTTTTCTAAAAATAAAAGAAAATGGATATTTTGGCCACATGAAACTGAAAGGCAAATCCAAGTCTTTATTTAAAAATATTGGTGGAGGTGTTTAGACTACTCAAAATGGTTTTTTTTTTTCTCTTATTTTCACCATGGGTCTTGGCACTATAGGCACACTTCTGCGACGTGATTTGAAGTACCTTTATTCTTCACAAACCAGACAGCTTGCTGTTTCTTGAAGATGTTTCCTGAAGTCCAGCAGAAATCACCAATTCACTTTATTATTATTAGTCATTATTTCTTGAAAGGAAACAGTTGCATTTGTGAATGGATAGATGCGCTGAATAGCTTGAATCTCGAAGACTTTGTTTAGACTAAGTTTCCACAGAGTTGCCTCACTGCAAGAGGAACATGCATTTACTGAGCCCGGAGATCTGTTTAGTGGCATTATCAGAGCAATGGGCTCCTCTGAGAGAGACGGATGTTATGGCAAGGACAGCAGTAAGGTCAGTCTAGAAAACTCTGTGAGCCGAAAGCTCCTCAGGCAAGGAACATATTGCAGAAAAGTCAGGGGCAAACTTCAATGAAAATATCAGCAGAACAGTTGAAAAAACAAAAAATAGTAATGAAATCTTCCATAATGGTTTCATCTGGAATTGTGATTAATGCATCATTCTGGTACTCAGTAAAAGAATCCCCAACTTTGTATTTATTTTATTTTCTTTGCACATGTGGTTTTCATAGGTGCTGGAATGAAAACATGAAGACAAGCCCATAAACCCCTCTATATTTAAAGTTAATCACAAAAATCTCAGTGAAGCTGGTTTGCAAACAAACAAATCACATTCTGCTCATCTTTACTTTTTGTCCTTTTTTGTATTATTTTGCTTTCTTGGGCAGTTTTTGTTTTATACCAGTTCCCAGGAAGTGAGTGTTCATCATAGCAAAATGGCATGTGCTTTCAGCTGACATTAACAGTCTCAGGCTCCATAGCACTTAAGACATGACCAAAAACAGAAATAAAACTTACCTCTTAGCTGGGCAAGCTTGTGGCTACTATATTAGGCATGTGGAATGCTACCAGTGTAACACTGAGCTCATTATTAACACTAGAATGAAACATTTTGTAGCTTCTTGTGTGTTTTCCTTGAAATCCTGCTCCAGAGGCTTTTGAATCTAAGATGGCATTTTTTAGAAGAAAAAAAATAACAAGTCTTCATGTTGAAAACAAATTGATAACATGACCTGAATGCTTTCTAATGGCTCTGTAACTGGAGGACAGGGAAGTCACAGTGTGCATTTATCTTAGTTACCTTTTCTCTAAAGAAAACTCTTTTTGCCTCTCCCTGCTCTTCTGTAGGTTTATCACTTTAAAACTCATTGGCCAATTCCAATCAAAGTTTACAAGGAAGAAGAGCAGAAGGTTCACAAATTATTATGTTGATAGAAATTTGATGAAACTAAGCAGATGAAAGCAAGTAACCTGCTAGGAAAGTCCAACGCAAATATAAGACTCCAGTAAGGACTTTTACTAGACACCAAAAATCCTATTTTGGCAAGCTTGATCAATGTAGCTGGGGAAAAGGCTCCACTCTGTCAATCCACCAAGAAGCAAATCAATACGAAACAAGACTTTATTGGGTCTTGAAACAGTGTAGTGCTGAAAACAGCATGTATTGCTGTTTTGCAAGTCATGTGGTTTTTTCCCTTTCCTCCCCCCCCCCCCCCTCTTTTTTTTTAAGGTAGGTAATCTTACTATATTTATGGGAATTTTGAATGTTCAGGTTTGGAATATTTTCTGATTAAAATCACAAGATTATTTCAATCTACCAAGCTTTCCATCTAACAAGCTTCGCAGGAAATATGCCTGCAATTAGAATTAATTTACCAAATGAGATCACCTCTGTAGCAAGCAGGGCTTTCACAGCCGTGGGCCATCCATCTCGAACACAAAATGCAGCCATACAGTCATTATAACGTCATGCAGATTTTGAGAGAAAAATATTTACTAAGGAGAAGGGAAATTATAGCACTTCCCTGAGTTAAAAGAAATGTATGTAAATAAAGATACCCTCTGCTTCCATAACCCAATTATAATATTGATGTGCATGATCTGAAAATTATATGCTGTGAAAATAACATACCGTTACAGATAGGCATCTGACTGACTCTCCTTGATTTCAGACACATGTAGGATAATTACATGCTCCAACATAGATACTAATTTGAATTGTTTCAGAAGAAAACCCTTTATTTCTATAAAGCTATTTTAATCCTAGGGCCCAAAATAAACAAAGGCTGTGAGGGAGCAATAGCAGCAGCTCCACTGGGTGAAAATGGACCTGCAGAAGAAGGACGGAGACCTGTTCTTGTGCCTCAAAGCACGGTCCAAGAGGCAGTGCCTGGCCCGTTTCCTCACGGGGTGGAGAGCAACAGTCTTTCCAATGGTAGGAGCCACATGATGACATGAATAAGATTTGGGGAAGATAGGTCTGTATCATATTGTCTGACACCAACTTGCAAGGTGAAAACGCCATGATAGAAGGTATGAGTGTGGGTTTTGCCAGCCATCTGTGCGATAACCTGCAGGAGCTCAGTCAGAGGAGCGTTGCTAGGAAGTTTTTGCGGGTTTAAACACACTGATGGTCTGTGAATCCATAGGTAAACATCAGGCCCAGTTGCAATGGGTGAGTTACCATGCAAAAAATAACAGCAGCTACAATAAACATGTTGGCTCTAATTTTAACTATAATTGCCCTTATGAATTCTCTGTGTCTGGGGCAAGGGAAAGGTTTCCTTTCAGATTTTGTATTTATACCCTGGAAACATGGGCCAAACACTGCTGTTACTTTGTTAAAAAAAATCTTCTTAGTGGAAAGCAGAAGTAGTTGCAAATGTCCCCAAACAAATTAACCTGGCAAATGGTCATGTAAATAACAGGATTTCTGATTTGCAGTGCATTTATGACCTGTCTGCAGCCCCACGGATGGGCCAGCTCCCTGTTACCACGTGTGTGGTAACCGACACCTTGAAGACTGCCACTGTTTGGACAGATTTTGTTGAAGCTGAGCACTGAGGTCAAAATTTGGTGAGGAAAACAAATGGGTCGGTTTTCTATGCAATGTATTTACATTAACATTATTTCTTTGGATAAGGGGCTAAAAATGAAACAATTGTAATATACTGTCATTATCCCTTGTGTGCATGCATACTCAGGCACACAGGCAATGGAGGAAGTGAGGATTAAACCAAAATGCTGTCACCCATAATTATGGGGATATTCTGACTTTTATCAAAGCCTGGTGCTGGTGTGGGAATTCAGCCATTCAGGCTGTATTTCGGTCTTAGTGGTTTCAACTTGCCAGCTTGGTAAGGCTGAAAAGGTTTTTTTTTAAATGGAAGAAGAAGGAAATTAGTTTGTGCTATTACTATCAGACATCACAGTAAAGCTGAGAAAGTATCTGCTGTAGGCTTTGTGGTAATTTTGCAGGCAACTTCATATAAGCATATCTGAGCTACTATTTTATTTGCAAGGCTGGGTAGGACTGTGTATTTTCTGACTATGGCAAAGAAAACCTCAAGAAATAAAATGTGTTAACCTGACGTTTTCTGAACATTGTTGATATTGCCAAATTATACCTTTTGGTGAAAAAGCTGAAAGTTCAGCGTGTCCCCTGAGTTGTTCTAAAGCTCTTTTAAAGTACCACCTTTCTGCTCCCCAGAGGAGACTGGCTGTGAAGTTAATGTATGACAAATTTGGGAATGACTCATCAGCCATTTGTTATTGTGCATATATTGTATATTCATTGCCCTTGCCATACAAGCCGTTTCCAGATCTAGCATGCAGTTGTGAGTCAAGCTGATATTTTGAAACGAGGGAGTTTTGTGGGGAAAATGAGCGTGCCGGTGGTACCATGTACTGACAAAAGGCTCATTCTTCCAGCAGCTCAGGAGAGAAGCTGCCGCATAATAAGTTGCCACTGTTTGAACTCAGGAGAAAAAAGCATCCCAAGAACCTAATAAGAATATTCAATTCACTGCTTTTATAGACAGGCCTGACTCAGTATGAACATTCAAGCCTTACAAACACAGGTTGAGCTCAGTTATTTGAAAGATTCAATTGTAATTCAAATCAAAAGAATAATTTGAATAAATAACTCCAAAGTTGCCATCCGATCAAGCACTAAGGCAGGACTTGCAGCTGCCTGAATCTCTTTTCCTGGGATGTGTCTTTCTATCTCCTCTGAGCATTTTACTTCTTTCCTATGTAGGAAACCACTTGATAGTCAACATAACTGTGGCAAAGAGTTTGGTTGGTTTGGTCTATGTTAAAGCAGAGGTCAGGCAGGACCTTATGGCAGGAGGGGGAGAGGTCCTTCCCTTGGAGAGTTATAGGACTTGCTGAAGAGAAGAGTACAGTTTGAGGAGCAGCTGAGGGAACTGGGGTTGTTCAGAGACCTTATCACTCTCTACAACTACCTGAAAGGAGGTTGCAGTGATGTGGGTGTTGGTCTTTTCTCCCAAGTAACTAGTGATAGGACAAAAGGAAATGGCCTCAAGTAGCATCAGGGGAAGTTTCAATTGGATTTTACGAAAAATTTCTTTACTGAAAGAGTGGTCAAATATTGGAACAGGCTGCCCAGACAGGTGGTGGAGTCACCATCCCCGGAGGTGTTCAAAAAATGTGTAGACATGGTAGTTTAGGACTTGGTTTAGTAGGCACGGTGGTGTTGGGTTGACAGTTGGACTTGATGATGTTGGAGGTCTTTTCCAACCGTAATGATTCTATGGTTCCATGAAGAGTGAGCAAGAAAATGGGAGATTGCTGTGAGGCACAGGTAGCAGCGGGGCCTGTTTCGTAAGGGATGAGTGAAATTTCCCATTGACGGTTGGGAATCATGTACATATTTGTTGCCACTCAGAATATTATGGAGGTGACTGGAAAGGATGAGCTGCCTGCACAGCTGCAGTGGGTGAAGAGCAGTGCTGTCCGGAGGGCACAGGGAAATAATACAAACCTCATGGACCAGGGTGCAGGATGAGGCCTGTGCTTTCTAATGTGTCACCTTATCTTGGAATGTAACTGATAATTTCCTACTTTCTGTTGCCTAAGAAAATGCACTGTGATCAAGGTTGGGCTCAAATGCTGAAGTCTTTTTGAACTTAATCCTCTTTGAACTGTGTGAACGCTAATGAAAGCTGGGGAAGTTTAGAGAGGAAAACAGCTTATCTTTTCCTTCTCCTTGCTGGATGGATGCCCTTATTTTGTTTTGGATCATTCAGCTTTATTTTTGCTAAGGAAATGTTATTTATTCAGCTTTCAAATGTTTGGTCAGCTTATTAATTTTTCATATGCAAGAGCTTTGAATATTTCTCTTTGAAATGCCGTAACTAACCTCCTTTTTTTCTCTGGGCAATGTACTTGGCTCTCCAGTTATGACCTTCTCCCAAAAGTTGCCTAGAAAAATACCCAGGGGCAGGTTCCCCAGCTTGTGGATGTCAGGTGGGATTTCTGTGATTTATGAAGTTCCTATTACGCAAAGTCAATGACCAGAAAATGAATGACAGATACTGAAAGGGATGGACACACAGTATTTAGCATGTGAGGGATGTGTGCCTGAGAGAGCACCAAAGACCACAGTGGTCCGAGAGGAAAACCAAGGGGCCTCCTTCTCTGCTCTAATGTCTTCCTTGTTGTCCAGCCATGCTGTCCTTGCAAATCCACCCTCATCAGCGCTGCTCTAAATTGAAAATAATCCACTTGAACCTGTGGAGCTGCAGAGGTGGTAACATAAGGAAAGTGGACCTCCTTCTCCTTTGGCTGAGGATGAACTGTCTCTACTGTTGCTTTAATGCAGTTATCATACCATTTCCTGCTGTTGCTGCTTGCTTTATCCTCTGATACTCCTTTAGCAGGCACAGGTGTTTTGCTCTTTAGGGCAAATTCTCTGTGATGCTGAAATGAACTAAATGTGGAGGTTTTGGCTTTGTTTCGTGTATATAGTAATTTTCTTGTTTGCTTTGCTTCAGGCTTGCTTACAGGTTTTTTTCCTGTATGAAGAAAGTAGAAAGAGCACCAGCATGGGCTTACTCCCCTCGCTTTCCACCAGACCACATACTGCCCCTTCCTTACAAACTTGCTTGGCTGAATTTACCCTTTCCCACTTCTCTACCCTTCATTTAATATTAATCATTAATTATCTTTTCTTTAGTTGTTCTCCAACAGAGTAATTTTTTTTCATCAAACACACTCCCTTATACTGCTATTTTTCTAAGTTTCAGTCCTCCTTTTTGAGCTCAGATCTGCTGGCTGCAGGCTCCAGCTCCTCATATAGTGAATAAATGAAGGTCCTCTCTTGTTATATGGTATGAATCGCCATTTCCTCCACTCCCCGTGACCTGCTACTCCAGGCAATTAATTTCACACATCTTTACATTTGGAAGTTGGAAACTGTATTACAGATCACTGCTTATTTATTGACTTGTGTCCTGTTTTTATTTTGATAGACGTGTTTTGGTGTATTGCACACCCACTCCAGGTATTTTCTCTTACTGGTTTATTACCTCTGTGAGCTCTCTCTTTGGTGTTTTACAGCACTCCTCTCCAGGTAGTGGCTGACCAAGCAGGGGGGAAACCATGCCTTATGGAAAACAATAGGATATTGGTTGTTGATGTTAAGGCAGCAGAACACCAAGAGCATCTTTGTACAAGAACAGGATGACTAACAAGCTTTTTAAAAGTGCCTGCGTGACTTAATATACCAGCTCATGTCTGTATTGGAAACCTCAAGTCTCCTGAATTTCAATTGTTTATATCTTTTATGTGCTTTTGTTGCTTGTACTTTGTTATTCTTAAAGATTAGACACGACCAGAGGCTCATGATCCACATTTGAAAGAGCTGATGTAAGCCTGAAAAATGTTCCTTGATTTTACCATTAATGCTTTTTCACATCATCAGCATAGAAACTGAGGAAGCGGTGACAAAACTGCAGCTCCAAGCACCTAGACAGACGGAGCAGAGGGTGTCCGAGCTGGCCAGCTTTTTTTGGTGTGACACGTTGACATAGTGGTTGCCAGCCCTAAGGATAAATCCCTTGATATTTTGTGTTTTGGTTTTTCTTACAAATTCTGGTTCCCAAGCTCTTCTGCATCAGCACAACTTTGCAGAGCAGAGTGTGCTTTCCTTGCGTGTGGTGAAGGAGAAAGGGGTGTGCAAACATTCTCCTCTAAGGCTCCAACACACCACAAAAGCATGTTTTTGTCACTGTGTCAAAATTTTTAGTTAATATCTGCAAATTCTGTCAATAGACGAGTAAATTTAATGCCATCCCACCACAACAGAAAGTTTGTATGCAGATGCAGACTTTACTAGGGTATAATTGGTACCTATTTCTCTACTTTCAAAATACTGCATTCAAATACATTCTCATGGAAAAAGAAACAGATGAATCTTCAATACCAGGTGAGTCTGAGACCATCAACAGACTTTTAATGAGTATCAGGCTGCATTTCTTCTCTTGCAGTGCTGCTAAAATGTGATCTTGCCCAGGGGGGCACTCAGGAGCCAATACATCCATTTAGAAAAATGAGTTTGTGGTACCAGTGGAGGAAAGAACGGAAGAAAGAAAAAAATGGTGCTAAAAAAAGCCCTGTTGTGTATTCAGAAAACAGGCTGAAGGAGCTAGGCAACGATACAGCACAGGAAAATTAGGCATTCAAAACTGAGCACTGTGTGTGTGCTGGAGCCTCCTTCTTACAGGGGCCTGTAGTTTCCAAGCTTTGTGAAGGGATCCTGAGGGCAGAGGTAGAAATATTCGCTGGTATGTGGTTCCAGAACAGCTACATTATTGTTACATGACATGTCAGTGAATGGCACTTAACTATGCATTAACAAATACGTGGACAAAAATATGAAGTCTGTATTTTAAAAAAATATTAAGTCTCTGTTTATCACCTTGCAGCCAAAGATCTGAAGTGTTACAGCAATATAAACTAATTCAGTCCAACAGCAGCATATGTGAGATCTAGCACTTGTGGCCCAGTTTAGTACTTTACAACACTTCTCTACTGAAATGTTTAGCTCATAGAAAAATGGCCTTGACAATATGGACAGACATGGTTGACGTAAACTTGGTTCTATGATTTTAAGGCCCTATCTTTTAGTTTTTCTAATAATTTTAAATAGCTGTTACATTATATTTAATCTTGCTGTAGCTTGCTGGTTTGTGGGGCTTTGTGTTGGTGTTCAATTTGTACATATGTTTGGAACCAAAGGAAGTGTTGGAAAAATTCCCCGGCACAGAAATGTTTTGGACACATTTTGAGGTTCTGTTTCTCTCCTGACTACCATACACATCTCGGCATCTTCTTTTGGCTTTTCAAATACCGAGACATTCTTGCAATTCATTTTGTACATTTGTTTACAGCCTAAAAAAAATTCCATGCATTCATTTTTTATAACCCAAACCACACAGGTGGCTGGTAGCTTGGTTAGACACTCTGGATTGACAAAGTCAGTCAGCTCACAAAAGGTGCAGAGCTGTTCTTGCAAAGTGTCCATGTAAAACTGGTTTGTCCAGACAGCAAACATGCCTTGAATCTCAGTAAATTATACCATCATCCAAAAAATAAAATAAAAAAAATCCCAAATAATTTTGCTGCTCTTTTATTAATTCAAATGGCATTCCTATTTTAATTCGCATATTCCCAGCTAACCTTTAATTAAAACAGGTATTCTGGTGTAGCTGTTTTTAATTTTCTTCTAGCTGTGTTTCCATTTCTGTTGTTGCTTCACTGCTGATTTTACTTTCACAATTGATTGGAAAGGTTTATTCTTCCTTTAATGTTAATCTTTAAATACTTGCTCACAATAGGGGCTCTCAAACTCTTATTGCATTGGATTACATGATGAGAAACAGTCTGCAGTGCCGGATCTGGTGGATGATCTCCTCCCGCTACATATATCCACAAAGACGCATATGCTTTCAGTATTTTTGCTACTTGTCTGATACCATCATTTTTATAATTATTTTTTTCATTACAAAACTACCAGATTTCACAGGAGCCATACAAAGTAGCCATCAAGAAAAGATTGTTCCTTGGTAGCTGTATCAAACAGTCATGTCTGTGGCACAGTAAGTCACTGAACAATGCCACCACTCAGAAGGCTCTTTTTATTGTGAATATGGATTAGGAATGAATTTAGGCACATGGAAGCTGCATTATTAACCTGCCATGTCATCATAGTCCAGTGATTTCCTATTTCCTGTCAGCAAACTTAATATGCGTCATGCTGCCTAAAATACAGATTGGAAAGTGTAACACAAGCAACACAAGAAAAGTTACCTGGAACTAGTTAAAAATCAAAGGGAAATAAGAACGGGTGCCGTAATTAGGACAACTGCAACATTGTTCACTTGTGATAATACAGCATATTTTTTCATTTTATCTTCATCAGAATGCCTACCGTAATTTGTTATGAATACCCACAACAAAGTTGGATGAAGAAGCAACTGAAATTGCTTAAGGGTTTTTTTCTTTCAAACCACTTGGTTTAACAAAACATACATCTAAGCCACCCTCAGTTTAGAGCCGGAATTGCCCTGATCCTTAAAAATCATGATTGAGGGTGCATACCCTTTCCCCCAGGGAGGACAGTGGGGCTTAAACAGTGCTGAGCACCAGTTAATGATGCTCCAGCTCAAGGCCAGGGGTTTGCCCTGGTTTGCAGTGGTTCAGTGAGGGGAAGACTTATTAGGTCGTGAAATTACAATACTTGGCAGTAAAACTGCCAAATCCCTCCACTGGTATAGATAACACATTCTCAAAACTTAGTTAAAGTAGCTTTATTTTTAACAGAACTCAGGGCAGGAGAAGCAAGATACTTATTTAGAATTGTTGCCTTGGCATTTTTTAGCTTTTTCCCTTTGTTGTGGTGTCTCAAATGGCAAATTCAAAGGCAAAAATGTCACTTTATATTAAAACCTTGATCAGCCAACAGTCCAAACTCTTCCCTGGGGTGACTTTCATAGTGTTATGCCAGGAACAAATTCGATTAGTCTCAAGAAAGGATAAAAACCCTGCAAAGGTCTGAGGTCTGTTACCTCAGTGTTATACTCATTTGCAACTCC
Source organism: Gorsachius magnificus (assembly GCA_034008185.1). Lineage (NCBI taxonomy): Eukaryota > Metazoa > Chordata > Aves > Pelecaniformes > Ardeidae > Gorsachius > Gorsachius magnificus. The sequence goes on along the minus strand of CM067083.1, from coordinate 26,523,073 downwards.
TTCAAAGTCTGCCTTAACAGTGGTTTGAAAAGTTCAGACCTCAGATGAAGGTGATGGCTCCCTGCTCCAAGAAGGTCTTTTTGTTTGTCTCTTCAATGTCCAGATCATCATCTTTTTCCTGGGTGTGAAATCACTAAGCGAAAGTTAAAAACACTGTTTCCCCTTTAGTCTCTGTAGTACTTGTATGGAGCTTGAATGGATACAAGCTTTTCTCATTCTTTAGTTTGAAAAATTGATAGCTTTGACATCTGAGTCTGAATTTTACTAACTGTGGTAACGATTCAGCAATCTTGTTCCTAATGCTTAGATCGTTCACAGAAACATCAATAGTCTCTCCACAACTTTCCCCTCAGAAGGGTAAAAAAATGTTCTGATTAAATAAAATCCCAATGGCTCCTCAACTAAACCTTTACACACTTTTAACAGCCAAAATGGAGCTGTCTTGGTGTGTTTCTTGCATGCTTCGTGTTCCCAAACCTGACTGCAGTGGAAACATGGCACTTGATCTTTTGCTGCTTCACTCTTATATCTGCCAGGTTGTCTGGAGAGTAACCCAGGAAGCTGTTTGTGTTTTTCAGAGATGGAGTTGCCAGAGGCAGCCAGGATGGGAGTTGAAGGAGCGAGGAATATTTATGAATACTTGAGAGTCTGAGTTCTTTTTCATTCCCATCACCAACTGAAAAGAGCCTGGAGATAGTGGTACGTAGAGGAGAGTGGTTAGAAAACAGAAAATGTATGCAGTAGGGGAGAAATGTAAAGCAAAAGGTTTTGTTTGGTGCTCATGAAATATTGGAATAAATTCCAATACATTGTGTCTATGTGCTTAGGAAAACATAAATAGGATAAAGTCACATTAGGCAGCGCTCCTCGTTATTCTGATCGGGGACAGGGGAGGGAGTGGAGGGGAAGATACTTCAAGTTCACCACCAAAGACCTGCTCTACAAATGGTAACCTTCCTACTAAAGCAAACATCAACCTGGATGTCAGATAACAATGAAGGTGAACTGCAGAACAGCTTCATTTCTCAAGAGTTTTCTTCAGAGTTTGTTAGTGGCTGGATTGCTCTGAGCAAAGAGGATTGCCTACCTTGCAATGGAACCAAACTAATGAAGCAAAGCGCCAATGCAAATAGGAAGGCACTTGTCTCATAGCTGAGGCTTTACTAAACGCCAAAGGGACCCAGGATCTTGCTCTTCAGGGTCGTTAAAGAATTTATCTACAACCAGGAACAAATGAAATGGTTGCAAAATTCCTTTTCAAAATCCTACATGGATGTAGTTTGATTAAGCTTGATCTTTATGACAAAAATCATGGAACCATCCAGCACGACAGACCTCAGGATGTTACCAAGCCCCAGGGAAGGATTTCTTTCACTTGTGTCATCCTGACAGATGTCTTTCTAACCTGTTAAAGACAACAAAGTCTTTACAACTCTCTGTCTCAGTGATTCACTGTTCTTACAATTAGAAAGATTTTTCCTAATATCTCCCTTGAATTTTCTTTACTGCAGTTTCAGTCTATCACTCTTCAGCCTCTGGGTTGACGAGTGCTGATGCCTGCAGACCACTCCCTGGCAGGCTGGAGTGGCTGCCTCTTGGAATTTTGGTAGTCTTTCCTTTGCCTAACACATGTGATAAAGACAGTGAGGTTAGCATCTAAATTATAGAGCGAAATGCTTTAAACTCTTTTAGGTGTGTAATGCACATAGGGAAAAGTCATTATTTAAAGCAAGATAAGCTGTTGGCTGTTATTTAAATGATCCCAGGAAAGCCCTTGGTTTCTGTAAAGAAGAATGAAAGCTCCAGCACAGTTAAATACAAGGGATGGTGAACACTGCAAGAGTGAGCATCACATATTACAGCTTCTTCTAACAGCATGAGATTTGTTTGAGGTTTGTGTCTCTTTCATCCCTGCAGATGTACTTTAACTTATTACATGTTAAAAGGTCAGATATGCTTTTTGTTTGTCATTATGTAGATCCTTGCAGTTCTTTTGTAAATGCAACAATCTAAATAATTCATAAGAGCAGGGACGCCAGCTGTCGGTGCCACAACCAGGTAAGTCCTAATTCATGACAGTCTTCTGTTTCCTGAAGACCACAAAAGATGTAGCTGTGCACTAACTATGCCAAGCTGTGGTACATTGCTGGAGGCTTGTTTGAATTTCAGAGTAAATCTGGCAGTTGAAGACAAGAATAAAATAGGGAGAGGAAAAAAATATTGATCAAAGGGAGTTTTCCTCTTGACGTAACCTGAAAAGGGCACTCTAGATGCTTAATTAGGATCAAACTAGGCAGAAATTATATTGGAAAAAAATTATTGACAGTATATCTAAAAATAGGAAGACTGCACCTCTTGTAGGAGCAGGTTTGGGGATGTCAGGCGTAGCAAAAATCAATGCCATAATAAGATAGACTGATGGCATATCAGAACAGCTGCTGTTATTTACTGCTTCATGTGGAACCTGACAGTCCACATGTATTTGAGAGTGTCAACTGTTCCCAAAGTTACAAGCATTTTTATCTGAAATGACTGTTGTTTTTGAGAAGGAGCTTGGCCTCCTTCTCAGCTAGGATGTTAAAGCAGCTGGGATTCACTCCTAGCCTGTCCCTGGCATTGCATTTCCTTTGGAGAAGCTGTTGTGGCAGAGGATGTTGCTGGAAATCCATCCTGAAAGTTCTGAGCTGCCTGGAACTACCTGGTCAAGAGTTTTGGACCTGTCTCCTAGAGCGCAACCCACTGACAAAAATCTGCAAAATCATAAATTCTGGAGGTCGGTTCCAGCACAAATCCAAAACACAGCCAGCCCCGTGCTAGTGACTGTGCAGGAAATTAACTCCATGCCAGCCAAAACCAGAACAGGTCAGCAGTCTTCCTCTTGTTTTACAGGAAGGCCTATACCCTCTTCAGCTGGAAGATCTTAATCTTAACACACTGAAAGAAATAATATTGCTGTGTGAGCTAACAGACTGGGGCTTATCAGTCTGTCTTTGATTTTTTTCTGCTCTCTCAAGTCTGTCCAGGGCTAACTATAAAGGAATCTGGACTAGCAATAGGAACAATGTAAATTCCATTTTTTTACCTCCTCTGGATAACAGGGAAAAAGTAATTTCCAACTGCCAGGACTGATTAGCACAGTTTGACTGCAAACTTATAGCAGCTGTTGTATTATCCAGGTTTTGCATGCTTCATGTCTATTTGCATACAGATTTGACAATGTAATTGTCTACTGACATGAAGCACAATGAAAGAAAAAAATGCAAGTAAATCCAGAGAAAAGAGTCCGTACAATCTGCTTCTGTATTTCAACCAAAACTAAAAATCTACTGTTTTGCAGAAGTTGACTTTTTTATTCCAAAGAGCACACTTGGCCAGCTGAAAGCCTTGGAGCTGAATTTATTCTATATCTTGTAACGTAGACCTAAAGTAAACCCGCGGTACTGAGTGAGTGAAGGTCACATCACCTATAATTCAGCATTTAACAATATGCTTTACATAACAAAAAATAATCTCCAAGTGAGGGAAACATGAAGAAAATGAATATAACCGCGTCTACTATTACTATTTTATTTAGAAGACTGTAATAACTTTTCACATTGCACAAGCTGACCCATTCTGTATTGGTATGAGACTCAACACCAAGCAGGGCTTTGGCTTTAAGATGGCAGCCCATCTCTGCTAGCACTGGAGGCAATGCACATTTTAATGCTGGCAATCATGACTGCATTTGAAAGATTTCCTTTCCCTGTCTGTCCTACTTTTCTGTTTCATCATAATTTTAAAGCCTCTGCACCCGGCTGATTTTGGAGGTATTTAGCAGCCAAGGAACTGGGGAGAGAAAAAGCTGACTGTTTCTCTTGAAATTCTGTCCTAAGTTATGATTTCTGTTAGAATCATAATATTAGTCTGAGATGACGTGTAAAGAAATGGGTTAACAATCATCTTTTGGAAAGATTAACAGATCTGGAAGGGAGCATAATTTTTTTTCTGCTTCATTTAAGGCTACCTGATTTAGAATTAAAAGAAATACATACACAAAAAATAACCATCCTTTCTGGTACCTGTCTCGTTTCCCTTTTTTTTCTTATGTAAACAGTTTGGTGCCTAAAATGTCTCCCATGAATCCTGGTACCATTTCTTACGGCTGTTGGCAAGGTTCATGTAAGCTGGTGATGCCAGAAAGCAGAGTTTGCAGGAATACTGGTGCGGTCCCATCCCTGTGGAGGTCAGTGGGCACCCACTGAGGCCAACTGTAGCCACAAGGTCGGGGTCAGCTGGTGGGAGTGTGCTGCCCAGGGGGAGCAGAAGTAAATTAATTTACAACTTTGTGTCAAGTGCTGTTAATAACAGCTTTCCACACATGCAAGTAAAGTAGTGAGAACCAAATTTAAAGATGAATTAGATGCTTTGAACCTGTCTCTTATTTAAAACTAATGACCCATCTGTTCCTTGGCTAACACCCTGACAATAATTTTGACCAGTTACATGACAAAGATGCTAATATGAATCAGCAGAATCTCTTTAACTAGACAGAGTATTGGAAATGGTTTCTTCTCCTGTGTTTCCTGTTCATTTTAAATATCACTCCCATCACACTAGAGATGTCAAATACATGACAGGCAGGAGCTGAAAAGAAAAAAAAAGCCAGACTAGGAGTAAGTGTTAATTAAAACAGGATTTGGAGTAGTCAGAAAGTTCTCCTTTCATTTCTGTTACAAATAAACCTTCATTTAAGACCCATTTTGATTTGATTTACGTTGCTCTTTGTAATGATTTCTGGTGGATATATCACTGTGATAAAGTGTCTGAAATGTAATCTATCCGCGATAAAACTTTGTCACTTGTTGTAAGTCACCGACTGCACTGCTGTGCTGCCATCAATATTCTGATCTCACAAACCTGACATTAACATACCTATGCTGAAAGTTATGGCTTATAACTTGAAAATAAGTGTGTTATACAATACCTATCTGTTGACAATCATGGGAATGAAAGTAAGCGATGCTCCAGAAAAACATTTCTTTTCCTTTGAATTAGCTAGCAGTTTTTAGAAGTGGTTGGCAGTCTGAGCTTTTAGGAAAAAGAAACCACATTAATATTTACAGTATTGCTCAGGAGAAAGATGTCTAATTGGTTACTGATGAGAATCTGATCCCAAATTGATATGACTTTTAAGTTTGTGTGTGTAGAAACATACATGCACATTTGTGTGTACATATAGGTATGTAGAGATAAGGATATTTTGAAGTGATGCGTGTGTGTATAGATATCTATAGATGTGTGTGTATGCATGCCTGCATACACATACCTCCAGGATGCATTCCTGTTTCTAAATATTTAATAGAAAGAGTTACGCAATTTCACATCAGCCTAGAAGCCTCCTTTGATCTGAGATAGTTGCTGCCAGTTGTGGCAAATTATTTTGGAAGTTTTGTGAGCTATGATAACTCTAGCTTATTTTTGTATCATTAAAATGTTTAAGCTCTCAAAATCTGTTAAACTGGTGTTTTGTTTTGGTTTCCACAAATTAAATCTCCTTTGAAAAAGTTAATTTAGCAACCGAAGTGGATCATCATACAAAGCATTAAGACCATAAGTGGTAATAGCAAACAATAACGTCAAAATTTAGTCACCATTTTCCCTTGTGATGTGTTTTATTTTACAGCTTCTGCATAACTTCATCTCGCTCGAGACACAGCCTTGTAAAAGACCAGATTTACTTCCTTGCTGACATCTGCTGTGGCAGTGGCAGTAACAGTGGTGGGGAAGACAAAATCATCATCATCCACCACTGACTCTTCAGTGGAAGGTGCTGGCTGGGGTCTTCCAGCAAGTGGCTTCTGGCGAGATTAATTTTTTCCCTGCCCCCCTCTGCACTATAAAGAGTGACTATAAAGCGTGTTTTCTATAGTTCATCTTCAGTTTTGCAGCTAGTGCTGTGGTTTAACAGCAAGTTGGGAGCTAGAATATAAATATTGACTTTTTCTTCTTGAACACATGTACTTCGATAGAGCAAATTATTTTTATAGGATTATAGTTTGGCATAGTCTTTTAAAAAGGAGTGAACTGACTGAATGATTCCATTTCCCCCGTGTAGGAAGGCCTCACAGTACCAGTTGTGAGTTGAACAATGTGCTCCAGCAAGCAGCATCCCACCGTGGGCACATCTGAAGTGAAAAGCTTTACCTAGGCAGGCAAAAACCTAAAGCCCTTGCCAAGGTGAGGAAAGGAAACATTAGTACGTCTCTCTCATTTTACCAGGAGTTTCGCCAGGACAGGAGTGGGATGCAGCCAAACAAGTATAAAACACTGCAAGAGCATTTCCTAATCAAAATATCTAGGATTTGGGTGAAAAAAAATTGCAAGTTTCCACCTAAAAGTTTTACCAAAGTGTTTGTTGGGTGGAGTTAGCAGAACTGGATCCTTTGGTGTTCTCAGTATTGGGAGGGCTGAACTGAAGGCATGTGAGATTCTTGGCAGGGAAATTTCCTAATTTTTCAGCATTTCTATTTGTGTATTTTTTGGAAAATTGCTGGTGCTACCCAAAAGATTGCATTGGTTCTTCACCCACTTGCACAAAATGCAGAAAAACGTGTTAACAACCTTAAAAATTGCAGATTTTCCCATTCGCTGTGATTGATCTACCTGAAGTGGATGACCTGAAGCGTCAAGGTGGGAGGTTTTAATAAATACTAGAAACATTAAAATGCACAAGTAACTTTTTCTGTTACACAAACTCAGTACTCTGTGCCTGAATGACAGGTATCAGGGTAATGGATACAGGGATTTTTCTCTCTTTTTTTAAAATAGCCAGTCATCCGTGGTGGTGGTGAATTCATAACTCCCAGGCATAGATCATTAAAACAATTAAGCCAATCTTCTTTTAAATGCATTCTAGCATCAAACACTTTGGTTACTTCCATCTGATCCAGTCTAAAAATTAGAAGACCATTGTGCTTCCAACATATCTGATATTATCTCAGTCTTGTTTGAGCTGGTGAGACTCTTGGGGAGGGTCTTGGTGCCATTTTTCACCTACTTTGGGGTCCTGCTTTGGGTTGTGGTGCATGCGATTTTTATTATCGAAGGAAAGGAAAACACATTTGTTTAGCAAACTGTTACAGAGAACAGACTCACTGTTTCCTGATCTCTGAAATACAAATTTGAACAGGACAACTGTGTCCCTTCTCATTGCCTTTACCCAGGGATGAGGAACAGTAAGGTAAATGCAAGGTAAGTGAAGGCAAGTTTAACTGAACCCAAATATCAGCTCTCTGTTGTTTCTGCAGCACTTTGGGAATTCATGTCTCTGTAGATGTATTTATATAAAATAAAAATTGTGATCTCTGCCTCAACCCAACACAATTCTAAAAATACTCATTTGACTGTTTTGTTAGAAAGCCCTGCATGTAATTTTGCACTTAGGCTATTTTCCACTCCCTTTCCTGTTACCCTTCTTCTAAATGACTCCTGTTAAACTGATGAAGGTCCTCAATTGTAATGACTGCCTTGCTGAAAAGGAAAATTGTCTCCTATTACTTGCGATGAGGATTCAGTTGTCACCCATGCGTTGCTGCCAGTGCAGTCTTCCCTCTTCGTAGCCCCTTATTCCAGTGGGCAGTATTCAGCATCGCTTCATTAAATTTTATTATATTCTGTTGCACTCCGTGGACCCCCTTTAGGAGGAGTGGCCCTAGTTTCTTTAAAGGATCTAGATTTTCATTGTATTGTAAAAAGTTGCAGACAATTTTTACAGCATTCCAATGCAGCCTTAATCGGATGTGCAAAATGCAAGTGTAATTACAATTGTGGAGGGAGCTCTACACAAATAGTTTGGCTATTTAGGGGCATAATTATCCAGATTGCATTCACAAGAATAGTAGCTATATATATACAAATCAGTCCAAATGCTTTCTGTTCCTCCTAACCTTTTTCACTATGGACCCACGATGAAAAATATCTTGACTCCCATCCATGGATGCAGGTTGCCTTGCTGAGACTTTCTGCAGGAAACTGAGAAGCAGCACACGGTCTTTTGAGACCTGTTCAGTGCCCCTCCCCCCTCCTCCAAAAAAAAAGACTGAAAATCGAAGACTTGAACTTCGCAAAGGTCCTCTGTGAGCACAGGAGGGCCCCCATTTGGATGCTGGTACGAGGGGGTGGCACAGCACAGACCAAGCCTGTAGGGAGGGAGCTGTGGGATGGATGTGCCTAGTGACGCAGAGCAATGAACGTTTTTCGATCCATTCAATTTTTCTGAATTGATGGCAATGACAATTTAAGGCTAAGGCATGGTCCACTTACCTAAGTGAAATACATTTCTTTTCTCTCAGTCTTAATTATGTCACCTTGTACAAGTACACTAAAACACTCACAAAAAAAATGTTAGACTATTTTCAAACTTATACCACAATAACTCTTTGAAACCTCTAGACCAAAGAATATCATTCAAATACAATTTCTACTACAGGACACAATTAAAAAATACACATAATTTACATGGCTTGACCAGCTCCTTTTCATAACGGAGCTCACCCAGAAAAGGATTCTTTTATTTAAAGAATAGAAAAAAGGATCCAAGAAATTCCAGAATAAATACTAAACACAGACAGGGCAGACACGAGCCTATCTATGGAAAGCCACAAATGTCCTCCTGGTTCTGCCCAGACAGGCTTTCCCAGGGCTTCACACAAGGGTTTTAATGGCAAAAAGATGAAACCTTTACAAGGCTTTGGGATATTAAGTGGCTACGTGACTGTTTGTTGCTGATATTGTTAGCTGGGGGAAGAGGGGTTGGAAATTACTTTGAGGGATAAATAAAAGAAAGAAAGGAGACATTAAAAGATGATGCAAAATACGGAAAGAAAAAGAAAAATGTAAAAAAGCTCCTTACAGGAAAAAGTGATGAGAAGGGGCCAGAGGGCTGTGGGTGTATGGCTGCGGGTGAGAGCGTGCACACTCCTGGGTGTTTTACTTGTCTTGTTAGTTAAATGTCAGCCCAGCTTTTATGTTAAGACTGTAAACAGAAAAATTAAGTCTGGAAGGTGAAATTTTGGAGCAGTGGAAATTTCTTCCCTCGTAGTGTTTTACCTCCGAATATGTATAAAAATGACGGTAAAGAAGTTTGAGTTGTCATGCAGTCTGTTATTCTGCAATCTTCACCCATTTCCACTGAAGCACTGATTGTGCTCCTCTTGGGCTTTATGCAAGAAAGCGCAGACTATCACAGTTGCACTAAGTATCCGTATCTTCTGTTTGTATAAGCCCTAGCTATAACACAATCAAACAGTACTAAAAATAGGAGGAAAAGAACATTCCTGACTGTAATGTTCATCAGTTCAATCAGAGGATGTAGTGAGTGCGAGCTGTAAGAACATTTTGGATGTGTCTATTTTTTAATGTTTATTTTCTGTGGGCCTTATTCTGATATGGCAGTGATGTAAATTAATTTATTCCAACAGCCAGATTTATAAGAATATTGCAATTAGGCAAAGGCCTTCTGATACCCAAAAAAAGTGTTAAAACCTTCAGAGAATGACTAAATGATCCATTATGTTTTGGCAACTGCAAACTCATTTCCTACCTGCTGTTCATTTTGTGGTCGTTATGAACCAATTATTTCAGATAATGTGGGAAACAGTCCATTTATGAGAATCCATCAAGAAATCATTATACCACTAGAAGCAATGTACTGTTGTTTTTTTTTTAAACAGAATTGGAGGGTGCAGATTCAAAACTATTTTCTTGCTTTCTCTAGCCTCTTTTTTTGGGGGGGAGGGATAGGGAGGAAGGGGCTGGAGGGCTGTCATCACATTCTCCGGGATCTTTATTGACCAGTTGTCTTGTCTAAGACATGTAGCTGAGGGTGTAGGTACAGTATAGAGCATTTTATAGAGCCCCCAGCCATAGGTTACAGCAGTGCGGTCAAGAGACCGAAAGTGCTGACACCACAGCTGAAATTTGCCTCAACAGCAGCTTTGGGCTGTTACATATGTTATATATATTTATCTAGCTAGCTGTATAATATCTTTATCTATCTCATCTATTTATAAAATACACCCCACTGCCTTACACAAGGCAGATATTTGTTGTTCCTGCTGCACACTGTGGGGAAAAAAAAAAGGACCCGGCTCTGAACATCAGCTATAGGAAACCTATCAAGTCTAAATTGCTAAGAACCAGGCAAAAACCCATGCTGTGCTCCAGCCCAGGCACGATTCGGCTGGGCGAACTGGATTATCATCTAAATGACAAAGTCACCAAGGAGCTAATGCTGTAATATTTCTTTTGCTGTACTGTGCTGTAATATGTTTTTTTGAATTGTTGGTTTATTGTGATGGATATCTCATGATTTAGTATCAGCGGGCTATGTGGCAGAAATAGCTGGCTGTGTGTATGGGGATGCATGGGACAGAATGCGGGCACCCCCCGCTTGCTAGCCAAATTCCTGCTCTAATTTTGAATACCACTTTTCATCATTGTTTATTTATTTTACAAACAAAAGTTACGAACCAAAATATTACAGATAGGTTTTCTTTCTAGAAAGCTGTAACTCTTATGGACTTTCCCCTTTCAGTCCAGTTGATTTCTTTAAGTCAAAATATCTCCTGGTAATGTGGAGGCTGACAGTAATGTGGATCCCACCTCATTTGTTAGTGGAGAGCCTCCCGTGTGTGGAGCTGACCATTAAAACTTGGTGTGGTAGGATGAGGTGGCAGTCCCTAAAAAGGAGCGATAGTTATCTTTTCCTCATCTCTTCAACATAGCCAAGGAACAAGGAAAGTAGGAAATTTTTACCTCAAAACAAAAATAGACTGAAAGAAGAGCATTGCGGAAAAAAGTCACGTAGATTAAAGTTCCCGCTCCTCTGAGCTGCTACTTGAAGAAGGCTCAGCACATTGCTGTAAAAATCACAGAAAATCTCCTCATTCTTGCTGTTTCTCATGTTTGTTGCTGTGGTTCCTAGAGGCTTCTGCCTCTTAGAGGTCGGTGGTAGCTCCTTTGCTACTGTTGTACCACTGTACCACTATATGAGCACAGCAAATGATTATTTTTTTTCCCAATTTCTTCACTGAGGGAAAAAAACAAGATGAGGAAGCAAACAAACCGCAAACGTACACCTGGGCTTTAGTTTACTCGTAAGAGAGTTCCTGTTCAAACTGTGCATCTGTCCCTTGGGTGTAAAACAGGGTTGGGATGGGAGAAGGGTCAACAGCCTGTTGTTGGTGTGCCCGGGTGCTAAAATGGGAGAGGTACTTGTGCAAAACCAGCGAGAGGCAGCAGGTTTGTCCTATCTGCTCTTGGATCTATTCCTTCGTGATGCTTTCGTTCTCTCAGGCTTTAAACTGAAGGAGCTGCATGCTATAATGCTTCTTTACCCCAAAGCTAGGGCCAATTCTCCAGCCATCCCCCTCTCATGCTTTCAGCAAAGACAAAGTTTGCCCCAGGCTGAGTTGCCAGGGTGGATCTGGTACCTCCTGCTCTCAAATGAGCGCACGTAGTGAATACTTACCGGTTGCTTTTTCCCGTACCTTGATACAGGGATGAATACACTGGTTTGCCTCTGAATATGCCGGAGGGACTCCTCGCTAAACTGTGCTAAAACATGAACAGAATAAATGATTGCAGGCCTCCCTGTGCCACCAAGGGCTTTAATCAGTGCAAAGTGGCACGGCTAGAAACCTTCCTGACGGTAAATCAAGGCAATGCAACTCAGTCATTCACTGCCTCTGTCATTAACTGAAAGCTCACTGAGGTTTTCTTTTTGTTTTGTTTTTGGGGTTTTTTTTTTTTTTAGGCTACTGCTTTGTGATTCTGCTATTTTAACAGCCTGAGAAGTCGGCTGTGGCCTGGGGCAGCGGCAAAGGGTGGCTGACCTCTGGATGAGTGCAGGGCGTCAGGTATAGCTGAACAGAACTCTGTGGTTTCGAGACCTTGGGATTTAACTTTGACTGAATGTGATTAGGGGTCTGCTTCATGCTAGCGCAAACCCTGAATAAAAGCAAGTGCAGCGTAAAGCCTCTGTAGTGTCACATGGGAAACCAAATAATTATACAGTAAGAAACATGCCGGGTTATCTTTTTTCTAGAGGAATCCACTGCTCAGCATAAATAGATCTAACGATGCTCAGAACAGGATTATGCTGTCTGCTATCCTGGAAGAAGTGCAACAGCCAGGCTGAGACAGAAAGAAAAAAAAAGAAAAATCCAGTGGTGAGTGCATGTCTTCCCAGAAGTGTTTTCTCAGAAAGGCAACACAGTCAGGTACGCACCACAGTAATCAGTCCCTCAAGGGTGATGCCTAGCCCCCAAAGGCTCTCTACGCTCACGGGAACGTGACTCCTGTGAGGCCTTTGAAAATGGGGTTAATATGTTTACCCATGTGCTCGCTCAGGAATTACCAATCTTAGTACCTGTAATATGGTGTTTCCTCATTTGTTTCTCCTTCTAGTACACTGGTTCTTTTAACAGAAGTAAAAAAGATGAGCCTACGTCACACACAGTTGCTTTCTCACATGCTTTCTGCAGAAATCAAACCCAATTCCTGTTAGGGTTTCCTGTCTGAATCCATAGTTTGCACCCATACACTCAGCTAGAACAAGAAGTGCGTACACAAATAACACAAAAAGTTAAACCTTTTTTTAGGATGGTCCCCCTTCCCTTTTAGTAATTTTTGTCTTTGATTTGATAAAATAAATGTATAGCGCCTTACCACTACAGTTTTCTCCAAGAAAACTTCCTTTTCCTGTGGATAAGAATTATGTGTGCTTGTAGAAAAGCTCCTTGCTAAAAGCCAGTTGTTTAAAGGACACAGTTACTGCTGAAGAAATCCTACAGAATCTAAATAATGGGTTTGTGCAGATTAAGAGACTGTGTCCTGAAGAAATAGGCTACAGTTCCAAATGAAATCAGATTTTGGTGCTTTTTAAATTGGTTGTTGGTTTTGTTTTTTTTTTATTTTGGAGTACAACTAGCCTCTATCTGCAGAAGCAGGTAAGGAAACCGAGTGTGGCCGGGCGCGTATGTCACCACTGCGCTGTGATACCTTCAGCACAAGATTTACAGCATTTTCAAGCTGCAAACACAATTCAGGTCAGTAACAAAAATTTCCCAAAGCTCTTACCAAATCAGGGTGCTGGGACTGCCACCTGAGTGCAGACATAGAAAAAATTCCTTTTCAGCCCAAATCAGAACTAAACCCAAGGTGTTGGTACCAACAAAACCCACAAAACAGAAATGGTCCCGTCTGGTCCTAGTGTGCAGCCTTGTAGGGTCTATGTGGGGGCTTTCACCATTTTAGTGGTGTGGGTTGAGCTTTGTGTCATTCTGTAGAAGTGACAAATCCAGTTGTTGGCAGGGCAAGGAGAGCAGCATAATTTCCCAGGACATCTTAGCGCCCAAACCATTATCTGGAGCCCTGGGAAGCTAATGCAGTATCTGGGGGGGGGGGGGTGGGGGGGGAAATAAATGCATTAACTTGGGGCCTGTCACTGCATACAGCCTGGACTTGTCCTCACCAGCTGGTTCCCACCAGCTATCTTTATTGCCAAGAGGCAAAGGTATGGATTGGGTATTGCACAGTTTTATCCTAAAGCAAGGGAAAAAACTCTCTGTAAATGCTTCAAGTTAACACTCAGGATGAGCAGAAGGGAAAAAAAAAACAAAACCAAAACCACTTTTGTTTTGAAAGCAGTCTAGAAAAGACAGCGTGGCTCACACTGCTTCAGCTGTGAGGTAAGTTATACTGGGTCCTACATCACTTCTGAACATGTGATGGTTGCCCAGCTCACCCAAATACTTCTGTTGTGGGACAACATACCACTCTCGGTCTGCTGGGGACCTCGCAGTGGGGATACTAGCATCCCCAGCTTGCAGAGCTGAATGCAACAACGTGTTTAGTCAGAGGTATTAAGCAATCTCTGAATTTGGCCTTTCCTGCCAGGACTTCATATGCCATCGTCTTTTTTATTTCAGGAAGACCATTCCTCATAAATCAGTTATCTCCTAAAGGACTTAGAAAAAGACAATATTATCTCAATTAAACAAAAGGGGTTTTCTGCAGATCTATCACTCCGAATGGAACAGAATGACAGCCAGATCAATGTACCTCCTGTAATTCAGAAAAAGGCATTAAAAAATGTTTCATCTAGATCAAAGCCCTAATCCTCCTGCCCATGTCATTTTCAATTTATGGCTGGGGAAAAAAGCGGGAGGTGGGGGGGGTTGTGCGTATATGTGTGTGTGTTGCAATTAACTATTACTGATTAGTCACCCATGTTCTTTTCTCTTTGTTTATCTTGCACAAACAATGATGTTGGGTATCTGATCCAAACAGATCTGTTCCAGAATGACAGGAATGCCGCACAAAATGGTGGCGTGGTGATAAATGTCTGTTGTGGGTGGGGGTTTTTTCTTCTCCTTGGCAAGTCAGGCTGGTACAAAGATGGGTGAAGGGATGGATAAACACATCGCACGTGATTTTGGAGAGCAGGTGGATGGATAATTCTCCACACAGATTGTAAACCCCTGTGCCATTTTAATGTGTCATTACAGTAATGGGAGATTTATGCTAGCCATGCTTGCTGCTTTTTTGCCAAAAGCACACGTTGCCTAAATTGAGACTATTGATGTAGTGCTCTCATCATTTAAGGTGCATTAGAGACACTATAAGAAGAGAAATGTGGAGAGGGACATTGGGATGCTATTAGCGAGTTGCATATGAAATTAAATGGGGAATGAGCAAAAGGCCAGCTCATTGTAGCACAAAACTTCTGTCTCTGAATGAAAATAAAATCCTTCTTATTCTGGTTGCACTTTGTATGTTGGTAATTTGCACAGCAGCGAGTGGCGTTATTCATTCAGCATGGCCAATATTATTTATAGCCTTTTGAATAAGACTATTTAATTGCCCATAGATCTTATAATCTCCCTACTAAATATCCCCCAAATGGAGACCCAAACAACACGAACGCTGTCATACTCTGCTGATGGCCTGTGCTATCAGCTTTCAAAAACCTCATTTTTTTATATAATATATATTATAAACTTTTTTTGTTAAATATATAACTTTTATATGTATAAGGATGAATGGAAGGAAGAAATGACAGAGAGAAGGATGGACGGACGACAGGACAGAAGGATGGAAGAAAGGTGGGATGGACAGTAGAACAGATGAATAGGATGGAATGAAAGAAGGCAGGCAGGTTTGAAGGACAGAAGAAAGGTAGGAGAGATGGACAGGAGGATGGGTGGTTTGAAAGAAAAATGCAATAAAGGAAGGATGGAGGGAAGGACAGAAAGACGGGAGGATGGATAGAAGGAAGAGGAAAAAGAATAAAGGGAAGAGGGAGACAAAAGCATAAGAAGAAGCACTGACAGGCAGCCAGAAGGAAGACTGGAAGAACAGATGGTAGGAAGGGTGGAAGGATGGCTGGAAGGAGGTGGAAGGAAATACAGGAAGAAGGAGAAACAATACAAGAGTTAGAGGCCAAAGAAAGGATGGGAGGATGAAGGAAGAGGGAAGGATAGAAGTCAGGACAGAAGGAAGCAAGGACAGAAGGACAGACAGAAAGAAGATCAAATGTAAAAAGAAGGATGTACAGAAGGAAGGATGGATAAAATGAAGGAATGATGGAAGGATAGCAGGATGGGGGGGGGGGGGGCAGAGGAGGAGAAGAAGGAAAGGTAGATGAAAAGAAGGGAAGTATGGCTGGAAAGAAGGATGGAAGGACTGATGGAAGGCTGGTAGGAAGGGTGGAATGATGGAAGGAAGAGCAGATGGATGGAAGGTAAGCACAGATGGAAGGCTGGAAGAGTGGAAGCAAAGAAGGATGGACAGACGGAAGTACAGATGTTTGGACACCAAGGGATGGATGCAAGGAACAAAGGATGGAAGAAAGGAAGGAAAGCTGGAAGGATGGACAGAAGGAAGCAAGGAGGGAAGAAAGGCCATAACTTGGGACAGAAGGATGGCTGGGTGGAAGGAAGGAATGGCCAAAGGATGGATGAAAGGAAGGAAAGCAGGAGAGAGGGAAGTTAAGACAGACAAAAGGAAGGACGGAAAGAAGAAGAAGCAAGGACTGATAGAAAGGAAGGTAGGTTGGATGCAACAAAAGGATGACAGATGAATGGAATGACAAATGGTAGGTGTGGTGGAAGGTTGGATGGATATACAGGACAGATGGAAGGAAGCACAGAAGGCTGGGTGGAAGGACAGAAGTACAGGTGCAAGGAACAAAGGACAGAAGAAGGGAAGTAAGGAGGGACAGACAGAAAGAAGGACAAGCTCAGGAGGAGGGAGGGAAGGCCAGAAGGATGGGAGAAAGGAAGGACAGCTAGAAGTAAGGATGGGGGGAGATGAAAGGGTGGAAAGGGAAAAAGGATGGGTGGAAGAAGGGAAGGAAAGAAAAATAGAAATAGAAGAAAGACAAAAGCAGGGAGAATGAAGACCTGTTGTTCGTTGGCCCTGTAGGTCCTGCACTACTCCAGTCTGATGATGGCATGGGAGATGCTCTCATTCTTGAGGTGATTGCCTTGACCCAAGAGCAGCATGTGCGCTGAGCTACAAGTAAGCTGACTCATTTGAATGTTCCTTGTCTGTCTGCTGCGCTGTAGTCACAAATATTCTCACATAGTAACAAAGCCATGGTGTTAATGGGAAGGGGGTGCAAAGTGGTTCACCACTGTCTCTGCAGTATGAGAGGCATTTCCTCTTGTACAGTGTGACACCAAAATGCTTTCAGGCGCAAATATGCCGGAAAAATAGTTGCCATCTGTGCCACAGGCATTACTTTCTCCCAACAAAACCAGAACTTTGGCACTCTTTATAACAGGTCAAAGCCACCCATGAGAGTTGGGGTACAGAGTTAGCAAAGGAAAACTTGGATCCCAGCCTAAACAACCTGAATATGCTTTTTAACTGTACATTGTAATTCATCTGGTGGATGGGCTGGTGAGAGCAAACATGACCTCGTTGCTTTGGCACTGAACCTGGCTCTGGAGAGCTAAGTTTAGGTCACAGCTCAACCACAGGCCACTCAACCATATTGAACATGGTGTGTGCCCTCCTTTCCCTCTGTAATGAGAGATCATTGCTTCAGTACTTCACACTGGTGAGAAAAGACAGAATTCATTAACCTCCACATGTTCCCAGATACTCTGCTCGCAAAGGTCATACATAAATTCCAGTATAAAAGTAACCAGCTGTTTTAGTGGGTTAGCCTAGGCATTAGCACACCATGAAATATTCTTATGAAGATGAGCGGCCAGCATTAGACCTGGTGTTAGTACCTTGAAGAAATTAAAAAACTACCCCCTTTCTTTCACAAGCTCTTTCAGTTACCATTGGCTAGTTTGCATTTGGTTACATCAAAGATGCATTGTAGTTGTAAGTCCTGATCCATAGGTCCCTCTAATCACAATTTATTTTATTTTAATCACCCCCAGTTCCCGCAGAGAGTTGCTGCCAGTCACCAAAAGTGCTTTGGAAACCACGCGCCAGTCCACAGTTGTCAGAAGCCAGCCGGCCTGCTGAGGTGGGAAGTGTGCCGCCTTGTCTTAGAGCAGGCATTCGGCCCCTTGGGAGCACACTGGGGTGCTGATCCAAAACCTTCTCTAGCAACAGTTTGGGGGGGGGGGGGGGGAGTGGTGTGGTGTCCTCTAAATCAGTGTTCAAGCAGACAAACCAGATGGTTGTCCCCGGGGTGAACAGTGGTACCAACTCAGGCTAAAGTCCATCCAATCCTAAAACCCAAACCAACCTTCTCCCCCGTCTCCCTCCTCTTTAAACAGAGTGTTGAAATCCAAACTTAATGCAATTAACTCTTAATGCAATTAAACATTGACAATTAAGCCCTAAACTTTGGTTAGCTCGTTTCTATCTCTGCTTTACATTTTACAGTTAAGCAATTGCTGTGAAGGGGTCAAACCAAACCGTGACTCAGCACGCAGTGTGTCCAAACACAAAACAGACTTGTCTCCATTTTTATTTCCAGTACCACAGAGAGAAAAGGCAGGGAAAGTGCTAGAATTAAAGGATACTTTTTTGAACATTTTTATTCGAATAATGGCATTTTATACAGGAGTCATATATATTTTTCCTCCCAGTTCTACCTTTTTGCTGTGGTGTTATTTTAAAAAGTAAGAATAAGCCCCCAAATCCAAAATAAAACAAGAAAACAAGAATGTCCAGAGGGATGGCCCTTGGCATGTTGCTGCCGCTTGCTCTGCCTCGTGCCCAGAGAGCAGTGGCTATTATATCCCGGAGTTTATGCCAAATCAAACATAAACATATGCTTTTGGCATAAAAATACCACTCTTCACCGAAGAAAAACATGGTACCGCTCTCCACAGTCTGAAGTTCTAAAGACATACTGAGCATTGCACGAGAAATCTGAAAATATTTGTACAAGGGAAAATTGTCTTTATGGAGATGTAAAAATTGCACATGTTCAATTTCACACACATTTGTACTCCTGTCAGTTAAACACCCCTGTGTTCTCAGCCCAATCTCCTTAGAACCAGTAGCCCCTGTCCATGTGACCTGCGGTGTATTTGGCCACAGTTGTTTTTTATCCAGCTGATGATTTTCCAATTAAAGCCAATTAAGTCTCTGACCTGACTTCCTTGTTGTCATTCCTTGTGATTTTTAATGTCTTGCAATTTTACTTTCTTACTGAAAGCACCACCCGTGGGATTGCATGTTATGGGACTGCAGAACAATTCCAGTTTTATTAAAAAGAAAACCTTTGAAGATAGATATCATGCAAAGATTGAAATGATGAATGTGAAAAGCTAAATATCCCAACACTTATTATTTTTTGAAACCTTGGGAGTTTTTGATCCTTCAGTCATAATAATTTAATGCTTGGAAGTAGAGGGATTGATGAAGACATCAGACCCGAGCCTAGTTCTAGGGATTGCTAGATCTGAAATACCAAAGGAAAGTATTTTTTCTACCTGCTTTTTAAACTGGTTTTGGTCTATTTTGGGGTGGGGAGATATTCTGCTGTAACTATTTAACTAACATACTTAATGATCATTGCATGTACAGGAGTTTCCCAAGGGAAAAAAATGACCACACAGGAGACAAGGCAAATTAATGATGTATTTGGCCATAGGTGCTGCAGCACATGGCCTTGGGGCTGGCGTTCCTCTGCTGCATCCCCCACGTACCCACGCAGTTGGTCAGCTGTCGGCCCTTCCGTTTTCCCCAGACCATGAAGAGTCAGAGCACGAAACACGGCTGCTGCCAAAGGCACAGTGAGCAGCACCTTGTGATCGTATAAAATGCTTATGATTTACTTCAACAGCCACCGCAACCACATCCATAGCACTTACCTGTGCAATGCCCACCTCATGCCAGTGAAAACGATGATGTGGAAAGAGTACAGTAGGAAGAACAAATAAATAATACACATAAAAGAGATTTGATCAAAAGTTTCTCACTGGTCTTACTCAAAGGCACTTTAATCCAAATAAGTAAGCGCCTCCAGTCCACTTGCTTATAAGTAAAACTCTCAGTGAAACACAGACTGCATGCTAGAGGTTGCCAAGGAAACTAGATTAATTTATGATGCTACGTGTTGATTATTGCAAGCTGCTTATTTTTCTCCACCCACATATACCTTAACATTAGCATTGTCCTTCACGGTCTAATTACCGGTATGGCATTGCCAGTCAGGACATGGAAGTGGCTTTGCTACCTGAATCAAAGCTTGAGCCACTCTCATTTTTTCAAGCAAGACATTAAAAAAAAAAAATCTTCAAAATTACTTTGTCGGTGGGTTACTTCAAATTTATTTTTTCCACACTGATAGCCAAAATATTCAACGGCAGATCTAGTTGAAGTGCATAAATACAACATTCCTCAACTGTGTGCTCTCTGTAAAACTGAAAGTGTGCAAGGAAAAATGTGGAAAGCAATTCCCCTTGCTGTTTTCTTGATTCATGTGTCTCAACATATAGGGCACTGCCTACACAATCCTGGTCCCTTTAAATTCTGTGGCAGTCTGCGCTAGCTGGAACGGCAGCTCCTGATTCTGGCTGAGTCTCCAGGCTACACTAACTACAGCTGCTCCATAGTCTGTGTATGGACAGCTTTGGGGTTTTGGTGAGTATTATGAAGAGGGTTCCAGATTTAAATCTTATTCCTGACTTTTCCTCCCTGCCCGCCCTCCCCCCCCCCCCCCCCCCCCCCCCCCCCCAGTTTGGTCATAACTCTATGCATAATTTGCAGAGAGACTCGAAACAATGACCTTCGAATGAGGTAGCCAAATGGGCGAGCACAACTGAGGGTGACTGTCCCTTCAGTGTAGCTGACAGAAAAATGGAGGAAATTAAATTACTAGAAAATTAAAAGCAGGACCTGTTTTACCACAAGAAGGAGATCCCCTTGCATTTATCTTAATGGCAACTTGCAATGTTTTGAATATATGAAATCCTCCCCTGCACCGCCTCCTCCCCTTCCTCCCCCTGCCCCCTTTTTTGGATAAATCTAAGTCTAGAAAATCTTGGACATCCAATTTACCTGTAAAACCTGAGATATAACCAAATAAATACCTTGGATCTGAGCAAACCTGAACCTTCTGATGAATTTTGACAAACACCCTACCCTGCACCTCAGGATGTTGGTTGAAACCAAACTGCAGGCTGGCTCTTTGGAACTCTGAGAGAGTTTTACCTGACTGAACTTCACAACAGGTTCTTTCCAAGCCATGTGATGTCTCTTGGTCGAAATGGTTCGTAGCTTCTTTGAGGGTTATCTTGTGGCTGGGGCTGATCTTAATAAAGAGCAATTAAATTAAATAGATTAATTAAATAGAATCTGGCAAAAATGGGTGTGTAATCAGCTCAAAAATTCAACACAGGCTCAGAAATATTCCCAGGATAACCAGTCTGAAAGGTACGTAAATATACTCAAAAGCTTAAGTACAGCAACATAGAGGGCACAAAATGAAAGGCCGTGGGAGCAGGGGCTGATGGAACTTGGTTGCATTTGTGGTGTCCCCTTCTTTGCATTTTAAATCTGAAAGATACCTCCCTGTGTCCTTAAAAGCACAAGTCTGCATCTGGACCTCACTAGAGCCAGTGGCAACAATCCCCCTGGTTTTACTGGAACGGGACAAAATAGATACAATGGAAGTATTTTTTTCCTGATGAGCTGCTGGGGAGAAAAGCATCCGCTACTGAAAATGGATTTTACATCTGATAATAATGAACAATACTTAGTGAAAGCACTCAGATAGAGAAAGAGCTTAAAACCATACTCATGCTGGCGCAGCAAGCAGACAAAAATCACGCCTGCCCATGAGGAGCACAGACACCTCCAAAAGCAGCACATGCTCACACAGGTAGATCTGAAAAAAAAAAAAAAAAAAAAGCATTTTTTCCTTCTCAATTCCTCCCAGGTTCAAAAATGGCTCAACCAAAAAGTGAAATTACACAACGTAGCTCAAATTCTGCTGTCCTGTCTGGGATTGTGAGAGAAGAACCTGGAAAAAAAACAACATGATCATTCTGGCAAGACAAACCCCTGCCCATTAGCAGGTAAGGTTCTGAGTTCCATTACCTGGCTGGAGAGCTAACAGGTTTTAGCACAGATATTCCTACCTGTTCCAACCCGCCCGAGTGACCCTCTCAGGAGACTAACTAGCATGGGAAGAAAAATAAGCAGTGACAACGTTCACCCAGCGGGTCCAAACTTGGAAGCCAGCGAGGTGCTGCCAGTGCTTTTGACAGAGGACCCCTAGGAGACCTTGTACAAAGGTGCAGAGGCGAGAGGTGTAAGGTGCCGCGGCAGAGCTGACCCGCTCTCACGAGGACACCCACCTGAGCAAGCCTGTGGTGACGGAAAGGATGAGGTGCCTACATCACCCGACGTGCTAATGGTGACAGGAGATTAATAACCACCGTGACTTAGACCTGTTCCCTGCCCCCTTTACACTAGTAAAAAAGCACAAATTCATTTAAATCAGAACAACGGTGCAGAGATCAATATTCTAAGGTGTTTTCAAAACAAAATATGTATTGCAGAGTCTTTCCCCTCCTGAAATAGGGGTACTGGTTCCCTGGTCCTCTTTAGAAATCAGATTAATTCCATCCCCAGCAAAGAACTTACCCCAAAACCTTTATTTAATCTCATAGGAAAGTATTAACAATGTCTGCCGTAAGCTTCCACCAGCTCACACTGTCACCTCTCTAGTAGCCTTCTGGAAAATATTGGAAAGCACATCCACACATATCCTTCAAAACTCAAACCTGATGGTCGATTTAAAAAAAAGTTTGCAGAGAAAGAAAGAAGATCTTTGTTTGTTGACAGCAATAAAATGTAACTTGTCACCAGACTTGATATGTTGTATTAACAGCTCTTTTGTGAAAACACAGCACTGAATACTATAAATATTGATGCGAGCACACTGGTTTCGGAAGTGTGTGATAGATGAAACTTTTTAAGGTGAATACAAAATTGTCTTTGGTGTTTCTCCAACTTGAAATTCAAATATTCCCTTTTAATTGGAACCATTACATTTACCATCAGGAACAATTTTTGCTGCTAATGCAGCGGATAGAGCAGGGAAAAATATTCCTACCTACCTGTGATAGCCAGAGCTGTCAACATCCATAAGGAACGAAACCGAGGGACAGATCCCCAACTGAGCTGGAGTGTTAATGTATGTTGTAGCGTATTTGGGCTTTTTTATTGTTTGGTATGTAAATGTCTTGATGCTCACAGCGACAGTTTGGTTGCCATGGTTACTTGTGAGCCAGCCCCTACCTCAATCTGAGAAGCCAGGGTAGGTTTTCTCCTCTGTACTGGGTGTGTTCACCTGGCCGTTCCCTTAAAAAACTCGGCAGAGGCTGTGGGATCAAGTGTCACAAATCAGCATCCAACACTCGGTACAAGTTTACAGGGAAAAGGATGTTAATGGCATTCTCGATACTTCTACAGAAACAAAAAAATATATCACCCCACCCTCACCAGCCTTTAAAAGTTGCTTAAAATTTCCTTCTACCTAGAAAACATTAAATTAACTCTTTTGAGGAAGGTGAGACTAAGTAGACTCTCTGATGTAAGCGCTGAAGTCTCCCATAAGAGCTCCCAAGCCTATGTGCCACTTCCCGTGCCCATCGAATGCCTGCTCCCCCATTCAGGGAGCTGAAACTGGTCCATGCCAGCACATGCTCTGGGGTGACAGGTAAATAGGGCTTGCTGAAAAAAGTGCATGTGCCAAAAAAAGGAAAGTCAATTTAAATCCAGGAGAGAGGGAGCTAGAAAAGTAATGCATGTCCACAAATAACACCAGCTGCTGCCATAAAGGGGTTCAATTAAAAAATAAATACAATTAGTTTTAGATAGGATATAAAGCAATGAGGGATTTTCAGCAACCTATTGTGCAGGGACTGCATTAGCACAGGGCAGGGGAGTCCTCCTGCAATCCTGTATGGGCACAAGCCTCTCCTAAGGTCAGTGAAACTGTCACAAGCAAAAAAAACCCCAAACCAACACACACACCCCTGCCCCCCAACTTCAAACATTTGCAATACTGTCAAAGAACAAGGGGGAAGAAACAATTTTATACTCACTTTGCAGATGGGAACCCCGGCACAGATAGCTGGTCTTGACTCACCTTTCTGACACCACCATGTTCTGTCCAGCGCACTCACCCATGAATACGCTGGAATGGCGGGGAAGAGACGCACAGCCCTGCCCGGTGAAGCTGCAGCGTGGTGGCGGTGGCAGCAATACCAATCCACAGAACGCCCCCGTAGGATTTGCATTCATTCTATCATTCATGAAAAACAAAGAAAAGAAAATCAAAATAACTCAAGGAAGTGAACATGAGACTTAAATTTACAGGAAATTCTACAAAACCAGTGAGCAGTTTCAACCCACTGCACTGTATTACAGTAGAACTTGAAGGTCGCAAGCAATTTTACGCCACAATTACTGTTGTTGAACAGATGAACTCCAGCTTATAATTTAGCAAAGGTAACGCACGCTGTTTTGAAACGGTAAAAAACAAATGCTAAAAAGGAGTCTTCCATTTGTCAGATGCCATTTCACAGCTTACAGAGGGGACACTGAAAGGCGAAGCGATTTGGCCAAGTTTGTAGAGGAATTTGTAAGAGCTGGAGACCAAGCCCACAGCGTACGATTGCTTTGCTGATATTTGAGCTGCAAGAGCAAAAGCTTCACCTGAAGTGACTTGGAGAAGAGGACAAATAGCAGATCTGTAGTGGAACAAGCACACAGGGAAAATAAATGGCAAAATAGCTTTAAAAGGTATTTGTATCTCAAGCAAGAAGGGCAACACGCTTCAGGTGTTGATGGGCATCGGCTTTATACAGAAGATTGCTCAAGAATTTCTGAGCAATCTGTATGAGGGAGTACAGCCAGCCGAAATAACAGATCACACAGATTGACCAGGCTTGGTGTGTAAGGGCATTCAACACCCAAAGAAGAGGAAAAATGCAGGAGCTAAGGCAAAAGTACTCGACAGACAGGGAAAGATGGTGTATAAAAGGTTTTAGCTTTTCTACATTTAGGACAGAGGAATGTGAGGAAGTTAAATACCAGCTACTCCTTCTCATACTTTAGTTGTAGTAACTCACATAATTTACACTTAACACTAATATAATGCTATATATTATACAGCATATATATGGCATGGGAGAGACATGGACAAATAAACACTCTTACTTACCTCACAGAAGAATTTGGAGGCCGTGACCAAGATTAGGACCCATGGTCTAGACTGTTCCAAGTTAGCAACAAGACTATAAAGTGGTGTGAAGCAGGTTTGGAAGAGCCAGTGTCATAATATCACTGAAATGCAGCATATAGTTTCCCTCTAAGGAAAATATATTTAGAATGCTGGAGGGCAAAATCTAACCTTAGTATACAAATATTAAAATCCAGTTATTTTATCCTCTCTGTGGGTATTACAAAACTTTTGTTGGCTAAATTGGGTGAATTTGTCTAAGAATCTGCTCTTACTGGTATAAAAGGTATGGTTTGGTTTAACTGCAAGACACAAGACCCAGCATTTACAGAACAGCAGCAGTAAAGAAAAAGGCACTCTGGGTCCAGAAAAATATGAGTTTTCTGAAGCTTGTCTTCAAGTCATGTTATTGAAATACATATTCAGGACTTAATCCCAAACCCCTGTTTTCTGAATGTTGGTGCAGTATTAAGAACAAAAGGCCTGAATTTTTAATTGGCACATACTTTGAAGAAGAGTTTGACTGCAAAGATGTAACAGAGAGATACAGAAGGGAAAATGCCAGAAAACAAACTCCTTGACCTACTTCCATAACAGAAAAAACAGGCACAATGCAGTATTTTAAAAATGCAGGAATATTCCAACAAGGACTTACTCCTACCTGCAACTATCCTCGACCCAGGTATTGAGCTAGGTGCTATAAATCTTGGCAGTGTGGTACTGCACATTTCTCCGCTACTCAGATAAAGAAATCAATATATTTCAGACAAAAGCCACACCACACATTCATATAGGACTGTTACAGATTTGAGAATTGGGCCCAGAGGCAAATAATAACATAGCCCATAGCGTTCCTTGTATAGCATAGCTACACGAGCAGAGCAACACGTTTAGCCAGCAGCAGTAAGGGCAGGAAGCCGGATGGAGATAAGCAAATCTTTATTTCATAGATTTCCTCTGCCTTGCAGGTTGAAACAGCACCCAGGTGCTAGAGTTAACTTTACAAGGCAACCCCTATTGCCCCAGGATTTTATCACTTGGTTTGCCAGACTCCAGGACATGGATTTTAATCAGATTCATAATGGGCAAGGACCAAGCTCACTGAGTGGTAAAGTAAAACAGCAGCTTTCAGAGGCGGAACCACTAACTTAGCCACATCAAATTATTTAAAACCTAAATGTTTGCTTCCCCTCGGTTTAACAGTTTGGGGACAGGATGATTCCTGTAAACGTTCATTAGGAGACAGGAGGTTCAGTCCAGCAAGGCCCCCTCCTATGTCCTAACCTTCAGTCCCTGATCCAAGGATTATTTCTTCAAACCTCCCCACAATTCTTCTTTCAGCCATCATTTCCTTTGCTCTTCTTGGTCCATGAAATTTGGATTTCTTTAACAGCCCTGTTTCCCAGCACTTTTCTGAGTACGAGAGTGCAAACCACATGGTCTCAAAGGGAAGCCAAATCCTGCCTTCCTGTGGTTTGAGTGGTTGCTCTAACCACTCCTCGCTGCAGAGAAAGCTGGGCACCCCTCAACCTTCTCCCACATTTAAAAAACTAAAGCCAAACAATTACACAAGTTTTTTAAAAGTGAAGCAGAATCCCTTTCATGTAACACTGAGGAAACTGGCAGAAGTGAGCGAGCGTGTGAACTGCGTGGCGAGGAGGGCTCAGACAGTTGCTGGTTCAGCCTCTCCAGCTTTGAAATTTATGGCTATAGACTCATAAAGATCTTCATGGCCATCATTCTGAAAACTTCTTGTTCAGCTCTGATTTATAGGTTGAGTAAATCCAAGCAAAACAGAGCAGTAAAAGGAATTTGTGGCATAATTTACTGCTTCAGTTTAGGTTAGGGTTTTTAATAGTTATTTACCCGTATACTTTAGATAAAGATTTGTGAGTGGCCAATTACCCAAGGCAGCATGAGTAGCTTTGACAGCTGAGTTCAATGCATGAGCTACCCTGAGGAAGCACTGCCTTATTTTCTGTTAGAAAATGCTACAGTTAAATATAGAGGCCAGAGCCTGTATTTTAAATTGGGGAAAAAATGATGAAGATGATCTGTGTGGAACATAGCTTTTGAGGATAAAAGCTTCCCAACAGAAGAGGGAGAGATCATTACTCTATATTTATATAAAGCCAGGGCTAGGTTTTTTGTGGGGTCCATTGTAGCTGTGCTGATATACAACAGCTGGAAAAAGCACCTCTAAAGAGTTAATTAAAGTTCTGTCTCATCCAGCGTATTGCTCCAGGATTTCAACATTTGCTCATCTGAACGATTCATTATTCTTTTAATCCAAAATGGTACCTCACGTTCTAAGACTGGGTGCGAAATGTTGGCATTACCTGCACCAGCTCTCTCCCCTGCATTTAAACGCGCGCCATATTCCTTGCAGAGCCTGGAAAACTGCAGTCTCTCCAGCAGGAATGTGGCTAGAGCAAAGGGACCCAAGACCCAGACTGGAGGAGTCTGCTCAGCAGTGCTTTCTACAGCCCCATTTGTTTTTTGGGCTCCTCAGAATGAAGGGCCTTTTATCACTGCCAGGTTGGGCTTTTTGCTAAACTCATAGTAAAGCCAGATGAATAATTTACACTGAGTTTTGATTGATTTTGTGTCTTTTTCAGTTTGCCAGGGAGCAAGGAACCAATTGCAGTTCCTCATTAGAAATCACTTCTGCTTAATTCCTGCAACTACTTTGAAAGCAATTCAAATTCAAGACGCTAAATCTCAAACATAAACCTTGTTGATCAGATGCTCCAGTCACAAGATACATACCCAGATGGGCGAGCATAACTTCGCATTTGCCTTGCGGCCAGCACTTGAGCAGTTATGAACCAGGAAACATTTGTCTAATCTGCAATAATCAAATATTTGCTGCTTCTAGGACACTGATATAAAAGGGTTTGGCATTACAATTTAATAGCCCTCACAAAGTAACCAGAAAAAGGACATGAATCCTTAGCCCTAGAAAGAGCCATGGATTACCCAGTTTCCAGTCATCTACCTTTCTCCAGCCCCTCTTCATCCCCTTAGACCAGGGCCTAACACTCTCCCATTGCTGCCACAGTGTGTCTTGTCAGCCTGCAGTAGCTATAGGAAAGAACAGCTTTGAAACCTTTTAGGATGAAAGCACTATGCATTTATACATTAGCATATGTTAACACTAGGCATCAAGCATATGTGGCTGATGACATGGAAACTCCCAGAGTTATACTGAAATTAGCCTCGATTATTTTGCAGATTATTGTCGTGACAATATACGTTTGCTGAGCAGACAGTCACAGTTTGTCGGGAACAGTATCGTCTAGCACTTACCTTTGCACATCTTGCTCGAAGATCCACAGCCATGCAAATGCTTTACCGGTGGGTATTTAATATTGCAGTCATAGTTAAGCTTATTACATACCGACACCCACAGTCTGAGTTTTCATCCACACTCTAAAGGAATTTTTTTTACTTTTGATTTCACGTATGGGCCAAATCCAGAAATAACATTATGATAACATATGATAAAGTTAGGGAGGTTTTTGAGATTTGGGACATGGTGAGAGAGCACATAGATATTAAGCCTGCATTTATAAAATACAGGCAACAGTGAAATATTACAGTAATCCTGCCGAGTCTTAAACTCTCCTATGCCTTCCAAGAGGTTTAAAAATATATTTCAAGTAAGAGTAATTAAAAGTTGAATATTCTTTGTCATATTTTTCTCTCTACTTTTAGAAGAGGCTAACCTGCAAGCAAGTTGGGTGAGATTTTTTGCCCTGCTTCTGTCCCCTCCTTGATCTCAGTGAGTGCTGCAGGAATTCCGCATCGTTGTACATTTTGAAATCTGGATTTACATTTTGTCTTCAGTGTCACTGGAAGTGGATCCCCCATCCCTGTGGCAAACCCCAGTGCGATGCCTCAAAAGCAGGGCCAGCGCTGCCACCTCTGCAGTGCAGCTACCCTGGCACGTTCTTCCGTCAACATCCCACAGCAGTCCAGCCTGGGGGTTAAAAGGGGCTGTATGTCTACTCTGTCCTGGAGGAGATTTCCTCCCAGACACTTGAAGGTCACAGTTCAAGTTCAAGCCAACACAATACTTTTTTTGTCCCTGCCAGTTAACTGCGGAAGGTATCTTCTGACCACCTGCTATAGCGATTAACACATTAATGACCAATTATATTCCTCTGCAGATACCAAAATGACTTTCAAGTATTTATGACATATTATATGCAATATTTCCCAGCCTCAGAAGTCAAGAATTTGTGCTGCTGTAGGGTAACAAGCTATGGAATTCCACTTGGCAAAAGCTCTGCTGTGCTGAAGTAGAGAGAGAAAAAAGGGGGGGGGGGGAGGGGGGGAAATCATGCTTTTCAAACAAAGAGCAGTTTGATAGATATCCACCAGAAAGCTTTTAGTCTTTCATATATATTATGACTTGGTATTTTGCTTGGCTTTTCTTTCATTATCTACAATATATTATTCAGACAAAGGCTGTTCATTTTGTAAAAGTGAAATGCAATATTGAAAAGGTTAGAGACTTCTTCTAACTACGCCATCCCCATTAGCTTACTATCTGAGTGCTAAGCATATGTTATAAATAATGCAGAACTTAATCCCTCCGAATTTTTTGAAAACAACCCTGACGTACTACAAAATAACGGGGGAAGAGAACCGCATTTCCATAAATACATCCAACTACTATCAACTACCTAATCAATAACTTTTGTAATACACTGAGCTGAAAAAATGATGGTTAGTGAATAATTTAATGAGTTTTGGCAGTTTTTCCCCCAGAACTGACTGTGAACAGTTTAGATTTTCTCCAGCACATTTGTTCTACAGAATTTCTTCTAAATAATTTGTATGAACAATTATCGGTCTTTAGAGCATTTGTGAGCACTTCCCTGTGTCTATGATTAAATTTGAGCTCTTTAAGACAGTTTTAATTGGGTTCATCAATCATACAGCATAATTTCCTTTTCTTGACACAACCCTACCAACCAAGTATCTTTTTTTCTAATTTGTAATCCATCGCCTTATCCAGAGTGATGATTACTATCTCTATGATGTGTATACTCAGATTTGGAAAAACATTTAGGCACATGTTAATCTCTAAACTGGTTAATTGCTTTCCTGAATAAAGATCGGTATTAGCTTTAAGAAGTCTCTGAATTAGGTTTTTTTTAGGTCATTAGAAAGTTACAGTGTTAATTTTAAAAGTTACTGCCCCCATCTGTCCACGTTCTTCACTCCAATTAAAAAACAAGGGACTCTGTGCAAACTGGCATTGATCATTGGTTGAAGGTAATATATGCATAAGTGAAGCTGCTGATGTACAGGCACGCATCTGATTCTGCCATCCAATTACAGCACCTGCAATAACTTTGCTATGATTCATGGTAGCATGGGGGGGTGTGTGGAGGTTATCTCACCACAGCTAAACAGGTGAGGAGTCTCTCACACAAGTAACTCCTCTGAAATATGCAACCTGATTCAAAACCTCCCTCTTTTATTTCACCGTGACTCTAGTAAGGTCCCGTTCACCAGGGACAACAGCTTTTCAAGTGGGTGGAAAGTGCTCAAACCCCCTTAAATCAGGTTTGAGGAAGGTAACAGTCTTTGTGCCTGTCCATAGGGTACGAAATCCATTTTAAATCTGATCAAAGTCTCTATGGCAGAGGCTCAGCAGCTGGGAAGCCAGCTCAGTCATTGCTTATTGCCATATTACTTTTTCTTCGAGTTGCTTTATAGAGCTCTCCCAGAGACACCACGACAATCTAGTCCAAAATGTGACAGTATGATAGGTTGAAAGACTGCAAGATAACACAGAACTCAGCTTTTATCAATGCAAGTAATAGAAGACATAAAAACATTCGTTTTTTAACACTATGGAAATTCGATTTGATAAAGACAGTGTTGGGTCACGGGTCAAGGAACACGCTTCAGGAAAGGAAAAACAAACCTTGTATTACGTACAAAATCTGAAATTCTCAAGATGAATATTCAGAAAATGTGACATTGAACATCTGAAGATGAGAATGGGCATTGTAATAATGGCTTTTTAGATGAGGATAAATATTTATTTATATTGTCAATGTATATTTCACAAAAATATGCTACACTCCAAGTGGCAAATTCAAACTATAGTTACATTTCTAAAAACTAGTCAGTTTTTGGCCAGATATTGCAGTGCTTCTAACCTTCCTTCCCCCAGATTCACCATTAATAAATCAAGAATATTTAGAGTACGTAGAACGATAGTGATAGCTAGAAAGGAAAAGGATGTCAAGTTTTTGTTTGACTTTGGAAATCTTGTGCTCTTTAATTCAATAACTCCATGAGTCAACATTGAACACATGAAATTAGGAACAGAGCTAAACAGTAGCAGGAGTTTTCTCCTTTTATGTATGAATTCCATTAGGGTCAGCAATAGTGAAAAATTCTTCAAAGTGTTGCTTAAATGCGGTAGGCACAGAGAAATGAGGCAGCAAATAGATACCCATGTCAATACTGACTTCTTTGTTGGCAGCCTCAGCAATGTGATGGCCCTTGGGGCTGAACTAAAACAGCAGAGATATATATACACACACACGCATATATACTGGCGTTACTCCACAAGTTCCTTGAAGCCAAAGCCAACATCAATTGATGGGCCAGCACAGGTCAGGTTGTAATACGCCTCTCTGATCTGCAAGAAGAATGAATATTTCTTGACCTGTGACCCTGGGTATTTTACTGAATATAGCACTCACGTTTAAGCCATTTTCATCTAGATAGATTTACGGATCCTTTTCTCAGTTCTACCCAAGATGAACAAGTCAAGTGATGCTAATGATGGTACACAGGTATAAAACAATATAAACAAAAGAGTGCAAAAAAAAGGAATAAAGACTGTTTTGAGAGCGTCCCCTCCTGAAAAATTCCATTATATTTAAATTTTAAAGTCTTAATGGTAATAGAAATGTATGGATTACTGTTGCCCATTATCAACAGCTAAGAAAATTACTCAGACACATGCACATTAATAGGATCTCATTTTTAGTTGAGTTTGGACAGTTGTCTCGTTGCTCCTTTCAGCTTACATTTTAGCGTGAGTACCTTAAGTGTTTCTCTCATCTACTATATGTTTGTTATTGTTTCCAATGATGTGTAAAATTGGAGACTGACTGAAATTTTCTTCAGTAAACTTGCATTGTTGGAGGATCAAAATATTGACAGCCTGATTTTCTAATTGTAACTCAATCTTGTTTTCTGCCTTAGGGATGTCATTTAAATTTTACTTCAGGATTATGTTATACCACTTATGGCTTTTCTCCAGTAATACATTGACTGAAGTTGCCTTTGGACTCTGTTCACTAGAGCCAGCTGAAACTTTTCAGTTTTAATGTTTTCCAACTTAAATGCTTTCTACTGAAAAATGCCCCTGTCTCTAAATCTAAACGTTCCCCAGATTTCTGCATTTCTGATGAACTCTTGCAGGAGACAAAACTTACACTCAAGTGTTTTGTTTAGGAAAAAAAAATTCCTGTTTCTGTCTTACGGGAATGAAAGTTAAATGGTTCAATTATTCATTTCAAAGCAGCTCTTCCTTCTAAAGCTTGTAAACTACATTGCAGTGGAGGAGAGGGGGAAAAAATGGAATATATTTATTAAACTAAAGCAACTGAAATTAGTATCATAGGGAGGAGTTTTGTTTGTTTGTTTTACGGCCATTTCAGAGCAGACACAATTTTTCAACAAGCTTTGCTGTTCATGCACCAGATGGCTTTTTTTTCCCCAATACTTTATTTTCCTCACACACATTTTCACTGCAACTATTTTGCACATGGCAGGAGGATGTGTATGCTTTTTATTAATCTGCAAGATATTCAACTATACACTAACTCCTCCTGGCAGCTGACCAAAATCTCGTGAAGCAAATGTGATGATTCAATGTATATGTGATGATTCAATGTATATTCCTAGTAGGGAATAGCTAGATTATCCCTATTCATTAATTATCATAGCTACAAAAAGACCTTGTTGCCAACTAAATACTTTAAAGAGAAGTGAGATCAATTAATACCTTAAAAATGGGTCTCAGCATCTTATTGAATTCCTGGAGCATTTCCCCATTTAGCAGACAGTTGATTTTCATACTTCTAAGAATGCAATGAGTTTGTAGGTTAGACAGATCAGTTTGGCTGAATTAAGCATTGCAGAGAAACTACTCAGCTTTGGCAACAGAGACAGATATGTGCTATTAAATAGCATAATATCCACACAAGTTGGTGTGTTTAGGTAACATTTTCAGAACTCTCTGGGCTTGCTTTATTTTTTCCGCCCTTTACTTCAGTTGCAGCAGAGATAGCCAACACATGCTCTATAGCCTGATTTTAAGAAGAGTTTATCTTCTTCCAGTTTGTTTTAAAGAGAATACTTCCTTTCTCTCTCTCATACATTCCCTTCCTTCTCTTCTTTCTCTTTTGCACCTTTGAACTAAGATTTCTGTGTGTGCAGACTCCTTTTGTCCCGACAGGGAAGCTCTGATCCTCAGCCATGAAAGCTGCCAATCTGACAGATTAAAACTGATACCTGGGAAGTCAAGAACCCCACTCCCAAAAGAGTCGACAAAAAGAAATGGACAAAAGCAGATCTAGCAAGAAAGATCGATATAACTCTATGCAATGGAGAAAAAATCAAAGGGAAGCAAAACCAAAATGTTCCTTTGGGGGAGTGATTCTGGGGAGAGGGAGGCTCAGCTGCAGCTCGGCAGCTCTTTAGGAATGTCACTGTCCTGCCAGGAGGGCTGCTGAGTGGAAAGGCTGGCGATGGCTACCTCAAATATGGACAAGAGCCGGGGCTGGAAGGAGCAGCTGAGGGCATTTTATCTCACACTCTCAGCTTCAGGATTTCAGACTCCAAAAGCAGGGAGACTGAACTGCTGACATCAGCAAATGTAGAAATACTACGTACATCTCTCTGCAAAGTCCCAGTGCCACTCAGACATTCTGTTTTCCACACATAGTTTTAACAACAACCACTGTAACCAGTTAGATCTTCAACAGTATTTGGGACAACTTCCTAGCTCCAAAGTGAAAATACCAGACGCTCATACGATTCTGTTTTCCCTCCAAGGCTGAAGATTTCAGAGATCACATCCCTCTGCTGCTTCTATTATTTCACCCCATTCTAAGACTTCAACAGATGGTATCTTTTGATTTCTGTCGCATTTCTAAAGGATGTTTTGTTTTGAAGATTTATTCCTTGAACTACCAGGGAGGTGAAACCAAGAAAATAATTTTTTTTCATGTTTTTAAGAGATGTTTATTAGAGTCTGGCCAATAGTTTTAGGAATAATCTAAAATTATCCTCTAGATCAAGCCAAAATATTACCTAGTCTCCACTTAAAATTGTTTCTACATCCTACTTGCAGGATACATTTCAGGAAGACCCAATTATGTTCATAACCACAGAAGTTAAGTAATGTTCTTCCTTTGAGGATTTTTCATTGAGATGTTTTGGAAGGAAGCTGTAATTCTGTCGATTTCCCATGAAAAGCTTTCATTTCCTCTAAATATTACTGTCTAAGACAGAAAATAATGAAGTAATTTTGGTAGGGTTCAACAGAATCACCTCATTTTAATTTGCCAGACCCCCTTGACACAGCTTTGGTCAGTCTGGCATGGCCAGGCTGTGCACTGACTCTGGTTTCTTCGATATAGTCTAGCAGCATACATTAAACTAGAATAGGATTTTCAACTCCTTTCAAAATATATTTTTTGCTTATTTTTTCATAATATGCCTTCAATATCCTTATTTCTTCAATGTTTTAACTTTTAAAAATAATCCTATTGGGGGAAAAAAGCTTTTTTTTTTTCCTACTGGAATGGAAAAAAATAGTCAAACACTTGTACATTTCCAGATACAAAGCCTAATTCTCTCGGTGTCCTTGCTAAATGAAAACTAAATAACTTCTAATTCTTTAGTAATAAAGAAAAAGTCTTTAAACTGATTACAAGCTAGTTTTCTTCCTTTACATCTATTATCTTTACATTACTATAATTATGGTCATGTGGCACCCTAGTCACAGACTGAAGGCCCACTATATTTCATATTGAAGTGCAAGTTGTTTTTTTCACATCAAAGAACAAAAAGTTTTTAGCAGAAGGAAACACTATAATCAACTACCTAATCCCAAAATCCACATCCCAGGATTTGCCTCTGGCTTTGTAGAGATGTTGCATACCACTATTGATCTTTTCTAGCATCTCTCTCAACTGACTATAGGAAAAGATCTACTCTCCTCACATTTTCACTTGATATATAGAGTTTTAATATAAACCCACAAACTATAAAGTTAGACTTAAACAAAGTCTCACATAAAGATCAGTGAGAGTAACCTACTGATAACTGATTTTCAGAAAAGCTTCAGGGTAGCAACACAATCTTGTGGAAAAAACTCCCCAAGCTGCAGAAATTAAGACAGCTTTTCCAAAGATCTCCATTAGTGCAGGCAAAAGTTGCTGTGCCTCAGCTTTCCATGCCTAGAAAAACTATTTTCTTGTCCATTTTCCATCTACCCAACTTGGTCTAAGCCGTTTAAGGTGCAGGTTTTTCTAGACACAGGTATCTCTTAAGCCAGTTCAGAGTTCGCTCCTGGTACAAGTAAGCCCTGACCTTTGATAGAGCCTTTTGAGCTCTTCACTGAAACTAGGTTAAGACAAAACACGGCATCTCCCATCCCATTACTGGATAAGGGCTTGGCTTCAAGTCGCATTGCCACATCATTTAAACACGGACCTGGGGAAGAGGGGGGTTTGAAGAAGGAGGCTCAGATCTTGCTGCCTCAGCATTTCTAACCCTACTTGCCACAAACAAGGGAGAAACTGACTTTAACAAGAACACTTAATGCCAAAATTGTCACAAGTGCTAACGTTTAAGTATCTGATCATGTAATTAAGAATTTAGTCTATTTTGGAACCACAGTTTGACACTCTCAGAAGATGTATCACCTTCATTAAGAGGCAGAGAAAGGCAAAACCCAAGCTTGCAAATGGAATTTAATTTGTCACTGATATGTTAATATAGTAGCAAATACTTAAATTGTGTCACCTACCTGCTTGCTCTGTGACTTGGAGGAGGTATAGCTTTTTAATGCATGTGAACCATGTTTTGCTTTAGTCTTCCCTTGGCCTGTGGTACAGGAGTTTGCTGCTGTAGTTGCCAATTCATATGAGCATAAAAGAGCATTTATAGAGAGCTGGATTTTAAAAAATAAAAATCATAAAAGCAGAATTGGCCTTGCAAGTATTAATGTTGCTACATTAGCCAGGGTATTTATACACTGAGCATAAAAAACACCATAGTGAATCAAATACTTCTCTGTCTCTCGAATGCCCAGTAAAGCAGGATCGCTTTTGCTCTCATTTTTAAGGTCGCTGTTTTCTAGTTCCTTGTTTTGAACAGATATCACACAAGACTACATCACAGGACAAAAATGTGCCTCAAATCTCATTTTAATTTTGTGGTCACTCTTTTTCACTCTTTTCATATGTTCTCCATCTCACAGAACTCATTTCCCCAGCCTGGTGCTGGAGATTGCCTGTCTATAATGAGGCTCAGCCTTCAAAATGTCAAACATAATGAAAAAGAAAAAAGCCATAACGAAATCAGCCGTAGGGACTTGAGAGGGCCTTCTGGTTAAACTTCAGCGAGTCTGCCAGTTCTCCAGCTACAAAGACAAATAGGATCTGTGCCTACATCAGAAGGGCAATTCAACACTACCACAGGATGTGAATAACCCGAGCTGACAGCACGTACGCAGCAGAGAGGGCCATATCTCCAGGTTACTGTCAGTCATGCAAAATGAGCAACACCAGCTTGTCAGACTTGGCACCAAAAAACCTAAAAGCCCAAACTGTGAAAATCATGCTGCACAAGGGCATACAGACTACCTATACAAAAACCAGGAAGACAGAGTTCTCCTCATGAATAACTTTGGGGAAATTCTGTAAATTTTCTTCCTCTCCCTTCCTATTACTTTTCCTGTCTCTCCACAGACACACACCAAAGAGACAGTTCAAAAGAAACACACGCACCCTGGTCCTTTGCTGGTATTAGGCTTCACCCATCTGGGGCAGAGCAGCCCAGGCAGCCCAGAGCTGGAGCAGGTGATGGGAAGCCAGGACACACCAGGTGTCCCATGTGCCCACTGCTTCAGCTTCAGGACTGGCAGCCCACACCTTGGGTTACCTGAAGGACGGTGCTGCCATCCAGCTGGCAAGTAGGCTATAGAGAGCCCAGTTTATAAGTTCATAAGGATATTTAGGACAGAGAATGAACGAGTAATCACGTCTTGCAAGAGACGCTAAGAACTTGACAATTAACACTGGCGGTACGTAGGCTGACTGCAGAACCTCCCACTTTCTCAGTTCTATGGAACATGAACAAGTCCAGTGCCAGGTCTTACCCTTCTTAGCCTTAGCAGGGGGGTTTGAAGAGGATTGAAACAGTCTGGTATGGTTACTTTTCTTTCCATCATTTCCTTCATACCTGTGTGCCACAAACAAAAATGTGAATGGAAAGTAAATGGCTCATTAATGAACACACTTATGTTTGGGGCAGAATACTGAAGATTATCCAGCAATAAAATCAGCTTAAAATACCCATGAGTATCTTGTCACCTCCAGCAGAGAATGTCCTTGTGTGAGTGCCATGCTGTTTAATACATAAGGATTAATTTGCTAGGGCATAAATGGGTACTGAGGGGAACAAAATGCCTTTGAGAGAGGAGATGCTGAGGAGCTGCGAGGTTGCAAGACACTTCAGGTGCGAGCACAGAAGTGGCTCTGGCTGGTGACTGTGGCTCAGAAGGGTGAAAACACAGTGAACACAACAAAACACGGGCTGACAGAAGAGAAACCCAGTGATTAATAGAATGTGATGTACACTTGACTGATTTTAGTGCACACTTAGTGCATTTTGCACAAATGATTTATGTTAATTTTATACCTTCAGCTTGACCAGAAAAGTATTATTTGTATTACTCATCATGAAGGAGGAACTTTTTCCAAAGGAAAGCTAATTTTACATGTAACCCACCATTTGCAATTAGCCCAGCGTCCTTGCCTTTTGCAGATATAATGAGTGGTAAACTGCAAGGAAAGCCTCCTCTTACATCCCCTACCACCAGCTACAAATGCTCAGCAACACCGACTTCCTAACTGCTAACCGCTCGCTTATGGAAAGTTCGTATGTACTTATACATTAGCAAATGAAAATAATGCCTTGAACTTAGGTTCAAGTACTTTGGGCAGACTTTATAAGAAAAATAATTTAACTAGGAGTTGAGAAAGTATCCATTGATAGAAAAATTCCCTTGAAAGCCAGTATCTATTAGCACTGTGTAAAATATCCATCTTTCCCTCCTGATGTTCCTGCATTCAGATAATGATCTGAATCAGTTATTCATAAGAAGTTGAACTGTGCTAACATTTCCTTCTCTATAAACAAAAAAAATTAAAAAGGATCAGTAGGACTAGCACACGTGGCAAATGCTAAAACTGCTCTAGGGAAAGAAAGTATTCTTACTGTTTGTCTAATTGTGAAAAGAGAAGAATTACAGAAGTGCAGAGAAGTTCCTGGAATGATTCACTTTAACAAAAAATAAACCAAACACTCTTCACCCCCCCGCCCAACCAAAAAAAAAAAAAAAAGAAAAGCTAATTTCACAGAAAAAGGGGAAAAAAATCTGAATGAGTCAATTATACTGATGTTAAAATTATCAATATTGTAACTGCAGTTAAATCACAATTGACGTTTTATCAGGTCTAAACAGAAATTGAAAAGGTGCCTTGGTGGAGAGAGATGGCCATTATTTTTTGCCACTGTGTTCTTATATAGCCTTGCTGTCAGTGTCTCACATCCAGATTTGGATGGACGAAGACTGTACAATATAGCATGGATGGAAACCTCTCCACATGCAGATGGAAGGAACACTCCACCAGGCAGAGCTGCGGCACAGACGGACACAACCAAAGTGGGAAGGGCTGGACAGACAAACGGGTGGTGGGTCGGGACATCCCCTCTACCGAGCCCAGTGAGTCTGGTGCACTGTTATGTGCTCAGGGGATCTCGGGGCAGTGCAAGGTACCTGTTGCTGCTGAACTCTGCAATTTAAATGGAAGGAAAAAGTGCCAATCTAATGCTAGCAAGCATGCAAGAGATTGATTTCTGGATTCAGCAGGGCCAAGATTTCATGGCATTTTTCCCATTAGAGAATAACTGTGCTCAAAGCTCTAGCATTTTCTGGGTATGCTGATAATTTTCTGGGTACTCTGGTATTTTAAACACCACTTCTGGAACCACTTACAGCTGAGGTAATTCAGTTGACAATAAAACTGCACCTATTCATGCCAGCTGAAGGGCTAGTCCCATAGTCAACAAGCTAGATTACTGCTTGCAGAGAATTATGTATTCAGAGGATATATTTAAAATATTAAGAATAAAATGGTGATTTTTTTTCAATAATTAAAATTATGTAAAGCATAGTTTTGCTGTCATTTCTTGTATTTGTTCCTGGAACAAGTAAACAGACAGTGTTTGATCCTCCATTAAGGAGCAAAATAGGAGACTAGAAAGCTTTTCAAGCTGTAGCACAAGAGTTTCAAGTGGTTTTTTGATATTAAAATTTATCCAGTTTAATATGCAAGGCTGCCCCCCAGTAATTAAGCCCACAGAGACTGCTGATAGCTTCTACTGCATATAAGTATTAGCAACTGTATAAAACTGAAAGAGAAAAGGTCATTTTCCTCTTTGTGAGACGCACCATGGTTTATTAATAATGTCAAAGGTGAGGAAGTTCAGGTGATGTCACTCATTTCCAATAGTCAAAACCCTCCACTTTATGGAGTTGGTAACCTTACTTTAAAATAACATGCCCCTGGAATATTTAACATGTTTATACTGTCAAACGGTAACAGCTAACTCTTCAGGTGATCTGCCCATGTCTTCAACACTGCCTTGCAGTAACCTTAAACATCAGTTAATCAAAGCCTTTCCTGAACGAAGCAGTGGTATATTGATCTCAGTAGTTTTACCTGAATCCGGTTCAATGGCTTTAATTTCATTGAGCAGGTGATGTTAATAGATATTAATATTCAGAAGTAAACAAATTTGTTACTTCTAGGAAAAAAAAAAAAATATCTTTTAAATGGAGGAAAACATTAAGCAGGAAAATAACTTTCCTGTTTGAATATAGCTATTTCCAGATGTGAAAAAGGCAAATAGATATGTCTGCATGCAAATTTTTAAAAGGCTCAGAGAGGAGAATGAAGTTCAGGTTAAATATAAGTGAAAAACTTGGAGAAGCTTCCTATTTTCAGAGGAATATTTCTTATTTTTTATTTGTATGAATCACCAGAACCACTGCATGTCAAACTAGCCTTTAATTTTCAGAAACCAACTTTCACATTCATAATTTCCCTGCTGTAAGGGAATTCTCACTGGTTAAAAAGTGCCACAATTCCTGCTGGTGATTATTATTATGCAATGGAAGCAATTAAATGAGTAACTGTATTCATCCTATAATAGCAGTACTTTAACTTAAAAAATTATTTGCAACTTAGGAGTATTAAACAAATACAAACAACAGAGTGACAGGAAAAGGAATGGAGCAAAAGTTGAAGTGAAAAATGGCCGAGAAGGGGCTTTGCAAGACTTGAGGTTTTCAAACTGATGTTATTTTCTTCTTTTTTAACCTCTGAGACAACCTAGTAGTAACTCATGCTCAATAAAGACACCCCAAAGGACTTCCCTGCTCTTGTACATTTTACCATACTTGTCAAGACCAAAACTAATTTCTTTCATGTCATATAATCACAATGAGGAAAGAAAATACAAATG
Organism: Gorsachius magnificus; assembly: GCA_034008185.1. Lineage (NCBI taxonomy): Eukaryota > Metazoa > Chordata > Aves > Pelecaniformes > Ardeidae > Gorsachius > Gorsachius magnificus. The sequence continues at coordinate 26,482,485 of CM067083.1, read as the reverse complement.
AGAATTAATTTTATATGTAACTGCATGTGCGTGACATACATACCAACACTGGCAATTCCACTGGCAACAGGGAAATTTCAGATTGGAGAGACTGCAGAATTCTTGCATCTACTTCAAATATGGATGGTTAAATTAAACCTTCAGCTTCCAGTGACAGTGCCTCCCTCCCAAATAACAGCCATAGTATTCCCATGGTAAACTTTTCCAATAGTCAGCTAGCTACCTTCTTACTATACAACATACAGCTTCACCCTGGAAATAGGTTTGCTAACTTCAACTTCTAGGCAGGCCTTTGCTTGTCAGACAAAGGAGCATTCTAGTATGAGTTATCTCCCGCTCAGGAAGGTGCTCCCATATCAAAGTTAAGGTATCTCAATCCATTTTTCAATAACATACTCTGAGATTGTTTTAATTATTTTTTAAGTATGCATTTTCTATGTCAGCAAGATATATCCTGACTACTGTTTTTAGTTTGCATTTTTTTCCTGTATTTTTAATGAAAATTCATTCTCCTACCATTGCATTTATTGTAGAGTTTGTTGGCATCTCCAAATCAACAACAAAAAAGAATATTGAATAAATTTCGTTTGACTTGTGTTTTGAAGCATTCTGGAATAAAAGCAACAAACATTTGGGGCTCATCTACAGCAGGTGGGGAATGCCACACTGAAAAATGTAGCAGATGTTCAATTACATACAACCATGGATGAGAAAAAGGATACTGTACTCTTATCAGTTTATTTTAATGTTTTCACAAATTTCTGTGTTACATTTCAAGATATGCAAGGATTTTTTGAATAAAAACTTCTTTTTTTCCTGTCCTCTGAAATCTATCTTTGTTATGGTTAGTGAAAAGTAATGCTCCCCCTATGGAATTGCTTAGTCACTAATTTCTTACAAATTTGATTCTAATTTTTTGTCTCTACCTGTTGCACACAAAAAGATTATGTGATAGAGGGTTTTTTTGGAAAAGATTTAGTAAATCTGTAAACGACACTAATCTGTGAGTTGTATGGCCCCCTTGTTATTTTAACCACAACACGGGGCCTAGTTTTATGGAAAATACACATGGTGTGGCACACAGCCTAACACACAGGTTGGAGGGACACAAGATTTCCAAATGCTGGAGACAGCAGGTGATATTCAACTGGACCTACACTGATGATGCAGTTCTGCTTTAAGTTTTGCAAAACTGAGGCAATGAAGTACAAAAGAAGTGTTCTTAGAAAAGCTCAATGGAGAAAAAAAATATATATCAAAATTCAGCTCTGTGTGTAAATATCAGTATTTTAAGCTAAACATTTCCAAAGCCTAATTTCATATGCTTTTTAAGTTGTTCATTTCCTTGGTGCAATTTGATTAGGTCTTAAATTCACTGCAAAATCTGTGCATGGCATTTTTTGAGTATTTGTGTGACCTTTACCAGGAAAAGTATACTTAAGAACAGTTTCTGGTAGTTAGTCGAATACTGCGTATAAAGTAGCTTGGTAAGAAAAGCTGGTCAGCATTCCTTAATGAAAAATTTTATTCTAGGGTACTCTTTTTTTTAAGTGGCTTTTTTTTTTTTTTTTTTTTTTGAACAACAGCAATATGTCTGACAGCGGCACAGGTATTTAGGCCCTTGCAAGAGGATTTTCAGTATGCACAGTATAACTTTTGTAAATTGTCCAGCAGAACATATTGTTCTGCTTTAGCGTTTCAATATCTGTTTGCAGGAAGAAAGAAGAAAGGGTTTAGCCTATTTAAGACTGAAGGAGGGAATTATTATTCAGGTAGGAAAAGAAAGAAGTTGCTCAGAAAATCTGAACAATTTTATATATTTCTTTCTCTTCGACTGTATCTGCATTTAAATGCCTTTAGCCCATAATAACAGTCATTAATTTCCTGACCTGCTCAGCTGAATGCAGAAAGAGAAGAAACACTTTCCAGGAGAGTGAGAGTGTGAGCAGGCACACTTAACAAAATAGGGAGGAAAATGCTGTGAGAGTTTGAACTTCCAAGTGAAACTTGTAAAATACTAATTCATCTTTGTTGTCAATATAACAAAGAAACATAATTCAGGAAACCATGCAACATGGAGGGAAAAAACTACTTTTTGTATCTAGCAACTATAGTATTAGAAATATTTCTCATTCACCAGGTGGGGAGCAAGGCTCGCCCGACTAGGTGCCTGCCACATATGGTACCCTCAGCACCACAAAACTCCTGTTTTCTCCATACATTTTTTACATTCCATCCTCAGCCAGGACTGCCTTGGTGATTTAGAGAGATGATTAGGTTGCATTCCTGTTATTCCAAGTAAGGGAATCGATAGTAATTCACTTAGCTTTATTTTATAAGTGGCTAAAGAGATGCGACATCAACCTCCAAAGAGGGAGAACACTTCCTGTGCATGTAAGAACACTAATAATAAGAACTGGCTCAAGGTAACTGCCCAGCGAGATCTGTTTGGTAAAGCGAATTAATTATTAATAATTTTAAAATGTTTAACAATCTTTTAAAAAAGGGAAAATATAGCCTGGAGAGCAATATCAAACCCAGGCCCTATTAAAGCCATGTGAGAAAATAGAAATATATAGCACAGATTTTTGTAACCTGAAAGAGATGGTGAAGATAAATTAATTAATTCAAAGCAGAATCTTCTCAAATTCTGAAAAAGTTTAAATCCACTTTGCAAACTGGTTTCTTCTCTATTCAACACTGGAACTTAAACTTTGGGCTCAGATATACTGCTATGGAATAAGTATGTTACAGAGACAAAAATACAGAGGAAAATTCCTTTAACAGAAGTATGGGTTCTGACTCACTGCACATATAGACAAGTGACAAATCAGTTGACTTGTGAAATACCCTCAGCAGGTTACACGTTTCAGATCAAAGGGCCATGGCTGGATGGAATAATACTCTGTATTTTCAGAAATACATACTGTACTTCCTCGGTTTCTTCTCTGAAGATCTCCAAGGGCTAAGCACGTAATACTGAATAACCTTTACTGGAAACTCTTTGCAGCTGGTACAAGATTCACTGAGAGAGACAATCTGAACCACAGGAGATGGTAACATCCTTTAGATCCAGCTTCTGAGTTAGGAACTGCCTTATTTCTAAATCCATCAGCTTGCTTATTCATGGAGCAAATTCTTTAGCGCGAATATCCTCCAAAAGCAAACTCCTCTACTGCTGCAGCTAGCAAAACCAGCATTCGGTCCCAAAAGATCTATAGGCTGATTCAAGCCATGATTTTCAGGCTACTTTGCTTAGCATTAAGCAACACCTTGGTTCCAATAATGTCCATTCCTTCCCCACCCCTCTAAAGCTGTTCTACAATTTTCTTACTTCAAATCCCAGCACTTTCAGTTTTGTCAAGGAGTGAGCCTGTTATTAAGAGGTTTCAGTTGGCTTAAACTATTGAGTTCCCCAGGATAAGAAATCAATAACCATTTAATATTTAAGCAGCTTACAAGCAACAATTGAGCTCTAGATGTGGCAGCAGCATTCCAACTACAGACAATTTTTGATAATCAAAATGCTAGAACTAGCAGGGTATTAGCATGTATTATGCTTATCTCTATTTGAGGACCGAGTATCTCACTTACAGGATAAATACTGTTAATGGTGCCTTCCAATATTTACTTTTTTCCCCACTGAGTGCATCCTGGTTTGGTCTGGATGAGGTAAATCTGATTTGGAGCATATCATCAACAACATAGCTTTAAGAAAAAGACAACTCAGAAGTCAAGCAAAGCCTGAGCGGCAAGTGCTTCAATTACCTCTTCCAGTAAAGCAGGTATTTTTGATCAATTAATCACCAGCAGGTGATCCATATCTGTTTTGTTCTCTCAGGATACACTTTGCTGTGGGTCAGTTCCTGAGAATATCTTTCATGACTGCTGAACAGAGCACTTAAAAGAGAGTTTATGTGCCAGCCATCTAAATGGATCAAGATGTTATGGACAGGTTGGGAGTTCAGCACTAAGAAACTGCATACGACATAATAACATAATCTATGTATAGAGATACATATGATATGCCTTCACACACAGATAGATCCTTGGGTCTCGGAGTATCACTAGCAGAAAAGACAGCTCAAAGTGCAGGTTAGGCAGGAAAAAGAGCTCAAGCAAACCCCTATGCTGGCCCCAGCTTAAGGGCTTTCCTCTGCATCCACGTATATACATTGACACATAGTGATATGAACAAGCATTTTCCAAATATGTTTTCACTTCCAGTAAGTACTGAGAAGTAATCCCTGTAGGAACAGTTTAAATAAGTATTAATGTATATAATTCCTGTCTGAAATCTTTAAGATCATGGACAAATTTGGCAGGGTAGGTATCTTTTCACATTGATACAGGAAGGCTTAAAAGCAAAATAATCCCTACTCCTTTATAAGCGGTGTGAATACTTTAACGGTGAACACATTCTTTCATTTTAAGGGAAATCAATATGTTATTTATTCCAAGCCTTTAAGAAGAGCTAAGAAGCCTGAAACAAGGATTGTCTGGAGATAAAGAGCGTGGGTCCTTGTAATCCTCAGTTTGCCTTTCTATCCTGAGAAAACGTACTTATTTGTTGCAGATAGTTGGCTGCTCCATGAACATCACTAATCTGTTGACTGTGTGAATGATCAGCAACGTCTGAGTTTCCAAGCAATACCGTTTCCCTGAAAACTCTCATTAGGAACTATTTTTGTCATCTACCAGTGCAATGAAGATATTGCTGCAACACAATGTACTAATCAATTGGCAGTGTCCTTGCCTGGGTGGTAATTCTGTTTATTTTCCTGTAGTCTCCTCATGGCAAAAAACAATTGAATTGAGAGTAAAGAAAACAGTCAACTACAATTCCTTGATGATTTCTGCATGTGTCCCCAGTTTGCTTTCTCTGTAATTTCTCACTACCTAGCTACTTGGGTGTGAACTACTCAGAGCATGTCCTCCAAGGTGCACTGTTTGATATTTGCCTATGAAAAAAACCTTTAATTCTTATGAACGCTTGGTTTTTAAAATTGCTTCATGACTTTGAGCAAGTATTTGTCAGCTTTGAGTAGCTCCAGAAGAGATTATGTTGCTCATGATCTGCAAATGACTGGGCACTCCCTACTGACTCTGCAACATTTCTCAGTTGTAAAAGCAATCCCAGTGATTCCTCGGGGTCTCTGAGGATGTGGTACGATCTTCCAAGGCAGGTGAAATGGCAGCTTTATTTAGCATTTACAGGGGTTGAATAAGACTCTATCAGCAGTCTTTTATATAAGCAAATGTCCAGTGACAAATAGTTCCTGGTAGTATCCAGCCTCTAACATACATTTGTCAAGGAAGCCAAGCCCAACAGGTGGTCTTTAACCTGGTATCAATCAATAGAACAGCAACAGCAGCTAATCACATGCATTACTGGAAAACTCTGGGGAACAAAATGTGGAGAGTCAAGAGGGACCTAATAGCTAAGATGCTTGGTTGGGAGTCAGAAATTTTCTACTCATAGACACTGTTTGCTGGTACCCTCTTTGGTGTGTGCCAGCATATGGTGGGAAGAACAATGCCGTATGCAAAGCCACCAGCAGTCTCCAAGAAGGAAAGCCCTGGGTGCAGCCATTCAGTATTCTGAGTAACATGCTCCGATTTCCAGCTATCCCAGATGTAGAAAATGGAGATCCAGATGCAATTTTGTGTTTCTTGCAGAGCAGCCAAAATCACAATAAAACCAGATTAGATGAGAAATACCAATAAAAATTCATTTCCTTGATAACACTGCCAGCTCTCACTCAGGATTTAAGGGGTGTTGCTTCTGAGTGTGTGCCTGCATATTACATTTGTACTAGCAGGAGACAAGGGGCTGACTGCTACTCGCACTATGTCTAAGCAGGGATGAGGATTTGAGCTCTAGTAAATAATTTGGGGGGTGCTAAGCATCTGTCTTTGCTGCTGAACTCTGTAGTCTGCTTTCCCTGTAAAGCCACGGATTTTTTTTTTTTTTTTTAAAAGGACACTATGGCAGCTGACTGTATATCTCTGCTCTGGACATATTTCTGTCTCTAAGCATTTAGTACCTGTACTCATGGTATTATGAGCAGAAATATTTCCTCTAGGCACTTGCTAACTCAAGAGGCACAGGTGAAAGATACTTGCAAGCAGGATGATCTATGCTACTTTTTTCCCAAATTTAGAGCATGACTTACATAAATAAACCTTCTCCAGTTGCTGGGGTGTTATAAAGATGTCTAAGCACAGATTGGGGAGTGCATTTCTGAGCTAACACTTGGATCTCTGCAACCTACAGCATTAAGACACCGACCCACATGGACCTGCAGTTTATCATTAGTAAGGTATGCATTATGTTAAGGTTAACTTAGTCAGAAGAGATGATACATTTGAGATCCATTCCACGTGGTATTTGTGGTCAGAACTCTTACTACAGAGACTTACTAGTAGAGTTTTCCAAGAGAAAATAGTTACTATCATGTTTACTGGTCAATTACTGCTAATGAAAACAAATAACTGGCTTACTTAAAGTAATTACAAACCTCTTGCTAAGAAACAAAAATTAAGTTAAGCAAGCACAACTCATTCCTTCACCATTTCCCCACTGGCAAAATAATTAAATTACATTTTTCAATTTTAAAGTATGCTTAGCATAAATTATTGATTTTATTATAATATCATTATTGAATAGTCTACAATTTTTTAGGAGTTGCAAAAGCTTTCACAACACCAGATTCTCACCACACCTGATTTAAAAGCAGATGAACATATGAAAATGGTTTTACTTGAAACTGCCTTCATATCCCCACTAGCTACAGAAGCATTTTGCAGATGTTTTCTTTTATACAGGTATTTGCCAGCTTTTTCAGGAACAAAATGACAAAGAGGAATGCAAATCTACCTCATCATGGTGAACAATTTTATTTTATTTTCCTCTGATCATGACAGCCTTCCAGAAGAACAAGAAAGCAGAGATTTTTTTAACAGAGGGCTTCCTTTTTGCAAGTTATTATTTTCCTGCTACCATTAAAAGAACTTGATGACCAGACCTGTATATTCTGAAATCCTATCCTTATTTCCTTTAATTTGATTCGTTCAGATTTTTCCTAATTCTTTCAGATTTCTTTCTAAACTGTGCTCTTTGATGCCTACCTGGGACTTAAAATGCTCTTTATACTGCAACAACTCTCTTTGGAAGGTTCAGGGTCCTTAGGAAAGTACGAAGCTGTCTACATATAGGTCACGTAAAGTCCTGTCACCTGAGCTCCCCACCCTCCAACAGGTTTGAGTTGATTTGAGCTAATAGAATGATATAGCTGCATACGTTCAACCTCTCTTTTCTCATCTTCCTCCTCCTCCTCAAATGATTTAACTGCTGGGTCATCTTAATAATTCCTGTAATCAAACTTTGTATCAGAGCCTTTGACCATTTGCACTTGGATTTACTGCTGTTTGGATTTGTATTGTTGTATTTAGCTTTTCTAAAACAACTGTGGTGTTTTATGGTTTTGGCATAACACAGATATTGAGATGTCTTTTTTTCATCATGTCTCAAGTATGTCAACTAATCAGCATTTCTATTTCATGGTTAGAGTCTCCTAGCAACACAACTTTATCTTAAACTGACCCTTGTTTTAGAGACCCTGTGCCCAGAGCATATTACATCTCTTCTTTTTCTCAAACACACTTAGTACTTTTCCTTGTTCTCATTTTGATTACCTATCAGTTTATGTTTATCGTCTTGCCTGGAATAAAGCATCAGAAATATGCTAACATATAAACTCAAACTACTACTTCTGGTAGTTCCCTTGCAAATGATCCACAAGTCTGTCACTTAGCAAACCCTTCCATTAAAGAAAAAAGAAGAAGAAAAAAAAAAACACCAAACAAAACCAGAAAAAAGGTCCCAGCTGTCCCAACCTTACGAGCTTGTGGGAAAAGGCTCATAAACTGCACAACTGGAGTACTGCCTTCCTCAGGACATGGGGAGCTTGCAGCCTCTCACACTTCCAATGACCAGGTGACCAAGGGGGAGAGAAAGACCCAAAGGAGAGCCTGAGAGTCACCGTGCAAGGAAACAGCAGCAGCAGCCGAAAGCTGCTCTGGGCACACTTCCCTGGAGCACAGGACTCACAAAAAGCCCTATACAAACACTCACAGCCCCTGCCTGAGTTGCATGTGAAGGACCAATGCAGCTAAAACTCTCTGTTCAAGTTAATAGTCCTTCTGGGCCACCCTGACAGTGAAGTCAAACACTGAAGTTGCAGAGGTGCAAAGACATGAAAATTATTATTTAGGAGAATCTGGTTCCAGCAGATTTCAGTGAATATGGCGTATATACAGCTTGATACTGGCTCACAATTTCTCTTTGATTTTAATGAAGTGCATGGAAACTTTTACAGCACCCTGTTATAGAAATCTCTCTGTCCCTCTGATTCATTCCCCTTCTTTTTTCTAGCTGGACAAAGAGAAAGGCAGATCTACCTGCTTTGCATCCAGTGAGAAAATCAGATGCTGAAGAGATGGGGAGGCTTTGGAAATAGAGCAATTAGTGCAAAGGAAGAATGGGCAGGAACCAAAAAAAAAAAACCATTCAAATTTTATAATGCTGACAGCTTCGTGGAGGATACCTGCACCTCACAGTAAGTCAGAGCAGCCTACTTCACTTGATTATTTATAGCCCTGATTTCCAGAACTTCAGATCTTGCCAGTTCAGTCAAAAGTGGAGAATAGCTTTGACCCGCCTCTCTCACAGTCCAAGGCATATAACGCACACATGCTATTTGTTGGGGGGGGGGGGGCGAGGGGGGGGAAGCGCATTAGCTTTGTCTGGATGCTACACTTTCATACCACACACACAAATTTAGGCTTATAGATGTTTCTTGAGCCCTGTTTTTTCAGGCTCTCATGCAAAAAAAAATGTTGTTTGTGTAAAAGCTAGACAGATAAAGTGAAAGACTTGTATGGTACCAGCAAAGTGGCTTAGGTAGCCATGACAACCACGCCAGTGCTTATAAAACTTCCCTTCTTCATAATCTTTTTTGCAGTTTAGATAACACACATGTGAGCTGTAAAAAATGAGTATCTGATCTACAGCAATAAAATGAAAAGTAAAATGTTCATAACATCCAAAATAGTGGAAGCTGGCACACTGACAATTGTTTGGTGCCATTAGCAACAATAGTTTTGTCCAGCTTCTGTAGGGACTCCTCAATGTGTCCAGGCTTAAGAGAGACCTACAGCCTTTCCCCAGATTTGGGGGTGAGCAGGGAAGGGAAGGAGAGAAAGGGTTAACATTGCTTTTAAGGGAAGAAGATCAGACACTAAATACACGTAAGCATATTATAAATGTATTCAAATTCTCATGTACTTACAATTTCCTTCAGCACTTGATATCAGGAGGGCTCTGCTGTTCTAGCCCCAACAGAAGGGAGACCTTCTGCATGATTTGTGGGTTCCCACAAACCATCCTTACTTTACAAGGAATCAGCATCCATATTTTTCTTTCTATCTTCTATACTCATTGTTTTTTCACTTAGTTTTCAGTGTGGAAATTTAAAATCCTTCTCTGTCTTATCATACACAGGTGGAAACCAAAGCACACCAGAAATAAATATCCTTCTGTACCCTAGAAAGGAGTTAATGTATTTGCTTCCAGCAAAAAGGGAATGACTGCTGTCAATAAGACAAATCACCATCTTTCTAATCAAGTGATAAAGTCAAGAAAATTGCAAAGTCTACCAAAGAGTCATACGTTGTTTCAAAGAAAAAAAAAGTTTGGCATCTGGACTTTTTAATAACTGAATTTACTTACATGTACATTATTATAGTTAAGAAGTATCATTTACTGAGGGAAAAAATAAATAAGACTTTTCTTTCATAATAAAATATCTATGGCCAATATGTTCATTTTCTCTTCTTTCTCTTGGCTAAGAATAATTCACTGACATCCATAAGAATTCCCAAATTTTATATGATACTGAACTTACAAGATCTCCATCACCAGTCTTGAGGAAAGAGCTCCATCTTCTGGGAAACAGCCCTGCAGTGGTCAGGGAGGGATGGGTTCTGATGGATCATCGTGTCTCTTCTCCAGGATCACAGGACAAATATCAGAGTTTTTTGAGAGATGTGCAGGATAGTTCATCTCAGACATCAATCTCCCGTGATCTGGTTTGTAGACGGCAGGACTGTTAATGCAAAGAAGAGGGGCTGAGTAAACAGGGACTTACCAGCTAATCCACTGCAATAAAAACATCTCAAGAAAAATCAGCAGGCACAGCAAAAGGAGCATTTTGCCCAGAAGCCCAATGGTGAGGCAGCTGAATAACCCAAATCCATGATCAAGCTGGTATAGAATACAAACATCATCTTTAGGATGACCTCTGTCACAAGCAAGTTCCATAGTTCATGTGATGGAAATTATGAGAAATTACTGAAATGGCTCTAACCCTTTAAAATTAGCAATAGCAAATATAAAAATATTTACCAAGTTTAATACAGCATAGCAAATATCTAAGAAGGCATGTTCTCCAGCAGGTAAAGACTAGAAGTTTGCTACTAGTTCTACATATTGGAAAACATTGTCTCACGATTTGGAGTACTGTATTTAACAACATATATAAATGGCAGTTTTGAATGGAAGCTTTGCATTTCTTTTCAGCTCAAAAGCATCTACATAGTGAATTTTCTTGTTCCCATTAATCACAAATACTGTGTTACGCAAAGGCTGTGCATATGTTCCATACACTAGTGATGCTTAAGAGACTTGTTAGGGAGAAATCAGTGACTTAAAGTTGTGTTATTTCATCAGATGTGATTCTGCTTCAGCTGCATAAAATTTAACTGAAGTCAAATAAGCAAATAAAGAGCCAAATCATCTTCCCATCAATACCAATTCTTAAGAATTTTCTGTTAATTATGTACAACACAGTTGCTTTTAGTGTTAGGCATGCAGTCATTTTTATGAAGCTTTCAACAACACTGGGATAACTAGCTTCATCTTTAGATTCCTGTCTACTTGCTCATTAGCTACAGAAAGAAGATCTTAAAATATCTTCAGGGTAACTGATCTTATTAAATGTCTCCAGCTTTTTTTCAGAAAATAATGGGCCTGAAACTAATACAATGAAAAGTAAGTTCCCTGGCTGATCCCAGGGAGTTGTGCATCGTTCTTCTGGATCAACCTGTAGGGAAGGGGACTCCTATCAGGCAACAAATGAGGACAAACAAGCATTCTTAGAGGATGCTCATGATAAAAACCTGTCTGTACCACCACCTGGTATCATTTAGGTGTGGGAGTTCTCCAAGAACACCAATAAGAGTACATTTACCCTTACTTCTGGGGGGTGGGATTTTGGGGCATGGGGGCATGTATTGGGTTTTTTTGTGGTTTTTCTTTAATGATACTGACTTTAAGGCTTTGATGTGTAGTTTCACTTGTAGCACATTGATTTACCTCATGGTAGAAAAAAAAACCCAAGCTGATTGTAGAGCAACGAACTATTTGAAGATGTTAGTGTTTTTCTGATTGCAGAATATGTCACCAGATTGATTTAATCGCAGGTGATGTTTCATGATTTTTCTTTTTCTGCTACATGAATTGAATGAATTGCATTGATCTCCTAACTCACATAGAATATTTTCTCTCAGTTAAAGCCAGAAGACAAATACTTCAAGAGCAAGTATAATTCCTAATTGGACTGAGACAGTCATAAAGAGAGGGTCTGCAAAAGGCATTGTCTAAAATCCCTGCTCAAAGCAAGGAATGAACAACAGAGCAGCTTCACTCTACAAAGGAATTTCCAGTCTTTGTAAAATGTTTTCACCCTCTTTTTTGTCCCTCTCCTTGTCTGCCCCTCCAACTTATAGGTAGAATCAGTGTCAGAGATTTATGCTTAGTTTAAACGTTGTCTCTCCTAGCTCCTACTCAAAACGTTATTCTCAACTTTTGCTGAATTTGGTACAATGCTCTTGTGGCAGCTGGCACCAGCTTTTAACACCTTCAAGTTTCAGGCAGATTCTACCTTTCTACAAGAGCTCTCCAATTTCTCTTTTACTACAGCAACCACACTGTCTGTGAAGTCTAATGGAGCCTAATTTTTTTAAATCACCATTTTTTCCCCCCACCATTTATTTACCATGGGGCTTCAAAAAGAGGGAGAGGAAAAGCAGAGGGTCTACTTAGGAACCTGCACAGACTTCTCTCCCCCCCTGTTTCTCCCGCTACCTGGTTATGGGAAGGTCAGTCTCAACGACTGTTCAGAAAGAATATGGGAGCTGCTCCCTCTGTCCAGAGCTGTAGCAAGGGCAAGGAGGAAAAGGGCATCGAATATCTGCCAGCCCCCTGGGAAACTGCAGCCTGGCCTGAAAGGCTGCTGGCTTGTCGCTGTTGAGATGCATGCCAAGTCATGAGAAGTTGCCCCAGAGAGGAGAGGGAGGACAAGGGAGAAGGGCAAGGAAAGGACAGTACATGCTGTGGTGCCAAAGAACCCCTCTTCAGCACTGCCTGTACTGGCCGAGGCGTTACCTCCCTCTGTGAGGTGCCAGGAGCTTGTTGTTTCTGCAGATGACACCAAGGCACATCCATCTTTCCTCCAGAGACTGTTGCCTGGTCCTTGCAAGAGATGTGTTTCACACAGTGTCCTCCCTGCCTGCCATCCCAGCGTTACCTGGGAGGCAGAACACCATCTTTATTTGCCATTTGTTACAAAATCAAGTGCTGTGTCATGCAAAAGCTTTGTCTGCAAAGTCAAGGAGAGGTTGGAACTGCCTAACTTGCCAACCGAAAATAACTTTTTGCCGAGGTTTAATCGATGAACTTGAAAAGATTTGCTGATCCAGACTATAAAATACAATTTTAGCTCCTCATCCATGGTGCAATCAGTTCTTTGTACCACAGATCAACAGGGAAACCCCCACTCCAACATAACATACACAAATAGCAAAACCTACTAAACAAGTATTTTATTAGTACTCCATAGTAACGCTGAACTGTTTTTGCTGTTTCCAGAAGTCATATATTTGTATGAGGAGGCAACAGTTTGCTTTCTCTATGTTTATTATTCGTGTGGGCAAAGAAGATAAAGAAAAAAGAAAGATATCCCCATCATTGCTACAGCAGCTACATTACTGCGTTATAGGCTGAGTTGCAATGTTTTCCTGCACCTTTTTATGACACAGCTTCTTGGACAGTGGAACTCCTGAGGTGTTGCATTTAATTTAACAGCCTGCGTAACTGTTGGAATTGTGTCACATAAATAGCGAGCAGAAACAGAGCTTTTAAAATGACAAATCACCCTTTTCCCAGGGATTTAGGGCAGAATTCTGTTCTTCTCTCAAAGGCAAAAATCACTTAAACTTTTTCTCCCTACCGGTTCACGTAATTTGTTTTTGGTTAAGTATGTTATAGTTGAGGATGGTGTTACCTCCAGCCACCCCACACACACGATCACATTTACAAGACCATGTACCAGGCCTGATTCTGGCTGTCCCCTTTTCCAGGGATGTCCCAAGGGAAACTGCCACCTGCCCTGTGCCTGCTGGAGCCACATCCGTTGCCTGCCAAGAGAACTGCTCAGGGGCCTCTCAGCAAGCTTTGCTGCCTATGTTCTAGATGAAGTAAATGACTTGGAGCATAGCGAAGCACTCAACAGCCATGGGCTTGATGCCGCCAGGGAGTAAACGCCCGTGTGTTCGGCACCAAACACATCAGGAGAAAATATTTGAGGAGAGCTGAGCCAATGCCCTGCTGAGAACAGCCATACATTCTTTTTTTTTTTTCAATCAGCTCCTGCATCTCCTGTACTCAGCAGAGGTTTGAAATCAGGAGATCAATTTTGAAAAATAAAAATTCAAATATTTACCCTGCAAACGCAAGCTCTGCAAGGGCCTGAGCATATAACTGTAAAATAAGAAATTAATGCTAAAACAAAAAATGCAGTACAGTATTGTTAGTGTTGAGTCAGACACCCACCAAATGCCAGGGCTTTGCCGTGGGAAGCACAAGGTGTCCTGTAATACCTCAGCAAACACACCACGTTGGGAAAAACAAAGGCTGCACCCCACTGGCTTTAAGGTGTAGCTGACGTATGGTATATTCTGCCTCATCTACAAGTCATTTTGTTGCCTGTTTTTGCCTAGCTGTTCTTTTTTCAACATGACTTTAGAAGAATGATAATTTTAAAATAACCATGGGCTCCTTTTCAACTTTTCCCGACTAACACGAGAGGCCCATACTAAAGTACATCCACTAGAATCAATTATAATTAGGCACATTTTACCGCCTCCTTTTCCCAACCTCTAAAAAGGGTTTTCCTCAGAGGATGGAAAATTTAATGAAATTAAAGGTCCCACATCACACATAGGTTATGATTTCTTTTATACCACCGCCTCTGCATTTTACATCCCACAGCGACAGGCTAAAGGCACTCACGCTTCCCAGAGGTTCCTTTTCATAGAGACAACAGAAACCTGCTGAAAGGGGAAACTGAGGCACAGAGAGGTGACTTTACCTGCCCAAAATGTAGCAAACAAACAGGAAAAGGTACATATTATAAATCTTGCAGCCCCAGCACACTGCTAGCTTGCTTTCTCTGAATCTCTAAGCATCTGAAAAGGGTGTAATAAATTGTATTCCACTTTATTGAGGCAACACTTGACTTTAAACCTCTTGTAGTGTAAGATACGTATCCATGGCATTGCTCCCATCAGGAAGACTTGCCTGACTGAAACCTGAAGTGACTGAAATTCTAGGATTTGGAATAGAAGTCTGAAGGCCATGCCCTGATCATTAGGAAATACCAGAGAATTCATACCTATTACACATTCCAAAACATGGCTATTTTGTTGAGAGCTTTGCAAAATCTAGGCTCACAAAATGTGCAGGAATGCAACAGACTAATCTATCTTTTTTAAAGACTCTTAGAAAATTAGCTCCCTAAGCCACTGCCCCCTAAACCAGGCATCCTTTTTAGTTCTTGTACCACTGGACAAGGGTTCCTCAGTAGGAAGTAAAATAGAGAGGCAAACGTGCACCGCAGTCTGCAACCCCAGCATCAGGTATTTAAGCTTTGCAGGAGTTTGAGGCAGTGGTGCTTCCTATCCAAGAACTCAAGGGGGAGAGAGACACTGAGCAGGGGCTGCTTCTGAAGGAGAACAGCAGGTGAACAAGGTACCATACCAAAGGACACTGGCAGAGTGGCTGAATTGTCCGTATCCAAGGAAATCTCAGCAACTGGGGAAGATGATGTGTCGGCCAAGCTACCAAAACAGGGAAGACGCTGCTGCTGCCACGTGGGTAGCAAATTTTTAGGGATGCACATGGAAATATCCTCATGCTTTTCTCCCAATTCCTGCAATCCAGTAATCTGTTTACGTACATTCTCTTAAAATATTTCTGCTGACCCATAAGCTACTTCTTACCTGAGACATCATGCAATGAATGTTAAAACAGAGATGATGATCACACTGAAGTTCCTGAAAATTCCCCCAGTGCCACTCTGCAAGAGCTAAATGTTAAACCATCCTCCTTTCCTGCTCACAGAAAGACATACCGCTCTGATTTGAAAATTCAGATCATGGTGTGGTTTAAAGTCAGAGGGACATATAAAGGTACTAAGTTTCCAGAAAGACTATGGCTGGGATCATCCACTGCTCAGCAACTGGAAGAGGATTGAATCATGTGCCTCTGAAATTGGTTAAAAAAAAAAAGTTATTGACTCTGAGGGCTACAGGGTCAGACCTTATATTCAGTATCATATATGAATGGAACCTTACCCTGCAACCACATGAATCAACAGTAAGCTTTTCCCTGTCTCCTCTACCCCATTTCCCCGTAAAAAATATGATGACTATAGAATGATGGCTTTAGAATTCAAAATACAGGGTCCTCTTTGTTGTCAGATAGAGAATGACAAGACAAAAATGAGAGAAGTTATTACCTATAGTTACCAAAAGGCTATTTATAATCATTTGAGGTTGTTAGCAGGTTGGCATGCCTGACTCATATAGGCTGTACTGCAGCTATCCCTCCATACTCATTAAAATTATCTCATTTTGACAGAATTTCAACAAACTCTGGCCCAAACAATTACATGCTTTTCCACAGCAATTTTGAAATTCTGAAACACCTGGAGATAAGTGGAAAAACTGTTAGCTGTCTATCAGCAGAGCTCTTTAGAGATGGAATAGTACTGTCTTTCTTAACATTTCTTTGAGATAAACTATTGATATACAATAATACAAAGTGCATGGTATTAGAAAGAGTGAAAGCAAAGACTTCATGCCAAATGACTGCTTTTGGGCTATTGAAGTTCTGTGAGCTACTCAGGCTCCATGAAGACCGATTTTTGCAGTTAAGAAATTAGGTATTGTGTTTCTGGGGAAAACGCTCTCAGTGGCTGTAAGTGAGGCACCGGAGGAAAAAATTAATCATGCACAGTCAAATGCATTTCTTTAAAGGAAAAGGATGGCCATTGTACAACCTGCACACAGCCCAGCTCTGAGGCTCCTTTTGTGCTCCTCTAATGAAACGAAGAGCAGAAATGCTGTCGGCTTTCTGAGGGCGGTGGGGAAAGAACACCATTCCCTGCCTCGCAGCATCTCTCAGGAGAGGTTACCTGAGCACAGTCCCCTATATGTTATCCACAGCATTTTCTCCCTTGCCTTTCCCGTTTTTGAATCTATAGAATGTTTAAAAAATTTAAAGCTTGAGTAGAGTTTGCCGCCGAGCTCCAGGTATTTATTTGTGAATGTATGTGGGGCACTTCTCATAAAATGTTGCTGTGGAGACTAACCAATAATGGATAACCAATACCAAACCCTTCTCAAAAGGTAGCGGCCAAAAGATCTGAAAGCCACTGACACCACAATAATATCTGGAAAAGGGAAGGAAAAAAGGAAGAACAGTGCAGTTTGGTCACATATCCCTGCTTAATATTCCCACCTGCTTCCTAAGCCAAACTGAAAGGAAGCAGGAACCACATTTTACAATAAGAGGCCATAAACAAAGCACTTTCAACTATGGGTTGTTTCATTACCAGCTTGTTTATGTGGAAAGTAAATAGCTTGTTAAAAGTACCTTCACTACCCTTCAATCTGGATGTCTGTAACAAACTGCGGAGTGGCATAGTCTGAAGACTTCTGTAACTGGCATTATTGCTATCATATTTGACATTTTAAGGGAGAAGACACTCTCTCACTTTTAAGAAGTAATACAATTTGAGGGCCACTTACATCCCTCTGTAACCTTTATCTGGACATACATTTCTCCAGGGAAATATAAATCAAAAAATTTGTTTGTCAAATAGCTTAGACCAACGAGTCCTAGACTATAAAGCATACAGAATCCCAGGAGCTTTATGGAAGTGGGCCAGTAGCAGCATGCAAACAACAAAACATAAAAAAGCCCGGAATATGCTTTTCCTGCTCAACCAGTTCATTTCATTTAGTAAATGGACACACTGCAGCTCTTTCTCCTTTTTGCATTCACTACTTAAGAACGTTCTGACAGGGGAGCTTTGCTGTCGGGCATGAAAGGCTACGAAGTGAATATTGGAAGAGATTTAGAAAAACTGCATTTTACATGGTTGTAATATGCACTGGCACCAGACAGACAATTTTGAATACTTATATTTATGTGGTTCATGTAGGAAACTTATCAAGTAACTTCCCTATTCAGGGAAACCAGCTGGACTTTTGAAATTCTTTACTGAACTACTTCCTAGTGACATGCCACTTCTAGGTGATTCTTGGTCTGTCCTAGGTGAATAATTCTGAACAACAAAACTTTATAGCAGTGGTGAGCCACTTGCAAACAATTTACAGCGGTAAAGAGTAGATCTGAAAAGTCAGTTTTCTCCTATGCTTACTTATTTACCAAGTTTGGCTTAAAAGGAAGCACTTTGGACTCGCATGGCCTATAGCACTCACTGAAGAGTCAGCTAGGCTGACTCTTCCGGTGTTTTGGGTAAAAATGAGGAGACCCAGTACCATTGGTGTGACTTGTCACAAAACAACAATAAAACCAGAAAGATGAGAACAGGATGTTTCTCAGTTTCTTATATATGCTTACGGAGTATTATTTTGACAAAGCATTTCCATCAGGAGAGCCCTGTGTACCATGAGCTCACTGCTGCAGATCGTAGGATTTTGCAAGAATAAACCATGGGTGTTCACAGTAAGTAAACCAAAATTCTGGCGGCAGCTACACCAGACATTCAAAAGTCAATCTGGGTTTATAAAGATGTAAAAGGAACCATAACTAATGCTAGATATAACCTAGATAACCCTACAGCCTTATAGCTGCTGTTTCCAGGGAAATGCTAATCACACAGGATATTTTCTGGACCAGAGCATGGTTTGACTTCCATACAGGTGTATATAGTCTACAAGAGCATCACAGACAAATCCACGTCCAAAACAATAAGGAGTTACCTGCAGGATTAAACGCAGTTTCTAAAGGCACTATTATTTAAAAAAAAAATAGGACTGTCCTATTCTGATGTTCTATGTATCTTTCATAATCATTTATCTTCTAATAATAAATGGCACTGGAAACACATAAAAGCTAAAAACATCAGTATACTAAGTTTACCCAGGCAGTTTGAAAGGCCCTTGTCTTTTGAGACTGCTTGATTAACAAAAAGTTTTGATAGATACAAGAACCAGAGACTTTGCATGAAAGCAGAGAAATAAATTGATGCAGATCACAGTGGAAGCAGATAGTTAAGACTTATTTCAACTTTTCAAAAACTTAATAAAAAAAAGACATTTCAAAATGTTACCTTTCCAACGCCTCCCTATCCCAGTTTGTCTTGTACCAAAGTGCTGAGGTCAGTTACTTGTGCTACAAACACATATTAACTTGAGCAACACAGGGAAATACCCGTGATCAATAATACAGACCCTGTGGGCACAAAACCAGAACAGCAACAACAGGCTGGCTGTACCTGAAGGAAAGAGGAAAGCGCCACATATACTTTTAATAACTAGCAAAACATTCTGACCAGTATGAAAGTAATGTTACTTAACGCCATGATATGGGTTAAGTCTTACAAAAGACAAAAAAAAGCTGTCCAACATTATCACATTAGTGACCTAAAAACCATGAAGTGCTAAATAGGAGCTCCATGGTAAAACACCAGAAATGCAGATGACCTATCCCAGTGAAAATTCAAAGTCAAATGCTAATTTGTCTTTAAATAAGTCATGATTATATACTATTAAGTCAATTTGCAAACTAAGCTTAAAAGATGCATAATTAACAAGATGTCTGGTCCACATTTATCTGTATGAAAATATTCTTAGCTCTCCTGTGTATCTCCTTTCCTGTACCATGTCAGACATGCGCTCCTTACCTCGCATCAAAGGTCTTCTGCTCTTATCCCACCTCCCGAGGTCCCCGAAATAAAAAATTGGCTCATGTCCTCTCCCAGCCAGTACTACTAGTCTCAAATACATACTACTACTCTATATTTACCCACAAACCCCATATCTGTATTGGTAGGCCCACATCTAATATCCTTTGGGATGGTAATGAGAAAAGCTGCTTAGGTGTCCCTCTGATTATTTCCCTGAAAGATGACTAAAATACAAGGCTTCTACATGAGATGCAAAAGGAAGTTTTTTGCTCATAACCCAGCCGCATGCTGTTTGCTCAGTGTTTGCAGTAGTAAGCAAAGACATTTCTTTGAGATGGATCATTACTGGAGGACACTGGAAATAAAATTTATTTTGTGCTAATCATTGAGTCAGCACCAGACAGACAATCTGCCATTGCTCAGCTAGAAAAGGCAAGAAAGGCTGTTGGCCTAGTGGTGCTGGCTGTGCTGGGACATGCTTCCCCTCCCACTCGCTCCAGTGGGAAACACACTGTGACTTCTGCAAGCAGCAAAAGTCCCGATGCTAAGTCCATCCACTAAGGAAGAAACATGGATCCGCTGAAAAGTTCAGGCTGGACAGGACCTCAGCAGTCACCTGGTCGTACACCCTCCTCCTGAAAAATACCCCCACACCTTTATAGGCAAGGACTGCATTTGGAAAAGAGACAACGCTTAAAAGTAAGACGTAGCAGTTCTTGTTCTGCAGTCTCTCAGCGTGGGTGCAAATCCAGATTAATTTAATTGACTTCAGCGAAATCCTTGCAAGTGCCACAGATGTAAGTAAAAAGCCTAAGGATGGATGGGACAGTAATATGCTGCAATACTGGAAAGGAAAAAAACTAGCAACATGAGTAGGTTTGTGTTTTTTAAAACCTCAATGTGGAAGAGTACTTCAAAGAATGAACTCTCTATAAAAGCTTCAAGTACGCAATTATGTCTCATGAAAACCAGTGCAACTAAGGATATACCTTATAATAGGCATGCTTTAAAGCAGAAGAATAAAGTTTTTTTCCTGGAATTGGATTTAAAACCTCTTACTTTTTTTCCTATTACAATTATCTACAATTTTCCAGCTGTTGTCATTTTAGCCCCCTCTCTTCCAGGGCTCGCCTTACTTATTCTCAGGAGCACTTCTTTATAACAGCACACCGGACATTTATTTTTCCAGAAGTTTTCTTATGTCTAAAAGCTTCCCTTTTTTTTTCTCTGCCAAAAGCCAGAAAGACCCTGAAACCTCCCATATACGCTTGCAGACGTGACTTGTCATCCTAGTGGAAATTAAAAGTCACCCAGATCCCACGGTTAACTCCCAAGATATCCCAGGGCAGAATGACTCTAGCAACTCCAGCAGCCCCTAAATGCTTAAAGATATGGCTTAAACTGGATTTCAGTAGCATACAATGCTGACCACCTACATGGCAGGCATGGTGAACAGCTACACAGGCTGTTCATAGGCTGATCAGAAACAGAGAAATTATTCATTGCAAGTTATTCACCCAGTCTGTAAAACAAGCGCATAAAACTCCTGAGGAGGCTGCAGTAGGTGAAAACGAGTCCTCTGCCATACAAGTGTCTGTCATAGAATTGTAGAATCACTTTGGTTGGAAAAGACCTTTAAGATCATCGAGTCCAACCTTTAACCTAACCCTGCCATCCCACCACTAAACCATGTCCCTAAGCACCTCATCTATCCTTCTTTTAAATACCTCCAGGGATGAGGACTCGACCACCTCCCTGGGCAGCCCATTCCAGAGCCTGACAACCCTTTCTGTGAAGAAGTATTTCCTAATGTCTAGCCTAAACCTGCCCTGGCACAACTTCAAACCATTCCCCCTCATCCTATCGTCCGTTACCAGGGAGAAGGGGGAAGAGGCTGACCCCCACCTCACTACAGCTTCCTTTCAGGTAGTTGTAGAGGGCGATCAGGTCTCCCCTCAGCCTCCTCTTCTCCAGACTAAACAACCCCAGTTCCCTCAGCCGCTCCTCATAAGACTTGTGCTCTAGACCCCTCACCAGCTTTGTTGTTCTCCTCTGGACACGTTCCAGCAATGCAACATCTTTCTTGTAGTGAGGGGCCCAAAACTGAACACAGTATTCAAGGTGCGGCCTCACCAGCACTGAGTACAGGGGCACGATCACTTCCCTACTCCTGCTGGTCACACTATTCCTGATACAGGCCAGGATGCCATTGGCCTTCTTGGCCACCTGGGCACACTGCTGGCTCATATTCAGCTGGCTGTCAACCAACACCCCCAGGTCTTTTTCCACCAGGCAGCTTTCCAGTCACTCTCCCCCAAGCCTGTAGCGCTGCATGGGGTTGTTGTGACCCAAGTGCAGGACCCGGCACTTGGCCTTGTTGACCCTCGTACAGTTGGCCTCGGCCCATCGATCCAGCCTGTCCATGTTCCTCTGCAGAGCCCTCCTCCCCTCCAGCAGATCAACACTACCAACAAGTTTGGTGTCATCTGCAAATTTACTGAGGGCACACTGTCGTTGAGGGATAGATCTACATCTTTTATTGGAAAATATAATTCCCCATAGACACACAAATTCAATTTTAACAGCAGCTTTTTGTCATCTCAGCCCAACTACGCAACCTCCTCTCCCTGCAAACAGAGCTTCAACTTTGTGTACATGTAATTTTCCTCTAATTCTTAGCAGTCTTGAAAGTACAGTTTGTGACTAATAATTAAAAGCACAGTTCCTGAGGCTAATGTATGCCCTGCTACAAACTAAAAATTATAGCCACTCACTCTGTTCTCATTCCTGTGAAGTCCATTAAAGAACTAAGACCCAAAATCAGGGAAATTTTCCTATGTTCCACCTTCTCAGAGATAAACAAGGAAGATGAATAAGACATGAAAAGTGAATTTATCACATTAAAAAAAAAGTGTATACTTGCCAAGAAGTTGTAACCAGTACTGTTGTTGTAAGCCCAAATGCTACAGAACGTCTCTAAGAATCAAAATAATAATTTCCTCCAGTTTAAGTCTGTTTATTAAAGTGTTGCAGTTCCATCAACTTTGAATTAAGTCAAAATAACTCAGCTGAGCTATTCACCAAGACACAAAAGCCCTGAGCTACTGGAACTGAAGAAAAGGAAGAGCATATTCTTCTCTCACTTAAAAACTCAACAACCCTCTATGCTCCCAGTTACTTTTCAAAACCTCTTTGAAAGGGCAGTACCACTTTGGAGAAGGATGCTCCAGGCCTAGTGTGGCTGATCACATCGATGCCATGTCCCTGTCATTTCTGCAGCTCGGTGTAGCTGTAGCTTCTTGACTGGTTGGAAAAACTACAGCAAAGTATGCGTTTGCACCTTTTTCCTTGGGCCTTCTCTACCATTTTCTCAAGTTTGTCAAAATGAGTATGTATTAGGAGTATCAATAGGAAAAGTCCCAATTATTTCCTGCTGCCGCCCTTCCAGCCCTGGGAACCTGAGAGCTGCTGGAGCCATGTGAGGTCCTGAAGGCTCCTGTGGCCACACACTGGCAGAGATCATAACTACAGAGATGTTTATGGTAGTGTCATGACCATCACTATTTTAGAGACCGGATTACGGTTTATGCTACAGAAGTCCCACACTTCACCTGCTGGTAACTAGCTCCCCTGACACATCCACGTGGTTTTCATGTTCTTCGATTTATTCCTTACCAGCTGCTAGTCATGCTCCAACTAAATAAGTTCTAGCTTTCTTTGAAATATGCTACTTTGCCCTTTTGTAGCTCCTTTGATCCACTTCAGGGCATTTACTTTGCATGCAAACAGCCAGCCTGTTATTTAGAGTGGTTGTTCTGATTTAAGTGAATGGCACAGAAAAGTCAGCGTATATTTGACCGGAGAAGGGGAAACCCAGGCAGCGCTCACACAGGCCGTCGATCAAGTGTCAGATTCACAGACTTCAAAACTGCTAATACAACTGGCATTTCTCCCCTCACTTGTTGCTCAGCAAAAAACAACTCCTGAACATCATCCTTTCTCCTTCAGATTTACTTTCACAGTGTGAAGAGATACCTAATTTACCTTTGGGAGAGAACTACCAACTGCTGCAGCATCAGTTATCATTGCAACGTACATAACACTGACACGCAACTTCAGCTCTGTGGAACACATCCTTATCTGGTGGGTGCTACTCTTGGTTCTTTTGGTTTCAGCGGCCTGTGTTAAGTCACATTCTTGCCAGAAGTCCATCCCAAAGAGTACATCCCAAGACTGGCTCTCAACTACAAAGACCAGCTCTGAAGTCCTTTGTGGTTCATGGAGATTGCCCAGATGCAAAGCAGCAGATTTTGGGGCTGACTGGAAATAAAGAACACCTAGACGTTTTCTTAAAATACAGGGCCAAACCCTGCTTTCGATATCCTGCCATCACCTTTGTGCCATAAGGAGGTTCTAGACTTGGACCACTGCAGATAAACATCTGATTTAATAGGTAGAGCAGCCCTTTAAAACCATCGGCTGAGGATCTTAATATTCAACATCTTTGAAAGGTGTCCGTTCATGCTGCACTTCAGATACAGCATGAACTGAAAGCAAGCAAAACATTAGCAACTGTCACAACTCCTCTGCCAAATCTGTAGGTTTCTCATGCAATTAAATTTCATGTACTTATTTCCATGCCATCGGCAAACTGAACCTAAAGCCCACCTAGGAACATTTACATTTTGCATCTTTACTTATTATATTCGCTTCAAGTGACTGAAAAATGCACTTGGCAAAATGACAGCTTATGCCATCATTTAGAAACACTCTGCAAACGAATAAAGGATTAGGGCCACAAAGTTTTCTAACATGGGTTTGCCTAAACAGCATCACCCATCAGTGTTTACCTGTCAAACCTGGCTGCACTTGAGCTGCTAGTTTAGCACAGGTAGGGCATCACTATGGGCAGCAGCCTTGCAGGGGGTTGGGAAAGAAAACAAATAAGAAACCAAACAAAAACAAGGCTTAACCTCACTAGAACCAGGCAGGCAAACATTTCTTAAGCAAGAACATCTTGCTGTTTCCTGAAAGGCCCTTGATATATTTTCCCCAAAAGCCTCTTTTATCACTGGTTTCTGCCTCATTTCCTGCTTGCTGTCCTGAACAGACTTTTCTTGGTGTAATTCAATAGCAAAAGGCTAAAACCAAAGAGGTAAATCAAGGGCACATGACATTCATTATAGTAAACTTTCCCTCATACCCTCACGTATAACAAATACCCTTTGCAAAGTTGAAGAAAAATTCCACTCTGCAGTTGTTTAATTTCCTTTTGCTTTTTTTTTTATTTAAATAGTTGTGATATGTTTCAGTTAGAAAAAAGCCCTTTAGATACCACAGTATTCCTAGGGTTGCAGGAGTGTAGCTGGTTTATGGGGAACTCTTTCTTTTTGGGCTTCAGATGAGCATGCTGAATGCATGCAGGAATGGCAGAACAGTGTCAGAAGTGGAGCATGATGCCAAACTCAGATGAACTGGACACAGCAATGTAGAGATACAAGATTGTAAAATTTTCAAATGCTTCTTTGGTCAAAGAGTTTTTTGCAGCATAGTTTTTAATCACATCAAATCTGCGTAAAGGCGAGAGCTGGTACCTCCAAAAGCAACTTGTTACATTCTGTCAACCTGGCATGTCCTTTGGTATTTTCAAGAGACAGGATACTGTATTTTAAAGAGGTTTTAATTTCTGAAAAATGAATTAAAAAAAAATTCACTGATATTTTGCAGGGTCTGAAGGCCTGGTATCAAGTCTGGTGTACCAGAGACATATTTCTATACTGAGTGACCTTTGCCAGGTCTGTAAAACTTGTTTTCTTTCAGAAATGAAGTGGTTCCTAGCATACAGGGAAGAAGCAGACAAGTCTTCAATATCAAACTAATTTACAACAAACCTCCTTTATGAAGCGACATCCCTATGTAAAGTCATTTGGGTTAAATCCATTCATCTGGAATTTCCCATGCATGTCTCTATCTTGACTGAAAATATTTAGAACAAATTTAATATTTAGGCAACTAATTTGTTAAGCAGCACTTGGAAATGCATCAAGTTTTCTATTTTAATGCCATTGAAAAAGCTCATTGCAACAGCAGCTTGTATTAGCCTCTCTAAGTGTACTTCGTAGGATAGAGCTAAATTTATATAGTTGAAACTAAGCACCTCTGGACAGTTCACCACCTTTAGATCATTTGCTATGAAAAACTGTATTTGACTCAACCAATGCTTATTAACTAATGTTCCTACCACGAGGGACTGGAACACGGGGGTCAATATCCGCTCACAGGCAGAGGTGAGGTGCTCCACTTCTTGCAACTTCCCAAATGAAGTTTGCACAAACATAACAGTTAACATCTATGGAAATAATTGTGGGAACACAGAGCTAAAGAGGGATAACTTAAAAATATAAACATATGGCTGAACTACATGAATTAGGGGCCCTATTAAATAGGGTTTCCAGATCTCTACTGCAGTTGTATAGTCTGTCATGACAGCAGTTTGGGAACTTGGTCCCTCTGCAAGGGTATAATTAACTATTCATTCCTCCTTCATACTAATCTGACCAGTTGGAAAATGGTTATGTATTTCCTGAGCCACGGAGCTGACCCTTTTGTAGATCACAATTGTAAAGAGCTTTGAGAATGCACACTCACAATTGCTTTTACTATTATTATATTATTCCTCAGAGTGAATCATAACATGAATTGACCTTCTCATTTATAAACTGATGACGTACAAGCAAAAATCTTATAGTCTAGCTAATTGGTTTGCATGGGCAAAGGTGGCTCTCAAAAGAAAAGGCCATGAGAAATTCAGATGGACGTTTGGAAAAACAAGGATGCCTCATACAAAATGTTGGTTTCTGAGACAGTGCTGTCAGCAAGTTAGCGATACACATATGGAAAGCGGTTTTGGGGTGACAGATACCAGCAGGCAGGTGTGCGCAGCTTTGTTTAAAGATTTAATTAGCGTCTGCAAGGCATCCAATTACTCGCTATTAATTTAAAGGTTGTTTGATTCTGGTATTAATTCAATGGCCTTGAATGATTTTCAGAAGTATTTGTCTAGATATATGCACAACGCGAAAATAATACAAAGTAAACTTAACCTCCTGTCTTCAGAAAGGCACACGGGTCTAGCTGAACATCCACCCTGGGCTGTATGCAATTCAATAGCAAAAGGTACTCTTTGGAAATTACAGATTACGTACAGGCAGCACAGACTCGTACAGTTCTGTGTTTGGGCAGAGGGGAGAGAAAACAGTCTGGAGGTTTTACAAAAACATTTCAGGTAAAGTTCAGTCAATTTATTTAAACTACTCAAACATCCATAAATTTCACTCCTAAAAGTTAATCCAAAATTTGCATTGCTGTATGGGAAGCAATTACTAGAACACATACATGAAGTTAATTGGTCATCAGGACCCTACCCTGCTGCATGTTAATTATCTCACCTACATCGAATATTGTAAAAATAAATAAATAATTTGAAAGGATTCATTTCTTCATGTTAACACAACACGTCTTCCTCTGCCAGGAAACAAGCAGTCGTTACAGAATATCAAGGGCACAATTTATGTGCCTCAGCATGGTGGAAGTGGGATGTGTGACAGATTTGCTGTATTAATGAAGCTGAATTATGCTTTAAGACTTACTGTTAACACAAAGATATTAATTCATCATTACAGTGCAATGCATTATGCAGACCTCTTGAAAACAGACTGGTCGCATGTCAGGAAATATCTTTGGTCATAAAAAAGTTGATCAAAAAATCTGGCTCAAAAATTGCTCCAAAATTACTATTTTTTCCAACCCCATTTGAGGACCTGGCTCCTATTTTTGATATTTCTCATTTTAAAAGCTACAGCTGAGACTCAACGCATACTCATGGACGCAAAGAAGACTTTCTCACCCAAAAAGTCTCACTGCATTTAACACACCAAGTGCTCATGGAGAACCTGGTCTAATGTCATCCAAAATAATCACTTATGATAATGGCAGGTCTTAAATTATACTGTGCTTTGTCACCCAGATACATGTCATTTGTAACCAGAGAAGTAATAAGTCTTTGCAGTGCCATCATCTACAAGGACCTTCTTTCTTAAAGCGACTTTAGGCATCACACACAACCAATTTTATTCAAAACTGTAACTGTAATTTCAATTGTGCTGTGGGAAGCATGGCTAGACCCCATCTCTGATGGGCAGATGGCTTGTCCTCAGCTCTGAGCTTATATCAGCAACCTCAGGGCCACATTTTCCAATTCTGCCGTCACTTATGTCAGGAGTCAGGTACTGGTGAACTCCTAGGGTGGAAGGGGATGAGAAATGGAGAGGTGAAGAACAGAACAATACATTACCAAGGAGGAAAAGACAACAATATTACCTCATATGTAGCCTGTGGGAGACTTCTGGAATGAGGCCAGGAGGCAATGTTAGGAGATGTAACAGTATTTCCACACCCATCCCCAGAAAAAGCTAGGAACAAATTTTAAACACTGAGGTTTTTCAAATTTTTTTTTTCCTTAAAAAATAAAGTTAGCTACCTCTAATATGAATAGAAGGAGTTTTTGAAGAGAGTTTGTTGTATGGTTTGGGTTCTTTCACGTCTTGCACAATGGAAACATTCCCCTCTCCCCTTGCCTTTTTTCCCTGCCCCCTTTAAATAGAGCCACACTTTCAATTGTAAAGTACCTGTAACAGAAATAAAGTTCACAAAAAACCCATCTTTGAGACAGTGTCTCAGCTACTCTAAATAAGAATAGTCTACAGAAGTCAAAGTTATGTCTATTTATACCAACCCAGAACCTAGGAGGAAATTTTATTTTCTCCTCTGTATTATTAAATCAGATAGTCCAACAGAGTTTTGCTTCAAGTGCAGAGTTCTTGCTATCCCTTTTGCACTGTTGGCTGTACAGCACATCTGGAAATTAAATTTGAAGTTGTCTCCTGCAACATCTATGCTGTGCAAAAGACAAAACAGGAGTACATGGTTTGTTTCTACTTTATCTAAAGTTAATTTATGTAAACAGAACCTCAACTGCTGGAAAACGTGGAAAGTTTAGCTCCCCCTATTAAATTCATCCACTTTTCTCAATAGAATTATTTCTTCCAGTATTAATTCTATTTGGCTGACATACAAGAAGAATCAAGGTCTCTGCAGACTTATCACAATCTGTATATTGCTTAAGTAGATTATAAATACCAGGATTTTCTTCTGCACATACTCTTCTTGCTCCCATATCTTTCTAACAAGAAATCAAGTTTGGAGATTATTTACTTAAAAAAAAAAAAGGGCTTTATTAAAGACAATGACATACTATTTTCCTGATATATGCCACAGTAAAAGTGTCTGATGTCTTCTCAGCAGCACCTGAGTTTGAGTGTTTTGCTTTGGGGACCTTGTCTGAGTTGTAGCAGTAAGCACCAAATTTTGGATTTCAATCTGCAGCATATGTTTTGGGATGAATTCTGACTCAAAAAATTCCATGGAGAGCTCAGGTAAAGCTAGCAGAAAAGGGGCAAAGCCAAACCCTGAACATGAAAACATGAAAAACTCCAATCTTGCAGGACAAATCTCTATTCTTACTTGAGTAAGTGTAGCTACAGAATTCAGGGTTATCACTGAGGTTTCGAAATAATGCCTACAGGGTTTAACTATGAAGATTACTAAAGTCTAATACCAAATTTCAACCAGAGTACTGAAGTGTGAGAAAACCTTTTGGATTTATTTTGATCAACCCAACTCTCCCCGCTCCCCCCTGCAAAAAAAAAACCACCAAACCCAAGCCAAACCTAAAAAAACCCACACCCAAAACCCCCCCCCACAAAAACATCACCCCAAACAACCAAAGAAAAAAAAAAATGCAACCCACCCAAAACACCCCAGCAATTGCCCCCCCCTTTTTTTTTTTTTTTTTTCCACACTTTATGCAGTCCTACCTAGAATAATTCATTTTATACCTCAAAATGTTTGAGCAAATAGCTGGTCCTAAAGAATCTATTCAAGGCAATAAATAACTATATGTGAAGTAATTGAATTCACTATTAGAGCAACTGCCGGGACCTTTACCGTGTTTAAAGTGGAGTTCATTTGCAGGGTGGAAGCCAAAGTGTTATTATTCCTAGATCAGTATGGAAAAGTGGCATTTTATATATTATTAATATAGTCCGGGAGCTTGGGTTTTTTTGCTTCCCCCCTACGAACACACTTTGTAGTAGGAAATAAGTGTAAAATAATCACAGAAAATGATTTTTAAAAGAAAATATGAAAATCTACTCTCAGATTTATCTGCTTTATTTTTGTTACCCTGAATTATTGAGAGTGCTCTTTTCTGAGCTGCTCTCAACATGCGTTCATTACCAATAGTTGTCAACTGCCAATTTTCTTCATGCAAACCCAACCTTATGAATGATGAAGGATATCAGAATGGGGTAAAATTCAGCTGTGTGAGATGTGAACTCAGGCTTAGCTAGTAACAAAGTTTTCTGATGTAAGCTTGTCAAGTGGAAAACTAGTTAAAGAACAACCAAGGCGATCTCAGACTGACTTTAAGCTGCCATGCAGTGACAAGAAAAGGAAATATTTAACCTATAAGAATTATTTTCAGCATTCAAGCTGCTGTACAGGGGCCTAATTACCTCTTTTGAAATGCTGAACAAGGGCTACCAGAGCTGTATAAAAGTCAGAAACTAAAACTGGTTTGAAAAGGATTACCAGGGTAATCGTGGAACAGAAGGAAATTTGGAACAGAAATACTTTGGCTTGATTAGCCAAAATAAAAAGTGAATGGGATTGCTGCTGTAATTGTGACTAGGGTAAGCCCCAATGGGAGAAAACAGCTCCATAAGCTAAAGAATGAGAGCTACAAAACTTCCCGCAAGTGAATGCATCTAACCACCATTACAGCAATCAGATTGTGAAATGGCCTCCTGGGGTAGGGCTATATAGGAATAAAGAAGTAAAAAAGGAAAATAAAAGAAGAAAAACCCCAACCCGCCCAATCCCCCCCAAACACAACCTCCTCCTATTAACTAATTTTAAAAAGCTGGCCGTTTAAATGGGATGACGCTAGCTGCAGCAGCAGCAAGTGAAATGTGCTGAACAACCAAGTCCCTTGAACACAGCATATTGCTAACAGCTCCCATCCCATTCCCAGGGAGCACAACTGAAACACATGAAATTTAGGGTGAAAGCATCAGACACCTGGCTCTACACCATCAAAATGCCTTCAAGGTCATTAATCAGAGGTTGGCATTTTTCATTTTTCCCCATGACTGGGCATATAGTTGCAGAGTATTTAAATCTCCCTAGTTTCAATATTTCAGGATGACAAAGGCTGAGCTTGCAATAGGAAGCTATTGCATGGTTGATTAATGCTTTGATAAATGATTCAGAAGTCAGCATCCTCCTACCTGCTGGACAGTATAGCTCTTCAGAAAACCTATTCTGTATATGTGCCATCACAGTTCACATGGATTCACTGAGAAGAGGCTCTTTTTTAGTGGGATGAATATAAAAGAAAGACATCAAGATCCATGAAATGAAAGCATGTTTTTTGAATTACCTAAAAGAGTAGATGTGCTCCCGAAGTAGTAGTAAAGTGGGTAAGATAATGATTAAGAAAGCACACCACAGAGCATGCAAGTGGTGAGGCCACACAGGCACTTGCAGCAGCAGTTGCTCATGAAGCAAGAGGTCTTGAGGTGGGTGTTGTGCAAGACACAGTGGTTGTAATTGGTGTTAAGCATACACCCACAAGAAATCCCTTGCAGGCCATGACATTAATTTTTTACTGACGCTAGAAAAGCCATGAAAACACTAGTAGATGAGGCTGAAGACTGCGTAACATTTAAGTTCTATAAAGGTATTTGCAGGCACTTCTTTATGCCCACCTTAGCAGTTACTGTCTTCAGCATCCCCTTGTCTATCTTTTTAAGTGTTTTGAGTGTTATTTTCCATAAAACTACTGTTCCCAACATCACTTCAGGCACTACCCTCCCAGGTCAAAGTGACTGATATCAGATTTGGCTGTCCTTTGCTTTGGCCTCAGGTGTAGGCTCACGCAAATTAAACATGCATCTTTGTACTTTCTTTCCAAAGGAGCAGAATGGATTTTTCCCACGACAAATCTCTTCAGTCAATGAGGCCCTGTTAGACCAGCAAATACAGCTTTTGGGTGCACAAGCCTTTCTTCTGTCTGATAAAGCAATAGCAAACTTTAAGCAAAATGCAGGTTAGAGACAGTTACTCCTAGCTAATGATGTCAACAAATTATACAACTGTTACTAAAAAAATGAGACAGCAACAACAATTCAAGTTACAAGTGACTGATAGCTATCACTGGCCTGTCACAGGCTTCCTATCCTCTCTGGGCTGGTTATCAGCAAACTAAACCAGAGTGCTACTTCTTCCTTCTTTTCTGCCAAGAGATCCTCATCTCATGCCCCACTAATTGAAAGGGTGTACAAAAAATTACCATTATTAATTGCCATAGCAATTACTAATAATTATGCTGACCAGTGACTACATTTCTCAGTCCTTTATAATGTAAAAGGCTTGCTCACAATCCCATCAGATTATAGGAAAACCATCAAAACTAGCATTGTTGTGAATTATCTTGGAACATTTTCTATAGCCGTCTAAATCAGTCTGAGGGATGCGTCTATAATTATTCGTTACATTTATCAGGCATTGGTAATGCTCTGCCGTCGTTCCCTCCTCCCTGATGTATTGGGTTCCACCAAGTGCCAATTTGCTATATAGTCTAATGTAAATCCATACAGCTCACATCACTGCTGTCCATAACACCCACACCAGTCTAGTACATGTCTGGAGGGAATACCACTCATTTGCAGCTCTTAGTGGGTGGGAAGGTGCAGTGCAATGCTCCCCGGCTGCTCACAGTTGACTTTTTTTAACCTCACTGAAATCTCAGGAATGTATTTCATGCCCAACATGAAAATGAGCACATTTGTTTTACCAGTTGAATGATCAGAGCCTACAGGGACACGATTACTGAAGACAATTACAAGATTAGAGTAGTCTCAGAGTAATATTAGAGAGTCATAATTGATCATCTCCAAACCAATTTTACTTCCAAAGTGCAATGAAAATAATTTTGAGGGGAGACAGTCTTCTTTGATAAAAAATAATTGTTTAGTTTTGGTATAAAGACCCTGTGATTGCAAGAACTCTTTTTTTAAGTGGGGAAAAAAAAAAACACCTTAAACTCATACTAACAGGGGTCTAGACTCTTTTGGCTTTTTTTTTGTAACAAAATTTTGTTTTGTTTTTAAACATCAGGCAAAGGATTAAATTGTGAATACCGAATTCAGTTTCCTTAGATTGGTGCCCAAAGTGTTTCTGTCATGTGATACCATGAAGATTTACTCAGTAAACAACACACAAAGCTTAATTTCTTCATAGTTATTTCAGAGTATGTGATCTAATTGCCAGACATTAAGACACAACACAGAACACCTCTCTAAAGAATTTATTTCCAGCATTATCAAGCCAATAGGTTAAACAGAAAGAGTGAAGTTAAAAAGGTCTTTGACCTGTTGTCAGGCAAATCCTGTTAATTTTCACTGTCCCATTGACAGAGAACAAATATAATTGGCAAGGACCTGTTATTATATTCTGGAAGAATGAACGGCTGGAAAGCAGTGGAGTCTAACATGGCTCTTGGGACTCAACCCATACACAATTAAGGAGGTCTGAAACCGATCACTGGTGACACTACAGGAGTCTCATTGGTGAATCCTTTGCTCAGCTTATGTCAAGTACTGTATAACAAATGCATATCATACAGACTTATGCACAAAGCTGAACTAAGGAGGGATGCAATCAAGATGGGAATTGGGAAAAATCCATGAATCATCTGAGAAGCCTTTAACATAATATGATGTCTTTATAAAAAAGTAACTGTCGTTTTAAGATCCATAAGTTACTCTGACATTCCGCAATACAGAATAAATTAATTTCTGCTCCTGTATCTCTAGTTGCATGTTGCCTGGTTAATGCTTATTAAAATAAGCATTTACTTCATAAATAATCCGTTATTTTTCTAACAAAACCAAAGGAATGAACCAGAGAATGGGATGAAGGTGTTGACACCAGGCCAAAAATTCTGCTGCCAGCTCACATTTCCTTTTTCCAACTTTTATCAACTGGAGAAGCCTTTACCTGATCTCCAAGTTAGGTTTATCTTGAAGAGCAACAGATAAAATAATAAAAAATTAGATCAAGAGTTTAGTTTCTGACTAGATTAAAAAAAAAGTCTCCCCCTAGGAATCATAAATTGCTTAAAAGTGACAGCATAAAACCAGTGAGACCCTGTACTTAAGGCCAGAGCAAAGAGGGACAGCAGACTTGGATTTCCAGACTCAAGCTTAGAAGCTGTATGGCGGCAAGCTCACTGCAGGAGAGCGTGCATTAAGAGGCCCCTGGGAAGCAGTTAGGCCTGTACAAATTGGTTTAGATGCTGAGTGCACGAATAAAACTAGCGAGAAAAAAAATGTAAAAAGATCTCATACAACATCTTTTAGATATCTCTTTTAGGAACTCAGGGAGAATTACTTGAGTGATGGATTTTGAGAAGTGTTGTTGAGCAGTTGAATCCTGCTTTCTTCTCATATGTTTGTCCATCTAACCCCACCTATGTTATCCCTAACCGTGCATTGCTGTGAAGTAAGTGGAACTGCTTGATTGAATCAGGTGAGCAGGGGTTGGCTGCAGTCATTGCTATGGATTAGCTCGGGTGCAAGAGGGAGGAAATGCTGAAGGTTAATGAAAGGATTTAACAAAAAAGAGCTTTCAAAAGAGAGCAAAATTGGAGGAAATAGAGCTAATGATGCAACTTGAGACAATAAAATATTCAGGAAAAGGTTAGTCTTTTTTCTACAAAGACAATATTGGGGTATTGGATCCATTATTTTACCCCAATTATTCAATAGTGTTTGTCCTGTAAAGGGAACTGTTGGATCTGCCAATAGTTTCCTTCGAGATGGGCATTAAACAGAGCTATGGCTGTGCTGTTTAGCTGTGAGCCTTCAAAGACACATTAGCCAATACTGTTTTCTACCTCTGGTTGGCATGACTGAAGAATAGCTGAACATGTGCAGTAAAGTTCGTTTCCATGGATACTTCTACCTCTAACACTTCTTCTGTGAACCTCTGTTCCTGTTAAAGTCCCTCTTGTGTTTGGCAGAAACTGAATATTTTTTATAAAAATAAATCAATATCAGGAGATATTTGTGGAAGTATTTTGCAGTGCTCAACCCTGAATAATACAAGTTCAAAGAGAAGCAACTGTGACAACAACCCAAATTGCTTTATGTGGATTAAAAAAAACCCCCAAACAACAAATGAGGAAAAAATTGCTTGATAGGGCAGAGTGAAAAAGAGGGAGAAGGAGAAAGATGCTCTGAATTTGACTAAAATTTAAGCAGCTGCTTATAGCCATGAAATTTTAAAGCAAGAAATCTGGCACAGCAATACCTGATCAATGTGTTAGTATGTTATAGAAAAACATTTGTAAATTTTTAATTAAAAAGGAAAAAAAAAGTGTAAAAACTTTAAGCGGGAAGAACAGATACAACGTTTGTCGTCATGTTGACCGATACAATTTAATATCTTCAATAATGAACTAGAGAATAAATCAAATAGTGTATTGATGAAGCATACAGATGATCCCAAACTACAAAGCATGGAAAAATTGATCAGAAGGTGGATAATCATTCTCAGACAAAAAAAATGTGTGTTAACGTAAGCTGAGATTGTAAAAAAGAATTAGGGTCTTAAGAGGAACAACTTGCTTGTCAGACCTATTGCTAAAACACTGACCAAAACACAGGTAACTGCCCTGAGGTAAGTTATATGTGTACCTTACACAGATGCCAGAAACATGGTGAGGAGGGACCAATAAAAGCACTTCTTTTGCTTTTCAGATTGTACTGTCAGACTCTCCCCCAGCTCACCACACAGTCACTGGCAAAGCAACAGACCTCACGTTCAAGCATTTGCTGATTTTGTGAGTCAGATGATGTCACATTTAATGGTGAAGAGAACACAAAGAAGGATACCTGCCTCCATATTTTTGCCAATTTGGTAGTCTGCCCAGCTGATGAACTTCCCAATGCGCAGTGTAACAGGAAAATACGCAGCATTTCAGCTCAGGGAAATCCCAGACCAATGAGACAGACAGAAAGGCAGCGACTGTGAAGAGAATTACAGCCATGAAACACTATTTTAGGCCACTGAAAAAGCTGGAGAATGCTTTTGCCAGAAACAAGTGCTCGAGGAGCCCTGCAGCATACGTGCACATCATCATTATCACTATTCTGCCTTTGTATCTCACTATACGGACTCCTAAGATACCTCCATCCCACGTACTATTTTCTCTGTGCTTTAGACTGAGCACTGCAGTTTTGATCACCTCTATGTATGTTGGATATTCGCAAGTGATTTAAGTAATTAGATCTAAACTTTAAGGCAATATTTATTATGAAAATTAATTGGTAAAGGAAAAAAAGCTTAGATGATAAGTCTGCTTAAAATATAGGTAACAAAATACAGAAAAGAGGTTTTTTGGGGATAGAGAAGGGCACAGAACTTGAAGAAATGGCTGTAAGACAAAAGAAACTACTTTTATAGGCAGCAATTAGACAATAAAATTGCTGCATGGAAATTTAAGCAAAAAAGTAAAGGCAACCTACAAGAAAAGCTTCTTCCATAAAGGATGTGACTGTCTCTAGTCTTCTATTCAAGGGACATTTCAAGCCTCATATCAAACATTCAGAATTTTACTTTTACTATCTGTCTAGTTCAAAGATGCCATTTAAGATTTTTTTTTCCTTTTAATTCTCACACACAGTGGATCTTTTTAACATTAAGTGGAACAAACCTGCCAGAAACAGCTACAAGAGAAATCAAAATCAGCTCTTCAACCACTGAAAAGCATAATCCAAATGCAATTAATTTCAGCCTACCACTGAAGTTATTCAGAGGCATCCCATCTCATTTGTTTTTTTTTTTAAATAAAAAAAAGGGACAGTCAGCCACCTTTATTTGTTCAATAACATTGGATCAGCTCTCAAAACATGGAATATACAAGATTGCATCATTCTTCCTAGCTGTTAAAACAGAAAATTGCTATACGAGAGACTCTGAAATGCAGCAAGACCTTCAAATCCTCATCCTGCTGGCAGGCTCCGCACTAACACAAAGCTGCCTGTCCACAGAAATTTAACAACAGTAAATATATAGACAGGAAGCGTGGTTAAAAGCAATTCATCCCCCGCAAAGTTTTCCAGAAGCAAACCCCTATCTTTCCATAGAGTGCGATGATAAGTCCTATGAGAAGACAAATACCATGGGAGCCTTACCTGCTGCTTAGGAGCATCAGTAACAAGTGGTCTGTGGCTCTCAGGACCTCTGCTAAATCATGTGTTGGCTTTAAAGCTTATGGAATTAGAGACAGTCCATGGCTCCATGTCAGATCTGGAGGGTCAAACTTCACTGATCTCTCTGTGAGAGCTGAGAGGACAAAAATCTGCATTTTACCTTATGAAGTGTAATACAAAGTGCAATTTTTGTGATAGTCATGAATCCAAAGAAGCCAAGGTGCTTCTTTAAAAAAAAAAAAAAAAAATTTGCATAAAACTAAGTAACAAAACCCAAGAAATCTGCTTTGGGCATAAATGAAACCCAGAGAACACTATGCTGACAGGGAAAGTTTTGAATGTTTGAAAACAGGAAAGTTTAACAGAAACCATTTTGCAACTAACTATTGCTACAAGGGATTCATTAAAATATATTAGTCTTAAATTATTGCTATATTAAAATATCACATAAGGCATAAAAATTCATACAAGTATTAAAACATTTAAAAACCACTGCCTGCTACCTTATGTGGTTGCTTCCAACCACGCAGGTTGGGTTCACATCTATGCCACTCTAACCTGAGACCATTTTATTTCCAGGTCACTTTTTTAAAAAGAAAAAATAAATAAAACAATATAAAGTACTTTATGCAGAGTAAAAGATAATTGGGCCCAGAGGCATCGGTTCACCCAGTTTTAGATAGCTAATATAACCAGTTTGACTCATTCTATAGTCAGTGGGGGGTGGGAGGAAAGAAAATTGAGACTTGTGGTTTAAGTCTGACTGTGGATGAATTCTTCTCCCCCCTACCACAGGGAGAATCAGGATGGAGAGGTGCCCGGGCTGTGCCTCTTGCTTGCCAGGTTCAAGCTGACCTGAGACACAGGTTTGCACAACAAGGGGCATCAGCAACTTAACTCTTTCACAACAGAGGGATGAAATAGGGAATTTTAATTCCTCTCCAGCAAAGAAAGGAGATTTAAAAACTTTGCTAGCAACTGGCAAGCAACTTGCTGTGCAATGGGCATCACTTGCCTGGTCCTGGCCACAATCCTCACCAGCAACCACATTACTCTTTTGTACATATTAAAGTTCAGAAACAGTCTGTTTAAAGACATACAAAGCATGTAAACATGTATTGATTTATACTGAATACAATCTGTCAGTTCATAGGAGCACATTCGTGTGTGCCCATACTCCTATTTTTGCATGTGTGTGATAAATACACCATCAGAAGTGTCCAGAAATTCTTTTAGGTTTGTTTTTTGCTGTTTCTGTCAAGGTTAATTTACTGAAATAGAAACATTTTCTAGGAAAAGAAGAATGAGAAAAGAATCCAGACTTTTTTTAAAAAAAGAGCTTTGAAATTAGAATGTTTTATTCCGATATATGAAATGAATTTTGTTTAGAAATACTCCATTAAAGATGGAGGTAAAGACACAAATTGCAAGCAATAAATGACTGATCCTGTCTGCATTTTTCTCTTCAGTTTATAAGAGTGTGGGAGACACCAGCTTTTTGTTAGAATTCAGAATAGAAGATGATGTGGGGAACCAGAGGAAAAAACCTAGAACAACAATCACAAACTCTCACTGAACAGGAAGATTGACTCCCATCCCAATCCATTAACTGCAGGGCTATTTTATTCTGCAGAAACAGGTTTGAAGTCAGCAGGTGAACCCCAGCATGGGCACAGCCCTGCAGAGACTTTCCCCCTGTGAGGCCGGAGGGGTATATGGCTTTGCAGAGAGGGCTCCAAGTCAGTCAAACATCAGCAGGAAGGATGGACCAACAGCCCAAGGTTTTGTGGACAATGTCACGGAAATCAAGTTTTTACCCCATCCCCGCTCCCCAAGACTGTTAACAGGCAGGACCCTACAGTACTCATTTGAGAGGTGCATATGCTCAATTTCCAGGTAAGGTTACAAATCAGCCGTAGGGACCCAGAGGAAGGAAAGAAGGGGAAAGACACGGGGGTTGATTATAAAAGCACCCTTTAAAGCTGATTATCACTTATTTTGAAA
The DNA here is from genome assembly GCA_034008185.1 of Gorsachius magnificus. NCBI lineage: Eukaryota > Metazoa > Chordata > Aves > Pelecaniformes > Ardeidae > Gorsachius > Gorsachius magnificus. The sequence goes on along the minus strand of CM067083.1, from coordinate 26,443,742 downwards.
CGTATCAAACTGTGTCTAAGTGAACACTAATGCTACCACTTCCAAAAAAGGTCACTGAAAACAGTGATAACTGAACAGCTGAAAGAAAAGGCAAAGAAACTCTTCCTCATAATAAAGTGTTGTTACAAACTTGGCAAAATGTTGGCCCTTTGAATAGTTAGGCTTGAGAGCAAAATAGAGCAGAAAGTGCCTTCAGTAGTTCTGAGGACATGTGTACAGGAAGAGATCTCCCTTGCTGTTTTGTGGATTTTCAGTAAGAAATTCCCAAATCCCACTACCTAATGAATCTTAACTTTCAAATATCTTACTGTAGGCCGTATATAACTGAATTGCACAGTTACGCTTTTTCAAGTTGCCATATTAATTTGACTAGATCCTTTGAGGTTTTTTTTCCTTTATTTTTCCATCTTAATTGCCTTAAATTTATTTTGTTTTATTATGTTGTGCTTCTCATTGCTATTTCTGAAACAAGAAAACATAGTGATTTTGTGCTTTTCCAGATAATTTAGTGAGATGAAACACATCAGCTGGGAGCGTATCGAACAAAATTGCCAGTGAGATGATAGATATCTACTGAAGAGCTAAAAAGCAGGTGGCTTTTGTTTCTGTTCCAAGTGTAACAGCAGATAAAACTCAAATTACAATATTCTACAACGCTGAGGTTATTTAAAAAAACCCCGTGATCTCCATTTGGATGATTAGCCTATAAAATCAGACCCTTTTAAAAATTGGGTTCACCTAGTAATCAGACAAGTAAACAAGATCATACCAATTTAAAATTTAGCCAGTAAGAAAAAAAAAAGGAGACTCAGTACTACACTGGCCCTGGGCAGCACTGACAATTTGTTACAGTTTTATGGTCACAGAACTCACATGAACAAGCTGAAAAAAATCCTCCAGTAGTCCCCAGAACATAAACCTCATAATACACCTCTGAAAATAAATATACTGTAGTATTTTAACTGAAAGGAATCAGAAATGCTATCCTGCACTTTTGCTAGCCATCCTCCCATGTTTTTTTCTTTAAAAACAATGACCAAAAATAACAAAAAAGAAATCTATCAAGGAATCCTTAACTAAGAGCTGATCTCTTAAATCCCGTCTCTAAATAGGATGACTATGGTCTCAAACATTTTCTTAACAATTTCTTGCCCTGAAGAAGGCTCTGAAGTTTTCCAATAATAAGAGAAGTTTAAAGGACTTTGAACAACAAATGACCAAATGCCATGAAAAAGGGGGGAAATTACTGAAGTGCCTATTTTGTATATAAAGGTCAGTGCTTCTGATGTTTGGTGACTAAAAGACACTGTTGTACCCAAACAAATCAAGAAATTAATGAGGATTTCAAGGGAAAGGAATGTATCTGCTCACGTCCAGTTAGAGTAGCAGGGAACTATATTATTTGCATTCCATCTTTCTTTCGGCAACTACTCAGTATTCTGGTCCACTAATAAGTAGCTCTTGAAGATTTATATACCTCAGATATGGAAGGAATGCAGTGGTGTTGTCCAGAAAGCTAACAGTATGAATAAGCTTCAGAAAAATCTCTGGAGCAGACTAAGATTACTACTGTATATTCAATGCCATTTTCTACATAAAATGGTAAAGAGCTTATTCTTGACCCCATATGAATTCTCTCTCACTACAACACACAGCTTCTGGTAGACACAATTTAGATGCCAGCCTGAGAGATACCCACACTCGGGTAACTCTCTTTCTGTATATGTTTCCATCCAGCGCACCTCTGAGTCCATCTCTGCACATTGGTGTTTGTGGTAGGGGAGCTCTATGCTGTTCCTATTCACCACAGAGGCAGACAAAAAGTGGTGAAGAAAGATGAATCTGGCAGGTTTTCAGTGGCTTTGAGATTCAAACTCCTTTTTTTCTGCAACATGATATTATTGACCTGATCTCTTTGCCCATTGAGCAGAGAGCATTTGGATCTGATTGCACATGTCTGTTTTCTAATCAGTCTTTGTTCTAATTTCCTTGATTATTTGGAACCCTTGTACTCTAAATTCGACACGTTCAAATTCAGCTTGACAAAAATTGATTATTTTTGTATCACTCCAAAGACAACTGCTGGCAGCCAAGAATTTACCACTTGTTTATAAAATGCCTCCAAAACCCCAAAGAAAGAGAGGTTGGAGGATTACTACAAATAGTAAGGGATATCTTCCTAGGTAGTTGCAATTCAGGGAAACCTGGAAATTACTTGTGTGCTCCCTTGCAGTCACTCCCCTGCCCCAAGCTTTGCACCTCTGCCTTAATTCACATGACCTAACCCTGCAAGATTTCAGGATGAAACTTTCAATACTGTTTGACTGAGAGTCAAGTTCAGCCTGAGCAAATTGCCTTCAGGATAAATTTGGCCATACCTCTGTACTGCAGCAGCAATATGGCCAGCCTGCAAAGACAGCTGAGAGCAGAGATTCCCCACCAGCAATGCGATCAGGCAATAACCCAGTGCTTATTGTCTTGTGCAAAGGGAAAGCGTTTTAATTTCCTTTCCAGCCTCGACACCAAAGGAGGACAGGATTCTTCTTCCTTCTCACTTGCAGAAAATTGGTTTTGCTCCTAACAAAAAAAAAAAAAGGTGGTTTTGCTAGCTGTGGAAGTTCAATTTATACAACATTTTGAACCCACCTGTGATGGAAACCATTTCTTAGTATCTCCCATAAAAGCTACAGGTAGAAGTTATGCCTTTATATAAGCAAATACAACATTCTTGAAGAAATCTGAGAGCCAAGTGTTTGGGTTTTTTTTTCCTCAGGATGATCACACTTCTATCATAAGATGAAGGCAACTCAAAGCAATTACACTTACAATGTACACATTCTTTGGTAGATACTTTCAAAAAAGCAGCTGGGGATTTTTACTCCTAAACTCATACATAACCATTTTAGCAGAAGTACCCAAATCACTTCAAATGTATAAATATCACTGAAACTATTAATACTCCCTGTGTCCTTGTACATTTGTTTGTTCTCCAAGAGCTCTGTATTTAAATAGGTGAGCACAGAGCTGTGCATTACGCACTGAGCAGTGACAACGTTGGAAACTCGGGGGTTTGATCCAGTATGAGTAATGAAATTGGAAAGCTAATATGACTGATTCATCCATTATTGCCACTTGATATATAAAGTACTTTTCATATTAGAAATCCATGCATCTTAACTACACTGCAATTACACCATATGCTATGATAATTCTCAGCTACATGTTAAACTCTCTAGCTGCATGAATGAGCAGTTATCACACCTTTTCCACACTTAAATGAGGTACTTGCCCTTACATGACCCTTATCACAAAAGGGTTTTTTCAGAATAATTAATAACCTTGATTAAAGTATGACCATGATGCCTAGATTAACCGTTTTACTGACAGATGAGGACTAAAGCGTGTGCCAAGAATCTATGGCATAGGCATTCATAAAACTATGAAGCCATATGGTGCTATGAGAATGCTTACAAAGTAACACAAATAAAGTACTAAACACTTGTGCACAAATGGGGCTGATACAGAACAGAGACTGGCCTTTCTAGTAACCCCAGTTGCAACATACATTTTTGATAATTTCTCAAATATAAAATGAAGTCATTAACAAGACCATTTCCTGTATACGCTATACAATTTACATTACGGTTAGCTGATTTTTTTTTTTTTCTTAAGAAAGTTTCATACAAACAAAGTAAATAACTGCTTTACATTTTTTCCAATCAGCTCAAATAAATTGTGTGGAAATTAAACTGTTTATGATTAACGAATGTCAATCAGAAAGTCATCTAGGGTTAGCACTCATAGTCCTAATGGCTCCCTCAGTCCCTGGCATTAACCACTTGCACATGCTCAGCTCTCATGTACTGTCTGTTCCACTGATTTATTATTTGGGCAATGCTGCATTTATTCTGTACATAAATACATCTCCATCTTTATTGATATACGAACCATTCAATATCTGGCTAATTTTAATCCCCCTCAGAGGAGTAATTATGAAAAGAACTAGACCAATCAAGAATAACAATAATTGAGATATCTATAGCTAAATAATGGATCTATTTTATCAGTACAATAGCATGACTAGCTGACCAGAGGGGATTTCAGGGTAGAAGTAAAGGAAGAGGCTGCCTTTTTGAGAGCACAAGCTATGCAGCACTAGTGTATAAATAAAGGGGGAAACCAATTTACTGAACTCTGCTCAGAGAATTCAACTACCTTTACACAAAATACTGCATTTCACCATCACAGCAGAAAGACATTTGTTCTGGCATATCAGAGTGAACTGCAGGAGAAGGATCAATCTAGTGACAGCATTCAACAGAAGTTAGGGATGGGAATACGACCGCCTCAGAATTAAGGCTAAGTGCCCCATAGGAAGAGGCACTCAGTGAAACACCAGCCGTTTTCCCCTCTCTGCTGGACCCCTGCCTACTCAAGGGTACCTTATCTAACCTCCTACAGCCCCAAGGCATGTCCTAACTAGGAAAGTGTTGTAGGCTTGCAAGTCATAATTTATGAGCAGTATTTCTCTTAGATACGTTGACATTAATTCTGCCCTGTAGTTCTGATTACACCATATTTCTAGGCAAGAGACAGAACACAAATACCCTTTGAAGCTGTAAAATACCTGCTCCTGGTGTTTTACTCATAGACTGACTGTTCATTCAGTTGAGATTGTGTAATCTCTCTGACTTCCATGAATACATCTCACTGATTTTCAAAAAGGTTTAAACCTTTGGAAAATGTCACCCCTAGTTTAAGAGCAGTGTCAGAACCAGCTCCTCTTCACAAAACTCAGCAAATACACTTCAGCTATCTTTCTTGAACTACTTCAGAGAAAGTAGAATAGGACCCTTTGAGAGAAGGCTTGTGATTGCAGTATCTAGATAATGTTACCTCTCTTCTTCATAAGTGGTGAAAAAAATCAATGCGCTTGACTAAATTAATTTACTTCAACCTCAGAACTTGTCAATAGCAAACAAATTATTCTAGCTGGATCTCTATTCAGTGAGGTATAGATACAGTCAATAACTCCTCAGTAAATGCTAGCTCAAAAAAGCAGCTTCTTAGTTGCCTAAATCATGGTGTCAAACTGTGCATATCCTGTATGGAATGCACATGTCCCTTTTGGGTGGGTTTTCCAGAGCTGCTAGCGTCAACATAACTTTACCTCCACTCCTGACATTCCAGTTTTAACACAGGTTTCTCTGTAAGTACACTTAAGCCAATGCTAGTTGTTATGAGTCTGAACCCAAGACCGCTTCCCTCCTGGCAAGTACCTTTGTCATTGGAATATAGAGTTATCTTCCTGTATTGTTAGTCCAGTTCTCTCATTTGTCCTCTCTACTCTTGTACTCCTTGCAGTATGGTGGCAAGAGGCGATTTATTATGGTGCCTGTAATCCACACTTCTGGAGATGAAAAGACAGATAGCTTCAAGTGTCCCTTCCTCAGTACTTCCTTTAGGTCATTATATAAAAGCAGACAATGCCATTGTTTGCTTTAGAAGAGTGTAATCCAGTTGCCCATAACCAGAAAGACAAATGAGGTGTTAAGAAGCAATGGCTCTAGACTGTAATTCTCCAACACATCCCAGTCAAGCTGTAGGTAAGTAGTTCTACCTGGGAGAGATGTAAGGCTTCATATATCCTCTTTCTGAAACACTTTCTTTTGGTTAAGAATGCTGGTATTTGCATCATCCTGCATGCTTAGGACACACTCCATGCCTCTGGATTTCAAACACATTCATGAGTCTTAGTGCCACCAAAAACTTTTCCAAGTCAGGAAACATAGGTGCCCAACTTGGCATTGTCACTAAGATAGCAAAGGCTGAGTCAGCGGCACTGGCTGATAGAGAAAGAAGTGGACTGCAGTTCTCCCAAGACTCTGCTTGGTTCTTGGACACCACGACCCCTCTTCTACTCAGCCCTGGGGCTGGGGGCTGTGCTGTCAGCCAGAGGCATAACTTGGCCTCTATGGTTCCCATTGGTTGCTCCAAGTAGCTTTTGGGAACAGTAAAACGCAAAGGGGCAGGGGAAAATTCAAAATATTATCTTGTCCTTCAGCAAATTGGCACAGACCCATCAAAATGAAACAAAGCTCATTTACAGCACAAAAGGCTCCTACCTATTTGCTGAATGAATATTTGTAATCTTGCAAGATATCACAAACTACAAAAATTCTTTTCCCTCCCAATACTTCAGACGGGAGGTAAGTGTCTCCACGTACACGCCAAATTACAACACAATGTGCACTTCTTCCAATGCGATACATTTAGGCTGCTGTTTGGCGAGGAACGCTAGTGCATGCAATGGATGATATACTGCCTGTGCTGAAGGAACCAGAGCTCAATTATATTGACTTCTGTGGAATAATGATTTTGTCCAAGGTGTTTAAGGTTAGTCACGTGTGTAAGTGCCTTGCTGAACAAAAGCATCAAAGATGAAAATCATCCATCATTTATGTGTCTCGGGCTTTCAGATCAACTAATCTTTCTCTGCAGCTCACATCCTGCAAACAAACCAACCTACATGCTAGCCACCTTGTGCTGTTTTCTTCTTATGAAAGTGCCAGCAAAAGCAATGGTTTTGCTTGCTTTGTTGCTATTTAATTATTAAAATAAGGGAGCTTATTTCCTGAGAAGTTATGGGTTTGGGCAAGTTTTTTTTCTTGCCAGAAATATGCCCAATTTATCTAGATATCAGACATTTAACACATAGGCGAATTAAGTAATTAGCTAGCTAATGCAAACATCATCTTGACACTATTAACCCTGCAGCAGTTAGGTACTAGTTTGTGCCAAAAAATTTAGACCTGCTTCCCCCTTCAGATTAGGACTTTCTGATAGTTTATGTTTAGAGGTGTTTATCACAAATTTCTGACCTGTTATCCAAATACAAACTCTGCCATGATTTGCCTAAAACCCCCTCCTTTTCCTGGGGTCTTTAATCCCCACAGAGGCTATGAGTAAACATCTCCTGAACTGACTGCAGCTCTATAAATCACAGCTGCAAAGTCATGACCTCACTGGAATCACAGACTCAGGATAGGATAGTTCGCAAAGATGATAAGAAGTTTAGCAAGAACTTAAGGAAAATGCAAGGGAGCTACCAAGAATAAACTCTTATTGTATCTGAAAAATTGAAATTATTCCTTATTCCAAGAGTGGCTTTCTTTTTACTACCAACAGAAACAATTTAATTGCCTAGACAGAAGGGGTCACATCCTATTAAAAGCTGTCCTGAACACCCTGCAGATGCACCTGTAATTGATAGCTTTCAAGACTTGTTTACTGTGAACAAACTGCAGTAGATACCAGAACTAGCAATTGCTATGTGATTTGCTAGGTCTGTGCTTAGGCTCCTGCTGATGGTATTCTCTCTCCTGAATAATTAAAGATGAAGAATGGGTCTCTGTTACAGGTTCTCTGCTGGTAATTATGTTTAAAAAATGGAAGATTTGGAAGCATAGTCCTTGAAAGCATGCCTTCCTTATTACTTGAGAAAAGATGACACTGGATGGAGCCTGAAGCATTGTGAAGTACTCATTCTTGTTACAATTTCCTTAAAAAGATGTTACCTAAGGACTTTGAAAGTTACTCAGGAGCTAAAAAGATGGTTAAAATTGAACTTTTGTTTAAGGCAGCACAAATGTGGCCACATAAATTAGTACAAGATGAAAATAAGCATTTAGAAATTGCACTGATTTCTTTTGGAGGGCTGTTTTTGTTTGGTTTTATCCTGACATGGAAAACTTGAATACCATGCACTAAAGAGCTGCTATATTTAGGCGAAACCCTGCCTAGATATCTCTGCTGGTTATTAATGCTGTCGGGCATGATAAAGTGCTGTATCAGATTTGTCTACGTTTGCTATTCTCCTCATTTAAGCCATTTGGGCTGAAAATTCTCACATGGAGTTTCTGCCTCAAGCTCAATCAGTTAGAAATACTTAGGCAAGAGGGAAAGAGCTGTTGTCAATGAAAGAGCTCAGTCACTATAAGCTGCTTCCAACCCCTGCCCCAGCTTCTCCCCAAAATAAACTTGATATTTTTCCTCTTACTTCTCTTATACCTATTTTGGGGGAAGAACTTCAAGTTTAGCATGGAGGATCAGTGGATATCCAGAATGCTATTCCCCTGAAAAATTCATCAAATTTTTGCCTTTTATTTTGCAAACATAAGGGCAAATTATTAGCTTCATTAGCATGATCTTACTAATACCAACAGAAAGACTTCCATTCATTTCCATGGGAAGAGACTCAAGTTTCATCAATACTCATCTCACATCCAGAATAGGGTTTCATTTGAAATAACTTACTGTAAAAAGATCACAGCCGCAGGTATTTCATACTGAAAAGGGAAATAATTTTCCTTTTGTTTCAATGCATTTTAACAAGTTAAGATTGCCCGGTTCATTTCATAAGATGCCAGGACCAGAAGTTTTAAGAGAACCTTAAGATCAACAATGCCTTTAACAAAAATTGCTACTACCTACCCACCCTTTACTTTGCGATCTCCCCCTCTTCCGCACAGGACCTTGGGTTCAAGGCTAGATATTCCCAGACATCCCAAGCCAACAAGCCGCTTTCATTACACACAAGTAAAACTTTTCCCATCTGCCGCGTTTCCCCTGTTTTATAAAACCACAGGATTGTTACGAAGATTCACACTTAGATTTTTTGCAGCTCCAAATGTGAACAATCGTTTATGACTTCTCTGACTTAACTGTAAAATCCAGATCTGCTAATGGCTGCTTTTTAACACCCCAAACCCCCTCAAACTTTAGGATGAAAGCTACCTCTTTACCCAGTGTGTCCTTCCAAGAGCAGCAAAGGAAATTGGCCTCTGGTGTTTCGGAGACAGATGAGGCCAAGTCCTCCTGCTAAAAAAGCATCTCCATGGCAACAAGTAGCCACTCTACCCCTCCAGCCTGAGGCAAGCAGGACTAAGGAAAATGGCTGTAGTCCTGCTGTTCTTCAATTAGGAAGAAAATCAGCCACAGCTTCACAATATTTGATTACTCCCTGCATTGTTGTTCTGGTACCACAGACAGAAATTTTGTCTACTCTTTCAAGGAAGAGGTTGTATGCAGAGGTTGCAATGCTCTTGGACCCCAACTTCTGGATTTTGGGGGGGGGGGGGGGAGGGAGGGGTGTTGTTGTTTCTCTTTTTTCAGTTTTCTAATAGCTGCCAGGATGAGCTCAGCTGCTCCAGCCAGACTTCATGTTTTTCCCTGGTGGTTCTGGCAGTTCAGTGGTAGGCAAGGTTGAATATTAAACATGATTAGCTGTTCCACATAGAAATTAATACCAGCTATCTTCCATTTAATGGGAGCCCCTCACAATTAAAAAGCACTTCTGAATGAAGGGACTTGCAGCCAGGAATAAAAATTGCCCTTATTGTTGTTATCAAGGGACACATACTCATTCAAATCTAGTACTGTGTGGACAAAATGTGAACAGCAGGAATTCAAAGGCAATTTACAAACGTAATCAAAGTAATTTTTACCACCACACAAAAAACCCAAAACAAAACAAACAAAATCCCCCCACAAACCAGAAACCAACACACACATACCCCACAAACAAACCCAAACCTTGCATTTCAGTTTAGAGCAACTGTTTGGAAAGCAAAAACAAAAGTCAAATGCTTCTGGGTTAGGGGCAAGCAGGTCACAATCCCCTCCACTCCATGGAAATTTACATTAGATTTTTCCGTTATTTAAGGATTATTAGAAGATATTTCTAGCTAGAGGAAACCAACCAACCAGCTCTCAGAAGTTTGCATTGACAACATTTCTACAGAAAAGCCAAAGGTTTGGGGTTTTTTTTGGCGCTCCCCTGCAACCCACCTCAAAACTATATTTTTGGCCGTAAACCTTACTGCACTCAGGCACAGATTACACAGAAGTGTTTGGCTCAACTTTTCTCTCTACCAACATCTGATAAGATTTGGGGGCTAAATTATGACTTGACATTGTTCAGCCATCTGAGTTGAAAGTTGTTGCAAGTTCCTGGCATGATGCCTTTCTGTATCATTTACCATACGCGGCTGATTGATTTTCCCCCCTCTCTGCCCACATTCATTAACTTCAGTTGAATGGTTTTTATGAAGAATACTTGCATGTTCCTTGATCTGCTTCCTGTTTAGAGGAAAACTATGATTCTTTTAAAAACATTCTTTAATCAGTTCATTTCTATATAGGCAATGTGATAGCTGCCTTACAAAATGAAAAATAAAGCTCCTGCTCTCCAGGGAAAGGCAGAAGGGTAGAGAGAGAATTTAGGATGAGATTTTATAAGAAAAAAAAAAACCTTGAAACTGGAAACAGGAGGTAAAAAGATAGATACTTCAGCAGCATACCTTGATCAGAAGACGTGCTTGTTTCTTTAACATCTAAAACCAGGTATCAGTTTGCAGACATCTGTAGAGTCCTGGTGAAATATGTGTAGCTGAATCCAATGATACCAGCTAATGATAAAATCTCAGTTGCTGACACAGCACAACACCCTCTGAATGCTACAGGTCAGCTGCACTAACCCTGGAGGCCACTTTAGTCTGGACCTCCATGCTCCAGGCCTTAATTATACCAGGTAGTTAATTTACACCTTTTATGTAGAAACAGAAGCAAGTGAATCAGCCTGCAAAGGATATCATAATGTTAGCTCAACAAGTAGTTGTCCCACTCTTAAGACAAAAATGCACTGAAAACTGTGCTCTGTCCATGTCTTAAAAAAAAAAAAAAAAAAAGATTAAAAAAAAAAAAGGCAAGCAGCATCATTCATTCCCCATTTGGTGGGACATGGGGAAAGGTGGCCTGCCTCTGACAAGGTGCTAAGTGACCTGATACTCACCGCAGTCCATGGTAATGTCTCAGGAGGGAAAGGTAACAGCTTGCAGGCTCTGGCTGGTGCTTGTGGGCACAGTGTAGTGCTGTTGTGAGGAGGGATGCTGCTTTGTGTTCATTTTGCCTTTCAGTTATTATGTCTGGTGCATTCAGAAGGAATATTAAAACAGATAACGAGCAATACAGATCATTGTGCTGCTGCTGTAATCCAATGCCAAAGATCTTTTCCCTTCACACTCATGAGAGCTGCTCTTGCCAGTGTTAGTGTTATGCAGAGCTGTCACATATTCCTTGCCTTGCAAAGCCTAAGATTCATTAGTGTTGAGGGGGGGGGGGAAGCCACCCCCACCCCCAAAAAAACCCCATTTTGATAAGATTTAAATATGACAGCCTACCAGACAAGCTTGACAAATGATTACATGTCTAGCTGTTCTTTGCATGATGTTTTGACTGGGGACATAGGGAAAAGGCTTTCCTTTTAGGATCACATTCTGCCACATTGTATTGCACAACCCTCCTCAGGGAGACCACTGAGAAAGGCAGGCATTACTCAGAAGAGAAATGAACCCAGCTTATTTGGATATGAACCCACATGTGCTGGATGTGCCATAGGAGAATATAAGCTAAGAGAAGTATGGATTTGGAAGAAAAGATAGCATGCCGTGTATGGTACTACACTATGTATATGTATATAAAATTAATATTACTTAAAGTATTGTCTCCTGCATTTGCTTTAAAGTGGTTGAAAAACCCTCTTCTGAGCAACTTCAGGATGAAAGAGTGTATGCATTTTCCTTCTAAAAGTGTCTTTCTTCCCACTCCACACCTTCAAGATAAGTGTCCAGTACAGTGGAGTCCCTTCAAGCAAGGCTCTGTAATTGCAGCTTCTGCCAGAGTGAGGGGTCTCATTCAATGAATGAGAGGCAAAGGCAAATCCTATGGCCCCAGGCTTTAAGGGGATTCATTACTATGCAAAATGGCTGACAAAGCAAGTCCTCGAAATGGCTTTCGCTCCCAATAACACCTCATTAGTAGCACAAACTGTCACGTTAAAAAATTCAAATGCATTCAAGCCAACCAACCCTCTTAATGGTGCCAAGCATAGTTTCTTATGTTAAATAATATATTTTCTCAGTCACTGCAGCGGAACATCTCACCTACTTTCAAGCTTTTATAAAAATTACAGTATTTGCGTAATCCCTATCATATCAAAGAACATTTTTAATATCAGCTGGAGGAAAGGGGTCACTCTCATTGCTGTTAGTTTTCACCATAAAAGCGGATATAATTTGATTCTACATAAACCACACAGTGCAACTCTTCTGAGAATATAGATCTACAAATATGACACAAAACACTCAACAGAATCCACAAAAACACTCATGGATCATTTTAAAGTGAATTACTTGAACCCACGTACTAACTGCTTTATCTCTAAGCCCACTATTTTACACACACTTTTATCTTGAACACAATCCCCAGGTTAACACTACTCACCCAAATAATTGATTTTAAGCTCATAACCAAGAAATGCCCTATGCTGAAAAGTGTGCTAAAGATGACAGGGAGGATATTTCAAGATTTCAGACCGTAGCTGCTCTTACTTCATAGGAAACGAGGCAAAAGTAGCACGCAAACACACTGGCACTAAACACACCGAAATGGAGGAATTTACACCACAGAAGAAAAATGGATGCAGTTTAATTAAGAGACACATTCTTAGTTGTCATTCTAAAATATTTAACTCCTTTAGTTTGGAGATTTCGGGGATCTGACAGGTTTTTTTATACCTCCTCCTATACTACTACATCTGGAAGTCTATATTTGTACCACATGTAATTGGAAAAATGTCAGCAGGGTGCAATCTTGAAACCTATTGGCTGCAGCCTTGGAGCACAGTAAAGAAAGCAATCCATACAAAGCACTTGCAGTATCAGTGTTGCTCTGTAGGGTTACAAGAAGGTCTTTAGAGAGCCTAAGACTACTGCTATTAACAATGGCACAATTCTGTGCAAAGCCCAAGACACCTACTTTGTTTTGGGGACATCTATTAAATCCCAAGGATAAACTTAAATCAGCAGAACTCTTTCATTTATAAAGGTAACTTGCACTGCATACACAAGTCTTGCTCCTTGGATAAGAGATGCTGCAGCTACTGTTAATAGCAGATGACAGTCTAGGAGCTAATACCTTGAGGATCCTAAAATTAGTTCACCTGAAAAGAATCGCCATGCATGAAAAAATAAAGGTTAGATCAATCCACTGACCCTCTGACACAGGAGGAAAAGGGTGATGCCACATACCATATCCTTGTCTCCACCTTTTTCAGTGGATGTATCACCATTTTGGAAGAGAAAGACCTATTCCTCCTCCCTCCAGGACTACAAGCCAGCCAGAGTCCCAGTCCTCCCTGATCCCAGAGCTATAAAACACCAATGCTTTGGCTCAGCCAGAGCTGGGAATGCTTCCCTCCTCAGAGAAGAGGATGGAACAGACCTCGTCATAAATGCTCTTTAGAAATCCTCAGGAGCACAATTAAGTGACTTCACAGCCCTTTTGCATTGCTGGAGAGACTGAAGAAGCTTGCCGTAGTGGTAAAACCTGGACAGCAATGCTCTGCACAGAACTCGTCCCATGTATCTGAAAGCTTTGAGGAAATAAACTGTACAAGGTCCCCATGGTATAATTACAGATCCAAGAGGAAATGTTGCTATATTGCAACAAAGTTGATACTAACCTATATTCAATTATTTGGCAACAAAGCAATCAAACTCAAATAGTTTTACAGAATATAAAGTATTTCAATCTAAACTTAGCTACTCAAAGTATCAAACAGGGTAACAAAATCAAGGAATAAGCTGTGAGACTGGGCAAAGATGACCCAGGTGTGAAAGTCACTAATCAAAGCATAGTTTCTCTAAGTTACAGTCATGGTTATGTGAATCAGAAGTTCCACAAGGCCAGGGATTTACAAGCTGCTTGCTACTTCATTAATCCACTAACTGCCTATTAGGAAATAAATCAAACAGCTGAAAATCTGAGCTAATGATTCTGTAATTGTCTTTCCAAACTGCCATTCCATTTGGATCAAACAGCTTTTGCTGCCATGCCACAGAAGTGGATGTTCTCTGAATTCCACATAACAGCTGGCTTCAGCAGCTTTGATGCAAAAATTTCTCTTGTGATCTATTCCTTCCATCTGATAATAATTTCTGAGCGAAAGCAGAAATATTGGCCTTCCATCAAAGACAGCTAACATTGCAGTAATAATTTCAGAAAGAAAGGTTATGTAGATTGCTAGCTACACTTGCAAGTCTACGTCTCAAATCGCTGGCGTGACAGATGCTGAAGGGGCCCGGCCTCCTGCATCTCAGCATATAACACGGAAACCACAATTCCAGGGAGCAGAAAGGCTGATTTCAAGGGTACTGGCTCTTAATCACTGACTTGTTTGGGGTTGCAGGTAAACAGCTTTGGTAAAACCCTCTTACTGGCTGTGCACAAAGGAGACTGCCCACAATTAACACAACTAGCTAATCAGGCTAGTTAAGATTTTTCTAACCTGGAAAAGAATGTTAGCCAAGGTAATTAATCTGGACTTTTAAAAAGGAAAGAAAAAAAATACCAGTGAGGACAACAGCCCAGAATTAATTTGTGAGAAAGAGCCTAGAGAGGGCTAAACTTCAGCTGCTCAATCTAGTTAAAACAGAGCACCTTCAAGACCAGAGAGAAGCACATTTTATCCTCTCAAGACAGGCATATTCCTGAGACCAATCGCTAATTGCTCTTTAATTGCTGAGGTAGAGTTTCAAACCCAAGGCTGAGCCAGGCTCCTGCAGAACAGCATTTTATATTGGGTGAAGTGCGTTAAGTCCTCAGGCCTGGGGTGTGTGGGTATAGTAGTGGAAATTAAGGTGAGCTGAGAACCAAGCTGCCTTTGGGAAATGCTGGGCTTAGCTACCAGCAACATCAGGCACACTGAAGAAAAGTAAGCCTCTTGTACACCTTAAAGCTCTTGTGTAAACGGGCAGCACCAGACCCGACCCTTATCCAGTACAACCTCAAGTATTCCATTAATTCAATCCTTGAAAGTCACTACTCACACTTGCATACAAAGTTAGGGGGTTTTTTTTGGGGGGATGGGTTGTCTATGTTATCACCATATTCCCAAAAATGTCTCTTACATTTCTAAGTATATAATTAATGCCTGGGATTTATTGTAAAACTAAAGGCCACTATTATAATGACTTTAGTAAGAGCCATGAAATATCATGGAAATTAAGAACTGCAAGAATCCTCTGGTGTATTTGACTCAGGAATGGGCATTACATTTGCAAGTAAAATCAGTTTAAGATATTATATAATTGGATGAATAGCCAAAAAAATGCTCATTAAAGCATCAAAGGATGCTGATCTAGCAAAATGCTCTCCTCTGACCTTCATTGTTTTCAGTTGTCCATTTTCCGTTTCTTGTCTCCTGCCAAACAGAATAAATTCAGCCTTTGAAATTACTGTCCAGCAACCCCCCCCTTTCAGCTATTTCCACTATGCATTACAATGTTCTTTTATTCTTCTTAAAGTGGCACGCACGAAGTGGTGAGATCTTGTGAGTTAACCCCGTTTCATGTCATAAGACGTCATCAAGACAAAGATGAAATTATTTGTGTAAGCAATTATGTAAAAGCAAGGAAAAAGCGCAGCATTAATTTGCCCTTCTATCTGTATCACAGACATCAACTGTGTGGTTGTCTGTAATTTCTAGGGCCCGAGATCAGTCATCCAGATAATCCCTGCTCAGTCCCATGTATACCTTCACTGCACACACAAACACTGAACCACAGGCAGGTTCCCTAAAACAAATATCTCTTGGTGCAACTGGGCTGGCTGGTGCTGGAGGTGGGATGGGCACTGAAGCCTTCATCAAGCCTCAATGGAGAACGCTGGCTGTACTAACATGCTGTTACTGGAATCCAAAGCAAAGTGTGAACAAGGATTAAAAATTTTAGGGCAGAAGCAAAAACATTTGGTGCCCTGGTAATGAGACAACAAAACTATTATGATTCATACCACCGCTGGCAGCATCTAGATGTATTCTTCTGTGCTTTCATAGGCACTCTAACCCCCAAATTCTGCCAGAGAAATAAAGAAACACAACCAAATCTTCATCAACCTCCTCAAACACAAAAAGGCACTTACAACATAACGCAGCAAAAGGAAAGTAGAACACACATCACTAAAGTAAGTTTTATGCAGAATTTGAGCACTGATGTCTGAAACAGTATTGTAGGAATTTCCAAGATCACAAGGTGATCCTGAGACATCTCAGCTCCTGAGACTGCAACCTTACTACTTTCTCTTGAAAGTGCTGCAAATATCTACAGCCAAGTCCCACACAAGCTCACTTTGCCCCCACCCAGGGTACTGCTCAAGTAGTCACCATCTGCCCATGCTCTCAGCTTGCTTTCTCTATTTTTGGTTTAAGTGAGGCTCAACAATAAGAGAACTACAAGGTATCAGAAGGATATTGTTGAGTTTGAGGGGGGCCAGAGAAGTCGTCCCTGAGCATGTGAGGGACAGCAGGGAGCTTCTCTGACACTTCTGTTCAGATAAACTCAACAATGGTTCTTGCATTATAATAAAGTGAAAAATAGCACTTTTTTTCTTTTTTTTTCTTTTTTTCTTTTTTTTTAACTTATTTTGCTTATATATACACATTCATTTTCCTTAGCATTTCTCTTCAATCTGGGTGCTAGGGAAGAAAGGTTAGGAATCAATGATGAGATGTGGGGCAATTAATCTTAAAAGATTGTTCTTACAAATGTTTTTCCCAAAATATCACAAGACTAACATACAGAGTTGATCACCAAGAAACTGAATTACCATGGTCAAAGTTAAACACGTATCTTATACTTGATTACATAAGACGACAACCTAAATAAGTACATGTAACAGCTATTATTCCGTTAGTCGTAATTTCAATCAGCAGGCGTCAAACATCATTAGCTGTGATAGCTTTGGGATTTTGAGATTTTATTTTATGAAATGTAGTCTTAATGGAATACTGCGATGCATATTTGTAATTATGTATCGGCTTGGCATGTTGCTTTTCCTCTGGGGAAAAAAAAGGTGGTAGATATTTATGTTAAGAAAAAGTGACAGAAAGGAAGCTCTACAATAATTCTCAATAGAAAGGAAAGCATAGGAAACAATAGAATCACAGCTCTTGAACTAGCGCAAGGTGCTAGGAGCATATTTTAAGTCTGACCTCCATTTATTTTTGTAGTTTATTTTTCAAAACAGAAGTAGCTTAGATTTGTAATCTCTGTAGCATAGGAGGATAGGGAGGTTAAAGTGCTAATAAGGAATATTTTTATTATTATAAGATATCTTTCTCATAATGAAACCTCTGTTTGGTATTTAAAAATAAAAACCACCCCAAACATTTAATAGGTTAAATACTAAAGTTTAAAACTCAAGTATTACCTAACCATGCACCTACCAATTCTCTTTTAAAACATATTATTTTTGATAGGTGTCTTGAAATAACCTTTTAATACAAATTCACATTAACACTGGTTCTGTACCAAAGCTTTAGCTTTTCTGACTTGGATCCCCACAAGCCATTAAACACATTCTGTTCATTCACACAGCTTCACTAAAGCCATTATTAGTTTTCAGACTGGTGAAATGATTTTCATATTAAAAATGAATGCAAGCAGAAACCAGTAGGCATCCATTTCATAAGCAGTACATACAGAGGAAGAAAATATTAACAAGCACTTGCATATATTTACAAACAACTTATGATAAATGTTTTAGGAAGATTCAAAAGAGTTACTGAGTATGCCATTAACACAGTTCAAAATCTTCCTCTGAAGACCCACCCACAATCATACCTAGTTCAGCTCGTCGGACTGCAAATGCCACTGCCCAGGACTTTTGCAAAGTTGAGTATACAAGCAACAGAGGGATGCAAACTGTTCGTATTTTGCTTTAATAGCAAGTTAAGCCACTTTAATTTCTGTTTATGGTTACTATGCAGGAAAAAGCCTTCAGATGGAACCTGAGAATAGTAAGAATAACTAACAACTGGGTTGTGAGCTGTAGCACTTCCATACTTATTCAATTAGACAAGAGACCTTTCTGCCCAAACCACAGGTAACTCACATAGCAAACACATCTTTTTCCCCCCTCAGTCCTCCATTATCAACATTTAGAGGAAAAAAAGCGAAGCCAAATTCCTCCCCCACCCCAATATATGCTAAAGAGCCACCCTTCTCAGAGAGCAGGGTGCAGAAAGCAAGTTTCTCACACAGGTTGTTCATTGGAGCGTACTGATTTGGGTTTAAGGCACCACCACTGCAGCTGAGCTGAAAGCAGTCTTTTGTAGCTGCTCTAAAGAGATTTAAATATTTTAACAAATCAAACAATTACAACCCTGAAAGCACAGGTATACCCCCCAGCATATCCAAACGCACAGCATGTTAAGTCTCATAAAGCATAACCATACACAGTCAACATAACTTTTCACACATCTAAGTCAAAGATATAGCACCTTTTTCCTGCCCTCTCCTGAAACACAGCCACACACACACAAAGGCTGGCTCAGCCCACAGGCTCCTACCTGGCTCCTGCCCTTGACAGAGAAGCGATTGCATCCTGCAGCCATGAGAGACCAGGGCTTGTATGGGCCAAGAATGCACAAATCCCCCAGGCACAGCAGAAGAAATGCTCTCTTTGGCTGCTGAAGGGTGAGTGCAGCCAGGCAAGGGCAAGCCTGAGGTGGGGAGGCCCCCCCAGCTCTGGGCAACAACAACCTCATCAGCACACCCAAGTGATGCACACCTGAGTGTCTCCCGGGGGGGGGGCCTTATTAGTGCTCTTAGTGGGTTATACCACAGCTGAGGTTATTTATTTGATGGAAATTGCTGGATGGCACTCAGAAAAAAAATCAGCCCCTTGGTTTTGTTCACCTGTTCTTACATGGTAGTTTTATAAAGTCTTCGTACCATCTTCCATATGTTGGGTCTAATCCAGACTACATGATGGAGTCCCGTTATGCTGAATGTTTCCTATGCACATGAGGGAGGATTATATGCTTTATAACATGTAACATGGTATATGTTTTCTATAGCATGATCCTTGTATCAAATGTCAGAGGAGTTGCACAGTACTAGTGAGCAGGAATGAAGAACTGCCTTACTCCCTATTTCCATTTCGATTCCGTTTGGCCTGGACTAAAATTAGCTCTAACAATGCACCCAGGGCTCCATCCTCTTAGATCCAACAGAGCTTTTTCAAGTGTTATTTGTCTTTCACATCACTGTAGACAAAAGATTTACCAGCTGACTTCAGCAAATACAGGAAAAAATCCGTTGTCTGCAGCTGAAACACAGGCTGACAAAGGTCCCTGTAAAAAGCAGTTAGTCTAAATACACGAATGCCCCAAAGACCGCTCTACTCTCTTAGCCGTATGCTCAGGGCTGATCAGACATTCAAATACTCTTGCAATGAATAATGGCAGGTAGGGAACAATTGTCCATATCTGAGGATTGTCACCATGAAAATTAATAGAAGTGATTAAACAAAAATGGGGAAAAGATCAATGAAGCCCTGCAAGGATTTTATGGAGTCCTTCATGCACATATCCCAAATAGACTGGCCAGGACTGTGGCCAAGCGAGACAACTAAGCATAGGTTTATTAAATTCACATAGAGCCACATGTGCCAAACAACCATAAAACCATCCGAATTTGGGGGTGGGGAGTTTTATGCCTTTATGCATTGTCTGTTATTTCTAGTAGAAAATGACACAAAATAAAATCTACAGGCTTTGGTGGTTTCTATTGTTGCAAATCCATTCTCTGTGTCAGTCATTGTTTCCCTTTCATCCTTCAATACAGAAAGCTCATTCAGTGTACAGCTGATATTTCCTGTCCTTATTCTGAAAATATTTCATTGACCAGCTCCTGAACACAGCACAAACCTTAGACCTTGATCTACTCTGCTTAAGGCAGTGGGAGGTTTTTTCAGTCCTTCAGTATGGCTCAGAAGAAATAAACTTGTCTTCACCAAGCTATCTCAGAGGAGTTTTATCTGCCCTTACTCATGTGTAGTATTGTGGCTGCTGCATTCTCAGTGATTTAGGAGGAAAACCACATGAAGATACGGCTCAGTGAAAGAAAAAATGGTACAAGGATTTTGGAAATGCAATGCCAAGCATTATTGCTGAACTCTGTATTGTAGTCTTTTTTAATTCTGTCTCGGGGGGAAAAAAGTCCATCCAGTGCCATACCCATAAACAGGGACGGTCTCGTGAACAGGAGAAACTTCTGTGCAGAGCTTCGAATACATATGTTGCCACAGAACAAAATGAAAATGAAAAATGGGCCTTAAAAGCCAAATGAGTTCAAAAATAGTTTTCCTGGGCCAGAACATATTATGAATAGATCTTTTCAGCCCTAACCAGTGCTAAGAAAGTAAATGCTTCACTGAAGCCAGGTTTCAGCCAAAAAAAAAGGTATTCCTTTATTTCTCCTTTCTGTTGATACTGCCTCTTTCTTCCTATGTTAAGGAAAGTAAAAAAAAAAAACAATAACGAGTGGAGCTGGGCAAGTTTAATAGCTGGGTTTAATTCCTACATTTGCAAACTCTTTATCTGAATGACATCTGCAAATTGAGAACACAATCTGGAAATCTAACCAAAACAAACTCTGTGGTATTATCTAACAGATTGAAAAGGTGTGAAAATAGCCTCGGTAACATCCCTTTTCCATGTGAACTCATGTAAAAAACCCCACATCTTTGTATCTCATACTAATAAAGTTTACCTTTTAGAACGCATTCTGAAGTCATTTTCCTGTATTTAAAACAGATTTCCTTCTCTTGTGGCATGCTGAAGTCATGTTAGACATGGATTTGACTTGAATCATATTCGAGAGCTGTGGGCAATTTCAGAGCTTGCTCTGTCAAACTAGATTTATCTGGAATCAGAAATTCTTGATGGTACAATCTGAGAAAACCACTTTTGTTGTCCTGATGCTTACAGGCTAGAAAATTCACTCAGCACATTCATGCAACAACAACAACAGAATGAAAATGACTGGGTGCTTCCCTAAAACACTAAGGTCACTTTCTGCTAGATAAACAAGACTGAGCTGGAGAATTCTGCTCTGATTCCCATCATTATTGATCACGTAGGGTGTTCACTTATTCTCGAAATATCTGCCTGTACACTCAGTATAACTTGTGTAACCTATTAATGACTGTGTTGTTTCTTATTAAAGAGAGACCAATTTGTGTCAATATACTACTAATCAATATGTTACAGAAGTTGACTGCAGCTGCCACAATCCCAAATATTTATTAATACCATCAAAAGAAAAGGTTGAGTATAAAAGCTGGAAACTCACCCAAAACACCCACAGGCTCATGGATTTTATCCAGTTTAATTTTGTATGCGCAGGCATTACCACAGAACTAAGGATTTATACACTGGCTACTTGCTTTGAAAGAATTACTGACAAAAGTTCAATTCTGCTTAGAAAGTCAATGAAATTCACAGCCACAAAACTGATGCCTTGTTCTTAAAGACTCAAAGGATTGCATTTGTATATCAAGCTTTATTGACAAGAACTCTGTGCTCAAGCCCAGGGCTGAAATTAATTGGTAAGGGTCTATGAAAGAGGATGCTAGTTCACTTCAACAGATTAGAGGCATCTGTGAGGGTCTCTCATTTTACAAATGCAACTAAATGACACTCATCAGCAGAATTCCCAAGGGCTCTGGCATGCCATGGGACTGCATCCTTCTCTCTGTGGGGAGAAGGATCACTGCTTTTTCCACTTAGCTCTTTTTGATATTTCTGTACAGCTACTGAAACAAAAAAACTAGCATGTCAAGCACTTTATAGGACAACCTGAGAAGTCTTGGTCAGAGAGATGCCTGTGAGCATGTTTGAGTGAAAGCCCACCCACAGAGCTGTAAAGCATCACCTTTTAACATTCAGGTGATTTTTCTCATTCTTAGGGGCACTATCTTTAAAGAATGCAGAGTTCAGCCTCTGAAGCACTGCTCTTCCAGACACGTGCTGGAAATCCAACCCTGGAGCAGAATAAGGAAAGTTGAGTGCAAAAATAATAGTGCCTCAGTGCCTTCTGTCCTTCAGAGGATTCTCCAGAAATTATATTCATGTAAGATTCAGAGGCTTTCATACACCCCTCCTTGAACTTATGAGTACAGCCATGAAAATCAAGTGCAGACAGACTGGTTTTTATGTCATCAGAGTAAGTGTCGGCACTATCGTTTACTGAGCCAAATCACGGTCATGTTTTTAGGCCCATAAATACAGCACCTCAGTATACCACCTATTTCATAGACTCACTTAGGATGGAAAAGACCCTTAAGATCATAGAATCCAACTGATGTATGCTTCCATTCTGTGTTGGAGTCCACTGGCAGGATTTCTATACATTAACTGCCAATATTTCACTCTGGAGACAGAATTAATCGGTCATTCTAATGCCAGTCATTCGCTGACATAATGAAAATTAACTTTTATCTGTTCTAGGATTTGTTATTCATTCAGAATGCTTTGCCTACCTGCTTGATTGACTTATAATATTCATAATCAGTGGACAACCTTGTATATTGTTAACATGATGAAATATTGGATGGAAAGAGGTGGCATAGAGTTAGCTGCTCACCGTGAAAATGTTTCTGGTTTAGAAACATAAGGTGACCTCATAAGTTAAAAACTGACAAGATATTAGAAGGTGCAGACTCAATTCTCAACTGTGATTTACCCTCCCTTCAATGCTTGCTCTGCCTCCCTCATCTTCCTTGGTTAGGCATTGACCGTGAACGGAGAATCTTTCCCTGGAAACAGCGAGAGCATCTAATACAGCCTGGCTCTGAACTCCACTGGATTTCCCTGAAAATAGTTCAATAGAAAGAGGCAGCTTCCTGAATATCACTTTTTCACTGCAGTTTTTTCAAATATACAGCCTTATACACACATGACTCGTTTTTTGGTTGGTTGGGGTTTTTTTATACAGGAGCCTTTGTAAGGCTGCTGTGTTATCAAGAAAAGTTGACAACCACCACCAAACCACTGCAGAAAGGGGTCAATATTCATATTGCCATTTTACTGGTGTAGACTCTTAAGAGATTTTTGGGGGAGAAATGGTATGAAATTGAATTCAGGTAATTGGGCTGAGCATAGGGAAGGGGTAAAAGGACTCCTCATGTATGAGAGACAGCTCTGATTTTGATGCAAGCCACCAGGAATTGTACCACTACTTAAAAAAGATAACCTGTGTGTTTAATTGTAAAAAGCCATTAAAAGAAGCTAGGTAGACTGAACAGGAAGAAATAGATTAATAGGTTTCCACGTGAGCATAATTGATTTTGAGCATGTACTCCAAAAACCCTTCACCAATGATTTATTTTCATTTGGTAGGTATAACACTGAGTTCAATCAGATCCTCAGAGCGCCATCCATCAAACACATCATCAGCAAAACAGACGTGCCACCTTCTCTTTCTATTTTATCATTCCTTTTTCTTTCATATGTGACTTAAAACAAGAGGTCATTTTTCTTTTAAAAATAAATAAATCACCGCTAGTTATTGAAGTATTTCTAAGTCAGGTAACCCACCAATATACATAACAACTGAATTTTTCCCTGAACCATGAATTTTCCCTTTCTCTGGGTTTATAGAAACAGACTAGCCAAGAACGTTTGGAAAGGCATGAGGAAAAGAATGGTTTAGACAGCTGAGCAGAATTATTAACAACTTTGCCCCTTGCACCCACGCACAGAAGTTACACACTGTATACAGAAAATAATCAGGCTTTTTCCGTATCCCCACTCATATCAGTCAGCAGTGAGACCCAGCGCAATCACGCATTGAGCTGTTACTCTCTAAGCCAACTCCAAGGCTGATAACGCATCTCCCACCTGCTGCAATTCCAGCTCCGCTCAGCCTCTGCACACCAAGAAGGGAGAGCTAATGCCATATTTAAATGATAAAGCTTAAACAATCTTTTCTGCTGTAGCTATATTTGTGCAAGGAACATTTTCTTTAAGGATATATACTTGATGCTTTAAGAGGGCTCATCATTCTGGTAACGAACAAAATAGGAGAGACAGCTATTAATAAAAGAACATCTGAATGCCTCCAGCATGCTCCTTGTGTCTTCAAGTAAAAGTGCCATGGGAAGGAAGCTCCAGGCCAGGCTATCTTCATTTTCCTCCAGGAAAAATTGCTGAGGAAGACTCTAAAGAGCAGTTTCTGCAAGCAGTCCCTCACCCACATTTTCCCCAGAATTGCCAGCATAGCATGGCACTAGGCCAGTACTACAGCTTTCACTTTAGCCCTGCTTAAAACCCACACCAATATGCTTAGCAGCCCAATGCAACAGGCTGGACCTACATTTCGCCTCTAGTAGCATCTGCTTCTTGCCTAAATTTGATTTTCTTAGATAGAAGAAAGTCTGTATAACCTCTACTCCTTTCACTCAGGCTGCAGTAAGAGGCTTCAACAGGGTATGGAAAAGGTGGGGAGAAGGAATGTGTGTAGCACATTAAAGAAAAAGAACTAGGGGGGAAATATGAGTAAGCTGCAGCCAGGGCTAAAATGATCTCAAACATTAAAAGATGACAAAGCAGGATGGAATAAAAACATAGGTCAGACATGAAATTTGAAAAATAAATTTCATACTGTATCCCAACCATCCCCTTTTTGGATTATCTATCTTTTCTGCATTTACTTTATTGCAAAATCTGAGGAAGAGCAATGGAATTCTTTCAAATCGCATTTAAGAAAAGAAAGGACAGCGGGATTTGCTTTTAGGTGTTTAAGCTCATTGAAATGGTGCACCTATCATATTTATCATATTCTACACATTATTTTTTGTGACATTTAAATAACACTGAACTCCATCAGGGTAGATAGCATATGGTAATTTTGGGAACATTTTCTCAACTTCTTCCCTTGTTTTTCACCATTTTTGGCTAATCAAACCAGGATGCAGATGAAACATGTGGTAAACATACAGTTTGGACATTTGCAGTCCCCTACCTTTTTCCTGATGATCTTTTCATAGACATGTGGAAAAGTTGAGGTAGGAAGGCATCTTTGGTGATCATATAGTCCAACTGCCACTCAGAGCACAGTCAATTAGAGCAAGTTGCTCAGGACTGTGTTCAGTTGGGTTTTGAATATGTCCAAGGATGGAGACTCCAAAACATCTCTGGGCAACCTGTTCCAGTGTTTGATCATCCCCAAAGTTAAAAAAAAAAAACAAAAAACCCAAAAAACCTCCAACCCCAAACCCCAACCAAAACAAACAAAAAACCCCAACAAACCAAACCCAAACTCCAAACCCGACAATCCCTTAACTGGAATTCCCTGGAAATCATTTATATCCATTGCCTCTTGCCCTGTCAAGATTTTGCATTCAGAGCAACATAGGGCAGGAAAGGAAAAAAGTTTTCCTCTTTTTTGCTCAAGACGATTTTATCTCAGAAACCTTTAGCTGCAAGTATAACTGTCAGTGAAGTCCGAAGTCATACTGCCAGTCCCTATGCTTAATCTACAAAACTGTAATGAAATGCGATTAGTTAAAATGAAATACAGTCCCCAAGTAATTGAGATGGATTCAGATTTAATTCATCTTTTGCCAGAGTTGGAAAAGTTGATGTGAAAAAGGTAATTTTTCTTTTATAAAACAGCTCCCAGGATGAGAAAGCCCTTTTTTCTGTAAAAAAAAAACTAAACTGAAAAGAAATACCTCTCTATAATGGGAAACCTGATCCTTCATGAAAATGTAAGTAGTATAGGAATTAAATTAGTACAGTATTTTCAGCTTTTTGAGGACTAAAAATTGCAAATCCTTCTGCAGTATTCTCATGGAAAGCTTAATGACACTAGTGAAGGGCAAGGTTTTCCTGAAGTTTTGTTAAAGTATACTAGATGAAACAACAGAATTTAAGCAGCTAACCTATTCCTGTTTTGTGCTATTTTTTAGATTTGACTAATTAAAGTGCTTATGGCTTCTAGCTGAAATGTGTCTGGAATAACAAAGGAAACAGCATGTCTTTGAACGTTACTGATCACAAAGAAACATCTGTGGAGAATTTCCTCTTTCAAACACAGGGTATATATCTTTACTAATTCCAGGGCACATCTCTTAGAAGCTGATATCAATAGTCCAGATTCCGTGCATGTCATATACACAAGGCATGGATTTTAGTGCCAGTGTGGCACTGCTTTTTTTTTTTCTTTTCTTTTTTTCTCCCTGCCCCCATTTTTGAGGCCTAAAAGCAAAGGTCTGTTTAATCATCAAAATGAATTATTTTGGAAGAAAGAAGAAACCAATCTGATTTCTAAACCAAAAATACTCCTGTTTATGATCATTCAAAGAGTTTGTTGCAGAAACCATGCTCTATGATTTAGGTGACCAAATGTTTTGCTCTAATGGAGATTATCCACAGAGAAAAACTGCATTCAACCTTTAATCTGCAATTTTGTACAGATCAATACATTTCAAACTGACAGTTTCAAAAGGCCAAACACCACTGTCAAAACCTGCAAACTATTAAGAAAAAAAAAAAATCAGTCACTTCAAGGGAGTTACCATGAACTGATCACTTAAGTGTCTCCTTTATATGTGGGGCCCCCCAGCTACACAGTGCCCTGTTAGTACTCTACAAAGAGGCAGTAAAATATCAGTTTTATTCACCATACAAAATCGTCTATTAAGAATTATGGTTCTTGCCTTCTATTTTATGAATATTTAAAAAACTGTAAGTGCATTTTTTATGTTCTTCATCATTAAATACTACAATTCCCTTAGTGTTCAATGTGTTGATTTATCCCTACTGAAACCAATAAGAGATAATAGAAGAGAACCCACAGCATTATTAATTACCGCAGGTGTTAATTAGATGTTACACATGGTAACAAGACAGATGGCAAGACAAACAGCAGTATGACAGGTATGGCTGAGTAACTCGCACTGGCCTAGAAAGATAGATGATGCATCGCTATTCATGTGAGCTGGTAGGGAATGACCTTCTTTGTCATAGAAGACATGCTGTGGTAAGAAATATTAATGATGAGACAAGTATCAGAAACTAAAAGTACAGTAGAAATGTAAAACAAAGAAACAACAAGCAAATACTTCCTCAGCTCAACTGAATCCATTAATTGAAATAAATGAAACATCCCAACTGATGAAAGGAATGGCATCTGCAAAGTGTGACAATGATTGCCATTTTGAAAGATGGCTAGTTGGCTTCCCACAGCTCCCGTTCACTTTGGCTAATTGTATCCCAGCAGTAAAGAATGATAACATGTCAAAGGTTTCTTATGCTTTTTTTTTCCTCCCCCTTTAATTGCTATTTTATTTTAAAATAATTGGCAGATGCAGAGCCTAGTTATGCATTTTGTATTAACCCAACAGCAGAGAAGAAAAACCACAATAGCTGTGGGAATGGGGAACAAAACCCAAGCCCTTCCATCCCAGCTGCTGTTCCAGAGTATGGGCTGCAGGATCAGGCTCCATCTCACTCCTTTGCCAGCCCTCTGCTCATTGCCATCTTTGCTGCATGGGAGTGCAGCATCAGAGGAGATGGGTGAGATGGTGCTGGTCAGCAACCCGCTGGTCAGGCATGCTCCTCAAAAAAAAAGTAGCAGGGGTGTGACTGGATCCAAAATCTCCTTTTCTTGGAAATGTAGCTGAAAGCAAATGTCAGGTGAAATGAAACTATTTCAAGAATTTGTTAACATACATATCAAACCTTAAGAGTTTTGAAGGAACTGAATTTTCCTTTTGGATCTTTTTCTTAGGATTTGGCCAAATCCTAAGGAAACCAAGGAAGGAAATAAAAACAATACCCATGATAGGGATTTTTTTTAATCTTGCTAATGATGCTTTTCTTGAAAACTTGCACTTATCTGAATGGTCTTGTTAACCACAGTTTGTAACCAAGACACTGTAAATTTCAACTCAAAAATATAATGAAGCAATTCAACTGGGTCACCAAGTCATTTAATGTGACTAAAATTTTCAAAGAAGATGATGACATGCAACCTGGAGAAGCTATGTCAAACTTTAATGAGATTATTGGAAGGCTAACATGCTGTGATGCGAGTTAGGTGAAAAATATTTCAAATTTAAAAGGCAAGTATTTTGCTTTTTTGTGCAACTGCACACTTTGGTTTGCAGGAATAAAATGGAACAATTTAATGGAGTTGCAGACTGTTATAAAAGTGCCAAGATAGCAAGTATCCAAAGAGCCTTCGTGGCAAGATAAACAAATCACTTCCAAACCAAGACTTTCTGATGCAAGAAAAGCCAAAAAGAAAGAAAAAAAGAGAAAAAGGCAACTATTCATAAATTTAAAAAAAAAAAAAAAAAAAAGAAAGCTTTCATCTGGTGTGATTAAATTTATGGCCAGGTGTGTGTGCAGATATCCGTTTCTGCTTTTATCATGTCATTTGGTCAGTCTCCTAAAATATTCTGCAGTTGAACAAACTTTTATAAGAAAGCATGTCAACACAGGGGAAGTGCACTAACCCAGAACCCGTTGAACTGCACCACTGGGGCAAGGGCTGAGCTGCAGTTGCTTCTGCTCTTCCTTGAGGAGTTTGCCTTGAGTACATGTGCTGAAGTTAGTATTTCTCGTGCTTTGTCTTAGAGACCATGTCAGAGTAGCACAGCTCCTGGAACAAGGAGTAAATTGAAACAAATCTAGCAAACCCTTCACATGACAGCATAAATCCCAAATCAGAGCTTGACTGCATCTCTTGGGTGATAGCATTGTAATAGACAGCAGGAAAACCCTGTATCATTTCTCTTGTTGCTGTCATTCTGGCACACCTACCGGCAATCCTCTGACTAAGAAATAGGAGAAAAGCAGTTTTCCCCACCAAAACTTTATAGGGGAATTCTTATTTCCTATGGAAATAAACTGAGGACTCAGTGCTCCTCCCTCCTGGTGATCCCATTACCATGGCCTCAGTCCCTGTTAGTGAAACAACAGAAACAAGAAAGAGCAAAGGAAATAATTCCCTCAAACTCCTTGCAACAAAATACATCTCCTAATCACAAACCCAGGAGTTTCTTTATTTCCTATTCACATAATATAGTAGACAAACTCCATTTTTAGTTATGCCCCAGTGAAGGTATCACCCCTTTCTAACACAAAGGGATGTGTAGCAATGGGCTGTGAGGCTACAGCTGCATCATGACGTTCACATCATACCAACAGAAGCTGTCCAAGAGACAGGAACAAACTAGGTTCCACAGAGGCCCTTGTCCTCCATCCAT
Source organism: Gorsachius magnificus (assembly GCA_034008185.1). Classification (NCBI taxonomy): domain Eukaryota; kingdom Metazoa; phylum Chordata; class Aves; order Pelecaniformes; family Ardeidae; genus Gorsachius; species Gorsachius magnificus. The sequence goes on along the minus strand of CM067083.1, from coordinate 26,414,558 downwards.
GCTCTTTTCCCCCTCAGATAAGCATGAAAGAAAGAAGCATCTTTGGCTTCATGAGCCTCCCCTCAGTGATCACAGCTTTTCCTTCTACCCCAGCAGTTTTTTAGCACTCATTTCTTGGGTACCAAGTACACGTTTAAGCAAAGTATGGCATGTTGCTTCCTACCTTAATTGTTTGGATAAGGAAGCATTGCATTTGATAGAAAACCAAAGATGACAGTCTCCTATTACAACACAGTTAACCCACATCTTTATTCCTACAATGCTCTAGACTTGGCAGGGCTAATACACAATTAAGCAACCAGCCTTGGCAGTTATCAGCAAATAAATACTGTTGTGCTCCAGAAACTTTCACCATATTCTAAAAAAGGTACGGTTTTCCACATTACCTTCACTGATTTGCTTTCAATGTTTTCTGTGCAATTGGTTTTCACTGGGCCAGAGAGATCCTAATCAGCTGGAGACTCTACGGTGTGCATCTTGACAGACATGTAATAGTTTTAAACATATTTGTTCTATTACCTGCCAATGTTATTTAGGTTTTCTTCAAAGTTTGTAATACAGCTCTATGTGCCGATTTATTTAAATTATTTTCCAATATACCTTGAAAATCACAGAAAATAGAAATAAATGTATAAAGCATGGAGTGCAAGAATGTGTTGCTCCAGACTGTCTCCTTGGCTTCATCTTCACATAAGCACAGAAACAATATGAGTTGAATGTAAAGAAATTGGAAAAATGTCAGTTTAAGCAAAACAAATTACTGTATTACTGAGTAAGTTGAAGAACAAAGAATATATGTGCAGTTCAGAGAGAAATCTGGAATTTTTCATGTATCTTATATAAATATGTGGTCATTATCAACTCCACAATATTTAAGATGACTGTTATCATGTAAGGTCTTACAAAAATCTCACATTAATCTCTCTAATTTCATTCTCTGTGCTTTGAGGGGAAATCCTCACCTCCTACCCAGCAAAGAAAGCTGAGGAAACTGAAAATGGAAATCTCCAGCTGTTATATTTGAGGTACAAAACTTACCACTTAAATTGTTTCATGGATTCTTATACATTTATTGCAGCAATCATAGGATCTCTATGACAACAATTCTTACAACTGCTCTCTGAGCACTGATGCTGCACAACATATTTACCATGCTTCAAATTATAAAGCCATTACTCTGATTCCCATCAATTATTTTTGGAGTGAGAAATTACTCATTATGAGGTTTTACTAAGAACATGGAGAGGGGGCTAAGCACTGAAACACATAAAAAGATCTAAAATTTGGGATATCTGAGTACAGAGACAAATGCAAGAGTTCATTGTGATGTCAGTGGTATTCTATACCTCCCCCTTTAGGGTGATAGGCATCTTCCTGGCCTGCTGGGTAAGCCTGGCTACATCAGCCAAGAAATCAGCTAGAGCACAAACAACTGGGACTCAGAAGAATCCATTCTCTGGGAGTTTCTCAGTGCATTTTAACTTATAAAAATTATTCTTTTTTAAATTTAACAACAACACCACCAATAATAATAATAACACAAGCAACTTCCATTCAGATCTTCTGGCACACTACAAATTCTGTGCTCAGGGTTGTTACGTCTTAGCGTAAAAATGATCAGTTCTGCAGAAGAGCAACTAATCAGTACTTACTGAAATGCTCTCCTGCCTCCTCCTCATCCCCTATTGATGATCATCAGGAATCGACTGGTTTGGCCCAAGATATGTAGATCCAGGAAGCCCAAATTGCAGTTCAATCTGCATCATGGAGAAAGTACCGATGCACAATTAGAGAAAAGCAATCTCCCTTGCCTTTTGATCTGTACTAGCTGGGCTGCATAAACAGCCGTGTCATTTCCCTACAGTTGAAAATTTCAGTGAAGAAAGTGAAGGATGTATGAACCACTCATAATGTCTGCATTATTCCCTACCACTAATAGGTATAGTTTTACATCTGCCAGCACTGTGAAACAGGCTATGAAAAAGGACCAAACATGCCACAAGATGCATTAACCTGCTCGGTTTCTTCATACAGCATGAACGGGAAGAGAATATACAAATGTCTGCCGCGAGTAGAGAAGCATGAATAGGTGCTAAAGCCCTCTCTAAGCATGTTTGATTTCATATTTGCCCATTTATTTATGATTAGCAATGAAGGTGTGGTTGTATAGCTATTATGTTTTTCTTTCATGAATCTGAAAGCACTTCAGAGGTGTCTGTCAGTATTTACAGTATCACTTTGAAACAGATTTTAAATATCCCTGTTTGCACATGCTCTAAGCAACCCTGGAGGAGTGGCCACAGAGGAAGTCTGAAAGCTCGAAGCAGTAACCTCTGTGCAACGCAGGTCACTTGCCACCAAAGCAATGTGCCCTGTGAGCCACAAACATGCTGTGGCACCAGCAGCTCGGGGGAGCTGGGGTGGGTGAAAAACCCAGCTGAGCAGCCTTGGCATAGCTCTCTGCCAAATGAGGCATTTCAGTCAGATTTCCAGAACTCCAGTGCACACAAGAGCATTCTCTGACAAGATTAGCACTTAATTTAAAAATACCCTCCACTACTTGATACTTAACTCTCTGGAAATTAAGAGCCCAGCAGCTCAAAAATCCCCCCAAAAAGTACTGCCAGCATTCCACCTCTGGCAAATGCCGATCAGTTGTGTGCCACCTCTCAGTCCCTCTGCCAAGGGCAATGGCCACATGCACTGCTAAAAAAGACAGGGGCAAAGTCCTTCAAACAAGTCATTCCACAAAAGCTTATTTTATTTTCTTTTTTTCTTTTTCTGAAATAGGAATGAGTTGAAAGCCGCCTCCCCTGTTTGCAGCAATGCCTGTTTCCATGGCACCCAGAGCAGCAGCCAACCGCCTTGTTATCACAAGAACTCTAATAAATTTCAGCACATTGCTGGGAATTACCTTTTTTTTTTTTTTTTTTTTTTTTTTTGTAAACCCAGGTGACCCTCCAGTCCTGGAACTTCCAATATCGTCCAAAAGTCTATGGTGAAGTTAAACTTTTCATAGTAACAATAGGTTGGGTGTGACGTTTTTTAATCAAGAAATAAAACAGAACATACTTCCCTCTGAGAGAGAGAAGAAAAAAAAAAATCAAACCCTATCAATTTGTTCTAGTTATCATGGACTTGACAGAGCTCTAAATATGATCATCAGATGAATCCTACTTGAGCAGCGTCTGTACCATACCCACCAAAGCGCACCCATGGATGACCTCAGAGACAGAACATCTTCTCCCTTTAACTGTGTTCCCAAAATGCTGACATGCCGCACTGTGAATTTTTGAAAAGAGATTAATGAACTTGGGCCTTTTACACTCAAATATACTTTTCATCACTCTGATACTCATTTCTGTAAAACCTCATGAATATGTAGAAGTGTCTTTTACTTCTCTTTAGGATCTTCCAGCCTCAGTGATTTTCAGATGTCTTTTGTTTCTAAGGTATTGATTCCATGGTTTCCACTTTGATTTTGCGTACAATTATAACTGATTGAATAATGTTTACAAAACTGTGAAAAGCAATGGAAGAAAACTAGCTTTTCACAGATTCAAGGGTAACAGAAAAAATCTGTACATCATCTGTCATGCTATGTTAATTATCCTGGTGTCAGCGTGTGTTACACTGGCCTGTAATGCAAAACGTGTTCATTCCTGCGGTAACAAATCAGATTTCAAAACTAAGGAGAAAACAGAAAGCAAAAAGCCTGTAAGAACAAAAAAAAAAGAAAAAAGAGGAAGCAGAAGCAGTACTAACCACTGCATTTGAAAATTCAGTATTAATACAAGATTTTGTGCTAAATTCTAAGTACAACAGGTACCAGAGATGTTCTTAATGTCGAGCATTACCAAGGTATTACATTAAAGGGAATCAAAAAACATCAGGCCTGAGCTAGGACCTTTTCAGGTTGCCATCAAAGGCACAGTATTATGTGGAGACACTACAGAGCAAAGCTGTGAACAAATTTCTTTCCTTTGCCAGGCAGAGGAAGTGGCGGTTCTCCACGTCCTGTTTGCAGTTTCAATACCTGTTACTGCATCTGTTCCACTCTGTGTCCCAACACCATGTAGTTCTGCCTTGTGACCCAAACTCAGTAAATAACTGCTCTAAATATGCATCTTCCCCCAAAGAACCTGTAATTCAGTTAATGAATAATAAAAATAATAGATCTTGTAGAATTCGTAAAAATGTGGCTTCTTGGTACAACGTGAAAAATAAAACTGAAAGACCTCAACTGAATTTCAAAGAGAAAAACTGCTTTGTCCCACATGTAGATATTAATATTTCTGTATGTTAAAAAATTGCTAAAAGTAACAGTTCTACAGTTAATTACAGGGAAAAATATATGGAGGTAAAATCACATAAGCTTAACCAAAGCATTAAACTTCACCTCAGAGGAAATAATCTTTTTTTGGGGAGTCATAGGAGGGAATACATAGATGTACAAGAAAAGAATGTGTGGACAGGGAATAAAGATGGCAGAGTGAGACAGCTGTACTTTGGCAACAGTAACTTAATCACTAGACTTACTGACAGATCATTTTAATATGAGAAATAACATAAAACTACAGAAGATTTTCTCAGTGTTTTGGGAGACACTGCTGTAACATGCCTATATCATCACTAAGAGGTTAAAAATCCACTCTGGCATCCCAGGCTATACCATGTGGTTTGCATCCTCATTTCTTGAGGAGCTGCACACATGTTCTGCAGAGGCACAGGGAGTATAGTCAGAGCAAATACAGCACTAGCAATCTCCATTTCATTCACAAAGTGCTTAATAAAATGACTGAGATTACTCCAGTTTAGCACATCATTATAATTCATTTCACAGCCATAATATTCTCAGGTTCAGACATTAAAAGGACAATAAAGATGCTTAGGAGGTATTCTCTCCAGCTAATAAGCACGATGCAATTCAGCAAACTTACTTCAACTTCTGGGGAACCGCCAAGAACGTTAATAAACTGAAGTGGTTGAGGAGTCTATTAATTTTGGACAGTGTAATTTATATTCAGATACTCTCTAGAAATAGTTGCCTAGACAAAAATCCTCATTGACTGATATTTTCCGCTGTTCCCAGCACTCCAGTAGTTTTCTTTCCACTCCCTGCCCTTGAATAGACTTTCTCTTCTGCAGATGCAAAGCCCTCTGCTCACCACTACAAGACCTTGTCTTGCCTGCAGCTGCTGGAGGGGTCCAAGCAAACATGCCATTTATGAAGCATTTTCCTCCAAATATATGGAAGGGATGACCAAGCAGCTTCCTCCAAGGCCTTTTTGTTTGGATAATCCCAGACAGACTGCTTGCAGCTGGTGTAGGTGTAAAGATCCTGCTTTTGAGCAATGGAAAATTGCCCCCCTGCTGACCAAGCTTCAGCTCCATGTTAGGGATTTTTTTTTTTTTCTTTATGTTCATCTGACAGACTGGAGGATGGAAACAACCAAGGGATTAGTATTTGTTTTGGTTTAAGATGTTGCAAAAACCATTTTGCTAGCATAGCACATCATTTACCCTGTGGGCTGCTCTGTCCTCCAGGAAGTGACACCGCATCCCTGCCACCAGCCAGGACTTGCTGGCATTTTTGTCAGGACACCTTTACTACTGGCTGAGCAGGATCATATCTAACCCTCATTTTCCACATAGCACAGCCCTTACCCACCCCACTGAAAATATTACAGCCATCCTGTGGATCTGTGCTTAGCTAAATGACAAAAAACTCTATTTTCTGTCCCCTTTATCAGGTTGCTCACTGTTCCCTGGTGCCGCGAGGGCTTTAGATGAAAACTACGCCATATAGTTTGCCCTGGAAATATATATGCTGGATCTTTCAAACCGCATTACTGTAGCAAAGTGTATTAAATATCTTTAAAGGAATATTGAGCAACTCCAGAAAAAAAATGGCATTCTACCCAAATCCATTCTTTGTGTCTAAGGAAGGAAAACTATTAGGAATTTGATATCAGAGAATAAAACATTTCAATCTTCTACAAGATAATAGTAATAAAATGTGACAACAACTGTACTTTGTACATTAGAATAGATCAAAGGAGCTGGTTTTAAGGTGTGATAGCGGCTCACTTGCAATGGCAGATGCGTGACATTTTGTAAGTCTGTGACATGGCTCTGAGTGTTTTGCATTGCAATTGCTACGGCCAGGGTTCTGTCAGCTGCTAATGTGCTTGGATCACTGATATTAGGAACATATGTATTGAATGGGGCAAATATTAAGGGCCTCAAATGACTACAAAAGAGCCTGTGGGAGTTGAGGCAGGGAGAAAGCAGAAAAAAAGCTGAATAGTGAGAGTATGAGAGTTCCCCACCGGTCTAAGTCTGATAAGGCCAGTAGCAGCTTCACTATCGCCAACAGAACCAGAAGCTTGGCTTTAACCATGGAGATCTCAAACATGACACAGCAGAGGCTGTCCGACAATCTCAGCTGAGGTTAGGGACAAAGAGGAAAGGGCTACGAGCTAAGTGTAATTAACAGTAAATCTTCCCCATCTCTGTTCCCTATACTTCACCTTTTTTTTTTTTTTCTTCTTTTTACTCTGTCTCGAGGGTTGGAGAAAGGCTGACTTATCTTTGCTGCATCCTACAGGTGCATGAAATGTAACCTCACTCCTATGCTTCCTGTGCAATACCCAGTTAACTGAGTGCACATGGACAGATCCTGTACAGGTTAAGTAGGGTGCCCAGTTCCTGCGGTGTATGTCCAGTTTCCCACCTGCACACGCTCCTTTCCTCCTTTTCTCAATCTTGGTAAGGGAAAGTAGTTCCTACACCTACAACTATAAACCATAATAAATTTTGAAAGAAAAAGAATTAATTATTTGTGTTTGATGTGTTCTGCTTCTCACCACTATATAATTTAATCCAAAAATACAGCTCCACACAACTGATGTGATTTATCATGAGTCTCTAGCAGCTAACATTTTTATTTTGAATTTGTTATCTTATTGATTAGAATTCATATGCTTCATGTTTACTTTCTTGCATCTCCTCCAAAACACTTTCCGTGCTTCATTTTGTCTATAGTGCAGTTCTACTTACTTATTTATTATGACACCTAATTTTATATAATTATAATATACAACATAAAATGAATGCAAGGTTCATGGTCAACTTGAAAGATCAAAAGCAAGAATTAAATTCTCCTGGCTGAAAGTGACTTCTGAAAAAGTTAATTATTCCTCTTTATCTCTGATTTACCTCTTAAAGCTTTCTGCTAAGTTACAAGAGATCGGAAAGGATTTTACTTTTCAGTCCTGCAGAATAGCAGAGCAGAATAAGAAAAGCTCAAATAGTATGTGAAACATGAAAAGTTATTGCTATTATTTACAAAGTACCAGGAACAAGTCCTGCTTTCAATTAGTTCCAAAGTTACTCCACTGAGTCTCATCCCCTATTGCCCTGCATAATACATACATTTAAACCCATACAAAGTGAGTTAGAAAGCACTCATGGTCTGCTCTGCGCACATTTCAGCTTGACATGACAGTGATAAAGAACCACAAGAGAGCCACTTGTTTCTGAAAAGATGCTTTAGGCTAACGGAAAATATTATCTATAAACCTTATGTGTATTTGAGGAGAGCTGGAGGGGAAAAATGAGCTGTATTTCTAACATGTCCTGTCAAGGCACCTGGTTACAGTTTTCATTGAGTTTAACAGGACGCACTTGCTTTCTGTTGAAAACAGAGCAGAAACATAACATTGGTTTCACAGAACAGATTATTAACATCTCTTACAATACAATTTCTAGAACGGTATTAGCCCCAGAAAATTACATAAACACAGAGCAGCTCTCTGCCTAGAAGAGGTTAAGCACAATTGCATCACGTGTGCCTACATGGAGATAGCAAAGAGGAGGAGAAAGTACCTGTTTCAGGCATGAGCCACTGTCTACAGCCCTTCAGCTCCCTGGGAAGCAGGTCTGTGCCACAGGTGGGCACAAGGGGAAGGAGAGATCCCGAAATCCACCCCTGTGGGGTCAGGCTGGAGTGGGCAGCCATTGCCCACATCAGCTGGGGGCTCCGGGTGGAAATAAGCAGCAGCGATATCTGCTGAGAGTCCTTCCCTCCAGGCTGCCCCAGCAACTCACCCACAGGACTGTGGGGGGTGCCAGTGCCTGGGCAGCGGCTGCAGGAACCTCTGAGGAGAGGCTGGGGCTGCCCACAGTCAACTCCATGGGCCCGTGAGCACCAGCAGAACTGAGCTCTTCCAGACGCCTGAGCTGGGGCATTTCCTCCCGCAGCAAATCTTGTCTCATCATCGGGAGTCATGTGAACTCAAACATACAAGGAAGACCCTGTGTACCTCTACAGGAGGGAGGGGAAAGCTCTCGTGGGATGTATTGTGAGAATATCTGTTGCTCTTACATGCAGTAAAAAATACCCGGTTTTACAGCATTCTTATAAGAAAACTTTGAAGGGCAGTGAGATTGGTGCCAGCTGTCCTCAGCAGCTTAATAAGGTGACCTTTCGAGCAGCCGATGGGCTGATTAGCTCACAAGCCCATCAAAGACTCACTACTGTCACTCCCTCCTCCACATCTTCCCCTCAAGGCTCTGCTGCTTATTGCCAGTGAGTTCTGCAGTAACTTGTGGCTTTCCACAAGTCATTCAGGATGACCGAATCCAGAGCCCCTTCTCTTCCATCCTTTTGCTCCCAGCAAGCCCGCAGAGCCTCACACACCCTTCACCACGCACCTCCCCACCGCGCTGAACCTGATGGCTTCAAGTGAGGCCACTTGGCACTTACGGGCAGCTGCTGGCTGGAGCCCAGGATGTGTAACCAGGCACCCACCGGCCTCCCGGAGCAGAGGTAGAGTCAAAAAGGCAGGAGACCTTCCTGCAGGAGGAAAGAGAGCGCAAGGTGGCTGCTGAGTGCTCACATCAGTCATCTCCTTGCCCTGACACCTGGCCACAGCAGAACAGAGGTTCCATCGTGTTGCACAACATTAAGCAACATGATAAGATTTCCACCAGGCTGAAATGTTTTCGGGTGATCTAATTTGGTGTGGTTTGATAAATAAGTTAGAGCATTACAGGATCCTATAACGCAATCGTGTTGCATTAACATGCCATAGCTAATGATTTTTGTCAACCCTATAGGAAAAGAGGCAGTGTCTTGAAAGTAAGATGCATTCCCAGCATTGCCTGCTCCTCCCCCCGCCAAAAAAAGAAAACCACCTTCTGCCAAGAGGAATAGTCAAATAACTCCAGGCATCTATGTGCCTAGTAATGGAGATTAGTTTCCCAGAAGTAAGACCACAGATTTCACAAAAAGTATTATGGCTTTTCATGTGATAGGATAACAATGACTTAAGGCTGAAATGACAAATACTAGAGGGAACTGCTTGCAATGGGGCATTTAATGGATTCATTTGGCTCCTTTGTTAATTCTTCATGAGCTGATTTGAACAAATCCTACTTATTTGACCACTAATTCATGCAAAAACATTTCTATCTATAGACCACTTGCAAATTAGACACTACTGCGGCTGTCTCTTAGTGTAAACAATCACGTAAATTATATAGTACGAACTCTATTTCCTGATCAAAGACTCACCGAAAAACAAAGCACTCAAGAAGCGTCAACAACACTTGTGACAAAACTACTGACCATCAATCACAGTGAGAATCCTTATCTCCATGCATTTTTGCTTATGTATTCACACATTTTTGGTGCAAACATGCTTTCCCATCTGTGCAACAGCAGACCAGCAAATGATACAGCTTTTCAGACAACTCCTTTTAAATGACATGAAATCACTGGCATAAGAAGGGGCTCCAAGGTATGGGGTAGCTCTAACTCTATTAAAATAACAAGAGCAACTTAATAACTAAATTCTGTCAGGGTAAATAAAAGGGGACACAGGAATTTTTAAGGTGTGTCTTTACCTCTCTCCATTTGGATTTGTTGCTCATCAGTTTTCAGGTTAGCACCATGGGACCTATAGAATCTACCTGTTTTGAGGATATATTGCCCTACTTGATGGTGGGGATGGGTTTAGACTGGAAGAAGAGCAAGGCTGAGGACCTTGTTGGAAGTGGGGGGCATTGGCACTTAACAGCAGTTTTCCTGTGTTCTCCCAAGGGGCGGCTGGAACAACTCCCATTAACTTTCCGAATGGTAAGATTCTGGAGTACCAGTTTCAAATAATATTAAAATTGCAAATATAATGTGAAGTTTGTGGCTACAGAATAAGTTTCACTCCATTAAAACAATAAACAGAACTGACAGGATATTAAACTGAGTTTTCATGAAAACAATTCACCGTGGTCTCCTGTGCAGGTTCCTCATCTCGGAGCTTGATTAGCCATTGCCATCAAGAGCAACCCACAGCTAAGAGCTAGCCGGGGAGAACAGCAGGCAGTCCCATCCAATTTTGCCCTGAAATTATGTTTTGTTTGCTTTTTGTTTTATTTTTTTCAACGCTGCCAGACTTGGGTGACTTGAACGCAAAACTGCCAGACAGGTTTAATGCCAGACAATTTTTAATCTATGAGAAGTAGGAAAACTTAAAACAGGAGAAAGCCAGAAAATCAAATACCAGAGGTCAAGTACAACCCAGAAAGGACTGAAAGAGTCAACCAGTTGATCCTATGTAGATGACAAACTATTAGCAGCTCATCTACAATAATTTAAAAGCCCATCCCCTGTTGGTTCTGCCTCAGCTTGCAGTCGGTGGCTATTATGAATGCTTGCTGGAACAAACATTCCTCCTCTTAGACCTCACTGTTTGTGAAAGCTGTTGGTGATAAGTCATTTCCATATTCATTCACTGCAACTTAATGAAGAGATGGTTCATACTAAAAAGACAACTGAATGGGAAAGGCAGGAACCTTGTATGGTACTGGGAACAGCCTTGTACCTGATGGTCTTTGATCTTTGTGAGACTCTTCCAAGTCTTAATGTCAGACAAATAAGAAATAATAAGCACACCAACACAGTGACGTTGTGTTAGGCAGTGCCTGTGTTGGTGAAGTTGCCTTTTAAGAGCTGGGATAGCGTTTTTGACGTTTTAGGTATATTAGGCAGATAAACCTAACACTGCTATTTCTTTGCAAGAAGTGGTGACATGTTAATGACAAGGGAGGAAAGAATTGAGAATATATGGAGAGGGTTGAAATCAGTTTGGTAGAATCTCATAGTTAAAGTTACACCATCATTCATCATGTTTTGTCCCACTGAGCTCTTGTAGTCAGAAGGAAAACTTAGTGAAATGCATTCCCCATGTGTATTCCATGTATGTCTCTGTGTGCAGATGTAATGCTTTTGTCTCTCACTGAATGAGAATAAATACTTATGTAGAAAAGAAATTGGGGCAGTTCATGAAAGAATAATGAAAGACCATGCTTTACACTGACACTTATTGTTCAGATCTATTATTAAATAGATTTCAAGGATGTGTGGGGACTTGGAATAGCTGTAACTGCAATGTACAGTCTCCATAAAACCTAAACCTACCATTTGAAGATAAGACCAAACCTGGCAAACTGGGATGCATGTAATTGTACTGCTGGGTATAATTTATCCATCCTAATAATAAAGTTACTTCTATAGTAGTCCCTAAGCAATAATCTATGTTGAGCTAGCAGATACCATAGTCCCATATGCATAATTCAAGCAAATTATTACGGTGATTGTAGATTTCCTGTGGGTAATATTTAGATTTAGGCTTAGTACTACTAAACTTCACAATACATCGCACTGGTTTCTACAGACGTAAGAGTGACAGTGTATCTGGTACACATCATTCCCAGCTACTCAGTTGGTCCTTACACTGTTTGGTGTCTCTCATTTTCCTTTTGTTTGTAGAGGGCTTTTGAACTAGCATGGCACAACAAAGTGAATTCAGAAACACATATTAAGTAACAAATTTCAGATTTGTGGAGGGGGACATATTCATAGTAGTATGACAGTAAAGCCTTTACTCCACAGCTGATTCGGTTCCTGACCCATTACTGAATGAGTCAAATACAAATCTGATCCAAAGCCATTTTATTCTCCCTTATCCCTTTACATCTTTAAGGCTCTTTATGAGCATAGAAATTTTCCACTTATTTTCTGATAGAGTTTTGATTATCTATCGCTGTATTGCAAAAATTCTGTCTGACCTTACCTTTGCATTTTAAAAAGAAAATATTTTTTCATCTTTTGTGTAAACCCATTTTCAATGGTTATCTTTATTTTTCAAATAAATGTAGCAGATTTTTTTTTGAAATGTCCAAGAATTAAATCAAGTAGAAAGTCTGGCCTGCCAGTAAATTCTTTAAGGATCTGATACAGAGAATATAGCAAACACTCCAACAGTCCTGAAAATTCCTTAAGGGGGTATAAACAACAAACCCCAAACTTGCTGGTTTAGGCAACAGAGGATAGAGATACTGACAGAGAATTTCACCAAAATGACACTAAAAATTACTAGTAACCCTACCAAGGGAAGCACAAAGTTACTAGTATTTACTTTGCTAGAATAAACGTGTGAAAATACATATTCCAACTGTGACTAGCCTTTTATTTTTACCACCCACTACAGTGAAACAATATAAATTTCCCTCTCATAAAGCCTATGAGCCACAGAAAGTGCAATTTCACTATAATAAGAATTTTTAAACTATCCCAGATTCAGGCAAGAGCAGCACATTTGGTTTTTTCGTAAGTATTTACTTATGAAAGTCAAAATGATTTATTTTTAGGACTGTAAATGTCTGCTCGGACATTCTTCTGGCACAGAGTTCCTGACTTAATCTTGAGGCATTCCTCTTTGATCTCTAGGAAAAGACAGAAGAGGACAGTCAGACTGCATAAGCTGTGGGCTGAAGCACTGCTCTAGCTTGGGGATGTTGCGTACACATTGCACTCTTGGCAGAAGCTCTTTGGCCACCTTGGGGTCTACAAGAGCTGAAATCTATACCTCTAGCTTATAAACTTACATAGTTTATAAACTCTGGTTGATATTAGTGACTCTCTACCTGTGCAGGAATGTTGGATTGGGGATTTTTGGTTCATTCGTTGGTTTTACTTACACACTGAACTAAATTTCCACAGCACAGCGACACACAGTTCTTCCTCTGATCCAAATTAAGTTTCAAAAGTCCATTGCTAAGTCAAAGGAAAGCTCTGATTGCATCATTCACATTTCAATAAAAATGGCAATTCACTGGAAAATTTCAAAGGTGTAACACTGACCCAAAACAATCCTTTTGAAGTTTTGTAAGCATTTGCAGGATCCTGATTTGCCAGCATTTTTGAGTTGTTAAATCAGGGAACAGCTGCGGGTAGGCACTTGGAGGATTAGGCTGTACTTTGCTAATAGGAACTAACTGCAGCATCTCAGAAAACAGTGAAAGTCATTCTATAAATAGCGAAGATGTCTGTTACAAAATGCATTTACATATATTAAATCAAGATGCCATAATTAAGGTAACCATTTCAGAGGAATGTATAATGAAGAAAAGGTCATTAATAACCTCTTACTGTATGCAATTCTAGGAAAAGAATCTGATTGAGACAAGCTTACAATTTTTTGCATTTGGAGAGAAATTCTAATATTCTCATTGGTTTGATATAAATTACTAGTAGTGAAAATGATAAGGAAAATATACAAGTCTATTAATAATCTACACTGTCATGGGTCTTCTAAGGCTTTACTAAGTATATCAAGTGTTTCCATAATTACAATCAACTAAAGAGCTGGTTAAGTAAGTGATGCAACTTAAATTACAAAATTAAAATGTTTGAACTCTTTTCCTGCAGATTTGGAATGGCTTCTTAAAGGATCTAAAGTGCCAGCGGAGTGCCAGGATTCTCTATAGTCAGTGATTGTCTGCTGTTTACAATCAGTCTCCAATTTGTCATACTGCTTCCAATAAAATATTAATGTAATCAGATGAAATTATTTCCCTTCCAGCCCCACGTTTGGTTTGGAGTCAGTGTCGTGTTTGCTGTTGTTCTAAATGAGTACATGGCGCTCCAAGGAAGAGATGGTGAGGGAACAAAAGGTGACAATTTTAAAATGATACTGGAAGTAGCATTATAAAATACTACACAGCATTATAAACTACTATGTGTTACTCTGGTCTAGGCCACCATAGCCTAGAAACACCGCCCCCGAGATCCCAGAAGCTTCCTAGGGAGGGGAATACACCACCACTACCATATAACCACTACCATCCCGTTGCTTTTGGCCAAACATTAGTGGTGCTTTAATTAACAACAGTAAAGCTATAAACTATAAACATCAAAAATCTGTAAAGAAATTAAGATACCTTAACAACCCAGTGGCACAATTAGTCACAATTAGTGGAGCTATAGATTGAAAGTGATTAAAAATGAGTCTTAGGTAAAGAATGTGAATTTGACTAAAAATGTTTCTATTTGAAAGATTTTACCTTCTTACTCATTAAATCTGAACATTAATCTGGAGAAGAAAATCAAGTTACAATTGAACAGGGATGATTACATTTCAATCTTGGTTGACAGTAAGCTCTGGTTTCAAATCTAATACAGTTATTTTGTGACCTCAGGCACCTCATCTAAAGTTCTTTCCATCTCTAAATGAAGATAATACTTTCCTGCCTTTGTAAAGAGCTTTAAAACCTTTGCTGAAGTGTTATTATTTATGTCTACACCCCTGAAAGTATAACAAGATGGCTGTGTTTGCACATCTGAGCCCAGATGGTATTGTGAACAAAATATTTACTCTATCTGTACCCAAATAAACTTTGCTAGAAATATTGCGCCAGATGATTTAATAACAGTTTCCTTGAGTGCTTGTTTGTTTGTTTTTCAAATTGAATCCTAAATAAGGCTCTGGATCCCACCAAAATGCCTGTAGTTGACTTTCTTCACAGAAATCTATCTACTGAATTCCGTGAGACTGGTCACATGCCTCAGGCTTAAATACAGATCTGTACAATCAGAACTTAAAGGGAGCATAAAATACAAAACCAGCCCTATCTAATCCATGCAAAGTCAACACATCCTACATCAACCTTACCTTAACGCCTTTGTCCTCATGTATCTGGTCTTGTCACACTCGCACTGAAGCCCTTGAATCAATGACCTTTTAACTTCAATGCCACATGAACTACACTCTTGTTTCATTCATTACAGATTCTGGCTATCACCTAAAGAGTTGTCTGATCTCATTCTCTGTGTCTTTAAAGCATTCAACTTAATAAGAAAAGGAACTAGAGTGTTGACTGATGGCAGGGTTTGATAGATTCAAATTAGTAGTGATGGCACCAGTGAATATACGGTCTCATTCAAAAAAAATAAAAAAAAAAGATAGATTTGAAATGTGTAGGCATGAAAGAAGTAACTCTCTTTTAGCCTCTACTCTAACAAATTATAAAAATATCTCCCCCTCAAGCTCTGTATGCATTGCCCTGTTTCCAAGGGGCAGCTATATTTCGATTACCATACGTGAGTGAGGAAAGACGACAGCATTTAGCAGTAAAGTACAGGGCAAAAGAACACATCCAATTTTTTGTTAAGCAGTATGACAGCACAGCCACTGGTATCGAGTATATTTGTGTAGCTGCTGAAATGCTCCTAGAGGTCTCTCAGTGAGGCGCACTCCAGTGACAGCAGACCAGTCACTCATTCCTTTTTTCAGGGATGAACTTTTCAAGCTGAAATATGGGGGTTCTTTTCCTTTTGAATTTTCCACTTGCACAGTCCAGGCACTGCTTCTCACTCCAATTGCAGACATGGCTCACACATAAAATAACCATTCAAAGTATCTGGCCAGATAAACTGACTCAGCAAGCATCAGAGCGCCAGACTTCTAAAAGGTGCTAATCACGGAAAGCTGTGAATAGAGGAAGAGGAAATTTTCACAAGTATCAAGCACCTAACTCCCACTGGACCCAGAGAGCACAACTCTAGTACTGGAGCCCAGAAACACCTCTCCCAGTTTATGTGTCGGTGCATACACGCCTAAGGCTGTTGCAGGCTGACCTCCATTGCAGAGATCTGCGATGAGGATGTAGTCTTGTGTATTGTCAGATTTCACACTTGGGAAATATTTTCCTCTCTCCTAAACTGCCTATACGAATCCTGAACAGAGGGGTGAGAAGGTTTACCTACAATATACCCTGCATCATCACTCTTTGCTTGATGTGACATAAGGTAGTTCCATTTGCACACAAATATCAATCAACTCCTGAAAAGGTGACAGAATGTCCTCTCCTCTAAAGGAAGCGATTGTTCTTTCTAATTCGTAAGCCTTCTGGGTTTATTTCTTACCTAGCATCCAAAAAGTGCAGGAGCGTTCAGAAGTCTAATGAAAGCCAATGCATACATGAAAGTCATGCGCACAGTCACCAGAAGCAGCCGTATTTCTGCCTTGCAGCTGAAATCAGCCATCATTAAGATAATGTTTTAGGTTTTCACTGCAAGTCCCCATGAGAATGCAAAACTAAAAGTACAAATACAACAGGTTTTTTCATCTCGTATAAAGGCTGTAAACAACATGGCTGCACTTGCATAAAATAAATAAAAATGTTTTGATTTAACTATGGCTCTGCTGACACCAAGGCATATTTGCAAGATTCCCTTTTTTGCTCTGCTGTGGGCAAAAAGCAATGCAGAGCAAGTCAGTATCTGGCTCAGAATGAGAGCCAAACACCATCTCTGACAGGATCTTGTATCATTTACAAGGAATGACTGACACATAGGCAAAATCAAAAGTATTACTGAGGGGGAAAACTCCTAAAAAAACTACCCCAGGGCTACAGGTGAAGCCATAACTGTGTCAAAACAACAAGCCTAAAATAAAAGGCATCTCTTAAATAAAAAAGAACAGACTAAAAACCATATGAAAGCTGTTACACACATATTTTCTTATTCAATGTCTTCTTTTTTGGTGTTTTTTTTTCTTTGCTTAGCAACACTGACCTTTGCAGGAAAGCTAAAGACAGATTTAGTTTTATGATCCCTGATATAGTCAATGCACTGAGATATCTCATGCAAGTCAGGGCAAAGCTTCGAGGTTGACCCAAGAGAGGTTCAGTAAAGTTTGGGGTTGTTGGGGTATTTTTCCCTTTATTTTGGCTTCTGACCTAACATGCAAAAGAAGCCCAGCTCCAAAACTTGAATTTGCCCCAGTTGTCTCAGTTTCTTAAACTTCATTGAAAGTCAGAGGAGTGCTGATAGTGAGAGAGTGACTTGATGCACCTCCAGCTTTCAGTTTGAACTGTTTTCTTTGTGGTTTTTTTTAATATGTATGTGCGTGCATGTGCCAATATGTGAGGAAACAGAGGGTCTTAGTTCAGAAGTAGTCCATTTCTTCCACAGCCACGGCAGAGGTTCTTATATGGCAATTGTTCAGATTCTAACTTTGCTTATCTGGAATTTATAGCCAGATATATAATACAAAATTCAAAGTTCAGTAACCCAGGCCAGATCCCAGCTTTTCTTACACTGACGTGTCAACATTATAATTTTCGGAAACATCCTATAATACTATTTTAAACTTACTTTTTTTGAGGTAACTGTACTGTAATTTTAAGTCTACAGGTTTTTCATGGGTTACACATCCTGTATTAATAAAAAGTCCATTGTGATGGCAAAGGTAAAGTGGACTTAAGGTGAAGCAATACGTTAAAGGATGTGACACAAACTTCTCTTTTTTCTGGTGGTGTTTGTTCAAGAGGAAATATGATGAGAAGAGGTAGGGAACATGGGTACAGAATGAGGCTGTTTTCTTTTTCACAGGAAATATATTGAGTAACAAATATACAACTTGAATTACGTGACTCATTATTTGGTAACTAAAGACTCATCCATTTTCTTCTGTAGAGTCATTTAATTGAAAAACAACTCACCTGGGATCATTAACAGGCTGCCCAAATATCTCTTTTGGTCACACAAAAGAGCACTTAGGCAGGCAAAGTAACAATTATGTGGAACCTTGACAGACGAAGCATCCGAGTGCCTCATTTTGACATCTTGTTAAGATAGCCCTATCCGAAACTTTAACCTGTGGCATTAAGCACTTTCAAGTCCAGGACGAGAAACACTTTTGAGTCTGAAGGAGCTGTAGGAAAATGACCCAATACTTTTCTCTTTTTATGAATTTAAAGCACTGTTACTCCCCTGCTAGATCTGTACACTACAGGCCATGAGAAGCAGAAATATTTTACTTCTGGGTATTTAGCAATGAACTAGATTTAATACTTTGGCTCTGTGTAAGGCAGACATTGACTTTGCAGTTGCTGAGTGCACTACTGTATATTCCACTTGTGCAGCATATGAATTGCCTATGAAACCAACTCAGACCAGCTCACTTTGGCCAAAGTGTATTCAATTAATATGCAGATATTTACAGGGTTTTTTACTTTATTTCTCTCAGCAGCTTTCTTTTAGTCCAATTGCTCCTGCCTCTATCTCCTTACCCTGCTCAGGTGATTTGAAAACATATTTCTACTTTAAACAGAATAGTTATCTAAGGTGTATGTTACCTGAGTCTGTCTCATGTGCTCCTGGTTGCTAATAGATTCCAGCTACTCTCTTGCAAGAAGTAAAAAAAATATCCCATACAGCTAACAATGAGGAGCTCTTACAACTTTGCTTTAGTGACTCTTCTTCTCACTAATGTTAGTGTTAGTCTTTATTTTTAACTCATCTCAGATAACATTAAACTATACCACTAGAGAGACTTTTTCTTAAATAATAGCTATACAAAGTATCCCCAAAGTATCCTCCCAAAAGGAGGCAGTTAGAAATGTTAAGGAACCAAAAAAAAGATAAAAGAAAAACAGATATCTGCAAATTCTCAAAAAGGAAACAAAAAACACAAACCAAACCAAACCAAAGGCTGGCTGGTAGCATATATAAAAACTTTCTAAGGTTTACTGTATAGTGAAAGAGATTTCTGGAATACTTCAAGTAGCAGCAATGTTATTTGGGATGAATGAAAATTAAATGCTGTGTTTTCTCTGAAATGGCACTGTTTGTCTAAGTAGTGGTGGATTTTGTCTTCAAAGAAATCTGTAATCCCCTCCATTTTTGATTCTGTGCATGCCGTCAAAGGAATGGTGGTTTGTGCAGGGTACTACTGATACTGGTCTGTTTTAAAGCCTCTGACAGAAATACAAGACTGGAGTTAAGAGAGAAAGTGAAGCTGCACAGAGTTATGCACATACTTTAAAACCTCCCAACATCAATGTTCTGTTTCAAAGGAAACTCTGCTGTCAGGCCAGGCCCTCCTCTATGAAGCTGGCAAGAAAAAGGTAAACTTAGACTCAGTGAACCCTTTCTGCAGAAGACTGCTTTATGCTTCACAAGCATTAGCATTCACAAGGGATATCGGAATGGGGCCATATGTTTAAATATGAAGACATATGTTGGATGCTTTATTAGACATGAAGTCAGAATCCCTTAGCTGTGCCTCACAAGAAGGGTTGCAACAGCCCAAGAAATATATCCTGAAGCACGTTAAAGTTATTCATTTATTGTGTCTTTCTGCTGTACCAAAATCACTCAAAAAGAAATAGCAAATGGTAGTGAATGAAAAGAAACCACAAGCTGATTTTAAGACATTGGTTCATAGTCTCTGCTATTAAGGATATGCTGCATTAAGGCTGTGGAAATAATCTCCTTGGGGATTTCAATAATTATTAATGGGGGAAGGAAGATAAAGGGCTGATTCACACTCAGAAGTTGTTAGATAGCACTAGATATTTGTCTGGCCAAAAATAAAATAAAATAAAATTACACAAAACAAAACACTGAAATAACCAAGAGGCAACTCTTCCTGTTCAATATAGTTTCAGTGTTTTACCACCACAGTGAATCTGACCCTCACTTTTCCCAGCCCTGCTGTCCACAGCTATTCCATTACACACAAGTAACAATCAACCCAGGGTGCTTAAAATGACTGTGCATAGCCAGTAAGTCACTTTTTCTAGCATATTCTTTGTCAATTTTTGCCCTTAATACGTATTTGACCTGACGGTCAGACTACCCACTGACCCAGACTCACCAGGATGAGAGAACACAGACCACTGGCAATCAGGGGCTCAGCTGGCATGCTCCCTGAAAGTGTTTCTTGAAGGAACGACTAAATCTGTCTACAAGTATCTTTTTCCAAGAAATAACAGTCTGCTTGTTGTGCTCAAATAAATATCTTTTATTGCCTCTGTGCAGCTACTGGTTTTACAGAGAGTCAGGGAGAGAAAAGATTAATTACAGTATGCCTGGCATACTCTTTGGAAAAACTAAGCCTCCAAAAATAAAAACACTGTAGACTTCATTCCCTGCTCCCTTCCACTTGCTCCTACATTTGCTCGTATGTTTCAAGAGGGCCAAGCAGAGCTGCTGTGCTCAAGGATTTCACGCTTCCTATCTCAGAGATGTTGCAAATAATGAACCCCAGCTGTTTGCACAC
Organism: Gorsachius magnificus; assembly: GCA_034008185.1. Taxonomy (NCBI): domain Eukaryota; kingdom Metazoa; phylum Chordata; class Aves; order Pelecaniformes; family Ardeidae; genus Gorsachius; species Gorsachius magnificus. The sequence goes on along the minus strand of CM067083.1, from coordinate 26,394,144 downwards.
TGCGTATGACCTGCACAGAAGCACAAAGTTTGGGAATGCCACATGAATGGGTTAGCTGCTGATAATTTCTAGTCTGGATTTGTAGGCACAAGCAGTTAGCAAAAGCACCAGCATTTTACATTGCACAGAAGTAAGGGCTAAAAATGTAATAGCTCTGTCCAAGTCGACTCAAATAGGAGGGATATTACAAAACAATCATTTCTCTCTGCATACATACAGTTTTTCTGTGTTTGATTTCACTGAAAAAGGCCGTCATATAATCTTCATAATAGGGCTTTATGGAATGACATGTTTACCAACACCACAATATGTTAAACTCTGCTCCCCTGAATGCAAAGCGAGTTTACCATTAATTTCATTGTGACCATGATTTCACATTTGGGTCATTTTTCACCCTTACAAAATTTAGAGCTTACCAACAAAAGTTCTGATTTTACTACACCTCATCTTTTCAGTGCCAGTTTATTTTATGTCTATGGTAAACTGATCAAAGTCAGGTCATTAATTGCTTTTTTACAAAGCAATGAAAGACCCATTAATTTTGAAACTGAGCCTACATTATGAATAATCTTGTGGTTTACACTAAAGATTGATCTGGTATCTATTTATTAGTGCAGTTCTATGTACTTTAACTAATGGCTCTTTAGGTCTTCAGACTAATGGTTTCTCCATATGTTTCCATGTAGAAGTATGTGCCACTAACTTCATAGAAAATTAGGTTCATGAAATAAATGTGTATTACACAGAAAGAGAAAAATCAATCAGAAAAAACAACTGCATAATTTAAAGGTCTCCACTGATATGGAAACGCATGCTTTATATAAATAGGTAAATTAATATGATTTCAGAAAAAAAGCTGGATTTCTAACATTTTGGGCTGTTTTAGAGATCATAAATTATTAAATATTTTGAGTCACACCCTATTTCCCTTTTTATTTTTATTTCCAGATAATGTGGTATCAGTCAGACACACTGACAGTTGTTTCACCCTTGTCCTCCCTGGCTGCCCAAGTGGGCAGATAGACAACCGGCATTATTTGCAACATGGAGAAATGTGGCCCTGAATATATAAGCTAAAATACACTGGTTAACTTAAACCTCCATCACACCAGAATGGTGGTATTATATTCCTGATTCATAGAGGTCAAGATGATCGTACCCAAGTGATGGTGATGGATCTCTATGAAGGTAGTGTGTGAACTAAGTGTTGTCACTTAGAGTGGTGTTTACCAACGTGCAATTTTTTAAATTACTTATGTTTAGGCATTTTAGCTAAAAGCAGTCAGTATATTAAACTTTTAAATGTAGATGCATTTAGGATGTGAATACCTATTCATTTTTAACTCGGTGTGCACAGCAACTTAATAACATCATTACACACACATTGCTGTACATGATAAGCATGCTGTGGTACATAAGAAAATTGCATTGCACATTTAGCCTAATTATTTGATGAGACATCATTACAACAATTAACTATATTTTATTATTTATCATTCCACTAAACTGTGCTTGCAATTGCAAAAAAATAGTATCGTTACCATCTAAGCCTAACTTTCAACCAAGAGAACAAAGACAATTCCAAAATCATTTAGCAAAAGCACACCTAACTAGAAGTCGTACAGAGAAAGGGGGCTGGGATGACATGGTTTATAAATATCTATGTAAATCAGTCATGAAAAGTCATTCTGATGCTGATGGAATCCCATCCCTTGCTTTGATGACACTCTTATGTCCCTGGATTGTTCTTTTATGAGTTATGTTAAGTAGAAACCCAGTTTTTCCCGTTTTCTAACTCCAGAGTCCCAAAATGGGCACGTTGAATGCCGGTAGACATTCCCATTCATCATTCACTAACAGAGTCAGGTTAAACTTTCTTGCTATAAAATGCTGCCCTGGCTCCCCTTGGATATGAAAAGTTTGCTTAGAAGCTCATAGGAGCTCCGATGCAATCCCAACTTTTAAAGGAATGGGGTTGCACATGCTAACATGGCTGTGAAAGGTAGAACAAATGGGAGGCAAGCTACCAGACAAAACATGTATTTCTGATCAGTTTGGTATCAGGCAGACCTCAGCACTGCCTGGTTACATGGGGACAAGGAGGTTTCAAAGTTGTTATGTTCTCCAGATCATCAGTAACATAACATTTTAATTTTTTTTTTTTTAATCTGCAAACTAAATTTACTTGATATGGAAATTTTAAATCTATCAAATGTGGAACCTCACAATACTATCTTGGAAAACCAAGGTAGGCTCAAACCCTATCTATGAGCACAGGTAGAACCAGTGAAGACCCTGTATGCAAAGTATCATACAGGTATCTCAGTTGAGGCTTCTAGATCTCCCACCTCTCCCCTAGGGCACCTGAGTTGTACTAACACCCCCCAGTTTAACATGAAAATATGTTCCCTTCTGCTTTACACAACTCGACAAGTAATTTGCATTTAACCCTATAAAGAACACAGAGAGAAAAATTACATTTTTAACAGCAGAAGTTCAAGGCAAGGAATCTAATGATTGCCTGTTATGATCAGTCAAAAAACACACAAGAGGGAAACGTGTGATACTGGTCTTACAGACATCTTCATACATTTCTTTAACAGATTTAAATATCTTTTCTCATTTCCAGTGTAATTTAATTTCTTTGCTTTCCTAATTTTTCCATTCTCTGCTGATAATTGTCCCTCTATTGCTAAGTGAAAGCCTCACCTACCTCAGCAAAATTCCCAACCAAAATGCCTTAAACTCAATCAAAGTGAGTTTTATAGGACATTGGAATTAACAAGGCACTGATAAAAATTCAGTGGTTTCACCTTACATGCAAATGGACTCTAATATGCTGTATTCAAGGTAAAATCCTTATGGCACTAACAAGAATTAGTGGGCTGAATGCTAAATGGTCACATTGAGCATTCAGGTGGTAGCTACCACCTTCAGCAGCTGACTGTCAGAATTATTTCAGATAGCCAAGCAGGTCTTCCAAAAACTAGGTAAATAAAGACATTCCCAGCAAAGCTGACCTCAAGCCCCACTTACTATTTACTGCTTAATAAGCTTTGGTAATGGTAGCAACAAATACATCTAAGAAATGTCCTCTGGTACTTATCCCTGTAAGTTATATACATCTGCAAAGAATAGAGGACAGAATTTTTGCTCCCTAAACTATGCTATCCTTCATTTATTATGCCTTGGAAATGTGAGTAACAGTATATAAAACCAGTTAATTTATGCTACTTGACTACACCACAACGGCCCTGCAGAGTAAAATGGCCTTGTCCACAGAAACTATCACCTAATGGTTACTCTCTTCTCTAGCAAGGCTTGTGTATAGGTTTTCACAGCCCATATTAATCCACAGATTAATACACAACCCATGCTTTTGTGTGGCTGCTTCATTTATCATTCAGGTATGGCCTTGACCCTGGCTGCAGTGAGGTTGGTGCCAAGAAAGCAGTTGGATTCCCCAACTGTCTCTAAATATCTGAAACCCAACCCCAAATGCAGATGTGTGTCTGCCTTTTGAGATGTGCTATTGTACAAGAGTGAAGTATTAATATTCATTGACAGGAAAAAATAATTTAACTAGAATAATTTACTTTAAAGAACACCCTTCATCAGAACAGAGTCAACTGTGAACCCTGCTTATCAAGACTATTTACCCTACAGGTCACTTCCTATTAGTAAGAGAGACATGTAATTGATATTTAATAGGAATCCTGGCAATGCTATTTGAAAGATGCTTTTGCCCCTAGTTGTTTTTGCATTTAGAAACACACTGCTTTCAAACTCTTCAGTTTGATAGTCACTGGAGGAATAAATATTTTGAAATTCTTTTTTTGTCCCCTGGTTAGATGGAAATAGAAGCAGGATGATGGCTGTGTGCAGCTCAGCTGTACTTGCAGTCTTTGAATCTTGCACTTTGGTTCAGATTTTTGCTCTTTGATTCCCATGTCTGTTTTCTTGCCTGACTGCTGGTTAATAGCAGCACCCAGGACACTTCTTCTCACTGGAGGAATTCACAAAGACCTAACGCTGCCTCTCCATTTGTGCTTTCCCTCCCTTGATCCTACCCTTTCGCATCTCGTGCTACATGGAGCACGTTGCCAGAATCAGCCTTCCAAAACCTGAAATGATTTAACACAACCTACAAAATGTCATCTATACAATTATATGTAAAATGGGAAAAATATGCAAGCACAGAGAATTATCCTTGGAAGACTTCCACTGAAAGATTTTTCTTTTAAAAATACAGGCTCTATTGCACCCAGGGGAAGTACTAAAGGAGTTTCTACTTCCAATTTCTTTAATCTTATGAGGCATGAGTTCTTCACACTGGGCCTCTGAGTTTCTGAAAGGTACTTGATAAAGCAGCTGATGGAGAAAGAAAAAGAGAAGGTCTGAGGCTTCTGGGGTGACTTTTATGCCAAAGACGATCATAGGACTGGCTTTTTGCCTCCCCACTTTACTATGTGTGTCTGCAGCCTAATCTGGACCGTAGATACAATCCCAAATACCAACAAGAGGATTCAGCTAGGAAAAAAAAAAATCCACAGACATTAGATAAGAAAAATCATATACATAAAAATGTATGCAGACATGTATATGGTGTGTGTGTGTGGCAGTGTGCTCCCTCCTCGCCTCTGACTCCCCCTCCCTTGACCTCTTTCAAGTGATAACCACCTGTGGCGGTGGTGATAGATGTGTCTGGTCCTGAAGGATGCACCCACTGGATGTGGGGGGAGACAGATAACAATGCAATAGCCAAGGGCTATTGTGGAATGTGCCCACCTAAGCACAGTGGTCAGTATGCAAATATGACTATGAGCTAATTATCTTACCCGCATAAACAGTGAGCAGCCCAAGAGCCCTTTGAGCTCTCCTGCACGGCAGCGGGCTGCACGCCAGAATCTCCCCTTGAGCAGGGACGCCTCTCAAGGTTACTCCTTGAGGTTGAGAGACTCCTTGCCGCAACAGATTCTCAGTAAGTGACTAACAGCATGCTAACTTGGAAATCTTAGCTAAGTGACATAAAGGATTAATTGCACATATCTAATCCTTTAGACATAAACTGTTGACCAAGTCTGGGACTAGGATTGGATCCAGCCGCACCTAGACTCCTCTCTGAGGAAGGAGTTTAAAAAGCAAGGGGATCTTTTCTGAACCTCATGACTAAATGGGAGGGTCTCCCTGACAGTCTTGTCTGACCCTGTCCTCTGTGCAGTAAAGAACTAAGTGTACCTTGCCATTGAATCTCATAAACTATTGTTGCATTTACCACTGACCTTTGTTAACTCACTGTTTTACACCAATAAACCACATTATTTTTGCCTCCCTCTCACTCCATCCATGACAGTGTGTATTTATATATATATAGTCAAAATTTATTATCCTTTTTTAGACTGTATCTATAATGCCTTGAGAAAAAATTGCCCTACTGAGAAGAAACTGGATAAACCAGGTATTTACATACTTGGGAAAAGGAAAAATATTACAGGTAGTTGCTGTTCCCTTCATAGCTATTTTGTATTTGGATTTGCTCAACAGGCAATACTGGAGAGAAAAAACAAAAACAAAAACCCACCAACCAAAAATAAATCCACCTCCAAATCACTGCCCTAAACATTTTTCAAAACACCTGCCAATAATCTACTCTGTGTTATGTTATCATGTGGACTACAAATTTGCATGACATCACAAAAATGATGCCTCCAGAGAAATAAAAAGATGAATTTTTGATGGTCTATGCAAGGTTCAGGTCAGTTTGACCCAGAAGAACAAGAACTATTCCCTGTCCACTGAGAGCATGGTTCTCTCTGAACCACTGAAAGCAGCACTGAGAGCCTGGCTACTCTCAATCTACTAACATCTTCAACTGCTAATGTAAATGTGAAGTAATTCATTTGGCAAATAGGTGAGAAAAGGAAGGCAAGAAAAACTCTGTGTGACACTGCTTTTTTTCAGAGAAAAGCATGAAAAGGAGTGTTATAGTGTTTAAACACCACCAAGAGTCATAACACAGCAGAGGATTGCAGCTTCAAGTATGAGCAAATGGAGAAATTTTAAAGGAATCAAAATAAGCTTGTGAGTCATTAAGCAGCTACATTTTCAAAACTTTTTTTTTTTTTTTTTTTTTAATGCCCCTTGGTGCAAACTCACCCTTTTCTGTCTTAGTCTTACTAAGGAAAGACATTCTGTCTTTCTGCCAGGGTCCTTTGGCTTTCGGTAACTGAATAAGCAGGGAAAGAAAGGGGAATGGGAAGAATCACAAAAAGGAGGAATCCTGGACTTGGCATACCAGTTCTTGCTGTCAGTGCAGCACCTGCCAGTGCAGCGCTAATCCATGTGTCAGACCATGTCCTGCCTCCTGCTCTTTCCCCCAGGTGACAAGTATCTTTATCCACACAATTTTATAGCCATCTGTTAACTGGGCGAGCAACACCACCCTGTGCTCCCATTAAAGCCTCTGCCTGGGTGTTTAAGGCCAAAGGATAATTAAGATGCCATTTGAAAGACATACCCAAAACAAGATGGGTATGAGAGGGGTGAGCCGTTCTGAGGTCAATTCCCACAAACAGCACTAATGATCTTCTAAATAATGAAATAGGGAAGAGCAGCAGCTGGTGCTGGAGAACCAGGAGTTAGTGTGAATACAGTCAGTCTGTCTGCTAAATTAAAAACAACAAAAACTAATTAACCAGTACCTTAAAAGGGTATGTTCTGCTTAAATGACAATGTGATAGATCTTCATCTGAAAAACTGTTAGAGTTGAATCTAATAATTGCCTTGTGTAAAATAAATCTCTCTCCTATTTCATTTTTAATGGCTGAAATATCATCATAAAGGTCCCAAAAATAAAAAAAAAAGCAATTAGTATTGGCTTTTGCTAGGTTCTTGTTAACTCTGGTAAACTGATTGTGCTAGGTTCTTGTTAACTCTGGTAAACCGATTGTATCACACAAAGATTGGAGAATGATGAAACACCCACTCCAGCTTCTTCCAGATCTTGTAGCATGGATGAGGCAAATACAGATTTGGATAAATCCACCAGGAGAAGGTGTGAGGGACAAATGTCAATAAACGTGGGTCTCTTGCTGAGGAAGTCCTCTCTGGAACAAACCAGCAGCACTTTCACTATTTATTTCCCCAGGCAAGATATCCTAAAAGCTAAGCACTGGGAGGGGAGGTTTGTGGTGTTTGGTGCTTTTCTTAAAGCCTCAATTAGGGAAGGCATCTCTATTCATGTTTAAACACATTTAAATATGTCGCTTGCCTAAATGGAATTCTGGGATTAATGCCTATTGGGCTGCATGCTATCAGTACATACTGTGACTTTAAGTCATAAAACACAGAAAAGAGCAATGACTATGAGTGCAATGCTGCAGAAGCTCCCAGATTACTGGTGCTTTGCAGCCATATGCTCTTTTTTTCTGTTGCTGTCTGAGCAGAATTATCACAGGAATTACATGAAAGAGATTCCCCCTTTGTACTCAGAGATGTTGTTTTTAAAGAAAGCAGAAGGTGCCCTCTTGAGTCCAGTGCCCCTCTGAAGTTCTGCGAAACCAGGAAGGTGAGCAAAAGATCCCCTGCTGCTTCAGCGCTGGGTTCACTGAGAAGCCCAGAGCAGTGCCTAAGCAAGTACTGACATGCGTGTTGCTCTTCAGTGGGCTATCCAAAGCTTGCCAGGATGTTTTACAAGTAGAAAACCTCTCAGTGAGGAGATCCAGGCTTTTAGGAGCCAACAGACAAACTAAGATTAGAATTTGTTAAGATTACATCTTTTCCAATCTTTTCATTAAATACCACTGGGAGTCCAGGAGTCTACGTTGGCAAAAGAAGTATATTTAGCATGACATCTCCTTGGGACAAATTATTGCTTCTTAATTCAGGAGCACAGGATCTCTAACCAAAGTCCTTATAACCAGTGAGGTTGTCTGGGATGTCCAACGTGGTGTGGCTGTGTGCTCCCTCCTCGCCTATGACTCCCCCTCCTTTGACCTCTTTCAAGTGATAACCACCTGTGGCGGTGGTGATAGATGCACCTGGTCTGTGTCTGGTCCTGAAGGATGCACCCACTGGATGTGGGGGGAGACAGATAACAATGCAATAGCCAAGGGCTATTGTGGAATGTGCCCACCTAAGCACAGAGGTCAGTATGCAAATATGACTATGAGCCAATTATCTTACCTGCATAAACAGTGAGCAGTCCAAGAGCCCTTTGAGCTCTCCTGCACGGCAGCGGGCTGCACGCCAGAATCTCCCCTTGAGCAGGGACGCCTCTCAAGATTACTCCTTGAGGTTGAGAGATTCCTTACCACGACAGATTCTCAGTAAGTGACTAACAGCATGCTAACTTGGAAATCTTAGCTAAGTGACATAAAGGATTAATTGCACATATCTAATCCTTTAGACATAAACTGTTGACCAAGTCTGGGACTAGGATTGGATCCAGCCGCACCTAGACTCCTCTCTGAGGAAGGAGTTTAAAAAGCAAGGGGATCTTTTCTGAACCTCATGACTAAATGGGAGGGTCTCCCTGACAGTCTTGTCTGACCCTGTCCTCTGTGCAGTAAAGAACTAAGTGTACCTTGCCATTGAATCTCATAAACTATTGTCGCATTTACCACTGACCTTTGTTAACTCACTGTTTTACACCAATAAACCACATTATTTTTGCCTCCCTCTCACTCCATCCATGACACGTGGCACTTTGGACTTACTGCTTTTCCAATTTGGGCAGCTTCCACCTTATTTTGAATTGCCTAAGCTGCAAGAGTTCAAAGTGAAGCCACACTGGTAGAGCCAGGTGATACTGTAAAGCAGCAACATATTTTACAGCATAGGAAAAAGTAATATGTATGGCTGTGAGCAAAACTATCACTCAAAGACCTACTCCTCACTGAAGGCATTCACACCTTTGCAAACTGAACTTTAGAAACATATGGAAGTAAAAGTACAATTTGTGACTACAGCCCAAGAAAAAAAGGAAAAGCCAAACATAAATAAGATAAAGTTTTTCTTCTCCCTCATTTATGTATCGTAAGAAGAAATAAGAGGGCAATAGCTTATAGCAAAGTCTTATCGCCTCTCCTTTGTCAAAAGTTTGAAAACCTCAGAATTTCAGATCTGCATTTTTTGTTTCCAAATGCAAAAATGTATCTGCACAGTACAACCCCAAACCTGTGAGCTGAGTAAGTTGTTTCTTTAAATAAGGCAAGGTAAACAGAGTTTTTGTGGTCCATTCATTTATTCAGCTTTTATCCCCTGGGGCTAAACCATACCATCTCTCTTCTGCACATGGATCTGCTTCTCATTTTAGCAATTTGCTTATCTTTAGGTACTGCATTAAGTTTACTGTTGTAAATCTGGAATTTTAGAACTGAGAAGATGCAATCATTCATTATCCTTGATATCATCCACTAATCCAAATCATCTCTCATCTTCTTACAGGTTACTCTACTACTACTCCATCACACCTTATCTACATGAGTCTTACTTCCACTCTCACTGCAGTCAGAAGAACCGTACCTGCACTGCAGATAATGCCCTTTTTTCATTAAGAAGAATGAAAAATAAGATGAGGTAGAGGATGTAGATGCAGAGAATTAAATTAGGGAGAATAACCGTAAGGAGTTTGTGCTCTCCCTCACTGTACCTTGGAGATAGCGGGTGAGGTTTGAAGCTTCAGGAAATATATGTGGAAGTGTCAAATATTTGACACTCTTCCCTTTTGGAAGCAAGATACGAAGTACATTTGTCATATCCCATTATGAAAACCACCTAATTCAAGTGATGTGATAGAATGCAAATTGTTTAAGTGGCCACAGTCTCCCTGGGGTGTACAAATGGTACTGCAGGGAGCTGATTACTGAGGCTTCTTGTACACAGTGCCCAGGAGAGCTCTGCTGGGGGGCGGGGGGGAGGGGGTTGCCTCCCTGTCAGGTGCTGTGTTGAGATGACTTTTGAGTTAACATAAATTATTCATGTCCCTTTTATCAGTTGTTACCCTTACTTTGTCCTCTGCTTGATTTTGGTTCCAGCTGCCAAATTCCCTGGTGTCTTTCAAGTATAAATGATAAAGTGATATTCGAGGCACATTTGTAGTTATTTGACTCTTGCTAACAACTTCATATATTTCAGCACTTTAATATTAATACATCCTAGGGTTAAATTACAGGAATTATGATGGTTGTTTTATCATCACAAAGAATAGTCTAAATTCTTTCTGCTCCATTGGTGTTCTGAAATTATTTCGACATTTTTAAATCCCAAGAGTTATTTCTAAGATACAATGGAGTTGTTCAGTGGCTTCCTTCTGCCTTTTCTTTAGTTTTTCAGTTTGTAATAATATTCTTTACTAAGTAATGCCCATCAGCAACATGTATCTCTTATTGTAAAGCATCTAAAAGAGAGTAGAATCTACTATTATAATCCTATTATGGCAAAACTGTTTGGGATTTTCTTTGCAAAATGCCTTATAAAAATTGTGTTCATAAGAATTTTCTGGCAACCGCTAAGAGGCTTTAAGCAAAAACCTCAAAGCTTTCAACCCCCTTTTTTAAAATATAAAATCATGCAAATTTACACTACTTAATTAAATTTATAAGGCACAAAATCTAAGCACAAAGGAACCATTTTCCAGGCAACTACAGTGACCAGAATCCATTCCTCTTTGGACTTTCCCTGCCACAAAGGAATTCACTCAACATTGACGGAGTTGTGACACCTGTACTACCTGAGGCCCTGTCCCCGCAACCTTACAAGTGAATCTTTGACCCATATAGTTGGGTGTCAGCTGTAGTTAAATATACCATGTTAACTGCTTCCTCTTCTAAAGACTTTAAACACCCAGAGAAAATACTCATGGTATCCATTCAACCCTCTGCTACTTTCTAATCCCATTACAACTGCATTGTAATGCTGGAGTGGCTAATTGAGCAGTTACAGAGCATGCAATACAGTAAAATGAATAGGAGATGAAGAGACGTCAGTCCAGGATTACTATGAAAAAAAAAAAAAATAGATTGAAAGAGACACTCAGAGCTGCAGTGGTTAAGATTCATAAATCTTTCAAATTTAGGCTGAGACTTCAGTTCTGAGGAAAAGGTAACCCCAAAATTAGGGAGTTCTTATCCTGAGTATTTTATCCCACTGTCACATCTGGTTGACAGAGTGCATCAGCCCAAAACATCTGCAGAAAAGGTGAGGGGGCAAGCACCAACACACAATAAAAATCAGTTGTGCAGACCTTCGTTCCCCCAGACACCAAGCTTGAAATTGCTATCTCCAGTAAAACTGAATTAGACAGCTTTCTGTACGCTGCTTCAGAGCTCCTGACTGACAGGATGGCGTTGGGAAAGCTTGATAAGGCCAAACAGCTGAGAAGCACAGATTTCAAAGCAGAAGGTGGCAAGTGGAGGTGTCAGAAGAGAAGAACAGAAGAAAGAAGGCAAGTGCCCAAGTCAACAAAGCACTCTCAAGAGAGACGACTTTGGAGAAATTAGCCATGGTTGATTTTTGACAATGAAGGCGAATAACATGTTCGAAAAAAGCTGGAGACTGCTCCTTTCTGAGGGGCTCCTGACCTTTCAGTTTGCACGTGCTCTGCTAGGCTGCACAGTGGCAATGATCTCGCCAGATCCCACCAACTCCTGCTGGAGAACTGAATCTGCGGAGGAGCAGAAAGGTGGGAGAAAAAGCCATTAAGACCTGGGAACTAAAAAGGTCCTGGCATCAGCCACAATGAGCAGTTTCAGCAAAGCAAACAAACAAACAAAAAAACCAAAATGAAAGCCGCCTTAGAGAAGTAAATGTAAGATTAAATGCTCTTGTTTCTTCTGCTGTCAGTCTGCTGTATACATTCCTCATATAACACTTGACACTTGAGCAATAGTAAATTTAGAAAGTAGTTTTCTTTTTTTATAGCTGTATCAGTCCAGTCTGGATATGTAAATAATACATCATAATATTGAAATGGTTACAGCATTTATTACAACAACATCATAAAATGCAATGCAGTTCTCTGCTGTGCAGTCAGTCAAGTGCAGGCAGGTAGGTGCTCGACAGCTACTTGGAATGAGAATATGCATCCAGAGGCAGCACTGCTTAAGTAAATGAAACAGTCAAAAGTGATGTAGCAGTGCCTGTTTCTGAAACAGTACAGCTTCTTTTCAAGCACTTAACTCTTCTGTGCTTGCTGGTGCTTACAGAATTGCCTGAGCAGTCACACTTTCTTTTGGGGAAATTGTGCTGGGATTCAGGAATTGGGCGTTCCTTCACCTTGACATCCCAGCAAGCCTGATGTCAGAGACATGCTCCTTACAGGACCCTCACAAAAGACAGCATTTTCTTTTTAAAATGAAAATGTCAGAGCAAGGTTTAGGAAAACCGTGCACTTTTATGCTCTGTGATCCTATGGAGATTTAGACCTCGTATCTCTGTTGCTCAGGAGCCTGGCAGGATCTGCCCCATAGGTTAAGGTATCTCCCACCTCTCACAATGAAACTGGGCCAATGTGCAAGAAGGAATATGAGGTTTATGTCTCTACAAGGAGCGTGCACAAAAGATAACACAGCTCTATGGCCTAGAGCGAGCATGTAAATCTATAAGACACAAGTACAACAAGCAGCAGAGGGATGCAGCGGTTCTGATCTTTGCTCTCTAGTATGTTTGCGCAGCCACTTCTGAAAACTTTAGATAAAAATTGCTCTGAGAATAAAGGCTCTAGGACTTTGCTCAACATCTTTGCTTGCAGCCTCTTTACCTCTTTTCTGTCCCCAGGTATGTAAACCTCTCACTGCTTTCTAAAGGGTGGACAGCTACAACAGGCCAATAGAAGTGTCCAAAAACCCAATAAAATTCTCCCCCCCCCCACAGTCAAACAAATCCATAAATAAAAAATAAAAACAAAAAGCATACAATTAATCCTTACAGTAGGTGCAAAATTCTAGCCCTTAAGACCAGGTCTGAAAATATCAAAAGGACAAACAAATCCTTGTAGCCATACTTTTCTTTTAATATGTTGCTCAAAATACTGCCTTTGCCAGAAACTTGAGGAATGAAAGCTAAATGGAAAAATTGTCTCCCGAGTACATGTCAAAGTGTTTCTGTCTGAACAGATGTCCTCCATTTTCTATTATAAAGCAAACACACTCTTGCATGACTCAGTTAATGCACAAACATGATAAACCTACTGGAAACAAAATAATTGTGTTTTTCCTTTCTTATGTTATTATATATACCAGATCATTTTGAATTCAATGCTTTATTAATCAAAGATGAGGTGGTTGCCTTTCTCAAAGTCATTACAATTTAATGTTTGCAGCTGCTGATCACCTAGCACCATATCTTTGATGTTTTGCATTTTTCCTTATATTTGACAATTCATTAGCTGTTGCTTATGCTATTTCCCCAAGAAAGTTACGCGTTAAGGTTTAAAGTAAAAAGGATATATGCGTATACATTAAAAGTTTCTTGCATGTGAGTAACCTTGCTTTGATGGATATAATAAGACATTTTTATATCTAAAGAGCTGTGTAGACCAGAATTTCTCATATCACAGATATACTTTTATCACTCCGGTAAATATTACCTGCATGACACAGTATGTACTTCAACCTTAACATGATACAGATACAAGAAGTAGTCACTAACATCCTCTTCTCAACTGACTGAACAACTCCAAAACATTCAAAGCTGTTATCAAGGCTACAAACCAAAGGTATTTCTAATGGAGAAATACTCCAATTTCTTTCACAAAATAAAGTACATTCAAAGGACACGTTTTAAAGCCAGTTCAGGAATCTAAGTACGAGTGCTCCGGTACCAAATATAACTCTTAATTGCAGTATTGTACAGCTCTACCCATACACTCTTCAGTGGAAATTCCTCTCACTTCCACATCAGAGATATCCTAAAATCTTCCCCACAAAACTAATCTGAATTTTAAGACCAAACCTAAACTTTTTATTACTTATTCTATATTGATGGAGGGGGGGGGAAGGGGGGACGACACAAGCTCTTGTAAAGCTGCCACATCTAAATAATGATTGCTGAAATCCCATTTATGAAAATTGTACAAGCAAAGGTGATTAGCATGTTTAAAAAATAGTTTTTGAATGCGCCTCTCATGCCAGATCATCAGTAGCATGGTATTAGTACAGATTCATTGTGTAACACCTGCAGTACCAAAAGAAATAAGAGCAATAATTACCTCCACAACACAAACAGGCAGAGCTCCTTTTGTGCATGCTCAGGAAGCAGACGTGTTGAGCTACAATGTGCTATTTCAATGTAGCTGCTGTGCAAAGGAGTGCAGTGATTTAAATTCTGCCAAATGCTCATTTTTTGGAAACAGTTCATGATTTTCCAACACTGTTGAAGGCACCCTTCCCTTGTGACTTATTTATGGAGCAAATGTCTCTTCTTTGGCTTATACCAATATTCAGAGCTGCACATACAGATGAGTTGTGTAGTTATAGAACATACCAGAGACCAGCAACATCTCAGACACTGTGGTTAAAAAGTAATCTTTGTACTTCAGCTTTGGACAAGCTGAGCTTTCAGAAGGACCATGTTGATGCAGAAACCCAGTTTTGAAAGCAAAACATAGTCATTCTTTCCCCATCTGTGTGGCCCCATAAAGTCTACCTTCCAGATTATTTTCTTCTAAAAACAACACATTTTGTTCTCCAAAATTGCACTGTCTTGCTTAGTCTCTGCCTCAAAAACTTAACCACTTGTACATGTATGAATAGAGCAGGCTTTGCCTAAATAGCTACAGCATCCCTCTAGAATGACAAGTTAACTCAGACCTCTGAGAAAAATTATTTTCCAAGAAAAGCCATTAAAACTGAAGCAACATTAAATTTACCAAGCACAGCCAATGAGCCCTGGGGGAAAGAAGCAGTACGCCGGATAAAACAATCAAACATTAACTAGATGGTAGCCCTTGTTTTCTTCTTGTGCCCTTCCAGATACTTGACAAAATACCCATTATTCTTTCTGAAAGTTCACTGAAGGTAGAGACAAAAGCCAGCTAGGGCTATTCTCAAATGCTGTTCAAGAATAATCTTATTTACGTCTAGTACTAAGTATAGACCTTAAATTAATTTGCTGTCCATACAGTTGGGTGAGGGGTTTTCAGCCCCTATGTTTTAGGGGGCATACGTGTCTCTGAGTCACCTAACAAGGATACCGTGTCCTGTTCAACATCAAGCACCGCCTACCAGGCATTACATAGACTCCATACACAAGATCTTTCTTTCTGAGTGAATTAAGAATTTCTTCTGGAATCAAACACCATAATGAAAAATTGAAAGAAATCTCCTGGGCTCGTGGGTTCAGTGTGTTCCTGTCACAGACAATCTCACTACATCATTTCTCTCCTAAGGGTATCCCATTAAAAATTACAAGAAACATCTTTAAATGCTAAAACATTTTCTGAATATTAAAGCATTTTAAAATAATTTAAATTGTTTCTGAGATCACTATAAATATATTTTTTTAAAAAAATCAACTTATTAGTATCTAAGTGTTAAAGGCCAGGAATTCACAAGCAATTTAAGCTCTTAAATGACTTGAAAGGTTCCCCTATTAATTATTGAAAATATTGAAAAACCCTTCCAAAGTATAAAATTACAGACCTTGTTAATTAGGACCATGGAAGTAACACCCTCTCTTTCCAAATTATCCTATTTCCCTTGTTCACATTGTGTAATTTATTATGGAGTGAATAATTCATAGGTACTGTGAGACCTTGGCCAACACTGCATAGAATCAGCTGTGAACAACACGATGTTTGAACTTTAAGCCACTTTGCTGTAATTGCATTCAATATCCCAGCATCTATGTTTTACTGGCTGGCACATTCTTCTCAAACCTGAAATCACCAATATTTGCACAAGAACCTGCCTCCATGCTTATCCAGCAAAATATAAAACACATGGTAAAATCTACACATGCCCTGAATTTGCAGAAGGAATTGCACAAGAAGCATCACTATATCACTGGAAATCAGTGAGATACAGATGTTCATTTGCGGGTGTTGTGCCTTTTTTTTTTTTAAATGGGATGGTAAAAGACACCTTGAAAAAAAAAAAAAAAGATGACTTTGCTTCCAGAAAAATATTAAATACCTGAAAAAAACCCCAAGCCCTAGCCCTCATACTCTGGGTTTCAGAAATTCATACTACCCTGAATTTAGCAGCTTAGATAAAACAGCCCGCTCAAAGATACTCAACATTCCCTTTACCTCAATCTTCCATGTAGTCCAGAAGAGAGACAGGGAAAAGGCAAAAAGTTGTTGAAGAATTTAACACATTAATTGTAATGGCAGCAGCAACCATGACTTCAACTCTAAGTCAAGAGAAATCTCAGATACACCACACATTTCTGGTTCCTGACTGTGCGAAGTAGGTTAGATATTGATAGAGGAACAAAAGGCGTGTGACTAAAGGAATACAAATTCATTTCAGCCAGTCGTCTGAGATATGTAAGGGAGCTAATCTATATATCCATCACTGTCTGGTTTTATTAATAACATTTAACAGTGAGTTTGGGACTAATTTTTCTCTTTTTCACACTCTAAACCCCAACAATGAAAAGCTGTAGCCATAGTAACCCTGATACTGTTATTAGGCAGAACTGCCTGCATCCACTCAAAAAACCCCAAAATCCAAAAAAACCATGGTTTTAAATTGAAACATCAGCACTGAAATAATAAGAGCAGGGGCAAGGTATTTGCTACTGTGTCGTAAAAGCAAATACACACAAAGACCAATTCAGCACCAGCTGCCAATAAAATGGGCAGGTTGTGACATTCTGTGCTACTGCTGCCCTTTTTTTTTTTTTTTTAACAGTTCAGGCAGTTATGTCAAGGTGACCACAAGGCAGAGGACATCACCTGTGACATCCTAGCCTCACTGATGCCAATGGCCCATCTCACAGTGATTTTGGTAGGGACAGAATTTGGTCCACAGTTTACACTTGTGGAGAGCTTCTGAGCATGACAAAGTCAGTAGTACACTGAAAGAAACATCTACAGCAGTGCAAACTTCCTGCACCTCCATTCTGAATGTAGGAGAGGCATTCACACCACAGTTATAATCCCAAAGGTGAGAACATCCTAAATTCATTGTAGCAGATCCAATAAAGAACCTTTCAAAATCACCTGATAATAACAGCATGGGTGAAGATGAACAGCAAAATTTCTCTCCTTCCATGCAATCCCTTTTAATAGCAAAATCTGTGCATTTGGCACATTAGCTGTCTGCATCTTCTCACTTCATCATTGCAGTCTTATCAGCACTATAACCCCAATTATATAGTGACAGCAGCATTACACATTTATCAGACATGACATCCTCTATCCTCCTTCAATATGACCATGTCCTACAGAGAAGATGCAGAAGGGAGGCCCCAGATAAACAACTAAGCTACTATTATTTACATAATTTCCCACAACAGTCTTATAACTTAGGTACTTGCTTAAACTGCGGAAAGATCTGAATCGGCAGCAAGAGCTAACAACAACATCCAAGCGGTCCCACAGGGGAAGGCAACTCAAGCTGGCGAGAGGCAAAGGCGCAGAGTTATTTTGCAGCTTCCCCAGTGACTGGTCAAAGAACGGGTTTGGGAGAAGATCCATGCCTGGCATACCCCAAAACAGCCACAGTTTGAACCCTATTTGACAGTACCTCTGTAAAGACAGGTCTGCTTATGGCTCTCATCCAAATTTAGGAAGGATTTTTAATCAGCAAAACCAAAATCAAACAGCAAAGCCCAGGAGCACCTGCAGTGATGCCCAGTGCAGTACTGGCTTTTACCATACTGGCTTATTAAAGTGTTCCTGAGAATACGCCCTGATTTCTTTTAAAACAGCTCTTTTGCATATTCCCTGCTGGAGAAAATGGTAGCTCTATAAATGCCTTTAAAAAGCATTTAATTCAGATTTAATAGGGCAGTAAAAAAATCTATGGGTTCTAAAGGAACACTTACAGGAGTTTAATGAGTACATGGGATAAATCTGGGTAAGAAATATTCCAGCAAGACAACACAGTGCCTGATTTGGAGTTCATTATCCTAGGAAATACACTTGCTTAGTTTACATTTGTGATTAAATTTGTAATAAAAGCTGCAACACAACCGAACCTCAGAACCCTGTTTTTCAACGTGAATTAGCAAACACAAAAGCAGAAAACCCACCAGTGCTTCATCAACTTGTACTCATTGTGGACATTTACTGAAAATAAGCCCCTAGAAGCTCATACACTTGTAACAGCCAGGATACTGCCTCTCGCTCGCCAAATTCATTTACAGTAGCTGCCCCGTTGAGGATGTGTTTTAATCATCAATCCAACCATGCAAAACCTACCAGTGTCTCTATGTTTCCCTCTCCACCTCCTCTTTTTTTTTTGTTTTTTTTCCTTTTTCCCCTCTGTGACAATTCCTGGCTTTTGTTCATGCTTTGAGCTCTCTTTAATCCCCATTTTTTGATCCTGGGGGCTACTTCTGGGCCTAATCCTGCAGCTGCCCTGCATATGGGGCTACAGCAAGGCCTGCCTTCTTCTCTGCAACATAATTGAGCTAACAAGTGCAGTGACAAAATTCTTCTTTATCTGTGCAGGTAAAAAAACCCAACCCCAAAACCTTCTGTCTAAACTGCACGCAGCCTCAATCACTCAAGGAAAGAGAATAGATGGAGCAGAATGAAAAGATGATGTAGCAGTGTCAGACAAACCTCTTCATAGTTAAACTGCAACATGCTGGGTCTTGGGGCTGGCTGCTGTTATTCATTTAGAGCCAGTTGCTGCCACTTCTCCTACATGGATCGGATCCCGTTCTGTACGTAGCTCCACTGATGGCCACTCGCTGTGAGCAGTAGTTGGGCTTTAAGCACCTAATGGCCTCTTGTGCTGGAAGACTCCTCGGTGGCTCTCCCAACAACCACCCAGGATCGCTTCGCTTCATCAGAGTGAGCATTTGAGATTGGGCTGTTTAAGGTGAGAGTCCTTGGTGGGGACAGGCTTGATTTTGCACTCCTGGTTTTATCTGATACAAAAGACATTTGTCTTGTGGCTCCTTCCATGAAGTGCAGCAAGGCGCTGCCACTGCAGTCACCCAGCGGCACGCTCATGCTTCAGGGCTACGCGAGAGACGAGTGGCGGATCAGGGCTTGTTTTCTCTGTGCAGTAGCTTGAAAAATCACATTCAGGATTGACCACAAACATTTCTGTGAACAAATTGTCTTCTTTCAGATCCCTTCAAGTGGGGCACCAGTGGGCTCCCTCTTAAGACTACACTTTAAAATTCTTGTATTAAATTGTGCTTGCTGATACAGCTAATAAGTGCTTTAAAGGACTTATTAGGAAAGATGGGGTTTTAAACATATACCTTTGCCATGCGGTTGCTTTGTCTGTGAAGTTCATTAATTATAAATGCACCTTCCTCAATCTGAAGTAGGCACCACTCATGTCCTGCATTTTAAGGTACTCAGAGGAAAGGCACCCTAAGTGCACAGCATTACTATTAATAGCATGTTTTTGCACTGACTCATAAATATCTGCCCTGCTTCTTCTCTCTCTTTGCTTTTCCCTCATTTTCAGGGAAACAATCATATTTTAGAAAAACAAATTCTAATTGGATGAAACCTCAGGAAAGAAAATGCTCAAATAACCTTAGAAATTATGATTATTTTTTTTATGATTGAGTATGTTTATTTCAGGCAGTAGTACACGTAAACTAGGAGAAAATGGGAATATAAAAATATATAGCATGTCTACCACATAATGGTTCCTTGCAGGAAGAAACAATAAATATTTAATAAAAATGCAAACATAAAGCTGTCCAAGGAGCAACTTCTGCCACAATTTCACAGGGAGAGACCAAATGCAGCTGGGTTAACGCCCTGAACTTTCTTTCAAGAGCTAGGCCTTAGCAATTCATTCCCCTTCACCTAGAAAGGATTGAGCTGAATTATTTATGTTTTGGAAATCTTTGGCAGTCCGTATTCATCACTCCGACACAGGAGATACAGTTACTGCATATTGTTCGAGCTGGTGCTGCTTGTCAAGCTCTCCTCACACGTAAAATGAAACGGCAGGACGGAGCCTGCTTTCAGCTTGCTGAATTACCACCTTGGCCCCATCTGGGAGCGGGCAGGTGACTGCACCTGCAGCAAGCAGAGCCTGGTGCAGAGAAGGAGGCATAAGCAAGGAGAGAAAATTGGGTTGTTTGCTTAGACTCTAGGCAGGAACTGTTGAGGAGCTACATCCAACAGCAGATGAAAGGACCTAAAGACAGTTTATGGTATGTTGTTTTCTTTTCTTATCTCTCGGGTGTCTTTCAAGACATATGATCCAAATGAATGAGTTCTCTGTAATAATTAAATACTGAAACCTATTTAAATGATCATATCATTGAGCAGCTAACAGGAAGCACAAATCATTTTACTATCTGCTTTCTTAGTATAACAAAACCTTTTTTTTTTTTTTTAGACCTGGTTTTTAGATCAGTGGAGAAACTTCAGTTGTGGAAATCTTGCATGAAGCACTGGTTATGATTTGTACTGGGCTTGTGGACAATGTCCAGTCTTTCTGGGCTGCAGGCAGCACCTTTACTTTTAGAAATTAAGATTAATAGAATATAATTTGGTAGGCAAAGCTAGAGCCATTAGCCTGTGGTCAGACCTGCTCATGGATGCAGATTTAAAATGAAGAGAATGATCTAAACACACTTGGCTGGGAGCGCTGCAGGCTGCTTGTCAGCACTCCGACTGCTCAGCTGAGCCAGTGTTGTGGGGAACAAAGATGTGCAGGGTTCATGTACATGCACAAAGCTACTACAGGGTGCACTCAGCATGTTACTTTGTTTTCTCCCCAGGAATGCCTAGAAAAAAAAAATCAGGGATGAAGTTAAAACTCCAAAAATTTGTGGTACCGTGTCTCTGTCAAAGCACTGCAGCTCAGAGTACCATGAGGAAGTCCAACACATTTACATACATCTACCAAAACTCCTTTAATAGTATTTGAAATAAAGTAGCCACAAAGTAAAAGAAACTTGTATTGGGGCCTGATGTTGCTTTCCCTATTTGTCCTCAGTTTTTTCATCTGCCATGGAAATAGGAAGTGCCCAAACTTGTAAACAGGGTGACCTCACCACACAAAGGTGCTTGGCAGTGACAGTCACACTGTGCCACAGCCCAAACTGGTGTCAGCTTGTAAGATTTCACAGGAGACAGAGAACAGTTTTCACCATTGAGAGTGGGGCTTTTGTAGTACAATTTTTTTCTCTTAAAAATAACACAAAAGGGTATTTTTCTGTCTGTGCCTTGGAAAGAAAAGGTGATTTCACTAGCAGTCAGCTCTGCAAACTCAGTCTGACACCTGAAAGCAAAGCTGCAATATTTCTGGCTGTACACCATTGATAGCAACAAAAATGCAGCATCTCAGACTATGCTGAATAGTCACAAAGTTGAACTTAGGCCTGAGGAGGCTGGTGCCCATGGACATCCTCCACCAGAAGAGCGTGCCTGGCCATCTGCAGATGGAAGGGCTTTTCCAAGAAGGAATTCAGGCTCTGTGTTGTCCCTTCCTCTAAGTCTGCTGCTGGCAAAGCAGCCTGCTTGCACCAGCTGCAGCGGGGCAGTCCCAGGTCTCAGCCTCTGCGCGATAAGTTTCCACATGGGAAACATATTCCTGGCGAATTGTTTAAGTGTTGGGGCCCAAGCAGCCGCAGAGGCCACACTCTTTGCCCAAGACTGCCTTTTCCAGAGGAATAGATAGAGAGTGCTCACCTAAGCAGCAGCTGCAAAAATGTGCATTTTATCCTTTCTGTTAATTTGTGTGGTTTTTGGTATCATTTCCTGTGCTCTGTTTGAGCCCTGTCCCACACAGAGCAGGCAGCTTCCTCATGGGCATTCCTGGGAAAATCACTGCTGTCATGTTCAGAACTCAGTGATGAGTTTAATGTTTGCAACATTGCTTCCTTCACCTTATCATATTTTAAGGAATCCCTGTTCAGGTTTGCTCCCGAGATGTCGTGTGGTACAGGACAATGGCACGGCCCCATTTCTCTGTGCCCATATGTTGTGCTTTTCCCCTTTGATCACGATCTCATTGGGGCCAGGATAAAATCTCCCATCTGTTTATGAGGGCTCTGAGCAGCAGCAAAAGACCAACCCCTCTACACCAGGGACAAAACACACTCAGGCCTTCTGTAGGTTGTGGTATTCTTGTTTGCCCAACACAAAGAGTGGGTGAAACTCAGGATGAAAGCAAAAATGACATCTTGCCACTTTTCTGCTTCTCTCTTCTACTTCTGTTGGAGCATCCCTGGGGAATGGTTTCACTCTTTTTATAAGCTGGAAGAAAGCTGAGACTGATCCATCAGCCATAAATTTCTGCAGTGCAAAGGTACTTCAAGCCCACAGTTTTCCTTCCTTGGCATGCTGTAGCCTAGACACAATGGTGGGACAGCAGCCAACAGAGCAACGCCAGTCACTCCTGCTGGTAGCAGTTTCTTTATACCTCTGAAACGGTGCAAAGACATAATAGTGCCACCAGAGGTATATTTGCATTCCGCCTTCCTCTGTAACATCCCTGCTTTGATAGCACAACAGTACATTTTAACGATCTGTCATTAAATGTCTGTATTTTGTTCTTTTGCTTGTTCAATGCTCAGTACATTATAATATTTTGCTTTCATTGACTTTAAATTTAAATATTCTATCTGCAGTGTGTTCCAAAAACTTGCACCTGTGAGTAGTTTCCCCACAAGGCCAAACTTTTCTTTTGAGAAGGATGTGGTAACAAGTTGAGTGGGCTGGCTGATTCCCAACCAATTATTTATTCAGAGAAACAACTTCTGCTTGTGAGCAGACTGCAAAGTCCTCAGGTCTGTTTATCACTCAGAATTATTCATGGGTTTTCTCAGTGACAGATAGTTGGTCTGCAAAAATGTGTGTTTCACAATTTTTCACCCAAAGAAAGCCCAGTCACTCAGGGATCTGGGAATGTGACGATCCATACAACAAGAAACACAACACTGCGCTGCACTTGGTATGCTGACACAATGCAATACACTGTCATGTAAAAATACCTAAAGACACACAGATCCTAGGAAAAACATTGAGGTTTTTTTAGTTAGCCTCTACCTGGACAACTTGGTCCTGTATTTCTGTAAGGGGAGTGCCAGCAGGTCTACTTTAAAGCGGCTCGTATAGCTTGACATGGAACTGAGTTGTTCTTCATGGACATAACCTTTGTAACCAAAATTAAGAAGGACCCAAAAGGCAAGAAAGCCAGCCAGAACTGATTAGCAGCTACTAGGCTCTCTGCAAGTGACCTACCAATTAACGTGCCTCCAGAAGTTATGGGATGGGAGGAAGCAGAGACATGTACGTACTGCAATGAGCAATGAACTTGTACGAAGTACAAAACACTACAGAGACCAGTTTTTCAACCTCTTGAGGGCCAAACAGTCCTCATCAGCAACTTCAAACTACGAGCAGAAACAGAACTAGGCAAGGAACCCCACACTATTTTTCCTGGAGTACAAATTATTAAATATCAGCAGAAAATTGGACCAGAATACACATGTGGGTGACAATAATCTTGACTGGTGACAATGACAATTTTAGAATCAATAATATTGTTTCATAAGGAGCTATAGGGATCAAAGTCAACTTCTGGGACTTCAAGAGGGACACAAAGAAGAACATTTTTCCAAAGAAGTCATGATCTTAAGGGTTTTGTCATCCCAAAGAAGGTACGCTTGAGAGAGGGTAGTGCCTGACATTAAAGATGGTACATCCTATTTTGCAGTTAATATAAAGAGATAGGGACAGGATCTTGACTGCACATGCATCATCGTGTTTGCTGGAAAACACATGAGGGTTTCAAACTATCAGGTTAAGGCACAAAAAGTCAGAAGGTAAGGACAGACAGAAGGGAAATTATGGCTCTGTACTAAACTTTGGCAACCTTAGTGAGTGAGTTACTTCTAAAGCTACCTGGGGATTTCCACTTAGCTAAGAAAAAGCAGCCTAAACAGGCTGTATTGCATTTTCTTGAGCCTTGTCTAAATTAAAACTGGATTTTTTTACAGGGAAAGAAATTAAGAAAAAATAGTCAAAGTATTCTAAGAAATAAGCAGAATTCTTCAATACTAGAGGATAAGTTATCAACTATTCTAAACAGCCAATACCCAAATTATAATAGGTACAGGTAACCAGCAAAGAATGGACACAATGTAAGTTTTACACATGTTTAAAAACAAATGATGTGTTAGAAGATCCATCCTATATGTGATGTGCACATCCAAAGATCTGAATGGATACTTTATGCACGACTAACATGAGCAGATCCTCTAAGTAACCCATCATGACCTAAAAACCCCCAATGTGCTGGTATCTTCTCACCAATGTTCCTCAAGCTTGGGAGGCCCAGTACTTAATTTATTATATTTTTATTTATTAAAAAGTTTATGCTACAGTCTGATCTGTTTAAAAGCTGATATATGTTGCCCTACATTTTTTGTTGTTGGTTTCCTCCCACCCTCAAAAAATCTCTATCTACTTGTTCTAAGAACTAGAGTCTTTCGATTTAGATAGTTAATCCCAATACCCCAAAATAAAAGAGGCAGGGTGTCTGTGGAGGGTGATTAACTATAAAGGGCAAGACTGTTTTTCTTCTCCAGATACAACCTCTGATTCAGACATGACAACTCATTAACCACAAACATGCATTACATTGTTCTTTTCCTTTAAAATATACAGCAAGATGCCTATCCCGGTGAAGTCCACTGGAAATCTGCCATATAATTCATCAAGGCAATAATATTTCTCTTATTCAATATTATAAGGGGACCCAAGTAGTGATCAGAAGCAATATCATCCTTGATATGATACCTTTTATACAAATTTATGCTGCAAATTTTTATTTCTCAGGAATAAACATTTTTGAGAGTCAGTTTTTATAAACTGTTATATCACCAAGCTGTATATTTACACAGACATAATTTGTCAGTCCCTTTGTTCGCTTGACAGCATCCAATTATCCCCTGAACTCCCTCACAGAACACTTAATTTCCCACTTTGGCAATTCCTACCATATTTCAGCTAACCTTTCTGTTAAGACTCTCTCTCTGATCTGTTAATAGCTCTGGCCTTTAGGAGCTGCAGACCCACTGACAATTCCCACCACATCCTTTTACTGTGGCACTAGGGCCTTCCTCCCCAGCTGTGCACTTGCGTCTTCCTCACCTGGTTTCATGCTACACCCCCATCTTTCCTAACTCAAGAATTTTTATTCTTCTCTTTGACTAATATTTTGTCACGAAGGCAAGATCTGATTGAGTCATATTTATTGCTGCCTGGTGCACTCTCTAAACCTTTACATTCTCCTTCCTACAAATTATAGGTTATAGTAATATATACCCTGTAACCATGCATTAACACTAGGTCTATTTTTATTTTGCATAAATGCTAGCACTGACTTGGAATTGCTCTTGCTTCAGCACTAGGGGAAGAGGGAGGATGAGGATGATTTTGCAATTAGTGATGCCCAACTATGCTCTTCCAGAAGGTGACTTCAGCTGCTGCAGAATCAGGCCAATGCTGAATGTTTTAAAAACCTCCCTGAATTTTCTACAGTATCCTTAAAGTAACTGTAACTGGATCTAGAATACTTTCCAAACAACTTAATTGTGTAAACCCTGAGAAAACAAGAAACATTTCAGATAGTGATCACTATTTTGATAAAAAAATAAAATCAGCTACTTGGATTAGGATGGGGGAGATTTAATTTATCTGAGGCACCAAAAGGTTTTGAAGTTTTCCTTAATAAATTGCTTCATCTTGAAGTGCTAATTCACTTTTAAAAGTACACCCTGAGTGTTCTCAGTCTCTTTTGAAAATGCCTCTCTCTGGCCTCCCTAGTAGATAGCCCTTGTTTCAAACAGGCTACGATGGAAGTAACATAAAGCAACAGTCTATATGTTAAATGCGAGGATACCCTCTAGTGGTGACAGTGCTGGATCTTCTCCATAGGACATATGCTGCCCATTAGAAAAGGACCCGGCAGGGCTGTCACTGTATATTAAATGCCATCCCAAATGCAGGCATTTGCTTTTTAGGCAACGTTTTCATTTTCTTCTTGCACGTTTTTCATTTAATTTCCTCCCTACTTACTGCTGCTTTACCTCCTGTGTGACTTCTTTTTCACTTCACAACATCCATACAGAAATTCAAACTATAACTTTCCCTAAACATGAAAGTGAGTTTAGGGAATCAGTGGAGTCATTTGAAAGCATCAAGTTGTTTAGAAAGTGCCTTTATAGCCAAGTTGGAATCATCTGATTTTCAAATCTGATACTAATTTTACCAAAACATCTGCATTTTGATTTTCACTACTACAGATTAACTAATTAATTAGCAGGAAGAACAAACACAGATCTGGCACACCAAGCAATCACTCCTCTCTAGCTGCAACTGCATACAACAAAAGCCTGACATCCCTACTGCTTTTACTAATCTCAACACTGAAGAAAACAGGGTAATTACAAAACCAGACCCAAAGAGCCAGCTTTTGTACTCTTACAAAGCTTCACCATTGCACAAGTGATTGCTCAGCAGCAACTGAGGATCTTCACTCATAGAGCACAGTGGTTTCTGTGCAGCCAACAACGTTCAGTACCGAACTGCAAACTATGCAGCTTTCAGTCCCTGATCCTCGAGCTAGGCTATAGGTCAGCAATGCAACACCAGGGGCTCATAACGCACAGGAAATACTATGCTCACACTCCTTACCAGCATTTAAAAAATGCCTAAGGTTTCCTGAAAATTATTTCACATGGCAGGTGGCAGTAGGTTGTTCCACTCATTAATTTTAGTTGATAATTAAATGATTTTTTTAATATAATTAATTAAGCCTTAGTAACATGGGTTTGGTTCTGTTCTCAGATGATTTATCTTGTGAAAATCTTGCAACCATTGTCATGAAGACTCATGCCTCTCCATTTGTGTGTATGCATAGGAATATAAAAGAACTGTCAGCTGCTATTTTTGTGCTCTGCCATCCTGTGGATTTGTTGGCATTTAATCAAAAGGAGAAGATTTCATTCTATATGTTGCTACAGAATAGCAAGAGGCGGTACATGGTAATCACAGACAAGACTGAACAGAGCAAAAGGAGGGAGAAATCAGTTTCTGTTCTTTACCTTGTTCCACTTTTTCCTTCCAGTGAGAAAGTTAAATTTGACATGGTTTCTTTCGGGCAATAAACACTGGAAATACTGCACACAAACCAAGATGGGAATTTGCTAGTCAAAGTTGGTGTGCTCCCAGGGAAGGGTACAGAAAGGAAAATGAAAACTTTGGGGTACCTGGGAGAATGAGAAGGACGTTACTGAGGGTAACCCTCGCAGGCAATACAAGAGAGCTGCCCGTGTGCCCTCAAGCAAACATGTCAAACCACAACACCTGGCAATTTTTGTTTTTTGAAGTTGGTCCAAAAACGTCCTGGAAACCATGAGAGTTTGGCAAATTTTACATCCTGGCATTTTTCTCCTAGCAGTTTAGTGTTCTTGCTGCCAATCCAGGCTGTCAACAGAAAATATATTTGTTTTAACCTAAAGCTGGTTTTCAAATCACTGAATGATTTCAGACCAACTGAATGAACTATGAGGGTTTATGTCCTTTTTCTTACTCGAAACTAATTGAAAATACGAAGATGGTTACAGCAGGCACAGAAATGGATGGACACCAGCCATTGTCCTATGAAAGCTCTAATGTGGGAACAAGAATGTGAGGAAACAAATCTGAACAATGTATTTGGGTGTCAGCCTCCAGAAAACTGAAAAGTCCCATAGTAATTGTGATTCCTTTCCCTTCCTACAGTTTGGGGAAAGCAAAGTTCAGAAGCTACCTGCTATTCAGGATACTAGAGTAGTTTGCCAGTGGAGAATCAGATACTAATGATATCAGATTTGAGTCTTCCACCTCTGCTAAGGAAACACCTACTGATTTTGTAAGGGTAACTTATTTTATCAATCCCTGTCTCAGTTGTGGAACAGTGTGAGCTTCCCACAGCCCATTCTCAGGCTTGCAGGCTATTTCAGAGGCAATGGCTCCAGCCCCGCACTTTTGCTCCCAGAGAATGCTGCCAGCATGCCCAAGGCTGACACAAGTGGGAAACTGCCCAGCTGCACTCTCTGATTCATGCTGCCTTTCTAATCTCTGCAAATTTTCATCTATGACTTAAACCTTATTGGCACAGTGATGTCCCCTTTGCCAGCACATCTAACTCAATCTGCATGCTCAGACTTCCCTTCCGATTATTTCCAGGTTCTCTGGCTTCTCTGGGACTATTTTCAGCTGATGTAATTGTTAATATTACATGTTAGTCCTGAAAGTATATTGTTCTTTCTAGTTTTCTCAGTGCTACATAGATGTCCTTAAAATGCAGGGTATTTAAAAGAGAAGAAACAGTCTAGACATCTATATTCTTCTAATTCAGGAATTTTCTAGAAAATCTCCTTACAGCTAGTCTCTCATAACCATGTGCAGTGAGTAAAATGCAGAACACTTTTCTAATATAACAGCAATAAGTATTTTACTGGTAACTCCTTATTGTAGGTCTTAGTCATGTTTAAAAAAATTAAGTTACCTCTGTCATACTGGTTTTTAAGTAAAGTCCATGAGTAAATGCTTTTGATAGCCAGGTTTTACAGTGCAAGCCAAGAAAATGTTATATATAAACAGAGATATGGAATTTATTTATTACTGTCACTGGAAAATGTTACATAAACCTTTCTGCATTCTTCGTACCATCTAAGAACAAGCACAATTCTCCTTTGCCTCATACCAAAGTGATCTCACATGGTAGACGTGCTGACTTACGAGCCTAAACAGACATCAGTCACTGTGGAATTCCACAACACATTAGCTTAAAAGTGGGTAAAATGTAAAAAAAAAAAAAAAAAATGGGGGGGGGGAAGAGGAGGGGAGAAATAGAGAACAAGTGCCAAATGTGATGTTATATAATTATAATCAAAACTGCTAATATCTTGTTATAGCTCAACATCAGCAAGACTGGCAGAACCATCCCCCTTAAAAAAAAAAGTTTATACTTAATAATTCCCATTCATTCACACTAAGTAGCTTGAAGCAGTTCCCAGTGCCCAGCACAGTGTTGTTGGCAAAGCAGCTTCCAATCCTGTGAAAATGTTCTATTTCTGTAATGCAGCTTAATCAGTATTAATACACTTCTCATTCACTGAAAGGCAGTAATCACCATAAAGACATTTGGTATTTATACAGGAGCAATGTGTAATTCCATCAGAAATGCGCTGCACTTCAGTATTCAGGATAACAAGGCTAAAGGCTTCCAAAAATTTGTCCCATTAATACGAATGTCTGTCTTCCGGAGCTTTCTAACTAATCTATACATATCTGGTTTGAATTTGAGGCTAAGCCTAAGGAAATATTATTTTTATTATTCAATGAATAAAAGCTTTCAGTATAATACCATCGACCAATATAGTTATTTTTCTCTCGTTAAATGAAATATTCAACTTAATTAAGGAAATTCTCAGGGAAGACCTGATTTCTGTCAGCCAATGGCAGGGACACAGGCTCAAAGAAAATAGCTGCTCTTCAACAAAAATTAGGGCATTTTGCAAGCATTAGACTGTAGCTTTATACTTTATTTTGCTATAGCAATCTATGTTTGGTCAAAAAATGCACATAGAGGTATATTCAGGAATTGAGGCATGAACTCAACTTGGGTAAAAACAGATAGCAGGATTGAATAGCTTCTTGTCTCCATACAATTCCTGGAAGGGCTCCTTCTACGTGCTAGACATTTTCTTTGGTTTTGCTAAACTCACTGGCCTCTGCTCATTTGAAAGCTGCTCAAGTTTTCAGCAAAAATCCTATTGAGCTTCAGCCTTAAAGAAGGCCACCTTCAGTCAGATATGAAAAATGTGGGCAACGTTTATTCCTAACTAACCTGCACAGGAAAAAAACCATGGAACTGTCTGAAATGCTGTTGCTATTTAGTAGTTAGCACCTTGCCTGGGACTGGGCAGAGCTGTCTTCTCTTCCACACTATTACAGCTGGGTCTGCCAAAGCCTTCCCCTGCCACCCATACCCACCGCCCCCCCCCCCCCCCCTTTTTTTTTTCCTTTTTTGAAACTAAGCATTTATTTCAAAACAGCTGCCAGCACCTCCCTTCTAAGTGACAGCTCTGTGATAAAGCTACCATGATGCTAACATGAAGAAATGAAAGATTTTGCAACTCCCTAACCAGTTTAAGTGGTTTCAATTCTATTTTTTCATCTCTAAGGGAGAAGTCTGAATGGCATCTCCATGAGGAAAGGGGGAAGAATAGACTCAAAGCTGAGAAATCCACTCCACCCTGTAAGAACAAAAATAAACCAAACCATCCTCAAAATGTATGAAGAGCAGAGCATGTGTGTGTAAAACTCACTAACCTAGTGATTAGGACATTCTCCTAGGAGGAGAATTTACATGTCTTTTATAAAAAGCCATTGCTAGATTAAATAAACTAGTCTTTGCAGATGGTACTGAAAAGTCAATGTTTCCTGCCAGATGGTACAGCATGCATCCGGGGCCTGCAGGAGCTCCCCCACCTTTCAGCAGCCATGCAGTGCCCCAAGGAAACCCAAAATACCAGAAAAGAGCATGCAAGCACAGAGGTACTTCTGTGTTGGACAGCACTTCGACTGGTCACAAAACAGCCTCTGTCTCTATCACAAATACTTCTTGATGCAAAAACAAGAGTTCAGATTGCTACATATCCCCCACAACCTTCAGAAAGATGAAGATGAGGATCTGATTTGGGTGTTATTTTCATAGGCCAGCACAAAATAAAGTGTGAGAAGCCTGATAAATGCAAAGAGCATGGTGCCATGGTTACCAGTGACATTAGACCCCCGAATGAGCAAACTAGCTGCAGGAATGATTTCTGTATAAACAGAATTACTCAATTATGTTAGCTGTGTGTCCATAAAATGTGATGCAATTGGATTTCACAGATGCAGGATGCAGTTTGTGTTTGCTCTGCCTGCGTGTAGACTCTTCAATAAATACTCTTTTGCTCTGCCCAGCAGTCACAATGCTTTCATACTGACTTCACCTGTTACACCAGCTTTGCACTGCCTATCAAGAAATGGATTGACACGGAGCTGGCTGCAATTGTGACTTTGTTGTCAAGTCCTCTCCCATATTATTCCAGGCAAAATAAAATGTGCCAAAAAAAGATTAAATTTTCCCTTTCTAATGGAAAATATAAATTTACCTTGCATGACATAGTAGAGACCAAACAAAGCACTGGAATTCTGGAAACTGAGTGTCATTCCTGTCTCTGAAATTAAAAGCCTAGCATGATACTGGTTGCAGCTTATCTGGTCTAATCGTGGGCCAAAAGCAGGGCTACCTTCAAATTTAGAGCAGGTTGCTGAATTCTGGTCCAGCTGAGTTCTGAATACATCCAAGGATGGAGAATTCACAGCTGCTCTGGACCCCTGTTCAGTGTTTCACCAAGCTCACTGAAACATTTTTTGATTGGCTAGGTTCGTAAGACGAAGCAAGCCTCATCATCTTGCTTTGCCTCTATTTTCACAAGTGCAAAGTGGGAATAATATTATAATCATCTTTCTTAAAGTGTTCAGAGATTGGTGATGAGAAGCATGGTGATAGCCAGTTACTCATTTCTACTTATAAGATTTGAACTTAAGTCTGAGAACAGCAACAATTTTAAATGTAAACATGCAAAAGCTAACTTTTTTTTCTAGAAGTAGAAGGAAGAGGAATTAATCATATTCCCAGACAGTGCTGCATGCAGCTGCTGTGTGCAGAGGCGAGATGTCAGTTTGGCTGTTAGGGATTTTGTACCAGTCACATGATCCCAGAAATGAGAATCCCAGAGATTGAACTATTCCGTCTCATGGGATGGAGGTTTCCTTCACTGAATATAGCAGCAATCCTGGGTAACAGTTGAGACACAAAAACTACTGAGGATGTTTGATAATCCAGCCACAAAGCAAATCTTCTAGGACTCCAAGGAGGCGGCAACATCCTGCTGTGAATTGAGCACTTATTCTTGTCTGGGATGCAGGAAGATATGAAATGAGACTGCAAACTAGTCATGGTTACTTGAACATTAAATGGCACCATAAAGCATTGACTTAAGGCATGAATATAACAGCACAGCATAACTTCCAACACCAGGACAAAGCACTGAGGCCTGACTCTGGCTCTCAGCAGAGATTTCTACAGGACAAGAGGGCAAGCTGTACCCTTGGCAAATACGGTCCTGAACAGGAAGCATTCATCTACCATGTGCTTGTGCTAAAACTGGACACCATACACACCTGGGAATATCTAAAGGTCCACTTCCTTGACATCCATAGGAAATGCAGGGCATAAAATTACCTTGGCAATAGCAGAATGTACATTTGACAGGTTTATTCAATTTGTATCACAAGCAAATTGATTATGTATCACACCCAAAGAGCAGCACTGCTGCAAGTGCTTATCGATGGTTGCTGTTACCTAGCACTGTAGTGACATGGATTTTATATTCATAAAATAAATTACTAAATTGGCCTTAAACCTTTCTTCATGCCAACATGGCATTGCAAATTAAATGAGCTACACCCATCAACAGCTTGCCACCAGAGTCAAGCGGACAATTTCTCCCAGTCTCTGAGAGGAGGACAAAAATAATATTTAAATATGGAGGTAAAGCCCAAAATCTTTCAATATAATCACAGTTTTTTCTTCTGAGTCTCTTCCTTAGCAAAGTAGTCCTTCATAGCCTCAGACTAATCCAAATATAGCTGATAAGTATCACTTGGTAGAGGTTTTTATAAATAGTAGTGTTTCATATCTCACTTCACATCTCTTTATGATCCTTATCCCTTAAAAGCCTTTGATCGATGCTATGAAAGAAATCTCTGGGATCCCCATCTGCTCCTGTGCTACTTTCTGCCACTTCACTGTCTGACAGCCACTGCTATCTCAAGCTTCAGATGCTGGTCACAATTTCTGGATATAGGTTACAGTAACCCTCCCTCTGCTGCCAAAACATGGAATTTACAAGCACTTCACTGTTCCATTGGTACATCTAAACACAGCTTCTGCTTATTCCTTCCTTGTTCCATAGTCATAGCAAACAACCTCTGCATTCCCCTTGTCCTGAGACAGCTGGATACAATGAATGGTAGATTTATCAGATGTTTTTTTGAGTAAACAATGTTTGTCATGGTTTTGAAATTTTCTTTTGGTCTTTTCATCACTGAGCTAAATGTGGTGGTGTAAGAAAGAGGGTAAGTTAGACAGCTCATGAGTAACAGAGGCTGCGGGTAGACTTCTCACTGTACTCATAGTCTTTGATAGGAATTCTAGGGAAGGTATCAAGGGGAAGGTGTAAATTTGGAGCCCAATATTCTTCCAGTAAGTTATATCTATTTAAACTCAATTTAATGCCCGTGGAGTGGATATCAGAGAAGCATAACAGGGCCTAACAGGGTTTAAGGGAGTGCAGGTGGCCTGACTTGCACAATCTCACACACCACTGCCAAACCAAGAAATGATAGAGGCCCTTCGGTCTTAACCAAAAATGGTTCATAGCCCATTTGCAATACTGAGGTAAGACTTTGAAACCAAGATACAATTATTCCTTTCATGCTTTGATCATCCTTTTATAAGCCATTCCCACTGCCTCAAAGAGTAAATTAAAGAACAGGGGGTTAAAGATAAAAAATATTAAAGGATGATAAAGAGGCAAAACATGAAAGGATAACAATGGCACAAATACTTTAATTTCACCTTCCAATAACGACTTTTGCTTTTAATCTTTCACTGGCTGAGAAAGGACTATGTGGATCTACAGAAGTGATTATTCTATACAATCTGTGACAAATTTAAAACAACAGTGAGGAATTTCTACCAAAGTGATATTTAATGTTCAAATAAAATGAAGAAAACTCAGTCTTATTGTGTATACTTCATTATCTGGTTTTCTGAAAGGAAAAAAGCTGCAATTAATCCCTCATTTATTTTTCTTTTCCTTTCCGTATCTACCAATAGCAACCCTAATAGCAGACCTGATGACAGTAACAGTTTAGTTTTATTGTCACATACAGCCTCTCTGCTATAAAAACATGTCTACCTGCTACAGCTGCAAAATCCTCAGTGAGTACAATGCTTACTCCAATAGATGCTACCCCAAAAGATACAGCTCCTGAGAATGCTTGAGGCTGTTCTTGCAGAATACTAAGAGTTGAAAGTCAGCCCTATCTGTGTGGCGCATTTCCTCCGCTTTCAGACAGATTTTGCCTTGATATAAAGACAAGACTGCAAGATTAGCATCTTACACAGGGAAAATTCTGACCTGGAAAGTTACATCTGGAATATATTTACATATTATGATCTTTGGCTCAAAATCTATGGTAACATACTGAAAACGTGCAGAAAGACAGTTATGCTGTCAGCAGCAATGTACAATAATAATGAAAGAAGTGTCCAAAAGACATCCACCACACTATGCTGTTTTGCTTTTTTTTTTCCTGAATTGTTTGCTGTTCCCTGTATTGTTTTCTTTCCTTTCAGAAATTCTTTCTTTTGCTGCTTCCCCCAGTCCCAGCAAAGGTGTGCTTAGATATACTAGTTAGGATATCTGCACGATAGCTGTCCCTCTTGCAACCACTCAGATGCACCCATCATTTAGGCTAGACCTTATAGAATACAAGGCTGACCTGAGCATGAAGCTGTGTAGGCTTTGGTATGGGTAACACAGACACGTCAGAGGGAATCCCTTCTGAGTTCCTAATAAATGCTAGGAATGACCAAAATACATGATGATAGCAGGCAGTAAGAGCATTTTCTCTTCCCTGGAGTGGAGCACTGACAGGAAGGTCTGGAGCATGAGGAGGGCACATGCCTGCCCTGCAACTCCAACGTCAGAGTGCTGAGTTTTCATCAGGTGTCCTTGGTAACCCCAACTGATTTCTAAAGCAAACCATAATGCAAAGAGCTGCCAAGCACTTGGCATCTTCCTGGCAAGTCAGGAACATGCAAGGAAAGGGCTTGCTAACTGTGCCAAAAGGGATGGTTCAGTTGAAAAATTCTCCTCTGATGGAGAAGGCAGACCATCATAGGGATTAGCTCCTTGACCACAATGACTTTGGATGTCCCAAACAAGATCTCATTTTTAGCATGCATCATCTGGTTTTAATGAGCCAAGTACCTATTAACATGGACACACATAAAGATGTGTGTACTTTTCTAAATACATTTCCATATGCACAACTTTTTACCTCCTGAAAGATAAAACAGAATGTGTTTATTTATAAATTAATTTCCATTTACACCCTCCTTGCTCTAGATAGAGGGAGAGCTGCTTTGTTTTTCATTCAATATGGGCATTCATTCAGTTAGTGCATTTTTCTAAATATCTTATTTTAAACAAATATGCCCTATACTAGTATCAGTGTCGTGGAAAATAACCATTTTAGCAACAGAGTTTAAGATGTTGTTCTTTTCTAATAAGAGCAGGAGTAACAGGATTTAATGTGTCAGTACTCAAGGTGATCTTTTGGCAGAACACCAGGAAGCAGGTATAGGAAACTGCACTGTAAATCTGGCTGAGATATTAAGACATTTTAAATAAAGAATTTTCAGTGTGTACAAGTCAATCAACTTTATCAAAGTAGCAGTTGTGTCATCTCTTTCCACCTCTGCTTATTTTGGGTATTTCTAATGCACTCACGTAGTTGGACTTAAGTGCTAGGCAATAATTATATATAGGACTGAGTGCGAAGAACATTTTCACAATCACTTCCACTGCATGTATTTAATTTTTACACTTTCTGCTGGTGGCTTTTTGGTGTGTGCCCCCCTCCCCCCCGTGTTTCTCTCCTCTACATTTTTTAAATTAGACTGCCTTTTCATGGTTGCAGATAGATTTTTGGGGACTTAACAGAATATGTTAAAGACATCCACAATGTGACTTTAGATGGTTGTTTTTGGAATCTAGAATGATTTCTTCTAGGTCATTTTTTTTTTCTGTAAATTAGACACTTGTTCCCATCCCTTCTAAGATTCAGTGTAAGCTTCCCATTCCCCACCACAGTTCACTTGGAGTAACTATAATAGGAAAGCCCTATTAGCTGCACACAATATTGCAACATACCAAAAAAACCACCCAAAAAACCAAAAACCCAATGCACTTGAAATTACTACTGCTTTTCACCAGTTGCATAATGCACCATCTATAAACTGCACAATAAAAAAAAGTGGCAACATAAATACTTAAAGATTCTAATATAGTTTAAGAAAGAAAAGGAAAAAGAAAAAAAAAAAATCAGAGATGCTGTGTGACAACAGAGAATTAGAAATAAAAGCAGCCAACTAGGTGTTGGTTTGAAGGCATTGTGGAGACATCAAAATATTGCACAGTATATTGTTAACACAGCAGGGCTCAGGGACCAGCAAAAGAGGAGGCATTTAACCATAACTTTTATCCCTCATGTTTTACCACAGTAACAAAACAACAGCTCCTAGCTGACCAACCCATGCCTAAATAGGAACACCTACAGGAACTACAAACACGCTTATCATGCAAGAACAAAGAATGAATGAGCGAAGGAAATTTTTTTAGGCTGATAAAAATCAAGAGTTTGAAACCAGACACTTATTTACACAGTCACTCCATAGTTCAGAAGAACTTGGATAAGTGGCACGGCCTTTAATCCTCCTCTCTCATCTCCCTGAGAGTAACATTTCAGAGCTCTCACGTATTGGTGGGGGAAGAAGGTTGTTCACCACTAGACCCACCATTCCACTGACAGGATGGACAAAGTTCCAGTAATGGAAAAATTAGATTCCAATTCAACATTTCGCTGGGAAAAGTGTCTGATTTCCACCTAAGAGGACACCTTTTCTTTAGAAAAAGAGGGAGGATTTGTTTCTGTAGGACTTGCTACATTTCTTTGTGAAAGCTGTTTGTTGTACTCCTTCACCACATGTCTGGCACTCAGTCCACGGACTTTTCTCCAGAACTGCATTGTGGCAGCTCACAAGGGAAGAAAACCATGGTGTGTTTTACAGCTTGATAACTGGAGACTTCCAAACTCCATCTCTGTTCTCAATTTCTTTTCTATCCAGAAAGTCACAGTTCTCCACAAATAGAACACAGAAAAAACCCACCAATTTTTGAAAACACAAGATTTATTCCTATAAAACTCAGACACTGAACAGAGATAACATAGCCGTGATGCTTCAGAGACTGGATTGAGCTCTGCCAGCTCGACGCATCACCTGACTAATAGGTCTATGTTCATTTATATCGATCTTGTCTACATCACCAAAATGTCAACAGCCTGTCCAAAGTCTCCCTTACAAGATGGTGTGGATGAGAGGAAGTGTCAGGGACATACACACCATCACAGGTCTGCTAGCAGAAACTTATCTGGAGCTGGGGGTTGGGAAGACAACTGGAAAGTCATTCAATGCAATGGGAATGTGCAGTTATGTTGATCTCTACAGTACATGGCATACAGAAGTGAAATGAACTAATAAAAATGCAGGTATGGGTTGCATAAAGAATACATGTATTTCAAATCAAAGCTGATCCTCACACGAAAACCTAGTTGTGAAGTTTTGACTCCAGGATTTCATATGTCCAAATGGTGTTACCTATCCAACAGCTTCACTGGCATAGAAAAGATCTGACAAAACCAGCTTCATTCTGTGGTCTGAACAGAAATAAGAGCCCATGGGGGAACAAAAGATTTCTCTTTAAATGTCAAAATATTTCTGAAATTTGCGATAGCAGCTTTAGATTTCAGTTTGCATGCAGTTGTTCTGTAACACAGACACCATGCAGGTAAACAGTCCATTTTCACAGCCAGATAACCTGAAACACAGAGCAGCTAAAGGGCTTGATCAAAAAGTAAATCCATTGCAAGAGAGTGGAAGAGAACAGAGGTAATCTACCTATTATTTTTATTATTATAAGGAATTTATTAGAGAAAAATCATCATGACTTTTAAATTTCCTACTGCTGTAACTCACAAGGAGCAACACTAAGTATATGAGCTCCAGCACCACTCACATAGAAGAATTTTCAAATCTGATTTTCAATGAGATTTTCTCTAGTTTTAAATTGAACTCTTTTTGAAAAACAAAGGTTAAATTTAATAAAGTCAGGATCCTTGTAGAAAACCTAGAAAGAGTTTTTCTGTGTTTAGATTTCTATTAATTTTTTTCCCCAATAAAAATCTATTTTCCATAACATTTTGGGCTTCTCAGTATATTTTCCTCTGAAGTTTTCACTGAGAAAAAAACAGACAATCTCTAAGCCTCAGATCATGTTTCCTTGCACATGTGCAATGATAAATATTAAATAAAGCCTGTAAGAAACCTTTCACTGCTGGGTACTTACCAGAATTGATTGAAATTCAGATCTGCTGCCCAGTGGCAAGTTTTGATAATTCAGTATCTATTTTCATCCCAAATCAAGATGAAAAATTGAAATATTCATAGATTCTGTAGAACAAAATGCACTTAACAACTCTGCCATAAAGAGAATTGACTTTTCAAAAGTAATTTAAATGCTATTTCTCCTTTCTTGGATATACCTTCTCGTGGAAGTTAGTACGGGGACTTGTAGCCCTTATTTTCCCCAGTGAGGTATTATAGCCATTAGGGTTTTTTCCCCTCACACCTATTCCTCTGCTATTTTTATCAAAAGAAAAAAAGAAAAAAAGAAAAGCAGCAGTTACTTATATCCAGAGATTTTTCTAGCAGCATACTGCTACTTTTTGTTTGTTTGTTCGTTTTGGTTTGCTTTTTTTTTTTTTTTTTTTAAATTAAGCATTTAGGTATTGAATGGAATTTCAAGATGAAAACAAAAAGATTTCCACCCCAAAGTAGCCAAGTGATCATTAATCGTTAAAGTCAAGATCACCTCAAGACCCGGATTTAAGTTATTACACTAGAGGCTTGAAGCTAAATCTTTCCTCCCTCTGACCATAACGCTATTTCTTAGTGCAGGTTCCTTCTTTATTTTTTTTCAAGGACAAAAAAAAAAAGCAAACATAATTTCTGACCCAGAGCAAAATACAATTCTCCTGTGGTTCGTGGAATGGGAAAAACCTTTTTTTTTTTTTTTTAATATATTTTAAGCAAGTCTATTGGGACAAGCTGCAAGCTCCAATATATCTCAAAGTGCCTTCACAGTCGTGTATTTCCTATGACAGCCCAAGCTCCCACAATGCCCAAAAGAAATCTGCACTGTGTGAAACGATATACTGTCCTCAGGTAACCAAGATAACAAGAGAAAAGAAAGAACTGACCAACACTTCACATGAACTCATGAGCTAAGCAGAAAATGTAATTTAGTATTAAACTTAATTGAAATACTTGATTGTGTTTAACAGGGTAAAATATCCTGGTTTCCCTGTCAGGGTGATATGCATTGCCCATTGTAATCAGTGCACAGGTTTGGGACATACTGAACTTCTTTTTTTTTTTTCTTTCCTCTCCTCACACCACGTTATCCCTAGGTATTCTGGGCACTCTGCCAAGCAGAGTTTAGTGAGATGCTATCGAGTGGCAGTTAGACACAAAGCATACCAATTTGTTACTGGCCATTTTGTCACTTTTCTGATAGCAGAAGTAACTCACAGGGACTGTGTTGCCACGAACAATTTCATGGGGAATGCTGCTGGAGCCACACAAGAGTGTCATCTTGTCCCTCTGACATTCTCTGCATTGTGTTTTGAATATGCATGTGTACATTAATTATAGCCAGTCAGTGACTCACAAACCCAAAGTGACTCTTTTCTCATGGCTACACAGAGTAAGCAAGCCATGCATGTCAAGATGAAGGCTGTGTCCTTGCATGCACATCAACAGCCTTTAAACACTGCACACAAATTTGCATGTTTGGAATGCCAATTTAAATCAGCAAAAATGAGGATTTGAGGCTTTTCGGGAGGATTTTTTTTTCTAAGGGGTTATCAGAGAAGTGGGTGTACAATGAGCTTTAGAGCCTACAGGCGCACACCCTTAGCCAAGCAGAATTAAGCAGCGCCAGGGTCAACTATATAAAGCATTTATATACGTGGGAAAGTTTAATTGCGCTAGAGGCTCTCCCTGTCAGAAAACAGGATGTTACCTGTGATAACCACACAGTAATAACACGTTGTCTTTAGAGATGTTTTATATTAACAGAAAATAATAATTCTTACAGTAGAGTCCCTTTTTAAACTGCTTGAAAATGCATTACTATTAAGAGCATATTAACAGATTCAGAGTAAGTGACTGTTAGGGGATGCCTAGGACAAAAAAAATGGAAGTCAGTCACTCCAAACTGATTACCATCACATCTAGTCTCCATCAAGAGCCAGCAGTTATCTACATTTATCCCAGAGGCATTTGCATCATACACGTCTGTTAATGTATAAACAGATGTGAGTTTACAATATCCTGTGCCTAAACACATCAGTAAGTCACCGAAGAGGGGGAAGGATATTTTTTTTCTTGCCTGTATAGGCAAGATACTATTTATTAGCAAGTTAAAAGCAAGATTGGAGCATAGGAAATGCTGATTAGAGAGAGAAAAAGCTTTTTCACCATGAGGCCGGTCAAACACGGACAGTGGCCCAGATAAGCCATAGGATGTCCTTAAATTCTGCTGAGAAATCTGACTGAACTTAAAGCTGGCCCCAATTTAAGCAAAGGGTTGGACTAGAGGACTTGGGAGACCTTTCAAATTTCAAGTATTCTGTGATTCTAAGAGCCAACATGGCCCAAAATAGAGAGGCATCTCTGGGAATCTGCAGTATCTGAGAATCTACCTGAAACTGTGCTCAGATTATTTGCTTTTCTTTGAGGCCGAACAATCTTTGTTTTCTTGCTGGTAGATTGTTTTAAAGTTGCTCCAAGTGAAAAAAGTACATAACTATAAATAGCTCTCAGACTTTAGGAAAGTTGTATTGTACAGAGACTGTAGAATATTGTACTAGAAGCATTATAGGGAGGGGTTAGAGAATAGGGGAGTTAGGGAAAGGGAAAATGTAGTAACATCATTTAAATTCAATTCTGATGCTTGCATTTATCTCCACAGTTTTCTAGCAGAAATTAGATATTGTTTTCCTTCTGCACAACGATAAACAATAACAATCATCAGCAACATCTGGGCTCTGCTCTTCTTAATAGCACTTTCATGCAGTTATAATGTGAAGTACAGGAATTGAAATTGGAAATAAAATAGAAATGTTAATTTGACACTTGGAACTTTACTACAGCTATGCAATTTTAAGTCATTTTAACTGTAGGCTGTTGTTGTCAGGTTGTGTTTTACAATAACACTTTATTCATCCAGAGACATTTTCTTAGTCATCATCATTCATGTTTTGGGGCGTTTAAACTTATTTTTCCTATTTTTTAGAGAAGCCTATGGGACTGGGGTCACTTCAAATCAAGATTTCCCTGTATGCACTGAATATCCCCACCCATGGTTCCCTGCCATGCCTCAGGATGAAGAGAGGTATGCAAGCTTTGTCCCAGATGAGGTACAGACTGACTGGCAGGGTTGCCGTTGTCTTTGCTTGATCTTTGACATCAGGTACTTCTAACAAGTCGGTCCACCAGCGAGCACAACTAGGGATGGAATAACTAGTTTAGGTACAGCACTGACATTTTACCTAGAATTACCTTTTACTTACCTGACCAATTTTAGAAAGGGCATATGCTGAAAACCCTCAGGACATTTAAAACATGCTTCCTAATGTTGCTGTCATTGGTGGTGGCGTATCAATGCCTGCACAACGTACTTCAAGTAACACTTCAAGAAATTGCCCTTCAGTAATAAAAATGCAACAGCATCCAAAACTCTCAGCGGGGGGGGGCAGGGGGGTGGGGGGGTGGAGGGGGAAGTATAATTCTGCCCCCATGCCTACCTTATCACAGAGTTCTTTGGAAAACCATAAAGCAAAAGACACTCGTTAGAAGATGACTTACTTGATCTGTAACTTAAGTGCAAATGCAGCTGTGAATGCATGGTAGCACCTAGTGTGTTCCTTGCAGAGTAAATTCTTTCTTTGCACACCAGTTTCTACAACTTGTACCCCTGGGAACATCAACAAACCTCTTATTTCCTTTACCTCAACATAATATTGATCCACAAAGACTTCCAGGATTTTTCACCCTTCTCCTTATATTAAGAATTATTTTTTATTTTTTTTTCCTAGGGAGAGGGAAGGGCTCATAGTCTTAGATACATACTGTATTGATTTTCCTTTCAAATACCACCTTAGCACTCTATGAAAATACCTTCCAAAATGAATGCAGCTGATGCTGCGGGCCTGCAAAAGCTGCTGTCCGGCAGTTCTTCGGCTGACGTAAACACTGGACGTCATCCAGCACTGTCCGCTGCCTCATCACCTGCTTGCCGCTCCCGCCTCTTCGGTCAGGTTTAGAGAAAAACCTTGGGGGGTTTTATTGTTTAATTTGCCATCCTTCTTCAAGAAACCCTTTTTTACATTCCCTGGCAGCACCTTGAAACTCTAGCCCTGGTCTCACAGTGGCTACAATAATTCAGTTCAC
This sequence comes from Gorsachius magnificus, assembly GCA_034008185.1. Taxonomy (NCBI): domain Eukaryota; kingdom Metazoa; phylum Chordata; class Aves; order Pelecaniformes; family Ardeidae; genus Gorsachius; species Gorsachius magnificus. Next base: position 26,351,506 of record CM067083.1, on the reverse strand, counting down.
AGTAATTCAGGAAGCAAGCTAATTAGCTAAAAATGTATGCAATATTCACAAGCACTTACCACATAGCTGAGATTAGTGGAGTGTTTGCATTGAGTCTCCTATTTTGTTATTCCTTGTACTGCCTGATTAACACATGATACATTTCCTTCTATCTTGTGGTTGGATGTCTGAATCTTTTCAGAAGGGAATTACAAACAATTTTCACTTCTTGACTTAACATTCATTATTTCACTAGAAAAAAAAAAATCCAAACATTTGCTAAGTCCCAGGATTTTTATTTCCCATGAAATCAAATAATCACCAGTACAGGCAGATCCCCAAATCTCATTTACTTCCATGAGTCTGAAAAAATTATTAAATAAATTTGGGTCAAACACTGCTTTAAGATTAATAAGAGATTAACTGTTGACTTTGGGTAACCAGAATTCCACTTTATATCCCCATCAGCTTAGCAAATTTGAAACAATCCCCATCTGCCCTACACAAGCTAATTATTCCTCTTCTTGCTAGCACCAGGCAACAGTAACTCTAAATTGGACAGATGTCCGTTTAGGTTTACTTACATAGCAACTTCATAGTAAAATTGCATATATGACAAATACATTGGGAATTCACCGGAAGAGGAAGACATTGCAAAATTACAGAGGTTATTTTATGTAATTACTGAGTTCAACCAAACAGTTACAGAATATTAGGGGCTTCAGGCTGAAAGGACAAATTTCAGCATGAGGTTTCAAACTTGGTAAATTACTAAATTGAAAACTATGGGAAACATAAAAAAACTGCCTGGAGTGCACTTCAAAGTATAATCTGAAAAAAGTTATTTGTAGCAGAGAAATAAAACCAGAATGGGACCAAAGAAGCAAGAAAGTAACAGGAGGAATTCCCTGCATGCCATCAATGGCTAGACAATTTCATTATACAGCTGGTCACTTCCACTGCACCAATCCATGCGCCAGTAACTAAGTGGATGTAACACTGCTTCTGAATAAAGATTGACAACCCTGAGCATTTTATCAGGGCTGAATTTGTCATGTCCACACATGCAGACCAAAGAAATCATAAACACCACCACCTGAACTGCCAACAGAAGTTCTGGGAGCACCGCCTTAATGAAATTAGGCAGCTACGCATGAAACAAAGCACGAGCATCTGAGCCACAGTAATCAGACTTGTATCTGAACTCTGAATGGAAACTGTACCTAAAACGTTGCCCATATGTTACTTATTTGCAAAGGGCTTTTAGTGAAAGGAGGTGAAGTAGTTTGACAGAGATTTTCTGAATATAATACCTGCAGAACAGACACAAAATAAGTAGCTGCAGTACGTATGGCTGGAGGCAAGGGGGAGAGAGAAACGGAAAGAGGGAGGGAGGAAGGGAGGGAGGAAAGCAAATGAGAGATCTGCAGCCAATTCACTCCCCAATCTTTTTTCTTCTTAAAGGAATCCTTAGATGTGGCAAAACAGTTCAATTTGACTGCTGGTCATTAAATGCCAGCCTGTACCAATAACTACTACAGAGAGCAGGTGATTAATTTTCAGTAATCCCTAAAATAAAAAGCATAAATGTTAATGATACTATCATAGACCTCCCTCACCTGATTTTCTTAATACTTCTTCTCCTTCCCCCAAAATTAAAAAAAAAAAAATAATCTAACTATCTTTAGAAAAAAAGAGTAACAAGCCACCCCAGAATTGTTGTTTTACTGACTGACCCTAAACTCCAACCCATAAACTCCATTTTCAATCCTGGTCCACTGTGGCACTCCTTGAACAACACAGGCAAGTGGGAAGCCATTGTGGCACTTAATTCAGGGTGGAATTACACCACTTTAAAATCACTGAGGATCATATTTATGACAAAAGAACACAGAAAACCTCCACAAACCCCCAATGATTTCTATGAATAAGCGCCCAAAATTCAAGTTCCACAGCTGGCAATTGCAGAGAAGCTCCTCTGCCTCCCTGCAGATTTCTTTTCAGCAAGAAGTTTAATTAAGGTGGGTTGGTTTGGGTTTTTTCCTTCTTTCCACACAGGAAGTTCCCTCTGCATCTGCCACACAGAGCAATTCTTTCGTTTTCAGGAACAGGAATTCAAAGGAATCCATGAAGCATATCAGTTAGGCTTGTGCTAAGTATCAACCCTACTTATCTTTTTAAGGATTTCATTTACCGTGTTTAAAACTTGAATATTAATCCAAGGCAAGCCATTGTTTTGCCTCTGCATTGCTAAGACAAATGAATAACTTAGTGGAATCATAAAATACTGCAATAAAACAAAATTTTCCTTATGGCACTTCAAGTTCCCTTTCTAAATTAATTCAGGGAAACAGCAATTGAGTCACTCTCATTTTAGATCTTCCAACAGCAAAAAAGATCTATTTTACTACTTTGGTAAAGAAGCCCAAGTTGTTGGTGAATTAACTCTGGAAAATGAATCAGGTCCCAGAAGTGAATGTCAAGGCTACCTTGAGTCAGGAGCATTGTAAAACAACAAAACAAGGTTTTATCAATATCACTATGCCACACTGTAACATAAAAAAACAAAGCGCAGGAGAAGAATCCTATTCTCCTTAAAATCTGATGCTCTACCCAGAACATGTGGGAAAGAACTAACTTCAGTCGGTAAAAGTAGAAAGCAGTAGTAGCAATACCTCCAAGCAGTTCTGTAATGATCAGGGACACAGTGATTATTTTCTCTCTCCCAAACATGCAGGGGAAACTAAAACACACCACTGCTTTTTTTTTTCCAAATAAAAAAAGTTCATTCAGATTGAACATTATATAGCTGTTTAGAACTAGCACTAGCATTAGCCACAAAGCATGACAAGTTTAAATAGAGTCACAGTATCTAGATCACTAATGCCAATAAACCCTTGCTGCTTTGTAGCATCCAGGAGAACGAAACCATACAGATACTGGAGGCAACATGAATGCCCTCAGATCCAAAAAGGGAGGAAAACTTTGGGAATGGATCAACACAACAGTTCTCCCTAGAAAAGTTAATGGTTTCATGCTTACTCAGAGATATAGGTCAGAGATGCACCAGTGAAATAAACACCATGATGTAGCATCAGTCTGCATCATTTCCTCAACCAAAGGCAGCCAGATAGTTCCCTGCAGACTAATCCAGCCTGCTCAGGAGGATAAAATGCAGCCTCACTGCCTACAGCTTCTGAGCGGGCTCAATTATAGCCGTGTGCTAACGTGGCTATACTGTTCCTGGCACCCAAACGAGCTTCCTCAGCTCTGTCCTGCCTCACGTACTCTCAAAAGAGCATGAATTTCAGAAAGCTCAGCTCAACCCCAGCCAGAGACACAGAACATAACAGCAGCCCAACTCAGCATGGGACTGAACAGCTTCCAGCAAGGGGCCACCAACAGCAGGAATGGGTAAAACCCAGCAAACAGGAGCGTGCAAGGAAGAGGGTCCTGACCAGGACACAAAACCGCAATGGGAAACTCTGCTGTGGCTGCAAGCTGAGGGTCTGGGAGCACCAACCAGCTTGCAAAGTGCTGTTCTTCCCTGGAGAATCTTTACCAAAAAAGTTGATGCTGAAAGTTCACATGTGTAAGTGCTCATCAGTGCAATCTACCCAAGCATATGACAAAGGACTGCATGAACATTATGATCTGGGGGATAATGAACAATAACTTAAGGAAAGAAAGCTGGAAGAGGGGAGAAGGGGAAAGAAGTTATAAAAGGATAGTGGTGGAAAAAAACAAGTTGAGATTTGAGTTAGGGAAAAGGATATGAAAAACACTAACTTTTCTATACAATACTTCTAGATTTGCTAAAGACAAATTTGTCTGAAATAATTCCATATGTACTCAGTGCTCCTCTAAGTATGCAAGTCACACACACAGCATGGGAAAGGTTATGCCAGTCCACCATCAGACAACAGGAGAGCCAGCTGCAGCCTTACTCTATAATACAATGTGCAATGTAATTGCATTATGCATCTGCCTCACATATCACCAAAAAACTTGTACAGGCAACAGTGTGCCACATTAAAGAAGTCAGATTTTGTTTGGGCAAAAACTACAAAACTTAGTCTGATCTATGAATTAAGAAAAAAACACTTTTAAGATCCCCAAAGCCTAGAAATTATTTCCCACAGTGAACTTAATTTGTCCAAAATGTTATGCATCTTTTAACAACTATTGCACATTATTTTTGCTTCCTGGGTTGTCTTCAGCAATCTCCATCAGCCAGGCTGTTCTCTCTAAAGCCAAACTAACCACCTCCAGTTTCTGACAGATTTACCTTCTCTACAACCGCAGCCAAAAAACTGGATTTTTAAAGTGTTACATAATAAACTTCATAAAACATTCCTTTTGTTTGTGGATGTTGCAGGTGAACACGCTGCACAACAAGGCAGGCATTTGTGGGGCTTTGGGTTGGGTTTTTTTTGTTTGTGGTGTTGGTTTGTTTGTGGTTTGTGCCCCTCAGAGGCATGGATGCACTCTCTCAGCCTATCTACTAGACGTGCTCACGTGATTAAAAATAAATAAATATTGACACGTTAACTATTAGGACAACAAAAACTAACACATGCCGTCAAATCCCCTGTCAAATAGGCCAAACTCTTCTGACACCATGGTCTGGGAGATGTTTACCATCGCTCACCAGCAGAATCGCAGGCAAGAAGTTTTCGTTGCGACTCTGAGGGAATCAAATGTAGCCCAGGCACCAGGGCCCCTGAAAAGCCATGGAAGAAGCCTCATGGTCTGAGAACCAAGTTCAATTTCTAAAATACTTGCAGTACAAATTGTTACAAGTGTTTTGGCAACTGACAGGTAATTGTACCCGCTGTGGGGGCCCGGGTGTCCGCTGCGCTGTGAGGAGCAGGGGGGGCCGCCTCCCGCCAGGCACGGCTGGTTCTGGATGGTTCCAGCGGGTTCCAGCAGCCCCAGCCCCTCAGCCTCGCCAGAACAGGCAAAACGCCACCCAGCAGCAAAGAAAATCTGTCCTCCTTCAAAGCAGTAAAGATATTTTGTCTTACTTTGCGGTAGCAGAGAAGTATTTTGTAGTCTTTTAATATACATATGCTTATATCCTGTGTGCTACCACTCCAGTGAGAGCACCATTCCCAGCAGCACAGCTGAAGCTTCCAGTAGCTACGGTGGGCTCAGGCCTGAGCCACACCTTGCGTGTTTTTAATATATAAAAATTAATATATATACATATCAAACTAAAGAAAATCTGGCTGCACTGAGACAAAGGACTGAGAGGGAAAGAGGCGTTTCAGTCCAGGCTTCCCCTGTAGCCCCTTTTCTGCTCTCTCTCAGTTCTCATTTGCTTCTCCTGCTGATAAAGTCACTGGTGAGATGTATCGAAATAAAATGAAAACACATGCTAAATAAACTCAGGCCAGCCCCCCCCCAGCACGTACAACTTCTGGTGGTGTGGCTTATCTTCCAACTAAACTCGCAAAAGCCTAGAAAAAAAAAAAAATCCCATGGCAGCTGGTTTACTGTGTAACTGCTCAAAACACAGGCAGTGAGGGACTTTGAAGCCTGAGTGAAAAATGGGAGTCTCTCCTTTAAATAATATTTACAGTACTGCAGATAAGATACAATTGCTTCTTTGTTTGGTTGTTTTTTTCCCCTCCTTTCCCATTCTGCATTGTCAAATAAGGCCTGCAAGCCAAAACCCAGGAATTAAATAAAGAAAAAAAAAAAAAAAAAAAGAATAGGTATGTATGAGATCCTCCAAGTTGCAACTTCTTTGTTTTGGTCAACCTCATGCCAGGGGGCCCTCTTGCTTATTAAGAATATTTAGTAAAAGTTGTCAAGAAAGTTTACCTGAAACCATTAAAATCAAGCCAATTATGTTAGATGAAATTACATGGGACTAGAAGGACTTGTGGGGGCCTTCTTATAGCCAAGAAAAATGAAAACATTCATGTTGATATTAAATGAGAAATTTTTTGTGGTTTATTCAGTGAACCTGAAGAAAAGGTTTATAATTCATAATTACAGTTTTTAATAGGTACTGCTTTATAGGGAAAACACACTTCCCAGGGACTTGACAGCAAAACCTACTGTGTTGATACAGTTCAGGGAAACAAGATAGCTTGTCTTGTTTTGTCATCCTTACAGCAATGGGAACATGAGCCTACTGACCTGGAAGTCCATCCTTTCCAAAACAAGGCAACGTGCGTGACTGAGGACAGCAGCTTAGGAAGTGGCAGAGACAAAAAATTCAGTAACGGACAAATTCAGACATGTAAGGATTTGGGGCAATTTTAAACAAGTAGCTTGCAGCAGGAGCGGAGAGAAAAAAACAACCCCAAAAAACCCCCCTCAGACCCCTTGCTACCATATTAACAAGCTCTCTTTGGCTATCTGATAAGGTGGTCACACCTTCAGCAGTATCAGGATATAATTTTAAATGTGCATTGTATATCCTTCCTGATATTTTATACATACAGCTCAGCTGTCTCATCATGCCCAAGCAGTCTAAGCACAGTAGTTTCAATACAAATGTTTATTAGAAAACAGCTGCTCTGGTCTCAACCAAACCAGACCATTTTTTCTTCCTTTTATAGCTTTCAGAAATAACCTTATGCAAAAAGGGATTATAGCTGTAATGATAAAAAAATGAGGAGAAAATGACAATAAATAATGTAGCATCTTTTCTGAGCACATCAAGGGCTTTGAAGCTCCGACATGCGAAGAAGGGTCTTTTTTACCTCAATGAGCTGGGTAATAAAAGGTGTCTCAATAAAAAGAAAAAGAAAATATCATTTGTCACTGCCATAACAGCAAGAAGATACAATTATTTATACAGGCTGCAAATAGAAGTGCTCCTAAAAGAAATCATCACTGGAGAAATATTTTTGGATTAATAGTACTCATCAAAAGGAGGAAAAGAAAAAAAGCATGCATTGATGAAAAGAAATGTAACAATTGGAATTAAATATTTCAAATGCCTACTGTAATACAATTTCTAAATTTGCTAGGATGAATTTACAGGTATTACCCCACACACACCTTTTATTTGGATGGACACAGCCTGAGGATGCTGCAGAAAGTGGGTCAGTACTCCAGACTTAAAAATCCAACACAAGGAAAAACAACCATACTAGGAGTTTCTATCTGTTCTGTTCCTTATACAGTCACCAAAATGCCTAAATTGCCATGTAGAAGGGACATTCCCCTTCACCTTCTGCAATCCACCTCTGGCATACATAGCCAGGATGGACCTGGGAAGCTGGCTTAAGCTCAGAACAACACAACTTCTTTTGAACCTCCTGTGGATGGCCTGACCTGTCCTGAGCAGCATCAATACCTATGCAATACCTACATTGCTGAAAGAGTCAAATTGGACAGAGCAAACTTTAAATCTTTATTTAGCAGTCAAAACACTGATTCTGCAAGCAGTATGTTAAAGAGGGAGTCTCATCACAAACTAAGGAAGAATAGCACAGGAAGAAGTTTTAGGAAATTATCATAGAATGGTTTGGGTTGGAAGGGACCCCTAGAGGTCATCTAGTCCATCCCCCCTGCAGTGAGCAGGGACACTGCTAAATAGATCAGGTTGCTCAGAGCCCCATCCAACCTGGCCTTGAATGTTTCCAGGGATGGGGCCTCCACTACCTCTCTGGGCAACCTGTTCCAGTGTTTTACCACCCTCATTGTAAAGAATTTCTCCCTTATATCCAGTCTACACCTACCCTGTTTTAGTTTAAAACCATTACCCCTTGTCCTGTCACAGCTGGCCCTACTAAAAAGATGTCCCCCATCTTTCCTATAGCCCCCTTTAGGTACTGAACTGCACCATTAAACTGCCAGGTGTTTTTTCTTTTCCCTGTTGGATGGGTGACACAAAACATACAAACAATGTACAAGGATAGGGATGTTATATAGACTGATAGTGATTCCTTTTTGGTTTTTTTCCCATGTAAATCAAGACCTGAAAGCTACATAAAAAACTTAGGGCCTAAAGACATACTAGTATGAGCTAGAGCAGTTATGATCAAGTTATGATCAAGTAAGACAGGCAGGCTTGATTTGATCCTTGCTTGTTTTATGAACAGAAGCAAGGCTGCTATTTTGCCCCCTTTGCACCACTGTGGGTGAGCCTTCCTTCCCTTACTGCTTATGACTGCAGTTTTTGGGCAATTTGGAATACAGAATCAAATCAAAGCATTCACCAAAGCTGCAAGATGTCTGTATGAAATCTGAAAGTGTATGAGAGATGGCGTGGAGCATTTTATTCAGCTTTCTGAATGCAATCAAGAGCTCTGTCCTCTGATCACGATTCTTTTTTCAGGTTTAAAAAAAAAGTGGTGCTGTGTTGTCTGTTTCAAATTATTAATGTTTGCTACAAATTATTATATACATTATAAATGAGAAATGGGGAGAAAAATTTATTATTTTTAAAGTTACTTATTTTTCTTTAAATTTGTGCTCGATAATTTTCACTTTTTACACCCCCATCCTGCCCTCTAAAACACTCTTAGTCTAAAGAAACCTGATCAAAGGTAGGTACTCTCCATTTTTCAGCGGCTGGAAAAATCTTTCTTGCTTTAAATCCTTTCACTGGAGAAAGGACTGAAGTAATTTTGTTTAATGCTGCCGAGAATATTCCATCAGCTTGAAGTCAAATAGGAGAGATTTCAGCCCCAACAATGAGCATGGAATGTGCAAATCATATATTAATCATTAATGACTTTTAATCAGTTCTGCCTTGACAAAAATGCACCTGCATGTGCCAGGCACTCTGAGCAGCCTCTTCTCCGTCAGTGCACCATACTGTGGTACAGAACATAGCATACCACATTCTCAAAGAGGAGAAACACTGGATATCTTGAATGTCAATGTGATCAAAGGGATCAGCTAAAATACTCATCGTACGTTCTTTCCGCTTAAATATCTTTTCTCAGGAGGCAAGGTATAACTCTCAGACAGGATTTTATCTAAATTTGCAGAGAGCATTTGTATTTGCCTAGCCTGTTACTGCAGACATCATTAAAAGAAATGCAATAATACTTTGTCATCATCCTGACAAATCCTGAGGGAACATAAATGCCTGGCAGACAAAATCCTTTCAGATCAAGTCCAAGGTAGGTCACTAAAGAAATCTGGCTGAACACTCAGGCTCATGACATCACCAAAACTTGTAGCAACTCCATGGTGAATGGCAGCATGGCACTCCTAGATAAATGTACAAAGACTTTAGCCTTAACCTGACAACTTATCTGTTCCATGAAAGCTGCCAAAACCAAAACAGATTGCTAGGATTCAGCCACAAGTCAGCAAGGATTTTGACTGTCTTGTTCTGCTGCTTAACACAGAACAGCAGAAAAAGGTGGCAGGCATCAAAGTCTGTTGACTCACTGCTTTTCTGCCTTTCTAAGCACACTCTTCCTTGTGCTATAAAGTTGCTATAATACTGGAGATTTAAATTAATATACAAAGCTCAATGCAATGTTTACAGTCCCCACAGATGTCATTAAGAGGCCAAAAACATAGTGAAGGCAGAGAAATGCCTGTGCAGCAGCAGACACAGCTCCATCACTCCCTGCATTGCCTTCCAAGAACAACAGTTGCCTCCTTCGACTCCATCCCGACAGGCTACTACAAGGCTGGCTAATCTAATACAGGACAGAAACGTTTTTAAGAAGTTTCAAACTTTACCTGATATTGAGAACAAGTTTGCTAAGATGGTTTTATTAATTGCTTATCTAGACAACCGTCCAGAAGTTTAACGTGAGCGTGCAAAGGAAGGCAAGTCAAAGGAAAAGAAAAAAAACCTCAACCCCAAAAACATGCACTTCATATTCAGTTTGTTCTTTATCATTTCTATTTAAAATCAGGCTGTGTGTTTGTATTGACAGCCAGGGTGAAAAAACACAAAGCAGGATGGGAGTGGAAGACCCAAGATCAGCAGTGACTCTCCAAAACTACAAGGCCTGTAGCAGTTTCCTGAAGTGGTCTCTAAGAAAAGCTTTATCACCAGCACCAGCTACTTCCCTCTAGCAATAGGAGGCAAATAAATAGATAAATAAAGAAGCATTCTCGCTGGGTTTCTCCTTCTGCAGGAGCACCTTTTGTGTTTCCTTGCCCCCACTTTTGAGTACTGCACAGAATCATGACTGAACCTGCTTCAGACTCCAAGGATGCAGAGGATCACTGCCATCTGCAAACAAACTGTTCTGTGTTTTCCCAGCTACAGAAATGTTAAAGAAGTATAAAAATAAAAAATAAAAAAAAACAAAACCAAAAAACAAAACCCCTGTTGTCTCATCAATAAATACAAAGGTTTTTCTTTCAACAAAAAGTGTTTTTACTAGCAACAGCAAATCACCGAGACTGCTACATTCAGCATCAACAGAGATCGAAACTGGCAACAGCAGGGTTTTACAGCACCTTCTTAAAGAAGATTGACACTAGAGACCTAAAAGGCTTTCAGTTACTAAAGCTACACAAATTATTTCATTCATGTCAAGACTCCTTTTCAGCACAGGATCACTCAAATATTTCTTTCCTGATAGCATTTATGGGTAAGAGTCACCTGCACTTTCCCACGCTGCCCTGATCTCATACATTACGCTAGGCTTTAAGATGTTGTGGACATGACAAGTTGCTATTTGTAGGCAATACTTTGCCTTGTCTGCCCGTTATTTTGCCTGCTTTCTTCCCACATGTTGTTTTTTTTTTTTAAAGTCAACTCAAAACACTTCAGATTTCTCTCTTCCCTAAAAGTTCACCACACCTGGAATTGCCATCTCTAAGTTGAAACATTACTTCAAACAAGGAATTGCCATTGATTTTTATCCATGCTCTGGTAGGATTTCAGATATTCTATGATAATCCTGAGTTAAAAAAAAAAAAAAATAGTAATATGCTTACAAAACCACCTAAACTAGGAAAGCGAGAAAACAAGGGAAGTTCTGTTTTATTCTGCTTTTTTTTTTTTTTTTTAAAAAAAAAAGCTGCCAACCCTATTACCTTGGATTTGAAGTCTGGGCTGCCCACATCTTTTGATGTGGCGTAGTTTAGAAAGGAACACAGTTCTCATCACTGCATTTGAGCCATCTGGGAGGGGGAGCTCATTCTGGAAGTGCTGAGAATCCGGGCTCGAGGGGCGCCAGTAAGTGGCGCTGTCAGCGGTTCTGTACGCAGGGGTGTAAAATTCATTTTTCTCTGAGACAAAGGCCTAGATATTCAGTTCTCAAAGTGAATCACTTGATGTAAACAACAATTACCACTTCAAGAGGAGTCTTACTCAATTAAAGCCCGTAGTATTAGCTTCAAGTTAAGAGATCAGACAGAGGTCCCCAAGCAATTACATGAAACGAAGTCACCCTTACAGCAGCTTCTCTAATAAAACCAGACTGCTTTATACTATTTTATTCTCAAGAGAGATTTCCTAACTAGGTTTCAAAAGGAATTAAACTTTTGCAATTCACAACCCCAGATTAAGAAATCCAGCCCATAGGTCAAATACACCATTGCCTCCATTTCACATAAGTCTCCTTTCCTAACACAAAAGTTGGCCTGCTTTTTTGTTGAGACTAAGTGGGGAAAAAAAAATCTAAACCTCTTCAACTCTTCTTCCCCTCCTGCCACTTCCTTTCAAACAAAGCTTGTCGTACCCTCTGCTATGGTCCCCTCTCACCATTACATGTGCACTCACACCTGACTTCCCAGCAAACTCCTTGGACTGGTTTTGCAAAGGCAACAGGAAACTTTCAGAATTTCTTTCAGGTGCTAGTGGCATCTATCCTAGGAGCTCTGGGATAAGAGCCTGAAGGTACCTATATCTTTCTTTTGACTATATGAAAACCTTTTGTGCCTAATTTTGATCCCCTGAATTGCATCAAATTTATATAACTGAAGTATTAATATTTTCTCAGTGTCTGTGACTCCTCTCTTAATTTGCCTTGAAGTTTCAGTTTTCAGCAGCTTACTGTTACTAAATGTTACTAAATGTTACTAAAAAAAACCCCTGTGAATAAGTGTTTTGTACATAGTATAGTATATAGTTTGATGGATCCCAAAATGCTGTTTTGAAGACTTATTTGTTAAAAACAGTTTAAAAAAATCCCCACTTTTTTCCAGTCCTCCAATCAGAGGAGAAGCAATAGGAGAGTCACATCTTGTGTGACTACTCATGACATGATTGCAACTCAGTATTTGTTTTATATCAATAGACTGGTATTTGATTTTCTATGCCATCAAAATGCTTGTCAGAATATTTATTAAAACAGTCACAAAGGGAAAACTGGAGGACCTGAAGAAACATAAAGCACAGCTATTTGAAAGATCTACAAAACGATTTTGTTTTACTTACATTTTCAAATTATGCCAAAGAATTTCTTCCCTTCTAGGGAACGGTTCTGTGTAAGAAACTTTTTGTGCACTTAACGTGAGTCTTTGGAATTATTATATTTTAACAGATAGGACATTAAAAAAGTTACTTCAGAGATGATTCTGGTAATCTTCATCAAAGGTGTAGGCATGGAATGAAAAAAGGTTTTCCAAATGCCTTCAGAAAAGTTCCTACAACTAGTGCTGAAAAATCAGAAATTCCCCCCTGGATTTTTTTCTCCCTCATTCTGTTCATTTCTTATCTTCTGCAGCAGTCTTAATGAAATCCTTCAGCAGCTTTACAGGCTAATATCCTGCAGTAAATTCAGGCTGCTGTATGTGGACTTTTACCTTGTTCTCTGTAACAGATTTAAACAAAGTTTGTTGCCTTGTTTGCAGCCATATTCTGTATTTTTTTTTTGCTGAATTTTACTGTCACCATCAACTTACCCGTGCACTAAGTGTGAGCACTCATCCAGAGATAAATCACAAGCATGCAAAATATTGCACTGTGTGTGAAGCTGATTAACATTTCTCTTAACACATACTTCAACCGTTACCTAACTTGTTGCACATTGATGCAAAACTATCATTTGTCCCTTTGCTGCTCAATCAAGCAACATACCCTTTGCAAGCTCACGTGTTGGAGCTGATGTGAGGAACAGTAGAGGAATTAGAAGCAAAATTTCAGTTCTACTTAAAACAAATTTAAAACTCCCCCCGGCCATAAAAATCACCTTTATCTTATAAACCAGAACCATAAACAACAATAAAACAGGCAAGTTCCTCATCCAACTTTGTTACTGAAGTAACCACTGAAATACTGGTAAACCTCTAGTTCTTGCAGAGGCATCCAATAAACCTGGATGATACAATAGCTTAATATCAAAAGCTATTTTGTCCTTTAACAGTAATGCAATGAAACTGTCTTTCTGTAGCCTTTTACACACAATTCACAGTACAGCAAGCCCATGGCTAGTGACTATGATATCAATCCAGAAAAATCTATCAAGCAGATTCAAAGCAAATGCAACATTTCATCCAGAAATCAAAACCTTGAGTACGTACTGGGGAGAGGGAAGGGACTGGTGCTGAAGCATAAAACTAACACCTCTGTTAATTTGATATATAGACATATCCTGTGCTTATATGATGTCTGGCACATGGACCCAAACCACTATAACCGAGCCTCTGAAGCACTAATGTGCTAAATAAAATATGAATTCAAGTGCCTCCAAAATCCACCACTGCATTTGATGAATGTGTTTAAGAGCTATGGTTAAAGTAGCAAAAAATAGATGAATAACATGAAGAGTCTGACTCACTCCTGAAGCTTAGATTTTCAAAGCATCAGAGCTACTAGCTGATGGCACGGAGATAAGGGATAAGTACAAACACCCACAAGGCAAGGCTGAAAATTGATCTAAACATAACAGGAGCAAATACCATTCCTAAATTAAAAGCAACTTGAAATTATCTGCTGTTTTAGAAGCACAATTTCTAAAAATGCAGAATGGGCACACTGCAATGATGGTTTAAAAACACAGAGCAAGTAACTGACCATTTTCTGGGTAAACTAAAGGGAAAGGGAGAAAGCAAACTTGTTGGAGTAAATATAGACATTTTTAATCAGCACTACTGCTCTTGGTAGGAATCAGTAACAATTTTATTAAGGCACACCCTGAGCCGTGTCCGTCAAAAGCATCACAGTCTCACCAGTCACCTCTCCGTAAAGCAGAGGACTCCAGAGGAGCATCTGAGGTCAAGAGCATGCATTCTGGCAAAGAGCTTGGACTGAGTACTTCATGCTGCTGAGAGTTTTCTTCTGCTAATGCAGATGCTTGGCACTGGTAACGGAACCCTTTCCTCTGACAACAGCCCCCCAGGGAAAGTAAGAGGATTGTTTAGCAACAAGTATGGTCTCTTAAAAGTAACGCTATCAAATCCTCCTGCTCTTTAAAGCCACTACAATGTTAAGTTCCAAGGTCAAGCTCCAAGGAATTGTTTGGTGCTTGGGTTCAGCAAGAAAGTAATTTCTTCTGTGTGCTAATGATGAAGAAAGAGAGAAGCATGCTCACTCGCAGACCTAATCAATCACCTGCAGAAATCAACTTCAAACATCTCTAAATGTTAAAAGCAAGTGCTGTCTGTTTGTATTCTACATATACCCTTTCAACTCCTGGAAAAAACCCAACTGCTAAGAAGCAAATTGCATTTCAGATGGTATTTTTGCCCACAATAGCATCACTTCAGATTTCTCACCGTAAGCAAAACTTCTCACTATAGGTAAGACAAGCTTGCTGCTGTCACCAAGGGGGTGGCAATGGTAGCGCTGTCCTTTTTGCTCTGCAAATAATAACCTGCTTCACCTATTCTAGGCTTGCAACTACAACAGACTGAGTTCTAATAAAGAACAGGGACCAGGGAATGCCTCAGTATTCAGCCATCGTGCACCAAGTGACTGCCCAAGGGACTGTGCACATAATCAACTCTCCTCCAGCCACTCCGGGCCAGAAGCAGGGGCGACTTTAGGACTGGAACAGGAAAATATCCAACTAACCCAGCTTTGCATGAGCCGAGACCTACCCGTCTTCTAGACCTGTGCTTCTGGAACAGTGTGGATGTGCCCATGGAGCCTTCCAGGTCACTTATCACTTCAAGTCTTACAGAAAAATAAATGCTAAATAAACCATGATATCCCAGAATGCTTTAGATAATGTACAATGTTATTTTTTACATTGTCAGGTTATGTAATGACATGTTACACTGACAGATTATGAAAACATTTACTGTTACTTTTTTGAGCAGGCACAATTCATTAATTAGTGATGCATCAAACCAAAAATAACTGACAGAAGCCTCCTGCCTCTTCCCAGTGTTATGTGACCCTTCCCTATAGATGTATCACTTCCATTTATAGGTAGTTCAGAAAACATGAAAAGAAGGGATGCAAGAAGAATCGTCATCCTGGTGACGTGTTCAGTCCTAAACAAGGCAAGAGGCTGTGCAGATACAACCAGAAGAGGTGGGCAGTTTAACGCAGCCATTTCTAATAAGACGGGAATAGTCTAACAGTGGGAGTACTAGATTGTAACACATGCTCCCCAAGTACTAAACAAAAAGCCTACTATGTTACGGGAAGTGTTGATATGTGCTTACACAATTAGGAATAATTAAGGACATATCATTCTGGTAAGTGGACTAAAACACTCATTGTGTTTTCTCCTGTTCAACTAGTCCATATTTGCTGTGGTACAATAATGAATAATGCTCATGTAAGATGGGGGAATGCTGCCCACCACAGCACCTTCCCTGCTGATCTCTTCCCCCCCCCACTGCCCATACATGCCTCTCTCTATCTCAGAAATTTCTGTAAGCTTTGCCTTTGTTTTAAAATGCAGAGGGAGAAATAAAGATCTGCACCAAATCCAATGGTTTGCAGGAGCAAAGGAAGGATTAGGCCCAGAGAGAGCTGCAGTGAGTCCATTTAACGTTCTACAGCTTCCAGAGCTGTTATGTTCTGCAGAAGCATAGTATCTGCTTAGGTATATGATGTTAAAGAACACCTGGTGAAGCTGTGCTCTCAGTTAAATCAGTATTCCCCAGCAAGCCACAAGGGTCACAGGACTATAAGTAAGGCTACAGTTTAGGTCTTTCCAAATGAAGCAGGCCAAAGAACTGAATTTCAATAATTGAAAGAATATTTTCCAACCATTTGGCATTCAAAGTGAGGAAAGAGAAGTAAAGCATGCATTGCCAAAGCCAGTCAAATCCACATGGGGAATACAATGTTTACGCATTTAGTGCTAGAACAGACATTTAGTGGAATTATGAGTATCTCAGATGCGCTCAGTTTTTCCCTGACATGATTTGGTTCAATTGCAGGGCTTTTTCAGATTCTATTCTTACTAATCTGCCTACTGATAAGAAAAACTCTTGTAAAGCCTCAAATCATTCTTTATTTGGAGTTAGCGAGTTCAACCATGTTCATAAAATTAACATGAAAAATCATGATAAAATGTAACCCTTTTTAACACATTCAAAAAAACAAATGCTTTCATGTCAAGATATCTGAACTTTCTATGCGCTGCAGGGATTCAAAGTTCAGTGTTTTATTAATGAGAAGCCCCGGGGCCAGGATGGGGAAGGGGGGTGATTGCTTAATAGACTTATATCCATCAAGACTTCCCCCTTCCACCCCCAATATACAAATACACCAACGCATTTCTGAAAATGTAAACAAGATTTTTTGACAGAAAGGACATGCTACTATTTTCACAAAAGCCTTTGCTGCCCCTCAGTTGTGACTATCTTTTCTTTGACATTACCCATCCAGTGAGCATCAATTTGGCCAAGGTAATCAAACTTAAAAACCAGAAAACAAAAGACTTAGGGTAAAGACGTTTGAAAAGCTACTGTCAACAAGTTACAATTTGGCCTTCTGCAGGACATTAACTGTTCAGCCCTGGCTGACTGCCTAAAGAGAAGAGTTTATTTTAAAGGCTGTCAGCTTTCCACATAACTCCATCTAAAATAAAGCCTTACACTACTTATGCATTACCAAGACCGCTGGCACATGCATTTAGAATTATTCCTCATTATCATCACTGCTATCTATATTTTAGATCAAAAATTCTATCACCTGCTGTTATTTTGATTAATTAAAATGACCTCAGGAAAGCAGACCATCCACGAATTCTTAATGCTACCCTACTGATCCCTGAATAAGGCAAGTGGCTCCTTGATCTCTCAAAAGCAGTTATCAATCATTAACATCATCTTTCAACAATACCACCTGAAATCTGTAACAGCTTCCAGCACCATTTCTTAACTATTACAAACTGAAAGGTTTATATTTATTATACTTTCCCAGCTTGGGTCTAAAGACTTAATACTGTTGAGTTTAAACACATAAAAAGCATTTTGTGTTTAATCTCAAGTACTTTGATGCCTCCCTTAAAAACTTCTGGAGTTCAGAGAAGCATTTCTAACTCATGGGACATTTCAGTAGCTATTGATTTTTTTTTTTTTTTATTTTTTTTCAGTAAACTTTGAAACTACTGCCACACTCTGACGACTCACCCTTTTCACTGCACCATGGTAGGGGGCAGCCTGGCCTATTTTCTTAACTCTAGGAATTTAATTGAAGGGCCAAGGTCTGACCAGAGGGAGAGGTTAGGCTAAGTAGGCTCGGGTGGAAAGAGATAAATGGCTTCAGCTAGACCACTGCCCTGCACATGCTCAGCAAGATCACTAGCAAAGCAGAAGAGCAATACTTGTCACAACTTTGCAAAGAGAAAAACCATAGCAATTATGTATGCCAACAACATAATTGTTTGTTCTAAACCAAATAATTTGTCCTAAAATTCAATTGGTAAACATGAAAATATTGCTGGGACACCACAAGTCACAGCATATTCACATTATTACCAAGACAACATCCCCCAAACCCTAAAGGGCTACATCAAAAAATAAGATTTTTTAGCAATTGTACTTCAAGTAGAGGCCCTGAGCCTGCAACATGCTGCTTGGGAGAAAACCCAGGAGCCCAGCAATGCCACGCTTACTGCACAACACACAAAAAAACCCAGATGTATCTTACAATAGAAAGCGAAAGATTACAGATTGCTGGTGAATATAGAGAACTGTTATACATCTTGGACTAGATTAATGAGCACTCACCTCACATGGCAGAGGAAGGCAGGCATACTGCAGACCACAACGTAGAAGCTACTTTCCACGACTCCTTCTTTTCCACTTCAACAAGCGAGGACATCTCATGCTTCCCTCCTCAAACTGCTTGGTTTCTCCCTCCCCTTCTTTTCCCCTCCTGTGCTACCTTGCTAAAAGCAAACAGAAATCAAGAACCTGGGAAGAGCTTTCTACAGACCAACCAGTCTGCCCCATCTGAAACTGCTGTCATAGAGCAATGGAGTGGAGAGGGTTGACCCAACTTCAGGTGATTGGTTTCTTCTGGGCTTGGGAGTGGCTAACAGAGTTTGCTTCCCAACAAGGACAATCGGTACAGCTACCACCTGCAAGTAGTCTGCTGGCCATCAGGAAGGACTTCTCCCACCTTATGCATCTTAAAGCTCTGCTCACCTTTCTTACTCCTAGATTGAGGCAGAACACGTGCCTTTTGTAGAAGTGCTGTCTTCTGAAGTTGCAGAATAATGTTTTGTGAGTGACTGCAAGGCTTCTGACCTGAACAAACCTGGATTTACTTGGTCTTAATGAGGCAGAAAAAGGATTCAAATCTGTGGTTTTATCTGAAGCCAGGCCTTCGTGTTTGATGCACTCAGGTGGTCTTTTGTGCCTCAGTAAATATTCAGTTTCCATCATAGAGGAAGGCAAACACACAGCTTTCAACTCCTGTTTGTGGTGCACCTCTGGCTACCTACACCATGCAGATAGGCACTGTCATAGCCTGGTGGGTTTTTCTAGGTCATTACATCATTATGTTATTAGTCCATACGTAATGATGCAGTCTCTCCTGGTGAATGGAACCTTATAATTCCTATGTTGAGATCACCTGTCCATAATATAATGGCACAAAAGTGGTAATGTCCTGACTATTGAAATACAGCCTGAAAAGGAGCAATTGTAAAATGTACCAGCAAATAAGGCAAAATAATATTCTTTTTCACAAAAAGTTTACCCAATGTTTCAGAAAATAGCACAAGTAATTCCAGATGACAGAGCTATACCTTTTATTCCATCTGACTACTGAAGCTAAAGCACTGATATAGCTGTAGGAAGGGTAAATGACACAACATAAGATATTCCAATGTGGAAAAGGACATGGGTTTTAGTGATTTGGGCACTGAATTTCAAAATAAATTAAGCATGAGATTGTTTTTCTTCCCAGAAAATGGAAGATTATATGTCCTTTTGTAATTTGAGAAACATTCTAAAAAATCTTCCCTGAGAATTCTTTTGGAAATTGATTGTCAATAAATTATTTATCAATAAGTATTTTCACATCAGAAATGTGTTGAGGACTCTATGTATAAAACCTAATTGACTTTGGAATTGAAGATTTGAATAAGTGTTTAGAAATAAACCTACCACAGAAATTACCTACTTTCATTTTATTAAAATTGACCTGGTTAATTAATCATAAGTCTTTTGACAAATATTTCTACTTTTCCAATAGCAGAGACTGAACATGACAGGAGAGGTATGCCCAAAAAGACAGAGCTATTCAGCAAGGTATCAAGCAAGCACGAATGCCCAGTTTCCAGGGGCTACCTCATTGTTTTTTAATAAAGAAATATTTCAGAACTTTCCTCGGGGAAAGTTCTATGGGTACCTATGTACCCCTTGCATTAGGTACAAAGAAGGACTGACAGGTTAAAACAAGACAGACAGGTAGAAATTGACACATATCAGCACACAGGGTGTTTAACTGCCACCAATTTTTCAATGGGAATCAAAGGAAAAGAAAAGCCTAAAGAATACAATATGGTACACTTGGCGGGGGCTTACTATAGTTCCTTACATATGAAAAAGCATTGGGAAAGCCTGGAAGCGAGGGATAAAGATGACACCATCAGCAACAGGAAAGAAGGAGAAAACCTCACTATAAAATAATGATCAAAATGAACTGCATAGCTCCTGCAGAACATGTTTCATCTTGGGGTCTCAGCAGGGCATCGGTGGTAAGAAATGCAGAGAGGACCTGAAACAGCTCTTGAAGCAGTGTGAGAAACCCTCTGTTGATGTGAGGGATAAAGAGAAGTCAGGGAAGAGAAGCAGAATGGGGAACGCAGTGAGATCGGCGAGTTAGGGATGCAGGTCTGGAAGCAGCTTTGTGGATGGGCGAGAGTAGATAAGGCCAGAGGAGAAAAAACATAGCGTGGACATGAGATGCTGGCATCGCTTTCATGATTTCCCTCTCTCACGCTGCACCTATTTGCTGTTATTAGATTAACTCAGGTAGAGTAAACAACGAAGAGAATTCTCTTATAGGGAAACCACTCAGTAGCATTGTCCATGCCATGTACTGTGTGCAGCAAGAGCCACGTAAAAATACAGTACAACACACAATTTTATAATGAAACTGTCTTGCCATTCATTTACATGTGGGAGCTAACTTAACATCACACAAATCCATCAAATCTGCTATTTGATGTCTTGATGATGCAAGATTCTCTTAGAATAGAAGCCTGTCTGGCATGTACATATGCTCATTTTTTGTAATGATCCCTCACTTTATTTCATCTTCCTGGAACTGCAGCAGGAAGGCAAACCATTATGAATGGGAATCACAAAATGTCACTGACAAGCTGTTATGTCAGAAGGTGTGAGTCCAAACAAACCGCATGGTGCAGCTAGCAGGTAACAGGTAGTTAGCATTTTGATGTACCATTTGAAATATTGCTGTGAATTTGCCCTTTGAGCCAGAGAGGTCTCAGGCGGGTAGCAGAAGCGCTCTGGGCAATCCGTTAATGCTTCCTGCAAGATGGAACTTTTTTTCTTGAAGAAAATAAAGTAACAAGTAGGAAGCGTGACTATAACATGAGGAAGCAAGATTGCAAGAGCAAATCTTGGGCATTTCTACTTCTCCACTAAGTAGAACAGAAGCTTTTGTTAGCCAGTGATTCTAGTTCCCAAAAATGAAACATCACTGCCCTCTTCTGTAATCCAAGAAAGCCATATCCTTAAGCTGCCTAAATGTCTATATGGAAAGGTAGGTAGTTACGTACTAGCTGACACTGACATCCTGAACTTGCCCAAAATACTAAACAAAAGGGATTAGTACATTTTTCCATAATTATTTTCATGCCTGTATTAGTCCTGAAGAGCCTGATAAAGATCAAGCCTCAAAGGGAACAAATAAGGAAAAAATACACTGGAATTTACTGATTAACAGTTTGTGTATGAGACAGAATCATACCCATTTCTGAATTTATTTAAAAGCTTTCAGAATTCACCAACATTCATTGAAATATCATCTGGGGCTCTTGTCTAAAATGAACTAGCTTTTTCCCATAGTTTTCAAAGAAATTACATACAAAGTTGTTGTTAAATTACCCTATACTCCAGGAAAAGTGGAAAATCACTGACTGGATACCATTTCTAGAAGGAACCTGGAGACACTTACCCACCTCTTTACATCAGCTGCAGATTTTACCATCCCAGCCA
Organism: Gorsachius magnificus; assembly: GCA_034008185.1. Classification (NCBI taxonomy): domain Eukaryota; kingdom Metazoa; phylum Chordata; class Aves; order Pelecaniformes; family Ardeidae; genus Gorsachius; species Gorsachius magnificus. Next base: position 26,330,035 of record CM067083.1, on the reverse strand, counting down.
TGGTACTCTGATTTAGCCTCCCTTTTTGCAATGTTTAGAAATCCAACGCGTATTCAATCTGCTCTTGCCAACCTCCATGTAAACAAGCAATTCCCTTGTTCTGCCCACATTATTATACCCTCCACCCAAGACCTTGCCATTCTTGTTCAACTTAAGCCTACTTTGGGAATGTGTCTGTAAACTGCCAGGATTCGATACACCCTGGCCATGGTGCATGAAGAGAGCACAGAGCGCGAGGCTTAGCTAAATGGAGTTAAAAGCAACAGTTCGTGGTTGAATTGCACCTGTAGCTTTTAAGCCCTCCTAGTGTCCAAACCCCTATATTTTTTCCAGTTCCTGCAACCTGAATCTACTGACTTTTCTATTATCTTTTCCAGACCCTTTCCCAGGACCTTTTCCACATCATGACATCTCTGGGCACCTACACCTGCTATCAGCCTCCCCTTAAGTACTTTTTCAGCTACAACCAACACATTTTCAAGCCTCATTTCTCCTGAAAGCAAAAAAGCGAGCTCAACAAACTGAAGGCTCCCTCATGCAAGTTGTTTAAAATAGACTTGAAACCTAAAAATATTTTATTTATTGAAAACAGGCAGCGGCAGAAGCCTTTAACTATGTAGGCTGGAGCTCTGGATTGTGGATTTCCCTGCAGTGCTGAGGCTGGTTATTTCTTGAGGAGTAAACTGACCCACTGGTTTATTCAAAAACTATAGAGCTTACAGGTCTTTCTTCTTACAATGCTACAAAGCTCACCTTCTTTCCCACCATTGCCACCTATGCTGCTGGAAAGGGTATGCATGAGAGAAGCAGCAGCAGCATTGTGCTAAGTGATTAATAGGTGGTTAAATATGAAAAGGCAAAAGCAAGTAACATTTATGTGCCCACAGCTGCCCAGAAAGTGGAAAGAATTCCTCCTAATCTCATGATTATCCCCGTGGGGAAAGGGTACACGCCAGCACACTGTTGAATTGTACACAAACACAGATATCCTGTGTAACGTGGGCAAGTTGCTTAATCTGCTCACTTGCCCTCTCAAGGCAGAGTATTCTTTATAGCGCAGTAGTGCAGTGAAGAGAAATCTCTATTAATGTTTATGAACTGCTGAGCCAAGACAGGGAAACCACGTGAATGATGAGATTCTTATACATAAAATACAAGGAGTTATAGATTTCTTTTGCCACGTTAAATAAACAGCTGTGACTGCAGGAATCTCTGTTAAGAAACATTCCTCATCTAGAGCAGCTCTGCAAGCCAGAGCTGATTTATGCTGGAGGGAAAATAAACATATAGGTATGTTTTAAAAGCTGAGCCAGGGCCCTTACACTTTAATTGCTTTGAACTGCCCTGTGACTTTTTATTTCATTTCAGTCTACAACACTGACATATAGAGACACAGAAAGTATAACACATATATAATTATCTTAGTGTCAGCTTGATTCAGCAGGGTATGAGTAGTTCAGTTTCAGTCATTATTGGTGGTAAGGCCACAGATACTGTAATTTTTAAGAAAACAACTGTCTTCTGATTCTGGAAATACCACCAACTAAAACATGTGCATCTCAAACTAGCGGCACTGGGGAAGTGATCAAAAGGCTGTACTGGGACTGGGAACAAAAATGAAATATGAGATCAATAACAGTGAAGAAAGTAAAACTGGAACAGGGGTGGAGTCTGAAGGACGCACGAATGGCTCCCAACATGTGGTGCCTGCAAAGGCAGGGAATGAAAGTTGATAACCCAAGAAGCTCTTTCCATCCCTACACAAAGTGATGGGGGATTAATAATAGCAATGTCTCTGTCAGTGGATGAAGTCAGGCACAAAGAGTCCTTTTCTCCACTTACAGTAACCACAGAACCACTGACACTCACAAGCCCACACACTGAAGCACGATGCTGTGTCCAAGCTGATGAACCCCCCTAAAATCACACTAATACTAATGCTAAAAGAACAAACCATTCAGTATTGTAAAACACTTTCCAGCCCTGTTTGAAAATGAGAAAGACAACATATCTGCTGTGATGCATAAGGAAATATTTAATGTTTAGACATCAAGTGTAAATTCGTGGAGGTGGTCAGCTTGGATTAACTGCGTGACTCCTATTAAAATCTGCACGCTGCTTTGGCTAAGTTCTTCCTCATACTCACTTTGCCAGCAGACTCCTAAAGCCATTTTTCCTGATTGTTAACATAATACTACAAGATGGGGACTACGTAATGATGCAGGAAATATTTTCCCTGCAGCCAGTGCTGAAGTTGATTTCAAGTGATAACAGAAGGCAGCTGCTCACGGGCACCTCTGAACTGCTTCATTTAGGGCAAAGAGTGAGCTTGTAGCGCAGTCCGCAACAGATGGACGGCAAGTTATGTATCTCAGATTCCCCCAATACAATCCAACAACAGCTCTGAGGCTCATTTCCCCCATCTTTTTATGGAATTATCTCAAAAATTATTCACTCGATATCCCATTGTATCATTAGGGGCCAGCAAGGGCTGGACAGCTTTCCTCCTGTGCAAAAATACAATCCCAGTAAAGTCAACTACTACTTTACAGGGACTACAGCTGTTAACATTTTGATGGGTTCAGGCCAAACTCCCATCTAGATAGAGTAGACTTGATATTTTTGATTCAAAGAAACGCAGATAGTTTCACATCATTATTTAAAAAAGAATAGCCTCATTTTTCTTTTAGTCTGAAATAAAAATAAATCTGGAAATTATGAAAGTTGCTGCAAAACAGAATTGTTATTTCTCCTGCCAACTATGATATCAAAGAGAGGCAGCCAAGTATCACGGATCACTGAGCAGTTTTCACATCTTCCATAAATCCTTATTACACTGATCTACTCGCAAACACTGACTCTGATTCAGGAATGCACTTAAATGTGTTCTTTTGAAGTCAGCATCACAGAGCTGAACTCCATCGGGACGGTGCAAACAGCTGGTTGGAGAAGCGTGAAGGGTAGTCACCGGGGGCTGCTGAGGCAGGAGGAAGGAGATGGCAAAACGTGTTTATCAGCCAGATGATCTCATTTCCCCCTCACAGAGGACTATGTAGAAAAAGCATGTAAGGAATCCACAGATTTAACATCAGTCATCGCACTTTTTTCTTCCACAGGACTAAGGGGCGTACAGTAGTTCAAAAGCATTAGACACGTTGGCCTTGCCCCAGGAATCCTGCTCTCAGCTGGTTTCAGAATGTTCTTACATTGATTTGAAGGCCTTTGCTTGACACGATATATATTGTAATGTAAACTTCTCACATGTGCCCGCATCCTGTAGGACTGATTCTGATTTGAAAGCTGCCTTGACATGCTCTGGTCATGCCAACATCATCGGAGACATGCGGTCCAAATGTGAGCTACAAACACTATATCTACAGATGGTTTATGCCAAATTACAGTACTACAGTTCAAATGGAGAATGGACAAAAAAAGAATTTTTTAACTAGAATGATCAAGACAGCCACTGTTCCAATTTAAATTCCATACCTTGTACAAGAGGACAAGCATGTAGAAACCAATGTTTAGGGGTTTAGACTAGTAGATCTTTTTAAAATTATGCTGACTGCTTTGACATAAAGTTGCACTGCCTGTGTCAAGAAATTTTCATTTTTAAAACTCAGCATGAAATCACTGAAATTCATAAAATAATTTTCTTTTTCCTTCGAAGTTTCTGGAAATATTAAGTGCTGTAACTTCTTTCCTGAAAAAAGATGCCACCCTCTTAGAATCCCTCAGAAAGGGTGACCACCACAGCAGAACAGCATGAGATAACATTGTTCTATGAAGAGAGAGACATACAAATGTAAATATAGGTATGTGGAGATACGTTACACGCCAAGGAAAGGGTGAAGTTTGATGCTCACCATCAGCAGCTGCTAAAATTCTTACATAAACTCACGTTAGGACCACTGACAGTTTTGATGTGTAATTCACACCATGTGAATTTACTTGAGTAATTCTCTATGGGCAGGTCTACTTGCAGCAAATCATGTTTAAACTGTCTAAATATATTCCCAATATAAGACAAGCTATTTGCTTTTTTTTGCAACAAGAAGAGAACTTCCAAAACCTGCTGTTGCTAAGTTGGATTTTGTACAGGGAGAGCTACTTTGAGATGAAAAGCTTCTCTCCTACAGCAACCTCAGGCCTCCATTAGAGATCTTTAAATACTCCACAACTGGCATGAAGAACTCCTCACCAGGGCGTTGCTTTAATTAACTAAACTCCTCCAAACAAAAAATTTTACATGGCTGCATATATTTTATCCTACATTCATCTCACAGCAGTCGCAAACAAACCTGACCTTAGTGGAGAAGCCAAATAACTACACCGTGAATATGATCCTTCTAACCCACATTGCATCTTTTATTTCACATAAGCCAAATGGGTTCTCCAAAATCTGTTTTTCAAAGTGCAAATTCATCAGTGAAGGCCAGGCTTTGCCCGTGCTCTGCACCTCCCACCAAGTGAAGTGACTTGCGGTGTCAGATTTTAGCCACAGTCACATTCTTTATTTCAACTCTTCCACAGACATCTTTTTAATAGCAGGTGGTGCATAAATCTGTCACTGCTTATGGATACAAAGGCTCAACTCAGGGGCTTTTCAGCTCTTCCCTGGAGCTGGGATTCTTAACTGGCACATCGATGTAAGCTGTATATAAATACTTTCACTGGGTTCTTTCATACATTCTTTATATTGTGCTAAATAGAGCAGGGATCAGAAATGTCAGAAAATAAAAGATTATTTTCTATTTCATTATAGACTTCAAAAGCAGCAGATGCAATATGTCCAGAAAAGTATAAAAATACAATCTCAAATGGAAGAAATTGGATAAGAACAAGTTATCATCAGGAAACATCGATAGAAAATGAGGTAGCATGGGCTATAATACCTGTAGTCTATCTCTAAAGCCAAAGAAAGCATCAAATTCAGTGCTTTCAATACTCAAATTTGAATCTTGGGGTTTTTTTGTTTTGTTGGTTGGTTGGTTTTCTTGTGCCATTCTTCTGTATAAAACCACAGTGAATCACAGAATTCTACTATGTTCAGGAAAAGCATATAAAAATCACTAATCATAAAAATCTATGAAAAATGTTTCAGAAGTTCACGATTTTTCCTTTTCTCACAGACTTCAGAACTGACTGATTTTATGAAAGACATCAAAACTACATTGATAGCAATCAAAATTGCTCCTACTGAAATAATTTTTAAATTGCTTTCCAAAATCATAGGCTATAGGTGAAGGACTAAGCAACCCCCAAACAACCAGGCAAGCAAACCATAGTGCATCACCTATAATCAAAGCCGCTAAAGAACAGTTTCTCCACATGCTTCATTTGTTCCTCTTAAGAGCAGCAGCTATTGCGTTCCTATTCTTTTTTTTTGTTTGAAGACAATCTCTACTTGCACAAAGTAGACAATGCTGAAATGTTCTTAAAATGCAAAGTATCTGCTTTAAAAAAAGAAAAAAACAAAGTTCATAAAAGTAATACATTCCAATGTGTCTTTTGATTATAAAATAAAACCACCCATTAGCAGGAGGTTTTCTCTAAGCTTCCTTCTTGTGCTCACTTGAGCAAATTCCAAGCACTCCCTGTTAGACTCATGAACCTGTGGGGCACTTTGGGTATTTTCCATCCAGTTATCTTCATTCTTTCGCACTGATGAACTGCAAATCCTACACGAATGCCTAAGTTGCTTTGGCTGTCTCTGATGGGCTGCATTGTAACTAAAAAGCAACCAGAGGGCCAGATACCCTCTGGCAGTTTTCACTTGACTGCAATTAGATTGGCATTTTTCATTGCTGCGTGGGCAATGGCCAGCCAGCTGCTGCGTACACAGTAATGGTGATTGACATAAGAATCTCTATTATTCTTGTAAAAAAAATTTTGGAAAAAAGCAAATAATGGCTCTGAATTGCAATTATTTCTATTGTCTGCCTGAAGACAACACAGAGATATAACCTGCTTTATTTTTGCTCCTTTCGTTATAGCAAGAATCCCCTTACCTTGCGAAGTGATTAGGATCTCTTTGGAAAGGATCTAAACCCAATGCAACTTTCAAGATGGGGAAGTTTTCTGTAAGAGTCAAATGGGAAAAGATGTGGGACAGGTTTTAAAAATCAGTCTCAAACTTTCTTGTTTGTCAATTGGGTATTATGAAAGCCCACAACCAAACAAGTAATTGTGCGGGCCAGAACTGAAGACGGGATCCTAATAGGACATCAAATATTCATCCAGAGAGATAGGCAAATTTGCCTGTATCTTATTTTTCTTTAAAAGGAAGCAGACCTCAGACCACATTTTCCGTAGGGACTTCGTCATCATTCAGACTGCATGTCTGATTGCTGAATGACTAAAACCTACCTGGTTACTCTGTAAACCAGTATATTTGCGTAAATTACTATATTTGTGTACTTCGTGAAAATATATGCCTAAAATATGCAGAACAGCAAAAACCGATTACAGAGTATAACTTAATATGATGGAAAACAGAGTCCTCTAGTGGTCTCCGTTTGTCATAATATTAAAAGCAGTCAACAATTTAGGGAAGAAAGTGAATGATCTCAAAAATAATCTCACAAGAAACAAAACTTAGTCCAAAGCTAATAATAATCAGGGAAAATTGCCCCCATGGATGTCCATGGCAGTCTCCAGAGTTTTCTATGCTTAATCAGCAAAAAAATCTTTAAATGTTGCCAATCGTTACATGGGTGTTAAACAGATTGTAGGCAGCTGATAGGGAGAAAGCATTTCTCAAGCATATATGCGATGCTATTGTATCATACATGAACTGCATGGATAGAACAAGCACATATTATATACATGTACTATGAACTTTATAAATATAAAGTGAACTGTGCTGATATAACAAGTGCCATATATACATATTCTCTTTGGAATAAGTAACAGGATGAAAAAAAGTATTTGAAAATTTACCTGGGCTTCACAGTGTATTGGCAGTGGCAGTCAATCTGTTAGCAGGGAAGGACAGATTCCAAGAGTGGTGGTATTTGAGACAAGGGCTTTATGTTTGACATGAGAAAAGAAGCTCACAGAGGAAATACATAAAATAGAATGAAACAGTCCAAGCGACAGGCTTGGAGACAAATTTGCAGGTCAGGATTAATATCAGCTGGGAGAAATTTCATATGTTTGGGTCAGAGGGAAGAGTACTGCAGAACTGAGGATATGAAATTGTAAGAAAAAAATGTATTTTAGATGTGTGGATGGAAACTGAAGGCTGTATGTGAGATACATCAGCTCACGTTTTGGAAAAGACTTTCCAAAGCAGGACCATAGATATGGCAATATCTGAGGAGAGAAACAAATGAAAAAAACAATTTATGTACACTTCTCAAGAAAACCAAGGGGAGGATGAGGAAGCTTTGCCAAAGCAAAGGAGCTACAGAAAACACACCAGGAGAGTGAGGAAAAAAATGGGATGCTAGGGAGAGTCAACAAGACACAGGGTACAGGTGTTCTGGCAGTGAGACCTGCATGCTGCCCATGCCAAGCTGACATGTCAAGATTATAGGTGTTCACAAAACAATAAAAAATAATTTGGCACATGAGATAGGTGAAATAGGTATGTATGTGTCAGTGCGAGTTTTGCAGCTGTTTTTATTCAAACTGAGGATTCACCTTTATGTACAAAATGTATAAAATGAGTATGGCTGAATTCATCTTGTAGGAATCCTGAATATGTCTCATGATTGCAATAAATTCATAAAATGAAGTTTTGTAAAATAATCATCTCGTTCTCTGTAGATGTTAAAATTTCTTAGCAATATCAATAAATATGCAAATAGCAACATAGCATTCCTAAATTATACAATGTATATCCTGGGATCTGCTCTATACACTCCCAGATCTTAAGCAATCCTTTGGCAAAGGTACATAACCAGCCATAAAAATCTGGCAAACAGCAGTTTCTAAGCAAGATTTGTGTGGTCTTTGTACCAGACAGTTCCCAGCACTGTCATTAAAGGCTTATCTTGGGAAGGCACTTGGAAAAATCTGTTCTCCCTTTAAAGAACCTCATCAGTCAGAGCTATAGGGGTCATCTGTCATGACCATCAGCTTCCCCCTCTCTCCAGCATACCTCTGCAGAGTTAGAGCATAAAAAGATAAGTTCCATATGCAAAAATTCAAGGGTCAAACATTGCCTGGCTATATTTCCAGATGGCATCTTCAAATCTCTACCCTTACATCTGATTTTTCTTCTCAGTGCTGGCTTTTATCAGCTTTACCACTTGTAGTTCGTACACCTATCAAAAAAGTATTGCTAAATTTAGTGACAGACATAAAATAAAGTTTGAAAAGATTCCATCTTTCATACAGTGGGGGGAATAATTTCCTTTGAACAGGCTGTCAGCCTCAAACAGGGCAATGAATTAGTGCAGAGTGCTCAAACCAGTATTTTGTTTCTTATTTTGACATGTGTAAAAAGATTCTGAAACACTGAAAGCTGCTGTGTCTGAATCAATGCAGAACTGCAAACTGAACAAGCCTGCGGGGCTACAACTTGGGAGGTAATTTAAGATGGCAGTATCAAACAAGCAAAGATGTACAATAAACTAGGACCAAAAAATACTAGGAGAAAGATTAACCTGCCATCTGGCAAATGCAGGAATGCAAATTAAGTTTCAAAAGGGCAGCTGCCTCTTACTGTTTCTGCGTTAGGTGCGACCACCAGAGTGCCAAGCACAGGCTCCTTTTCCTTCTAAATGGGAAAAGAGTTTGCATCTGGAAGTACAAAACTGTGAACACTGCTGTGTTGTCATCACCATCATCACCACAAACTTCCAAAGGGACCACAGTAGTCTGAATCGTGATCAGTCCTTCAGACTCAATAAGAGAATTACTTTTTGCATGATGGCACAATTTTCAGCGTAGCTTTGCAGAGGAGAGCTCCTGCTTTTTAGGCAAGAGTATCAAAGCAGAGGGCAGAAGATAAACTCTTTATTGACTGGTCTATTAGGCCTTCATTCAAAGAGTAAGAGATACTTTTTATGGACTGGAAGTCCAGTGGAGAAGATGGAGACCACAGAATCACAGAATGATTGAGATTGGAAGAGACTTCTGGAGGTCATCTTGTCCAACTTCCCTGCTTTCCTAGGGATTGCCACAGAATAATACTCCTCTGCTAAAGGAATTGAGGGGCTCAGCAACCTCTGGCATCACTGATCATAAGGTCTGCTGTTCATAGAGTGATAGAACCATTTAGGTTGGAAAAGACCTTTAAGATCATCAAGTCCAACCACTAACCTGGCACTGCCAAGTCCACCACTAAGCCATGTCCCTAAGCACCACATCCATCCATCTTTTAACTACCTCCAGGGGTGGGGACTCAACCACTTCCCTGGGCAGCCTGTTCCAATGCTGGGCAACCCTTTCAGTGAAGAAATTTTTCCTAATATCCAATCTAAACCTCCCCTGGCACAACTTGAGGCCATTTCCTTTTGTCCTGTTGCTCGTTATTTGGCAGAAGAGACTGACCCCCACCTGGCTACAGCCTACTTTCAGGCAGTTGCAGAGGGCAATAAGGTCTCCCCTCAACCTCCTCTTCTGCAGGCTGAACACCCCCAGTGCCCTGAGTCGCTCCCCATCAGCCTTGGGCTCCAGACCCCTCACCAGCTTCGTTGCCCTTCTCTGGACACTCTCCAGCACCTCAATGTCCTTCTTGTAGTGAGGGGCCCAAAACTGAACACAGTATTCAAGGGGCGGCCTCACCAGTGCCAAGCACAAGGGGACAGTCACATCGCTAGTCCTGCTGGCCACATTATTGCTGATACAAGCCAGGATGTTGTTGGCCCTCTTGGCCACCTGAGCACACTGCTGGCTCATATTCTGCCGGCTGTCAACCAACACCCCCAGGTTGTTTTCTGCTGGGCAGCTTTCCAGCCACTCTTCCCCAGGCCTGTAGCGTTGCATGAGCTTGTTGTGACCCGAGTGCAGGACCTGGCACTGAGCCCTGTTGAACCTCATACAATTGGCCTCAGCCCATCGATCCAGCCCGTCCAGGTCCCTCTGTAGAGTCTTCCTACCCTCCAGCAGATCAACACATGATCCCCTTGTCCAGATCATTGATAAAGGTATTAAACAGAACTGGCCCCCATACTGAGCCCTGGGGAACAACATTCATTGTAGGATCCTGACCCGGTGAACATGCAGCTCTCTAAGGACAGCACTGGGCAATGGTGTCCCACCTGAGGTCCTTCTCATGGAGCCAGGCACGGGGATCTCTTTTGTCTCCTCGTTCTTCAAAAGGCGTTTGACAAGGTAAGGTGCTTGAGGACAGATCGATACACAACAATACGTAACAGTGCATTGATCAAACACATCTCTTGACCTCCTCTCCACTGCTCTAACGTTGCTATTTTTCAAGTGACTGGCTGAAACAAGGGCCTAGAAAAAGAAATTGTTCTTGTATTCCATTAAAGAACAAGTTTGTAGAAAGAAACTAGATTTGATAAGTTATCTGTTTTGAACTAGTCAGATCTCCACACCAGACTGACAGTCACATTTCTACCCACACTTCTAATGACAAGAGACAGTTTATGATGTTCAGTTCTGCTGCTGCTTTCTTATGGACAAGTCACACCACTCCTTCTAACCATTAGCACATGTTCCCATCTTCTGAGTGGAGTCAAGAAGGACAATAGGATCTTAGATAAAGCATATGGCCCTCTCAGAGTAAGAAAAAATAATAGGTTTCTAGTTGCAACACTCTGAAGTGGTATGACTGGAAATGTCAAGTGCATTTTATTCACTTGATGGCTATGAAAAAACAAATACACTCGGTGCTCCATGATATCCAATTACTATTTGCATTATCCAAATGTGGTTATTTGCCATCCAAACTTCTACAACTTCCACTCCTGGTTGTGTAATGACCTGCCTAATTCTGCAAGTGCAGAAAAGGGTTTTTTTCTCTCCCCCAGCAATTCAAACAATAACCTTTGTCTCACCTGGTTTTCTCTTTTGAACATTCAGTTCCTATCTCCCATGAGTTCAGTCTGCCTCTGTTCTCAGTAAAGGCAGAAGGGGTGAGATCTCGCTCAGTCTCTGTTGAAGCTGCCCCAATTAGCCTCCTGGAGGCAAGGCTATTAACATAAATACAACAGGTGATTACTTTAATATGAGGAAGAGATTTATAGGGGTACAAAAGCTAATGTCTGCCTGGCCAGAGCGAGTAGCAGCTGATAATTGTCACTGAAAGACACTGTTTTCTCCGTCATGGTGGATTCTCAGAGTAGAGCTAGCAACCATTTCCATCATATATTTAAAGATAATGTTTACAATCATAGAGCAATTTGGAACACAAATGTCTAAAACTGAATGCTTTGCTCTTCACTGAGGCAACCACACATCTCTTCACATTTACTAAGCAGCCACAAGGCAACAGAAGGTGCTTGTGCTCAGCCCTGTTTGGAAAAAAAAACAAATCAGCATGTTCTTGTGAACTCCTCTTATAATTTAGGTGTTCTTTTAAACATTTCTGAAGACACAGAAATCTATACATGCAGCTGGCCTGAACCGAGCACATTTTGTTAGTGATAATGTTTACTTTACTCTTCCTACCTATCATTTCTTGTGGTAAATGAGACTGTCACGTTTTGCTTTATTCAGCATGGTCCCTGAAATATCCAGGACACTGGATTTGATGACCCCACAAGTCCTTCTCAATCCCATATACCTAATCACTTTGAGGAAGGCAATGTGTCCTTCCATGTGCTTATGAGGTCCTCTCATAGTCTTAATTGAGACTGTGGGCATAATCCAAATGCAAGTCATAATCATAACAATTTAATTAGAATTATTAAAAACAAAGAGACAGAAGTACTTAATTGAATAAGCAGCTTGGTTTCTAAGCACAAAGACATGCTTCAGATCACTGCAGTCATAAAATTCTCCCTGCAAAATTATGAGTTGTTGTTTGATAATAATCAATAGAACAAACTATTGAATAAATACCTTCTGACTTGTTTTCCAAGCCATCATATTGGTCCCAGTAGTTCACAAGACAGATATAAATAACAACACAATTGAGTTCCCACAGTCTTGCTGTTATTGGTATCCAAATAACCACTGACATGACCAGACAAAAAGAGAAGGAAGGGTAGTTTGTCAAATCTTGCAGATAATTGTGACTGTAACCTCTACACAGGGCTGTAATTTCCAGGGTTACTGTCCATACCCCTGTGTTCATAGCATGGATTTTTTGTTTGAAGTTCACCATAGCTTCCAGGGCCAAGGGCTGAAAATATTTAAAATATGTGTTTATAAATTAGCACTAGAGATGGCAGATGTTAGGAATCCAAACAAATATTGTATATAGGATAATGCAAATTGCTTATGGATCTGATTCAGATTACTGGCTTTGGTTTGGTTCCTGTGGGAATAGTCTCATGGTCCTTTCTATTCTTAAGAATTTATTCCTCTTGTCCAGTGCTACTGAAGTCAAAGGAAAGTCCTTCCAGTTCTGATGTGGGGTTTGAATCACACATTCACAACTAAAAATAAACAGATTTATAAAATAATGAATTCTTGCTGTGACTAGGTATCACCCATAGCCAATTTCTACTAACATACCTGCAGGGACAATCCTTTCCAGTTGTGTAGGAAGTTATTCCTGAGTATGTGTCTCTAACTCAGCAGTGCCTGGCTCTCATGGACTTCACGGGAGCCCCCTTTTGCTGCAGCGAATGCTGTAGGTTGGCTCACCAGCCCTAAGTTGCAGCAGGGCCACACCAGGACCATCAGCTTGTGCTGTGAGCCTGCCAGATCTTGCCCATGAGTGCTCCTGGATCCTTGAGTGCCTCCTGCTCTAGTAGTCCATGTGACCTGTAGATTCTTATTTAAAGCACATACCAGTTCGTGCTTTAAATTAAGTGAAGGTATCCCTCCCCTGAGGCAAAACTGTTTGTATTCATCTCCAGAAAAAACAGAACTTGTTTCCTGCGGCTGGACTAATTTCGAACCCTTCAGACATGTGCAAATGGCATAGAGAAAAACTGTCACCCATCCTCAGAGGAAGTCCTCCAAACGATACAGCCTTTTCTTTGACCTCCTGATAGGAAAGATGCCCGGGAGCAGCTGGCACTAGCCTTAGCCTGCCTGGAGCATAAGTACTGGCAAGAACAAAAGGAAAACCTCCTTGCACAACAGATGATGTAGGCCCATGAGGGGTATGGACCCGTTTCAGGGATAAGTGTCTCCTGCCACAGCACTGCAAAAGCAGTGACACAGCCCTGGGATCTGATGGCACCGGCAAGGCCCATGTGGATGCAAGTGTGACAGGTACATTCCCCACTCTGTGGCCTCCAGTACGGCCAGTAGAGGAATCAAGAAAATATTTAAGGGGTGCATCAGAAATTTTCAGTAGATTTGGGATGAGCAAATAGGTCACAAAACACTGAATTCCCATTTGCTGCTCTCTTGTCCACAACTTCCTTTCTGCCTTTACCAATTTTGTGCCGTTGACTCTTTTGTGATACGCACTGCCCCAAACGCATCGTATACAATGTGACACCCATGTATACACATACATGCACACACATACAAAAGCCACGCAAACCCAACAAAAACTCAGAACAAAATATTCCTCATTCCCAGCTATTCAACCTGCCAGCAGCAGATGGCAGCCCTACTGCCATTCCTCATCTCCTCTCCACCAAGCTCCGGCTGCTCTCGCAGGCAATGCTTTCCTCATGCTTCAGCCCCAAAACATGACCAAATCCTGCTCCTACCCATCTCTCCTGGGTTTTTGGTATTACTCATCGCTGCAGGTAATTGCTAGGTAAAGTCAGGCTGCCCAGCGAAGTCTGCTGTGGTCTGACTGGAGCCTTTCACCCTTTTCCCTTGCGCAATGCCAGAGCCAGTACCCGAGTTTTTGTAAATTCACTGCTGATGACGAAAGCCTGAATGTAAATGCCTCATGGACATGCAGTCACTGGCACACCTGCTTCCTCGGCTGAAAAGAGTGGGCAGAGGAAGCCAGTTTACACTCCCAGTAGAAAAAGCTATTTACAGCAAGAATTATCCTAAACCCAAGCGCTTTCAGTACTGCAGGGCTTTAGGCTCACTCACTTTCAATTTAACTATATGATTTGTTGGTAGTAGGCAGCCCCTGCCTTGTAGAAACTTTGAACTCTGGTCTTTGTTGTCAATCTGCATTGTTTTCTTCCTTTGAAAGAAGTAATGTGTCCTGTGTGATATGTCTTAGTCTGGTAATGTTTTTTGACTGATGTTTTCCTGCAAAATAAATAAGCAATTATCTGCATATCCCCTCCTCAGCCCTTCACAGCGTTTCTCCTTGTACAGTCACACAAGCACAGAATACAAAGGAAAATAAAAGGTTTTCTTGTTTCTTTATAAAAATGTATAGGAGAATACAGAAACTACACCTGGCAGAGAGAAGCAAATCCTTTTCCTTGGGATTAGAACCCACATTTCGTTATCTGTATCATGCGCTGCTTCTGCCAGATGCCAATTCAGGTAAAATTTGTCCTATTCAGTTCAAATTCAGAAAGAAGCAAAAATAAATTAATCTTTTCCCTGAAGTTACTGTAATATTTTCCAGTATAATTATGATTCCTATGTGGGTTTTACAAAGGAGAACAACAGGCTTATTAGGAAAACTCGGCTCCAACTTTCTGTCTTGACCGGTTGCCTCGTGTTGTGAGGCTAGTGGCAGACAAAGCCTCCATGCCGAAGCATGGGAAGTTTTCCTCTTTCCTTAGCACCATAACCAGAAAAAAAAGAAAGAAAAAAAATACTGGAGAGCAACAATATTTATTTTCCACAGTCCATTAGTAGCCCAGAAGCAATTCAAGCATGTTACTAGAAACTGAACGCAACTAATTAAAAATAATGTTCCAAAGCTACACTGATGTCTTTTACATCTGGAGCTGGCTTCTGCAAATAAACATACACAAAAACAAGGACAAATCACAATAAATCTAAGCAGACAGGTACAAGCAAATTGGTCTGTGGAAGTGACATGTCTCTCTGCTTAAATGTCTACCGCAAATCCCAAGGAGACATGGTAGGATTTAATCTAATTGGGTTTGCCACTTCCCTGCAGCTTAATGTGAGAATAACTGCAATTATATATGACTGTACTTAGCTCAGTACCAAAAATCCATTTATTAGGCTATTAGAATCTATAGAAACCAGGGGTTTGAGATCATTTGGATTTGCTGGTTACATACTTGGCCTGCTAGTTGTTTTGTGGTTATAGTTTCCAAATTGCTACTGATGAGGTGGTAGTAGAAAAGCAGATGCAGTTAAGCATTTGAATGGATGGCTTAGAAAGGTTTTCTTCTCGCTTCAGAATCTGTAATGGCACCTTATAGGTTGGCTCAGTGCTCTGCAAATCTCATAACATTCAGCAGGAGACTGGGAAACCAAGAGGTTGCTGAGGTTCAGAAATCTGTTCATCATAAAGCAAAGCACCTTTGCATGCGTGGGGCCCCACAGAGTTGGCACAGCACAGCACAGAGATACGAAAAGAATTACATTTAAGGCCAGCCTTATGGGGCAAGAGAGGGAAGAGCTTCTAGTCTTCTAGTTTTGCAGCATTTGAGAGGGTGCAATTAGCAAGAAACACAAGAAAAGCCATTGGGCCATTCCAAAAAAATGTGGCATTGCCCCTCTCCCACCTGTTCAGTCTGCAAGTGGAGCAGATGACTGGTACGCTCAGCACGGAGCACAGCATGATGAAGCTGCAAAGCCCTGTCCTTTAAGCTTTTGTCAGCTCATGCAACCATAATAAAACTCTTCTTGCCAAACAGCTGTTTTTAAATGAGGCAGTAAACTCCCACAATTTCATTTTTCTAAATCACAATTATTGCTGGGATAAAGGTGGATTTTCCTGACAGCCTGGAAAACTTCATCTATAGCCATACTCCTCCAATGTACACAAGGTGGGGGCAAAAAAATTAACAAGTGGTTCCTTCAGCTCACTCATGCTTCAGTGAATGCCTGACTGCGGGGAAAAATTTGGGGCTGTTTGTGACCACCACTCAGGAGGTATTGAGGCCATATTCAACGTGTAGAATTGTTTTAGGAAACCAGACTGAAAATACGCGATCCTTACATTTGGGACCTGGGATTATAAAGGCTTGATTTTGCTCCCAACAAACTGAGTGGCAATGTACCCATCGAGATAGCTGCTGTGAATGCAGGCTATATGTGCCCCATCCAGTCTAACTTTACTGTTAGCTGAGATGTTGATAACCTTGCATAATAGCCTGGGTTACGCATAATTTTAGAGAGATTTCTCTTTCAGTGGCTCGACTCTGATCCAAACACACAACTATCACAAATTAATGTAATTCCACCAAGCTCTGCCTGAATCAGACACCCCAGGAATTAACTGCAAGCTGAAATTCAAAGAATATTAGTTAATGTCCCTGTCCAACTGCTGCAAAATACCAGGGTGAAAATCTTGTCTTGGAAATGAATAAATTTAAACATAGTTATGGGCATTTTTTTGGTAAAAGAACACAAAACAGAGAGGATTGCTTGGCAAAATCGTTATCCTCATTGCTTGCCTTGCAGCACCACAAACACCAGCAGCAACCTCTCCTAAAGATGGAGGCAGCCTGAACCAGTCTGGTTTTCTTCTGCCTTCTATCCTTAGGACTGCTTAAAAAGGTTATAATTAACATAATTACTCTGAATGATGTCTAAAACGAATCCACAGTTCAAGCTATCAGCTGTCAGGACTGGCTCCCAGTTGTGAAGTCACTTCTCTCCCCGCACATACCCACCCCTTTCCTCACCCTTAAGCAGAGATGGCAGTGACATTAAGCAGCAACCTGCCAGCCTTTTGCAAGACAGGCAAAGGCTGTGTTCCCTAATGAAGGTACCAAATTAGGTACCCCCAAATTAAGCCAATGGGCTGCTGAGGGCCAGGTGCTGCCAAGCTCTGTGGATGGGGGGCAATGCAGCAGGAAACACTCAGCTCTTGCTCTGTGTTCCCATTCTCTTGTAGAAAAGCTAGTAAAATCCTACTGGGAAATACAGTCTCTTCATCTTTATGCTTCTGCAGGGACTGGAGTATGACAGTGAGGTCTTACCTCTCCTCCCCGGCTCACAACATAACAGTGAAGGGGTACACACATCTGTGTGTCTTTCCTCTATGGTAGCACAGTCCCTGGGATTCACTAAGAACTTCAAACAACCTGAATATGGTAGGTACAGCTACCCTAGCACTGGACAAAAAGTATTATTGGGAATACTCACCTGTATCAGCCTAAGCAAAGGGCCAGTAAAATATTAAGCCTTCTGAGGCACCTATTTAATCAAAAGTTACGTTTAACATACTCATATCAGAGACACTTAAACTAGTAGGAGAGGGGTGACCAGGTATTTTCTCTGAAAAACCTTTAAATTGTAACCCAGATGGGTACTAAAATACTTCTGACTTCTAGCAAGACACATCATGTACCATTACATTTAGAGACACAGAAATTATCAGGGCAGGATCTCAAATGGCTGTAGTATATCACACTACAGTGAATTCACTGCACTACACAACCTGATGCCACATGACAAAGTGTGACAGCTGATCTGTATTACTTATGAGAGATTGTCAAGATGCGCTGAATATTTTCTAAACTGCTATCAGAAAACATATGTTTCCAATGGGTAATGATACGGTGGGTCTGAATAACTCATAAAAATTATGAATGAAGTGTTCTCACCTTCATTTGACCTTTGTTACTTCTCCAGCAGACAGAGCTAAATGTGTAGCACACTAGAATGCATCTGAAGAAGAGACAGATGATAATAATAAGCCGTTAAGAGATGCTCACTCCACTGGCTCTATTAGTTCAGCTTGCTTGCACAGAAAGAATTTCCCTGCACGTGTGAACCTGAGTATAGATCAATAAAGGGAAATATCCAGGTTGATCCTTTCTCAGCCTGAACGCCTCCAAGTGAGATGCACACACAGTCCAATGCCTTGTTGAAGGCTGAAGACAGAGGTTATACACAAGAAACCATGCAGAAAACGTGATGCTGTTCTCCCTGCGCAGCGCATCTCCAGCACCGGCCGGGAGCATTCACTCCACCTTTGGCTGGAGTCACATTACAGAGAGATCTGGATGCCTTCACTCTTCACCTACGTTTTCCTGTCTGCCACATCTACAGCCAGGGTCTGTTGGGCTATTCACCTTTTGCAGGAAGGTCACAGATCATAAGAGATATTTTTACATATAAAAATATGACTGCTTGTCATATTTTTCAAACATCAAAAGGAGAGCAATGTTTTTCAAATGTCAACAGGAAAGCAACACCTGTGCACCGTTAGACACACTATGGGGCATAAAATAAAGAAAAAGAGAGTTTGGTCAACCAAAACAAAGAACCTTCTGTCTATAGGAAAGTAACACGCAGATTGGACAAATATCTGGCAGGATTGTTTTAAATGCAATCCGCCTGTCATAGGGTAGGAGGAGTACCTCAGTTTAAGGCTTTATAACCTGTATACCCCACACTTCCTCACTTCTGTCAATTCTTTATTTCCCATCATTGCCTGTGGTTATTGAGTTTACACCATGCCCTGTGTGCAGGATTTGGGCAGGTGGAACGCTTGGTGATCTAAGGGCATTCGCCAGCTTTGGGAGCCATCTAGCCCTTTTCCTTCAATGCTACCTGGGTCAGATACTCAACAGATTTAGCTATCGGTTTATCCCAGATAAAGCTCTCGAAGCTGTTTTCATTTCTGTAAATGTATTATCCAAGACCAACCAGAGACCAGCTGGGAGTTACCTCCAGTGGTCACTGGGATTCACAGGTTTGATGTGTGTGTGACTTTCTCTTATCTTTGACATTAAGGCCTAGGGCACTTTTCAGGGCATAGGTTTTCGAGGCATTTAACAGTCTCCTTGTCTTATTCTGCATCACCTAACTCATTCTCATGCCAAGCCCCCGGGCATGATAGGCATGAAGAATGTGCAGCATTTTGTCACTGAGAAAGCAGGTTTCCACACGCTCTGCTAAACAATCTCAACAGATGCTACTAAGAAGGCTGAAAAGTGATTTTCATAAAGCTATAAATTTCCTTGCAGTCCAGGCTGTAGTCTCCAGACAGAGCCAGAGCTATGCACAAACCCATGAAAAGGAGTCAGGTCCACATTCGAAGATCTCAGAGGAGCTCAGGTGGGAATTACATTTGGGGAGCTGGGGGGTACACAAACCGGGCACCCAGGCTGGCCCTGGAAACAGGACTGAGCATGGGGGAAAGCAGGCAATGGGTACTACTGAGTACAAGCGCTCTTCTACAAGCACACAGCTTCTACAAGCGCACAGCCAGACATATATCACAGCCACTCAGGGACACCCATCTCTCTCTGCTTTCTCCCACCAGTGGCTTGTTCTTTAATGTCCTGAAGCAGCAGGGAGGAGGCAGGAAAGAGCATTAATGATACCTATCAACTAATTGAAGCTATGCACAGGAGTCTGAACAGCAAATATGCTGCATAGGTGCTAAGCCACTATAGATGATAAAAAGGCGCAAGGTAAAAAGGAAGGCAATAGCAAATGGGTACGAGCGAGCATCAAACACAAAGGAAGTTGTAATGAGAGCAGGAGCGTGAAGAGTGACAATTCAGCATGAGAAAGATAAAGATGGAACAAGAATGGGATCAAGAGAGAGAGCAGAGAAAGGATGGGGAGGAAGAAAAATTTGAAATGGAAAGGATGAAAATGGAATATGATTTCCAGAGGGAAAGAATAAGGGTGAATGAGGGTCCTACTGGGTCAGCCCATGCATATTTAGTCAGTTATAATAAGGTAAAATTGCTTCCTCATTACAAGGAAGGGAATGATGTTGATATGTTTTTGCAGTCTTTTAAAAAACTGTACAGAACTTATAATTGGTGAGAGGAGGCATGGGCAGCACAGTTCAGACCTTGCTCAATGGGAAAACCCTAGAGGCCTATGCCAAGCTGGTTGATAATGACTGCCGTGACTATCAAATTGTGCAGGGAGCTTTTCTGAGAAGGTATGAGGTTGACCCCAGAGACCTGCAGGGTTACACTTAGGTCTCCAAGGAAAGGATCTGATAACTCCTTTCCTGAATTGGCTGTAGAAATGACAAGTTTATTTAACAGGTGGATAGAAGGTGAAAAGACATCTGTATCTGTTTCTTTTTTTTTTTTTTTTTTTTTTTAAATGATGAAATTATCTTGAGTAACAGCTTCTAGAAGATGTTCTGAAGGATTTGGAAGCCTGCTAGACAGAAAATCCTTCTATTAAAATTTTCAGCCTATTAATCACAGCAATTTTTTTATGTGTATCCACAAAATAATGAGAAAAGTAATGGGAATCCTACCTATTTCCACAAAGACTTGCCCTTTCTTTCAGGAACAAACAGAAATAGACAACAAAGTACACAGTTGCCAAAATCTTACAAGACACATTCTATTACTCCAAGAACATAATAACAAAAAGAAGGGAAAAAAAAATCTCATTACATATATTATATGTGCAGAAACTGCAGATATGGCATGGAGTGTGAAAGAGGAGATCAGTTGCCATGCTTACTTCAGCACTATACAGGCACACCGTAACAAAGTTTTCTGAAAGCAAGTTTGGATACAGTTTCTTAAAAGACCCTTAGTGGAAGCACTGACACCAGCCTGTGTTTCCAGAAGGTGGGCTGGCTTGTTCCTCCTGGAAGGCATTACCCAAGATGCATCTACATTCAGGCTTGGATTACCATTCAAAACGAAACATGAAGTACTGAAAAGTGACTGGCTGGAATATGAGACAGATGTTATCCTCCACTTTCTGAAATATGGACTAGTTGTAATGAGTCTGTAAAATGCAATGTCGACTCAGCTACTGCGTTCCCAAATTCCTTCCAGACTCTTGACTAAATATCCTCTGTCCCTGGAAATGTCGCGCTGCTTCCTCTAACACTTTCCTCCAGCACCTTCAGCTGCAGCGCCTCGGGCAGCATCCCTCCTTCTTAACCAGCACAGCAGTCCCGAGGGAACTGCCTTGCTCTAGGCTCTGTAGCCAAAGCTGAAATGAAGATATTTGCTGTCTTCAATGTAATTTTCTTTACCTTCCCCTTTTTCACTCTTGATCATTTTAATTTCTCCTTTTACCTCTTCCACTTTCTCATTTACTTCCTATTTCTAACACTCTTAAAAGAATATCTATTTTACTTTTTATTTACCTCTGACCATTCCATCTTCAAATTCTCTCTGAACCTGACTGTATTTTATAGAATCATAGAATGTTTTGGGTTGGAAGGGACCCCTAGAGGTCATCTAGTCCAACCCCCATTTTGCAGCCCCTTTACTGCTAGCATCATTTGGGCTTTCATTTGATTGGCTATTAATTTTCTGGATACTTTTTGGCAGGGATAATTTACTGCATTTTGAGGTGTGAAGATAACAGAATGTTTCTTTTCCCTTGCATTCCCACTTTTCTTCCAATTCTTCTATACAAATCCTCTATCCCCTATAAGGATTTCAGTGGAAGACTTACCACCACTTAATCACATCTCATTTTCCTCCTTGTACAAAGATGCTTGCATCCAGTCACACCATAGATAAGCTGGGGTTAAGGCAGCGAGCCTTCACTGACATAAAAGGGAGCACATTTTGCTCTAATGGCATTTCTTGAACATTTCACTTCAGTACCCACACTTGTATATGTTTTATGCTATTTCCCCTATGTGCTACCAATATGGCACAAGATCTATTTCATGCATCTCCAGTGCCTTTTTTTGTAAAATGTTATTATGTTAAATAAAATGCTTTCTACCTAAGTGTTCTTGGATGATGATATATGGTTGCCCATGAAACTACCAGATAGCCAAACGACGGTAAAGGCACAGTGAAAGCAGCAGCACTCTGTACTGATGCAAGTAGCTAATTGCTCATTAACCTCTAGAATAAATATGTTTTGCGCATTAGCTGTACTACTAATACTTAATCCTGTGCCTGTTGCATGTAAAAGAACAGAAGTCAAGATTTAGAGAAAAAGCTTGGAAAGATCAGTTATCTCAGGCACGCTAGCAAGAGCTCAATGGTATTAGAAAGATGTCTTTAAAGTGCAAGAATAGATAAAAAGAACATTTAATGAAGCAAAAAGGTCACATTTCCATTGCTCATCAAAATGTACTGACAGGATGATGCGATAGTCCATGTTTGGTGGTATACAGGCTAGTGGTATTGATTCTTTTGCCAGACAGGAATAAAGGATAAAAGCCCAGCTGGCAGAAGGCTGAAAGTATGTGATTACGAAAAGAATGGCCTATGGTTCTCTTTAGGATAGCCATTGCCTTTTTAATTTTGCAACTTTTAACAGAGTTTCTGTCTGCAGATCTCAAAGTACTTCACAGAGAAGCCAATACCATTGTCTACACTTCACAAATAGGGAAACTCAGGCACAAAGTGACTAGCACAAAGTCACAGATTGGAAAAGTCCCAAAACTTTGTTGTGCAAAAGCTTTATCGTTGACACAGAACTAGTTCTTGAACACACTCATCATGTCTCAGCCCTGACAGACAGAAAAATCCTTGAGAAAACAGCATAATATCTTGACCTGTCCAACACAGTGGAGGAGTTGTAAATGAGATCTGCCCATGACCTGGCTCCTAATCAATCATTTAGCCCTTGCTGAACAACTATAGGCTTCACAACATGTTTTAACTAAAAGAAATTTGCTTATATACTTTGTTAAGCTTAAACCTGTTCAGAGAACACGTGCAGGGAAAGCACGTGGTGTTCAAGAATTAAAGCTAGGTTCAGATGCTCTTGTGGTTTGGGTGTTAGCATTAGATCTCCATGTAACAAATATGGGGTTATTTTAATCTTCTATAACTGCATGAGATTCATATTTTAATTGACTTCTTCCCTCCTGAACTCATCTCATAAAGTGTATTAGGTATATCTGCTGAGTAAATAGAAGACAATAATATGTTTAAATATCTGTCTAGAGAGTTTCTTCCACCCAGAGCTGAAAATCGATACATCTCAAAGAGACATCTTTTGTTAATATAACTTTTTCTTTCAGCATCTTTCTAACATGTTTAATATTTTTCAGTGTTATTTTGCTGGCACTGAAAGCCCAAGCCGTGTCGGCAGATCCCTGAACTGGGACTCCAGGGATGTGTATTCTGCCCTTGGAGCCATTTTTAACATCTTGGACAAGTAACTACAGCTCTCCAGGCCCTTATATCCATTCCCAGCCATTCCCTTTTGGGCCTTGTTTCTGTAGAGATGTATGCATGTGTTTGATTTTATAAACTAGGAAGGTATTTAGTGAACTACACGGCTGTGAGCAGTCCAGTGGCTTAAAGTTACTATTAAATCCAGCATTCAAGTCTTTCTAAGATACAGGTTTAGACTGCACACTTAAATTGTGCTGAATTGAGCTAATTTGTCTATACAATTTGATGGTCCCAAAGTCAACCCAGCCTCTACCTGTAGCATCCCAAAAAAGCCAGTGGGTTTTGCAGACTGGAATGACAAAAATGCCAGCAAAATGAGCCAAATGTGCCTCATTTTAGGAGCATTTTGGAGAATTAGAAAGTCCCCTGAGCCCTTAGCAGCAGGCACCTGAGCATAAACTTTCAAAGCCTCCACGGACAGCAGAGCCTGTTTTCTTTAGCACAAGGGGAACAGTGGCATTCGTGGCACTCTTGTCTAACCTCAAAGTCAGCTTTCAGGCTTGGGGTGGGGCGGGGGGGGACGCTTCAGGTGAATTGCATCTATCCATGGGCTTTTACAAATAGCCTGAATTTGCCCCTCTGGACTGAATATTGTCAGGCTGAAAACATACATTGGAAAAACACTCTCCATTTCCCACCCAAATCAGCCTATAAATAACACGCATGGTCCAAAATGGCCCTGATCTTACATCAGGAATAAATCCTGTGGTGCAACAGTGACAACAACAAAGAGAGGGGAATTGGTTAAGTACTTTGGGGGTTAAAATCTGTGCCCTGAACAGTAAATTTTATGGCCAAAAGTGAGTCTTCTATAGTCTCATTTATTATTGCAAAAATGATTGGAACTGGGGACCATGACACTATTACCTGTTACTGCAGATTTATTGAAAATTAGCAATTCCATTTATATCTATGAGATTTCAGGGATTATTCTGTTATAGACTAGAAAAGTGATAGATTTATAACTCTGGCAAATCTAGTTGTACCAACTAATAGAGCAAGTGAGAAAATTTAGAGGTTTGTACTCCTAAAGGAGTTAACCTTTGGATAAAGAAACATTTTTCAAGTAGCATCTGAGAAATTATTAGATCCATAAATTCTCACTGCCATAGTATGAAAAATATTCATTTCCCAGGTTTTATATTTTTGTTCAAGAAAGATACAAATAGCAAAAGTTAGTACAAAAAAATTTCACTCCACTCAGAGTCCTGCTGTAATTGCTGCCCTACCTTTTGTTAACCCTTTGGCATATATTGGCAGAGTTTGCCTGGCTGGCCCTGAGGAAATTTTCAAGCTATCTATTCTTCTAAATTCATTAACATTGTATTGACTTGAGTGAATTTGATTTAACTTTAAT
Organism: Gorsachius magnificus; assembly: GCA_034008185.1. Taxonomy (NCBI): domain Eukaryota; kingdom Metazoa; phylum Chordata; class Aves; order Pelecaniformes; family Ardeidae; genus Gorsachius; species Gorsachius magnificus. The sequence continues at coordinate 26,305,468 of CM067083.1, read as the reverse complement.
TTTGATTTTTCTGTACTCACTGGACTCCTTAAAAATTGAATCAAACCTGCAAAGGTATTAAATTCATGCCAGGACATTTTGGAGGGGGTGGGAGGTGTTTGTGGCTTTTGGGGTTTTGTTTGTTTGGTTTGTTGGTTTGGTTTTTTTTAAATATGAGAGATCTCTGCCTGTGTGAGGCTTGCGTAAGTCACTGAAATGGTCTTAAAGCTTCTGGTAAGTCTGTAAAATATTCTGTTAAGCCCAGGCCTCTATCTCCCAACAAAGATACAATAATGATAGAAAGACTTTGGTGTTCGGCTCTTAGGGCACAAGGTTTGGCCAGCCGTGCCACTGATGTTCCCTGTTACTCCTGCTGTAGGAGATGCTCTCCTTACCTCCCATGCAAACTGACACGGTAAGCACTGTATAGACAAACTAAAGCACATCATCAGAAAGACACTCAGGTACTACAGACCTGTGCGTACAACATTTGAGCCTGGCTGAAAGCATTAAGCAATACCATGATAATACGTGAGGATTAGCTTTGCAGCTCCCTCTTCCCTCTGACACAAGTTTTTAAGAGTAAGTAAACTTAATCCTGTACCTTGTGGTTGCTGAGGGCCCTTGGTCTGTGTCTAGGGCATGCGGCTCTCATCTTCCATCTTTTATCTGCTACAGATGGGAGGCCAGAACCTCTAACGCTGGCAGGACCAGGTGCATGTCCACTGCCTCAACTGCAAGACATAATGAGATGAAATGAATGTGTACATAAAATAGCCATTACTTAAAAGAGTAGCTCGTGTTTTGCGACCAAATACATCATTTGCCTTATTGAACAACATGTAGCTGTTACTTTCGCATGGCTGCTTTGGTATTGATGTTGCAGAAACATAGACAAATATGCAATTTGTCTATGAATATAAGTACATGAGAAATACAGAAATATAGGGCCGCAGTTTCTTAGTAATGTGCAAATGGTGATCTTTGTATTCCTACACTGAAAACATCAACTCAATTAAAATCCATCACCTAATAATACATACCACCCCTTGTGCCATGTTCTTTCATTCAATACAATACAAGGAGGTGGCTGGTGCCTCTAAATGCAGCTATGCTGAGTGAAAACGTTATGACTTCCATGGGACTCTCCCAATTTCTCTTGTGGGAACAGAGGTAAGAATGTGTTTCACTGATTTCAGCTACAGAGTTGTAAAAATTCAATCTTGGACACTGGGCTACGAAGAAACGGTTTTGCTATTATTAACTTTTGCTATTTTCGTTCAAATTCCATATACAGATAAACAGATTTTTAAAATTACTTTTTAAGATAATTCAAGGGTTTATAAATCTTAAAAGCTTCAGATGCTAAGGTCTGAAAAAGAAAGAAATATTGAATTTCCATTAAAAGTAATCCAGAGTACTCGCACTTTAAAAGGGCAGAAAATGAAAGTATTTGTAATACGGACCACATGCCCACCCCAGTGGCATCAACTGATTTTGGTTATTAACTCTGGAAAGAAAGAAAATCCTTTATCTGAAAATCTCTAATGAAAAAAACCCCATGAAATTATCCCATCATTTCACAATCAATAAGGCAAAAACAGTGTGTGCAGAAGAGTTATTTATGATTCCCTCACACCGTTATAACACTGCACCTGTAACTCGAGAACAGAGCATTTCTAAGCATCCAGTGTTTCATATGAGCCACAAACCAAGTTTAAATTGCCCAACAGAATTTTTATTTCTGTTTATTATTTAATATAAACTTATCTATGAGATATTTCCAGCTACAATTAAAAAAAAAAAAAAAATTGAAAATAATATCCTTTTCCTGTATTCTATAATCAAGGTTGTGCCAGATTTTTACCTGGGAAAAATCAGCACAGCTCCATTGAAGGCTGAGTTATCCCCATTCATGAGGTCTCAGAATCCAGCCCAGCATGTGGTACTTTTCTGATTACAGCTGCAAAATATCTCAACTTGGCTGAATTCCTTAGTGCAGAACAAAATACAAGAACTAGTTCATGGAGCTACACATGTGTAAGACTCGGCCATCATTTTGAATTTTCTCTCCTTAAAGAGTAGAGGAATTATATTTCAAAGATCGTAGATCATCATTTTACAAGAGTAGTAACTCCTATTTAAGTGCAAGACAATATCCTTGTGTATACCTGAAAGATTATTTCTTGTACCTTTTTATACAAATCTGAAAATGTGACAGATTATAAATCCGTTTCTGTATCACTCCTGTTCTAAGGAACAAACACAACTCATTTGGTAGTGTTTTTTCATTAATTTAGGCTAAATCACCTCAAATTTTTGTAACTATCTTTTTTTGTATGAGACACTGCTCTGACATCAGCAGTAAGTAATCTGAGTTGAAAGGAGTTGTTCTGTTCTTCACAGAAGGTAAATTCAGGGCCAGAATGCAGACACAGCTCCTGCAAGAAGGGGCTCCTAAGCATAAGAGAGTCACTGCTCCCTGAGACACAGATCAAAATAAGAACCTTCAACATGGACTTTAAGGCTGGCTGCTACTTGTAATTTTTTAGAATAAAAAAAAAGAAATATTAACTCTCAGATTTAACAGAGCTCTGCTCCCCTTGAACTCAAGGGTAAGCAAACAGCTTGGTCCGGAGAACCAATGAATTAATGATTTTCAGTAATCTAATGAGACTCGGTGAATGTCAAGCACGAGGAAGCATGCAAGAATGACACAAGGCAGCCAATGAGAAGTTGTTGAATTAAATAGAAAACATTTAATCCCCCAAACGGCTGCTGAATTCCCCCAGGAATATTTTTCTTTATGTTTTTAAAGGAAGCTCAGTAATATCACACATCTTTGCTTTAATAGATCAGTGCGTCAGTACTTCAGACTACTACGGAGGAAAGTATTTTAGCTCAGAGCCAGGTAATAAAAAGGAAGTTTAACAAATAATGAGTAAGAGAGCAAGAAGACAGGCTTCGTTCTTCATGTAAATCAAAGTTATTCCAGAAAGGCTTAGAAAGAGAGGTTGCTATTTTCAACTGAGAGTCAACTGAAAGTTAATGGGGACATCGTTAAAGATCACAGACAAACGGTTACTGTACTCTTAATGAATATTTTATTCATGTCACCTTTAAATTAGTTAAATTTGATAGGATGATAATGTAATGCAAAATGGCTTCCTCCCCAGACCATTTTAGGTGGAGGGTAGATCAGAATTTAATTTTAGGGTAATGCCAGGTCAAAATTAAATTAAAAAAATTATGGTTTGAAAGTAATAAATCCAAAGTGACCAATGGAAAAAATATTAAGTTAATGAGATGTGCAAGCCATTTAGAAAACCACAGATATTTTATATGACATATTTTTCTTATCTGGAAACAAGCCATTTTAATACATGCTGATAGGCCTGAAAGTTGGGAAAGAAGAAAGGGCACTCTTAAAGCTATTGCTATCAGCTCTTGATAAAGTTATGAAGATAAATGCAAGGAGTTCATGATGGGGATATTCATCATTTGATCAGCAAGCTTGTTAGAAACTTAAGACCCCTAAATCTTCTTTCAGGTATCTCAATATGTGTTCTGCTTTTCCAAATGTTGTCACTCACATATGCAAAAGAAATTTTTCACAAATTAGGTTGATGCAGCTGCCCTGAAACCACAAGTTACAGGATCAGGTAGCGCACTTTATCCCTACATCCCATCCCTCTCCTTTCCCTTATCTATCATGAAGCTAGCACACATGAACACACCGTATATGCAAGGGACTTCACAATTTAAATCTACTTTTATACAGCTGTACCAGTCACATGGATACTGTGCTTCCCTGGGTTACTCTCCTTCCTCAGAGGAAGGTGGTCCTGGACAGTGCCAAAGAAAGGGGCCAAGGGACAGCTAAAGGAGCAGCCTGCAAAGAAGGCACGGAAACAAGGTAGGAGGGCACAAAATAAACCAGAGGGATGCAGCTGAGGTGAGAAAGGAGGTATGAGAAAGGAAATGCTTGTGTATCACTGGTAGGACATCATGTTTCCATTCAAATTCAACAATAAAAATACACTCTGAGATAGCATGTCAAAAAAAGTAACGATGTCAGATAGTTCTTAAGTTTAGTTTTGAGAAAGATCATCATCATTTGCAGATTGCACCAGATGTAAGGCAAGAGAAAATGTAGCCCCAGGTGTTGCCCTTGATACTGGCTGGCTGTCCACCAAGAGCTGCTGAAGCTCAAGAAGGCCCCAAGGCTGTAAGGGCACATCAAACCCAGTGCAGAAGCTGAGAGTGGGGAACTTGGTAAGAAGAATGTTTTCCACTGAAATGAGGTCTGAGTGAAAAGAAGCGTGGCAACTGATCTCTTCAGAGGGGAGTAAACTAATTTCATGCAGACATTAAACTACAGCGTGATGCAAAGCTACAGAGCATGATTGTTCCCTTGCAGTAAAGCTTTGGTTATGTGAATATTGTTAAAAATAAGAAAAATACACTCAGGGAGTTTCAAAAATTCAGTAAGTCACCTGATTCCAAGTTATTCCTGGATATTCTGGTGGCAGCACTGATTAAGCCAAGCATGCCTGCTAGTTTTAAATGCAAGTATGCTACATTAGCCATGCCACAGTAACTCTGACACCGGACTAATGGACTATACCATCCCAGGCTCCCCCTCCAGATCATTTGAAAACTGAAGTTAGAGCAAAGAATGTCTTCCGACCCATTAAGAAGCACATCAGGGTATCACAGTGCTTCAGCATCTACAGTGGCAACCAAAGGCATTTTGGGTGGAATTTCAGGTGTGGGTGCTATTTCATAAAATCTAAAGTGAATTGCGGGCACGTGAATGGACATTGCTTTCCCCTCTCTGCACAAAAATGAGAGAAGGCATTCAACTCATTCAGAAGCTAAGGGGTGCCCCTGCTCGCTGTTAGCTTAAAATGAACAGTGTCCCCAAATCCAGCTCAGTACCAAACACCTGAAGAAACAACCTGGGTTTTAAAAGCACTAGTGCTGCACGTGTCCCAGTGCTCAGGTTTCAGAAGAAGCCCTGGGTTGAGCTTTTTAGACATTCTGCATCTTCATTGAAAGTCTGGACAAGAGATAAACCCCACTGAAATACTCAGACCTCTGATTATCAGCCCCACCGCATCGTGAAGAGGGACAGTGAATACAGAGAACTGACTGAGCGATGCTGAACAGCTGTGCTCCATGCTGGACCTTTCATCACAGTACACAAAGTATTCTAATTTGTTGTCCTTACTAGACAGCTCACTGATAAGCTGAAATGGTCGGCAGAACTATTGATTTTTATTTTGGGGGGGGTTGGGGTTTTTTTTGGCAGGGGTGAATGCTGGCTTTAAGCAATCTCTTCTCATGCTCAGTTTGATAATCTTTTCCAAGCTTTTATTTAAACTCTCAAAGAGAAAAAAGCAAGAACGAATTAGAAACTGGAAGAACACAAAGAAGCTAGAAAGAGAAGATCAATAACTTACATACACAGCAGTAAAAAAACTGGAACAATTACAGTGAAAGATGGTTATTGATCAATATCAGGAGCAGCTCATATGCTGGCACCTCTGTTTATACCAGACCTCAATTACATTCTTACTTTCTCATAATATAACTGCATTCTACAATTTTTATCACCAGGGGATTTTTAATTCCCTTTTATTAGTGAATAATAACCATATAATGTTTTTAGACAGTGGTCGTTATCAGCAGATTTACATACCAGCAAAATGTTGGCTGCCCAGTGCCCTATATTGTTATAACCTGTCTTACAGACCGGAAAGCTGAGCTGCAGAAGGGTGAGCTGACCTCCCTAAGGCCAAGAGCAGGGGCAGAAGCTGCCAGAGGCCTGGATCTCCTGAGTCATGGGGACTTTGTTTTCTGGCAATACTGGTCCCTCTAGATCTTCACAGCAAGGGGAGACTTTTTTCTTTTTTTTTTTTTTTAAAAAAAAAGGGAACTTTCTCTTTCAGAAGCACCCGACCAAAACTATTCAGACCTGCAGTTTACAGTGTAGTGAGAGAAGCAAAGGACCTGCACTCTGTGTCCATCCAAGTCATCCTGGAAGACTTTTAAACAAAGCCCTTCACATCTATGGCGATTTGCTTGTTATACTGAAAGATGCACCAATACTTATAATACTGCTTGGAGTCCTCATGACAAAAGTCTTCCCTGTTTTTTCTTTTCACAATAACTTTAACTTATTTACGATACCACATAACAAAATTGTGCCTTTCATTTCTCCCATCTCCAGTCTTGCAGCATTTCCAGCATAAAGATCATCAGATATAATTACAACCAAGCACAAAATCATCACGTGTAACTCAACACAATGAAATACAAAATAAACATCTGCTCAGCAGGAGCATCCACCAAAAGGAGGAAACTACCTAACCTTGGGGCTGAAGTCAGAAACTCCATCCCCTTCTGCCAGTCCCACCACTGCTTTGCACGAAATAGCCGAGGTGTTTAATTCTTGCTGAACTAGGACATCTCCTTCCACTTCCCTCTCAGGTACGTGCCTGGTCTGTAAAAATTATCATGCACTTTAAATTTTGTTCAATTACATGAGTCAGAGTAAAATTTAACTTTCAGTTGGTTGGAACTTTGTGGGTTTGACTTAATGAGATGTATCAGCACCAACACAGCTTTCCCTTTCTTGGGAAATTGCTCCCTCATAGATATTGGAGGTAACTGGGTTTTAATTTAAGGCATATGTATCAAACTGCAAGCCTGTCTCCATAAAATCTTACTTAAACAGACAAGTTGCTGAAGAATAATGACTTGAAGCCTGTCCTCTTTCAAAGTTTCCCTAGTAAAATAAGCTTACCTTTAAAAAAATAATAAAAGAATCCCAGAATCCTATTCACAAATCATATTGGAAATTTAGGGTGAAAAATTAAATCTGACTGAAAAAAAATTCAGAACCAAGGTTAACACAAAGTAAAATAATTCATGATAAACTTCAAAGTTTTTTTCCAGAGTTTGAACTATACCATTTTACTAAAAACTGGTTCCAAATATCTACAGAAATATTGATGAAATGATCTATAGTCAAGAGATTGTCCATGAAGATTCAATTTGAAAGAATATACAGATTTTCAACCAGAAGGAATTTACAGTCAACATCATCAACAAGGTCTATTTAAAAGGCAGAGGATCAAGAGTCTTGGTGAATGTTAACAGGCATAAACATAGTCAGTTTACAGAAGCTGTGGAGATATACTCTGGCTTTGTGATCAAAGTCTGCCTTAATGATAACCATCCCAGTAAAACAGACCCCAGGTCAGGATTTTCACAGAGAGATCACAGCAAGTACCAAAACATTGAGGAAATCTACCCCTGCTTCAGAGAGCCAGAGAGTAAATTTAGATTTTTCCAATCATACTATGTAATAATGCATGTCAGTAACTGTTTTATGCAAGCTTTGAGTTGAATTTATCAAAAAGGCTCAAGTTGCCCATTTCCTTCCATCATATCCCTTATCTCATTCCTCACCTCTTTTCCTTCCTTGCACCCCTTTTAGGAAATCTGAAGAAGATGCCACGTGAGGTTTCTGATGGAAAAGTGATGAGACACACCACCTCATCCCTAGGGAGAAGGCAGCAGAAATACCTTATGATGCTTTTTGAGTTCAGGGCATCTTTTGTGCTGTCTTTGCTGAAGGTGTTGCAAGCACCTGTGCAACTGAAAGGATGACCTTCAATGCCAGGGCAGTACCATTATCAGTTGATAAATTCACGCAAAGGAAATAAAAACCAGAACCACTATCTCTGTTCTTCTGCCCAAGAGCAGATACCTTGAGGAAATAGGGCAGGGAGGCACTGACACTAAATTAGCAGTGGACTCAAGCTGGTAGCTTTTTTTTTTTACCCCAAATATTAGTGTGGGGGGTTTTTTACCCCAAATATTATAGTGTTATAACAGCTGTTGTGCTGTTGTAACACTATATACACAAACATCCCAAAAGACATGTTTCCCTGAGCATCCCAAAAAGAGCACTGAAGTCGGATCCACATCCTATTTCTGTTGGGTCATATTACAAGCTTTACCTTTTTTCCTCCCCTCCTCTCCCCCTTTTTTTTTAACATCCACTGTGCCTTTCCACTTTAGTTTTTATTCTGATCCAGCCCTCCACTGTCTTGACATTCATGTGCTCTTCAAAAATCCATCACTGATTTCCTTGTAATCCTTACACAAAATGGACAATATGCTAAGGAAAACCGCCTTGCAAAGTTGCCAAAAGAGCAATTCCAATCTAATTAGGAGTTCGTACTGCTTCAGTGAAAGCAGCACAAACACTGTTAATATTCACTGCAGCTGCTTTGTCAATAACTCCCAGTGAATCCTCCAATTTATAAGAAAAATCAGGAAACTATTGGATTCTATGACACTGATAGATCTATCAGTATTCATTGCCCCTATCCTCTGCAACACAAGGCACAAATGCCAATAACTCTAACAGTCCCTTAAATGCTGAAGGATCATTATTAAAGTGTGCTTGGCATCCCTGGTCATTAATTATAATCTTGTGCACATATGCAGTGTGATTGCAGGAAATAATCAGCTTTGTCTGCCAAATTGGCAACATTTAGAAACTAATTTGTTATGACATACCATCAAAGATATTTAAACAACAAACCCAAAGCTCTGCTGCACTGCGCACACTGTTAAAATATCAGATCACATCATTAAAAAATAGTTAACATATCCAAGGGGAGGTAATATTTATCCTTGAACCCTGGTTCAAGTGGATTTTCCAGAAAGAACAGTTATATCCTTTCTCCCTCGCAGTTCGCAGGAGAGGAAACTCTCTCCAGAGCGACGGATGGACAGAGGGGAGGGAATGACTTCGATTACACTACAGACTTGCTGTCAGTCAGGAGCTGTTAAACGGCCATTGAATAAATGTTTGCCAAGAGCAAAGCTTACCCAGGATTACTGCACTGTTCAGGATGCCTGCAGATTCATTTAGAGACTTTAAACTCATATTTATCTGTCTAATTTCTTTTATAGCCCCTGTTGCCACTCTCATCCACCTAGCCCCCCCCGCCTTACCAGCCGAAGGATGTGAACACCTATGGCCCCCTCCGGTCTTGCAGCTGGGATGGAAGCAAAGGTGTGTTTCAGGGAGGGGGATGTCTTTGCCCCCACCTCTGCTAGAATGCACAGTGGAGCTTCCCACCTCGTCCCAGCCTAGAGGCAAACTCCTGGCTGCTAAAATGTTAGCCTCCCCCTGCACCCTCTTCCAAACGCAACCTGGTTTAATTCCTGCTCACTAGACAGGATTATTTTTTTTCCTTGTTATTTGGTTTCTTCATATTGGCCAGGACAACCACAGTCCCTGCAAACCTCCTGAAGGAAATAGAGGGACTCCCATAAAACCCCTTTGTGCTGCTGTCTCCAAAGACCAAATTCCTGCTCATGCAGGACACAAATCCTACAGAGTTTTCCCTCTGGGCAGCATTCAGTGCCCTCTGAGGAGAACCAGAGGGCTACACTGCAGATTTTTTGCCACAGATAGTGTCAAAGCTATTGATATTTAAGCTCTGGACCAGCAGAAAACCCAACACCAATGCTGCAGGACTTACGCTAGTGCTAGGAAAGTGCTAGGCTGTGCCACAGATATGCATCAGAGGGGTGACGGACTCTGGGCTCCCTGATGTCTGTCAGGGTGAGCTCTGAATCTGCAGATTATTCTGTCATGAAATACGGAAGAGAAGGTGCCATTTAGAGCATACTAGAATAAGACGTATAAAATGATGGCAACCAAGGCAGCTTTAAAACTTCCAAGACTCCAGAGCGGGAGCTAGGGATGGAGTGTATGAGACTATGGAAAATTCAAGGGCTTGCCAGACTCACCTGTATATCAGAGGGAGCAAAACACTTCATCATATTATGCGCATACAGAATATGATTTCTTTTCTCAGATCTATAGTCAGAGTACTAAAATATGCATTAAAAATAAAACCAGAAATGTAATATGCTTTCATCCAGGAAAAAACCCTCTTTCCCCCCCCCCCCCCAATGAACAGAATGATTTAAAAATGGCAAAGCAGGCAAAGCACATCACTTGTGTAACATTTTTTAAAGAAAAGTATTGTTTCTGAATTGAAACATGGCTATAGTTCTTATTAAGAGAGCTAAACATGATGCTTTTCCCTAGAGTAAGAAGCTGAACTTGCATATTTTCCCACAGTCTTTTCTGACACTTTTTCCTTTACATGCTGTTTCCTTCAGTGTATTTTATTGCTTATGTCCCCTCCCGGAGCAGGAGTCCATCAGCCCAGTTAAAGCTGAGGATGGAAAATACAAGGAGAACTGACAAGTGCAAAACACTTTACCGATGTGATTGGTTCTCCATTCTTACAGTAACGACTGTTTACTCCTAGTGACTGCACTTCAACAGAATATTTTGTTTACTTTATGTGACAATTTCCTAGTCTTTTCCCATGTTTTCTCAGCATCCAGCATTCCGTATTATTGAAACAGCAGTTAAGAAATCACAGTTTTGTGCAAATCCATTTCACCAGATTCTCAATTGCTGTCATCAGCTACTGAACCAACAATAACATCTTTTCTTTTCTTTCTCATAGTATTTTGTAGCTTGTAACTAATTTAATAACAAAGTCTTTCAAAATGCTTGAAAAGAACTGATAATTTTTTCTTAAAGTAATTAATGTTACATATGTTTCTTTACCAGACAGTTCTGACATTTATGGGTCCCAAGGATACTTCTTGAAATAGGAGGTAATAAAATGATCTCAAATCCATTGCTATGGAAAGATAAGCTGTATCAAAAGCTGCATCAAACTATTAATACCACTTATATCAATAGTCTTTAAATGTTTCCATATTTTCAAGGAAAAATAATATATATGAGCTTTTAATCAGCACCTTAAAAATTAAGCAAATATTTTTTACATAACTATCTATTTCACTATAGTATTAGCCTTTAACCTTTCAAATGAGTAACTTGTATGGCCTTACTTTTTTTTTCTTTTTTACATTTTATAGCTGATTATATAGAAATAAATGTGAACAAACTATAGCACAAACAACCCCAAAACAAGGACATCAGTAAAGCCTATTCTTTGAGTTGTCGCAACATCTCTGGAGATAAAATTTTGAGCTTCCCATTAGGATAAGCATTTAACTAAAGCTTTTCATATAAATGGTGTAAGATCACAAAAGTACCATGCTGTATGTAGGGTTTAATACAGCGTTCTTAAAAAAAGCAGATGGAGAGTTCATAATGCCTTTTAATCAGGACACATTTTACCTTGAAAAGTTCTATTACAGTGTATTCCATTAAGGCCAACATTTAAATTACACATAATAATATGGCTATAATTATTTTCTTCTTTTTCTTATTTTGATAAAAATTATTCAGCATTTACACAAAGGCCTCAAACACTGGCCTTGGAAACAATGTCCTTTCAAACAAACCATTTTAAATTAAATGTCCAATGAACAATGCCTTTACACTGGGAACCAAACCTAACATGGTGCAAATTAACAGAAGGCCAGAGTGAAGTTGAGGAGCTTTCCCTGTAGCCACACAGATCATGCACTGGAAGAACAGTAACCATTGTTTCCAATGTTTTTTGGTAGATTCAACTCCAAAAATGAAATGCCTTGAGAGAAAATACAGGAGTGATTTAATCATGACTAACTTCAGCTCTATTGGGTTCATTCTGACACTTCCTCATGATGTGGAGGGAAGCTCTAAAGGCAGGGATTTTATTGACCCTTATAGCAGAGAAATGGCAAGAGTTCCCCTTCTCAGTGCCAAGCCAAGACAGTGCCCGGGTGGCACAGAGTCATTATCAGCACCCCTAATTCCCCTACAGAGGATGAGATGAGAAGGAGGGTGCTCTGAGGAGGTGGAAAGACTGTATGTACAAGGACAAGCTCCTTGAGTCCCCAGCTCTCTCCTTGCCAAGGCATTCTTTCCAATACTTTAATCACTCTTGTCATTATTCTCTGAACACTCTCCAGTTGTCAGTATCCTCTTGAATTATGGAGAAGAGAACCGCATACAAGGAGTATGCCAGCAGCAGTCACGCTAGTAACAAAAACAGAGGTAGCAGAATCTCTCTCATTCTCTTGAAATTTCCCTTTATATTCTTTCAAGAATCTTATTAGCCCTTTCGGCCACGGTGTCTCCTCAGAGCTCACATCTGCCTGATCATCCACAACAAACCCAGAGATGCAGTTATATCCTCTCATTTCACACACAGAAACTCCTGATTAATATTGTCTTGACTTACGGTTGGAACAGGAAATATTTCATTACCACCACTTGGTCTGATCGCACGGCTGTTCTCCTCCCTAAATACAGAACAGAAATACTTACTGGAAACGGCAGCTGCTTTATTCTACACTGAGAATTTTTCCACTTTGATTCTGTGATGAATCAGTGCCCCTGTTAAATTTTCCCTTTTCCCAATAATCTCATATCTGATTGCTCCAAGCTCCTCGTTCTGTTCTCATTTCCCTTTTTCATTTTCTGTAATTCCTACAGTTTACACTAGCTAACTGATTTCCCCATTCCATTTGTTTGCATCTGCTTTTTCTTGTCTACGCCAGACTGCTTTATAAATAGGAAAGATTCTTCTCCACTGGACCTTTGTGTCTTTTGAGGGTTCCTGCTGAAAGTTTTTAACTTTTTGTAGCTGCCTTTTCTATTTTAATTATTCTGCTTGGATGACTGGCTCAGAATCACTTTCAGCTTCATTAATAGCAGCCTTTTAAAAACACCAGGTAATATTACTGCTGAAACTTTGTTTACATGTGACATCTGTAGTCAAGTTATGATAACCTACACCATATCAGTCATTAGTTTTCAGTTCTGTGATCATTCTGTCTGTCATTAAGAGGTCTGGCACAAATTTTCCCATGTCGGATTCAGTTCTTTATGGCGCTGCATTCTTCACTTCTTTCCTGCAGCCTAAATTCCTTGTGATTTTGCTGTCTTGTTCACATGTGCTAGATTGAAAGGAGCTGGTGACCCACTGGTAGATTATAAATCCATATGGATCTGATCATCTTGGCCAACTTTCATTGCACCTATCCCTGCTAGCACTTGCTTCCGTTCAATTAACAGACCTGTCTCTTGTTATGGCACTCAGTTTCTGACCTGGTTTATGCCAGTAAAAATGAGAAATAATTACAGTGAAATCAGAAAGGCTACTTTTGTGAGAGATCTTTAGTTTAGCACTCTAACATAGAACAGTTCTTCCAATAAACATTTCCCTTTACCTACAGGCATATGAACCTTCTGTGCCACTGAATATTCTCTGATGGGGAGGTACTGCACCGCTCCCAATTTTACTACTCCTTGTGAATTTGAACTAGGGGCAAGTACGATGTGGTTAGCACATCATGTGTCTTTCGGCACAATAAACTTCTTAGTCTGACATTATGAATATTTCTTCACCAAAAGGGTTGTCAGGCTCTGGAATGGGCTGCCTAGGGAGGTGGTCGAGTCCTCATCCCTGGAGGTATTTAAAAGAAGGATAGATGAGGTGCTTAGGGACATGGTTTAGTGGTGGAATGGCAGGGTTAGGTTAAAGGTTGGACTAGATGATCTTAAAGGTCTTTTCCAACCAAAGTGATTCTATGATTCTATGAATCACATACATATCCCAACTCGCTCAGCTTAAATAAGGAAGAAAATTAGAACTCAGCATCCCATTCTTTTCATACTGATGCTGCCAGTGACTTACCTTTGGAAAGATAACATTTATCTAGCAAGTTTGTAAGGCTGTTGGGAGAATTAGTTACTTGCTATGCTAAAATTAATTATCTAAAGTGCAGCATAATGGGTCGGTAATGTTTTCCTCATTGTCATCATCATGAAATATACTTCATAAATATGTTGAAAAAAATAAGATGGGCATTATTTACAACCTGTACAACTTCCCAAATTCAGAAATAGAAGTAATTCTTCTCCACAAGCAAAACATTTTTCCAAAGAGACATGTAAAATGGAAATATGTTTGTTTCTTCCACATGCTGTAGGGTAGTCTGAGGATGAAAATACAGCATGCTCTCCCTGTAACTACCAGCACTTTTGTATGGGCTCCAATAACTAGTCAGTAGAAGTCACACAAAATTAGCTGCTCCATTTCTGTAACATATATAAAAAGCTTGTATATTAAAAATCTAGAATTTTAAAAGTCTTTGTCTTGCTCCAGGAATCCTAATGCCTATTTCTTAGATCCTTGGGGAAATTAGGAAGCTGCTAGACAAGTTAATGCTTTGAAGATGTAATTTAAAAGGTTTTTTTAAAGAAACACTTCTCTTTTTTTTCCTAAAGAACTTGGCATATTTTAAACAGAAAATTGTAATAATAATTATGGATATATTGACCTCTTTGTACTCTTATGCTGGCCACTCAAGTGAAGTGGATTTTAACCAGCTCCCTGTAGGATTCTGTCAGCTTCCCGAGTTTCTATGCTGTGGCACTTCTTGCATTCATCCTGCCAGTTGCCTAATGATGTCTTAAGATTTGACTCAGTAAAGAAACACTTTCCCAGATCATTTTGTTCCATGAAGAAGAACTTAACGGGTATCGACACCCAGCCAACTGCAGACCTGTCTGTAAAACCCTGCACTTCTCTTCGGGGCTGTATGAGCAGACCTTCTAGCTGTGGCTTACCCTGGAGTTGATGGGAGCTCTAGTGCTGGGAAGGTCTCAGCATTTTAACTGCATTGTTTAATTTATCACTTGATAAAAATGGACGGGCCCCACCTGCAATATGGTTTGCACTATTGGTTTCACTGGGGTAGCTCTCTGACGCTGCTGAGACTGAATGAGCCCTAACCAAAGCTCTCTGATATCAAGAAAGAGCCTGAAATCATCAGTCAGGCTTTGGATCAGGCCCCAAGGGTGTGATTTGGAGAAAACTGAAGTGCCATAGGTATACCAGAGTTTCACATAACACAGTGTAATATGGTCCTGCACCACAAAAATGACGAACCAGTTTCTGTACTCTGGAACTAAGCCAGTTTGCCGCAACTTGCGCATCACCTCTAAAGATCCAGCATGTTTTTCCTGGATAAACCAAACCAAAAAGGAAAGATGTGTGTAAAGGTGAGACTAGATCATGGATTTGACACTTGTGTCAGTCTAACTGATGCAATTGAGATGTTCTTCCGCTGAAATCCTGCACTAGGACTGTCAATGTCAGATAAAGAGCTCACATTATTTTCAAGTATAAGAACATAGTTCACAATAAAATACACTTTGGATTGAAAAACTGCACTTACGTCCAGGCTCAACCACACAAAAATCAGTTTCTTAACTCTCTATCTCTGATCTGAATGTCAGTTCTCTACACAAGTTATCCCCATTTAAGTCAATAGATCTACCACAATAAAAGAGAAGTGTCATCCCAGAGGCTCTGCTATGGTTTTGTATATAAAAACAGAGAAAGACTGAATGAATGTTGTTTTCTTATCCTCTTTATATCCACTCACTAATATGCAGAGGTATATAATCTCTTTCAAATTCATTTTACAATCTTGGCAAACAAGGCAGTTGTCTCGCTGCACAGAGATGTGGAGTTTTGCTGCATGCCCTACACATTAAAAGTAAAAGACGGCCACAAAACGCCTGCAGTCTTACGGGACGTTCGGCATCTTTTTTAAAATAAATATGCCTCCTAACTGAAAAGAAGCAATTTACATACAAATATATTTCCCCAAATATCTCCCTGCTTCCTAAAAGTCAATGATACAATTATTTCAATGGATGCATTGCTGCATGCCTTATTCATAACACGATTTACAGAAGTGAAGTTGGAATTTAAAAGCAATCTAGATACATTTGACTATCTACAAAGATAATGAAGAATTATTTTTATTGTTAACACTGCTGCAAAAAATGAGATGTTTGGTGATGCAGACCTTCTATACAAAAAGCCTATAGCTCAGTCATGTAAAACTGGTTCAATTTAAGTAGCACTGACGTAACTATTTAGCTGCTTCAATGGTTTTAGTCCTCCTCAAAACGCAAAGACATGGAACACCTTGAAATGAATCTTGATATTTCTTTTTGTTCCTTGGCAGGATTGCTATCTTTTCATGTTCAATGTCAGGCACAGAACTTCCTGTACCTCTGTCGTTGATGAGAACAGTAACAAATGATGACAAGCTGATATGAAAGAAATTATTTCTAGCACTTCAGGACAGTTCACTTGGCTTAATGTCACAACATGCAGATAGAAAATTCATGATTTACAGTAAGAAAGCAGGTTTTTGACTCCTTAATGAATGGAAGAGAGCTATGCTTATGTTACAAATAAGAAGTTGTAATCATTATTATCATTAAAGGATGAAATGGCCCTACAAAGGAAAACTGGAGTGGAGAAAGGAAGCTTTAAAATAGGATCTCCTGCAGTATCTCTTACAAACTGTTTTAAAAACCCTTCCTACACACATGTACATACATATAGATCTGTATATCCATACATACACACATGTTTATGACACTTGCTAGTAACAATTGCATAGGATCTCGATCCTCGATGATAACTTCATTATGCTCGGTGTCACACAAACACAAAACACTTTCAAGAGTGCTTGTAACTGGAACGTAGGGCAAAGCACAGCATGTGATTGCATACAGGCAAACAGGAAAGGGCTAAAAAGATCCACTGTGATAACACTGGTTAACTCGATGGGCAGAGGTCTCCGCACACCAGCTGCCTAGCTGCTGTTTGGTTTATGCATAATGTCCTGTTACAGACAGGAGTTTTAAGGGAGGAATTACAGGAGAATGCTAAAACAGTCCTACAAATGTCTAAGAACTTATCTCCAGCATGTTATAAAATTAGCATGAAGTGCCTTCCACACACCAGCCCTTAAAAAACTAGAAACTGTCTTCGTCTAATTACAATTCTTATGTAAGAATAGAACATCACTGAACCTCAGAGAACCATTTTTAATGGAATTAGTAAGATGCTGGACACTTATAGAAATTAAACACTGAATACCAGTGAAGACAGCAAAATGGCAATGTATCACAGAACTGACAACTCCAGGTCCTTACTGCTGATACTCTTATTTCTGATGACGCTGAACCTGCTGTTTGTAAAGAAGTCATCATCTTTTCACTGTTTTATGCCTTGATGATGCTTAACAACTGATCCCTGAGAGCTGTTATTGGCAATATTTGGGAGAGATCCTCAGGCAAGAGTAAAAGGAAACACCGTTTGTGTTTGGAACAGTCTTGAGATTCTGCCACAAAGACGTCACAGCAAAACATCACTCCACCTTTCCCAGGAACAGGACGTTCCTCTGGGAATGGATTCAGTAAGCAGTAACGAGAGGACTTTGTGATGTGACGTCATGTGATAGCATTTGCTTAGAAAGAAAAAAAAGGGGCTGGTGAGTCTCTCAGTTCAGCTCATGTTGAGCAAAAGGAATTGCCAAGTTCAGGCTATGACCAACAAAACAGCTCACAGCAGAAGTCAAATACACGTATTAAGAAGACAGAGCAAGGCTAGGACAAGCTTTTACTGCTGACTGGATCAGGGAAGGACGGCCATGTCTGCTATGCTTTGCTATTAAACACACCGCTGGGAGCTCAAAAGCAACCTCATTGCAGCGTGCCAGAGGGTGCACAGCTGAGCTGGGACGCATCAGGCATTGAGTGAGCAACCAGCCAGCAGGATTTGCTGTCCTGCCACTCCTCTGCCCGGTAATAAAGAGTCCTGGAAAACACTTTCAACTTCATCTGTTCTTGACTCACACTGAGCTTCAAAAATTTCCTTTGGCCAAGGGTGGTTCTCAGGGTAGACGAATTCGGAACTCCTTGGCGTCATCCCCAACACACAAACCTCCTCTCCACCAGTATGCATTGGGTGGCTTCCTGAGGTATCCAACCAAAAGTTTATCCTATATTTCTTCCAAGCCTCATCTTTGGAAACAGATGGATCACTTCAGCCAAAGGTTTCCAAAAGTTCCAGCTTAAGGGAGGCAGCTGGAGCAGACAACCTCTGCTCAAGCAGTTCAGGTTTGGCAAAGCTGCGAGCAACTGAAAACAGACCACTTCTTTGCTCGCTTCTTTGGCACTGCTCCTGTTCCCAGCTCAAGCAGGCGTCATCCACGTGTGCCTGGTGCTCACAGCAATCATCCTTTCCTGCTCATTTGATAAAAAACAAGAGTAATGAACGACCTAAAAAGCAGTGGGCAGATGTGAACATCAGTTTGAAACGCAGCTCATAAGATATGAAGACATGAGTTTATAAGTCAAATAACCTGAATGGAAGCACAAAAACTTTTTTGAGTTCTGTTTAAATATGGGGAGAAGATTTCGCTACACTGATCAGCTAACCTACGCCTGGACTGCTGTATTGTAAGCCTTCTGTCTACTGCCATTCATTTCTATTTGTTCCTTTTGCTAATACTGGCCTTTTTAATCTCTCTTCATTTGGAAGCACCAACCCTCCCAATACCTTTAACCATCCTCATTGCACTTTCATTGAAATCAATGGGGCTTTGCAAATTACCATTGTACAGCTGACTCCATTATGCCCATTACAGATTTAAAAACATGATGACAAGAAGCTAATCTGTACGCACAACTCCCTCTCTTCTGCTGTAAATAACTCAGCCATATAATTTTTTAAATACTGAAGTGCCTAAATTATAGACTAACAATATGCAAAATTTCATCTTCAAATAAGTCTACGGGGTTTTTTGTAGCTAAGATAACACAGCACTTTTCACAGACTCAGCTAAACTGTGATAAGCTTTTGTTTGTTTTGTCTTGTTTCTTGTTTAAAAATGGATAAAGGCATGTCGGGCCAATTTAATTTAAATAGGATGTTCGGAGACTAAGAAGTGAAGTGGCAGGGTTTCAGTTCTACATAACGTTAATAGTAGAATTAACAATCCAGCGTCCCTGCACAGCCCTTCAAAACAGAGTCTGACAAACTCCTAATCACATTAAAAACTCAGTTTCCCCTCATTGGTACCACGCCTGTGCCAGCAAGGAGGGAAACAGTAGAGTCGGCTGCTCCTTGGATGTCATCTAGCAGAGGCTGGTTTCACCATGGGATGTCCCCAAGGTACCAGACTAACCTCCAGACCTCCTGGCTAGGACCTTCCTCCAGGCAATATGGCCCAGATGATGCGGAAAGAGCGCAGCACCATGTGGCTATCTGACCCCACCTCACGAAGCCTCAGGAGCTCTAAATGCCTTGAGCTGATGCTATTCTTCCAGCTGCACTTTCCAAGCCCTTTCCTGCTGAACCACAGCAAGCAGATGCCAACGCAACAAAAGGTAAATGAAACCCCACAGCTGCTGTGCCCTGTGCCAGCGATTTCAGGGACTTTCTGGTGCCAACAGTCTATGGCAGAGTTTTCATTTGTGCCCTGGAGCTGGTGCAAGGAAGTGAAGAGGAGGACAAAATGCAAGTGAAACATGAGGATGGGGAAGGTGTGGGAGTACAGGCAAGATGCTGTTCCCTCTTTTGTGGTTATTCAGCAGAGAGCTGAAAGAAACACAGTGGAGTCTGGAGCTGGGACAGCCAAATCCGTCTGATGCCAGAAAAATAGGAGGAATCCCAGAGCTGGCTCCTCCTGACACAGGGAGCCTTGCATTACCATTTCTAAAGCCACACAAAGCAGCAGTGTGCTGGCAGGGGACAGCAGCACTGCCAACCCCTGAGGTTGCTCTTCTTCCCAGGGGCTATGGGCACCAAGGATGCATCCCACAGGCCCCAGGTGCAGTGAGGAGCCTCGTGACATGGCCTGTGAGACTGCTTTCACCTGGCCAGCATAACCCTCCTGTGAGCAGCAAGATGAGATGCCGCAGAAGGAATAAAGCGGTTTTCCCCAAATAACTTTCCTCCTCCTGTGGGTGGGGATGATTTAGCCCATTGTGCAATCTCCACCACTGTGTAATTTATATTCACTGGGGTGCCAGAACTGCACAGTCTCCTCTAAATATAAGCAATTAACTCCCATTAGCATTAGCGAGAATCACTCAGGAGACTATCCCCCATTATTGATTATCTCGGTTTTGTACCAACTCAAAAAAATGTACAAAGAAAAGAAAATCACATAGTTAGTGGCTTTGGCTAAGTTAAGGCAGGCAAATTAGATTCATTATCATTCCTGAGCTAAACAGTGGGGCTTATTAGAATGTAGTTCATTTACATACTTTGATCTGATGGGTGTAGATACCTAATTATACAGCAGCCAGCAACTTATTTTTGATGTTTTTATTAATTAATATTCAGTATTATAATTAAATGCACAGGCTGCTCTTCTGCAAATTCTTTTTTTGTTGTTGTTTCTAAAACAAAAATAACTTTTAAAACATACCTGTGAAGTACACGATCAGCAACAAATTCCTCCACAATGCAACAGAAACGCACACCATCGCTTGCAACAAACATGGCCCACAGCTTTGCCTGAGGCCCTGTTACTCCTCAACCCATCCTTAGCAGCTAGCAATGCCCCTGATGTTCAAACTGATACCTGAAATATGCTCCTTTAGGAGTATCTATACCTTACCTTTAAGTAAGGTTTATATAGTCATATATATTATTCATCCTCTCTTTAATGTAAATATCTTATTTTGACATAGTTATTTTTCACAAAATCAGTCACTGATGTGACTTGCTTTGGCAGATCTTGATAGCTCATACAAAAAAAAATCAGTGTATCTTAATGCATAATTTTGACATCTATTTTGAAGAGGGAAAAAATAGGACTGGTTGTACTCTGTTCTCAACATATTTTTTTATGATTATCTTACATAAACATAAAGATGGTAAGGAAAAGGAGATAAACATAGTAAGAAAATCTCCCATAGACACACCTGTAGCCTATATAATAACACAGAAGGCCATATTGCGTTCTTTGTGCAGTCTCAAGAAACAGAAGGACTAATTTCTGCTTTTCCCTGCACAGCTCTGTTTCCACAAGAAGATAAGCACCATGCTCCCAATCCAATAGAGCACTTGCATGCATGCTTAATATGTAGCATAGGCCTTCAGCGTCTCTTGTGATGCGCCATTTTAAAGAGAAGCACAGAGTATACATTTTGATGAAAAGCAGAGCGCTCAGCCGATGACAAAGTTGCATCCTCTCAGCAGTCAGTAAAATGTGACAGATTCATGCAGGTGAATGTGAGAGCAGAATTCAGTCATATGAAAACACGTGGACATTCTGAAGATTAAAATTAGATACCATACACAGAAACAGAGGGAGGACTTGGCTCAGAATTTGCACGAGAGGCCAATATTATTTATCATGGTTGTGACAGCAAAGCTTTGTATAGACATATGCACAGATTTTGAGAGCACCTCAACATGACCTAATGTGACAGAGTAGTGGCTACAGATATTAGAAGATATTCAGGTTATGCACTGATCTGCGTCTATCAGAGGTCTCTTGGTCTGAGTAGCTCAGAAGCCTCCTCTGCAAAGCAAGCATTTCTGCAGGAAAAGGCATATCCATCCTGTTAAAACTCCAGGAATTGCCTGCTGATTAGGCCATTAAATAAACCAGCCATGAGGGGTGGCATTATGTACAGATCACTATAAAGGAAATAATAGTAGAATAAATATAGCAAGCAAAGCTCACTAAGCCTTCAAACACAATGAACCTTTTTTCTGAGCAGACAGTGCCAAGCAAGCTGAAAAATTAATTTACTATTTGTTACCATTTTTGTTATGATTGGTATCTTTACAAGTCTGAGTCATTAGCATATGAGTTTACAATTATCCTCTGAGCCTTGTAATGTCCTGTCATTTACCTCCAGGGATTTATTCAGAATCCAACTCGGTTCGTAAGTGATCTTCCAGTAGGACAGAATGACAGCACCATTATAGCTCCCTCCAGCAGATGATGGTAATGATATTATTATTCCCCTGATCAGCTTGGTGATGATTGTTTGAACTTTATCAGTATTAATAGAGAAAATAATAAAGGTATTAATATTTGAAAGCTCTCTGTATTGTGTTTAGTATCATATTATTGCTACATTTTATAGCAAGTACTTTGACATTTCAGTGAAT
The DNA here is from genome assembly GCA_034008185.1 of Gorsachius magnificus. NCBI lineage: Eukaryota > Metazoa > Chordata > Aves > Pelecaniformes > Ardeidae > Gorsachius > Gorsachius magnificus. The sequence continues at coordinate 26,283,464 of CM067083.1, read as the reverse complement.
TTCCATTTACAGTATTACCACTATAATCTACTCATTTTATAATTGCTTCTGGATACTTGTAAGGTTTAATTTCTGATATTTCCTCTCAATAAAGGGACCTGCATATGAAATTGATATACAATTAGCCTCACAAATTTGCATTGTTAGCCTAGAGTTGGGGGGGCTTAAAACAGCCAAAAATATTCTATATGGCTACTGGACCAAGTAAGGCCATATTGGCTTTTGGGTTTCACAGTCACCAAGTTTGCTTCTAGTTTTACAGTAGAAGTATCCTCTCTATTGTAGTTATTTAAAATATCCATGCTATCCACATAAAAGGACAAAAGCTGCTGAGTGACCCAGACTGACAATTTCAGAAGGAATGCCAAGATGGAGAAGACGAACATGTCAACCAATCTCCCTACCCCAGAAAAGAGTCAGGAAGACAGAAGACTACACATGCTTTCCACCTAGGAACAGATAGCATGCCTAATGATGGGGTTGGGTTGGGGCCACCCCACATGGACATAACCTGAAACTAACTGATGGAGAGAAACAAGCCAGCCAACAGAGCTGTGAAATGAGTTTTCTGAATTTGGTCTGGACTGGGGGCAGGAAGGAATAAAGGGGTACTAGAGGTAGACTTACTAAAGCTGGAGCTCATGGGTTTGTGTGGGAGACAGGAAAGGTACAGAGCATATGAACCAGAATTTGTACTTCATTTCTGGCTTGGCATTGTTTTTTGAGAGCATTCTAGCAAACACTTGCCCTGTGCCATGGTAACTTCTTCACATCCACGTAGATGTTCCTGCAGAAATACAGTTTCATTCCAGTATCTGTAAGAACTCTTAAGTTTCCTAAATTCTTCTGGTAACAACTTGCACTAAGTTAATAAAGTTACAATTTTGTAAAGTTACAAGACCATATGTTCTGACTGCTCAAAACCCATTTTTCTAAAGAGAAATGCATAAAAGAGAACTTTGACATTAAAGAAAATGCAAACAGTAGTCTGCCACCTTCATAGCTTTGTGAGCGAGGCATTAAAAAGGCAACAAAGTTGGTAACAGTAGAGGCAACAACGAGTTCTCATTTTGAGGCTCAGCTTAAGCTAGCTTATTTTCTTTGCTCTCTCCAGTTCCAGAGCAGCAATATATTAATAGCTGGTAAATCAATGTCAGACGCATTATGTGATAGATCCTATATGAGATGTTTATAGTATTATGTGATACTGAGATGCACTCTTAAAAACTACCTCTGGTAGTTCATAGAATCATATTCTCAGCAGCTCTCGTGAGAGCTACTCCCCAGATTTCATAGCTGAAAATGAGGTGCTAGGAGGGATGGCAGACGTGAAGGGGAAGGTGTTTAAACAATAGCTGGGTCACTAGATAATTCATGGCATAGTATTATGGTAACTCTTGGGAGCCCTGATCACCCACGACTCCCTGTAGAGATGCTTTTAAACAGAAATGACAAATGGTATTCATAAGAAGGCCAAGGTTATTAAATAGTGCCTGGATCCAGACATCTGTTTCAGATGGAGGGCTAAATTCCAACACTCAAAAAAAAATCAGTTTTAAGTTTTGCTATTAAAATTCTGACTGTGTAAAACATGAGATTAAGAGATCTGGTCTAAGGATCTACTATCCAAACAGACAGAATAAACTTGCATTATGAAGAAGACTCGGTTACCAGGTATGGTATAGAAAGTAAAAACCCCAATAGTTTTAAGATAAAATGCTACTTCTCTTCCATGTTTGTACTTTCTCACCTACCAGCACACAGAAATGCCAACATCCAAGATCACAGCATTCCCTGTTCTCAGCCAGTTCTCAGCACAGACCTTGCTTGAACGCCATTCGTTCAAGTTTCATCCCAGCCTTCAACCTGGCCACAGATTTGCATCTCTGCAACCTCCCAGGGCAGGAAGCATTGACGTTCCCCATGAACTTAGAGAGCAGTGCTAAGAGCAGTCTTCATTAGCCCAGGATCTCGTGTAGTTCTCAGGAGCTCCTGCCTGTACCAGGTCTGAATTTGTGCCAATGTCTGTTGCAGTAGAAGCAACATTAAAGGAAACCCCTAGGCTACTCGGCTGTCTTACAATTGTATTAGCCTCACTGTCTTTGTCAGGCTTGTTCTCTATGGAATTGCATATCCACTTAAGGTTATGAATTTGATTTATCTTCAAGATTTGAGGTGAGTTTCAATCCTTGTGGAAGCACAAGAACAATAGCATGGAGCAGAAGAAGATACACAGAAGATATAAAGATATATCTGTGCGTGAATTTGCCACACACGGCTTTGTCAAGGCACTTCAGTCCTGATTTGCAGGCCTTTGTAATACACATTTCTTGTGAAGGGACTACTAAATTAGTTCCGATTTACATCATTGGGGGGAGCATGAAGAAATACTGATCTGAGCCAACAAAACAAACGCATATTTGAACTGAGGTGTCAGGAGGCACAGATGTATTGTGCCACCTGCACTGTTTGTGGGATGCTCCTTCCAGTCAATTCTACAGCACATTCACTTTGAGCTAACTTACGTGGCGTTAAATTACAATTGTATTGATTTTTCACAGCATTAATTTCATGGTGACGTTTTAAATTGCTTAAGGCTCTATCCAGAATAGTGCTGAACTTGGGACAAAAAAAGAACGGAGGCATTTTTAGTGAATCAAAAGAGGTCACCATGAGACACCGTGTAAGCTGCTTCTGCTCAGTACAGCGTACTGCAGGCTGCATTTTTCCATGGGTACCATAGCAGCAGCTGCCCCAGAACCGGAGAGCTGTCTTTTACAGCAGATTTCAATATGCTGGTTATTGTAAACCTGGAATTCACTTTAAAGTTGTTTCCAACTGACATTCACAAGTATAACCGTGGAGACACTTTAGATCTTATTATGTCCTCAGACCACTTGGCAGAGCGCCATGAAGTTTCCCAGTTGCAGGTTCATGATATACAATCTGCACCCGCTTTCTAGATAATACTGAAACACCGTACCCAGCTACCATGTGGTTCGTATGGATGTTCTACTTTGCTGCAATAGACCCAAATCTTGCGCTCTTCAAGTCAGTGGGAGTTTTGCTTGAGGAAGAAATGAAAGATTAGGGCCACAGAAAACAAAGTCAGTAATTTGGGAGCCTGATTTTATAATAATCTTTGTCTAATGATTATTTAATATTGTACTAGGCTATTTAAAAGAATATTCTACAAAGTGTTGGAGCTGCCTTTTCAAAGCTTGTGTAAAATGTGATTTGTAATTAGTAGCTTTAGATATGTAATGTGTGTGAGAGAATATTAGTATTCCATGAAAGCTGCTGTCAGTATAAGTTATATGGAGAAGCAGAAAATAATATGAATACTTAATAGCTAAAATACTTTGTTTAAAATAGATTTGCTAGCTTTTATAGAAGCTCCACCTGGGAAACTTAAATTTTTTTCCCTTTAAATTCTGTTATAAATAAATGAGTTAGCGACTATGACCATAAATGACCTGAGCACTAAGGGAATAAATTAAAATTTACTTTTTAAGTACTTCAAAGCATTTCACTTTATTCACATATAGGTACTGGAATTATTCACAGAGCTTGTTACTACAGCTCTCGAAATTACTCACCACTGTAAATGTTCATACAAATATTCTGATATTTACAGTAGGTGTCAATTCAGTAAATTCTGCTGACTGCTGACATCACTGGCTCTAACCGAGCTTAGATATGGCCCCTTCCTTAAAATGATCTGGTGCAACCAGTACGCATTTGCTGGGCATCACAAAGGTAGAAACCTTTTTTTTTTTTTTTGAAGGTTTTACCTTTGTTAAAAATAATAAAACAAAAGCCAGCTTTCCCGGCATGTACAGCGTGCTCAGGAGCAGCAGAGGGCACTCACACTCTATGGTACACAGCCCGGGCTGCTCTGCAGCATGTTTGCATTTTCTGCAGCACTGTCAAGAGCTGTCAAGCCCTGTGCAAGCACAACTCTCTCCTCCGCTTCAAGAAAATTCCACAGAAATTTTATTCTAATTCCCTCTAAATTCTTGGTGTACTTAGGAAGAAAGTTAAGGGAAAAAAAGAAACCCCACCACAATTTCCTTGCTCAGACCTAGGAAACCTTTAACATGCACCTCCTAAGGGTCTCAGGGCCAAATCCTGTGGGTCTTAATCACACAGCAAAAGGTACCAATTCCTGAAGAGCTCCGCAACAGACAGAGGGAGCAGGATATGGCCATTAGGCAGCAGAGAAGCAAGGAACTAAAAATGCTTCTTAAATTGCCTAAAGCTGAGGCAAAAAATTTTTTTAAGCCATCAATAACATAATATCTAAATTAATGCCACTTGTGTTCCCTAATGTTGCATGATGGCTTGATTTCTGCTTTCACAAAGGAGTTCTCTCAGCATATTCCCTTTCTGACCCAGATAAAATAATTTCTTATTCTTCATCTTCTTCTGTAAGGTAATGGCACGGTGAAGAATGTGATGTGTGTGCTACAGATGGCACTGAAAGAATCCAAGAATTTAAAAATACAGTAAGTTTTACAGGAAAGGCTTCATAAGGTGGCTGTCTCCTCCTTGACATCACTATTCAGCTGGCTACTGGAATGGGACTAATTTAATTAAGAGAACAGCTCAGATAAAACACTTTTGTCAGATTCTCCAAGTCCTATTCACCTTGCTTGAGAACTCAAGCAAGTCTTCTCTTAAGCAGTCCAGTAATACACCTCCTGTCATGCCAGCTTAGCTGAGCATAGCAACAATAGGAGCAATTGGCACAAAGAAAACTACTGAAGTTAATGTAAAGATTATCATATTATTTTTCCAATGGTGACCCAACGGTCAAGGCAATTGCTGGCAAGAAATTGTTCGCTGTAGTCTTGATCTTTCACTCCTCGAAAGCTCCAGGTGAGATTTATTTGCAGGATTTGGTCCTGAAACCCTCACAGCTTGCCACTAGGTCATTTCCCCCCTCTGCTTTCCAAAGCATCTGAAATAAAAGCAGCTATTTCTAAGCAATAAACATCAGTGGTGGGTTTGGGTTTGTTTTTTGTGGTTTTTTTGCAGTGACCACTGCTATTGGGTTGTTTTGTTTTGTTTTTGTTTTTTATAAGAAGCATAAGCAGAACGGTGAGACCATAATACAATTAAAATACAAGCCAGGTTGTTAATTTGACTGTGCTCCAATCTCTCCTAGCACGAAACTTGATTTCCTAATAATAAATTTCTGTATCTGGTTTCAGTAAATAATCAAATACTGCAAATCCACTTTGCATTTTAAAAAAGAAGAGTGTATTTTTAAGGGAGGAGAAAAAGCTGGAGAAAATAAATTTGTGGCTAAGCAACACAGTTCTTCAGATCCCGACCAGAACCGCTATATTCAGTAAATGCTGGGGAGGTGGGTGACAGGGAAAGGCAGAGGAAGAAAGGGAGCCAAGAAGAAGAGGGTTAATAGAAGTTTTCCAATCTAAGATTCTCAAAGTAAACACATAAACAACAACAACAAAAAGCTTCTATCTGACCAAGGAAGAATGTTAGAAGGGTGTAATGCAGTCCCTGCAGCATTTCAAACTCTACTTCAAATTTAGGTCTCTTTCCACATAGCATGTTCATTGCTCACAGCAAAAATGGGTTCTTTTAAAGAGCATGTCCCTTTATCATCATAGAACCAGCAGTTTCAGATTTCATACTTGTGATCTGAATAGCTTGCAGGAATTTATATTCAGAACACAACTTTAGTGTATAAAACTGGAGGAAAATGTCAGACAATGTATTTGTGTATCGCCCAGCAATCTGAGATGGGACCGGTGCATTTTAGCTGTCCCAACATTGTTTAAAAAAAAAAAAAAAAGAAACTGTGCTTTGTAAACTGTTTGAGAAGTGGAAAGCGCAGCTCACCATTAACTGACTGTTTACTGCTTGATTGTTGAGTGACTGTTTCCTAAGGAAACATGCTGTCTGCAATCCTTCAGATTCACCTGTTAAAGCCTTCAGTGAAGAAATCACTGGTTTAGTAGATCTAAGTATGTGTATGTACAAACACTTGCACTACTCATTTACCCTGCTTAGCACTCCTAATTATACTTTCACCTGAGATCTGGATTTCCTTGGTTTGATAAATTATAAGGTAGTCTGCTCAAACGTCAGTCTTCCTCAGGCAGGAACTTTTGTGCAGTCGTGTCTACAGAGGGTTAGCGACACACTAAAACACACACAATGTTCTTGGCACTTTACAAGATTAAGCCGAGAACGTTTTTCTCATTCAAGACTCTTTAAAAGTCGTGATGACACCTTTTGCTTTCTTTTCCATACAAGGTATTTCAAAAAGAGACACATGATAGAGCGTTCAAGCCTTAGTGTTTCTTTTCTCATGGTTCAGAAAGGGCAAAATGTCAGCTTAGAGCAAGTCATCTCCATATCCCCTAAGCAGATCCAAAAATTGCTCCAGCACCTTGGCAGTTGTGTATTAATAAAACCAAATATGAACCCAGCTTTCCATTCTTTTTTTTTTTTTTTTTTTTTTTTTTTCTTTCCCTAGTCAGGCCTGGAGCCAATCTCATATAAACATCTCGGGGAAAAAACCACAAGTGTAAACAAAGACACCATACCCCTGAAACTGCAATGCAATCTTAAACAAGAGCCCCGAGTCTGCAGCCCTGATGGCCAGAAGAGACACTCTCAATCACAGAGAGGTCCAGGAAAGCAATGAGATCTCCTGCAACAAAAATACTTCCACCAACATGAATCTTGCTCTTGGATATTTCTCGCTGGTATATCAACTTTTTCAAGGTAGCACAGGAGCTAACTTAACTTGAATTTCCTGGCTTTTGAGAGATTACAGGCATTATTTACTCTTTCTTTTTTTACCTACCACATTTTTAATTAAATTAAATTCCCCATGCATGGTTAGCTATAAAGTGCATATTACTTACCTGCATCTTCAGATCTTTTACAGTCCCGTGGGTAAATCCATAATTAGTTGGTTTTGTAAAATGCATATTATTTACTTGACAGGCCAGAATGGCTCTAGAGGAACTGTCCTCATGTCTTGGTTAAGTGCATAATTAGGCAAGTTTTTAAAACCCCTATTATATATCCCACATCGAAGCCATTGCACTCTATTTGTTAAATATTCATTCTTTTTTTTAAAAAAAAAAAAAAGTATTATTTACTCAATTGGCCAAGACAGCATGTAATTATGTATTTGGGATGTGTGCAATGCATAATAAAAAGTACTCGTGAAATTGTATGGAAAAAATTACTTTGCACCATTAGGGCTTTTTAAGCCACCATGTCCTTACCACTTCCACCATTTCCTCTTAAAATACCAAATATGTTCAGAAGAACAACTATTTAATGAAAAAAGTGTTCAACCAACCACTACTTAATGGGATACTTATACATTTACCTAAACTTTCGGACTCATTTCCTATATAAAGGGAGTATTTGTGCTCTTTTCCAAGGACAGAGCTATTTAATAACATTAAAGTAAAACTTTATTTTACACTCCTACTTCCTTAGTCCTTTGGGACAGATTCTGGCTAACATAAATGCATGTTGTTCCACTGAAGAAGGGAGTGGCATGTTAATCAGCAAAGCAGAGGGTCTGAATCACCATGTCCTAGAAATCATGCACTATTACTTTCCAGTGGATATTTCAAAGTGTAAAGGTTAGGAGACTGACAAGTGCCTGTGAGTATGTTCATATCATTACAATGGAGACCTTTCAGGGTGAACATTTCCGTGAAAAAAATCCTACAGAAAGCCAATGTATCATTTTCATGCAACTCTGAGTTCTTACGGAGGATACAGGTTGTGCACAGGCTTTGAGGACTCTGAACGGGGATGCGCATCACACAATTTCATTAGTGACAGACCAAAAGTATGAAGTAGTAATTCACACAGCAGTAATTCCAGACAACTGCCCAAGTATGATTGACCCCCACTGAGTCTATTAAAAATCTGGACACACACTGTGCATTGCTACATATTGTGGAACAGATTCATATAGGTACTGAAACACCAGTTCCTATTGAGTTTACTAAGTGAGATACCCAGGTAACTGAAGAGCTGTACCCTTGTGCATTTGGGCTCTCAGTCTACCAATGGAGCCTTTATGAAGCTGAAGTTATTGGACATCAGGTTATCAGCAGCAAGATGAAATCTGGAGATTTGAAACTATCAACATAAGGTTAATGTTAAACAATCAGAGCCAAGTTTGACCTCCCTGATCTTCTATCATGCTTAGTGCTGCTAAACTGAATGAGAATGACGTGAAGTTTAGTAACTTGCAATGTGACAGCTGTTCAGAAAGGGTGATTAACATTGGCTTCTTCCTGAGTAGAAACGGCATCCTACTAAGTATCTGGTGTTCATTTTCTGGGGGCAGTTAAATAAGAATTCACTCCCCCATTCACACTCATCTCCCAGCCTTTCCCCACAACACTGCTATTCCCCTCATTTCAGACAACACACCAAGACAGCTCTGTAGCTCCTCAGTCCCATGGCCAGGTGTACAGCGAGACAGAAGCTATAATGCTATGTCCTGGGGGGGTGGGCACCTCCTCCAAATCACAGCTCAACACTAAAAGCAACTAAAACAACAATATGTCCCGTCACACAGTCCAGGTCCGGCAAGAAAGCACCAGCTCCCCTCAAAACCTTGTTCACACTCATTTGAGTTCATTCCTTCCCCTGAGTACTGCACCAAGGCCAAGCTACAAACCAAAAGCATGATGTATTGCATAAAGAACTTGCCATAAGTAGAATATGACTCCTTTCTGGAATCTGCTCAAGTTACGGGCACACAATCAAATGCAATCAAGGCACAGCAGCTAAACAAGTTAGCACCTGTCAGCTGGGCCTCTAAACCTACCTCTGGAAGTGCCTTTATGATCCACCCAGAAGCATATTATGGAAAGGGTCATGCAGTGAAAGATGCTGCCTTCACCCCTGGTTTGTTTGGCTGTTCACCACCCCTCTGCTGTGAGTTGCCACCTTCAAGTTTCAGCTGGCAAATCCAAATCTGTAAGTGCTCTCATTTGCTTAACTGAAGAAAAAAAAAAAAAAAAAGAGGGGGAAAAAATCAGATGGCTTAATTAAAACAGATCTCAAAACTAAGTTGGCTGCACTAGCACTGAAGTGTAGAAGGACTGATTGAATCTTTTGTTCTCCTCAGGCAGCTGGTTAAGTTAGTTAGGGTGATAACCTCTAGGACATCAGTAGTAACAAATAGTTGGGAGGAAATTAAACCACTTTTGCAACACTCCTCTGGAATAGCTCCAGCCCACCCTGGCTGCAAAGGAAAACACGCTACCTTAAATCCCAGGGGAAAGGGTCTCAATGTCAGTCAGTATTCTCAATAAATATGAAAAAGAACATGCAAGGCAAAAGCACAGGTTCCTTAAACAAAGACTATGATTAATTTTAAACAATGTTGTCCAGTCATATTGATCATGATAGCCACTTACATTTACTATAAATCTACCAGAGTTTTCCCGTTTTGTTTCTTTACTTCAATATCAAAAACAAGAACTGTGTCCCACAGTCGGCTAGATATTTCCTGAAATAACACGAGTGGTGGCTATTTTACCCAGCAGGTTCCTTTATCACCACGGAGCAGGAAAGTTGAAAGGCTTTGTGTCTGAAATGTAATTAGCTTGTGGGAGTACGGTCATAATGAAGGTAAAATTTACATTATTGCAGGCATGCTCTTTCAAACAGGAGTAAAAAGTGAATTCCAAGGCATGTATTTGGGGGGCTTATTCAATCAACGTCCTCAGAGTTCCTATGCATCTGTTGAAGGGAAGTGAGGCAAGTGGAAATTTAGATCAGGTTTCTCTGTGAAAGCTTTTAAGACCTCAGAAGAAGAAATGGATCATGAAAAATTACTACCACCACTGGGCCTGAGAGCCATTTCAGTCCCATTCAGGATTCCCCCAGATCAACAGAGGAGAAGCTCTTCCTTAGAAGTAGATGTAGAGGTTTACAAACCCCTTCAAAGCACAAAAAGTAGCTACCCTTCTTCATTAAAACCCAAAAGGTTTAATTTTCTAAGCTAAATTCTCTCAGTAAATACATTTGTAGAGCAAGCTTCAAACACACAGAAATGCAACACACTTTTACCCTCTTCTATTCATTTCTGAAAGACTGAAATGCAAGAAAACAGAGCATTTAGGACACACTTAGGCCATGATCTCCTGTTGGTCCAGGGGAGAAAAAAAAAAGGAGGGGAAAAAAAAAACAGAAAAAGAAAAAAGAAATAGCAGTTTGTTCCAGGGAACTATAGTTTTCTCTGTAAACAATTTACAACCCCATGTGACAGACATAACGCTTATCAACCCATGTTGGGGCATGATATATATTAACAGCAGTAAAGTCCTGCCTCCCAGATCCCTGGGATCTTTCTTTTTCAGATGCTTTTGAACTTGTTGACCCCCACAAAATTCCCAGGAAAACAAATAGCCTTTTCTCAAACCAAGTATTTTGTAATGAGGTTCTCCGCCTAGAGATGGAGATAGCATCTTCTCCAAGATAGCATCTTTCCAGGAAAAGGGAGGGAAGTGGGAAATTCTCCTTCATTCATATAACCTCTTAGCAGGAGCAAAATAATATACTGTAACAACAGCAGATTTAGGAACTGCGTGTTCCTAAATATATACAGATATATAGAATCATATGGTAGGAAGGGACCCTGAGACATAAAGGTCATTTTCCCTTCGAAAACAAGTTACGTCCTTTCTACCAGATGTTTGTCTACCCAGTTCCAAGCAAGACAGTAAGAGACTCCAGCAACCTACTCCAGTGATGCTATAACCTCCCTGGACAGGAAGGTTTTTTAAAATCCAGCCTGAATCTTGCTACTTTCAGTTCAGTCCCATTGCTTAGTCCACCACAGAGAGGGAGGGCAGACTTTTACATATATGAAAAGAACAGTCATATTCCCTTCCAGACATCAGTGCCTCAGGCTCAGTAACCCATTTCTTTTAATCTTTGTGGGCCACATTTTATGGGGTTCTAATTATCCTTCTTGTTCTCCTCTAAACTGTGTCCGACTGATCCAAATCTTTGCCAAATTACGTTGCCCCAAATAGGATGAAAGGCTCCAGCTGGGACCTTATTAGAAATGAAAAATCAATGCAACTTCTTGCAAATGTTCCCCAAGAGCTGGTACCCAGGTACTAAAACTAAAGAGGGATATAAACAAGGTTCTTTCTACAAAAGACTGTGTTAAACATGTTGCTGTGCTGTCCCAAAAACCGATAGGGGACTGAAGAGTGGTCCTTGCTGGAGTGACACAGCTGGCACTGACATGACTCCCGTCATGTTCTCATATTCCCTGCTCCCCCTCTCCTACCACCAGCAGCCATATACCCAGTGAAAAGGGAACAAGAATACACCTTTTCATATCTGTGTGTCTAGATGTCCTAACCTTGTCCAGCAAGAAGTGGGTCAGAGCACTAGATGCAAGAGAGGTCTAAGTTAAGCAGAAACAAGTCTGTCTATAATAGTGCTTTAATGCAGCAAATAAACAAAAATACTCCAACTGGTTACAGAAAAATCTGCAACAAATGTAGGGAAAGTTAATAGCTACAATTTAGCCAAAAAGATACAAATACTGTATCTGCATCCCTGTTCTCTATACTGATGCTAATTTTATTTTAATATCATGTTATCTTCTGGGAACAATGTTACTGTTGGGCCAGCTGGTTTTAGATAGAAAAGTCAATCAAGATGAGGAAGAGGGAACACGTTTTCTTTCCATCCCCTTTTGCAGATAGGAATAATTTCAAAACTGTTTGAAAAGTGTGACTGTTTTACTGGTTTTGGCAGTTGCCAATTATGCCAATGCCTCTCCCCACCTTGTCACGTTCAGGAATTATGACTATATGGGCTATACCTCTGCTGCTTACAGCCATTAACTATGAGAAGATTATGGCTGTCCTTTGAAGTGCCATCAGTGACCTTTCCATAAGCTAGCCAAAGCTATTTTTTCAGGCTGTCTGCAGACTCAGGCAGTCTCTTTGCAACCATTCACATGTGGCTCCTAGGGGCAGAGCCTGTTATTTGAAAAGTTTTCTTTGTGATCACGGAGACGGTGAGTATGTGTTCATATACAGATGTATGAGACATACTGGATTCTGAGGGTGTTCATGAACTGCACTATAGAAAAGTCAGCACAGATGCAAAAATACATGAATTTCCAGGGAATAGACTAGATAATCTGAAAGACATGCTGGTAGTAATAACAGCAGTGAAAGGTGTTTTACTGCTAAACAGGGAAATTGGTGCATGTTCTCTGAAAAGTACAGTGAATTAGCATCACGCTGTAACCTAATGTAGCAAACTGTGGTCACTCACAGTTAACGTCACAGGATCATCCCTTGTTTCTGACAGAACGATACCTGTTTCACAGATGAAAAGTTCCTCTCCCGATCCACAAGCATTGCTTAAGCCTCTGGATACAACTCGTGTTGAACGTACAATGAACAATTACGGATAACTGGTGACCAAATGATACTACAATAAGTATAGAAATAAAATGCCGTGGTCAACATATTGGAGTTTGATATTTTTTGTCGTCACCCTATCCAATTAATTTAGAACTATTTCTTAATGAGTGGACTGACAAACTGGTATTATTATATCCTTTGAAGTAAAAGTAGGTCTCAATCTGCCTATTTTATTTTTATTTTTTCCTTTTCCTTAAATCAGCAAATCCGCTACATAGCTTCTTGCTGATTTTAAGAGGCATATGGTTCTTAATCCAGCGGTGTATGAATTATGGCAGTAAATGGCTTTGAAAGTGCCTCGAAAGCAAAAATATGGAAATTTCCCCCCCAAGAGACTAGGATGAGCAGTCATTATTTTTGCGATTGCAGAGAACACTGCCCAAGTGTTCCAAGACTGTGTGTGTGTAATTGTTTGTCTCTTTCTCGCTTTGAAGTATTTTTTTTTTTTAAACTGTAAAACCTCAGACACACTCAAGGACAGCTTCCACAGCTTGGTCAAGAACACTAGCATATCTACATATTCACTAAGTCATAAATCTTCTATACTTTGGCTATGCATATATGACACATGACCCTTATTTCTCCCTTGTGGTTGCACTTTGAGAGACAATAGAGGTCCACTAAAGCACACAGCTTCCCTCTTAGGTAATATTTCATATGTATCTCTTTACAACTACAAACACATCAAGGTAACTGAGCTGCAGTCTGGGAGGGGAGTTTAACCATAATTGTCTTAAATTGTCTAATTTGGATAAAATGAGCAAGAAAATTCCCTCAGCTATTTGTTAGTATAATAATGTCATCTATATGTTTCTTGACTTGTGGTATTCTGTTTTGTAAAGGGGAATGAACTATACTCTGAATCCTTTGGATATTTGGTTCGATCTGTCTGTCAGACATTAATTAGTTTCATAGCAATCTCTCACTGCTGTCTTGTGGAAAGACAGCAAGACTGAAAAATAAGCCAGGATGACAAAGGGAGAGCTTGACTTGCTTCTGACCAAAGAAATCTGTCATTAAGAAAAGGTTCAGAACTCAGATCTGAAGCTCCTTTGCCTGCCTTGTGGGAGTACAGATGACTGGATTAAAACATTAACACGTTATTATACACAAAATAATCTTTTCAAAGAATGGTCTATTTGCTCATTTATTTCTATGTACATAAACAACTGTAGAGAGGGAGATTTTCAGAGCAGAGCTCTGGAACTCAACCATGCGACTCTCTCTAATGACAGTGGCTGTTAGGCAGCCAAAACGCCGAATGAGGTTTCCAAATTAACCTTAAAATAACATTATGGAGGCCTCAATAGCAGCTCTGCAGTTAAATCCATATTAAAATTTGCACTTGGAGCATCGCTAATGTCCCAGGATTTCCTACTCAAATTACTCTGCATCATCTCCCTATTTTACATACCAAGGTCTAATTCTCTGCTTCGTAACAGCATTTTTTAAAGCTTTTACAAAGCATATTTGCAGCACCAGCAGAAAAGTGCTACAACAGAGCGAGAGTCATGTCCTAACTCTCCAGGAGACAAGGGAAGTTAGCGGTGTCCCTGCTAGTTAGCGGTGTCCCTGCTCACTGCAGGGGGGTTGGACTAGATGACCTCTAGGGGTCCCTTCCAACCCAAAACATTCTATGATTCTATGATTCTATGAATTTCTTCACGTATATTTAAATATATTAACTTTCACTCAAAAAGAAATTTTAACCTGTCCTAGTCAGAAACCTGGAGCTCAGACTCTCAGCTTGTGTCGGGTAATAGTGGTAAAGAATCACGTGCCCTAAGTCACACATGCATTTTTGTAGATATTTTAAAGATAGGCTTCTTGATATATTTTTTTAACATAAATTAATCTCTCTTTCATCTTTACTTTTCTCCAGTTCCAGCAGACAAGGTCAACATTTAGTTCAAGATAGTGCATTCCCTTTGCAGCAGCACCCAGCCTTCTCCTCAGTGCCCCCTCTGAATTTCAGCACTGAAGTGGAAAGTGGCTCCCCACATTTGTGCCTCTGTACATAAGGATCACTTCAAATATCACAAAATGTGGGATTTTTCCAAATCTGTACCATTTTCCTAACACTTTCCTCCTATACCAAACCCTTCTCCATAAAGCTCTACCCTAACTATCTCCCACTCACTACTACCACCGCAAACCTGTCCCCAGTGGCTTGTGTCTGTCCATGTGTGTGACCCACCAAACTGTCCATACCCTTCTTTCTAGGGCACCAGCCTGTACTTGCCTCCCAATGTCATCACTGCCTCGGTTGCCCTGGCACTCCAAACCTGTGGAAAGTTCAACTTCCATCTATGCCACATGCTGCTACACTGTTTTTTCAACCACCAGGTGATCCCTTCCTTCCAGACCTTATCCCTCATAGGTTCCTGAACCTCTGAAAATAAAGCAATTTTGGTTAAATTGTGAAATACAGACACTGGAGTTTTAAAATGCCGATTGACAGATTGTGTTTTCACATAAAAAAATATATATCAGGCTTACATTAGAACACTAGTTTGTGGAAGTAGGCATGATGATAAATTCCTGGTTTATTTAAAAAATAAAAGAAGGGGGGGGCGCAGGAAAAATGAGAGGAACTAACCTGATCAAGTCTTCTCTGAGGCATTTCATCCCCAGGGTATTTTAAAGAACAAGTAGCAAGACCAGGGCTTTCTCAATCAACTGCAGAAAAAAAAGTGAAATGGCCTGGCAGCACACAGCCTGAAATACATCCCTCCAAAGGACTCAGCAGGGAACAGGTCTGTCACCTTATTCCCCCTCCAAAAAAAAGAAAAAGGAGAAAAATTGGCTTGCTCAAAACATGGGAGCAGAGTCAAGATCACTGATTCTTTCTTTTTGCTTAAAACAATTCAGGAAAGGGTTGTGTAGCCATCTAACATTGTTTGGAGTCCGGGCTGGCAGCTACTGAAGGGAAGGGGCAATGCCTGTTGGCTGTATGGACGTCACCTGCTGTCCATCAACATGCCGATGCCTGGAGGAAGGCTGCTCAATAGCCCATGAGCCTTATGAAACAACTGATGGATACACAGTTTTTTAATAGTTAATCAAATTCCAAACCTTTTTAAATTTAGCATGTTACTGGTGCCTGCCCACTGAGAAGATAGAAATGATAGTGACACCAAACCGAATTTTCCATCGACTCTTATCTTACTATCTGCTGCTAAAGCCACAGTAGGCAAACCAATACGCTTACAAAAAAACTACCGGATAAATCAGCAAATGATTTGTAAGGTAGACGTAGATAATGCAGTGTGTCAGCGTAGCTTATCCTAGGCATCCAGAGTGAAATACACTGTCCTGGCAGACATGCAAATAATGATAGTAAAATAGCCAAACTGGAAACATCGTAGTGAAGAGTTGGGCATTTGTGCTGTCAGATCCAGGGCAGAAAGGACACTTCATGTGTAAGGGCTACATCCCTAACCAGATGAAATGTTGGACAAAAGTGGACAAAAGCAACAAGATTCTTCAAGGTGAATGGTTGAGTTAGAAGACCTTCCTCATGTCTCACCAAAGAGATCTGTTAAAAGCCTACAACAGTTTTGAAACACTCATTAAAGGCTGCTTGCTATCCTACAAATTCCTTGTATAAGTATTCCTAATTCTCCAACATAATCCTGCAATGAATCCCATAAGCCTTTCATTTTAACCTTAGCTGCCGAATGATGGAACATGCCAGATCCCATATTCACTTTTCATAGTGTCTTATTCAGATTCCAACAATTTCAACATCAGTTCCTCTGAGCTCCAATGGATTCTGATGAGACATTTTAAGGCAGCTTGCAGCAAGGCAGCCACACCAACAACTTCGAGTGCCTCATGCCATTTACACATACGCGCATTTTAGCTTACCACAAAACAGAGATGAATCAACTGGGGAAGAGCTTCCTTGTTGGGAGAAGGAGGCTAGCCCTTCCTTCAAAATATATTCAGGCCACCCCCTGAATCCTAATCTAAATCAGGCTTGGGGGACAGGGGTGATGGGTGTTTTTGAGAACTCTTAGTTTCATTCTAGCTAAATACACTATGGAAAAAAATCCCTTTACTTCATTTATTTCCAGTGCCTCTTCCTCAAATGAAATTTAAATCCCGAGTATTTAGAAAAAAGTCAGACAACTGCAGAGCAGCTACAATTTTTTAAAGGGAATGCTTAAAGAGAGGTTCCTAAATCCATACATTTCAGCTGAGCCTTGCATTCACTCCTGGGCCAAACCACATCAGACCACATTTCAGAGGGTCATCTTCTGATACTGCCAACCCATGAGGTCCAGTAGGAATACCAGAACTGTAGGAAAGGCAAGTTACATTAGTCTTTCCAAATCTCCAGCACGGTCTGGGTAAAGACACATAAAATCTCTTCATGGTCTGGGTAAAGATACATTCAATTTCATCCAAACCAGTTCACACATTTTCTTAATATGTGCTTGTGTCAAAATGTTTCAGTTGTCAGAATATTCACCTCTGAGCCTGAGCATGTAAGTACAAGTCCACACATTAGTTTATCCATCAATATGTTGTCTGTATTTTTGTCTATGCATTCCTAAAGTGCCCATCACCCTGATGCATAGGTGCCAGTTCAAATTCTCACCCCATATTAGTTTGACAGCACTTGTCATCAGGGAAGGCAGAGCTGTTCTGTACTTCAACTAAAATACAAACTCATGGCTACTTCTGTCCATCTCTGATAGCTACTGAGGTGGAAGCTGGTGGCTCCACTTTGAGAGGAGCAGCAGGTATAATCCCGTGTTCAGGTCAGTGTTCCCTTCTCCAATAAAACAGGTTATAAATACCAAACCTGGACAAAAACTTTCCTCATTGCAGATTGGCAGATGGTTCACATGGCGAGCTTGCTATGAAGGTCTTAGGGAGACTATTTAGCATGAGAGAAACAACATATATAAACACAATCTATGCTGTTCTTTATCCTACACAAATCCTAAGCAAGGAGCACACTTTCTTTACAGAAAAGTCTATCCTCGTGTTCAGACAGCATCTAGAAGAGATATAAAATATCAGCTCCTATAGCATCAGCACCATTTTAATGGCTGAGTGCAGAATTAAAAAACAGGCTTCGCTTCCAGGTGCAGACAGATGTCTGATGTGAAGATATTGGCTGTCTCTTACCAAAAATGACAGGTATTTTTGGTAAGACTTTTCTCAACAGATGGCAAAACTTGGGTCCTACTGATTGTAGCGGGCATTCAGTGCACAGCAGAATCAGGCCGAAAGCATGGGTCTGAACACCAGGTTTCATCCACATTGTTAAGAAAAGGTGTTGCTGTGAAAAGGATGTTCAGACACTAAGCATCAGATTCAGAAAAAAAAAAAAGACCAACAAACCTCTACAGTATATTGTGATGTTTTCTTTTGTATACTGTATCAATGACTGTGTGGTATGCTCACTGAAAAACCAGCCCTTGGTAATTGTCAGGGAACTTCATTCTGAGTGCAGGCTCTACTGGAAATTAATTGCTTCAGTGCAATCTGAACCACATCATAAATGTCATGTAGAAGTTGCAGGGAGTGAGGAGGCAATGACAGCTCTATCCGCACTGTTTCATTTAAAGGTGGGTAAAACACACTGCGACAGAAGTGCTCTTCATCAATAATTTAGTCCGCAGTGTAAAGCCAAGCCTTGCCAAAGATGCCAGGGGAGCAGCTACCTCCCTGGTTTTAATGACACCAGCAGGGAGGGGTTGAGGGGCCAGCTCAAATCAACATTCATTGCGCATCTGGGCATGTCGGCAGATGAAGATATCTAGGACTGAGCTGACAGGACAAAGGGTTGAAAAAAGAAGTGTAACCTAGAAAACCTTTACTTTGAATTCTTTGTATAAATTCAAGGGGGATGACAGTTCCTAAGGTCATCTTACATAATAAAACTACAGTGATCTACATAGAGAATTTTAACTCTTTCCAACACATAATCAAAGTAACCGCAAGTTAAGTTTATATTATTCACTTTATGAATGTAAAATGCAGAATCCTTAATTCTCTGAAAAGAACTATTTTAATGAGCAGAATGTTAACATTTATATGCCTGACTTCATCATAATAACCCTAATTATAGTACCACAGAAGCCCCACTGTACTGGAGGGTCACTGGAGTTCCTATTATAACCCTTATCTTAGGGGAGTTTAATATCTTTGCCATTTTGCAGTGTATCAGCTGAAACTTGCCATGCAGGTTAGTACTGTTTCACTCCTCCTTAAAATTATTGTTTTATAGCAGTTTATTTTGGTTCTTAAACAGCTTCTGCTTGCCAAAAATAAGAGGTTTTACTGCTTTTATGACTGTCTCTACACAAAAGCACATCTACTCGCTCTGAAGAGAATATGACGTTCAGGTGCAAGGAGACTGAGACATCATCATACCAAACTACCATATTCTCACCCTAGGAGGTTACAAAGCCTTGTAGTTACAACATGGTTGAAGCTATCCCTGTTTGTGGTATCACTGCAATTCTGGCAGAGCTTTTAGGCAGTAATCTTACATTCTAGGTTATACATTGGACGCCTATGTTTTGGCTGAACGGGTGATGACTCATGTAATCTTTACACAGTGGGATGTAATACCAAAGCGGTGGAAAACAAATGGGGGCAGACGGCCTCGATCTTAGTGATGCATTAGTTACAGGTTATAAAACATCAAAGCATTCAGCTGCCATCGGAATCTGTAAAGCAAATTCCTTTCGTCCAGACAAGAGCAGCATCAAAACCCAACCACTTCCACCTCTAATGTAGCCAGCGAACTTTTTTCCATCAATTTTTGCCTCTGCGATAGTAATAATCCCCACCTCTGGCAAGTTAAGACTAAATTATTTAACATCACAGTACCTAGAGCTATAGCTGAAGGCTATTGAAAGGATGTAATTGGTTTTTCCTTGTCCAATAAAACTATGTAATTAATTTGCTTCTTATTTTCTACTCACAGATCCTTTTTGATGAAACGTTAGGTGCTTTCCATGATCTTCAAAAGCCCTAAGTAATCTAGACCACACCAGAGCTACACTCACAACATAAGCTTCATCCATGATAACTTCATTGAGGACTACTGCAGGTTTTACTCCCAATGGGGGTCATATGGAAAGGTGACAAACAAAGGAGTCAGGGGAAGACAGTAGGTGGCATCTCTCCAAATTGCATCTGACATTTCACTTTCATTTTCCTAGCCATCAGAAGGTACAAAGTGAGTAATCCAGTTCCTAATAATAATGTTAAAATGCTAATGGCACCAGAAGAGCCCTCTGAAAGTACTGCAGAAGAGCTATAACATTTACATTCTGGAAAAGTTAAACAGTGCACGTAGACAAATCATCACTGACTCAGGTAATGATTTCCAAGAGGGAACTTGAACAAGAGTAGGTCATAATAGTTATATTTGTTGTCTGTGAATAGAAAAAAAAATGTAATCCTTCCTATGTCCATCCTCAGAAAGGAAGACACTTGTGCTTATTCCACCCTGCTGTGGCCTCCTCTGGAGGCCTGGCTTTTCATTAGGGAAGATGCAGTGATGTTAGATGCACTAGGAATAGCATCCCAAGATAAAAGTCTTCCAGACAACTGATATATATTTTCTCTCCACATAGCATCATAGGCTCTAGCCCACTGCAAGCTGCCAAACCAAATCCCATATTGTCACAGCATGCCCTGTACCAATTGTCACCAGGAGGAACCCATCCTTCCACACTCTTGTTACTTGCTCCCCAGTGCCAGGAGAATAGATGATGCTACATGGTCAGTGGTTCTTCTCAGTGCTACTGTTTATGCTGATGGATTACAAGGAAAGATTATAATTATCTGAAAAGCAGATCAGGAGTTTGGCTCACTCTCTAAACACTTCCAAATTACATTGTTCACTGTAAATGTGAGATTTACTAGAAAGGTCATTCAAAAGCCTATTCCAGTGTTGTTTCTTTGCTTGGTACCTCACTTTTGGGAAGAAGCCTGAATTTTAAAGTAATAGAAAACTGAAGCTGCACTTCTTTCCCTGCTGAATTGCAGAAAACCAGGAGCCCTAATTATAATAATAAACTCAGATAATAATAGAAGCCTGCACTACTAATGTACATGCAGACAAATTAAAATAAGGCTAGAAAAGGATAAGCATAAAGGCGTATGTGGCAGACTTTTCTTCCAACGTTCCAGGCTAAGCAGAGCAATTTAACAAACATAGGGAACAGAACAATATCATTTCAAAAAAGCAAAAGAGTCATCCACACCCATAAACACAGCTCTTAGGTGTGTTTTTAAGGAGCAACTCTTTTCCACCGTGCCTTGCCATAAACATTTACACCTCGTGCAAAGCAAGGCTGTGTCGCTGGGATGTAAGGGCAGTGAGTCGTCTAAGCAGGTGTAAGCAACTTCTCAATAGGCAAAGCGGCAGAGGTTCAGGACCTCTTAACTGCAGCAGTCAAGTGCATTAACTTGTTTAATTTTAAATGGCTATTGCCAGACTCCCAGCTGGTGCAGCCTGGCACAGCTCCACGGATTTCAGTAGAGCTACTACAACTGACACTAGCTGGGGATCTGGCCCAGTTTCTCAATTTGCCAAAAAGACAGCAGCTCTTAGGGCACACTCCTGTCCTAGGCAAATTGTCATAACACGCCAGGCTTCAAAAGTTACAGAGGTGTGACAATTCACACCAGACACACATCTGCATCTTGACTCTCTTTCTTACATCCACTGCAAGATTCCTCCAGAAGTACATCATTATGTACCATGAGTGCCGAACCCCAAAATGAGACACCTTCCCTTGAGGCAACAAAATAATTAGGCTAAGTTAGAAATTCTAACTTGAAAAAAAGAAAATATAATTTCTCCAATGTTCTGTGTGCAAAAAAGAACTGCAAAAGCAGAACAAAAAGCCTAGAGGACAAGACATCAGAAAGGGCTGGAGAGTTGGGAATGCCTACAGTTTTCACACAGAAACTAGTTCAGCTCTGCTCCTGTTTCCTCCATCTGTGAAATGGGTCTAGGGAACACTCACCTCCTAGGAGTGCTGCAAGCACCAAGCAGCACTCTGAATGCACCATCGTTTTATTAGTAGAATTTTGATAGGTCAAAGAATAGTAAATATCTAACAAAAGAGACTATCCCAGTAAAAGTGACATTGCATGCAGTTAAAGTGCTGAAAACAGTTATTTCATATGGCGTGAAAATCAGCAATTTTATTAAGAGATTACTGTGAAATAGCAGAAATACACAATAGTGGTACTTCTAATAAAAAAAAGAAAGAAAAAAAAATGGAAGTCTGAATCCTCCCCCCAACCAAATGCCCATCATGCAGCCCAATAGGCTTAATCTGCCATAAAGCCAAATACTTCCCAGAGGAGGCGATCGTTAGTTTGAACATTAATTTCCCTTCCCCTCTTCTTGTGTATCCATTAAGTGGAATAACAAGAAATGTTCACGGCCATAAGGTGTGCTTGATGGCAAGGAGTAAAAGAAAATGTGCAATTAAAAGATGTAAATGATAAACTGCATAACTTCTCAGCTGCCTTGACCAGTATGTGGGACTTCTGGGACATGCGCATTTTCTTCTCCTGTGTTGAGGTCAGTGAACTGCAGAGACCCAAGGATGGAAAAAGTTGGAGGGGAAGAGAGAAGTTATTAATGTTCCATCTTTTTCTTGTTCACTTAGATTTGCAAAACATGTTTCTTGAATGAGTTTGAAGCCCAACATATAAAAAGCTGACTATTTATATATTTGATTCTTTAAAAGCAATTAGGAATACAAAGCAGATGGTACAGCATTGTAGATTTCCCTTTTCATATTGCTTAAACACTAGAGATCAATAAGTCTAATATAAACAGATGATTTCCATAGCAGGGTTTATAATTAGCTGGCACTGAATGTGTCCAAACTCTAAAATAATTAGCAGAAGCATGTGGCACACCATTAAAACCTTGTGGCTTGTCTGCATTTACATTTATAATTATTAAAGTTAATTATGATGCTTGTGGTGTGGTTCCAAGCTCCTTTACAACTTAGATTAAATATTTTTTCAGTCTTACTTTTTCTTTCAGCCCACCAAATGCCAGCACTTTCAACAAACTTCATTTCATCAAAAATAAAAAAATGGGGTTTATTTTTATAGGAATGACCTGAATATTTTCCTAACTAACAGTGTTGTTTTTCTAAAGGGACATGACACAGGAATTGAGTAACTCATCATTTTGGGGAAAAAAAAAATCCTGATTAGAGGTAATAATTTTAAAGTTGTCAAAGAAAACCAATATACTTAAGCCTGATGTACTGTTTTAACTAAAATCCAGACAAAGATATACCATTTAGTTAAGCAGAATATCTCAATGACATTCAAGACCTTACAGCGAAGTAAACCTTACTTTTATGTGCTCTGATCCTGGACATATCACAGTGAAAAAGGCAGCACAACTGGATAAAAACATCATATATTGGCCAAGGACTTTTGAAGGTCTGATTGAGTTTACATGTCTCTTCCTACAACCTTAGCTATGGAAAGCTGCAGGCAATCTATCTGGTCACTTATGAAAATTATTCTCACAAACATTCGCCATTAAAACATTCTGTGACACATCTAGAACCCCAAAGAAGTTGCAATGTTTGCATAATGTCTTTTTTCAATTATTCATGTCTCTGAAATTTTCTTTTCTTTAGTGTAAACAAAGCTAAATTCGATGCTGCCCTCCAAATGTCGTTGAGTCAAATAGGATGGATGCCCTATCGAACAGCAACCCTCTGGAAGATGATGCTTCTGGATCCCATAATTCAGGAACACCATCTTCTCACCCAGATGCAAGAAGTGCTCTACTGGTTAGGCAAGTAAAAATAAATTTAATCTACCAGTTTGCCTTCTGATGCAAATCATTTCATACTGTAAGATTATGAAAGCATAACTGCTGACCACAGCTTTGAAGAGAATAGCGACTGTTCTATCAAGCATCAATTTACCCATATGAAATTCCCCATCATGGTCTTTATCCTTCTGTTCTGCCAAAGGTTTGACATAGTTCAGCTTCCCAGATGAGTGATTATATCATAGACTTTCGTACTGTAACATGTGGTATGAAATGTCCATTCTTGAGGTGGTTCAATTTTAGAGGTGCCTGGCAAGAACTTAACATTTTTCCAGCCAGTTCTCCCCTGAAAACTGTGCAGTGAAAGGCATACCTTCTCTACTCTCTCCTCAAGTTTAACCACTGCAGAGGAAGTCATGCAGATAAAAGTTTGTGTAGCAGAAAATGCCACAAGCACCAAATACCAGCAGTGGGAATCATTCTGACACAACATTCCCAGAGAGAGCAAAACCTAATCTTTTGCATACAAGTTACATGATTTTGATCAGCTGCTGGAGTTTACTTGATACAGCAGGATACCTGAGGACAGGGTAAGATAGTATAAGTTTAAGTTGTGGGGTCTTTTCAATAAAAGGAAATAAATTATTTCACAGAAGTCAGAGAGAATTAAGGTTAGCTTTTACAGAAACCGAGTCTTCCACCTTCCAGGTGCTAAGTATTTCATATGCGCAAGTACTCCCATTTCTGAAATCACAAAGAATACCTGGTTTCTACTAAAGAGAAGCCTTCCCCCCTTTTTTAATGCATTTCTGTTCTTTATATAACATGTCCATCATGAACTTCTTGGCCCTCATTCTTGTTTCCTCTGGCTCAGGCCAGACCTGGAGATGTCTGGAATGTGACAAGGCAGTATTAGCCTGCCAACTATATTCTGTTAGCAAATTTATTTTCTTCTCCTAGACTGATGATAAAAATGTCATGGTGTGATGCTTTAGCAGGCCCAAGAGCTGCCCACCTACAGCTGCAGGGCTTGAAGAGAGCTCGGAGCCAAGAACGCCATAAGGAGAGCAGACAGCAACTCCACCAACTTTGCTCCTTCTGCATTGCTTATTCTCCTGCTAAATGATGCAATGTGACCCCCTCAGGGATTCCAAGTCTGATCATGTTTTTCTCACTATTTTTTCTTTCCTACTTCCTCCTTCTCCTTGACTAAAGCAGCCCAAACTGCTGAATTTTTCATGAAAGAGATAATATCATTGTACATAAGATAATGGCATTCAAATACATCCATCTGCTTGTTAGCTCTGACTACATCAATTGTGTTTCTTCTGAAAGAATATTTACCAAAAAGCAGGGGGGGTGGGAAGAAAAAAAGGTTCTCTTTTGTGGTATAAAATATGCACATTTTCATAACTGAAATACAGAATCCCTTTTACATACTTTAGATAAGAGAATATAATGAACTGAGAAATTAAGAAAAGCACCCTTGAGGTCTTGCCAGGACAAAAGTATTTCCTCCTTCCAATATTTCATTAAAAATCTAGACAGGTTTTACACTAAAACACTGTTGATATTTTTTTTTTCTTTCAGTAAACAATATCTTGTTTCAGAGATGAAATACTGCATGCCAATGATTGGGTTTTTTACTAGCCTAAAAGTTTTCAAACATGGTCTAGAGGATTACTCCTAAGGCATCCAGTCTATCTTTCTTTCCCATAAAAACTGCCCAACCTAGAGTAATGCAATTTATCATTTTATTCTTTTGGCTATTCCAAAAACACAGAGTAAGACCGTAAAATATGTGATATCCAATTACTGAAAATCTGATGAAAAATTACTCTCAAAAGTAGGGCAAGTGAATATATTTACTGAATTTCAGATGCTCTAGATAAAAAGGATAGCAAGATAAAAACTGCCTATCAACTTTACACACACAGAACTGCTTTCACTTCATTTCCTATACGTTGTGTACAACAATCCCTGGTTTTGAAGTTTCAGTTCAGCAAACAATATATTCTAATTGGCTTGTTTACATTTATTACAGACACTTCCTAAAATTTGAGATGTGCTTTGTGCTCTTCCTTTGACCTGTTTAGCGCGGTAATGACTCCAGAGCACCTGCCGTCTTAGGTTGTTATTGAATAACTTGTTTAAAGAACAACTACAGGACCAAATACTGTGTTTCTCAGCCCATCTTGAGCACATTTCAATGCTTAGTGCTGAAATAGGAAACACAGCAATTAAATGTAAATGACAGCAGTTGATCTGATTATTTCCTTCCCTTCAATCTCCTTTTTATTATGAGCTTGCATATTAAAGAAGCAGGAGGGAACAACACCCCTGAACATTTGTCCCTTTGTTTGCTGGGGAGGAGGCCTGTGCACGAGTGTGCCTCTTGCAGCGATCCCTGAAACAGGGGAAACAAGAAGAAATCCTGATCTGCAGGGAACTTCCAGGTGGCAAAGCCTCCAGCCCACTCCCCTGTGTGCTTCACTCCAGGATGCCAGGAGCCGCCAACCGCAGCTCTCCATTCCCTGTGAACCAACACCTCCTCAGAGAAGCATGGAAAGAAAAATGTGTTTTCCTGGAGCCAGGCTTAATCACTTGCAGCATTTCCAGATAGGAAGCTGAGCTCATGACTTCTCTTTGCGGCTGCTGCGGAGCTTGTTTAGCACCACATGAGGGTTTCTTCTCTTTCAGCCCAATTCACTCTCAACCAATTTCCACACCATTAGCAGAGGTACGCCTGCCTGAAACCTAGAGCGTATGTAATCCCACAGGCTGGACAGAGAGTAGCACCACCAGTAACTAGTGCTATCTCTAACATTACTCTCTGCGACGGTTTCCTAAAGAGAACTTCATCATCGGTTGGACACGGCGAGAACGATGCCTAAATTATTCCTCAGCTATGATGTGGTTTATTTCAAAACTGAATTTGGTATAACCGCATATAAAGATACTGTGATTTAATCACAGATGTTCAACAAGGGCAAAATTATTCACAAGTTTTCAGTTGTGAATTATTTTTCCGCTCCATTGACCAACATGTCTCACTTTACACTGTAGTACTCTATATTAATAGCTGATGCTGAGTTTCCCAAATGATGGCATCTGTGTAGCAACCAGGGAGTGATTTTTTCTGGACAAACGCCTCTCCTTTTCTCTGACTTCTGATCTGCTTCCTGTTGTAAGTTTGCTATGCAACATATACTGTGGGAGCTTTATGTCCTAAATACAGAAGACATGTCCAGTCCAGTAAAATAATGCTTTTATAATGATTGCTTCAATACTGTTTGTGCAATCTCTTTGCAAAATCTTGTTATTTGTGATTCTTATCCTACAATTTGATATGCATAATAGCTTGAAGGTGCTGGTGATGGAATTTTTCCAGCTCTTTGATGTGCCAGCAATGACTTGCCCATGTTTCACAGCCACAGACTAATGTGGAAATTACTACAGCAAAATAAACACTAACTCTGGTATTCTGTGGGATACCATGCAGGTGTCAATTTATGATGCAATCTCACATGCAAAACATGTATTTGTAATTCAGCATATGATTTCTTAGACATCTGATAGTCTCTTAAAAAATAAATCCATTACCCACACTAATACCTTGATTCTGAGGCTATATCTTGCACATGCTTTTTCAGCTATGGACTAGTGCATAACCTTGCTTTTCTTCCAACTGACGATAAATCTGTAGACTTTAGCTGCCACAGCAAATTTGTTGGTCGTGAACTAGAGGTCTTCTATAGTGTGTGCAACGAAAGCACAACCACCTGCGCAAAGAAGTTCACATATAACCTTCTCCTTCAGTGTTGTGGAGGCCTTCAATCTGCTCAGGTTAAAGAGCTTGCCAGATGTTCAAAATTTAATAAATATTCCTGGCATCATGTCTCTAGTGGCATCATCAATCATTACTACAAAGAACAGTCCAAAGAACAGTCTGTGCCAAAATATACCTTTGCTTGACTCCTTTTGCTATTACAAATGGATCCAACAGAGTGCCAGCCACAGCCTCTATCCAGCACACCATTGTGCAGATGACGGATAATTTCACAAACTTTTCTGGACATCCAGGAGTTCAGAAATATTGCCAACAGTATTCACAGAGCTAGAAGTCTAATAGCATCAAAAGCATTGGTAAGGTCAATGAAGACTTGATACATGGGCGTGTTTTTTCCTCTGTGTATTTTTTATTGAAAAGCTGGGGAGAGAACAGCTAATTTTACATCCTAGCACCCTCTTAGATCTTGTGCATCACCTTAATATCTGTAACAGTCTGATCGTATTCAGTTAACATTTCGTCCTTTTCCTGAAATTAGCATTGCTATAGAAACATCTTTATTTGTATACCAGACTACTGGAAGATTAAGATGTATTTCAAATTCATAGCCTAAGGGCGCATAATGTAGGCATGTGAAGATGATGATAGGCATCTATTCCCAGAAGAATTAGGGTTCCCAAATCCTTACAAATTCTTTTGAAAATTCCAGTTTTACATATTATTCCTCCATGCTCCTCCCTAAACTGATTTAATGTCAAATCTACTATGTTATAAAAGGGCTGAATTCAAGTGTAAGGAAGTTAGAAGAGAACAACTGAGTGAGGCCTTGCTGAGGTACACTTCGGGTTTTTTTCAGAGACTTTAGGATACTTGGTTTTCCAGAGTACACTGAGTGACTATTAACCTGGCCTTACAGCAGTTGATATCTTAATTCCCTATACTTTGTCCTCCTCAATTTGATAATCTCTCCCCTATTGAGATCATTATATGGACTATTTTTAGCTTCTTAAGAACTCTTGTCCCTACTTTTGATGCAAGTACATAACTGAAACACAATCAACAAGAATTAAGTTTAACAAATAGAAAAAAGATAAAGGAAATTGCCTTATACTGCTCTGTTACAAAGAAGATCCAACAGAAGTATCAGTTTAGTGGAAGCAGAGGTGAAAAGAGCACTTTAACCAGGTCAGAACCTGACACATCTCTTCATCTGTTGTCTATTCTCAGCTTCAGTCAAGAATTGTTTAAATAGGAGCAAAAAAAAAAACCCCTGAATTACTTACGTGCTTAACTGCTTTTGCCTAACATTGCTCTCTATTGGCAGAGTATCCACTAAGTTAAAAAGCTAACCTTTAAGTTATGCTTTTAGCTACTGTGCAAGAACAGAAATGCTGCACCTTATGTACAGGTAACAGTTCTCCCAAAAGCAAAGAGGTATATGGAGTTTCTCATCCTGCTGCCAAACTAAAGTCTCAAAAGTCTTAAAAAATCTCAGTTGGGAAGTATTAGGCCATTCTGCCCCTTTTCAAGGCTTTAGCCACATCTCCAGGGCTAATTAAGGAATCCCATGAGAAAAATCTGCACATCTAGGGCTCCACAAAGAGTGCAGAACAAGGCTGCTTGAGGGTTAATTGGGGGTGCTGAAAAATCGCCTGTAGAGCTGCACCCTTACCAACATGAAGAAAATATTCCAATCTCTTAGTTATTTAGATGCATTCAAAGTAGATAAAGGCAAGCTGTGTAAATAAAAAAAGCATCGGTACTTTTTTGCAATGGAGGGAGGACAGGCACACGTCTGAAGATAGTTCTTTCCTAACAGTTGATTGTTTTTCTCTTCTTGTTTATGTCGCAAAATTATGATAAGTAATTTTAATTTGTTCATGCGTCCATTCATTCAGTACAAAGTAGAATTCATATGTGGTCATTACTGATTGTAGGGACAATTGGTCTACATAGATAAAAACTTTGCAAAAGCTCTGTTATCCCAACTGGTAATGGTGTGCTCTGCACACAGCTGCAGGATATTCTGTTTACAGGATTTGGCTTTCTTGGATGCCAGCCAGCTTGCTAACATCTTCTTTGAGTAAGAGACAAAATTCTGATCAAGGGTTAAATCGTGTTTGGAAGATTTTGGCATGGGTAGCAGGGCTCCAGAGACAGAGGGAGGTTAGGGAGACAGAGGGAGGTTACTTACCTTTGCCTGTGCAGGGCCAGCAGAGGCACAGAACATAGCAACGTAGTCAGAAAATATCTTTCTCACCACTTTAGTTGCTATGAAAAAAAAAAAGGGTGTCAATCCTTTGACAACCTTTAGCGTGCATTGTACCCCATGGGATACAAATATCTGGCAAGTCCTTGCATTCTTGCAAATGCAGGCCCCCACTTGCAGCTGCCACTCATGCAGACCAGGGAGCCTACCCCTAGCATCTTCTGCTGTGCATGCTCTAGGAGCCACAGACTTTAGAGACAGAAGGGCCCACCGACTGCCCAGTACAACCTCTTCTACAACTTAAGTCCATGATTTTGCACAAAAATTCTTGTATCAAACTGTGTAGTTTTGGTCTTAGCTAGAGCATCACTTTCAGAAAGGCGTTCAGTACTGATTTAAAGACTCAAAGGTGTGGAGAATGCTTCAGGTCCCTTGGGTAATATATTCCAGTATTATTCTCAGTGTTAACCTAAAGATCAGTCTGGCCCACATGCTGCTACAGGTTTCAAGAGAGCAAGTTTTAGCCAATTTTAACTTGAGTTTATATATCTTGCTGTATTTGCCTAGCAGAATCTCAGATGGCTGCACAAGATAGATACTGGCTTTCTGTACACTAATCTGATCTTTGAAAGTCCACAGGTCCAGATACCATGTTGACTCAGAAATAGAGACCCTCTAAACTGATATTTCTACTGGATATTCTTTGTAATGAAACTATATAATGTAATTTCCTTTTTCTTATTATATTTCTTAAACATCACTATTGCTGAGCATTGAGTTTATTATACGCTTACACCAAAAGTAGAGGCAAGATTTTTTAGGAAGCTAAAAATGTTTCCTCTTTTAGTATTTAATTAAAAATTAGACATATTTTAAGGAAATATAAAATGAGAGCTTTGCGGTCCTTTGGCACACAACACGCAGGGAGCTGAATTAGCACTGTAAGTGGCACAGACCCATTGCTTAAGACGCACAGACTCGTTAGAACACAGCACTGAAGAATGTAATGCACGAAGCAATCTTACCTTTACATGGGAATGGACCGGAGCCAAAATTACAAAACCTGCCCATCTAACATTAGAAACTTATATCCATTTTTACATAAGTGACCTAATTATAAGAGGTGTTATAAGGTAGGTGACTGGAGACACAGCCTCTTGAAAAATCAAGCATGGATTCATTGCACAAGTTCTATCCTTATGTTCTCTTTACTCTCCATAATCACCATTCAAACACAGAAGCATTTACCCTAAAACTTACTCCACAGGACAAACTACAGCAGCAAATCCCAAACTTTTTGCCTGGTGGGAAAAACTAAATGTTGCACTTGCCATGTGGCTATCAGAGAGGAAAGAATTCAGGGAGGAGAAGGGAGGGAGAATAAGAAGGACATGGGGTAACATTAGCAAGACTTCCTTTAAAAGCTAAGTTCATAAAAGCTAACCACTGCTTTAAGGAAAGCTAGTACTTTGCCTCATAAAAGAACTTTGGTGAAGTAGACTGTATAAAATTATAGAGGTTATTATGTTTGTAGCCTCCTTGCTGTGCATTCTTCCACAGAAGTGCTCACACCCGCTGTGCACGGCCAAATAACATGAATTAAAAATGCTGCACATTGACGAAGTTTGGTTTCAGATGAAAATACCACAGAATTGGTTGGCTATTAACACCTCGGTATTTCCAGTGGTCCAAATCGCACCATCTCTCCAAGCTGCTGATAATATAATACAACCAGAAAGAAAAAATGTTTTTTAACCCCAAGGTCATAGAATCATAGAATACTTCGGGTTGGAAGGGACCTTTAGAGGTCACCTAGTCCAATCCCCCTGCAATGAGCAGAGTAGAGCGGCAGAATCACCTCCCTTGACCTGCTGGCCATGCCATGCAATGTACACCTGAAACCTCCAAAGAATCACCAGCCTCCAAGGGCTAGGAATGAAACACTCCAGGTCCAGTGTTTGGAGGATTAAACAGTCTAGGGCTGTAATTTCTCTGCACCAGCCCCTAAACTACAGTGCATACGCCCATCTGCCTTATACATAATGCACATGCTACAAGCCCATGTTTGCCACGACAGCCATGAAATCCTAAGCCATTTTGCAGGAGGCATTATCCTTAGGGATAATAAAATTCTGTAAGACAACAAACAGGAGGTACCAATGCCAGGTCAGAAAAGAACCGTTTTATGGGTAGCTGTATATTAGTTTTAGGACAGGGCTACTGTCAGCTAGCACCCTAAATTATGGCCAGAAGACATGTGAAGTGAGACAAGTGGAATGGACAATAAATGCCAACTGCCTCAGGCAAGGTTTATGGGGCCAACAGTGGTTTAACATTTGGGCAAATGTCTTGGACATGTTAATTTTCTATTTCTCCCTCTGACTAAAATGGCAGACTAGCTCTAACCACCCCAGCTCAAATATTTAAAATATCAGGTATCGAATCCTTATAGAGCCCTGTTCGTGATCAATTCTGCAGGTAAACATGTTCACAAAAACGCCAAGTAACACTGAATAATGAGTAAATACAAGGAAATTGCAAACTGCTCGCAGACATTCTGTCAAGTAAATTAATTGCTCAGTTCTACTTTATTAGGAGACCTTTATGGTTGT
This sequence comes from Gorsachius magnificus, assembly GCA_034008185.1. Classification (NCBI taxonomy): domain Eukaryota; kingdom Metazoa; phylum Chordata; class Aves; order Pelecaniformes; family Ardeidae; genus Gorsachius; species Gorsachius magnificus. Next base: position 26,251,567 of record CM067083.1, on the reverse strand, counting down.
GGGCAAGCCTGCCTTGCTAAAACCCTTTGATCTCTCTTAATACTGGAAGTCCTCTTTTGTGAGGCTAACTTAGTACTGTTGTATTCATACAGCCTGATGTAGGTGCTAAGTGCTTTGCCAGCAGAGTTCTTGCAGAGCATGGAGGAGAGATCACTCTATTTATTCAATTTTATTCCATTCAATAGGCTGGACTTCTTTGTTTACATTATAAATTTCTTAGCTGTCATTTTTTTCATCTCTCAGTTTTAGGTATTATACTATGTTCTGTCATTTTGTTTTTCTGTTTCTCTTTATCAAAAATTGAAGTAGCTTCAAAAAAGCTGATCTTACATCTTTTCTGCTTCAAAATTAGCTGTTGCCTAAGCAATCACACATGCAGGTCAAAGTTTAAAGGCTGATCCTACATCCAGAGAATTCAATACCAAAAGTCCACTTGAGACCAAAGAGAAAGAAACGCAGATCCAAGACTGTAACTTGCCTTTTCATATTTATCCATTGCAACAGAAATTGTAAACGAACTAGTATATACATTAAAAAAAAAAAAAAAAAAAAAGGTAAGCCTTGGTCTTGCCACAAGACACCATCCAATCCCAGCAGCCACAGAAAGGCAGTCAAAGTCTTCAAGTGAAATCCTGGACCTGGGTAAAGTCAATTTAAATAAAACCAAGATGTCACCAAGTGACCTCTCCCACTGATTTCAGTCTCTATCACTTCAAAATTAATTGGAAAGACACTTTAAGACAAACAACAGAAGGAACAAACCAGGGAAGGAAACCAAACTTTTTCTTCATCCAGAATGCTAGCAAAAGCTTGTAATCAGGAAAATTTGAGGGTCAGTCCTGCAGCTTTGCTTTAATTGTGCTCCTCTTCAGATAAGAATCTCTTACAGGTGTAAATTGCCTTGCACTCCCTGCATGTATAATGTCCAATGGAGTTCAGAGAAGGGCTTGCAGTCTTAAAGGAGGAAGAAAACATGTAGAAGTTAATTTTTATCCACATCATAAACTTCCTCTGTGCCTTCCCATGAATTAGGATACACAAGCAGAAAGTGAAGTAGCAATTAAAAGAAAAAAATGTGAATATTTTAACCAGAACCAAGATAACTTACATATCCCAAATGGGGAGGTTTCACCTTTGTTCAGATAAAATCTGAAATATTCTTTGTTATGCTCAGAAATACGATCAAATGAACTACAACTGCCATGTGTGCGTGGCAAAGAGGGGCAGTCTCCAACTAAGGGGATTGCTGAGTTCATACAAATGATGTGAGCACTTTAAGTGCTTCTTTCTCAGGAGTCGCAGTGACATTCCTCAGGGTTTTTTTTTATTTTATCTTACCGGATTTGCTATTTTCCCTTCCTTATACTAGCCCTAATCAATGCTGCAGGTCAGGTTGAAAGAATGGACAGCCCTAGAGCCACATACATTTAAACCACTTTGATGCAAATATTGATCCAAAGAGCATAGACTTGTGGAGGTGCTGCTTTTTTTAATGGACAAGCTTCCCTCCTTCCTCCCTCCCCTCCAGGTTTGCACTTCATGAGATAAAATAGAACTGTCTGCCCAAGAGCAGGAATGAATACATGAATTAACAGATCCAAAGATAGAGCAGCCTCAACGATAAATTCTGTTAAATCCAGAAAGCAAGATGCCATCTGCATGAAGTGCAAGTACATTTCATGGCCTTGCTTTCTTAGGCGTTTCCATTTCTTCATTCACACTTTCTAGTAAGGGTACTTTGGCAGACAACATATACAGTGGTGGGAGAGAAGTAGTGCTTCATGTCAGCATGAACGGTGCTGCTGACACAATGTCCACCACGGCCTGATGCTTAATTCCCATGTACACAAGACTATCAAAGCATTTTATTAGAAAGCCACTGTCCACAGCTTATATTTAGAAACAGAGAGCGAGTCCAAGCTGCAATCCAAAGACGAGATCAAGGGAAGGAAAGAATTCTAAGGACCGCTTTGAAATTCAACACTAAAAAGATCTGACATTCTTCTATCTGTAGGCATTTTTAGGCTGGACTGAAAATAAAAAGAAAACCTGTTTGTACAGAGAAAGCTTGCCTGGCTCTGTGCCAAGACAGGAAGTCTATCAAAGCTGGGCAGTGTTTGAAAGCAACAGAATACTAGAACCAAAAAAAGAAAAGGGGGGTGTGGGGGTGAGAGAAACTAGAATGAAAAGACTTACTTCTACATTGACTTTTTTGCTGTTTTTCAGATGGCTGCACGCGGTTGTTGACAACTATACCACTCCCTGTTTATTCAGCTCAAGCCACGAGTTGCCCATGCGTGCGGCCTGACTTCCGGCGACTGTTGCACAACCTCAGCAGCACTGCTCACGAGGAGGCTGCGGACGCCAGCATCTCTATCTATATCCAAACGTTAGGATGAATCAATCCATTTCTAAGCAAAACTACCTGATTGCCATGGGATAAATCAGGTTGTGTGTCCAACTGCATATGTAAAGTAGTCTCCCTGAGTGTTTATCGGGGACTTTAAGGCCTAAAGTTAGCCCCAGCGGGTCAGGGGAGGATTTGTTTTGTGGTGGAGAGCCTTTCACTAGACACATTCACAACTCACACAGGCACACAATTATAGCAACACAGGGAATGTTGTCTTCCAGCCTTTGACCTTGGAAGAACATTAATTCTTAACAGACATCATCTGGTTTTTTAACTTCTTTAATTTTTTTTTTTTTTTTTTTTTTTTTTTTTTGAATTTCTGTCTGTAATATGTTCAGGTACAAATGGTGCTGTCATCTTGAGCTACAAGTTAGAAAGTTATTACTTTTAATATGCCACTACCTTAGGCCTCTACTGTTATGTAAAAGAAAAATAACCTTGTGTGACAGTTTAACATTGATCGATGTGCCTGCCAAATGCAAAGAGATAAATAAGCAGGTGATGAATAAACAGCACTTCAAGTAAAGACATTACGCTGCATGCATAAAACGACGCCAGGCACCTAGGAGCTGTGGGTGGCCGAAGGTTAGCCATTTCATGCCCACTCAGTAAAGCAGACTTAATCGCTTCCAATATTTTCTGTTAAAAAGCACGCTTAATGAGCCAATTTCACAAGCCCAGAGAAACTGATTATTATCTCCGAGTTCCAACTGAGTTGGTTGTTTTCCAAGAGCCAGTTTTTCCTTGACGGGATAAAAACCTTTTAGAAAAAAAAAAAAAAAAAAAAAAAGAGAAAGAAAAGGGGGGAGAGAAAGAAAGAAAGAGAGGAATGGAAAGGCGAGCGGGGAGGGCGCGGGTGGCACTAGATGGCAGCGTTGCTCTGCCGGCGGCGCTGCCTCCCAAGCCAGGCAGCAGACCTCACGGCGGGGCTGGGCGCTCCCCTCCCTGCCCTCTGCCTTCCCCGCTGGCTGGCTGGCCGGCCGGCCGTCTGGTGGGGCAGTCGGTTGCTCTGCCCTTTTTGTCAGATGAGCGGGTGCGCGTCTCCCAAAGTCTAACAGTGACTTTGCCACCCCCCTCTTTTCGCCTACTGGAGTCAAAAGCAGGGCTGGTTGCCCCATCCAGGCTTTGGTGAGATGAGCAACCACCCCGGTCCTCTTGCAAAAGCCAGCGAGTTACTTTGGGGCAGCAGGGATTTCACTACGGTGCAAATTTTAATTTAAGTCCTGCGGGGATCTGCCTCTCGCTGGATGGGGGCAATCCTCATTTCCAAGGGCGCTCCTGCTTTTGGGGAAGAAAATAAGCTGGAGCGGGTCCACCCGTACAACAGGGAAGGGACTTTGCATCAGGGCACCCACGTTCCTTGCGTGGGGATGGTGATGAACCTCCAGATGCAGAGCAACATGGTGAAAGCCACCCCCGTCAAAAACAAAAAACCAAAAACCAACAATCCAGTGCAAAACACTAAAAAAAAAAAGCCCCCCAAACCACGATTATTGTCACCAGCAGCAGTTAGTCAATCACCACTTAGGAAAGAAACCCCAGCAACTAGACCTCAGCATATAATTAACTCATCTATCAAAAAAAAAAAAAATCAAATTGAAGTGAACTGTTGTTAGGTTCTAAATCAGAAGCCAAGTTAATTATTTTTTATGAATATTCATAGGAAACTTGTACAATTTCCAAACTAGGCCTTCAATTACTAATCAGTTAACTGAATAACTGGTATGACTACTACTTCTCAGGAAAACCTGATTTTTAAATGAAACAGACAAGCACATCGAAATATTTTAAAAATTAGAAGACATTGGAAGCTGGATGGTAGAAATCTACCATTTAGACTGTGGATGCGAAGAAAGGGAGCGGGGAGCGTTTGGAACGACGCACTGCTCCCAAGCCCTGGCACCTTGCAGAGCAGGTGCAGAATCTGTTGCACAGGCAAAGTAAAGGCTCTTGTGCTAGACCATGGACCAGGCTTTGCGTCCATCCTGTCCAGCAGCCCGGCTAATGGCACACACAGCAGCAAGGGGTGGGAACAGGTCTTCCCATTGCGCACCCCTCTCAATACACTACTCAATTACATTGTCTTCCTCAGGGACTATTCATCTTGTCTTTTGAGTTATCTGTGGGCTAAAACACAACTGAGAAACTCTGTAATTACAGTGTACGTATGCTCACTTAACACATTCTGATCAGGAATACAACAAATATTTAGGAATAGGGGTGCAATTAGACACCAGTCACCATGTTTCTAGAAAAGCAGGTCTTTGAGACGTTGCTATCAGGAGCTAAAGATGGAGGCAGAGAGTGGTCAGGCACCCACAAAGATGGGCCAGCCACACAAAACTCAAAAACTCAATACCAATTAATGCATGAGCCTCACTACATAAAGGCAATTTTGCATGCCCTCTCTCATTTAGGGATAAGGGGTAGAGAAATCACTGGCAGTAGAAATGCTTTAAAGTATTAATCAAAAAATTAAAATTATGCAAGACCATGTTGTATATTTCCCAAATGTACAGAACTGGATGCTCTCACTGATGAAGCACCAGCTCTTACTGGGGAACAATGATATGTTCTTCACTTCACTCCAGTTTGGTGCTGACTTAGAATCTAGTATATCCAGGATATACTTTATTCTTCCATAAATCCTAGCTTGTGTGCATGAAGACACCCTGTTCATTGCCTTTTAAAAGTTTGTCCCAACTTTTACAGAGAGGCATCTGTGAGACAGATTACAGACCAACACGGTTATGAGATGTTAAGATTTCATTAGAAACTCAGTTCTACTCTGGACTTTTTCAACCTTCTTCCTTATGCAAAAACAACATTAAAAGCCAATACCCAATTCTTCATTCTCCTTATGACTTCCACAGAAACTAAATAAGTCAAGATACTTCGGTTAATATAATACATGGCAGATTTATTCATTTGGGCTTAAATCCTCAGAAGATATTCAGATACCTAATATCTACCGAAATCAATTACTCCATTGGTAGTGAAGTGCCTAAACACCTTCGAGGATCTAGGCCTTAGTAAAAAGGAATATTCTGCTAAAGAGAATATGCTAAAAGAGTATTTATGTGGTCTACGTTAGCCCTATGAATTTAAGAGGTCTCCCATGTATTTTACCAATTTAAATCAGATTGTGATTCGTTTCTGACCCAAGCAAGAGATAGATTTGATGAAATAAGACTGGTAAAACTCACTTTAGGACAAAGGTTGATTTGATAATCATAATTGCATTTCTACTACATCTATTTTCTTAAGTGTTAGTAGATTTATTAGACTTTTCCTGTATAACCTATGGCTGATTTGCAGCTTCCTTGGTAATTTCTTAGTAGGCAGTAGCAATTTCTTATATCTTCAGTAATGTCTTGAATGTACATTTTTTATATTAATGATCTCACCAGGAGAAAAAGTGTACCGTGAATGCATGATGGCCATATGGAAAAGACAATGAAGTTTAGTAATTAAAACTGAAAAGGGAAAGAACTATGCAGTAATTAGAACACTGATTAATCAGCTGATAATTTTATCTTGATTAATGCTGCTGATTTTCCTCTTCTTATTGACCTAGGAAAGGTAGGTTTAGACCAATTAAATATAAATTATTCCCTTTTTTCACATTCCAGGCAGATTCCAGTGTTCTAAGTCATACTACGTTTAAGATGTAGCACTGAATTGCTCTTACTAAATTGGGCAGCTCAACAAAAGGTAAAATAAGGTTTATGTTCCAAACATGCTGATGCTTTTATCTAAGGCAGAATTGGACAGAATTGGTTATTTCACTATTATCTGGGGAATATTAAAATTAGATTAAATTGCAGTGGAAAAAAAGAAAATACTTCGCCTGTTTTAAAGCCATAACAGTAGGAAAACTAAAAGGATTCATTCATTTTATTGGGCCCAAGATATGGATGCATAATGTAGTCCTGAAACTTAAAGAAAAGGTTCTGTATTAATGCTCTGATTTCCCTTCACATGTACAACTTTATTATTCATGGGGGAAAAGTGTCGCCAGTGCCAATCTCAGTCCCGTGTCTGTTCACAGATCATAAACACCACCACCTATTCTTGCTTTGCCATGCACAGTTAAGGGATTAAAACTACTTTAAGTCCTGCAACAATGGAAGGAATTTTATCTATTGTCTCATTCCATTGCATTCATGTGTGAACTGGGGTATTTCTTGATGTCCGACACCAATGCTTCACAAGCACAGAAGCCATCCTTTTGCAACTGCAAAATACAGATGTGAAAGCTACTACCCATTCTCAGAGATAAATACCTGGCAAGCGCAGAAAAGCTCACAAGCAAAATGCAGGTATCTTAGTTCTGGAAATTCAGACAGAAAACACATCTTGCTAGATGTGTGCTTTAACTTGATGTGGTAGAAAAACACTGCAATCCATGGAAAACAAAACCCTGGCCACTCCTTTCTGGATCACCTTCAACCCTGGTGTGTTGTGCGATTCCACACATGCCAGCTTCTTTACTTTTTTATACTGAAGTAGACTTTAAGATTAGCAAAGGTGTGGAAAGGTAAATCTACAAACCCACACACCTCCAGTACATTGCTTCTTGGCTGCTTTCTCTTTGCCGGATTTTCAGGTGGCAAAGCAAAAAACCTGTGTCTGATGCCAGAAAAGCTGTTGTTTAGCCAACATTTTAGAGAGCAAGGGGAATCCCACAGACCCCCAGTTAAGGATTTCAGCTGACAAAAGACTCCTCTTTATCCATCATCTGCACTATTCATTTCAGTTCTGTCCTTACCATATAACAAAAGAGCAGGTAGAATTACTTATTGCAAATAAATTATCCAATTGATTAACACTTCCTTGATTTTCCTGCACTTTTCATAAAGCAAACCTTTTCCACTATTTGTGTGACACAAACCTAATTCTGCAAGTCAGTTTTCAAGTGTATTTGACCACTCGTAAAAATCATGTAGCACTGTTTCCTCTCTTGGATGGAATTACTCAGCAGGACATAATGAATTATTAAAAAAAAATGACCACGCAGTAGAAAATGTTTTGCGTGAATATAACTAACTTGTTAACAAACACATATAGGTGTGCCTAAGAGAAGTAGATCTTTCTGAAGCAGAAGTAGCCAAACAAAGAATCTGAAGAAGGCAAAACAGAACTGGAAAGTTTTCAGATTATTAGATCAACTCTGTTCATTAATGTTTCTTACCATGTCAACAGAAATAGCACTTCTGTGTTCTCTGGCAAGGGAACAAAATAAATGAACCCCTAGTTTGGATCAAATCAAGTGAGTGAAAATGGATGGATCAACCATGGGATAGGAAATACTTCATCACTGTGTCACCAGTCCAAACCCAAAGCAGGCTGATTGTGCAAAAAAAAAAAAGTGGTTAGCGCTGTAAGTGATTGCCTTTATGTTAGTGATAATCCAAAACCTGCTGTTTTGCACATTTTTAGGTATGTTACTTGCCTCACGCAGTAGGTCAGACATACTAATAAGATAAACCATGCATCAAGAGATATCTTGTTCTGCAACTACATGTATTTGCTCTGCGGCTAAACAAAAACCTTCCAATTTCCCTTTTCAGAGATCCAAATTTTATAGCCACAAAATTAAGAAATGAGGTATGGATGGACATAAGCCTGGTATGAATTTCCATAGCTAAGCAAATGCAAGAAAAATAGATATCCCATTAATTCCATTTCCCAGATGTCACACTATGTCCTGGCTATGCTTTGACTGTTTTGCTCTGCCTGTAAACTCTTTGAGGGAAAGGAATGTGCAATGCCAAACATAGTCTGTGCTTATTTAGAAAGAGGCAAAGGTTGGTGTTTTCAAATCAAGGTGCCTAAAGTACAGCTCAAAAAGTTGTATTCAAAATTTTACATGTGTGGTGTCACTTCAAAGTACTAATTATCCGCCAATTCTTGGGCATTGTGAAGTTCAGCATTTTTAAAAGCAGGTCACTCCAGCTAAGTATGGATTTTCCAGCCAGATTTTAAGCATCACAGTTGGAAATGGAGCTGGACTGTGTTTAACTAGCTGGAAGCCCACCTAACTGGGAACACGATGTTTGTTTGACCACTGAGGTTCCAAAAGAAAAGGAAGCCAAGAAATTGAGAAAGAGTAACATAAATAATTTTCAGCTACAGCCATGCAACTACTGCCCAATGATAATTTTCTTGAAAACAACTATTAGATCAAGAGATGCAAAATAGTAATTCAGCTAAAAGTAAGGCAGAATACATGAGGAGCAAACACCGCATCACCATTCCTTATAATCCCCTTTGTGCATTAACCATACAATAGAGTAGAAAAAAAATAAGCTAAATCCTTCACATATTCTTACTTGTTGGTAAGCTTTCAAATGTGACAGAGCAGAATGTAATTATATATAATTAAGTATAACTAGTTTACTAGGTATTAAGTACAACTATATACTAGCAATATCACGAATTGCTGAAAGTCCATGAGGAAAATGCAAAAAATACAGTGACTAGTTAGACTATTTCTAATAGTTTGATAAAATGCATAGCATTGTGGACAGTAAAGTGTTAGTTTTTACATAACTACATCAGCAAATATTTTCAACAAGATTACTAAATACTGTAGAATTTTTATATAAAATGAGATTTGTAAAACTTATTATCAGTGCTATTTTATAAACCAGCGTTAGTATCACCAACTTAATTTATCGCTTCTATGTTTCAGGATCACAAATGAAATTAAAACTAAAACATTCCTGTTTCAAATAGCTTTAGATGCCTCAAAACCTAATCATATATAAATTGGCAAAGGGCTAAAAAAAAAATATACCAACTTTCAGAAGCAGGGGAGATGTAAATTACCAGGGTTTATGTTGTTCATTTTATTAAATAGATGAGGACTTGCCTGAAGTTTTCACACCTTTGTTTTAGAAAAGTTGAGATATTTTATCTAGAGCTTAGGCAATGGTCTTGCTTCAGATAACTTTCTGATTAATTTACAATCAGTAGCAAGCTCTTAGGTAAAAGAAGCTACACAGATGTTCCAGCACTGTCACCATCAGTAATAATTTTGCTCTGCTAAGGGCAAGCATATTAAACTGAGCCTGATGGCAGGATCCACAGATACAAAAGTTAAGGGTGCATTCCGCTTAAAATTAAAAAGGACCACAGTAAAACAAAGGGAATGCCACAGAATGGAAAGCACTGAGCAAGAAACCCATGGAAGAAAAACACAAAATGCTAAGAAAGGTATTTAAAGTTTAGAATGAATGCCAGTACATTTTTTATTAACAAGACTATAAAAAGTAAACAACCATAGGATTTACCAAACCTGGAAGACAAAGGCAGCAACCACACCTAAGTGTAATACAAAATAATTTTTTAAATCATCAAATTACACAGTGCTAAGGTTGATGATACTCAATAAAATCTTCATTAACAGCAAAATGAAAGAGAGGAAGTTACTCAAGATCAAGAAAAACATTATCTCTGATTTGGTAATTACGATCATGACACGCAATATATATGACTGAAATTGCAAGAGGACGTTTATGCATTGAGTCCAGACAAAGCATCGCTCCAAGCCCTGGCCAACAAGTGGGGCCAGGCTCTAGGGCTGACAATCCAGCAGAGTTCCTCTGAAATTTTACCAGACAAGGCACAGAGACTACTTTGGTTTAGCAAAGAAATGTTTCAAGGTAATGAAAAGTCTGTATAATCAGCAAAGACAACACTGAAGTTAATTTCATGAGGTTGTTGATAAACTAAAGAAAGCAAGAACAACACAGTAAGTGAAAAGAACATAACAAATATTCTAAAATAGGAAAGAGAAATACCCAGAGGGAAAAAAAGTACAATACTAGTAATTTATCACAAACAGTATCAATCAGAACAATTTGGCACCTGTTGTTGTACAGAAATTAAAAATCCTTAAGTGCAAATCTTCACAGGGAAGCCAAGTCATGAATAGTTACCCAACTCTTAGTAACGTACCACACGATTTTTTCATCATTTCATCACTCATGTAATTCCATACAAAACAATGGTTAGCGTTAGCAGCTCAGATAATAAAACAAGGAACATCTGAACAAAGAATCACCAGAACAGAGGAGTCAGGTCTAGAAAAATTAAAAGGTGATGATTGAATGTGACAGAGATTCAACACTATAAACAAAATAATCTGTGATCTCAACATCTTGTTACAGATTATCCGAGGTATAAACTCACAGGTGCCAATCTTGTGCCAAGAATTCAATCTGATAAATGATGGATAGATATGGTAAAAAAGCACACATGTTCATATAACAGCTACCAGATCTATCTTCTAATGCTTAAAAGATCACGAGAGCTGATGGGATTTCCAGAGGGTCTCCAAGACAGTGAACAAACCTCATCAGTAAGGGATGCTCCAGGTCAGGATGAGAACAACAAGGAGGAGACCTCCAGAGTCCCAGTACTACAAAACATTTGCTCCCAAATCACAGTTGAACGATGAACAATAGTAGAAGTCATCCACCTGTGGTCCACTGATAGCTAACTGGTTACATTTGGAGAACACCCAGTTAGTTAAATTGTACAAACCTCTAACTTTCAACCTATTTTCACATGTATAATAAGATACTGCTTGTTCATGCAAAAACCACTGTTCAGATAATTTTTAAAAAGCCCTCCCTTCTCCCACCCAACAGCTAATGACTTTCCAGTCCCGTATCAACTCTTGGGCAGTGTTTAGACTTCAAAAATTGCATTCCTAAATAGTATAACATTACAGAACATTTCTTCTCCAGAAGAAACAAACTACAACTTACATCTCTCAACAAATACATTCAGCATTTACTTCCTAACATTTTCAGTAGTTCACAGTTTTCAACAAATGGCACCATTTACACCTTTCCCCTACTGTCCAAACAGATTAAGTTCTTCACTCCCAGCACCATTGAAGGTTCTTCTATCATCCCATCAGAATTTTTTTTTTTAAACTCTCTGCTCCTGGCTAACTGAACACACTGTCAATTCTCTACAAAACTCCAACTTCTCTTTCCAGCATTTTTTTTTTCCTCCCAGTCCCAGCAACTCACAAATTCAACACCCAGGCATACTCGTATTTCTTCTAAAAGCAGCCATGATTGCCCTTGGTCAAAATTATTCTGTACTTTTCTGCAGCCCCAACAGCACTTTTCACAGTCAGGATTATTCTCCACATTGTTGTCTGCAGTCAAAGTCACTCAAAAATTCCTATGGTCCCAGCAGCACTAAAAATACATAACAGCCTCCTTACAATAATGGCTGTGAATCACAGCATTCCTCAGCTGACATAAGTAGTTAAAATAGTTTAAAAAAAAGTTAAAATAAAACTTTTTAAAAGTTCAAGTGAAAAATGAAAAAAGGTTGAAAAGGACTCCCCTACCGTCTAACAATATTAAAGTCTGCCTCAAATTTACAAACGTACTCAGCAACATCAAACGCGCCGGCTTCAAACACACGCGGCAGCTTCAAACCTGGCAGCTTCAAATGCGGCAGCTTCAAACACACGCGGCAGCTTCAAACGCGGCAGCTTCAAACACTTTTGTGGCAGCCATCTTGCACACGCTCAAAAGAGCACAACCTTAGAAACCTTAGGCAGGCACCTTATCCACTAGGCTACACAGAGGCTTTGTTACAAAAAAGAATTATTGGAATTTGCAGACGTTAAATTAGCCCGTAGAGGGAGCTCACACCGTCCCATAAATGTACAATAATTGGAACGTACTGTAATTTAAAACATTTCTCTATTAAGCTCTCTGTAGAGAGGCTACAGAGGTCAAAGTAGAGCATTCCTTACTTCACACCAACCTCTGTGTGCCCATAAAATTTCATTCAAATTAGACTCCATTGACCATGTATTTTGTAGCTCCAACAAACAGAAGAAGAGGTGTTTGGCCATGTATTCTTCACAACAAGCACGGTTTCTCATAATCATCATTTGCACCTGATGTTGGAACAAGAAAGTATGTCAGAACGCAATGAGAACAAAGACCCGTCGGTTGGAATTGTCATGGCAATGCCCTCCATCTCCCCACACGTTCCTTCTGTTCAGGCAGCGATGGTAGTACTCGTTTTATAACTTGACTAGAGCTGCTCTGGTGTCTCTCAGGTTTCTGTGCTACATGCAGTGCTTTCAAAGAGCATTATAATAACGTGCTTGATATTCAAAGGTTGATGATGGAAATTGTTAGCTACTGGACATTCTTTAATGAAGCCACAAGTAAACAATGACCCAAATTCCTCTTGAAATGTGGAACAGAACTACCACTCTCCAGAAGAATACATACAATAAATGTGAAGGGAAAATGGATTTTTCTAATTCCATTTTGCAAAAGATACACCAGAAAGAAAGCCGTACCCTTAGCTAGAAAGGGTCTGAACATATATACTGATTTACATCATGCAAACTGAAACAGCAGAGCACACAGTCTGTAAAAATGAGATTACCTTCCCTCAGCCTGAATGCACAATAGAGCAAACCGGTATGCAAGGAAATAAGAAAAAATGTTAGCAAAGAGAGATTTTATTTGACTTAACATAATTTGTGGCATTCTAAGCATTGCACAGATTGATCAGAATTCAATATTACGTTGTATTTACTATACCATAACAATGCCAGCAAGCATTTCATTCTTGTGTTGGCTTTGGAAATGCCAGCACCTACATCTTTTTGAGATTGGTGCCTCCCATTTTGCAACAGTAAATTATAATGCTATTTTAATTTTCTTAGGGAAAATGCGGTTGTTCTGAGAGCCACATACTCAAATCATCAGGAACTATGAAGGAAAAGAATATTAGTATGACACATCAAAGCAGGAATAGCCTTTTCGGGTAAAGCTTCCTCTAGCATCCATATAAATCTCACTAGACTGCATTGTTTCATGAGCATTCAACAAGAATGCTTTGTTTTCACCCCCATGCACCCCATCTACCCCGAAGCCAGAAGTTAACCTTACACTCTCTAATTAAAGCAAACCATACATCTCCACCTCTTTTCCCCCCAGTATCATATGATATTGACATACACGAGTACATTTTAATTAATATAAATTCCAGCACCTTCAACTTTCAAATCCAAAATTGAAGATCCTGTGTTATACCCTTTCACTCTCCATAGCCCTTGCTCACCCATTGCCTCATAGACTCTTCAAGGCTCTGACCCAGCAATGTGTATTCTTCACGTTTAAACAGGAGATTAATCCAGCTGAATGTAGTCAATTAAGTATGTGCTTTAGTGGTTTCCTGGAGCGGAGGAAGAGTGAACTCCGTAAGTGAGAGCTGCAAAACAGAAACCCTTTTTATAAACTGTAACAAAAACTTGGAGACCCATATCACACAAGGTGTATAGCAATGAAGAAAACTCAGCAGTTAACTCTAACAAGGAAAACACCAAGTACTTCTCACACACACAGGTATTTACCTACAGAGTTGGAAACTTCTGGGTTCTTGCAAATCTGGGCTGAAAATCCAGAAAGAGTGGGACTTTTAATGCAATCCAAAATGTATTTCCTAGGTATAAAGTTAGTATTTCCTCCTGTATTTTTAGCATTACTGTCTCCACTCCTCTTTGAAATCAGAAGGTGCAGAACTAAGAAAAACATGCTTTAAAAACAAACAAGGTTGTTTGGGTTTTTTTTTTTTTCTACTTTTGGAAAGCTCTAATTAAAGATTATCTCTGGTTTTAGCTGTAGGTCTGGGTGAATAGTCACTACACAACTGGTTAATTCATCGTTACCGCTCTGATGCAGTTTCACCCACAGATGCCAGTATAAAGTTTTAGGAGCTGATCCTCTCCTCACAGAACTTGCATAAAGGGTTATCCATTTGATTCCTAGTAAACTCACAGAAAGAAAAATCCATTAAGTTTGCTAGTTAATTTTTTCCCTTCTAGATTTATGTCTATCTAAATTTGATTTCTTGCTTAGTAACACAACCTTGTTCAATTTCTTCTTTGAAGTGGTTATGTAGAACTTGAGTTCAATGCACTAAATGAAAAATATTCCCACCTTTATACATTTAAGCAGCTATAAGAAGAAATAAAATTATGTAAAATAGAAATTAATAGCTAATAAACCCCACAGAATCCAAAAGAAACCTGAAAAGAGTGCCCAGAGAGAAGACTGAGTCAGTGTCTTTTGTGTAAAAGCTCTGTTCTCCATCACTGCATCCATTACCTCCCGTGATGCAGACTGAATAGAAGACTAATGCCTATGGGGAAAAAGGGACCAGCTATGGTTACGGCTATAGTTTAGGCAAAGAATAACATGTCTGCATCTGCTATCCTTTTCTGAGTCCTCCCAGACGTGGTGCTTGTACATCCACACAAGTCCCATAAATAGCCACTTGCTAACTAACATTAACTTCGGGAAGAGCATGAGAACGACGCAGATGTATGGAGTTATTTCCCCAATATATTCTCCCAGGCTCCAGGAATTTGCTGCTCGGGAATTTCCTGAGGCAGAGGTGATGTCTGCACTTAAAAGCTCCCCCCACTCTTTCTGATTGCTTTGTGAACTTCTGTAAAGTTGTAGCATTCAAAAAGTTATGTGCAGGTGTGAAAGGTACCCCCAGAACACAGAGACTCCAGACAAAATCCAGTCATTTAGTATTGCTTACAAAAAGACTAACTTGCTCTGCATTTCCTTGTAGCCACCTGTACCTGACTGGGACAGATTCTGAAGAGTACTTCATAAGTATCTCCAAGAAATCAGTGTAATTATTTAAGGGCGTCTGATTGGCATAATATTACAAGAACTGCTAGGAAGACAATTAGCAGAATCATGCCTTCCTGGCCAACAATCTCTAGAGTCACAACGTGCACAAGGTCTCCAACCTCTGTCAGATTATCACACTGGTCTGGACAAGATAAAGTGAACCTTCCTAATAAAAGAAATTCTAAATTTTGCATAACTGTAAATTTGCACAAAGCTTTTATTAAGTAAGCTACATTTCTTTCCAAAGCCTTGGGAGATGAGGAGTCAGACAGCAGCACTAGAGTCGCAGCTGCACAAAGGATCATTTGGTCTCTAGCACCTGAACATTGAAAGATTTTTTTTTTTTCCGGCATTTCCCCCCTCCCCCCCCAATAGGTTAAATGTGAAAACCCAGAGAAACTAAATAATGACTTATCTTGTATACACAAGTACGTGCTGCTTATGTTTAGGGACCATCTGTGAATATATTTCATGCAGCAAACATTCTTCATAATAACAATGATCTGAAGACTGAAATTTGTTTTTTTCCTTAAAAGTAAATAAAAAAAAATTCCATTTCAGTTGCAGTGCTAGAAGCCTGGAGGTCAGTTTATTCTAAGTAGGCGTCACTGATGGTGGCAAAGAGATATTTTAAGAAAGCTTATTTGTGTACAATATCCACAGGCCATCCACCTCAACTATTTATATGAATTCTTCAGTTAGTATATAGCTGGGCTAACAAAAATGAAAAGTCGTATTAGCATTTATCATACACTAAATATTCAATTTTTCAAACAATAAGAACCAGTGATTTATTTTTTTTAAATATATGTGCCATTGTGATCTTTTTTAGAGCAAATTTTTACATGCAGTCTTCATTTTTTGTTATGTACATTCATCTCACTCTTCAGACACATACAAGAATAAAATAAATTCTTTTCGGTTAAATATCATTCCAGTGTAGTAATAATGTTTCTAGAATGCAGTTTAAACACCATTTTCAGTGTATGATTCCATTGTCCTGGCACTGTAATCTCATCTCAGATGTGGTATGGAATTTGTAGTATTTTTATCTATTCGTGTTTCCACCTCTTACCTGGTGTTTTGACTCTACTTTCAAGCAATTTTTTCCATCTTCACTTTTATTAGATGGTTGCAGGGGTTTTTGTTAGGTTTTCTTTTTTTCCTTTGCACTGCAAAGGCTACATTTTGGAATGAAATGTCTGATATTGGCACTATTTTTCCATGCCAGCATTCCCTGAAATCTACATGACTAGTTTTGGGGGGTTTGTTTGTTTGCATCTTAATAGCTGAATTTATAGTGGTCTGCACAAACAGAAAACAGGAACCTGCCTGTACCTTCCAATTACTGACTGAGTGCTGACACCGTCTCACTGTTCCTCAACATGCTTGTAACGATTCTCAATATTCAAAGGAGTACTTGTCTTTTAAATCAGTGTAAATTTGTAGAGGCGACAAACCGATGAGCGTAATTTCACTAGCAATTCTGTATGTGTGTATTTTCCAGCGCTGCATGTTCCATGCACTTTAGTACAAGGAGATTTCTTAATGTTACATCACTGCATGGCAATGGGGGAACCAAAAAAACAGGCCAAAAAAAAAAAAAAAAAAAGAGGATTTGACACAGCTGCACCAAACACTTGGGTTACTACAGATGCCACCCACAAACATGTCTGCAGACAGAGAGAGCACAGGAACGCTGGACTGATTCTACCTACCTAGAATGACCACAAAGTCAAAACAAGAGGGCAGCAGCCTACAGTCTTTAGAGATGTCTAGTTTCTGTATTTATAAAGTGCCTAGAGCTATAAGCCCATAAAAATAATCATTATTCCTTCTTATTCTAATCACTAATCAGTCTGCCTGCACACTTGCAGATCACTTTTTCCAATATAACAATATCTGTTATTGTATTTCTTGATAAAATGGATACTGCAAGTCAACCTTACATGCTGTTTACAGTACTAGTAAATGTATCCGTAGATTAGTAATTGCAGTTGGAGACATTGATCCAATACCAGAAAAACCTTAGCAGAAATCATACTTCACCGCCAACCCAACTAATACAACAAACAGAAAAAAAAAAAAAAATTATCAGAGCACCTCATTAATAATTATGCAGTTATTCTAAACCAAATAAACTAGTTATTGATAATAGAGAATTCTGCTATTTGTATTAAAAATAGCATAAATCATAAATGAAACTGAACCGTGAGATGCCAGTACACCTCATCTGCCTCAACAAATTTCTTCTTGGGATCCAAATAACTTGTATGAGAAAGTAGGTTAAATGCAGAGAGGGTTCGTAACAGGATTATATGAAAGAGGAAGGCATGTCACATCTGAGATAGTCTAATAAGAGAAAACCTAGGAATATAAACTGCTTGTGCAATATAACAAAGATTTTCTGACACAATTAGATTGTCATTCTAGAGCCAAATGCTGAATTATGAAAACTAACGTCAACCAGAATTATGCAATTTGCCTAATGATCGCAGGTATGAAAGTCACAGACTACTGTGATCACAGGAAGAAAAGGTCTATAAATAAACAAACAACTTAATAACAGCCATGTTCAGCAACTCTTCTGGAAGAGAGCTCAGGCTGGCAAAACTTGGGCCAGAATCTTCCATCATTTATTGCTGTTTCCCTTGGTAATGGCACCACTAAAATCAATACAATTACATCAGGGGAAAGATGAATCTGCCTTCTAGTGTCTCGTGAAGTTGGAAGACAAAATTAATGGCAAGCCCTAATATAATATCATTGACATGAATGCTACAGAGTCTGTCCCACATACGGATCCATCACCTTTGGTCTGCTGGAATAATAATTTGTTTTCAGAGTACTAAAGGCAGGGAAGTGAGAACATAATTTAATACAAATGACAGAAACAGAAAAAAAAAAATCTAAGAAATATACTAATAATATCAGGAAAACGTTCAGCATGTTGTTGTCCGAAAAGTGTATTCATGGCCTGGTGTCAACTGTCACACACTCAGGAGAGACACTGCAGACATGGGTGCTAGGTGGTGGCTCCACAAAGCTAGTACCCCTCGGTGACCAAACAGCAACTTTTTATACACTCAGAGCAACAGTTATCACTTATTTTGCAATCACATCTAATCAAATCCGTTTCTTACTGTCTCTCACAAGCCTTACACCCATTTAAAGCTACAGTGTCCTTTCTTCATAATACGCGTGCCTTGTTATAAGGAAGGGTCTAGATCTGGGCAAGGGCTCCTTGACCTGGGGGCATGATTTTTAGTATGATAATGAGGGTAGTTCAGCTGAGGGTACATGGATCTTGGGTTTGCTTACCAAGTTTTGGATGCTTCCAAAACACCTTGATTACGTGTCCTCTTCAGGCCTACTTGCTCCAGGACATCTTCATTCCAAAAGTGTCAACAATACATTCCTCTGTTTAAATGTCCCTGTTATTATTTACAAAGTTATCAAAACCCATTAAATTTCCGAGCTATTCTTTAACAGTATGATGATGGGTGTAACATTAACGAGAAATTTCGTCTACCTTTAATATCAGTTTAGAGCCGATTCCAAAATAAGATATCTAGTATTAAATTTGATATTATGAGTTCTGAATTACAACAGAATTAATTGCTCCTTTTTTTTTCTTTTTCTTTTTTTTTGGGGGGGGCAGAATTGGGGTTTGTGGGTTTTTTTTGTTTTGGTTTGGTTTTTTTGTGTAAGGAAAGCAGATAACTCACATGCTTTGTTTATCTGCAACACCTTTTTTAAAAATAAAATCAGGCCTTGAGGTCAGGTCTCACTGAACATCCTTATTAGAAGGGTGGGTGGCATCCTTAAGACAATTACCACTGATCGCCTCTTAATGGCACTTCAAAACTACTTGAACATTAAAGGAAAGGTCATACAAAGCCCCTGTGTACCATCTTTCAGGGCACCAAAACTGTAATGGAATCATATATATTAACTCAGTCCTATAAATTGTTCTTGTTGCTGTTTCTGAGCTGTGGAAACAAATAGGTTTAATGTGTGTTTTAAGTTGCTGAGTGGGATCAGTTAGTTGATTGCTGTTGGGGGGAGAATCATGACTTCTGCTTGCTATATTTTCCAAAATTACATCAGGTATAGCTTATGTAAAACTGTTTCTATTATTAGGAAATATTTTTCTTTCTTTCCAATCCTTAGAACTATATGGATTTTTATTTTTATTATCATTTTTGCCAAAGTAAAAATGTTGCACCGGTATTTTTCCCCTCTCTCAGCTCAAATTCTTTCATTCAGCTACTAGAGCCTCTGAAGTAGGACCATCTGCTTTAAATGATGGTGTCGCATTACTACTGTGCCCATAATAGGCTATGTTCCTGCATTCAGATTTTAGCATTTAGCAAGAAAAGTTTGTCAGTTCAAAAGTAAAACAGGAAGGAATTTTTTCCAGAATGCTGTATGCAATTTGGGCAGAGTTTAAGGTTTTGGCAAGGTTCTTTAGAGGAGAGTAGGAATGGATGGTGCATACCAAAAGTCAGTTGGCAAGTTTTTAGGGATTTCCAAGGTAGTTTCTTTTCTTGCAGTTTCCTGCTTCAAATAGTCAGTAATTTTTTACTTCAAACCTCCAGGTATTTCAAACAAATAAGAAGTGAATATATTGGTTTTTAAATGAACCATTTGCCCAGCTTGCATGCAGACAGAAGTGGAGGGGAAGTGTAGTATCTGTTATTAGAAGTTGCCGTTGTTCTCTTGTGGCAGTGGCAGAGCAAGATTTTAAATCAGTGCTGATGAGGAGCAGTGACTCAGTGCCACCAAAATTATGACTATCACTATAACTTTCCACTACTGAAGGCATTCAGTCAAATCTCTGTACAACAGAGTCTGTACAAAAGGAGAGAAACAGTGGTCATGCAGAAATGTAACATGGATGTGCAAAGGCTTTTTTTTAGAAGTAAAAATTCTGAGCAAGTGCAACAGGTAACTGCAACACGAAATTGTCTTGGACATCTATTTATGTAAGAATGGTCCAACAAAAGGCCTATTATGAAGGACTACAGAATAAAACTGTTGTAGTGCTCTAGTTCATATACAACACAACTGATTTAAATGTATGTTCATTGAGTTAATAGATTTTTCTGAATCCAAAACTAATTTCTAAAACATGTAACAGTAGTGCTGTTTAACTGCTGCTCAGATTAACACTTGAAGGAAATAAACTTGCTGAAATGTTAAACCCCCCATGCATTAAGAGTATAGCAGATGGCTGAAAACATCTATGAAAAGACAGTCTATTCTGCCATACCTTTAGCCATGCCCGGCATCCCTAATGATAAATCTGTCTTAAAGAAATGTGTGAGAGGGAAAGATCCTTTATGAACGAGAACTAGAGGTCTCATTAGTCTTCAGTAAATGAAGAAAGTAGTGGAACACTAATGTACACACCAGTTCTTTCAGCCTCTGGCCCTCAGTCCTACCCAAAGACCTGTGCAAGTGCAGGAGTTGGATCTTGCCTCTGCAAATAGCAGCATCAGGAGCCACAATCAGCTGTAAGCGGTTCTTGTTAACAAGAAACCCTATATTGTCTGATCGTTTGCTTTCTCAACACTACAAACAATAAGGAGCTTAATAAGAAAAATATACTGTCCTGATTAGAAAACAATGTAGACATTCAGATTCTTCCTCCACGGTTGGGTTTTATATGCTAAAAATTCCAAAGTGCTATTTAAAGAAGAGTTTGTGCTATTTTTCATCTGCGCTATTTCAGAAACACTAAAGGAGCGATAATTTGTCCTGTTGTTTCTTTCTGAAAGCAGTGTGCCAAACACCAAATTCTGGTTTTGTAGAGCTATAGTGAGCTTTTTTTTTTTCCTGTTACCATCATAAAAAAAATATTTAGACAATATCTTTCACTGGATCACTTCTCCCCCCAAATTATTTTCTTTTTTTTTTTTTAAATAATTTCTTCACATCTTTTTTCAAATCATAAGCTTCCATCAAGGACAAATGTCTACTGGATGCAGC
Organism: Gorsachius magnificus; assembly: GCA_034008185.1. NCBI lineage: Eukaryota > Metazoa > Chordata > Aves > Pelecaniformes > Ardeidae > Gorsachius > Gorsachius magnificus. The sequence continues at coordinate 26,230,453 of CM067083.1, read as the reverse complement.
GCATCATCTTTCTCCAATGCTGTCCTAACAAATATGTGCAAAACTATTTTTCTGCCCATAATTTTACTGTGATGTGGAGTATTCAGCCTGAAATATGAGTTCTTATGGTAGCATATAACATGGGATATATAGCAATAATTATTGGGATTCTGTATTTTTAAAACCTATAACCACATAACATTAACTTAGGCAGATAACTCACATAAGTCTACTTCATCAACACAGTATTGAATTTTGAGCACATCTTGAGTTGTTGGGACATGTTCAAGATAAAATTTCACGTAATCAACATACCACGCAGGATTTGGGCCCCCAGCACAACACCTGGGGTCATTTTGGACCCCCTAGCAGGTCAGATCTGCCACAAGTTGCCACTGGCTGGTCACCCATAGATCATGTGTTGTCCCACGTGTCATTCCTTGCAGATGTTTCAGGCGCCTTAAGTCAGTATGTTTAGGCACCTGAATCATTCTCACTAGCAAAGCATGAAAGATAAAACAGAGATCCAGCTTCACAGCAGCTGATAGAGTTTATACACACAGTACTTGAATGTGTAAGAATTATACAAGTTAAGTTTAAGGGTTTCTCATACACACCAATGCACATAGAAGTGGCGGCAAATTTTGAATGCTGATTCACATTCTGTCAACCTTGAAGCACCAAGAGACTGAGGGGTTTCTAGTAACTCCTTAAGACTGCATGAACTTCTTGGCTCACAAGTGCTCCCTGCTAGCAAAGAACAGAGTGTCAGAGGCCATACACACAGCCAATGCAGCGACCACCTCTGCACGACTCTGAAACACTACGTGGAAAAACAGCCTTTCAGAAGCTGTCCGATACAGACAACAAGAAGACAGATCTTTACAATGCTGTAAAAATTTTCCTTTAATTTCTGCTAGTCTAATGTTTTCCAAAGCATATGTAAAGTTCCATAGGACTTTAACTCACTTTTCATTTACAGTTTTTCCTCTGTGTCCAAAAGGCTTTTAGGCTAAGCCCAGAGTTCTGTCTTAACGCACCAGAGATTGACAGCAAAGGGTGGTCACATCCATGATATGTTTCAAGTTTAAATTGAAGAATTGTCATTTACATTAAAAGAGAGAGTGGCAGAGAGAAATGTAAGTCTGAATCAACAACAAATGGCCAGGAAGCAAATTAGCTTAGAAACAAGACCCCTTTTCAAAACCAAACAACCCCCCCAAACATATATATATAACAAGTGTCTGTTATATATATATACACACAATGTGATACATCCCTGAGAGTGTTACCCCTCAGGGGGATTGCCTGCCAGGGCTCAGACCAACTTAGAGACAGCATAACTGCAGCAGCCCCTCAGAACCTCCCCAGCCCCAGGGCTGCAAGAACAGATTCTTGCTCCAGTCTCACATGCGGTAATATATGACTGTATTTTGGGGTTAATAACCTCCATTTGACGTACTTTATTTCTAAGAAACATCCCATACTTTTAAGAAAGGTCAGTTAGCTCTGTCTGGGAAATTCTCAGTCATCAGGAAGCAGGTGCAAAAGGCCTGCGTCTTTACATATATATGCTGAGAAGGGGAGAAAATGGGCTGTCTTAGAGACCATCGGAAGAGACAGAAGTAGAGGTGACAGTGTAAGTATTAGAGGCAGAATGACCAGTAATGTCATTAATGTAAGGTATTCTCCAGCTAAAAATCGATTATGTAGTCATTTCTCAGGAAGATCGCTTATGAACTCAATTCAGATAATTTTTCATGTCCTACAGGTGGAAGCCATGCTAATAGACGGAAATGAGGGTTCTCCCCAGTTGATGATGTGAATATTAAGGAGAATTAAAAATTCTTTCTTTGGAAGAACTGATTGAAACACCTTTGACGGGCACCTCTGCAGGGCTGGTTTAGCTTTAAACTGGAACTAACTCGGGCTTTTTTGACCACAGGGTATACTGCAACAAAAGCAGTTGTATCTGTGCAGCCACTCAAACCTAAACAAAACATTTTTTTTTTCAGCATACCAACAGCTATATCATGGAATAAGACTCATCTCCTCTCTGAGTATTTACTGTTTGCTGGGCAATGAGTTCTGGCCCACTTCTGTTGCTGTCTGAATGAAGGCTGACCCTGAAATGACCAAACCAGTAGCCTAAACAGCCATGGAAATAACTTAAGGCATTTTCACCCTCCATTTAGTTTAGATGTTTCTTACTGTTAGAACTGCTATTCCTACAGGATTAATTATAAATAGTTATCTACTGATATCTACAGTAATACATTTTGCTTCTGAGCATGCACCACTGAGTTTTATAATGGGTTGTGTATACACTGCAAATGTTAAACAATATTTTCATTGATAAATGACAGGCAACCTGTATTTGCATTTCCTGTGAGATTTAATGATGCGGTGGGATAGCTGTATGGAAACTGGGAATTAATATTAAGACTTAGTGCCAAAGCCACCCCCAGGACAGCAGGCGAACTGCTCATTAACTTAATAGCATTTGTACCCATTTAGTCTATGTTATGTTTTGGTTCTTGGGATCAAAAGTCACTTTGTTTTTCCAATACCCTATGTAGAAACCAAATGGAATAAAGTAAGTATCGCTTCAGCTCTTCTTTTCTTTCTCTAAATGCTTTGGTTTTCTCCCTTAGAAGCAAAAGGTTCTTCCAACTTCCCAGGCTGCCTCAGAGCCCTCCCTGCCACCAGCCATGGAAAGGTGATGCTCTTCCACCTGTGAATCAGCAGCAATACAACCACTTTGCCCTCACAGACCAACTCAACACCACATCCACACGCCCACGGAGCCCATTTCCTCCTTGCCACTGATGCATGAGCAGCACTGCACTTCTGGTAGCAAAAGCAAGCGAGTTGTTCACAGCAATAGGGAAGCTGAAGCAGAATTAGTGGAAGCAAAGGAAAGCAATCTAGGGAAGTGATTCTGCCCCACATCCATCACCCAGAAACACCTTGCTCTAATGATGCTTGTAACACTTGCTTCAGGAGTGCTTAAAAGCTTTAGGAAAGCCACTGTTACCTAGGGCACATCTACTCAAGAGTTAGCTGGAACTTAAAGCTGGGGACAGTAGCAGGAATAGAACATTTCCATGAAAGCTTCAGTTTATTATTTGTAGAATTGTCAAAAACTAGACAGAGGGGAACTGGAAAAATCATTTGCATTTTATTTGCTCAACAGTTTTACTTTCAAAACCAAATTAAGGTACTCTCTCTTTAATGCCAAGTCCCTCCAAAACTACTGAAAAAACCCTTCCCATGTTTACAAGCTATAACACATTTCTCAATGATACCATATATTCCTCAGTGCCCTCATTTTTCATAGTAACCTAGAAATTTATTTTCGAAGTTCAAGGTGAAGGAGTTAAGCGGCCACACTTCCAACCACGTGGAAGTTTCAAACGTGTTTTTGGTTTCTCCCCTCTCTTCCTGTGAGCCTTGTCCATGGCACAATCTGCTGAATTCATTTTACAGAGATATTTTAGTGTTTCTTCTCTCATAGAATTTTAATGTGTTTAATCTGGCAAACTTAAATCTAAAATATGCACAGACCCATTTTTCTGAGTTTTTTCAAAGTCTTAGAGCCCCTGCCTTACATGCTCTCCCTGAAATCAATACCATTACACCTGATAAAGATCCTCTTGTGTAAAAGAGAAGAAAATATCTCTCAAGTTGAATATTTCCAATCCTCTGTAAGTGGACATACAATGGGAGGCAGTGTCACAGAGAATTAAAACAAGCTTCCTAAAAGGAGAAATTTGTGTATGTTTGACAGAGCACTGGCATTGACCAAAAATAAAAATGAATCCTGAAAAAAATGGTATCTTCACATTGGTGATGCATCATAAAAGTTTTCACCTTGCTGCCAATGGGAACAAAACTGCAGGAGAGCACAAATGCTCATATCTAACCTAAGCTAGGACCTTCCCTGCAGCCCAGACCTGTTGCTGACTAACATGCTAGGGACATGCGGGAGCCACTGCGCACTCATTTGGACTAACCTTATCAAAGACATAAATACATATTGCTTTAACATTTGTTACATCAGTGTAGCATTGGTAGACATTTACTAAGGAAAACGGACTCCTTTAACAGAGGCTTAGAAATGGAATTTAGAAATTAGTTTTAACAACACACTCATCGTCAAAAGCAATTTTGGGGATATTACTAACCCAGCATCATGGACCACACGCTACCCCCACCCCACGCAGCATTCCCACTGGTAGCAGCAGACTGAGAGCACTCTCTAGTGTCTGGTCATTAACTGACTTGTTTCATTATGTAGTGTGTAAATCGGTTGAAATCAAAACCTTATTTAGGCTGTGAGAGTACAACTGTGTGCAACCCCAAATTTCATTTCAAACTATGTGTAACTTAATCAGTACTTCAGTGCTATCCGGAAGCTAGTGTATGTTTATGCTTAGAAAATTGACAAAGAAAAAAAATAGCACTTTCAAGAGCACTTGTACAGCAATTCTGCTCTCAGGATGAAATTCACACCTGCGCAATAAACCAGTGCAGCCTCAATCCCTGCACAACATGGAATTTAAAAGGAATTTGATGGCATCTAAATCTTTGCAGTATCTCTACACGGGACAAATTTCACCAATTTCTCATCAACCTCATTCACATGGACTTAAGAAAAATATTTTACTTTAGTCAAAAGAAAGACATTTTACATTTTTTTCCATTTTGGCTCTGCAATCCAGTTCATGAGAGAGTTAGCTTACATTTCCCACCTCCCTGCTCCCCCTCATTTGTGACTTGTCAATCAGAAGCAATTTGTTTTTTCACAAACTATATTTCAGCACATAAACATATTCAAATGTTGAATTTATTTATCTAGTCAAAATCCCTGTCTGGCACTGCTACTTCAGACATCTCAGTGTGAAGTAGATACAGGAGTTTGAACTAACCTTGCCACAAAAGCGGGCATCCAAGCACCTAACTTCACTGGAGCAGTTTTGGGTGGCCTGTGCTAACTGCTCATGAGGGAGGCTGCCCTAACTGCACATTCAGGTTTGCAACAAAGAGGTTTGTCATTCAGGTTCCTTTCTTGGCATATCAACATCCCTGCTTAAAAACAGTAAATATCAAAGTGAAGCTTTTAAGTAAGCCAAAATGAAGATTAAACACTACTAGAAGTGTGGTGCTGAAAAAAATTATTATTATTTCTTTTTTATTAACAGCAGGGTTGTCTTATGGATGAGGCCCTGGGCCTGAAGGTATTTAGATTCATTCCCTGTGCTGTCACAGACCTTAGCTGTGACCTCTGGCAAGTCATTAACTTGCCTTGTCCTGAATTTCCCCCTTTGAAACAGGGACAGATGCAGCTCCATCTGTACTAAGGGATATGTAGCCATGTGGCCACAACCACTTCATGCAACAGGAACACGTAAGTCAGTGCAGCAGGTACTATGGAGGAGGTGTAATTCCTATTACACTATTCATGGAGGAGGTGTAACTCCTCCTCAGGACCCTTTCCCCTCCAGTAGAACAGTTCCCCCATAAAATGGAGATCCTCATCTGTCTTTTCTCCAAACCTTTGCCCAGCTTGCCAATTTCCTGTTTCAGACCAGGAGTTTTTCCTCATCATGTACCAGCAAAATGGGCCTTATCCACAGTTTGCTTGCACATACAGGCACCCCATCACATGCAGTAACAATAAACACAACTTCGATTAACCCATCTCTTACCTTTATATCCACTGAAATGGCTCAATAAATGGCACCTGTCCTAGCCAAAAGGACATGCTGTTACTCAGAACCAGCTCCAGCTTCCTGGGACAGGAGATTACAGGAAGGTGGGGATGGCCCCAGGGCTGCAGATGCCAATCTTTTTTTTTTTTTAACTAACCAGCTACTTATGGAGGCAAAAGGCTATGGTGCACACCATGCCTTGGCTCTTAAACGAGGCCCCCAATTCTGCATGACAATGTACAAATGGGCAAACGGTCACCTTGTGAATGCATGTCCTTCCACATACAGAATGGCCTTAACAAAGCCTGTATAAGAATAGGCTATCGGTTCACTTATGTGTGTTTGTTTAGACCCGAGGACCCATAACAAGTGATGCAGAGGGAAAATATGCAAGATAAATTGTTCTGTGTCTCAGTAAGAGATACATGCAATCACAGAAGAGGAAAGAAAGAAGAGGTAAAACTGAATCTTTTATCTAGTTGAGAACTGACCTTCCTTAGCTTGATACTGCCTATAGGAGTCCCAGGACAGGTTGTTCTGACATTCTTTTAACATCGTTTGATCAGCACAGCCAAAACTAATCACAAGAATATTACCCGATGACAGGTGCATTTATTCTGTCAATTAAATCAGATGGTTAAATCGAAATGTGCCCCAAATCTCTCTTGTTTGCATTATCCATATTGGCATTTCTTGGCTGTGGTTCATTGCTGGCTGGAAGTCATCCAGCCCCTGCAGAGTCACTTTGCAATACTGTGCCAGCAAGTTTCCATGCTCTGCAGCAGCGGTTACACTGAGACCATAGTGGTCCTACAGGACTGAACCTGAAATGCTACATTGTTTCACTAAGATTTATTTAAGGGGAGAAAAAAAAATTAAAAAAAGAAATCTGTCTCAGCATTAGATCAATGCTTTTGAAATGGAAAGGGATATATCACTGCACACCTAACTGCTAGTGACACGCATGCATTAAAACAGAGAACAGATAGAGACTTTTAACATTAGCAAATGACTGCTATGTACGAATACAAAGTAAAAGCTAACCTCATTTTAAGATACTTCTTTGAAACATATTTCCTGTGGGGCAAAAAAAAAAAAAAAAGCGTTGCTCTGAATCCATGGTAAAGGTGAGAAAAGCAATGGACATTAAGGTATAGCTGCAACAGAAATCAAGAAGAACTGGAGCGCCATCTCCTATTGCCTAATTACCCAAGAAGTCTCCAAGCAGAGGGTGAGTTTACATAAAATATTTGCTGCAATGACAGTTGCAGTGGAGCAAGCTAAGGATGCGGCCAAGTTTTTCATTTTGGTTTCGTGGTGTGTATGCCAGTGTATTTCAGCTGAGATTTCTCTTCCCTGGAATAGTGGTGGCTTTGCATTACCTAAAAATTAGACCTTTTTCCCAGTATTATATGTTAATAATTTGTTGAGGGCTCGCTCACCCCTTTGTTAAATAAGTCATACTCCCTTTCATCACAGAGGAGAAATGCACCACAGCAGGGTGCTCAATCCCAAGGCAACGTTATTTTGGCAGGATAGGTAGGTACAGTTTGCAGTTTCAGCTCCCCAGGAAACAGCCATCCACTCCCAATCCCCTCCCCAGCCTACAGCCCCATCCTTTGCCACTGTATCCTTCCCACTTTGGAAGAATCCTCCTGCTGTCAGCTCTTCTGTAGCAGAAGAGAACGCAGAACATTGCCAAGTGCAGTCCCGTATGAAAATATGTGTCCAATCCCAGAACTACAGATGGGATACATGGAAGAATACATACAAGCATTGTTTTGTTACATATTCTCATAACTTGCTTGATAGCCTGAAACATTTCCCCTGCACTCTTATTTTGCAAACATTCACACACTTGTCCATTGGTAAAACTACTCGCCAGACAGGTCTCTCTAAGAGTTCCCATGTAGTCAGGTAGGTAAATTTTAAAACTTGTTATTTTCTTGACTTGAGAAAAAAAAACAGGCTTAATCTGGTGATCAAGAGCATCTGTACAACTCACAGGAAAGCTTACACAAGTTCTGAATAACACAGGTTGTAGTCCTATAAAACATCCATGAAAAGTACATGCATAATTTTCCTTTCAGTGTGTGGTATCTACCTAGGCAGCAATGAGTCCTGGACAACATGCTAGTCAGCAGTTTTTCAAAGCACTATGTTTCTAAACCATTCACAAGGATTTAGTTGCTCATTTCCCACTGGCTCTAGAGGGGTCAGTGCGGCTAAGTCCACAAAACCACTTTGAAACTTAAGGAATGCAATTTAGCTTTAATTTGAAGTTCAGCAGTTCCGTGTTAGGCTTAGGGACTACAAAGAATAAATTCTTGGTTTCCTGAACTGTCCCGTTTATCCATACCAATCATGTAATGCCATACTTTCTGGCACATGCAGCAACCAGACCCCAGACTTGGCTGCCTACATTCAGGACCATCTCTGATATGCTGCAGCTATGTAACCTTGAATCAGACTGCTGTAAAAAAGAGCTGTGTGAGTAAGAGCTGTGAGAAGCCTTGCCAGGGCCTCATCCTCTTTGCTATATTTATAGGAGCTGCATTTGTGGTCAGGAGGTCTGAATCTGGCCCTCAGACCTCACCTCAGCTATGCCACAGGTGTGCCTGTGCCTGGACAGGTGCCTTGGTGATCCTGAACTAACTTGCCTTCCTGGCTTGACCTCAGACTGGCCACATTGCTGTGGATTTTTCTGGTGAGCTGGTGTTAACCCTGCTTACCATCACTGGGCATGACCTTTTCCCATCATCAGACCAGACCTGAACTTGGCTTGTTCTGGTGCTGTGGGACAGTACTCTTTATCCGTGAAATCATTGCCCCTACCAGCCTTGCTGTCACCCTCAGCTTCCAGCTTGCCTGGAGCAGCCCACCATTGCTGCTCCCTGGCACAGAATAAACTCAGTATGCAGTTCTGTCTTGAAAAGAAAAACTATTAAAGTGAAGTCACCTTTGTTCCAAAGGTACCACAGTGACACAGGGTGTCATTCACAGCAGCACATGCCTCTGAACACGATGAAGTGATGATGGCCCAGGGAAGCAAGAAGCCTTATGTCAGATCAACACAAGCATAACTCCAACATTCCAATATGCTTTATTGTGGTGGTCCTAAAATAAAGTTAAAAATGCATAATTAACAATTTATATCAATTTCCCATTATTCACTTTTTATGAGAAACATCATAACAAGGCTCTATTTATACTATAATATTAAATACCTGAAAATTAGTTCATGACCTATTTTCTGATTGATGGGGTTTCACATTCCAAAGCAAGTTCTAAGTTAATAAATATCATAAATCTAGTTATTATTATTTAAAGACAGGGATTAATGAAAACCAGGTGCTGATTATTTCATCCTAAGGCCAAAGTCAATTCTTATATCTGTCCTAAATCCAACAGGATGCAAGTACAAGTTTTTGCATGTAAGCATGAAATTCTAAGATGATGGCTTTAAAGCGGCAAGAACACATTGGTTTTTAAGAAGAGAAAGCTACGCAGAACACCAGGACTTTATATGAAGGATGACACCACTTATCTTCTCAGTGCTGGTCCCAACACCTTTTCTTTCTGCTCTAAATTGTTTTGATACAACCTCCTAATTAATCTACCTTTAAGAAATCCAGTAATATTCAGCTAAGTAAATTATCTTTATTTCCCTAGCTGTCTGCTTTCATCAACAATGTTAGTGGGGAATTCTGTGAATAGCGTTCTATATTTACAACAGGCAAATTTAAAAAAAAAAAAAAAAGTATTTTGTATGTGCACATGTAGGTCCTAGGACCAACAAAAGAGAGTGCTTTAGCAACCTGAAGGAAGAATGTTTACAATTATCTTTTTAACTTAACTACTTAAGTTGAAAGGCTGTTCAGGCCTGCAATGTTATGTTCAAATTATGTGCACAAATAATGCTGTCTTACAATTAATCAGCCACAGTAATTTTAAAGCTTAATCAATGGACTCATTAAAAAATGGTTTAAAAGTTGCCTTTTCTTGTAGCTCCCAAATTGTAGAAAAAATATTAATGGGACATTCAAAACTTAAACCCCATATATTTTTAGCATTTTTAACCAGTTCCACCAATCAGATACATCCTTACTTCATATACTTCTACATATTTCAGAGAGTTGTCCTAATAGAAGAGAATATTCAAGTCCCTCACAAGAACTTACAGGTAAATTCTGTTTATTTTAATGTCACACTAATAAACACGATTGGGAAACTGTGGGGTATTTAAAGCTGAAATATTAAATTTTGCAGCTGAGAGACCTTAACAAAGTTGATGTAAAAGTGCTATTCTCATGCAAGGCCATGCAGAGGAGACAGTAAAACTACGTAAGAATAGCCGGAGAACAAGTAAAGCACAAGTCAAAGCATAATTACCCTTTGCTTTCATTACATAAACCCACAGCTTTCCTGAGACACTCGCTAATATCTATGATTTTAAAAATAGTATAATGTGCACTATACATTTATTCCTCTGCCCAACATAAATTATATATCTGTTAAATGACACATTGCATTAAAAAAAAAAAAATAAAAACCCCCATATATATGGCATTTTTATTTTCTCCTGCATTCCACATCCTTCTGATCTACCGATAGAGCTAATGCCCATTTAGGGGAATATGTTGTGGGATGACAGTACAGCAATATTAAATAAGGCAACCATATGTTTCCCTCCTTTTGCCATACTGTTTGTGACTGCCCCTGACTCTTGGTGGATTAGATCCCTCATCAGTTTGCCTGGTGCTGATGGAATGCCTTTTGCAGGTGTTTTGTTGATATAATGCAAAACACAGATTTCAAAAAGCTGAGCTCCCGAGTGCATAAAGCAGCATTAGCTCCTTGTTTTCCCTTATGATGCAGCCCACAGAGGTCTGCTATAGGCTCTTACTTTACAAAATTATCTTAAATATCATCATCTAACTGAATGCCTGCACCCTGAACACTGAAAAGGAGGACTAGATTATTCAGACCTACATGATTTTGATCATATTTTTGGTTTATGTTTTTAGCTAATCAGTGAAAGCCAGGTGATTATAGACTGATATTATCACATACAGCAAAGATTTTTTTTTTTCCAACAAGCTTCCCCATCTTAAACACTGAGGGCTACTCATCTACAGCACACAAAGTAATGAATCTTTAAGTACTGAGAGAGTCAAAGCCTCATTTAAAGGTATCATTCCATTTCTGTTCAATTTTTGTCCAGCTTGAAAAGCAGCAATGAGGTAAAAAAATGTACATAAAGAAACATATGAGCTAAAAATCAACACTAACTTAACCCATCATCAGAAACTATATCATCATGGGAAGATGTATAGATGCACGGTGTCTCAAAGAAGAAATCAACAAGAGGGAGAAAATAAAAACAAAAGTGGAGAAATTCTAAGTTTATATTTTTATGTTAATGTGCTGGTAAGAAAAGGGCCTCATTTGGGAAGTCATTAAAAAAAAAAAAAGCGTTAACAGATCTCCAAGTTAGAGCAGAGAAGCTTTCTCCGCAGATGGAGGATTTAAAAGAAGTAAAATGATAACCACATAGTCGAGAGACTAGAAAAGAGACCTTGATGTTTGATAGTTGTAATAACCTGCAGAGTGCTCTAATGGCTCAGGGATCAGGTGCAGAACTACAGCAATAACAAGAGCTGAATAATTATCTCAGCCATATCTGTATAACCACAGTCCCAGAGTATGAACTATATAAGGAGGCTTCTGCTGCCTCTCCAAGATTTCCTGAAATGTTAAATCACTGAATTGGGAGCACTTCCAGCATTAGTACTGCCCAGTTAGAAAGAAATAAAGCCCAGAATCCTCTAGTGGCAGTTCTAATGTCTTTGTTAATTATGAATTATGGGTAAACATGCAGACTCACAGAGGTCACGGCTGTCAGCAACAATACTTTTCAAGAAGGATTTTTATGAGGGTCTTTTTCATTTTGCCATAATGTCCTTTATATATACATAGAACGCACCAAGAATACAAAAACCAGTGTTTGTTTTTAGGGATGATGTAATTATTTTTCACTTGTTTTCTACCCTCTGTACAGTCACGTGTCCGCTGCCGGTACGACCCAGTTCATAACTATAAGCTCCTCTGTGAATAACAACAGCTGTACAGTTCCAAGGACCAGGCAGAAAGAGTCACTGGGGCTGGGGTTAGGTTAATGATCAGACACCCTGTTAACAAGAAAGTAGTGGTTTTCGCAGCCAACGGCCAGTCAGGATCCCATCAGCTGTAGTCACCTTTCACATACAATAGAGAAACAAAAGCTGCATGCAGTATGCTTGATTAACCCCACTTAAATGGCAATGCTGATCTCAAATCTGTCCCAGGAGTGTACATAAACAGGATTAAAATTATATTATGTGTGGATCCTACCCAACAAAAGCAACTGGCACAAAATCATTTTAATTAGGTGGTAGCGGCTGTAACTCATTCAACTTTGGCATTAATTCTTCTCTGTCCCATCAAAGAACTTTTGGGACTCACTAAATTGTGGAAGGAATAAAGGAGAGTTAGAGAGAACGTTGAATGACATGGTGCCTCAATTGTTGGCTAGTTTGTAAGAAGGCTACATGGAACTTGGAAGACGACATTAAAAATAACAGTGTGAAATTCTGCACGGAGAGTATAATCTTACAGATTTCAAGGTAGGTGACAAACTTGTAACAAATTACATTTCCAATGGAGGTTTTACATCAGTAGAATTCAAAATATTCTGGTCCAGTTTCTAAGAAACCTATTACTGCTAGCTGAGCGGCTTGAAATCTCTCCATGAGTTGAGAAAACACAAGACCTTCAACGACTTATGGTTTTAGCCCAATTCTGAACCCATGAAAATAAAACTGGACAAGATATCTTTTCAGGACTGCAGTCTTTAACACATTACAAAAAGAGAAATTTCCTTTGGCTCTGGATACATTTTCCCCATTTTGTAGGGAGAGTGTAATAATAAAGAACTACCAAGCATATGAAAGTTCTTCTGGGTCAAAATAAGCTGAACTCTTATAAACCCTTGTGAGCACATGTACAATAGCTACAGTCTAGTAATGCTGCCATGGTTTGCGTTTATCCAGACTCACTCTTGTGTTCCAAGGAAGCCCAATCTCAAATGCAACATTCCACAGCACACTTTTTTTTCCAAATAGTGACAAATACGGGGAAAAAAAAAAAAATTAATTTAGAAACTTGAGCGTTTGTCACAGCAATGTTGATGGCCAATAAAGTTTAGTCCTCTACATTATGATAATCTTGAATGGATGAAGATTTCTCAACTCTGTGCCATAACAGAAAATACAGGTTAGGTATTTCCTGTGGTTGATTTATAGTGACTCTCATCATGTGACAGAAATCTAACCTTGTCCCATACAACTGTCATTAAGGTCAAAATTAATCTGCCTTTTTTATAAGAGTTAAATCTTTCTTTTTCCCCACACATATTTGTTAGCATCAACCTCACTAAGTTGAAGAAAATCGGGCAAAGAAAAAAAAGGAAGGGGTAACTACAAAGCCTCTGCACTTTTTTGGAAGCATCAGCAAGTGCAGAAAAAAAAACCAAAACCAAAAAACAGAGAGGGTGAAATCCTTATCACTATCCTTGGCACAGACTATTAAACCATGTAATCTGCAATATATTCCATAGGGGGCACATTGGCAACATGGGAATATCGTAAGTAGAAAAACATATTTTTCATACCAAAATATCACTCACAAATAAGAAGACTGACCATTATGTTACATAATAAAGATAAGTCATGTGTACTTGAATAGTTAACAGATGGACTAATTAGAGGCTGAATTATTTGTGGTATAACTGATAGCTGGTGAAATCAAGGTTACTGAGGGAAATGGACTTGACTTTGGAAAAAACAGAGGGTATTTGCAAGGCTAAGGCAAACTGCTTCTCAAAAGAAAGGGTTAACAGGCAATGAAAGAACAGAAGTGCATCTAATTAAAAGGCATACTAAGGCATGCAGACAGAATACAAGGGTAAGCAAATGGCAGAGACCACATTTGTGTGCAATACATGAAGAGGAAAGTGTGCAATGATATATAGATAACCAGTACGAAGGGCAGGGTGTCAGGCAGGTAAAATAAGCTTCTGTCTTTAAAAGAGGCATTATTTTTGGCAAAAATGGTACAAACACATACAAGCACATATAGAGAAAAACAAAAATGTGAAGAGGACAGAAGCCATCTGTTTGGAGGCATCTAAGATCGGAATATTGTACAATGACTTGGTTCGAGACACAAAAAATACATGGATAGAAGTGAATTTTAACAGAGAGAAGTTCCACGTCATCTCATTTAAAATAGTTTATTAGCTTCCATGATGACCTTTGGAAATATCTCCTCCCCCCAGATTGCCAGCATAAAAAAAGCCCATGGGAAAGATAATATTGCTACATAGGTAGCTATCATTGTTTAACCCAAAAAACACACAAAGGGCCTAAAATGCAAAACACATGACTGAGCTGAGAATTATCCTTCTATGCTAGTATCTACTATTACATGTTTGTGGAGCCCTCACGTAGCTGAAACCGTCACCGTCTGGGCTCACATAGCACAGATAATGTTAAGAATGAAAAGGAAATACTTATAATTGTTATACTTGCAAACCATTTTGCAGCTGTAGCTCTGGGTCAGCACTCATCAGCAGGCTGTAGAATCCACATAGGAAACTTGAGAATAAACACTATTGTGTACAACATCGCGCAGGCTTCAAAAATTAACATGAAATTGCAAGATACTAATCAGAAGAGATCTAAACTAGAAAGGACGTTCTTTTAGTGTGCACGCGTTCGAGAGCACTTGCAAATAGTAGAAACAAAGCTAAAAGAAGAGGAGTGTAAAATCGGCCAAGTACTATCTATTTCTATAACAAATTTGACAAGCCCAGATGAGAAGCATGAAGTGACTCAACCTTACAGAAAGCTTGAGAGAGTAATTCCAGATGACTGGGCAAAACGGAAAAAAGCTGAAGCACCTCCAAGAATACATATAGAGATATATATATACACACACAGACATGTATGTGTGTATTGAGACGATGAAGACGAAAATGCTACGTATAAAGGATTCCTGCACAAGGATGACCATGCCATAATAGTCCACAGCAGGAGGGCAGAAACCTCAGGCATAATCCACAGTGCCCATTTGGGCACTGAGAAAGGCAAGAAAATAGCCTAAGGTATTTAATTTTAATCAGGCTGAACGGTGCCACAGAAGGTGAAGGGTTGAATCCAAACTCTGGTGTAAAGTAAATAGCTGAATTACAGTGCAGACTTCTCTTTAGGCACAAAATGTACTGGTGCAAATACAGCAACAAACACATACACATTGGAATCACATCACATTCCTCTGGTTTTAAATCTAAGATTTTTCTTTCAGTTCAGTGAAAAAGGTCACCCCTGGAGAGTGGACTCATTTCCATAGAGGTTGGTCTAACACACCATTGACATTGATGGCGTCATTTTTGTTGACCAAAATGGGCTTTCAAACAGCTTTTTTTTGGTTTTGCATTTCTAATTGAGTTGCTGGATGACACTGTAGCAATGTAATAACACTTTATAAATCATATTTGTTTGGAATGGGATTCCTGATGGGTTAATATGTCCTAAAGAGGCCACGATTGCTCTCATGTCTAGGTGGCACACAACATCTAATCCTCCAGCAATGTGCTATTTAGGGGCACCAGCTCAGGAACTTATCTCAGCCCCCAGACAGACACAAAAAAACCCCATTGTGCTGCAATTTGGTAAAATTGTTGAAAATACAAGTGGAACTGAAGTAGCTGTAAAATTTACAGAAGTAGTACTTATAAAAGAAAAGTTATAAAAATAATTGTAAACTAGTTCTAAACAAAACAGCAAAATGTTACCTTATACATACCCTTTCTTACCCCATACCCAGCAAAGACAAAGCTTTGTAAGGAACATATTGGATACATCATTTTGCCCATGGCAAAATGAATGCAGGAAGGCTGTCCAGTCTCGTCAGTTGATCCTGTTTCTTGGCAGAGACCCTGATCTCAGCTATGGCTCCAGAGCTGTTGATCTGTCCCATGTAACCAACTATGCAAACAGTTAATTTTTTCAAGCTGACAACCAAACTTCAAAAAAACCTCACAACAATACTAGTGGCTTGGACCAACCCAAGAACAGTCTTTAAAGCAAAACAAAATTACCATTTCACACTCTAAGAAGGAAATTAGATTTGTTACAAAATGAAAGCACTTTGTTGCAAACTGTAGAAATAAAACATTTCTAGGGTGGGTGAAAAAAAAATCCATTGAATCTGAACTGAATTCACAAATAATTTTGGCTCCTCAACTTCACACAATAAGCCTCTTGGCTGATTGCTGCAATTCTTAATTAGGAATGAAGCTGCACTCACGGAACGAGGGCAACTGTATATATCACAGATGTTAACACCCTGAGGAGCACACACTGAGCACTCCTCTTTCAGTACTGACTTTCCCCTCTGCTAAACTTGGCTTATATGAAAGTCTTTCTCATGGGAAAGGCCAACCATGGTCCATGAGACTGGCCTTCACCAGCAGAGCCTGCAAGAAGAGGTACCACAGTCCTGCTCCCGAAACTGCCCAGATGGGAAACTGGCCACAGCACACCGCAGCTCTCTTTCCTTCCACACACCTGCATCTCCTTCTCGAGAAAACTGAAGCATGAGGGAAATGGGATGTCACCCAGCTGATAGTTAGGATGCAACAGGGAAGAATATTTCCCCCTACAATTACTTACTTTTCCGGAGAAAAGCGAGTGTGAGGGATGAGTAGAAAAGAAAATAGCACAGCAGCAGGTCCTCAGCTATGGGCAAGCAGAAGAATGAACAGGGAGTAACTACATTAAAAACTAGATGCCAACACATCTTCTAGATCTAGTGTTTATTTACTGAGCAGCTCAGATGCATACACATGCACACACACTTTCAAATCAGATATTCACACTTACAGGGAAACAAATGTGGAAAAGGAGGATGAGGAGGATGGATGGAAAGGAGGATGAAAAGGAAAATATGGATGGCAAGGAAGAAGAATGCTATTACCAATTTGAACACTTGGAAATCAGGACCAGAATAAGATTGGCATTGCTAGACCCTTTGAAGCACTCCAAAATGAATGGGAGTCCTCAAATGTTTCAAGTTAATCGTATGCTGAATCGAGGTTTTAGACTGCAAGCTGATCTGTCCCAGAAAGATGCCACAGCGACGGCCCAATTCCCTCAGGCTGGACCACATTTGCACCACAGCAGCACAAGTGCAAGCTGGCAGGCTGACAGGATACTTCTCAGTGCTGCAGTCACAAGCTACCCACCAGCACCTGATGATGCTACACGAGACGGGAAGCAGCCACAAATAATGTCAGCTCTTACCGGGAAAGCACCAGTTCAGTGAGATATTCTTATTGTCTTCTCCTGCTCCCATTTCTTCCCCATTTCTCATTTTTGCTTTATCCCTTTTTTTTTGTTTGTTTTTGTTGCCTGAATGTACTTCTAGAGTCCCTTGCCATGGCAACACCTGCAGGTGAAGGCAGAGCTCATCATCCACAAGCTTTGCCAGTGCTGAAGAGGTAACTAATCACTCCACAAGTAGAGAAGTGCTATCTCCAAGATACCCATGAACAATTTGCAAACGTGGGTGTCCCTGAAGCACCCGCTTCTCACAGGTGTTTAGCTTGCTTCTGCGAACATCACTAAAAGCACTTTTTCCCCTGTTTGCATCTCATCATGTACCTTGCCTGTGCTACTTCACACAGAGCTGTAAACTCACAGCTTAACGGGGCTAAGGAGACAAGTCTCTTCTGCACCGATTAATATGTGACAGGCATTAACAATAGGGAAGGTGCTTCAGTGCTCCCAAAGCCCAAGAGTTTGCACCAATGCTGTCACGGGAAGCTCAGCCACTGTGACTCTGGATCAGACAGTGACCAAATCTCTGCTTAAAACAGCCTTTGGGTCTAAATCGCAGCCTGCAATCACAGCTAGCGCACAAGCCGCAGGAGAGCTGGAATACTGCAGGTACACACCATGGCCTTTAGTCATCCAAATGTTTGGATGAATTTCAAACAGAAGCCACTTGAAATCTTAACAGACCTACCCCTAACGACAACATGCAAATTTCTTACCACAGCCGTTTGAGACCACAGGGCTGCCTAACCTTCCGGGGTTGAGAATCAGCGCAGTCAAAAAAACACCCTAGTGTAACCTATGTAACCTTATTAGAATAACTGTGTCTCACAAGAGTGCAAGGGGAGATACACAGCACACAGGGAGGCAAAACACGTTCAAATATTTTGTCAGCCAAAGAAGAAATTTGCATTCTTCAATAGTCACCAGCCATTTAGAAATCTTCAGGCTAGGTTTTGGTCCAGCTCACCACAGCTGAGAAGTTAATGACACAAACTAGTGCCTTGGCTCAGTAGTTGCTTAATTTTTTATTGTAGTGGTTTTTCATATAAG